>JAESUZ010003188.1:142500-2542500 GCA_017311185.1 Proteles cristata cristata
CATGTTATTAAGTAGCACCAGTCATAGCACTTAAATACCACCCATACACTCTAGGCTAGGGAATCGAAAATAGGAAAATGAAAGAAATGTGAAATTACATTTTAAGACTGTTCTGATGTTGCTAAGATTTTAAATGTTTCTTTAAAGGAGTAAGAGCACTCACTGCCAGTTAGTTGCTCTCTGAGACGCCTTCATTTTGTAAGTGTATGCTATGAAACTGGCTAGGCATGGTAGTAGGAGGTAAGGAGGGCTTTAATTTATCAGCTAAAGGGGTGCTAAATAACCAAAACAGAAGTAATGATCCTTCTGAGACTGAGAAGATTCATTTGAAGGCAGTCCTCTTTCATTTTAACCTTATTAACTGTGTCACATTTGTTCTGTTTTCAGACATTCAGAAGTTGTCCTGCTCATTTCACTTTTGATTATAAAATCAGACTCTAATATCTTAGATTAACTTGGATTAAAATAGCCTATAATGTTCCCTTGTATCAATTACTGTATTCTAGTAAAGATTCCTACTGTTTTTGTTTTGTTTTGCTTCCTAAAGCCCCCTGCTGCTGTTGATTACACCTAGATCTGCTACTGATTGGAACTGTTAAAAGGCAAAGATAGTGTGGCTGGTTGCTGAATCATTTAATTGTAGGACTAATAAGAGGTGTACTCTCTGGGACCTGAAAGAGCTAGACACTAGGATCTTACGAATGAAGAGGCCAAGGAATATTCGTCTGTACTTTAATAATTTTTGAAGGTGTGGAATTTATTTACTTGTAGCATAATAAAGGAATATCAGTAGCCTCATTGGCTTGTGAAACTATGTAACTGAACTCTGTTGAGGAAAAGAAAAGGGAGGAGAAATTCTAGAGAAAATTCAATACTAACAATTATTTTTCCCTGGGAATTGAATCAGAATAAAACAAATGGAATAACTGTATAAAAATGTTAATTCAGAATTGGAGACATTTGGTAATGGCAAGAAATTCAAAGTTAAATTTTCATTCGTTATCAAGGCCGTATTTGTAAGCCCAGTGCACAGTATAGAGTGAAGTTGTGTAAGGCGTAAGCTCCCTATGAGAAGTTTACATATAAATTTTGGAATCTAGAGATAGTATTTTTGTGATAGTTACAGGTGTCTTATGAGGCACTGACAGATCAAGAACAGCTATCAGTTTGTACGCTTATTACTTCATAAATTGAGATCCTTAGTTCTGTGCTGGACTTAGAGATTATTTGAGGGAAATAGCTATTTATAGGTATATTAAATGATACTTTATTGACACTGCTACTCCTTCTGTTCTTTATAAATAATTGCTTCTTTAAAGACATTTCAGTTTTTTAAGTGCAAACTCAATCAGTGGTTTTAGGTAATTTGTTTGAACTTAATGTGCATCTGTTGGGAAGTATTGACTGATCATAGCTTCAAATGGGAAAAAGCGAATGTTCGAAGATATTTTTTGAAACATTTTAAGCAGGAAACTTACATGAAGGGTGCTGTCAGGAAGGTGTTCACGCCAGCAATGTATATGATAGGTTGGAGAGGGGGAAAGAGGCCAGTTAGAAAAGTTTGTGCTAAGGATTAGGCGTCAAGTAATGGGTGTTATAATTGGAATTGTGACGGTGGAAATGAGGTAGAAGTCACAGTGTTGGTGTCTTTTTATTGAGGACCTATTGAATCAAGCATCAGAAAACTGATAAAATGGCTGAAATCTTATTAATGACTAAATGAATATGTATGCCTTAAGTAATAAATCATTAGACTGAAAACTCCTTAAAGGCTGATTATTCATTTTTGAGGTCTCAGCACTTGACACGTTACGTTGCTTATAGTAGCCATTCAACCTGTTAGAGTGAAAAAAGGAAATAAGAGAGAAAGCCCTTGTGTTGATCTGCTAGGACTGCCGTAGCGAAGTGTCACAAACTTAGTGGCAGAAACAACAAAAATGTATCATCTCACAGTTTTGGAGACTAGAAGTCTGAGAGGAAGGTGTTGTCAGGATTGGTTCTTTTTGCGGGCTGTGGGGGAAGGGTCTGCTCCAGGCCTGCCTCCCTGGCTTGGAGATGCCGGTCTTCTCCCTGTGTCTTCTCATCTCTTGCTGCTGTGGGTATCTGAATTACCCCTTGTATTACCCCTTAGCCTTAGGAACACCTGTCCTGTTGCATTAGGGCTCACCTTAATGATGCTACTTGAACTTAGTTTTCTCCTGAAGGCTCTGTCTCCAAATAAGGTCACACTCTGAGGTACTGGGGGTAGGACTTCAGGGAATTTGGGGGCAGAGGGTCATAATTCAACCAGTAATAACTCTCTTTGGAGTTGATATTGTTGATGGGCCAATGGCTAATGATGTATACAATTAATCAAAAAGTAAATCTGGCCATTCTGCAGTTAATGGCAGTATAGGGACCCACAGATATATGTCCCTTTGTAATTACGACCATGTAACATAATTTTCACCTCAATTTTACTGTTTTTCAATTTATATGTGCAATTTGACAGCGAACCATTGTACTGGTTTCCATCTAGTGGCAGAAATAGGAGATGGGAGGCTGTTGGAAAAGCACAATAGGACTAATTTCCTTGTCTCTTCTCCTCTTTTCTTTTACCTTGTTTAGAATGAAGCATTCTCTACCCCCACCACCGAGACTTCTTAAATGTTAGGAAAACAAGCGATATCGAAGTATTATTGGTAATAATTAAATTACATTTATAATGTTATGGTAGGTGAGTTTTTATGTACAATTTTGAACAGGTAGTCATTTATCTAGAGCAGATGATCTCCAAGTGTGGCTCCTGGATCAGTAGCTCAGCCTTACCTGGGGACTGTTAAGTAAAACAAATTTTTAGGCTCTATTCTACACCTATGGATCAGAAATTCTAACGGTGGAGTCTAAAAATCTGTGTTTTAATAAGATTTAATAAGATTTTCAAGTGATTCTGTATCACTTTTGAGAACCACTCATATATTGTGAGTATACATACATACTGTACAATACCTAACTTTATTGTTTTAAGTAATTATAGAAGCTTAGAGTTTTGTGTATTTTTTCTTTCTAATATTCTTTTGGTTTTATTATCTGATACTGAGACTTTGATTAGGAATGCTACCCAAAGTTATTACATTATTTTTATGGGAAACCATTAATTTCTATTGTTGGTTTATTATGTGTCTTTCTAGAAATGTTTTATGCATGTAAAAGCAAATAAAACTCTCTCCTGCTTTCTCTTTTCCCTCCCTCCCACTCACTCTCTATGCACACACATACATATATACGTTTGTATATATTCTTTTTTTTTTCTCCCTGTACAGATGGTAACACAGGACCTTGCTATATTCACATACCATTGTTACTTGGAAGACTTTCTCTATCAATGAATCATTCTTCTATTTGTCTTTTTTTAAAAAATAGCTATATAGTGCTACCATTGTATGTATGTACAGTGACTTATTAAGTCCTCAATTGATGGACATACAGGTTTGTTTCAACATTTTACTATTTAAAAAATTCTGTGAGAAATATTCTTGTGAGTAGAGTACAGAATGTTTTTTAAAAAGATTCACATTAAAAACTCAAGTACATATATTAAAGTTATATCTGTATTTTACATATGCAGGTATATTCATAGCATAATTTCCTAAGAATGTAATTACAAGGTCAAAGAGTGTGTATATCCTCATTTTAAAAAGTTTTTTTTTTTTTTTTTTAATGTTTATTCATTTTTTGAGAGACAGCGCAAGCAGGGGAGGGTCAGAGAGGGAGACAAAGAATCTGAAGCAGGCTTCAGGCTCTGAGCTGTCAGCACAGAGCTTGATAATGGGGCTCGAACTCGAGAACTGTTAGATCATGACCTGAGGCAAAGTCAGATGCCTAACTGACTGAGCCACCCAGAAGCCCCAGTGTACTCATATTTTTGATAGCTATTTCTAAAACATCCTCCAAGGAGGTTACACCAGTTTATACCCCCTTTAACAGATGAAAATTAATGTTTCAAAATGTGTTTATCTGAAGGTACACTGGTGTTATATACTAGGGTTATATTTTTGAGGAAAACTTCTATGTTAAGCTAAAAAGAAAACAAAACTTAAACTAGTGTCTTTAACAAACAATATATAAATAATACTTCAGAGATTCTTCCATTAAGTTATTGTATATTTTAGATACTTATTGATGCATAAATTGAAGGTAGGATTGAAGATTGTCTCCACTAATGTGAATTAAATCTACATTGAGTGATTCATTAAAAAGTAATTTTTACATATCTGGAAAAACAGATCTTTGAAATAGTTTTGGTTTACTGTCAGTGAGTACTTGGACAATCTCTAAATGTGGGGATTATTTGAGATACTACATATGTAGTTGTTTAAAAATTAATGATTTTTTTTTTTTTTTGGTAACCGCCGTAATGTTTTTAATTAAAACTCTTTTTAGGTTTTTTCATTTACGCAGTATCATTGGTTTATATTGTGTTAATGATTTCAAAATTTTAAATGAAGCAGTAGTGAGACAGAGAGCATTGGTTTTTTGTGTGTGTTTTTAAAAACATTTTATACTCCACCCACCTTCCCCACCCCCCTTTTTAACACTCTCTTAACTTAAAACTACTAAACAGATTTTTATTTTAATCTTTGGAACAAAAAATGTTCTCTTGGGCTGATACCAGTACTTTCCATGCCAAGTTACAGACCGGAATCTATTTTTATAGGCCAAGATACAAACCTCTGAAAACCAGAGTTTATAATGGAAACATTGACAGGCCCTTAACTATCACAGCACACATGGCACCGCCGAAATCATAAGGTACAGGCACAAGATTTCACATGGTGGTTGAGCATTGGATTTCTCAGTAATTGTATTGTCACATGTCTTTCGACTAGGGTTTAGCAAGCATCACCTGTAAATGGAGCTATGCTAGAGGCCATGAGACCACATTGTCTGGGCCCAGTTCCTGCCCTCTCAATGCTTTTACTGAAGCACACAGACACTGAGAAGCATGGGATAAACCTGTTGGGGTTAGAGAAGGGACTTGGTTGGAAAGAAGTGTGGGAACTTGCTTACCTCTAGATTTAATTTGTGCTACAGCGCTGAGAATCCTGCCTGTTTCTGCAGGTAGGTCATTATGCATGTGTTCTGGGTATTATTACAAAACAGGTAAAACTAATCAATGACATCTTCATTTTAAGTCTATCACAGAAGACAGTTTAAACTTGAGATTGTTACATAACCAACTAAGCTTGATATTGAGTAGTTAGGTGAATTAAAAATTTACCATTTTATTTCTTTGAGGGAGCCCATCTAGGTGAAAAAGAAAAAGAAGTAGCCTTCTTTAAAGACTATATCTGATTACTCAGCTTTATTTGGTTAAAGAAAAGTCCTTAAAACCACCACCCTGGGTCCTTTTAATCACTGTACCTTAGTCATATTTTAGTTTACATGGGACTTGGCTTCCCACCATTAGTTCCTGAATGCCTTCATTAGTTACACTAATGAAAGAACCTGCAGTGTGTTAAGTACTTTAAAGGGAAACATGAACTCAGAACATGTCAGATGCCTTTATGGGAAAATCGTTAAAATGGTTTGAGGTATATATTTAACTTGAATGTTCATTGCAGGTTGGATTCTTGCATTTATAACACCAACATTGTCTACTTTCCTACTGCCTTTTCTTTATCTTGTTAAATTCTGGAGAGAAGTGGAGGTGTTATGTCAGATACGCTATCTCAGAGGCATTGTGAAGTGTTAGAGAAACCAGTATCTTGTGGGAAGATAATGAAGTGATAGTTTGTTGCTACAGATTTTGCAAGTACTGCCAGAAGGAATAGGTAAAAGGAAGATGTTAATTTGAATCTGAATCAGATTTTCTGTTCTAGTTTAAATTTGCCTTTTCATTGACCTATATCCATATACATTTAATAAGATTTGGATAGGAGACATGCTTGACATCTCAAGAGGAATCTTTTTATGTTTCAGGCTGGCTTTCCATTAATAAAGATAATATGGACATTTTAGGAGTAGTTTAAAAGTTTTGAATCTGTGATTAAATTTCTTCCCCTGATGTGTTAGAAATAATGCTTTTGTATCTTCAAAGATGGAAAATCTAAATGTAAGCTATTTAATTCTGTACATTTGTAATAGTTCTAGAATAGGGGGTCCTCATTTCATCTTTTTTTTTAAGTTTATTTATTTTGAGAGAGAAAGCATGTGCATATGTGAGTGGGGGAGGGACAGAGAGAAAGGGGGAGAGAGAGAGAGAGAGAGAGAGAGAGAATGAATCCCAAGCAGGCTCCTCATTGATAGTAAGGACTGAGCTTAGAACTGACTGAGCCACCCAGGTACCCCTTGATCTATTTCTCTAGGGAGGAAAGTATGTAACTAACTCTCCTGTCTACTTCTCTTTGCCATTGCTATAGAAAACCTCACCACACATTTCAGGAAATACAGTCTTGATCTTAGTTACTGAGGGACAAGATAATATCACCTCATATTTTTAAAGTATGATTTTATTTCACTATGAGGTAAAACGGAGGAGTGTGTGACATATTTATATCTATAGATAGACTGAGTTCCTAGATTTACAGAATTTATCTGCTTTATAAATTGTTCCAGAAACTAAGGAACAATAATGTAAGCAGATAGTAGTACATAAAACAAAAATCTAGAAGAATTGTTACAGCTAACTTAGTTCTTTGTAATTCGCATCCAAGCCTGAGGGCTGTAACTACTAAAGGCCTGTGACATATCAGACAATTCAGAGAATCTATTCTATACTGATCCAGTTACCAGATAAATTCCTCTGATGTGGTTTTACCACTAGCAATTTCTAACAAATACTTTTAGGAAGGGTAATGGTGTTAATCTGTGAAATGTTAATCAATGAAAGAAGAGACTTAAGATTTTGTTTTGCCTTTGTGTCTCATAAAGCAGAGATTGTATGAGTAGGTGCTGAGGTTTTCTTTCTCCAGGTCATTCATGTGTTCGTCCTGCCTTCCATTGTCTCTTATTAGGACTTGATGTTCAGACACTGACTGGGCTAGGGGTCGTGAGCTTCAGTAGTAAGTAGTCGTCATTTACTCAGAAACAGACTTAACATAGTGGAAAGCCAGTAAGGAGGCCTTAAACTGAATTTCTGAAGAAGTCTGAAATTTGTATCCCAGTTTGTTATTTGTCTCCCCCTACAATGTAAATTCTTTGAGGACAGAGTCCGACTGTCTTACTCCCTTCTAAATGATTACCTTCTAGACTAGGTGGCGGGACAGGGGAGGATTCGACAGGTATTTACTAAGTTGAATATGTGTTACACATGAGCAGCCCCTGCTTTCTCCAATTTCCGCTTTCTTCCTTCTTTCCTTTCTCAATAAACAAATTGAGAAACTATTATATGAAATCTGATTGTAATGTATAAGAGGGAAAATATTTATGGGACACTCAAAAGGATCTGTATTTTTGAACTATAAGTATATTCTGTCTTCCATCTTGTTCTAAAGCCTAGTTGTGTAAACCCAGCCGTCAGAGCAGTGGCAGTGTGATGGTGCTAGTAAGAACGGTAACAGCTAATATTTATTGAGAGCTTACTATGTGTGTGTTTGGGATTGTTCTGCGTTCTTCAAGTTTGTTTAATCCTTACAAAACTTAGGAAATGGATATTTCTCATTTTTACATTGAGGAAACTGAGGCACAGCGAGTTTAACCAACTTATCTAAGGTCAGATAGTTAATAAGGGCATTTCCTCAATTTGTGCCTAGAAAATGTGACTCTATTTCTTGTATCAACAAAAATAGACTGTAGAAGAAGTTTCCTTCTGTGGAAATAGTAAAGCATGGTAATTGGAAGAAGTATGATGTCGGGGGGTGGGTTCCTTCTTTGGACTGTTCTTCCCTTTTTATTCTCTTGGATGAGAGAACCTGTTTGCTTACAGTTTCCTCATTAGAAGTAGAAATATGAGATTGGCTTTTGCATGATCGAGTTTCTGAATTTATTCATTTAACTGTGTAGAGCAGAATGGAAAGGAGTTAGTAAACATTTCAGAGAGAAGGGAGCATTTGAGATGAACTTTGGGAGCTTATTAGTGGGATCTGGTCTGATGGATATTTATTCAATAATAATTTACTGTTTGTCAGGTCATGAGAATACAAAAGTGGTTTTATTTGTTTGTTTTTAAGAAGTATTTCAGAGATCTCAATTCTGTTCCATTGGTCTATGTGTCTGTTTTTGTGCCAATACCATACTGTCTTGATGATGACAGCTTTGTAGTAGAGGCTAAAGTCGGGGATGGTGATCCCTCCCGTTTCGGTTTTATTTTTCAGTATTACTTTGGCTATTCGGGGTCTTTTATGGTTCCATACAAATTTTTGGATAGTTTGTTCTAGTTTTGAGAAGTATGCTGGTGCAATTTTGATTGGAATTGCATTGAATGTGTAGAGTGCTTTAGGTAGTAAAGACGTCTTAACTATATTTATTCTTCCTATCCATGAGCATGGAATGTTTTTCCGTTTCTTTGTGTCTTCTTCAATTTCCTTCATAAGTTTTCTGTAGTTTTCATCATACAGATCTCTTGTATCCTTGGTTAGGTTTATTCCGAGGTATTTTATGGTTTTTTGTGCAATTGTGAATGGGATCAGTTTCTTGATTTCTCTTTCTGTTGCTTCATTGTTGGTGTATAAAAATGCAACCGATTTCTGTACGTTGATTTTGTACCCTGCAACTTGGCTGAATTCTTGGATCAGTTCTAGTAGGCTTCTGGTGGAGTCTGTCGGGTTTTCGATGTAGAGTATCATGTCATCTGTGAAGAGTGAAAGTTTGACTTCCTCTTTGCCAATTCTGAGGCCTTTGATTTCCTTTTGGTGTCTGATGGCTGATGCTAGGACTTCCAGCACTATGTTAAACAGCAGTGGTGAGAGTGGGCATCCCTGTCGTGTTCCTGATCTCAGGGGGAAAGCTCTGAGTTTTTCCCCGTTGAGGATGATGTTAGCTGAAGGCTTCTCATAGATGGCTTTGATGATGTTTAAGTAGGTTCCTTCTATCCCAACTTTCTCGAGAGTCTTTATTAAGAAGGGATGCTGTATTTTGTCAAATGCTTTTTCTGCATCTATTGACAGGATCATATGGTTTTTATCTTTTCTTTTATTGATATGATGTATCACATTGATTGATTTGTGAATGTTGAACCAGCCCTGTAACCCAGGAATGAATCCCACTTGATCTTGGTGGATGATTCTTTTGATATGCTGCTGGATTCGATTTGCAAGGATCTTGTTGAGAATTTTTGCATCCGTATTCATCAAGGATATTGGCCTGTAGTTCTCTTTTTTTGCTGGATCTCTGTCTGGCTTGGGAATCAGAGTGATGCTGGCTTCATAAAATGAGTCCGGGAGTTTTCTTTTGATTTCTATTTTTTGGAATAGCTTGAGAAGAATTGGGATTAATTCTGTTTTAAATGTTCGGTAGAATTCCCCAGGGAAGCCATCAGGTCCAGGGCTTTTATTTGTTGGGAGATTTTTGATTACTGATTCGATTTCTTCACTCGTTATGGGTCTGTTCAGGTTTTCTATTTCTTCCCGTGTGAATTTTGGTAGTGAGTGTGTGTTTAGGAATTTGTCCATTTCTTTTAAGTTGTCCAATTTGTTGGCATATAATTTTTCATAGTATTCCCTGATAATTGCTTGTATTTCTGAGGGGTTGGTTGTAATAAGTCCATTTTCATTCATAATTTTGTCTATTTGGGTGCTCTCTCTTTTCTTTTTTGATAAGTCTGGCTAGAGGTTTGTCAATTTTGTTTACTTTTTCAAAAAGCCAACTCTTGGTTTCATTGATCTGTTCAATTGTTTCTTTGGTCTCTATGTTGTTTATTTCTGCTCTAATTTTTACTATTTCTCTTCTTCTACTGGGTTTAGGGCGTTCTTGTTGCTCTGCCTCTAGTTCCTTTAGGTGAGCTGTTAGATTTTGGACTTGCGCTTTTTCTAATCTCTTGAAATAGGCCTGGAGAGCAATGTACTTTCCTCTTAGGACTGCCTTTGCCGCATCCCATAGATTTTGAATTGTTGTGTTTTCATTTTCATTTGTTTCCATATATTTTTTAATTTCATCTCTAATTGCCTGATTGGCCCATTCATTCTTTAGAAGGGTGTTCTTTAACCTCCATGTTTTTGGAGGTTTTCCAGACTTCTTCCTATAATTGATTTCAAGTTTCAAAGCATTGTGATCTGACAGTGTGCATGGTATGATCTGTATTCTTTTGAATTTATTGAATTCTTATTGAATTTATTTGCTTTATGTCCCAGTATGTGATCTATCTTGGAGAATGTGCCATACGCACTTGAGAAGAAAGTAAATTCCCTGGCCTCAGGATGTAAAGTTCTAAATATATCCGTCAGATCCATCTGGTCCAATGTGTCTTTCAAGTCCGTTATTTCTTTAGTAATGTTCTGTCTGGTTGACCTATCCATTGCTGTAAGCGGAGTATTAACATCCCCTGCTATTAGCACAGAAATTATTATCATTATCATTTTTTAATGTTTTTTGTTCAGGACCATAATCTCTTTTTCATTGTACCATATTTACAAAGGGAAAATCTGGTTTTCTTGAAATCATTTTTTTTCAGAGTGCATCATACAATATAATTCATCAAATGAGGCCCATTTAAAGTATACATGAATGGTAATTTAATAGACCCTGTATTCTGGTTCTTTAATACTGTCCTAAAATTGCTGTGTATCCAAGATTTATTTATTTTTTTAAAAAATCCTCTAAATTGTTAAGCACAAAAGACAGCACAGTTGAAAATTGGGCAAAGAATATAAACAGGTAGCTCTTAGAAAAGGTGACCCAAATGATCAGTAAATGGATGAATGTTGCATCAACTTGATTGAGCTACAAGGGCCTCCTAAATATTTGGTCAAATGTTATAGTGGGTGTTTTTGTGAGGGTGTTTTGAATGAAATTAATATTTAAATGGGCAGAATAGAGATTGGCCCTCATAATGTGGGTGGGCCTCATCTAATCAGTTGAAGGCCTGAATAGAACAAAAAGCCGAACTTTTCCCTCAGCAAGAGGAATTCTACAGCTATCTGACTTGGACTTCATCTACATCATCTCTTTTTACCCGATGGCCTTGAAACTATATCATCAACTTCTACCCAGCAGCGTTTGAAATAGAACACTAACTTGCCAGGTCTGTAATTGTGAGAACCAGTTCCTTATAATAAAACTCTGTCTCCTCCTTTGCTCTCTGAAATCCTCCATTGGTCTGTTTCTTTTTCTTTTCTTAAAATTTTTAATGTTTTATTTTATTTCTGAAAGAAAGAGAGAGAGAGAGAATGAATGAATGAATGAGCAGGGGATGGACAGAGAGAGAGGGAGACACAGAATCTGAAACAGGCTCTAGGCTCTGAGCTAGCTGTCAGCACAGAGCCCAATGCAGGGCTCAAACTTGCCAAACCGCGAGATCATGACCTGAGCCGAAGTCGGACGCTTAACCGACTGAGCCACCCATGCTCCACTGGTCTGTTTCTTTTGAGAACTCCAACTAATATAACAGATGAAGAAATTTTCAATCAAAAAATAGGGAGATGCTAATTTAAACCACAGTGAGATACCACTTCATACCATTCAGAATGGAGAAAAAAGGCTCATGATATTCAGAGCTAGCACAGATGTAGAGAAATAGGAACTGTGCATATGAATGCGTAAATTGGTATAGCACCACTTTGGGTAGGAGTTTGGCAATATTTTGTTAGAATTAAAAATGGGCAACAATTTTGATCCAGCAATTTGACTTCTAGATTAAAATTACTAGATTTGTCATCAAAATAAGATTGCATTAAGTGTTTAAGGTATCATATTTTAAAATTTAGTTTTGTGTTAATGTGAGTCTCTTGAAAATTGTTTAATGATCCAGTTTTATAATTGGTTGCTTATTTCACCATAGATGTATTTATGTTCCCTGCCTGTGGGCTCACGATTGCTGTTCTGCACTGACTTGTGTAGGGTACCTAATAAAATATTTTGAAATGAGATGGTTTCAAGAAATACTTCAATTTTCAATCGTTTTGTCCATTGTTAAATTCTAGTAGTAACTAAAAAATACAGATTAATTTTCATACATTTTTCTGGTGCTGATGCGCTTTTGTCAATAACTTGCTACAGTGATTTTATAAAGATTAATCCTGATGTTCCAAGAGGATGTGCATGCCATATGAAATATTCCATATCGTATTAGAAGGCAAAGTATTAGTTTCTCGAATATGAGGAAGAAAAAAGGTCATACCACTGCATTTGTATAATTAAAATATGTAAGTTTACGGCTTTGGCCACTTATGTTCATTGATCGCATTTAAATAACTAGTGACCTTTCTGAAATATTTAGTAAAAACTTAGAGCTTCATAGTATTTAGATAAAGTCTTCTTACTATATTAAAAAAAAAACTGGCCATTTTAATCTTTTGCTTGATTTTTTTCTTGGATTTAGAATCCTAGAAATTTAAAATATTACGTATTTATGGATTTTAAAGGTACAAAACATTTTTGCTAACAAAGACTTTGTAAAAATGTACTTAAGTCAAAGTGACTCTATCTGGACTTGTGGGGAAGTTATTAGCTGGTTTCAAAAGTTTTTGTAGGAAAATAATCACTGTATGATAATGTCACTTAAAGTGCTTGATCCTGTTTAGTCTTCTTAGAAATTAAGATAAAACTTCTAGGCCCTAAACGGTTTTCATAGCTTCAGTTCTCTATCTATATATAAATAGCACATTGCAGTTCTGAATAACTGTGTCATTGTTTGCAAATGGTAAAGCATGGCATGAAGTTTGTAATCTCTCTTTAAATTTTTTGCTGAGGTTTGGGCAAACATGATCAAAATGTTAGAAATTATCCTGTGGTTTCATTCAAATCAGTATGCTAAGAATTCTATATGTCTAATTTTTTTTTTTAAGAAGTTTTTTTTTTTTAATGTTTTATTTATTTCTAGGAGAGAGAGAGAGAGACAGCGTGAGCAGGAGAGGGTCAGAGAGAGAGGGAGTCACAGACTGAAACAGGCTCCAGGCTCTGAGCTGGCAGTCAGCACAGAGCCCGACGCGGGCCCGAACCCACAAACTGCGAGATCATGACCTAAGCGAAAGTCGGACGCTTAACCGACTAAGCCACCCAGGCGCCCCTCTATATGTCTAATTTAATGTACTTACCTTTTAACCATTTGTGTGATCCAGTGAAATTTTGGAGAAAGTATACTACTGTCTTCTGCTACAGTATATACACAGAAGAATATATATTTGCTAGTAAAATTCTCTGACAGTTGAGATAGGGTTTGTGTAGTCTCTTTGTTGTCCCTGTGTATAACCGTATTACTATTTGTGTATTTATTCTATTTTGTTAATTGCACTCTTTCATCAACCCTTTCAAGATCTTTCTTTGTTTTTCATGGTGTTCATGGAATTACCTGGGTTTTTTAGTATGCATTGGTGTCTTGAAAAATTCTTTAGTAGTAGCCATAAAACCCTTATGCTTTGTGACATCTAAATATCTGTGAACGCTGTGTGTCATCTTCTGTTTTTTATAATTAATCCTTCTTTATCCATCTTTCATTTTATCAGTGCTTTAAACTTACCTACTTCTAAAAATGAAATGTAAACAGTTTTATTCTCATTTTGAGGGCCCATAATGTTTACTTTTTTCAGCCATGTATATATATATATGTATGTATCAGTTTTGTTACCTGAACATCTAAATGGTTTCAGTGTTAGAAAATATACAGAAGTTATATGTACGTAAGTCAAGTCTCTTTTGGGTAAGATGGCACCATTACAATTAACATGGATGAGCAAAGATTCAGAGAATCTTAAGTCCTATCACTTTCTAGTGAGGCTCAAATTCATTATTTTACAGTAAGTTTTACTATTTTAAGTGATTATCATTTTCTTTTATCAATTATAGAAAATCTGTATGTATATATGGCAACAAATTGGAGATTTGGAGTTTTCTTGTCTTTATTATTACTGATGATCTTCTATTATAATTCAAACATTTTTTGTGTTCATACTGAGCTTTATGGCCAAATATATAGAAGCTTCTATTCCATGAGCAAATAAGCTAGTCATTTTTGAAGTCATCAATCAGTTAAATTAGCAGTTTTAATGTAGAGTATACGTGTCTTCACACTATGCATTATTGAATAACCTTTTCAAAATTTAAGGTCACACTCAGAACTTACCATACCTTAGATTCTTATGCAATATTGGGCATATTTATTAACATTTTATTTACAATATAGGAATTAAAATGTTACATATTTGAAGAAGACTGGTCTCAACAAATTAACAAAGTTCAATTTTCTTTGTATTTTTTTCCTAAATGCACCTATTTAGGGATAAAGGTAATCTCACTATAAGAATGGTTGAATACTATGTCTCCTTTCAGCAAGGTCCTTGATGGCTCTTAGATATTTGTTGGGTTGTTTCATTTTTCTGCATTTGGTAGCTGATGATTTCCGTTAAGTAGCTGGTTTTTCACTTGTTTATTATTATATTTCTTTGCAGTTACTTAGGGAACTTGAGATTTGGGGCCAGGTCAGTGCATTTGAATAGTATATCTTGATCTTTTCCATTAGTCATCAGATAGCAGCTCTGGAAAAACAACTCTTTACTGTTTTGGGTGAGATTTTTGGGGACCCTACTCTCAGTTTTGATCTCCTTTAATTCTGGGATTCCTGTAATGAGCATAGCATATATTTTCCCATAGATATTCGTCTTCATTTATCTGTTGATAGGGTTGTTAGATAAAGTACAGGATGCACAATTAAATTGAAATTTCAGATAAATTTTGAATACTTTTTAGTGTATGTTCAAGATCTTTTCTTTTTCTGAAATTCAAATTAACTGGGCATCCGTATTTTTATTTTCTTTTGTTTCAATTAATAATTTCAATTAATTAATGCTAAATCTGGCAACCTGTTTCCTGGGCTCTTTCCTCACTAAACTGAGCTCCTGGGTGATGGAGGGGGTGGATGTACCCTAATTCATCTTTACCTAGTTTTCCTATTTCCATTATCTGGTGACTGAAAGAATGAACTCTCTAATCAACTAAAATATTTCCTTATCTGAATATCTGTAAAGCCACTGCGTTCTCCTGAGTTTGCCCTTTTATGTGAGTTAAATTCATTGAAAATTAGCATGTTTCAATGAACAGTTGCAGATCTCAATAGGAATTAAAAAAAACTTTCATCTTTCTCTTCCCTTCCCTTCGTCTCTCTTTTCCCCTTCACTTTCCAGCTCTTACTATAATTAGCTAGCATTAACAGCAAATGTTTACTTTAGTTAAATTATTCAGAACATTTATTTTACTTGTCAAAGGTTAGATCAGGTTGTTGTTTGAACTGGTAATTAAATGCAGCCTAATATGCTCTCATATTTATATGCAATATAAGCCTGGTTCCTCATCATTCTGTATAATTTTGATGTTCGAGGCTGACATTTCAAAAAGGTTTTCTCTCTTCAAATATTACTCATTCTTCTTGAACTCCTAATTGTTTGTTAGAGTTACCTTGATTTTATGAAAGCCTGATTAAATAGTTTAAAGGCTAGAGGTGTTCTCGATATAAAATACGGACAGTAACAATTGAAGGTGTTTTTGTATGGCTGTAAAATAACAGAAGGTTTGGTCAGTAGGCTGAGCTACTTTCCCAGTCTTTGCATCTTGAGCATCATTCTGGAGAACTCTGAAACCAAATGAGGATATACTGCAGAGAGCTTTTTGTTAGGCCACTTTAACTTTTTATAATGCTCAGTTTTCTCTTGGTTTATATAGTCATGACTGCCACTTTCTATTACTTTATAGCATTTGAATATTGAAAGGCCAAATAAATATGTATATGTGTTTTTTAAAGTTTACTTATTTACTTAAAAAAAGAGAGGGAGTGAGCTAGCAGGTAAGGGCCAGAGAGAGAGAATCCCAAGCAGGCTCCACACTGCTAGTGTGGATATGGGGCTCGAACCCACGAACTGCTAGTTCAGGACCAGAGCCAAAATCTAGAGTTGGATGCTTAACTAACTGAGCCTCTCAGAAGCCCCAAAAGACCAAAAATATTCTTATTTTGTAATATAAAATACTTAAGCCCACCTGTGAAGCTGTCATATATTCTACTTTTTTCTGATTACAGTTTATGAATCTAGTATTTTTATAGTTGTTTACTCTAACCATCTTGTTCTGATAGCTTGAAAAATGTAAGAATTAAGTCTTCCAATTTTAATTTTCTTTTGATCGTTGTTCTTAGTATGTAGACCCTTATTGTATTCCTGTGCTTATTTAATTGGGAACACTTGAGTAGTACAGATGTATAGTTGGTAAAAGGGAGTTAGGTTTTCGGGATTTTACCAATGAGTGATATTTAATATTGAATGACATGTATTAAGGCAAATGCTTTTATATATAATTTATTTGCCATTGTAAATGCATTTATCTTGTGAGAAACAGACCCCCTATTGTCAGATGAAGTATTCTGGAAAGGTTTGGAGTAAATAAATAATAAAACTACTTTGATATACAGTCTAACCAATATTAAATATTAAGACTTTTCAGATGATTGATTTTAATACTTAATTAACTTATTTAAAGTCCAATATAACCCTCTTGCAATAAAGATTAACAGAACTTTAAAATGGAACTTTATTCTTTTTTTTTCTTTCTGTCTCTTTTTTTCATTCTTCCTCCTTTCCTACCTTCTTCTCTCCCATCTGATAAAGACTTTAGAACATCATTATTCCAACCATCAAATTTACCTCTAGCTACCAACATTTTTGAGTAAAAGAGGTGTTTTAATAGAAGATTCTATAGATAATGTTTAAATACTCTCTCTCTTAATTGTGAAAATATAGCTTCTATCAAAGTTTGTTGCTTTTATAGCCACGATGTCCTGTTGTAGGTTATATACCCATCAGGGTAAATGTGTGCTATCTCTGACAGATACTTATTCATGCCCTATCCTCTCCCTCTTTTATAATCGTGTTCTGGAAATAGTTCATTTAAGCTCTTTGATATGCTTTTCTTATAGGAGATATCTTTATGTAAAGTAATATTACTCTGTCATTTCAGTGTTTGACTTTAAGTTTACCATCAGTCAAGAATTTAAATGAATGAAGTATGCTTCTATGAGCTTTTCTGAATATGGATGTCTTTCGAAGACACAATTCAGAATGCTAATTCTCTGCTTGTGTATTAGAAGCTTTGAAAGAATGAATACACACTGAAATGCATAGAACTTCAGATTCAGAGGGAATAAATTATTTTTCTAGAGGCTGTGTTTATATAATAGCATTTAAAAGGAAAGAAATTTATTCAGCTAACCTGTTTTGTCTGTACCATGATAAGAATTTGAAGTTTTCACCTGATGCTTCTTGTATTGCTTCACCTACATGGAAAATAATCTTGTTTTGAAATTTTATTACTATACTTTAAAATTGTCCTTTAAGCTTTAGTGCTAGACTTACTCTTTCATTAAATATTAACTGTTTTCACAAGACTTCCTTTCTTTCAGGCAAATCACTTTTATCCTAAGATTTAATACTGCAAGAACAAGATTATAAAGCCAAAATAACTGTCCTTAAGATTCATCTTGGAGGGGCACCTGGATGGCTCAGTTGGTTAAGCATCTGACTCTTGGTTTCAGCTCTGGTCATGATCTCATGGTTTTGTGGGTTCAAGCCCCACATTGGGCCCTGTGCTGACAGCAGTTTCAGCTAATGTGTCAATTGCTGTGACCGCAGGATAGTAGTAACACCATATTGCACAACCAATTTTGAGTTTTGTGATTTTGAAGTTATGTGAAGCAGGAAATTTAACTGTTATTTATAGTCATGTAGCAAAGAAGGGATATCTGCTTTCTCAAGTCTTGGAAGGTTATATTGCTGTGCTTTCTGAATTAGAAAAAATAAGACTGTCTTCAGATTTAAAAATTCTTAGGGTTTTATCAAGAAAATTCTAGAGACAGATTGGCATTATTTAAGAAAACTGAAATCCAACATTATGGATTTTAGTGGTCATTTACTAAGGTACATATTTATGATCATTATATATTTCCTCTCTGCCTGTTACATAGAGAAGATTAAGGCATATTAAATATAGAAGTCTGAGTTTGTAACACAAATATAAGATGTAATGATGAATTGTACACTTCAAAGTGTTTATGCCAGTTTGACTTTTAATAGTGATTATCTTAAAATTTTCAGAGGAAAAAAATTCCCTTAATTCTTTGTTTGAATTTCTATCAAATATTTTCCTATGGTCAGATATTTATAAGCAAAAACATTATTCAATATAATGATTAAAATAAATATAGACACATTTGTTTAAAAACCTTTATTCTCCTTTGTAGTAGTCAAATATTTTTGTAGTTGGTACAGTCAAAAAACACAAGTTAGACAATTTTTGAGAAAATTACTTCACATTTGAAAGCAGCACTAATCATAATAGCAGTAACCAGTGCACTTAAGTGTTTTTTATTCTAGAAAACTAAAATAGCCCTTGTGTTTAAAACAGAACAACAAAAAACAAAGCAGCACCTGCTTAATAAGTTACTTTTCAACCAGATTATTATTTAAATCCATAATTAAAAGAACAACATGTAAACTTTTTGTTCAACAGATTTTTTTCTTTTAATGTTTGTTAATTTGAGAGAGACAGGGCATGAGTGTGGGAGGGGAAGAGAGAGAAGGAGACACAGAATCCGGAGCAGGCTCCGGGCTCTGAGCTGTCAGCACAGAGCCCAATGCAGGGCTTGAACTCATGAACTGTGAGATCATGACCTGAGCTGAAGTTGGATGCTTAACTGACTAAGCCATCCAGGTGCCCTCTTCAACAGAGTTCTTGAAAATAACTCCTTATGACTATTGGGTCAGGTTGTTTTATTTAATAAAAAGAATTTCAGTGATTCAGTTTCAGTCTGAATAATAATAAATAGAATATAATTAGAATAAATTAGAATATAGTGGATCCTTGATTATATACACTAGCTGTAGACTGGTGTATTTGGTAAATTTTATGTTTTGGTTTTTGGTTATAACCATATAACTATAACTTGATTATAACTAAGTTGTCAATTTCTAAAGAACTACTAATAAAGATACAATTAGTGGATGACTTCTTGAAGGAAGAACTTCAACTTTCTTTAAGGAGCCAAAAAGATCTTAAGTATCTTTTAAAATCTTAAATGAACATATGAACATCATCATGTTGTATTAAAAAAATTTTTTTTAGTTTATTTATTTTGAAAGAGAAAGTATAAACAGGAGAGGGGCAGAGAAAGAGGCAGAGTGAGAGGATTCCAAGCAGGTTCCACATTGTCAGCATGGAGCCTAATGTGGGGCTTGAACTCATGAATGGTGAGATCATGACCTGAGCTAAAATAAGGAGTTGAATGCTTAACCAACTGAGCCACCCAGGTGCCCCAGAGTATTTTTTCTTAAAGTTTATTTATTTTGAGAGAGAGCAAGAGCAAGAGAGAGCATGCATGTGGAGTGGGGCTGAGGTGGGGTGGGGGAGGGAAAGAGAGAGAGAGAGAGAGAGAAGGAACAAAGGGAAGGAAGGAAGAATTCCAAATTCCAAGCAGGCTACATGCTGTCATTGCAGAGGCTGACCGTGAGATCATGACCTGAGCTGAAATCAAGAGTGGGATGCTTAACTGACTGATCCCATCCAGGTGACCCTAGAGTATTTTATTTTTGCTACTATAGAAAGATTTTTTTTAATGTTCCTTGTAGAAATGTGCTTTGATATCAGTTTGCTAGTTACTTGTTTATTTCTCATAAGTTTGAAGTACATGAAATCCCCTTATTTGTATATTTTAAGTTTGTCCAGTTTGTAACAGTCGAAATATAATATAAAAAATGAGAAATTAAGATAATGATATGAAAACATGTCTAGGATATTTAAGAAATTCTCTGGAAATCTGGCCGTTAACTTGGAATATGCATTTTCAAATGTTTTCTCTGATAATTTCAAAAGTATAACAAAATGTAAGGAAAATATGAACCTTAACATTAAAATAGTTGTCCATGGGTCATAGTTTTGAAATGTTTATTCTATACAGGGTTCTTGTTTTGTTTTGATTTTACTTATTTATTTTTGTTTGTTTTGTTTTTGTTTTTTAGTTTTAATTATTTGCCAGCACTTTAAAGAGATTTCAAATAAAATTCTGGGGTTTCTAACCTGCCTTGAAAAAGTTGAAGTAGAGTAAAGGTGTTTCAATTGTTCACAGATCCCATCCTCTTGTACAGTTTTGTATTTCATCTGTTTGTCTCATTGTCTAACTGAGATCCAAATGTAGTGCAGGAGTAAAGGATGTGAGCTCTGGAGTTTCACAAGATAGGTTCAGATTCTGGCTTCAACACTTACTACTTGTGTAACTGTTGTAGACAGATTAGTTAATCTCTCTGTACCTCCTTTCTGTCTTTGGTAAAAATGAAAATGGTGATGTGGCCCTACTGATTTCAGTAAGTGCATTGGGAACATGAAATAATGAGTATACATGAAGCATTTAGAGTGGATTGTGACTTACATTCATTGTTCAGTAGATGTTAACTTTGGTTAATAATGCTTTTTGCCTGATATCATCAGGCATTTGAATTTGGTGGTTCTTCTCCGTAGTAGAGGACTTTGATCTGTTTTTTCATTTGATCAGCAAAATTTATCAGATTCCGTTTTATAGTATTTGTAACTGATCATTTACTTTTTCCTGTCCTCTACTAGATTATATTTCCTAGAATTCCTTCTGTTTTCTAAGTGCTAAATATATGTTGATTGATTTGCATACATAAGAAGTGCCGACAGTTGTCTAGATTTATGGATTTAGGATTTGATTTACGGCTTAAAAAATTCTTACCATTTGTTGACAGTGAAAGTTTTCTGCCTTGTCTAGTGTTGGTTTTGCCTATACCTTTGCTTTTGTTTTAGCCACAGTCTAAGGCGTGAGGATTTTTTACCATCTGACTGTGCATGTGGGTGGTGAGAGTTGGAGGGTTCTGGTAAATCTCAGAAAATGTACTAGAGTATTTTACAAAGTGAAAGTTTTAGGGAGAAACTAAGCAGGATAGAGGAGCATTTTGTGTTGGGAAGAACAAGATTTGTATATTCGTGGGCTTTTCTGGAACCTTTCCTCCATTAGCCGAGCCCATATCCTATAAAATGATACGCTCATTTTGGTTGGGCTTGTTTTCCATCATCTTCCTATCCTGTCTCCGCTCTCTTGAAACTTAAAATTTCATGTGTTAACATTATTTTGGATGAAAATTAGAGCCCAATTTATATTTTTGGAAGATTTTGACTTGAGAAGGTTATCTGTAGCTCGTAGACATAGAAAATTTATAAGTAGTATAGCTTAAAAATGAAAAAAATAATTAAAAACATCTCTGTTTAAATTGACATTGTCTATAGGAATCAGAATCAAGGAGGAAAACCTTCAAAACAATTTAAGAAATAGGTGGTTATTTATATAACCTTGCCTTTTTAAGCATAATAATAACAGAGGTAGCAGCCATGAAGGAGGTACAGATATTTTGGGTGCACAGAAATGAAATAAAAAAGTTACTCATGTCACAGAAGCACTGTGTTATTTGAAGACAGACACACTCTGAGAAAAATATCTATATCACATGACAAAGGTTTAATATTCTTAATATTTAAAGCATGCTTATAAATTATGAAGACAATGATAATAATAAACTCAGTCCACAAAAGATCATGAATAAATGTCAGAGAAAGCATATGAATCTTCAGTAATCTCACTAGTTATCAAGCAAATGCAATATAAAAATTGACTATCACACTCGTCCATAAAATGAATTACCCATTCCCACTGTTAATGAGGGTCCAGGGGAATGAAGTGTTCTGTATACAAATCTTTCTAGAGCATAATTTGCTAATATATCATAGAATATTATTTTTTAAATACATGTTTTGGTCCAGCAAAGACACTTATAAGAACTTCTCTTAAGACAGTAATCATAGATGTGACACAGGGATATTACTAAAAAGTAATCATTGTGAAACTGTTTATAGTGTTGAAGAACTGAAAGCATTCTGTTTACTAATAAGGAATTGGTTACATAAACTGTTATAGCTATTTAATGGAATACTAGGGATCCATTTGAAGTTATAATATGGTCTTTTTTTTTATGGGGATAGAAAATACCCATAATAATTTATATAATCAGTATATTTAACATGGTAGATCACATTAAAATAAGTATATTTTAAATGCCCAGAACAAAGTCAGAAAGGATATGTGTAAAAAACTGAAATATTAACAGGGGTGTTTTTAGTTAATACAATTATGAATGATTTTAGTTTGCTAAATTTTCTGTGTTTTGAGAGTTTCTATTGTAAATGTGTATTATTTTGTCAGTGGGACAAAAGGATGGTATAAATAGTATGGTAATTTAACTTACAGTTCAACTTTTTCTTTAAGAAGTTTATTGAAAATAAGTGTGATTGAACATTGAGGTAAAAGTTACTAAAGAAGTTCAGATTTGGGGAGAAATTATTGAAATGGAAATTGTATGGCACTTTTCACTTCTTTGCATTTTCCTGCCAATGTGTTGTAACAGTCCCTGAAGCCTGTGGAAAACCTGTTAATGTCTGTAATGCTCATTTAATCATTTCAATGTTGTATTTATTCCCAGCCATAGCAAAAAGAAAAAGCATGATTTTTCTGTTTTGTTTTTGTTTTTGTTTTTTTATTTTCCAGGTAGTCACTTTCAGCGACATTGTTCATTTCTCACAATGTATCATTCCTTATCTGAAACTAGACATCCTCTGCAGCCAGAAGAACAAGAAGTGGGCTTTGACCCCCTGTCAAGCTACTCAAACAAGACTGGAGGTGAGTTTTGTATTCAGAGACATTCTATGGTTACTGGGAAGTGTAACAGAGAGCCTCCAGTTTTTTCTGCCTGCTTTAAGTAAGTCAGTCTTTAGATGAAGCTGAGCAGGGCAACTTGAAGCACACTTCCCTGGGTAGGTTGAGAGCACTCTGACACTAATGAATACCACAAAACATCAACTTTCAATTATAGACAGAAGCTTTAGGCAAATGTTTAATGCACTGTCATTCTTTAAAAAGAATCATGAACTTAAACAATACTTCAGCATAAGAATATTAAAATCAAAATGGCCTTTGTCAAAACATCTTTTAAAGAAGTCTAAGCTTTTGGTGTTGATTTTGCAGGGATTTTTTTTTTTTTAATCTTTTAAAGCAGTTGATCTCATTCCTAGATAAAGATTTGCCTGATTCTTTTTTTTTTTCAGTAATTGAAATTTGTGTCCTATTTAAAAAAAATCTGTGCATTGAAATAGTTAAAAATAGACTGTTAAAAGTAAACTGTATTCAGGGTCTACTCTATAAAAATTTATCAAATGTGTCTGTTTGAGAATTCTGTGTTGTTTTCTCAATATTAGTGATAATATAGTATCTTAAAAGGAAGTAGTTTATGCAAATTCCTAAAGCCTTATCCTTATTTTTGGTTGACAAACTGACTCAAGTAACTACTTATAATTTTTCGGTCATGAAGTACATATATCAGGATTATGAGATCTATTTTGAAAAATCATAATTAGTCAAAGTGATTACATGTGTTTTGTATACTTCAGATATGTTTTTTTTCCTGTATTGGTATAAAGGTCTGCTGTTATGTTTTGGGAATTTAAAAACAACAATTGATTTTTAAAGTGGTTATTTAGTGATTAAGCCTTGACTTTATGGAGTGCATTTATGTGTTTTGTGCATTTTTACTGCCTTCTACGTCATACAGATGCCATTGTTGTTTTCAATGAAAATGATATAATTTGCCTTACAACTTATTTTTGTGATCTTTTTATTTTTATATGTGCATTTATAGAAAGGTCACAGAAAGACTGTTGTTCAAGGTTTTGACCATATGAAAAAATTGTTATCGTCTCATTTTCATTTCAGCATCTTAAATATTTCAGTGGTAAGAATACTACATCTCCTAGTGATTTTTAAAAATGTAATACCTATAAGAAGCACTAACAATTAAATAAGTCAAATTATTTCACAAGCACTTCAAATTATTTCACAAGTCAGTATTTTAAAAGTAAATATATTTTTGTGATAAGTATATAAAACAATTTCACCAAGATTTTCCGATTTATGTGCTTACTTTAGAACATAGTTTTTGTGAGTGTGTGTGAGCACATTTTTCCTGGCCTACTTCATTAAACACTGAGGTTCTATTTTTTTTTTTTAAACTGGTTAAAAAACATTTTAAATTAATTTTATCCTTTATTGTTTGCAGGAATGAGTAGTTACCTTTACTGAAAAGGCTTTTCGTTTATATCCTAGCCTAACATTTCTATGACATACAAAGTTATTAGGACAGAATTGATGTTTAAAAGTGCCATTAATTCATTTACCCCAAATGTTCATTAACAATGTAAATGTATGCTGATGTTCTATGAGACAAGGAAGTGACTAATGACTCTTCCAACTAACAACACTTAAAATGAATAGAAACTTTAGATAGCTAATCTTGAAGTAATCAAGACCCTCATTCAGCTTGGCATCTCTGTATGCTCTAAAACAGCTGTCAACTGTTAAAAATATATACAAAACACACATACGCACAGGCACATGCAGAAAGAATGATATGTAAATATCTAGTTCTTGAAAGCCATAAAGGTTACTAACCGTGGTGGGTTTTGTGCATTGTATATGTAAATATTTTATATGAAGCATCTATTTCATCTTCTTAGATTTCCTTTTAGCAGAAAAACATGTGCTGCATTTTAATAGGGTTGTCATATTTATTTGAAGAATCATCACCTTTCTAGTATGTTTGTTTATTTAAATATATGTATTTCATGGGGTTCTCCACGTATTTGAAGCCTGTTACACATTTTTCCCACCAGGGAATTGATGGCAAATGGAGGACTCATTTTGTAAGTAGTCAAGCCCTGGACTTAATCAGTGGTTTCCCTGTGTGCAAGGCATGGTGTTTTGGTCTTGTTTTTAATTCCTGTTAGAGAGTCCATAAATAAACAAGTCTTTAATTTCTCAAAACTTAAATTTTAACATTTATAAAGAAACAGTATAGTACTGAGTTAAATGATCTACAGTATTCTGGAAAGGATATGTAATAATAGCCACATAATTGGAATAATAAAGAGAAAATGGTTTCTCATTGATTTATTTTCATGAGGAGGAAGGTGGATGAGATCAGAAAAAAGAACTGTTTGGACATATACATGTAGAATTTTCCACTGGAATTAAACTTTTAACTGCTGGAATTTCTTTTTCAAATAGGGAATAGCATAGAAATGAAGACATTTTTCTCTGTGCCCTATTTGGTCATATACATAGTTTACTACCTTAACTTTCAAGATCTTTGATCAAAGGTATTAATTGGTAATTGACAAGTTCCCTGTAATTCAGTTGAAACTATTAAAAAGACCCAAAATGTTTGTTCAACTATTCATGATTATTCATTGTAGGAAAAGAACATTTTCCTCTATTAAGTCTTTTTTGAGAATAGCACTTTGTTACATATTGCCAGAGTTTTTAGCTCCAATTTTATGTGCCTTCTTACTTACAGCTTTTATAGTATTCAGATAATTACTTAATGTAATGCTTTTTATATAATATCTGTTTCAAAGCTTTCTTTCTATTTTCACGGATAAAATATTTAGTAACCTACCTAAAAAGAAATCCAATACATTCAGAATATCCTGCCTACTCCATTTTTGACTCTTGTAATTTTGTTTTTGTCCCCATCTTCTTTTCTTTCTGTTACAATATCATAGACTTTTAGAACTAGAAGAGAGTGTCTGGCTTTATTGCTGAATATGTTGGTATTAATTAAAATAGTCCACTGAAGTTGATATAATGAAATGATGCAGCCCTATTATAATCTTTATTGTTTTCTATATAGTAGAAGTGGATTTAGATTGAGTAAAAGATGAATTTATTTTGGGAAGATAACTGACAGAAGTATAGGATACTGTCTAAGTTGTCTTACTCACTTTAAATCCTGCCTTTGCTCTAATTATAATTAGCCGGAGTCATTTTAGGGAGGGGGGAAAAATCTTCCTTTCCTGGCCTACAGCTTTTCAGTGGTTTTCCATTGCACTAATAATAAAATCCAAACCCTTGACCATGATGTCCATGGCTGTCTAGCCTGTCTGGCCATGATCAGATGTGCTAAGCCAGTTCTAAACTCTGGGCCTTCCCACATGCAATTGTCTGGCATTATTCTTGATTCCTTCACAGCACTCATCCCTAAATGTAATCCTACATTTATTTCATTGTTTATCGTTTGTCTCCTTGTCTAAATGTGTGAGGGCAGGAACTATTGTATGCCTGTTGGCCCGTGGACACTACTGAATTAACAGATGAATGAATTGTGTTTTATTTGACACAATTCTTCAGTTCTTCAGTAAGCCCGTATTGAGTCAGGAAGCTGTAGAAGGGGGGACTAAATTCCTTCACTTACTTAAATTCCTTCAGTAATTGCTCCATGTATCTTTTTTCCATCTACCTTTCTCCTTTCTGTTGTAAGTTGTAATATATGAAATCTGTTTTATCTCCTGATTATTTTAGTACTTTAATTTTTTTTCCTTTAGGGATTCAAAAGTCAGTATAATCTCCCCTCTTCCTTTGGTCTCATTGACCTTTCCTTCTTTGAAATCCCTCTTAAAATTCACTGCTTTCATGTTTTGTTTCATTATGACCCAAATCCAAATTTCCATAAGGAACAAATGGAGAGAATTTTCTGGCAAGTAAAGGTCAAGCTATGATATCCTTATTAACCCGCAGGAAACATTATTTAGCAAGGGAAAACTAAGAAATAAATGATTACTTGTTCCAGATATTCGTGGTCATAAAATGGGAGCATAAACTAAAGTATACTTACATTTAGTATACATGCTTCATATATGTAGCTCCTAGTGAAAATTCTATGAAGATGCTGTTCTTAATTTTTGGTTTATAAAATTTACTAATGCAGTTTATACAAATATTGATTATTTTGCATATGAAACATTGTGGAATCAACAACCTATAGTGGTATAGGCTTTTCTTAAGTTTGCAACACTTTAAGTTTGTTGTCATTCAGTAAATATTTGTGTGCTTTCTGTATACCTGGCAATGTTTCGAATGATGGAAATGAAATATTGGAAAAGATAAACATAACTCTGGATGCCAGTTGTAATGGTTAATAGCTAGGATTGATGGACTGAGAAGAGAAAAGTAAATGGCCAGCTAAAATGGAAAATAATAAGTACTTTCCAAACATAACTAATAGTATGCTCGGGTAATACGTTGTTGAGTAATTTAACATAAATTTGTGGTAGTGGTGTGTCAAGGAAGGTGTGGTATCTAACACACAACCTGGGGGCTGCTTAGATGGCTCCCTGGGGTTAAACATCCACTTTCTGTTCAGGTCATGATCTCACGGTTGGTCAGTTAAAGCCCTGCATCAGGTGAGCATGAGCCCTCCATTGGGTAAGCCCTGGCCCTGCTTCTGGTGAGCATGAGCCCTACTTTGGGTGAGCTCCGTTTCTCTCTCTGCCCTGTGCTCACTTGTGCCCTATCTCTCCCTCCCCTCTAGCCCCACCAAAAAAGGACACAACCTAAGGATGCGTAGCTGTCAGCCAGTGTGTAAGGAGTATGGGCTTCATGCTTGCCCCTTGCCCCCTTCAGTGTGTTTGGAGGCTAGCATTCAAAGGAGGAAGGGCCACAAATGAGATTGATGACCAGGGCCAGGAAGTACTTGATCCCAAGAACAGTAGTCTAGTGAAGGAATCTTACTGCCAGAATTACATTTTAGAAAGATTATTATGGCTACAGTGAAGAAGCCATTGCAGTATCCTAGGTAAGAAATCATAGTGGCCTCTACTGGGAAAGTATAGAAGCGGAAATGGGGAGAAGTGGAAACGTTTGAGAGATATTTAGTAGGTAGAATCAACATATAAGGAACAATAAGGAAGTGATAAGGGTGAGAAGTTTGAAGTGACATTCAGTTTTCCGAGTTGACCTGTTAGTTATGTGGTGATGCCCGTATTGAGTCAGGAAGCTGTAGAAGGGGGGACTTTACATGATGCGGGTAGAATGGGGGTGGCAGAGAAGATGTAAGTTTGGTTTCAGATGTGAGTTAGAAGTGCCTTATGACGTTTAGATGAAGTCATCCTGAAGATTTTGACGTGTGAGTCTAGAACGTAGTGTACAGGTTTGGGCTGGAGATAAAACTTTGTCAGCTTAAATGTGGTAGCAAAAAACAGTGTAAATGTTTGTGATCATCCAGTGATAGCGTTTGGTGTGAGAGAGGACCTGGACACAGTCTTAAGGAAGGCCAGTTGAAAGACCTTGTAGCAGAGGAAGGTACCGTAAAGGAGACTAAGAGAGAGCGACTGGAGAAGTAGTAGGAAAGCTAGGAGAATGTGGAGTCAAAGAAGCCAAGATGTTAAGCAGAAAATAAACAAAACTGCCCAAGGTTAGCTAAAGGTGTAAGCAAATGGAAATGTGCACAGAATAGACTCATTGTAACAATGACAAGTGCGGTGTTTTTGTAATCTCAAGAATTCACAGTCTTAAGTACTCTTTTTTACAAGAAAGTTTATCATGTGCTCTGTACTAAACTGGCATGAGTAATAGAAGGAAAGGTTATGGTAGTACTGGAAAAATTTTAAATCAGTGAAAGAAATGTCTAAGAGTCTTGGAAATTTACAGTCTAGAGCCAAGATGGAGGGATTTGTAGACAGCAAGAGGGTCATTATTTTCATGGTAATAATAGAAGGGAAGGAGAAAAGATATTTAGATACAGTAGGCTCATTAGTTTAGTAACAGGGTTCACTGAAATATCACTGATGTTTTAATCCCTTTGATAAGTCATGGTGAAGTGATTTGCTGAAAGTGAGTGATAAGATGAAGCATTTGAAGATTTGTGAAGAGTGACAAAGGTTAGGATGATATGATAAAGAATATATAACCTTGGGGCCAAATTGAGATAAGACATCATAATTTATAGGCATACAAGCTTATAAATTTGCATGATGATGTCCAACATAATTCAGCACCTAGGATTTGGTTACAGAGAAAAGCAGGCAGGGGTTTTGTCATGGGTCAGAAAGTAGAAGAGGCACACATAAGCAAGGAGGTGGATGGTGGAAGAATTTATTGATGGTTTGAGAATTAAAGAAAGTTTGCTATCACAGAAGGGGATTCTAAGAGGGCAGAGTAGAGTTTTGGAAGGGATGGAGGAGTCCAGGGAAATGAAGTATAGAATAATGAGGTGATGGGAGTTATGAAGGGGATATGGGAACAGTATATGAGTGTTTGTTATATACATGAATTCGATGGAACATTGTTAATTGGTAGCCGATAAACTAGCTTCATACCTTCACGAATTCTGTTTAACAGTCTGGACCTACCTTAATTTAAATAGGTTTTGGTTTGAATTCTTTTTAAATTTAATCTTAAAGGCTTAATTTTTTTTTTTTTAGAACAGTTATAGGTACACAGCAAAATTAAGAGGAAGGAGTATTTCCCATATACCCCGTGCTCTTAGACAAATGTATAAAGCAAGCATCCATCATTGTAGGATCGTACAGAATATTTAAAAAAAATCCTCTGTGCTCAGTCTATTCATCCTTCCCCTGATCCCTGGCAAACACTGATCTTTTTTTTTTTTTTTTTTTTATGCGGGGTACAGAGAGAGAAGGAGGCAGGGCTCCAGGCTCTAAGCTGTCAGCACAGAAATCATGAACCGTGAGATCATGATCTGAGCTGAAGTTGGATGTTTAACCAACTTAGCCACCCAGATGCCCCACTGATGTTTTTACTTTTGCATAGTTTTGCAAGAAGTATCTTTTTAATCAAAAATTCTTCATGGAGCCCAAGTGT
This sequence comes from Proteles cristata cristata, assembly GCA_017311185.1. Lineage (NCBI taxonomy): Eukaryota > Metazoa > Chordata > Mammalia > Carnivora > Hyaenidae > Proteles > Proteles cristata. The sequence continues at coordinate 172,382 of JAESUZ010003188.1, forward strand.
CCATCGGTAGATAAATGGGTAAAGAAGACACACACAAACACAGAAACCGAATATTATTCAGCCATAGAAAAGAATGAAATCTTGCCATTTGTAACAACTTGAATAGAGAGTGTAATGCCAAGTGAAATAAGTCAGAGAAAGACAGCATATGATCTCACCCATACGTGGAATTTAAGAAATGAAACAAATGAGCAAAAGGAAAAAAAAAAAAAAAAAAGAGACAAACCAAGAAATAGACTCTTAACTATAGGAAAGAAACTGATGGTCACCACAGGAGAAGTGGGTGGAGAGAGGTTGACATAGGTGATAGGGATTGAAGAGTACACTTATAATGATGAAAAATAATTTAAAAAATGAAGCAGTGTTTTTTAAAAATCTTTGTAGTTTCAAGGTAAAAGGCAGGTTAGCTAGATGAAAACTGTAAGGCTCTAAAGCCATCAAGAAAAATGGGAGCTTTGTTGGTGGTAAAGATTGATAAATAGGGTGACTTGGAAGTTCTTCAGTAACAACTACGATAAAAAAAAATGATGGTTTAAAATATGTCTCCTTGAGGCGCTAGGGTGGCTCAGTCGGTTAAAGCGTCCGACTTCGGCTCAGATCATGATCTCATGGTTCGTGGGTTCGAGCCCCATGTCCGGGCCTTACTTGACAGCACAGAGCCTGCTTGTGATTCTCTCTCTATTCACCCCTGCTCAGCTCATGCACATGCACGTGCTCCCACTCGCTCTCTCAAAAGTAAACATTTAAAAAATATTTTAAAAATGTCTCCTTAAAAACAGATTTTGTTAAATGCTGTGACAGTAGGTAGAAGTGATATTAGAGAGCAAGGAACATGTCATGCCCAGCTCCTCTACATCAGGCTGTCCAAATGAAAGTTGAAAGTGAAATTTCAGTTTGAAAGGATGTGAATTAAAGAGCTGAGAGTCATCCTTCAGAGATAATCAGCTCAAAGTGTGTGAGACAGATATTAATCCAAAGAAAGAGAAACGAAAAGAGCTGAGGATTGCTATGTAGAAATTCTCCATGATTAGAAGTTGGATAAAGGGAATGATATTAAAAAATATTGGAGGAATAGGTAAATTAGGGGAAAGTTAAAGGAGTGCCAAAATTATAGAAACTACAGATACATGAGAGCTTCCAGAAGGTCCAAAGAGGTCAGTGCTTCAAGGATTCCATAGGTTAAAGAGTATAAAAATAGAAAATAAATAATTTGGTGATTGGAAGAGTATTGATGATCTGTAATTAGTGGTTAAGCCATTTTCAGGATACTATTAACTCATTTGAGTGGATGGGAGTGAACTAAAAATGTGATTCAGAATTAACATAAAAAGTTGGTGGTTAAATATCAATGGCAAAATATTTGAATAGTGAGGAAGGGCCAATTTCCTTTTTAATATTAGATTTGGGTGGTTATATGTGAATATTATGTATTCATGCTCTCATGGTGAATTGAAATTTAGCAAGTTAGGAACTTTAATGTTAACAATGACACTCACTGCTTGTAAAATACAGATCTTTGAAATAAAAGACACGACTTCTGAACTCCATTCTGATCCTTTTTTTCATTGAGTTGTCCATTCCTTATTAACTGCATCCAGTTTTTAGTTTTATTTCATATTTTCTTTTGGCACGGCAGTTCGCTTTATTTACCTGAAGAGATAGGCTCTTTTAGAATTGGGGTGTGTGAAGAGTCATTGAGTCATCTTGTGGCTATACTTGAATGCTGTTCCCAGGGTCCTAGGAGCAAATGAGACCTCGCTCCTGGCCCTGGTGACAGACCAGAATTTATGGCCCTGCAAAAGCTCTTATCACTACCCCCTTGGGCAAAAGTTAGTCTGCAAAGGACTATTTCTCCTACCATGCTTAGTCAGCCTGTACACCATTGGATGTCCATAGATGGGAGATTGTGGCTGGTGTTTCGGGTTGGCTGGGTCTAGGAATAACTAGAGCCGATGTAGGTTATTTGGAGTGACAGTATTCTCTTAAAACCTTAAAAAAGAAAATTAAAAAAACCCACTTAGATGCTATGACCTATAATGGATTTCTTATCAACGAATGTAGTGGTTGCTTTTACTAATTAGTAGGGCCAGAAAAGACAGTAGAGCCAGAATTTTGGCTGTTTAAATAATGACATATACCCAGCTCTAAACTCACAGGGCTTAGAAAAGTATTTCAGAGTTAGCACCTGGCATCTCATGCAACAGCTCCTTTTTATTCGTTTGTGTATTAAAACTGATCCCCCTCCCCCATGGCATAGGAGTGAAATGAGTAATTAGTGCCTTACATGTATAATTCTCCAGGTCCCTCATCTGTTTCTAACTCCTTTCATAGTATTAACCAATTTTAAAAACTGTATCTATCTAACCCACTCTTTTTTTAAAGATTACAGGCTTTCTTACTTTGATCTTATTCAATTAGAGGGAAGAACGGAATACCCAGGGAAGATGAGATTGCAAGAAAAAATTTAAATCTTACTCTAGGGGAATAATCCAGAACCTCCTCAGTCCCTGTCTGTATTTCTCCTGCTCTTCCTCTAGCAGAAAACCAAAGGACCTATTATTCCCAAGTTCAAATCTTAAGATCATCTCCTTACTTTGCTGTGAGAGTTGGCTATGTAATACAACAGCCAGGTGTGTTTTTCAAAATAGTTGTTATATTTTAGTAAAATTCTGTTTTCACCTAATAGTAGTTAACAAAAAGCATTTTGATACCATTATACTTGGGTATTTATAAGTTTTTTTTGTAGACTTAAGTAAAGCACATTGTGTGTTTCACTTAGAACATTCAATGTTTATAATTATTAAAGATCCAGTGATCTTTTTAAATAGTGAGGATGGAGAATAGTCAGTTTACTGCACAGAGTTCTAATCTGTATTGTACTGGTAAATGTTGGTATCTAGTTAAGCATATTTTAACAGTTTAGAAATAATGTAATTTGCAGTACAAAGGGATATCTACTTGGTTGTTACTATGACTTTCCTTCATATTTGTAAATGTAGGTTTTTCTGTGGTTGTTCTCTACCATTATCCAGAAAAGATCTCTTCACCACAAGCTTTGCAAACACACCTTTACCCTATTTAATCTGATCTCAAATATTTTTTTACTCTTAACTTGTATTTTGCAAGTATTAAAAATAAGTTAGTTTGCCATCACTGTATTTTTGCTGTAAGCAGGGCTTGCTTATTAATAGGTGTTCTGAAATAGAAAATCATTTTCATGCAATACTTATACTTTACTCTGGAGTTTGACCATTTACTGCTGCTTGAATTTCCCTGAGAAGGAGTCCCATATGTGGAATATAGGAAAGCACAAGATCAGAAACATTATGTTAGCTTCAAGCTGTTTTGTTTTCACAATTTAGGAAAATCTGAATGTTTAAAATAGAAGAAATTAAGAAGCTAGTAAATCATAAAGTAATATCTCAAGTTATGTACTTTATTGTTTTTAAAATCTAATTTATGGTCAATAAGATAGAGCGTGTACAGTGTGCTCTTGGCTTTAGGAGTAGATTCCCATGATTCATCACTTACATACAGTACCCAGTGCTCATCCCAACAAGTGGCCTCTTCAGTGCCCATCACCCATTTTTCCCTGCCCTCCCCCCCACGCCCATCAACTCTCAGTTTGTTCTCTGTATTTAAGTGTTTCTTATGGTTTGCCTTCCTCTGTTTGTAACTATTTTTTTCCTTCCCTTCTTCCATGGTCTTCTGTTAAGGTTCTCAAATTCCACCTATAAGTGAAACCATAAGATGTCTGTCTTTCTTTGACAGATTTATTTCACTTAGCGTAATACTCTCCAGTTCCTTCCATGTTGTTGCAAACGGCAAGATTTCATTCTTTTTCCTTGCCAGATAGTATTCCATTGCATATATATACCACATCTTCTTTATCCATTAATCAGTTGATGGAGATTTGGGCTCTCTCCATGATTTGGCTATTGTTGATAGTGCTGCTGTAAACATCAGGGTACATGTGACCCTATGAATCGGCTCTCCTGTATTCAAGTTATTTACTTTAAATGGTCATTTTCTTTTTGTTACACCTTCAGTATTAAAAATATAATTTACTTGAGGGGCGCCTGAGTGGCTCAGTCAGTTGGGCATCTGACTTCAGCTTAGGTCATAATCTCATGGTTAGTGGGTTCCAGCCCCGCATCAGACTCCGTGCTGAATGCTTGCTCAGAGCCTGTAGCCTGTTTCAGATTCTGTGTCTCCTTCTCTCTCTCCCCCTCCCACTCACACTCTGTCTTAACTCTGTCTCTCAAAAATAAGTGTAGAAAAAAATAAAAAAATATAATTTACTTGAGTCTTTGGAAATGATTTTCTATCATTTAGTAATTGTATTCCTATACATTATAGTGATTGTCTTTTCAGAGTGTACAAATACGTTTAGTTTTAGTCAGAAAAAACACCCTTTAGCCTTGATTTATCAACAGGTAAACAGTGAGAATTAACTTTTACTCAGGTCACCTATAAGGCACTGTGTGAGCCAAATACATTTATATTATGGGAATATGTGTGCTTGAATAATAATTCTGCTGCTTTCTGTTTTCTCCTTCTTTCATCTTCCAAATGTGGCGAGACTTAAATACAGTCAACTTTCTAGCACTGTCATTGAGTGACAATTTTATCTTCTTCCTTTTTTTTTTTTAAAGTAAATTCTGTGCCCAATTTAGGGCTTGAACTCATGACCCTGCGATCAGGAGTCACATGCTCTACTGACTGAGGCAGCCAGGAGCCCCTGAACTTAATAGGTTTTCAGTCAGACACATTGACATGACATGTTGACTTTTTGTGATATTCAATAAATGAATAGAGATTTATAGTGGCAAAGAGATTTTATCACCTGCAGTAAGGGCTATAGGCCATAGGACTTTTCATTCATTCATTAATAGTTATTGATCATCTAGTATTGGGGATAAACTGTTAAACAAGTAGACCAAGTACTTTTCTCAGTAGAATTTACAGTTTACCATGAGAAGAATAGTAAAAAAAAAAAAAAAAAACAGAAATAAAAAAATATATATAATAAAGTGATTAATACTAGGCAAACCATTAAATAGGATAATCTTATGAGGAATGACTGAGTGGCTACTTCAGATTATCACATGTTAAATCAGGTAGGTGTAAATGTCAGATAAGAAGGAGCCAGGCATGCAAAATTGATGAGAGAGAGAGAGAGAGAGAGAGATTGAGAGTGACAAATAGCAATCCTGAAAAAGGGAAGAGTTCATACAAAGGAAGTCCCTATCCCAGGATAGGAACAGGCCTGTCGTATTTAAGGAACTGAAAAAGATCACTGTGGCTGGGGCCGCATGGGTGGCATGGGAGTGGCACAGGATGGGTCTCATAGACCCTTTGTAAACTAAGCTGAGGAGCATAGATTTTATTCTAAAGACTGGGGGTTACTTAACAGTCTGTATTGTTATCTCTGTTGAACAATTAAATTTATTCTTAAGAAATGAGGGCTATAGCTATTCTTTAAAAATTTGTTAATGTTTATTTATTTTTGAGAGAGAGGGAGAGAGACAGACTGTGAGCAAGGGAGGGACAGTGAGAACGGGAGACGCAGAACCTGAAGCAGGCTCCAGGCTCTGAGCTGTCAGCACAGGGCCTTATGTGGGGCTCAAACTCACGGACTGTGAGATCATGACCTGAGCTGAAGTTGGATGCTTAACTGAACCACCCAGGTGCCCCAGGCCATAACTATTTTTAAAATATATATCCTTATGACTCAATACTAAGCATTTAGTAAGTAATGACTGATTTACACAGATTGTATGATTTTTAAAATATATTTTCATGTTGTAGTTCTCTGTACCAATCTTTATTGGTTTCCTCATTCTCAACATTTTAACTGTATAATGGTGAAGTAATTTCTGCTTAATCTGATGTAAAAGAATGCCTTAAAATTAGCCATTTATCTAAAGCTCAGTTATTTCTGTATGGTCTCTTTTAGGGCATGCTATGGGTATTAAAATAGTAATATTAAATGCAGTCTAATGTGACCTTTTCTATATGACCTATTATGTGTGTGTGTATGAGAGAGAGAGAGCGAGCGAGTGAGAGAGAGACACCGACCTTGGGGGTGGGGGCATATAATCATTATTTTCACTTTGCTGATATAATGGAAAATTTGCTCCTCTAGGACATATTAGAACGATGTATTTAATGCTCTTCAATTTAATTTGCTAGTATCACAATTAATACAATTAAGGTCACTTGAAATGAAACTATTAACAAACTGAGTAATTTACTTTAACAATGTCAATGTGTTCTCACAATTAGATTTGCTTTAATTAGTGTACAAGCTATTATTTAATAGCATACTTCACATAGAAAAATGTAATAATGTGTTCTTGGTTTCTTGTAACCGAAAGAAAGAAACTTTTAATGGACTGAGTGATTTTGTGGAAGTGCTGCTAGATAGGTATAAAGTGATAGAAAGGGAAAGTACAAAACGAGAAAGCAAAGCTTATAAGAATGTAAATAAAAAATTTATCTTTATTCACTCTTACCAATACATGTCCTATTTATCATTGTTTAAATAGTTTTGGAAACTTTTAATGTTAGGAAGGGGACACAAATTCTGGAAAATTTTAAGTGTTAGTTGTATCTGGTTTTTGCTTATAAGATTTTTGAGTATTATAAAATAGGTCATTTCTAATTAATCACTATAATAATGGAGGGGGATAGAATGATGTGGAATATAAAAAAGATAGGAAGCATAAAAGTTGCGATTCTCAAATCTGCTATTAAAAACATTTTAGGGGCACCTGGGTAGCTCAGTACATTAAGTGTCCAACTTTGGCTCAGGTCATGATCTCGCGGTTCGTGGGTTTGAGCCCTGCATCAGGCTCTGTGCTGACAGCTCAGGGTCTGGAGCCTGCTTTGGTTTCTGTGTCTCCCTCTGTCTCTCCCCCTCCCCCATTCACACTCTGTCTCTGTTTCTCAAAATAAATAAATGTTTTTTTTTTAATTAAAAAGACATTTTCATACAAATATTTCTTACTAAGAATTCACTTTAGTAGCCAATATAATAAAAAGCTCTTCTTCTACTGAGCCTACTCTGTTGAGATCACAAGATCCAGGATTGAATAAATGGTTATATTTCTGTTTCTATATATGCAGAATAAAGGGAAGCAGATGAATTGTCAACCAAGTCATAATTAATAAGGTCTCCTGTTCTCTGTAAACATGACAGCAAGATTTGCTATCCTGTAATCAAGTGGTGATTTTATGTGAAGGGATATAAATGCAATCCAGATAATTCAATATTCTAATCTTAAAAATTAGTTTGACAGTCTTTTTGCCTAGTTTGATTGATTTAAGTTTCTGTTGCTTTCATCTTCTTTCCTTTTTCCCCTTTGGTTAATGACAACATTTTGTAAAATTTCAAGTAAAGAAAGAAGCAGGCATCAGAATAATTAGGTATTAAATATTTAAATGTAAAATGCAAGAAGCTTGGAGAATCCATAGATTTTGAAAAATTACATAGTTCTTATTTCTACGAGGTTCCTAGGAGTAGAGTATATTTAGTTTTTCAGTACTTATAAATGTTTATACAACAAGCTCCCATTGGTTTTCATTATTTGTCCCCAGTTCTGACTTCAGCTTATCAGGCTGTTCTTAGATGTGTCAGAATAGTATAGTTTACTAATAGAACAATGTAGCAATGGTGGAAAATCAATTTAGGTAATTCTCTAAATAGTATCTTGAGTTTAGCTTGGGTCAACTGTTGCTTGGTTGGTATGTATATAGAATAAGCAGTTCTCATTTGGCCCTGATTTGATTCTCATTATACCTGATCCCTAAGTTCTTGTCTTGAATGTTACTGTGATTGGTCTTTTGATTCCTTGGCCTGTACTATAATATTAGAAAAGTAACTGGAATTGATTATTTAAATACTTGATCTTTAAAATGGAATAGATTTTTAAAAGAGACATTTGATTTGTTTTATCAAAGAAGACTGAGTGTAAGACATTAATTGCTTTACTGAGCAGCCTGAGTTTTCTTAGATTAAGTAAAGTTTTAAAGAAATCTCAAAGACCTTCACAGCCTGGTTCTATGCATTTGTTCAGTCACCTTCCCATGTAACTAGACAGGATTCATCTACTATAATCTAAGATCCATGCAGAATAGCTGACACAACATGCAAAGAGAACAAAGTTAGACACTACCTGACTTCAGAGTAGTGACCCCAGAAATAAACCCATACAAATAGAGTTAAGTGATCCTGACTAGATAGTCTTTTCAACAAGTAGTACTGGAAAGGGGGATATCCACTGGCAAAAAAAAAGAACCCCCTCCAAACAAAACAAAATGTAAACATAGATTTTACACCTTTCACAAAAATTAAATTAAAAACCCAAATGTACAAATGTAAACTATAAGACTATAAAATTCTTAGAAGATGATACAGGAAAAATTCTTGGTGATCTTTGGTTTTGCAATGACACTTTAGTTTTAAAACCAAAAGTGTGATCCATGGAAGAAAAAATTGATAAGTTGGACTTCATTAAAATTAAGGCCATTTTTTTTTTTGAAAGGCACTGTTAAGAGAAGGAAAGAAAAGCCACAGACTGAGAGAAAAATCTTTGTAAAACATAGCTGATAAAGGAACAGTATCTAAAATATACAAAGAGGGGTGCCTGGGTGGCTGAATTGCTTGTGTCCAGCTCTTGATTTTCTCTTAGGTCGTGATCTCATGGTCTGTGAATTTGAGCCCCACTTAGGCTCCAGGCTGACAGTGCAGAGCCTACTTGGGATCCTCTCTGCCCCTCCCAAGCTCTTGTGCACATGCATACTCTCTTCTCTCTCTCAAAATAAACATCAAAAATATATAAAATAGACAATGAACATTTATAGCTCAACAATAAGGAAACAAACAATCCAGTTAAAAAACTGACAAAATATCTCATCAGAAACCCCACCAAAGAAGATATACGCATGGAAAAAACACATAGGGAACGATGCTAAATATCATAGGTCATCAGGGAATTGTAAATTAAAATGAGATACTAGTACACACTTTTAGAAAGACTAAGATCCAGTACTCTGATATCATCAAATGCTAGTGAAGATGTAGAGCAACAGGAACTCTTCCTTCACTGCTGGTGGGAATGTAACATGGTACAGCCACTTTGAAAGACAGTTTGGAGCCTTTTTTTTTTCTTTAATGAATCTAAATACACTCTTACTGTATCATCCAGCATTTGCACTCCTTAGTCTTTGCCCGTGTAAGTTGAAAACATATAAATCTGCACAGTGTTCATAGCACTTTTATTCGTAATTGCTAAAACTTGGGAGGTACCCAGATGGCTTTTAGTAGTTGAATGAATAAATTTGTGGTACACGTATGTGGTGGAATCATTATTCAGTGATAAAAATAAATGACCTGGTAAGCCACAAGAAGACCAGGTGAACCATAGATGCGTATTGCTAAGTGAAAGATGCCAATCTGCAAAGCCTGCATACGTAATTCCAATAAGATAGTGTTCTGGAAAAGCCAAACTCTGGAGACAGTAAAAAGACCAGTGGTTGTCATTAGGGGTGGGGTGTGGTATAGAGGGAGGGATGGATGTGTAAGTGGAGCACAGTGGATCTTTATGACAGTGACACTATTTTGTATGATAATGTAATGGTGGGTACAAGTCATTACACATTTGTCAAAACCCATAGTTGTACAACATAAAGAGTAAACCGTAATGTAAATTATGGACTTTGGTTAATAATAACGTATTACTATTGTTACATCAGTGTAACAAATGTACTACTGCAATGCAAGATGTGTATATATATATATATATATATATGAGGTTGAGGGCTGTATGAAAACTCTGTACTTTCTGTTGTTTTTTTAAAGTAAACGGCTCTAAAAATAATGTTAATTAATTAACAAAAAATCTAGGGTTTGTCTTTCATTGCTTTTTACTTCTTCAAGTGGTACCATACCTTTTACCTTCATTCATCATGCCAGTTGAACATAGAACACATGGTTAGCCTATTTGAAATATACAGAAAACTCAGGACTAGGGATTCTTGAAATAGCAAATTATTAAAAAAAAAAATGTGCTACCCCCCTGTTTATAACTGTCAATTAACTCAAACCTTTTTAGTTTATAATAGTTCTGTTCTCCTCCTGAAAGAGGCTGAAACCACTTATAGTCTGATCCTTTGTGTAGTCTTAATCATCAGCATTACCTACTACAAATTTAATCCTTTAACAGTTTTTTTTAAAGCATTTTCTTTTCATTTGTGAGTGCAGCTCTTCTTTACATAATTCAGTTCTTGATTCTAGATTGGAAATGACTTCACAATTATTGGAACATTAATTCAGCCATACTTTTGGAAGTTTTCTTGGATTTTGACAGGCTGATTACTTAAAATGAACAGGGTAAAAGAGAAATCTTAGAAGTCTTAGTTTCACACTCCTATGTTAATGCTAGGTGAATTTCTGTACTAAATTATTTCTTAGAACTGAGGTTGGCATTTCCTTTTTAAGGGGGCCACATAGTCATTAGTGTAGGTTTGTAGGCCCTGGCAGTTTAGCCTGAAAGTAGTCATAAGCAGTTTGTTTATAAACAGATGTCTGTGGATGTGTTTCAATAAATGTTACTTATCAAAACAGGAGTGCATTCAGACCATGGGGTGTAGTTTGTTGACTTATGTTTTAATTTTTTTTTTTAAATTTTATTTTAGAGACAGAATGTGAGAGTGTAAGTTGGGGAGAGAGGCAGAGGGAGAGAGAGAATCTTAAGCGTGATACGTGTTGACTCCTGTTTTAGAACAAAAAACAATTACTGTGTTATTAAATTAAGTGTATATAATGCAAATGTGAGAAAGAGTAAGAGGATATTCTTATCTCCCAAAGTATTCTTTAAATAGAGTATCTTAAACTCTGGATTTGATAGCGTTAAGACTATTAAACCAAAAGTTTTTTTTCTTTAAATATGTATTTAGAGGCTGCTTGTCAAAAAGATAGTTTTATTATGACCCTTGATATACTCACTGAATATATCTGGGTTGCAATTATGCTAGTTAAAGAAATACACTGATTTTTATACATTGACTTTGTATCCTGCAACTTTGTTGAATTCATTTATTAGCGTGTGTGTGTGTGTGTGTGTGTGTGCGTGTGTATTCTTTAGTATTTTCTTTATAGAAGATCATGTCAACATTTAATAGCAGTAATTGTACTTCTTCGTTTTCAATTTGGATGCCTTTTCTTTTTCTTGCCTAATTACTCTGGCTAGAACTTTTAGTGCAGTGCTGAATATAAGTGGTGCCTTTGTGATTTTGGGGAGAGCTTTTAGTCTTTCATCATTAACTAATGTTAGCCATGAGTTTTTCATAAAAGCCTTTTTTTTTTTTTTATATTGAAGCTTCCTTCCATTCCTAGTTTGTTGAGTGCTTTTATCTGGACTAGATGTTAGATTTTGTCAGAAGCTTTTTCTGCATCAGTTGAGATGATCATGTCATTTCCCCCTTCATTTTATTAATGTTGTGTATTACATTTCTACACTGAACCACATTTGCTTTCCTGGAATAAATTCCACTTGGTTATGATATATAATATTCTTAAAATGCTGCTGGATTTGATTTGGTAGTATTTTGTTGAGGATTTTTATATTGATATTCATAAAGGATATTGGCGTATAGTTTTCTTATAATGTCCTTATCTCGCTTGATATCATGGTAATGCTGGCCTAATAGATAAATGCTTTCTCCCTTTCTAGTGTCTGGAAGAGTTTGAGAAAGGTTAGTGTTGATTATCATTAATATTTGGTAGAATTACCAGTGAAGCCATCTGCTCCTGGTCTTTTTGGGGGGAATATTTTGATTATGTTCCAGTCTCTATACTTCTTACAAGTCTGTTCAAACTTTCTCTTTGTTCCCCAGTTTGTATGTGTTTAGGAATCTGTTCATTTTATTTAGATTATCAAACATGTAGGTGTACAGTTATTTATAGTATTTTATAAAATCCTTATTTCTGTAAAGTCTGTGGTAAAGTTTCTGCTTTCATTTCTGATTTTAGTATTTTTCCTTGTCAGTCTAGCTAATGAGTTACCAAATGTTATCTTTTCAAAGAACCAACCTTGGGCTCCTGAGTTTGAGTCCCGCATCGGGCTCAGTACTGACAGCGTGGAGCTTAGAGCCTGCTTCAGATTCCGTCTCCCTCTGTCTCTGCCCCCTTTGCGCTCTGTCTCTGTGTCTCAAATATAAAGAAACATTAAAACAAATTAAAAGGAACCAACTTCGGTTTCACTAATTCTCTTTATTGTTTTTCTACTCTCTATTTTATTTATCTTGGCCCCATTCTTGTGTGTGTGTGTGTGTGTGTGTGTGTGTGTGTGTCCTTGAGACTAAATACTCTTCCTTGACTTATATCCAGGTTTCCTTATTCTTATGCCAGCTAAAATCTGCGGTTGAACTTCTCCATCGAATTTTATTTACTTTACTTTTCAGCTTCAGAATTACTATTTTGTTTCTATTTATAATGTTGATCTTTTTATTAGTATTCTCTGTTGAGGCATTGTTCTCCTGGTGTCGTCTAATTCTTTGTGGTTTCCTTTAGCTATTTGAACATGTTTATGACAATTGATTTGAAGTCTTTGTCTAGTAGTGTAATGCTGGACTTCCTCAGGAACGTTTTCTGATAATTTTTTTCCTTATGAATGGGGCATATTTTATTGTTTCTTTGCATGCTTCTTAATTTTCTGTTGAAAATTGGATTATTTTGCATATCATAGTGTGGTGACCTCCTCCTTGGAGTTTGTTGTTTCTGATAGTTTCAGGTTATTTTTGTTTAAATGACTTAAAAAAAATTAAATTCAAGTCTTGGCTTCAGGAGTAGAACCTAATGATTCATCTACTGAGAGTAGAACACCCAGCGCTCATCCCCCCAAGTGTCCTCATTAATGCCTATCGTCCCTCTAACCCATCTCTCCTGACCTCCCCTCCAGCAGCCCTGTCTGTTCTTTGTATTCAAGGGTCTCTTATGGTCTGTTCCCTCTCTGTTTTTATCTTGTTTTTCCTTCCCTTCCCCTATGTTCATCTGTTGAGTTCTCAAATTCCACATATGACTGAAATCACATGGTATCTGTCTTTCTCTGAATGACTTATTTTGCTTAGCAAAAAACCCTCTAGTTCCATCCACATTGTTGCAGATGGCAAGATCTCATTCATTTTCATCGCCGAGTAGTATTCCATTTGTGTGTGTGTGTGTGTGTGTGTGTGTATCACACTTTCTTTATCCATTCATTAGTCGATGGACATTTGGGCTTTTTCCATAATTTGACTGTGGTTGATATTTTATAAACTATTTTTGTAAAGTCTACGTGCTTTGTTGTGTGTAATAGAGACAGAAGTCTCTATTATATTAGTTTAGTGTTCAGTTAGTGTTTTGACAGATTTTCCTTAAATATCTGGAGCCAAAATAAGAAGAGAAAAGTACTCTTTTAGACTATATTGGCTTTTGGCAAGGCAGACATTCCTTCATTGCTTAGCCAGGCTATCTACAACTTTGCCTTAGCTTTTACTTCCTGCTTGCATGGAGATTGAAGTGATCTACAGATGACACATTTGAGTCTTTTCAGGCTTTTTTGAGTATGCACATGGCCCTCTTGGTTCCCTCAGGTACATGGCAACTTTTGCAAGTCCATATTCCCCCACATATCTCCTCTCCCAACCTTTTCCTGCCTATGCCGTGTGGTTTGTCTATTGCTTGTCCTGACACTTCTTGCCCTGGTTGACTTTCTCTGCTTTTAGCAAATGCCACCAGGGAATTTGCCCCAGCCCTGGGAACATTCCAAGTTGGAAACAACAAAGGCGAGTGCTTCACTGTTCCTTCAGGGAGCTGCCAGAAGAGTTGAAATGTTAAACTACTTTTCTTTCAGAATAGAGTCAGTATAGCTCACTCTGCCATGAACAAACTGCACCAGGTTACCACAGAGTAGCAGCTTCTGTCTTCACTAATCTTTCCCGTCTGTTATGTTTTTGACTAAATTTCAGGGTTCTGCAAAAGTTGATTCTTAGCAGTTTTTGCTAGCTTATTAGTTTTTGTGGTGGGATGGGGCCTTGAATTTCTCTTCTCTGCCATTTTTTGGAGTCACTTTTCCTGATATATTATGAAGAGGCTTTTATGATGATTATTTAAATCTTATCTTTAAAATTAATTGAATGTAGAGACATGGCAGATAAACGGCCAATAATGTTTTCAGATATGTACAGAAGAATCATAACCTCACAGCACCTTAAAAAAAAAAAAAACCTGTTCCTTATTTCAGCACCAGAACCACTTAGTAAATTCTAAGTATCCATTTGCTTTATTTTTCTTCATTATTACAAAGTTGTGGGTACAGGAGCATCATACCTTAAAATTTCTCAGTGTTCAAGTGATATTCTCTAATATAATTTCCAATTTTTTATGTCAGTTATATTTCTTTAATAATTTGGTGTTCTCCAGACTGTCCTTATACACGTGAAGAATTGAATGTATTATTCTCTTTGATTATAAGAAGCTTCAAGTTGGTTAATGTTAGTGCCTCATTCTCCCTTCTGTGTTTGTGTAAGCGCATAGACTATATCTTGGGCCCAGTGAATTCACTCTGGGAAAGGTTAGTTTAGACCATGGTAGTTTATATGCCTGGTGCTACCTATCATTCTAATTATAAAGGTCCCCCCAAGGGGCTTGGAGTAATGATTAATACCCAAATCACCAGTGGGAGGCTTTCTCTCAGCTACGGAGTTTCTGATTAATTTGTTCTTGAAGTTTTAGTTCCACTCACAACATAGTAAGCTCTAAGTTTTGTTATCTTTTAATCGTGCCTTATGATTTTCTCCAACTGCAAATTATGACATCAGGAGTGTGACAGTGTTCATACTGAGAAATAGTATTGTGTACCATATTGCATTGAAAAGTCCTTCTGTTCAGGTCCTTAAGAATAAAACATGAAATTGCTATACCTTACTTCCTCTCAAGGCCGCGGTCATAACTTTGGCCAGCTTTTTATGATTGAACTTGCTTTTCATCCTATAATTTTCTCACGTTCAGCAGCTCTTCAGTTATAATGCTTTATTGTCAGTGTCCTAGTAGAGAATCTCTCTTTTCCTTAAATCTTGGTGGAGCAATGACTAAAGATCAGCACGAGGGTAAAAATCATTGCTCTTTTTCTATCTGAAAGCACTTTTGTAAATAAATACCTAAAGTATGAATGAGTCACAAATTAACCTTAAGAATGTAAAAGAGACTCTGGTGGGGCATCTTCTGATACTTTTTCAGTTATCTCCAATGTCTTTGCCTAATAAAATCATTTTCTTCAATCAGTTGTCTCATTGTTCTTGAGAAAAGCTTTTGAAGACACCATTATGATTGTTTTCTTAAAATCATCATGTCTGTGTAGCTATATTTAATAATTTAATTTTAGTTTAAAATGCATATTGTATGGGCCAAAATGACCTATAGATGGTATTTAATTTTTAGTCAGTTTGAGGTTAAATTATTTTTTGCAGCTTTCAGGCATAATACTTTAACAGTCCTTTATGTACATTTAATTAATTGCATGTTAAAATTAACATCACAAGTAACTTAGTAACAAGTTAAAAATAAATCTTTTGTCTTGTTAATCAAACTTCACATAAAAATGCAGTAATTAAATATTTGACAGATTTTTATACCTTCTACTTTTAATGATTTCAGAATGTGATTAATTTGATACATGTGACTGTTAACTATACAGTTCATACATGAGTTTTGAAATTAATTGTATGCATATCAGGACTTACTTTTTCATATTGTATTTAAAAACTTAGGGTAATAGTAGTAATGTCTGCTTATAAACAGACCAGAATTGAACAGAAATTATGGAGTGGATGGACCAGTTAAATAAAAACTTTTCACTATTTTGTTCAAGGTAAAAAAAAAAAAAGTAATTGATTTTCAGCCATATTATTGCCAAGGCAAATACAGGTAGGTTTCATTTAAACCTTTTTTGTAATCAAATACATGGAAGGAGGTTGGATTGGAAACCTTCACCTTACCAGGAACTTTTTGCAGGGGAGGAATGAGGATCCTTAAGGATATTTTTTAATGGCAATTTATAGCATTTATTTATACCAACTTGCCATTGTTAATGGAGTTTATGTGATTTTCGAGATGGCTGTTCCGTTAAACCAAAGACTGAGTGGTGCAGTTGTTAATAAGCATTGAGGCAGGGGACTAAGTGAGTTCAGGTCCCTGGGATAACCTGGGATAACTGGCTTGCTTGAGTGATGGGCTAACCAAGAAGCATTTACATGCTTCATAATTCCTTCCATTAACACACACACACACACACACACACACACACACACACACACACACACAGACTAGGGTTATATTTATGCACAATCTGGCCTTTTAACAAAGAAAAATAAGCCTATGTTTGGGCTGCCACTGCTATGAACAAAACAGCTGAGACTTTAATGAACACCATACTGAGGGCATGTAGGACATAAGGCGAATTAAGCAGGTTACAAACTGCACATCTTCTGTTTAGATAGAAGAGATCTCCCCAACCCTGACAATTAGTCCTACTGACAAGGCAAGCAGATAGACAGAAACAGAAGGAGATCGTTTGTATCAATTTGAGAAATAGAACTAGTAATGAAACAGAATAGTCTTACTTTAAAATTGTTCTTTCACTATATTTTTCCCCAAAATAAATACACATGGTGAAACAAAAGCTTCTTTTATTTTGTTTGCAAATAAAGACCACCATAATTTTTTTTTTTTTTTTTTGAAGAAAAGATTTTCTGGACACTCAAACTAATTTTAATCCTGGTAACCTGACAGCTTTGTTTAAACATTGAATATGAGTTTCCTTTCATGAAAATCTTTTCAAAGTACAGCAGTTCAGCTGTGAAAACCTGAATACATTAATGATGACAAAGAAGCTCCAGAATGAGCCAACATTTGTTTTGTTCTTTTACATTTCTTGATGAATTGCATACACAAAAGTGTTGCAGGCTTGTTTAAATTTTTCCCTATTTCTTTGCTAATAAATGTCCTTGTGTTTACCTTTTTAGATACAATGCCTTATTATTAATCACTTTAAATTATTTTTAAAACAAAAATGACTATAAGAAGTTTTTGTTTTTTTTTAAAATATGACTTAAAGGTTTGTATTACAGGAACATTTAAACATTGCCTTTAATGTATGTGGTTCAACATCAAAATACGTTACTCCTGGTTAGATTTTTTTATAATTGTTTTCAAGAGTAAACCTCTTCCAAATACAAGACGTTTATTTAAGGATATTTACTTTATGTCTTAAGTGATAAAGAGGAGTTATTTGCAAAAGACCGAAATCCACCAATACTGAAATATTTTAATGTAACAGTACATTGTCATTCTTAAGAAGAGTGGCATTGTTAATTTTTCTGAAATAAATGTTTTAGTGAGATTCTTAATTAGAAATTTTTATTTTTTAATTTCACATATGTATGTATATATTTTCATTTTTTAATCCACATATCTTGAAAAAGGTTTGAGTCATAATTTGAGACATATTCTGTAAGGATTAACTTTTCTGTTTTTTAAAGTTTGAATATGTTATTTCTGTTTCATTTACAAAGTATTTTTCAGTAAATATGCATCACAAAACTTGAAATTAAAGAATTATTTTCTAGAAAATTCCTTGAACTGCACTTTAATATATTTTACATTTACAGATTGAAGGTGTTTGCAAATAGTATATATCTGAGCTCAGTAATTAAAGAAGAAAATGTGGTTGCCAAGGTTAGGGGGCGGGGCCAAGAGAAGATTAGAGAGAAGTTTGTAAAAAGTGCACAAAGTCTCAACTATATGATAAATAAGGTCTGAGGTGTGCTGGCTAATTATATGTTTCATATGTGCCAACCAATAATATTTCATGTTATTCATAAATAGGCTCTCAGTTTTTGCTGCATAACAAGCCATCTCTTGACTTAGTTACAACACAATATGCATTTATTATTGCTAATGAGAAAGTGAGTAAGCTGGGTAATTCTCATGCTTTGGGCTGAGCTTGCTTGTATGTCTAGGGGATGATAACTGGTCTAAGATGGATCACTTGTGTGTCTGGCAGTTGATGACTGTTGAGTGAGTGAAGTTTGCCTGCCTGCCTGCCTATCTTTTCCTTAGCCTCTTCCCTCTTCCTTCCTTCCTTCCTTCCTTCCTTCCTTCCTTCCTTCCTTCCTTCCTTCCTTCCTTCCTCCTTCCTTCCTTCCTTCCTCCTTTTCCTTCCTTCCTTCCTTCCTTCCTTCCTTCCTTCCTTCCTTCTTCCTTCCTTCCTTCCCTCCCTCCTCCTCTTCCTTCCTCCCCCCTTCCATCTTCCCTTCCTCCCTCTCTCCCTCCCTCTGCCTCTTCTCTTTCCAATTCTACATACAGGTGATACTATACAGTATCTGTCTTTCCCTTTTTAGTTTATTTCACTTAGTACAGTGTCCTCAGGTTTCATTCGTGTTCTCAAAAATGAAAAGATGTCTTTCCTTATGGATGAATATTGAATATCCATTGTGTTTGTGTGTGTATACATACCACTTTTTCCTTATCCATTTACCCACTGATGGAAGCTTAAGTTGTTTCCATATCCATTGTGAATAATGCTGCAATGATAATTGATTATCTTGTTTTTATTGCTTTTGCATATATATCCAGAAGTAGGATAGCTGGATCATATGCTAGTTCTGTGTTTGATTTTTTTGAGAAACTTCTGTATTGTTTTCTATAGTGGTTGTGCTAGTTTATATTACCACTAATACTGTACCAGGATTCCCTTTTCTCTATATCCTTGCCAACACTTACCTGTTGTCTTTTGATACTAGCCATTCTGACAGGTGTGAGGTGATACCTCATTTTGGTTTTGATTTGCATTTCCCTGATGATGAGTGCTGTTGGGCACCTTTTTTAAATGCTTCAATGTTTGGACATTTATTAATATAATTCAACATATTACTAGATTGAAAACAAGCCATATGATCATCACTGTTCATGCTGGTAAACATTAATAAAACACAACATCCACATTTTATTTTTAAAAGCTTTCAACAATGACTGGATTGATACTTAAATGTGATAAAATATGGGGCACCTGGGTGGCTTAGTCGGTTAAGTGTCCGACTTTCGCTTAGGTCATGATCTCGCGGTTCGTGGGTTCAAGCCCCGCGTCGGGCTCTGTGCTGACTGCCAGCTCAGAGCCTGGAGCCTATTTCAGAGTCTGTGACTCCCTCTCTCTCTGACCCTCCCCTGTTCACGCTGTCTCTCTCCTAGAAATAAAAAAAAAAAAAAGTGATAAAATATATTTATCTTATTGCAAAGATCAACATTAGTTTAATAGGAAAATACTTATAAACATCCTCCCATCAAATATGACAGATATCTACTTATTGCCCCTCTTCTTTTTTAATATAATTTATTGTCAAATTGGCTTACATACAATACCCAGTGGTCTTTCCAACAAGTGCTCTCCTCAGTGCCCATCACCCATTTTCCCCTCTCCCCCAGAACCCCCCATCCACCCTCAGTTTGTTCACTGTATTTAAGAGTCTCTTGTGGTTGCCTCCCTCCCTCTCTGTTTGAAACTATTTTTTCCCTTTCTCTTCCCAAATGGACATCTGTTAAGTTTCTCAAGATGCACATATGAGTGAAAACATGTATCTGTCCTTCTCTGAGTGACTTATTTCACTCAACATAATAACTTCTAGTTCCATCCATGTTGTTACAAATGACACAGTTTTATTCCTTCTCATTGTCAATTGGTACTCCATTGTATATATAAACCACCTCTTGTTTGTCCATTCATCAGTTGATGGACATTTAGGCTGTACCTGTTGGCCATTTGTATGTCTTTTTTGGAAAAATTCACAAAAACATCAATTTTTCAAAGATTTTTTTTACTATTGAATTGTGTGAGTTATTTACATATTTTAGATATTAATCCATTTACAGGTATGTGATTTGTAATTTTTTCCCCATTCCATAGGTTGCTTTTTTATTGATGGTTTCTTTTGCTGTGCAAAAGCTTTTTAGTTCGATGAAGACTCAGTGTTGATTTTCACTTTTCTTGCCTTTGATTTTGGTTTTAAACCCAAAAAATCATTGCCAAGATCAATGTCATAGAGTTTATCCCATATGTTTTTTTCAGGAGTTTTATGGTTTCAGGTCTTACATTCAAGTCTTTACTCCATTTAGAGTTGAGTTTCATTTATGGTAGAAGTTAAATTTCCAGTTTTATTTTTTTGCATGTTGCTGTCCACTTTTCCAGCATCATCTATTGAAGAGACTGTCCTTTCTCCATTGTATATTCTTGGCTCTTTTGTTGTAAATTAATGAGCTATAAATTCTTGGGTTTATTTCTGGGCTCTACATTCTGATCTATTCATCTATATATGTGATGACATGCCAAAATCACAGTTTTGATTGATATAGTTTGAAATGAGAAAGCATGATGCCTTTAGATTTGTTCTTCTTTCTTAAGATTGATTTGGCTATTTGGGGTCTCATACAGTTCTTTACAAATTTTTGGATTTTCTTTCCATTTCTGTAAAAAAAAAAGTGCCATTATAGTCTTTTTTTAAAAATTGAGATATAATGACATTTAGATAGGGATTGCATTAAATGTATATAGACTGCTTTGGATAGTATAGACATGTTAACAGTATTTGTTCCTCCAATCCATGAGCATGAAATGTTTTTCCATTTCTTTATGTCATCTTCAGTTTCTTTCATAAGTGTTATATAATCAGAGTCCAGGTCTTCTACCTCTTTGGTACAAAACGAAGGGCAACCTACGAAATAGGAAAAGATCTTTGCAAATGACATATCTGATAAAGAGTTAGTATTCAAAATCTATGAAGAGCTTCTCAAACTTAATACCCCAAAAAACCAAATAACCCATTTAAGATATGGGCAGAAGACATGATTAGCATTTTTTAAAAGAATACACTCTGATAACTAAGAGACATATGAAAACATGCTCAACATCACTCATCAGGGAAATCCAAATCAACCCTATAATGAGATACCAACTCACACCTATCAGAATGACTGAAATGAACAACATAGGAAACAACAGATATTGGCAAGGATGCAGAGAAAGGGGAACCTTCTTACACTGTTGGTGGAAATGAAAATTGGTGAAGCCACTCTGGAAGGTTCCTCCAAAAATTCAAAATAGAGCTACTATATGACCCAATAATTGCACTACTATCCTTATACAAAAAAACTGATTTGCAGGGGTACAGGGGTACATACACCCTGATGTTTATAACAGCATTACCAACAACAGCCAATTTATGGGATGAGCCCAAATATCCACTGAGTGATGAATGGGTAAAGAAGGTGTGGTATGTGTGTGTGTGTGTAATGGAATATTACTCAGCCATCAAGCAAATGAAATCTTGCCATTTGCAAGGACATGAATGGAGCTAGAGTGTGCTATGTTAAACAGAAGAAGTCAGAAAAAGACAAATACCATTTGATTTCACTCATGTGGAATATAAGAAACAAAACAGACGAACATAGGAGAAGGGTAAGAAAAAAAGAGAGGAAAGCAAACTAAGATTTTTTTTTTTAATGTTTTATTTATTTCTAGGAGAGAGAGAGAGAGAGACAGCGTGAGCAGGGGAGGGTCAGAGAGAGAGGGAGTCACAGACTGAAACAGGCTCCAGGC
The DNA here is from genome assembly GCA_017311185.1 of Proteles cristata cristata. Lineage (NCBI taxonomy): Eukaryota > Metazoa > Chordata > Mammalia > Carnivora > Hyaenidae > Proteles > Proteles cristata. Next base: position 194,074 of record JAESUZ010003188.1, read on the forward strand.
TCTGAGCTGGCAGTCAGCACAGAGCCCGACGCGGGGCTCGAACCCACGAACAGCGAGATCATGACCTAAGCGAAAGTCGGACGCTTAACCGACTAAGCCACCCAGGCGCCCCCAAACTAAGAGATTCTTAACTATAGAGAACAAACAGGGTTGATAGAGGGAGGTGGGTAGGGAATGGGCTAAATGGGTGATGTGTATTAAGGAGTGCATTTGTGATGAACACTGGGTGTTTAAGGGATGAATCACTAAATTCTTCTGAAATCAATATTGCCCATATACTAACTAACTAGAATTTAAAGACTTGAAACTAAGAAAAAGAAACATAAAACTAAGAAAGAGATATAATGACACTTAACAATATGTTAGTTTCAGATGTAAAGCCTAGTGATTCAATGTTTTTTCTTGTGGTGAGAACTTTTAAGATACACTGTTTAGTGTCTTTCAAGCATACAGTGCAGTATTATTAACAATAGTTACCATGCTATATTATTACATTCCATGACTTAATTGTTTTATAACTAGAAGTTTCTGCCTTTTGACCTTCTTAACTCATTTCACCCACCCCCTATCCCTTGCATCTGATAACTACCAATCTGTTCTCTTTTGTCTATGAACTCTTTTCTTTTTAAATTCCACAGATAATTGAGATCATGTGATATTTTTCTTTCTCTATCTGACTTATTTCACTTATTGTAATGTACTCAGTGTCCATCCGTGTTCTTGCGAAAGGCAAGATGGTTTTCATTTTTATGGCTGAATAATTTTCCTGTGTGTGTGTGTGTGTGTGTGTGTGTGTGTGTGTGTGTGTGTGTGTATACACCACATTTTCTTTACCCATTTATCCATCATTGGACACTTAGGTTGAGTTGATGTATTGGCTATTATAAATAATGCTTCAATGAACATGAGAGTGCATATACCTTTTTGAGTTAATGTTTCTGTTTCCCTCAGATAAATATCTAAAAGTGAAATTTCTGAGTCACATGGGTAGTTCTATTTTAAATTTTTTGAGGACCTTCCATACTGTTTTTCACCATGGCTGTTCCAGCTTACAATTTTGCATTTACACAGGATTCCCTTTTCTCATATCCTTGCTATTGGACTATTTCTAGGGATTTCATTGAATCTGTAGATTGTTTTGGGTAGTATGAGCCTTTTAACAAAGTTAATTCCTCCAATCCATGAGCATGATATATCATTCCATTTATTTGTTATTTTTTTGTCTTCAGTTTCTTTTATCAATGTCCTATAAATTTCAATATCTTTAGGGTTTTCTATATGTAATATCATACTTCTACAAATAGATTTTTTTGGTCTTCCTTTGGATGTATATGCCTTTTATTTCTTTTTCTTTCTTTCTTTTTCTTTTCTTTTTTCTTTTTTCTTTTTTTTGACTACTTGTTCTAGATAGGACTTCTAGTATTATGTTGAATAATACTGGTAAGATTGATTCTTTGTATATGGGTAGTCTTACCTCATTCCTCTTGGTTGCTCACTGCAAAAACAACCCTGAAAAATTGTTCAATTACAGGGCAGTTAGGTCCTTCCAAAAAAAATTGGAAGGTGGCAAGATTGAGCATTCTTGTCTTAATTCATGATTTTAGAAGAAAAGATCTGAGCGTTTCATCATTGATGTGTGGTGGTACTTGTGAGCTTGTCATATAATGGCATTTATATGTTGAAATACATTCCCTCTAAACCCATTTTCTTGAGAGTTTTTATAATAAGTAGATGTAGAATTTTGTTAGATGGTTTTTCTGCATCTATTGAGTGATTATATGATTTTCATCCTGTATTAATATGGTGTATCACATCGATTTGCATATATTGAACCATCCTTACACTCCTAGGATAAATCTCACTTGTCATGGTGTATGATTTTCTTAATGTATTGTTACATTCAGTTTGCTAATCTTTTGTTTAAGCTTTTTGCATCTGTGTTCATCCAGGATATTGGCCTGTAGGTTTTGTTTTTGTTTTTGTTTTCTTATAGTATCCTCTTTTGGTTTTGGTATCAGGATAACAGTGGCCTCATAAAATAAATTTATATGTGTTCCCATATCTTTATATTTTTTTGCAGAGTTTAGGGAAGATTGGCATTAATTCTTTAAATTAATGTTTGGTAGTTTGGTAGAATTCACCAGTGAAGCCATCTATTCCTGGATTTCTCTTTTTTTGGGAGCTTTTTGATTTGTTGTTATTTGGCTGGCTATTCTTTCTCTGGTTCTGTGAGGTGTACAGTTAGGTTGTTTGAGTTTATTTTTTCTCAGCATAGATGTTTATTGCTATAAATCCCTTGTACAGTGGCTGTTTTCTGTATCCCATAAGGTTTATTTAGTATGTTATATTTCCATTTTCGTTTGACTGAAGATATTTCTGATTTGTCTTTTGGTTTCTACTTTGACCCATTGGTAGTTCTGTAGCATGTTATTTAATTTTCACATGAATGTGAGTTTTCCTTTTTCCTTTTTATGAGTGATTTCTTGTTTTATACTGTTATGTTAGTAAAAGATGCTTGATATTATTTCAGTCTTCTGAAATTTATTGACCTGTTTTGTGGCCTCATAATGATCTGTCCTGGGGGATGTTTCATGTTTGATCGAGGAGAATGTTTATTTTGCTGCTCTTGGATGAAATGTTCTGTATATATTTGTTAAGTCTGTCTGGTCTAATGTGTTGTTTAAGGCCAAGTTTTAAAAACTGATTCCTTCCTGGATTATCTACCCACTGCAGTAGGTGCAGTATTAAAATTTTTATTATTGTATTGTTTTCTATTTCTCCATTAAGGTCTGTTAATATTTGCCTTATATATTTTAGATACTCCTTTGTCAGTTGAGTAAATATTTACAAATATATTCTCTTGTTGGAATGACCTCATTATAAGTATATAATGACCTCCTTTTTTTGGTTTCTTATTACCATCTTTTGTTCAATTTGTATTTTGTTTATTTTTAAAATTTTAATTCTTCAATATTTATTTATTTTGAGAGAGGGGGAGAGAGAGAGAGCACGAGAGAGCGAGCAAGCATGAGAAGGGGATGGACAGAAAGAGAGGGAAAGAGAATCCCAAGGAGGCTTCATGCCATCAGTGCAGAGCCCAACAAGGGGCTTGATCTCTTGAACAATAAAATCATGACCCAAGCTGAAATTAAGAGTCAGGCACCCTCTATTTTGTTTAATATAAGTAGTCCTGCTTTTCATTTGGTTTCTATCTGTGTAAATTACCGTTTTTCATCCCTGCACTTTTTTTTTAAGCGTGTTTGTTTTGAGAGAGACAGAGACAGTGTAAGTGGAGGAGGAGCAGAAAGAGAGGGAGACAGACTCCCAAGCAGGCACCACACTCTCCGCATGGAGACTGATGCAGGGCTCGAACTCATGAAACTGTAAGATCATGACCTGAGCTGAAACCCAAGAGTTTGAGGCTTAACCAGCTAAGCCACCCAGCTGCCCTTTTATCCCTTTATTTTTAACCTTTATGTGTCCTTAAAGCCAAAATGAGTCTCTTTTAGGACTCTTATAGTTGGATCTTATTTTTTAAACCATTCAATCACTCCATATCTTTAAAAAAAATTTTTTTTTTTAGGTTTATTTATTTTGAGAGAGAGAGCTTTGCTCAGTGTGGAGCCCTTTGTAGGGCTCGAACTCATGAATCTTAAGATCATGATGTGAGCTGAAATCAAGAGTTGGATGCTTAAATTACTAAGCCACTCTGGTGCCCCCATTTTGATTCAAGACTTTAGTCCACTTACATTTAACGTTGTTTTAGGTTTGGATTTATTCTTCCCATTATATTGTTTTCTGGCTGTTGATAATTCCTTAGTTTCTTTCCTTTTCTCTAGCTTTTTTCCTTTGTGATTTTCTGTAGTGGGCACTTAGAGATTCCTTTCTTTTCATCTTTTGTGTATGCTCTATAGGTTTTTGCTTTGTGATTACCATGTGGCTTACATAAAACTTTTAAGGTTTGAATGCTTAACAAAATTTCTGATAATGTATTTATTAAACCATGTGAGTAATTCATCATTTCAGCATGCATTTATTGAGTATCTGTCTTGTGCCAATCACCATTCTGGTTCTGGAGATCTACTGAGAGATAACAACATAAAAGGTGGTATATAGACAATAAATACTTAAGAGAAAAGCATAGGTGAATAAATGTTCTACAGAGCATTAAAATACATTGATAGGGTAGCAAGTGGCCTCATTGCTTGTTTGAGCCAGGTTTTAAGGGAAGCCTTTTCTGAAGAGAGTCAGTTATATGAAAATCAGAAGGAAAAGCATCCTAGTTAAAAAAAAAAAAAAAAGTAGCCAGTATGGAGAACATTTATCATGTTTGAGAAAGAGAAAGAACACTAATGAGGCTGGAGTATGTGGAAACCAAGAGGGAAAATGTGGTAGTAGGTGATGTCTGAGATTGGCATGGTATATCAAAGCCAGTAGGGCTCATAAGTCAAAGGAAATGGTTTGGATTTAATTCTAGTAGCATTGGTAAGCCATTTGAGCATTTGTAAGAAGGGAATTGACATGATCTGATTTACTTTTATTATTATTTTTATTATGTTTTATTTTGAAGTAGTATAGGACTACTTAAGTTGCAAAAATGGTACAGAGTTTCTGTGACAGTACCTTGCATGTCTGTTGTACATTGTCAAAACCAGGAAACTGATTTTGGTTTAGTAACATCAATTCAGGTAAAGTCTATTTAGATTTCAAAAGTTTTTAAATGTGTAATTCATATCCCCTTCCCTTATGTGCATAGTTCTGTGAAATTTTATTACAGGTGTAGATGTCAGTAAACATGGCCATAGTCAGAATACAGACTATTCTGTCATTCAGAGAAACTCCATCATATTATTCTGTAATTGTCACACTCTCCTCCCAACTTTTAGCCCCTGGTAGTCATTGATCTGTCCTCCGTCATTAAAATTTTGGCACTGCACGAATGTTATGTTATATAAATGAAATCATACAGTATTTAAAACTTTCTGTTGGCTTTTTTCATTCCACAAAATGATCTTGAGCAGTTGTTAGATGTAGGAGTAGTTTGTTCTTTTTCATTGCTGACTAGAATTAGGTTGTGTGGATATACTGCTGTTTGCTTATCCACTTACCATATTGAAGGACAGTTGGGTTATTTACAGTTTTGGGCAATCACAAATAAAACTACAATGAGCATTGGTATACAGGCTTTTGCGTGGCTGTTAAGTTACCATTTTTCTAGGCTGACTATTCAGGATTGCTGTTGGTGGGTCATACGACAACTGTTTTCCAGATGTGTAGGGTTTTCCAGATGTTTGCATCATTTTACATTTCCATCCATAGTGTGTGATTTGTCCAGTTGGTCTGCCTCCTCCCCAGGTTTTTGACATTGTCAGGATTTTTAGTCATTCTGATTGAGGTGTAATAGTTTCTCATTGTGGTTTTCATTTGCATTTCTCTAATGCCTCATAATGAACTTTTTTATGTGCACATTTTCCATCTATATTTTCTCTTTGGTGCAATGTCTGTTCAGGTTACTTGTTGAATTTATTGTTGAGTTTATAGAATTCTTTATATATTCTAGATACAGGTGCTTTATCAGACATGTGATCTCCCGGTCATGAACTTGTTTTTTCATTACCTAACAGTGTTTTGCAGAGCAATTTATTTGTATTCAAGAACTGTTTCTTTGGCATTATATGTATAAGAACTCAGAGTTGACAAATAACTCTTCACCTGACCCTAGGTCATGAAGATTTTCTCTGATATTTTCTTTTTTTTTTTAATTTTTATTTATGAAAAAAATTTTAATGTTTCTTTTTTGAAAGAGACAGAGTGTGAGCAAGGGAGGGGCAGAGAGAGAGGGAGACACAGAATCTTAAGAAGGGTCCAAGCTCTGAATTATTAGCATAGAGACTGATGTGAGGCTCAAACTCACGAACCATGAGATAATGACCTGAGTCAAAGTGGGACACTCAGCCAAGCCACCCAGGCGCCCTAGTATTTTCTTAGGTTTAATAGTTTTTTGTTTGCTATTTAGTTTCCTGATCCTATTTAATTTTATTTTTGTGGAAGATACGAGATGTAGATCAAGGTCTCTTCTGTCTGTGAATATCTAATTGTTCCTGTGCCATTTGTTGAAAAGGCTAATCTTGAAGTGCTTGTGTACCTTTGTCAAAATCAGTTCCTCTTATTTCTGTCAGACTATTTCTAGGCTCTTCTGTTCCATTGACTAACATGTCTGTGCCTTCACCAGTACCATTTGTCTTGATTACTGTTGCTATATAGCTTGCATTCTGAGTGGGAGTGATGTTTCCCCCAAGAGGTCAAAAGTGTCTTCTTAGGGGTTGAAAAAGACTTCGGACATTATAATGACTGTGGTTCTTCAAAGGGCCACTATACATAACAGGTATATACTATTGCTCATGGCACTAAAATTTCATGGATGGAGAGGAATTAGGAAAAAATGTCTGAAAAGTTTCCTTAGGGAAGTGTAATAAAAAAAAATAAGATGAGAAATGACGCTACAAAGTATAAATGAGGCACTGTGATTCCTTCAACTTTAATCTTTTCAAAATTGTTTTGGTTATCCTAGTGCCTTTGCCATTCCATATAAATTTTAAAATCAGCTTTTCCATATTCTCAAATAATCATGCCTGGATTTTATTAGGAGTTGTGTTTCACATTTTATTCAAGTTTGTTATTTAGAGAGAGGAGAAGAAGGGTTGGAGTCTGCACTGACAGTGCAGAGCCCAATATGGGGCTCAAACTCACAAACTGTGAGATCATGACCTGATTTGGAATCACGAGCCAGATGCTTAAGTGACTGAGCCACCCAGATGCCCTGTGTTTTACATTTTTAATATATCATTCTGCTCTTGTGTAGATTATAGACAGGAGTGGAAGCAGGGAGATCAGTTAGGAAGTAATGCTGTCTTCAGGAGAGAGGTGAAGGTGAATTTGCACTGAGGATGGTAGTAGTGGATGTGAAGAGAATTAAACAGGGATCTATTTTCAAGATAAGCAGACAAGACTACTCACTGATGTATTGATGGCAGGGTAGTGAGTATAAGAGAGGAATCCAGAAAAGATTCCTAGATTTTGCCCTGGGTAAATGACTAGATAGATGGTATTTTTAAAAATGTTGGAAACTGAGGAAATATTAAATTTGAAAATAATGTGAGGAGGGAAGAGAAATTGAGATGTTTGTTTGTCCTGTGTCCCAACATTTGACATATCTGATAGCCATTCTTGTGGAGATGTTCACTGAGCAGATAGGTATGTGAGTCCCAGAAATTTTAGGGAGACAGTCTTGATATACAGATTTGAGACATGTCATACCACAAGAATGGTCTTGGATATGAGAACATGTCAATGGTGGGGGGCAAGACACTCTAACATTTAGAGCTGTTAAATAAGAAATTGATGCCTTAGTATTTGAGAATTGAGACAAATTTGTAAGAAAGATGAACACAGTAGCAAAATGGCCCAAACAACATAAATATTCACAAAAGTACTTAAGATTTTAATAATTATATGTGAATGACCTCATTTCTCATCTATAGAGTGACATCAAAACAAGTTTATTTTTTCCACTATATTGTCAAATATTAAATAAGTAGTAAAACTGAACATTGGCTAGGTCCAGAGAGAGACACATTTACATATGCCTTTTTAAATTTCATATGCTTTTAAGTGAGGATATAAATTGGTATAATCCTCTTGACAATCATTGTGGCAGTATTTAACAAAAGTCATACTGTGTCCTTACCCATTAACCTTCCAGTATAATATATCTTCTCTCTGAAATCCTCTGATTTTCCTCTCCTTTGCTAGGTTTTCCTTTCACTGCCAGTGATGCATCAAAATACATTAATATGTGGATACTGGTTGAATGCAAAGTCTTTACTCATCTGAAGCTGTACCTGTTATGTATTCTGGAGGTTGGAGTAGAACTTTCTATTTCTATGTTTACTGTGTAGTACTCTTCTTTTACTTTCACATACCTTCTAGCTTTTTTCCCTTACAGGTAACAAATTTACTCTGCCTTTCAGATATTGATTATGTTGCTCATACTTAGTATACAAAGTCTTCATTATAGTAAATTATGTAATGTTTATTCTTATGGACCTAGTATTTATATTCTCTAAAATTCATGTATTGAAATCCTAATCCCCCATGTGATGGAGCTAGGTGGTGAGGCCTTTGGGAGGTGCTTTGGTCATGAGGGTAGAGTGTCACGAATGGGATTAGTACCTTTATAAGAGGGACCCCCAAAGAACTTTCTCCTCCTGTTTCCACCGTGTAAGGACATAGAAGGAAGAATAGCCATCTGTGAAGCAGGAAGCTAGCTGGCTCTCACCAGACACTGGTTCTTTCACCCAACTCAGTTGCAAATTTCATAGCCTCCTGTGCTGTGGCAAATAAGTATTGGTGGGTTCAACTACTGAATCTATGGTCTTTTTGTTATAGCAGCCTAAATGGACTGAGACAGTCCCTTTTTTAATGAATTAAATAGGAAGTAGGATATGGTTTCCCATTTTGCCCAAAGAGAAAGATAAGATGAAACTTCTCTTAGGACCAATGTAAATAATCTCAGAGTATGATAAGGCTTTTTTATCTCAGTAAGTGTTGTAACTGTCTGTTTTGAGGGGCGTTTGGCTAGCTCAGTCACTTGAGTGTCTACTTCAGCTCAGGTCATGCTATTCTGGGTTGTGGATTCAAGCCCATGTTGGGCTTTGTGCTGACAGTGTTGCAGCCTGCTTTGGATTCTCTGTCTCCCTCTCTCTGCCCCTTCCCTGCTCATGCTCCCTCTCTCTCTCAAAAATAAACAACATTAAAAACCAGAGAAATCTGTTTTGATAAATAAGTAGTAAATATTCCAGAAAAACTGTAACTGTATTCTGTATTGTCAAATGATAAATTAAATAAATGCAGTTTTTACCAGGCAGTTACTGACTTTGGCTATGTGTACATTTAGTAGATTATAAGTGTTTCCTATTTTAACATTTCTCTGCTTATCATTGAATTTTATTTCACTTCATCATTGTTAAGTAAATCCTTTTAGAGTAAAACTTCATATTTGAAAGTGTAAAAGTTTTTTCCCTCTTGGGATATATGCATGTTTGATCCAGAATATATCATAAGCAGGTAGAAAGCAAAACTTTTTTAAGAGAGCAAAATAAATAATTATAAGAGAGGACTTAGATGCACATTCATTTTGTGTTATTTACAAAAACTGTGCTTTTGTTTACTCTTTAAATGAAAAAGTGTTTCATTATGTGGCCAAAGCTACAAATCTGTTCATCAGTGGGCCTTTCCACCTTTACACAGCTAAATTCTCATCAAATTTGATTTACTGACTCATGGCCACAACAGATGTTATCTTAATGGAAGAAAAGAAGAAAATTAAGTATGTTGAGCCACAGAGCCACCTCCAGATTTTATTCTTTGTAGAAGTACAAGGAAAGTTCAAAAACCATTTGCAAGTAGTATGCCAGAGCTTGGTGTTTATACTCTGCACACTCATCTTTACCCTTATTTTAAGTTTCAAAAGTACAATTAAATATATAAAGAATGGATATTGGAATATTCAGGGAGTAATTAGTGTTATAATTTTTTTTGTATGTGAATTCATATGTTTATATTAATGTGCTAAGTTTCTTAATCCTCTGAAAATCACACATTTTTAAAATTTTTTTAATGTTTTATTTATTTCTAGGAGAGAGAGAGAGACAGCGTGAGCAGGGGAGGGTCAGAGAGAGGGAGTCACAGACTGAAACAGGCTCCAGGCTCTGAGCTGGCAGTCAGCACAGAGTCCGACGCGGGGCTCGAACCTACGAACCGCGAGATCATGACCCAAGCGAAAGTCGGACGCTTAACCGACTAAGCCACCCAGGCGCCTATGAAAATCACACATTTTTTAAAATAGTGGATTGCTTAAGATCAGTAATTGTTCTTTTATTTAATCTCTGAGGATTCAAATATACTTTCAAGGGGGCGCCTGGGTGGCTCCGTCGGTTAAACATCTGACTTAGGCTCAGGTCATGATCTCACGGCTCGTGGGTTCAAGCCCCGTGTCCGGCTCTGTGCTGACAGCTAGCTCAGAGCCTGGAGCCTGTTTCAGATTCTGTATCTCCCTCTCTCTCTGACTCTCCCCGTTCATGCTGTCTCTCAGAAATAAATGAAAAACATTAAAAAACAAACAACAACAACAAAACAAATATACTTTCAAGGTATTGACACTTTAGAATGTTAACCAGTTTGTTGTTTGTACGTTTTAGGTGAAATAATTTGGAGAGACAGGCAAATCAAAGTTTATCTCTTTATAGAATTGGTAGTTGGTGATATTTTTTTCTCCATTGTATTTCAAGGATTGGATAGCTCAACTAAGGTGACTGAGTGAGTAGGGTAAGGTACTCTGGTAACTTAGCCACACATTTTGATGACATTAATATAATATTAGTATTTAGAATTTAATAGGGCTATGAGACATTCATTGCTAGCTCTTAGAAGTATTCTGGTTTACTTGTTAATGTAAAAAAATTTTTTTTATTTCATTTGTCCTCAGATATTCATTGTAAGCTTTCATAGTTATTGATTCTTTTACTGAGTACCTATTTATGAGTACTTACTCTGGACCAAGCTCTGTTATAAATGTTGGAAAACTGGAATGAACAAAACACAATAATCTCCACTCTTAGGTTTACAGTTGTAGTGAAAGACAATAAATAAGATTAATATGGAAAATTTATATCACGTTTGATATTAATAAGAGCTAGCGATAAAAATGAAGCATAAGAGAAGAGTAGGAAATAGATGGGGAGTGTTATGGTTTAAAATAGGGCAGCAGGAAAGGCCTCACTGAGAGGGTGTAAAGCAGAAAAGGCTCTCCTTCATTTGTGTGAAGACCTAAAGAAAGTGTCTAATTAAAAATAAATCTCCTCTCCTTCATAAAACCTCAGTGTATTTAACAATCTAGCTTAGTGGTAAATTTTAATATTTTCTAATTACATAACAATAAGAACGTTGAAAAACTCATGATGTCCTGGAACTGGCATCAGCATGTATTTAGTATGTCCTATTGGTGTGGTTTGTCATTTGAGGTATTTTAAAGGATACTTTTTTGTTTTATGTAGTAATTCTAATGTTTTGACTTTCTGCTACAGCAAATGTGTAATTTGGTTGGTTTTATCTGTGTGGTAGAAGAGAGAATGACTTCTGTACTCTTTTTATTTATGTGTCAAACATGCATCTCTTCTAATACTTGATCTTCTGGGCTCCAGGTTGATCTCGTTGCCACTTGGGTGGTGTGGTCACTTAGAAAAATGGTGGTAGGCTTCGTGTTCTCTCTCCCTCTGAATCATGGTGCCTATTGAATTCAGTTTGGTAACCCCTTGCAATAATATGGCAGTAGTATGAAATATTCACACCGCAAAAACTATAAGCCATCTTTCTTATACAAGTCCGTGTTGCAAACATTGATTTTATTTTTAAATCAGATTGCTCCCGTTAATGTAGAAGCCCTTGTGATACCATTACATATTTTTTAAGTCATATTCCATGGAAAGCACCTTGCTGCTGTACCAGTTTACAATTATCTACAGAAATAAAGGTACACTGCAATATAATCCGTTTCTGTTTCATAATAACAAAACATCTTAGCACATGCTATCCCTTAATGCTACCACTAAATTCTATTTTGCTACATGTTACATATGGTACTTTCTTTCTGATTAGTGATATACTTAGTATTTTCTAAGGGATTGAAGGAATGCAGAAATAGTTACCCATTACCCAATTACTCTTGGTTAGGAAGATTTTTCTGTCTAAAGTAACATTTTGAATTAAAGAAAATAGTTTTGAATAGTCCAGTTTTGTAGTAAAGATTAAAGAAATCACTGAATTGTTATTGAGGGGGAAAATGATAGTACATGAACACAATAATGGAGTAAATGAATAAAAATATGTTTTAGTATAAACTGGAAGAGGGTCCTGAAAGTTATTAGACTAATGTGACAAATTATGAAGCTAGGGCTCGGTACAAAATGTGGGGAGATACATGACAGAAGGGGGATGGAACTTTTATAGGTACATTTCAGATTGATTATGAAGGGTAAGGTAGAACCAAATAAAGTGATTAACTAATTTTTTTATATAAAACATTGATTCTTTTATTTCAGTATACTTCCTTTCCTGTACAATAAGTTATGTCCTAATAAAAATTAAAGAGCAAGTTGCATTTGGAAGATCAGGTCATCGTAACTCATTGACATTAGGCCACATAACTGAATAATGTCTTCCTTCAGTGAAATACATCAAATGAGATCAACAATTATGACTCATAAACATGCCTCGCAGGCATAAAACAGCAGGGAATTAGCATGTGAGGCTGATAAATATGCATGTAAATAAGCTCCCAAAGGAATAACATGGGTTTGATTGATAGGTTTAGAATTGGAACATATGTAAACCCCTTTATTCCTCATTCTGGTGTAGCTAAGTAAAGATGCGTTTTACTTGTTAAAAAGTTTCAATAACTTTGTAAATCTTAATGCCACATCTGTTTTTTTTGTTGTTGTTGTTGTTGGGTTTTTTTGTATGTCACTTGTAAGATTAATTGAATTGTCTGCAGGCTGGATGGCCCTCACATACAATAAATGGTGGAACATGCGAATGAGTGGCTGTGCATCTGGGGCTAGAAATGGGAGAAACAGTCTTCAGGAAATCTCTTGTTTTTATGTTATAAAATGATGTACAGTTTTTGAAGATAAAAATGTGACAAAGCAGTTAACTTTGACTCTCTAAATATACTCTTTCTGTATTTAGCTCCTAACAATGAAATTTGTTTCTTCATTCATTTCATACTGCTACTCTGATAGTCTTCAAGTAAAATGTGTCCTTTGGGGTGTCTGGGTGGCTCAATTGGTTAAGCATCAGACCTTGCCTCAGATCACGATCTCACAGTTCATGAGTTCAAGCCCTACATATCCAGTTCTTTGCTGACAGCTTTGAGCCTGGAGCCAGCTTCAGATTATGTGTCTCCTTCTCTCTGCCCATCCCCTGCTCACATTTTTTATCTCCCTCTCTCTCTGTCTGTCTCTCTCAAAAATAAGTAACATTAAAAAAATATATCTTTTAAAAATATTTTTTCAGTTCTTGATACCTATTCTTTTTTTTTGGTCCTCCCAAATCAATACTCATAAAATATTGTGGAACTGTATTCAGAAAGCACATGCTTAAACAATAATCAGATATCAGGAGCCTCAGGTTTTGTGCCCATGCTTCTTAATATCTAGATGACTTTGGGAACTATTAATTTCTTCCTTCAGGCTCAAGTCATTTCAGGTAAATGGAAGGAGAAATGTGGCTTTTGATTTCCTGGTGCAGAGTCAGAAGCATTATTGCTGTGGAGGGTTCAGAGATTTTGCTAACTAAAGACATTATGAGATCATTTAGTGCCCACGTCTGTAAGGGAAGAGCTTTCCTGTCTCCCTCTAGTAATAAACTAGTGAATAATCCGCAACATTAGCTTAATTCCATGAAAGAGCTTTTGGCTTCAAAGGAATCATATTTTGGTTTGGTGAGATGTGAGTGAATTCTCTACAGCCTATATCCATCATTCTTCAGACCAGCATTGTTGATAGAAAAGATTGGGCTTTCTGAGTTCTGTAGATGTGTTCTAGGTGCTTGGGATACATCCGTGAACAAAACAAAGATCTTTACACTCATGGCGCTTGCCTTCTAGCACAGGGAGAGAGTAAATAACAAACATAATAAAGAATTAAGATAGAGTCTTAGAAAATGATAATTGCTTTGGAAAAAAATGAACATTGTAGTTTAAGGGGGTTGATAGTGTATGAGTCAAGAGGTTGCAGAATTAAATATCATGGTAGATCTAATGAAGAAAATCTCTTCATGAGCTAAGACTTAAGGGAGATGAAGGAGCGAGGTGTCTCAATATTGAGGGCAGACACATTCCACACTGAGGAAATAGCAAATACAAAGATCCTAGGGTAGGAGGTGCCAAGCTGTTCTGTACGTCAAGTGAAAGTAGAGGGATGTGAGTTAATATAAGGGTCCTCTTTGTTCTGACCCTCAGTAGGTGTTAGACTCCTCAAGTGTGACCAAATGACCATTTACTTAGTCCAGGTTGGCTGAATTGCCATCTGCAATGGTCTTGTTGCTGGGTACCTCAGAACTTTGATTATTCTTTTCTATAGGCCTTTTGCATCTTATCACTTCATTTATTTTATGTTTTCTATTCAAAATAACATACTTCCTTCCAACATTATTTTTTCTTGACTTGGTGTTTGTCTTCACCTTAATACAGTGGAATTCAGTTAGAGGCAATGGCAGGATTTTCTGTAGTGTAGAAGAAAGAGCTATTAGAAAAAGATTGAGTTAGGGGATACACAGTTCAGAATGTGAAAGTAAGAAAAAACAGGAAAATCAACTGTTAAGATATAAGGGATTTAGGTCCAAGGTCCACAAAGTACATGTTATGGTAAATCAGTTGGGAACGGTCCTCTGTTCCCTCTTTCCTCTTTCTCCTCCACCCCCAAGCATTTGGAAACAGAAGGGCTGTGTGTGTGTGTGTAAGGGTTGTCATCCTAAGTAGGAAACTTCACTGGCATTTAGCAGGTAAATGCTATATACGTGTTACTGCCCTAAACAGTTTCACGTAAAGAACAACTATTTTGTTCCAACTGCTTACAACTACACCATTGAGGAATGCTGCAGCAAAAATACTGAGTACAAGGCTAGTCCAAGCAAGCAGGAGAGGCCTAGAGAACTGGAGTAGGCAGTTTTCTGGAACACCAAAGACTATATCGTGGGTCAATAAGAGTAGCAAGGGGAATTTCCTACCTTAATATCTGGAAACTCTGTGGTGAGTTTATGCTACTTGCCATTGTATGGAAGCAACAACTTGTAGACAAAGATATGTGTTTGTGTACACACATTTAAATGAAGGCCATGTTCTGCATAAGACGCTGTTAACCTTGATGTTAAATATGACCACACAGCTACACAATCAGAATTTCATGTTATGGTGATCCGGTAGTGGTTAACAAAGCCATCTTTGGGAATACAGTTTTAAATATTTGATTGGTATTAGAATTCTGATCATTTCAAACTGGACATTTCATTCTTAAAGTTGTGAAGTTGTTTTAAAAGACTTCACAGCAGAGAGGAGGCAAGATGGCAGAGAAGTAAGGAGCTTGGTACATTTCACTCGCTCCCATCTCTCAAATGGAGAAGGTCTGAAGCTATAGGAACCCTGACAGAATCCAGGAGTTTGGGAGGAAAAGGAGACAGAGTCTGCTGAGAAAACCTTATAGCGTGAGTGCGAACTAGGAAAGATAAAAACAGGCTGGGACCGGAGACACGGAGAGAAGGAAGGGAGAGCCCCCTTTGTGGGGAGTCACAGTGAGTCGAGGGGAAAAGAAAGAGTGGCTAAAACTGCTCAAGGAATGGTCCCTGTCCCTGGAGAAGAGAAAAGCTTTGGCTCAGGACACAGAGGGATCCGATTTCCAGCTGTGCAGCTGACCTTGAGCTGGATGCACTGGTCCCAGGTGACACCAGGAGAAACCGCTCCTCTGCTCAGCAGCTCCACCTGGAGGGGAAGTGGCGCTCCTGAGGCCGCTCCACCCCTCTTCTGGCTCCACTTCATTCCCAGTGGGGAGGCCAGAAGCTTGAAACTGCTCAGCGGGACCTGGCCTACGGGTTTATGTTTCACGCAGTATCAATGGGACACGCGGACTAAGATATGGAAACGAGGTGTGGCTTGGGACATAGAGCACGGCCCAGCTTGGCTACTCCCAGGGCACAGGGAGAGGCTACTAGGACCCAGAAGAGGCTACTTCAATAAACAAGCCAAAGTACACATGGTGGAGAGTCCCAAATACCACTATGAGTAGGGAAATAAAATAACGAAAGTCTCAACAAGAGAGACCAAGAGACACCATTTACATTGTCCTGAATGGACGGGCCCTGGACAGTCAAATAACTGCCTTTAATACAGCAGTACTCACAGGTGCAGAGTGCATAACAGGTTTTTAAAACTAACAGACAAAAAGGTAGCCAAAGTGATGAAATGGAAGAACTCTCCTCTAAAGAAATGACAGCTGAAGAACTGCTCAAAACAGAGATAAGCAACATAACTGAATGTATGAACAAGAATTTAGATCAATAGTTATAAAATTGATTGTTGGGTTTGGAAAAAGCATGGAAGACACCAGAAAAATATTGCTACAAAGAATATGGAGCTTAAAAATAATTGTGATGAATTAAAAAATGCTTTAAGTGAGATGCATTATAAAATGGAGGTGTAAAATGCACGGATTGAAGAGGCAGAGAGGAGAATAGCTGAATGAAAAGACACAAATTTAGAAAAAGAGGAAGCTGAGAGAAAGATAAATTGATCCAGGAACACAAAAGGAGAATATGAGAACTCAGCGATACAATCAAACAGAACAAATATCCACGTTATAGAAATTCCATAAGAGGAAGAGACGGAAAGGCCCTGAAGGAGTCCTTGAACAAATTATAGCTGAGAACTTCCCCAATCTGGGGAAGGAAACAGACATTGAAATCCCAGAGGCACGGAGAACTCCCCTCAGATGTAACTTGAATCGATCTTCTGCATGACGTTCATAGTGAAACTGGCAAAATATAAGGACAAAGAGAGAATTCTGAAAGGAGCTAGGGAGAAAAGGGCCCTAACATACAAAGGGAGCCCTATCAGAATGGTGACAGACCCATCTACTGAAACTTGGCAGGCCAGAAAAGAATGGCAGGAAATCTTCAATGTGATGAACAGAAAAAATATGCAGCCAAGAATCCTTTTTCCAGCAAGCCTGTCATTCAGAATAGAAGGAGAGATAAAAGTCTTTCCAAATAAACAAAAACTGAAAGAATTTGTCACCAGTAAACCAGCCCTACAAGAAATCCTGAGGGAGACTCAATGAGGGAAATTTTGCAAGGAATGCAAATTACTAGAGACACCACCACAAGCATGAATCCTACAAAGAACACAATGACTCTAAACCCATATTTTTCAATAACAACACTGAATGTAAATGGATTAAATACTCCAATCAAAAGGCATAGGGTAGCAGAATGGATTAAAAAAATCCAAATCCATCTATTTGCCATCTACAAGAAACTAATTTTACACCTGAGTACACCTTCAGATTGAAAGTAAGGGGATGGAGAAATATATATCATGCTATTGGAAGTCACAAGAAAGAGTAGCCATACTTATGTCAGACAAACTGGCTTTTAGAGTAAAGGCAGTAACAAGGATGAAGAAGGGCATAATATAATAATTACAGGTTCTATCCATCAGGAAGAGCTAACAATTATAAATGTCTACACACTGAATACAAAAGCACCCAAATACATAAAACAATCACAAACAGAAACATTTTCTAGGATAAGAATGTGCTAATAGCAGGGGACTTGAATACTCCACTTACAGCAGTGGATAGATCAACTAGACAGAAAATCACTAAAGAAACAATGGACTTGAATAACATTGGACCAGATGGATCTAACAGATATATTTAGAACTCTGCATCCTGAGGCCATGGAATTCACTTTCTTCTCAGGTGTGCATGGCACATTCTCCAAGATGGATCACATACTGGGACATAAAGAAGCCCTCAATAAATATAAAAGAATTGAGGTCATACCATGCACACTTTCAGATTCACAGTGCTATGAAACTTGAAATCAACCACAGGAAGAAGTCTGCAAAATGTCCAAAAACCGGGAGGTGAAAGAACACCCTACTAAAGAACGAATGAGCCAATCAGGCAATTAGAGAAGAAATTTAAAAATAGATGGAAACAAATGAAACAAAATACAACAGTCCAAACTCTTTGGGATGCGGCAAAGGCAGTCCTAAGCGGAAAGTACATTGCACTCCTGGCCTATTTCAAGAAACTAGAAAAAGCGTCAATACAAAATCTAACAGCACACCTAAGGGAACTAGAAGCAGAACAACAAGAGCAACCCGGTCCAAGTAGAAGAAGAGAAACAGTAAAAATCAGGGCAGAAATAAACAATATAAAATCCAACGAAACAGTTGAACACATCAATAAAACCAAAAGTTGGTTTTTTGAAAAAATAAACAAAATTGACAAACCTTTAGCGAGGCTTCTCAAAAAGAAAAGAGAGAGCACCCAAATAGATAAAATCATGAATGAAAATGGAATTATTACAACCAGTCCCTCAGAAATACAAGCAATTATGAAGGAATAATTTGAAAAATGATATGCCAACAAACTGGACAACTTAGAAGAAATAGACAAATTCCTAAAGACACACGCACTATCCAAATTCATATGGGAAGAGATAATCTGAACAGACCCATAACTAGTGAAGAAATTGAATCAGTTATCAAAAATCTCCCAAAAAATAAGAGCCCTGGACCAGATAGCTTCCCTGGAGAATTCTACCAAACATTTAAAACAGAATTAATACCCATTCTTCTCAAAGTATTCCAAAAATTAGAAATGGAAAACTTCCAGATTCATTCTACAAAGCCAGCATCACTTTGATTTCCAAGCCAGAAAGAGACTCAGCAAATAAAGAGAACTACAGGCCAGTATCCTTGATGAATACGGATGCAAAAATCCTCAAGATATTTGCAAATCAAATTCAACAGCACATAAAGAAAAATTATCCACCATGATCAAGTGGGATTCATTCCTGGGTTACATGGCTGGTTCAGTATTCACAAATCAATCTATGTGATACATCACATTAATAAAAGAAAAGATAAAAACCATGTGATCCTGTCGATAGATGCAGAAAAAGCATTTGACAAAATATAGCCTCCCTTCTTAATAAAGACCCTCGAGAAAGTCAGGATAGAAGGAACTTACTTAAACATCATAAAAGCCATTTATAAGAAGCCCTCAGCTAACATCATCTTCAATGGGGAGGAAATGGGGAGGAACTGAGCGCTTTCCCCCTGAGATCAGGAACACGACAGGGATGTCCACTCTCACCACTGTTGTTTAACATAGTGCTGGAAGTCCTAGCATGAGCAATCAGACAACAAAAAGAAATCAAAGGCATCAGAATTGGGAAAGAAGAAGTCCAACTTTCGCTTTTCGCAGACGACATGATACTCTCTACGTAGAAAACATGAAAGAATCCACCAGAAGCCTACTAGAACTGGTCGATGAGTTCAGCAAAGTTACCGGGTACTAAATCAACATACAGAAATCAGTTGTATTTTTATACACCAATAATGAAGCAACAGATAAATCAAGAAACCGATCACCTTCACAGTTGCACAAAAAACCATAAAATACCTAGGAATAAACCTAACCAAAGATATAAGAGATCTTTGGTTAGGTTTGTATGATAGAAACTATTGAAAACTTATGAAGGAAATTGAAGAAAACACAATGAAATGGAAAAACATTCCATGCTTATGGATCAGAAGAATAAATATTGTTAAAAGGTCATTACTACCTAAAGCAATCTACATATTCAATGCAATCCCAATCAAAATGGTACCAGCCTTCTTTTCAAATCTAGAACATACTATCATAAAATTTGTATGGAACCACAAAAGACCCTGCATAGCCAAAGTAATATTGAAGAAGAAAACCAAAACGGAATGCATCATTATCATAGACTTTAGCCTCTGCTACAAAGCTGTCATCATCAAGACCGTATGGTATTGGCACAAAAACAGGCACATAGAGCAATGGAATAGAATTGAGAACTCAGAATTGGATCCACAAATGTATGGCCAACTAATCTTTGAAAAAGCAGGAAAGGGTATCCATTGGAAAAAAGACCGCCTCTTTAGCAGAGGGTGCTGGGAGAACTGGACAGCAACATGCAGAAGAATGAAACTAGATCATTTTCTTACACCATGCACAAAAATAAACTCAAAATGGCTAAAGAACCTGATTGTGAGACCGGAAACCATCAAATCCTAGAGGAGAAAGCAAGAAACAACGTCCTTGACCTCTACCGCAGCAATTTCTTAGTTGACACATCGCCAAAGGCAAGGGAATCAAGAGCAAAAATGAACTATTGAGACCTCATCAAGATAAAAAGCTTCTGCATGGCAAAGGAAACAATAAAACTAACAGGCAACTGATGGAATGGGAAAAGATAGTTGCAAATGACATATCAGATAAAGGGTTAATATCCAAAATCTATAAGGAACTCACCAAACTCCACACCCGAAAAACAAACAACCCAGTAAAGAAATGGACAGAAGACATGAACAGACACTTCTCCAAAGAGGACCCCCAGATGGCCAACAGACACATGAAATGATGCTCAGCATCCCTCCTCATCAGGGAAATACAAATCAAAACCACACTGAGATACCACCTCATGCCAGTCAGATTGGCTAAAATGAACAAATCAGGAGACTATAGATGCTGGGAGGATGTAGAGAAACGGGCCCCCTCTTACACTGTTGGTGGGAATGTAAACTGGTGCAGCCCCTCTGGAAAACAGTGTGGAGGTTCCTCAAAAAATTAACAATAGAACTCCCCTATGACCCAGCCATAGCACTGGTAGGAATTTACCCAAGGGATACAAGAGTGCTGATGCATAGGAGCACATGTACCCCAATGTTCATAGCAGCACTCTCAACAATAGCCAAATCATAGAGCTAAAATGTCCATCAACAGACAAATGGATCAAGAAGAAGTGGTTTATCTATGCAATGGAATACTACATGGCAATGAGAAGGAATGAAATCTGGCCATGTGTAGCAGCATAGATGCAACTTGAGGGTGTTATGCTAAGTGAAATAAGTCAGGCAGAGAAGGACACATCCCATATGTTTGCACGTATAGGAGGATTAGGAAGAATCAACGGAGGACCATGGGGAGAAGAAGGGGAAAAGTAGTTGGGGAGAGGGAGGGAGGCAAACCGTGAGAGATTCTTGAATGCTGAGAACAAACTGAGGACTGATGGGGGTGGGAGGAAGGAGATGGGGGGTGATGGGCATGGAGGAGGGCACTTGTTTTGATGAGCACTGGGTGTTATATGGAAACCAACTTGACAATAAACCATTTAAGAAAAAAAAACCCTTCATAGTGAATATTCCTATATGGATTCTCTTAAAAATGAGAATTTTAATATCCAAGAAAACTCAAATGAATATTGGCTGTAGGTACATTTTCTAGGTTAGGTTAGGAATAAAACAGTCTTATATACCAAGATTTCTTATCACTTAGAAATAAAATTATATGGAAAGGAAGAAATATTTTGAAAAAAGAATTTTAGAGAAGTAGCAGGTCTCTTGCCTGTTTTGCACACTTCTGGATCCCCAGGACAGACACCAAATGATTATTTGTAATGAAATGAGTGAAATACACTCGAGATAGAGCTTTAGATTCCTGACCAGGACAAAAGGTTTATCTCTATGGATGCATAATTCTCATCCTTTAATGGAAGAAAAAGGACCCATTTCTTTTTTTTTTTTTTTATTTAATATTTTTATTTCTATGAGAGTTAGAGACAGCGTGAGCAGGGGAGGGTCAGAGAGAGAGGGAGATACAGATTCTGATATAGGCTCCAGGCTCTGAGCTGGCAGTCAGCACAGAGCCCGACGCGGGGCTCGAACCCACGAACCGCGAGATCATGACCTAAGCGAAACTCGGACGCTTAACCGACTAAGCCACCCAGGCGCCCCGGACCCATTTCTAAGAAAGTACTTCTTGGTATTAACTTGAAAAGAAATTAAATTGACTCTTCAGTAATAATGATCTTAGATAAAGATTATCAGCAAGCATATATTAAAGAAAATGTATAAATATTCTTAAAACTTTGCTAATTATTAATTATTATTTGCTGATTATTAATCATTCTGTAGTCTTCAGCAGTAGACATTTTGTATCTATACCATGTTGACCACCTGTAGCTCAGAGGCGGAGGCAGTGCAGAAGGCACACAATGTGTTTGTAATGAGGCCTGCCTAGATTGAGCACGGACCATGTAGCTGCTCCTCCAGTGTTGGCAAGGAAGGAGCTGATTGGCTAAGAAGGGCTGGCAGAAGCTGGACTCTTAACTAGGGGGATTCTGAGTTGGCATCAGAAATGCGAAAGGTACTGAACAACTGGATGAAGGATCAGGCCTAGAATAATAACAATAAAACATACTATTCAGTGCGAATTTTATCTATTGCAAAGCAAAGTATTTATAGTCATCTCAGTAAGAATTTGAAGGGAGAAAGATAAGGATGGATTTTTTTAAGCAAGAGTGGATAGATGGAAATCAATTATATCATACCCATTATTAATACTTAACTATTAATAATGCAGAATATCTTCTTTTTGTTATTTTTTTATTTTAGCAAGGACTAAGTATTTATTTGAGTTTTCAGAAATTCATTTCCAGAATTCAGTATTCTGTATATTGTTTTTATTATAAACTTTTGTTTTTACTAAAGATGTCTTTATAAGTTTATTTTGAGGGATGGAAGAAGGGAGAGAGGGAAAGGAGGGAGAGAGGGAGACAGTGCAGAGCCCAGTGCCAGTCAAACTCCGGAATCATGTCTCAAACTCTGGGATTGTGAGATCATGACCTGAGCCGAAATCAAGAGTCGGACACTTAACTGAGCCACCCAGGCATCCCTTTATTATAAATAAATATAGGGATTTATTTATAATAAATAAATTTATTTTTTATTAATTTCTTTGTGATATTTCCAGTCCTAGTATTTTTCAATAACTTAACTATTCCTGTTGAAGATGGACTGTAGTTCCTTTGATTATAAAATAAATAAGGACATAATTCCTAAAAAGTTCTAATTCTTAAGAAACGGCCTAAGTCAATGAAATCTAGGGTGCTTTATTCCTATAGGAATCTCTTGTCTAGTGGTCTAACTTCATCCAAAGAGGAACAAAACATCCTTTAAAGGAAGTGATGACTAGCTTAATGTATTAGGTCACAGTCTCGCAACCTAAATTATATTGTGAGCCAATAAACTATCTAAAATCCTCATGACTGTTTTCTGGAGCTGGGGAAAAAAGAAGCTAAGTAAGTAGAGGAGAGAATTGGAAATGATGTAATTAAAAAGTTTTTATGCACATTGCCTTAGATGAATTTTCTTACACTTTTGCTGTTTTAACTACTTAAACAGTAGTTATAGAGGAGTTCAGGAGCCTGTTGTATAGATATTTCTTATATTTGGTTTATTCATCTGTTTGCTCAACTAAATTATTTGTTCTTTGAAAGCAGAGGTTCTGTGTTCCATCCCTGAATTCCCCTAGGCACGTAGGAGAAGCTCACTAAGTTTTTACTAAATGAACTGACTCAGATGTTTTAGCTAGCAAACATGCTTACGGCAAGGCAATAGCATTTCATCATGATATGAGAATACTGATTTGTATTCTCACTGGGACCTGTACTTTCACTGATGTGGGCTATAGGGATGCTTATAGCAGAGCCAAAATATTTCTCAAGAAGCAATCCATGTGAGAAATGCATACTGTGTTGACACCTCAGAGTTTTGTGCTACAAAAGATAGCAAAGATCTGGAAAGTATGAAAAGAAAATGCAGTCAGTTGTCTATTATATCAATTGTGAAGCAACTCAGGTCTGTACAACATTTGAGTTGAAGTAACATTATCTCTTAATGGACCAACCAGAAAGAATTGATTAAAATATATTGCCCCAGGAATTGCCCTGCTTAACTGACTTTGGCATTTACCTTGTGTACACTTGAAGGGGGCTCCCACAAACAGAGATTTGAATTTGGGTACATTTGATAATGAGTTTTTACTTTCAGTAATGTAACTGTTGATCCGTATTTTCTTCAGATATTTCCCAAGTTATGATAATGTAACCATATGATCTCTTTGGAGGATGATATACGTATTTCTGTTGTCCAAGGCAGGGAGGTTAGGTATCACTTATCACATTTATAAAGTGTACAATAAATTGAAAATAAGTTTGTGTATGTTTCTGGGTTGGAGAGTGGAGTGAGTCTGTTCCTTTTTCTGAGGATGAAATATGATTTAAAAGTCAACAGTCAAGTTTTATGTCTTAGCTTATTGCTTTCTGCAGCTAGTAGAATGATTCCTTTCAAATATTTTCCCCCCTCACAGAAACTCTCTCTTTGACATTAGAGAACAAAAGTTCTTAGCTGTGGCCACCAAAGCCTTTTTTTTTTTTCTTAATCTCCTGTAATACTCTTACTTGCAAGTGGTAAGGTTGCTCAAGGTATTTATTACTTTGCTGATCTAGAGGAATTGACAGTTTTTTGTTTTTCCCTGTAAATGGCCAGATAGTAAATAGTGTAGGTTTTGAGGTCCATATGGTTTATAGCAACTACTCATCTTAGTCTTTGTAACATAAAAGTTGTCAGCCACAGAAAACTTGTAAATCAGTGGATATGGCTGTGTTCCAATAAAATTTTATGACGACTAATATTTGAATGTCATATAAAAGTTTTAAAATTCCAGGTAGTTACTATGTAGTATAATATTAGATTCAGGTGTACAATTTAGTGATTCAACACTTACATACAAAACCTGGTGCTCATTACAAGAAGTGCCCTCCTTAATCCCCATCACTTATTTAACCCATCCGCCCATTCCCCTTTGGTAACCACTATTTTGTTCTGTATAGTTAAGAGTGTGTCTCTTGGTTTGCCTCTTGTTCTCTTTTTTCCCCTATACTTGTTTGTTTTGTTTCTTAAATTCCACATGAGTGAAATCATATGGTATTTGTCTTTCTCTGACTGACTTAATTTCACTTAGCATAATGCTCTCTAGCTCTATCCACGTTGTTGGAAATGGCAAGATTTCATTCTTTTTTTATGGCTGAGGAATATTCCAATGTATTATATACCACATCTTCTATATCCATTTATTTATCAGTGGACACTTGGGCTGTTTCCATAGTTTGGCTATAGTAGATAATGCTGCTATAACCATTGGGGTGCGTGTATTTGAATTAGTATTTTTGTATTCTGTGGGTTAATACCTAGTAGTGCAAAACTGCTAGAGCATAGGGTAGTTTTGTTTTTAACTTTTTGAGGAACCAGCATATTCCATACGTGGATGGAGAAAATTCTGTTTTCCAGAATGGCTACACCAGTTTGCATTGCATAAAACTTTTTTTCCCTTAGAGGCCATACAAAAACAGCTGTAATTTCTGGACCCCTGATCTTGACTTGTTGGAAGAATCATTGGTTTTGCTTGCTTGAAACTTTCTTTTTTCTCAGTATAATTTTTGATAATATCTGTTGGTATCTTGAAGGAAACCAAATTATTTAGTATTAATAGCTTAAGTTTTTGTAAAGAACGTTTGTTGCACTGTGTGGTAGTGTTCTATCTGTTCCTTTTTATTAAGGTGAGTTCATTCTGCTTGTTTGGTGCTGGAAATACTAAAGTGAAGGAGAGAAGTGAAGTAAAGCAAAGGTCCAAGCAATTTATAATCTGAGAAAAAGATCTCCTTTAAGATGGATCCTGTACATGGCTAGGGTTTTAGTGGGGGAGAACATTTAAAATATAGGGAGTGATAAAGCCAAAGGCAGCAGACAGGAATTTACAGCACGTTGAGAAGGTGCTTCTCTAGGACTGAGTGGAGCATAGATTTCTTGTTGCTGATGGCAAGAGATAAGGAAATAATATGTGGTGGAAAGGAAATAACAATGTAGAATGGATTACAAAACCGAGATGGAACCCAGCAAATTAGACCACTAGGGCACTAGTTAGCTGGGAGCTGTTCCAGTCAGGTCTGAATGAGATGATAAGGGTGTCAGGAAGGGGCAAGAAGTAGTGGAGCCACAGCGAGCTCTTTTCTTTAGAGCCGTAGTAAGCAAATGACAACTATTGTTAGAAATTTGGCCACAGTTCTTAGGATCTGAAAGATGTAAATAACATGTAGGTAATGAAGGAAATTAATTTACCACCACTGTCCTCTTCTCCCATTTATTAGGAAAGATCAGATATACTTGAAGAATGAGCAAACAATCAAGATAGATCAAAAGATTCAATAGTACAAAATAAGGAGAGCACTGTTCTTAGGGGACAGAGAAAATGCACATTTGTGGAAATGATTCAAATCTAGGGAAAACAAGTAAATTTTATTAAAATGTGCTTTAACTTTTCAGTAAGCATACATATCCTTTTGAAACAAAGTATGTAAGATGGTAGTTAAAAGAGAGGTGAAAAGAATTCTGGCTGAGAATACAGGAAAAGAAGAGCTGGGTAAAAATTTTAAGAAATTTAAGTTCAGTAGCTGTAGTGAAATATCTATTAGAAGCAGTAAAGAGCAGAATCAATAAAGTAGAAATTCAAAGTATAGATAGGGAGGACAGATTTCAAGAACTGTATAAATGGAGGTGAGGGATGTGATTAGAACCAAAATCCCTAATGGAACATTGAGATTATAGAAAGGGGACTGGGGAAGATAGGAGACCACCTCATAAGGACCTTTGATTCTTTGGGAATTTAGATTTGAATTAGTAATCAGGTAAAACAAAACACATACTTACTCACATACAGACACCTGCAAGCCCTTGACTTATGTCTTACCTTAATAAACATTATTTATGTGACGATTATTCTGGTAGTTTTTTTAGAACTATTGAGAGAGAATGAAAGCAGACACTGAAGTAGCAGTCTGGATTAGGTTATGAAACCAGGGAAAGGAGTGTGCTGGCTTTACAAATAAAAAACAATGTAAACAACTTTATTTATTCATTTGTTTTTTAAGGTTTATTTTTGAGAGAAAGAGAGGGTGTGTGCATGGAGCAGGGAAAGAGAGAGAGAGGGGGACAGAGGATCTGAAGGGATCTGAAGGATCTGTGCTGACTCAGAGTGCTGGATGTGGGGTTCGAACTCTGCAACTATGAGGTCATGACTGGAGCCAAAGTCCACCACTTAACCAACTGAGCCACCCAGGCACCCCTGTGAACAATGTAAACAACTTTGAAATATTGTGTGCAATGAGTCATCACAACTCCATAACTATTAGATATAGAGGTGAAAGAGTGAAAACTTCTAAGTCTGGGATTTGAGAGAAATCCATAGTACATGCATAAGAACATATTAACAAAACCTGTTGGAAATGTAAAGAAAGGAGACTTTCATCCAAATAGAGTTAGATTGTTTGTGTGTGTGGGTGTGGGTGTGTGTGTGTGTGTGTGTGTAAAGAAAATATGAACAAGTATCCTAATCAAATATGAAGTTAAACTGTGATTGCATTATTGCTTTAGTATTAACATACTTGAGTAATTCACACCATAAACTACAAATCCTTCTAGTTATACTGCGTTGTCCTCTACTGTGCTTGAAAAACCTACTGTAGGGGCGCCTGGGTGGCTTAGTCGGTTAAGTGTCCAACTTTCGCTTAGGTCATGATCTCGCGGTTCGTGGGTTCGAGCCCCGCGTCGGGCTCTGTGCTGACTGCCAGCTCAGAGCCTGGAGCCTGTTTCAGTCTGTGACTCCCTCTCTCTCTGACCCTCCCCTGCTCATACTGTCTCTCTCTCTCTCTACTAGAAATAAAAAATAAAACAAAAAAAAAAAAGGAAAACCTACTGTAGAATTTTATTTTTTGTGCTTTATTTGCAAGTTAACATTTTAATAATTATCATAAATAGTTACCTGATTTGCATATTCTGGTTCATAATCCAACTGTTCTGTGGATCAACCACAGTTCTCTTATTACTCATGCCAAGACTTCTATATTAGTCTGAAAATCTATCCTAGACTGCATTTCTGTTTCCAGTTTTCTGATCTTTTTATAACTCTTTAAGTATAGTGCTTTTTTAATCAAAAGATTGAATCATGCATGTGGTAGGATAATAATCTTTCTGACCCACTATTATATGGAAGCTAATTTTTATTATATGATTACCAACATATTTATGTAGTGTCTTTTCTTTTTTTAACTTTCATAGATCCATGAGCTTGATATTCAAGTGGTATTTAAGTGATCCATGATCATTTGTCCTTTCAGAATGTATATTGAAATGAAAACTAGTTGGGAATGCATACTAGGAACTGAAAAATTTAGAAAACCTCTTTAGGAAATCAAATTATAAAATTGATAAAAAATAGATATGTATAAGAATGGTCATATTAGAGGGGCAGAATGTGAGACCAGATTAAGAACTTGACTTTAGTGTGACTAATGATACTAAAATACCTAGAGACACTTAATCTGTGAGAAGGAGGGTCTGCTGGAAATGGAAAGAAGGGAATATTGGTAATAACCATTTGAGCATTAGCTGTAAAAGGAGCAGTTGTTTTAAAAAACCACAGTATTCTCAACAGTTATCTCCAAAGATGTAGAAGGATCAGTGTGTCAAGTTGCAAGAAGCCATTAAAACTAGACTCTTCTAACCCCCTTTTACTATGGTATTTTCCTTATCAATTTTTATTCCAAAGCTGTAATTCCTAGGAAATTTTTCTTACATGTAGAGACTGTACTGGTTAGACTCCCACAAATATCTGATTTTTATCACAGATCTTTTTTTTTTGGCTGCCAATAAATGCATTCATTTATTGGCATATATGCTTTAATTTCTTATATGAACAGAATTGGCTAGAGGTACCTGACTGTACTAAAATCTGATGTACGGAAGAAGTCAGCCTTTAGGATTTAAAACTGAGTACTTACCATCAGAGTGTTGGAGGTAAAAATGTGAAATAGATCACATTCCATTAAGGCTAGTTAACTTTAACCCCAGATAATATATTCCTGCTATATAATGTAATATAATCTGGTATATTCTGTTAGATTTTTTTTTATCCTGTCCTTGTTTGCTGTTTGCTATAAACTTATGGGATCAGTATTGCAGGGAAATCTCCATTTTTTCTAAGGCATCGATCATGCCTTCAGTTCCTGTTAACCTGTGAATAATGATACTTATTCATTTATCCATGCCTTAACATTCTCCTTAAATACAGATAACTGCAGGTTAATGATAAAGTGTGCTGGATTTTTTTTTTTTTTTAGTATTTGAACTATTCTCTAATAACAAGTTTATAGAGATCTTTATCTTACTCCTGTCTATATTCTCTACAGTGCCACACAAAATGTTTTAAGTCATTTGAATCAAACCACAACATTTATCTAAACCTAACTACAGATAAATATAACCATGAAATAATTTTCTGATTCCCACTGGTGGGATTTCTTTGTAGCTGGGGGATTGGAACAGTGGGGAAACTCTAAAGCCCTAGGGGAGAGGCAGGAATACCTAAAGGAACCAGAACTATACCACAGGAGAGGAAGGACCATTAAAAAGGCATATATATGATATCTAGGGACACAATGATTAACTAAGACCAAGTCTTGATCAGAAGATCAAAGAACACTCTTCCCTATTTTTTACTCCCTGCTGCCAGGATAGCAAGTGTCAAATAGTAAGAAATTTTAAAGAGCCAGATCTTTTCTGAGCACAAAGTCTTAGAACTGAGTGTGGAGCAGATAGAAGAATGAAAAAATATTCTTATGGCAAACTGAATTTGCCATCCCTAACACACGGTATTACTGTAGAAATTTGTGGCCTGTCGTGCACTAGGTGTGCACATAGCAATGACAGACTTCAAACCTAGCTTAACTCCTAGTTACGTTAATTCAAAACCCTGTGCTAAAAGGCCTAATAGAAGTATATACTCATTTCCAAGCATAAAAATTACCTTAGTCTTTACTGTCATACACATGATGACAATAATATGTAAGATCTTTAATAAAAAGTTACAAAGCATGTGAAAAAGCAAGGAAAGAAATACACTGCAAAGAGACAAAGCAATCTTCAAACTAGACATAGCAGTGACACATGTTAAAACTGCATCACAAAGTATTTTGAGTAACTAGGAATTACATGTTGCAAGTTCTAATGGAAAACCTGAACAAGAGGAAAAATCACATGGTTAATTTCAGCGGAGATAGTTATGAAAAGCATATCAACAAATTGAGTGGAGATCTTAGAAATGTTTTTAAAGTATGTTTTAAGTAAAAAAAAATTAATGTTTATTTATTTTTGAGAGAGACAGAGTGGGACTGGAGGAGGGGGAGAGAGACACACACATCCTGAAGCAGGTTCCAGGCTCTGAGCTGTCAGCACAGAGCCCGATGTGTGGGTCTTGAACTCACCAGCTGTGAGACCATGACCTGGGCCAAAGTTGGATGCTTAATTGTAAAGTCTATTTATTTATTTTGAGAGAGAGACTGGGAGGGAGGGAGAGAGAGAGAGAGAATGAATGAATATGAATGCACATGGGGGACGAACGGTGAAAGATGGAGAGAAAGTATCCTAAGCACATTAAACACATTCTGGACTGACGGTTCATAGCCTGATGTGGGGCTTGAAATTATGAACCATAAGATCATGTCCTGAGCCAAAATCAAGAGGTTGATGCCTAAGAGTTTGATGCTTAACTTAGTCACCCAGATGCCCTTCAAAATCTTCGAAATTTATTTATTTATTTTTTTAAATATTTTTATTTTATTTCTAGGGGGGAGAGAGAGAGAGAGAGACAGACAGACAGACAGCGTGAGCAGGGTAGGGTCAGAGAGAGAGAGAGAGAGTCACAGACTCTGAAACAGGCTCCAGGCTCTTAGCTGGCAGTCAGCACAGAGCCCGACGCGGGGCTCGAACCCACGAACCGCGAGATCATGACCTAAGCGAAAGTCGGACACTTAACCGACTAAGCCACCCAGGCGCCCCAAAATCTTCGAAATTTAAAACACGGGGGTGCCTGGGTGGCTTAGTCAGTTAAGCATCTAACCTCTGCTTGGGTCATGATCTCACAGTTTGTGGATTCGAGCCCCTCGTCAGGCTCTGTGCTGACAGCTTGGAACCTGGATCCTACTTCAGGTTCTGTCTGTCTGTCTGTCTCTCTCTCCCACTCCCGCTCCTACTCCCAGTCCCACTCACACTCTGTCTATCTCAAAAATAAGCATTAAAAAAATTTAAATTTAAAGAAGAGATTTAAAACACAGTAACAGATGGAGAGTGCCTGTGACAGGATCATAAGTAGAATTGATACAGACAAAAAAGAACCAGCAAATGAGAAGATACAGCAACAGAAATTACCCAAATTGAAACACAAAGTGAAGTAAGAAATAAACACCCAAGAACTGTGAGACAATATCAAATGGTACATGTAATTGGAATCCCAAAAGAAGAGAGAGAGAAAAGAAATATTTGAAGAAATAATGGCTAATAATTTTTCCAAATTAATGATAGACACCAAACTACAGATCCAAGAGGCTCAGAAAACACGCAGTGGAATAAGTACAGAAAATAAAAATAATTTTAAAATGTAGTCATGTTCAAACATAAAAAAAACTCAAATTCTTAAAGGTAACCAGAAAAAAATTTATTGATGTAGTAATAATAGAAGGCTAACAGAAATGCACAGATATAAGAACTAGGTAAGAATTAGAGCAGATTTTTCTTCAGAAAACATGGAAATTGGAAGACCATAGAGTGACAACTTTAATGTGCTGAAAGGGGGGCAATCTTGTGAAATCAGAATTCTATACCTGATAAAAATATCTTTCAAAAAATGAAGTGATTAAGTTTGTGTTGGATAAGCAAAACCATGGGTAATTTTTGTTAGCAGACGATCCTATGAGAAATGTTAAAGGAACATTGTTAGGCAGAAGGTACGTGATAGGGCACAGGCACTTAGATCTGTACAAAGAAAAGAAGAGTATTGGAGGTAGAATAAATGAAGGTAAAGTTACTTTTTCCCTTATTTTAATTGCTCTAAAGTATGACTGTCCAAAACCAAAACAGTAGCAATATATAGTGTTTATAGCGTATGTAAAAGTAAAATACATGGCAATGGTAGTACAAGCGATTATAAGGAAGAATCAGGAATATACTGTTGGAAGGTTCTGGCACTACACATAACTGTGTAATACTGCTGGAAGGTACTCTGATTAATTAAATATTATATTGTAAGTCTAGAGCAGGAGTCCAGAAACATTGTCTTAAAGGACAATATAATTTATATTTAACCACTTTATGATCTTAGTTGCAAGTACTCAGCTCTTCCATCATTGTGTATAAACAAATATACTATGTTTGTTCATAAACAAATGGTCATGTTTTAATAAAAAAAATTTCACAGGAACAGTTTACTGACCCATAAGCCATGCTTTCTCAGTCCCTACTCTAGAGCAACCATTAAGGACAGATGCAATTCAGAGGCATAAATGATAATTCAGCAGAGGAGATCAAATAGAATCATAAAACATCCTCAGCTCCAAAGTAGTCATGAAACGAGGGGGAAAAATAATCGATGGAACAGATAGACAAGAGATAGCTGGACCCTATATTTGAATTCCTCTATATCAATAGCACAGCAGTATGAATAGTCCAGGCACAGCAGTTAAAAGGCAGAGATTGTCAGAAATATTTTTAAAAAGAAGGAGGCAATTATATCCTGTCTACAAGATACTTTAAATAAAAAGGTGTTGTAGGCTGAGGAAAGTCCCAGTCCCCAGTATTTCTACACTTTAATCTCCAAAACCTGTGACTATGTTACCTAACATGAGGACTAGTTTTTCAATATATACAGGTTTTTAATACATGTGCATTTTTTAATATTTTTATTTAATTTTTAGAGAGAAAGAACATGAGTTGGGGGTGGGAGGGTGGGTAGAGAGAGACACACACACAGAATCTGAAGCAGGCTCCAGGCTCTGAGTCCGATGTGGGGCTGGAACTCGTGAACCACGAGATCATGACCTGAGCTGAAGTTAGGTGCTTAACCAACTGAGTCACCCAGGCGCCCCAATGTATATGTGTTTTTAATGGGAACATGAAATATATCTAAGAAGTGAAAGAAAAGCTGAATGTGAAATGGGTGAGATTAATTTCTACATTCTGTTGTTATCTCATTCTTCATTTAGATAATTTTTGCATTTACTCTTTGTGCTGAAACTATATTTGAATACATCTGCAAAGATAATTAGATATTATTGATGATTTTGATAATGTGATACTGACAATGTTTTAAAGTTTATTTATTTATTTTGAAAGAAAGAGAGAGGGAGGAAGGGAGGGAGAGGGATCTCTCTAGGTCACTGAGTTGATCCAGTGTTAACTCCATGTTGATTTTGAGCCTATCTACTGATTTTTTTTTAAATTTCAGATACTGTACTTTATAGTTTAAAATTTTTAATTTCATTTTTTTTTAAAAATATTTTTTATTTATTTCTAGGAGAGAGAGAGAGAGAGACAGCGTGAGCAGGGGAGGGTCAGAGAGAGAGGGAGTCACAGACTGAAACAGGCTCCATGCTCTGAGCTGGCAGTCAGCACAGAGCCCGACGCGGGGCTCGAACCCACAAACCGTGAGATCATGACCTAAGCGAAAGTCGGACGCTTAACCGACTAAGCCACCCAGGCACCCCTAATTTCATTCTTTTTAATAGTTTGGTTTTTTTTCTTTCTCTTTTACTGTGAATGTCTGTCTTTCAAGAGTGTGCTTTGTGGCAAAAAGTTACACACTAGGTTGGTTAAATCTTTGTTGGTTCCAGCATCTAAGTCATGTCAGGGTTGATTGTATTATACCATGAAAGTTGGCCAGATTTTCCTCATTCCTCATTCTTGATGTATCAAGTAATTTTGGATTATATCATGAACATTTTGAATATTTCATTTCAAGACTCTATATCTTGTTAAATCCCCTTGAAAAAATCTTTTTGTTGTTGTTTCTTTTCTCCTTTTCTTTTCTTTTTTCTTTCCTTTCCTACCCCTCCTCTGGCAGCCAACACAATTAGGTTCATACTACAAGTTTGGCCTTACCTTCTGTGATGGTGATGGTGGTTTCAATGTCAGTTCAGTTTTTAAAGTCTTTTCTGTGCTTTTTGAGTCCTACTTGCAGGTCACACTCAGGGGTTAGTTTGGAACTGCAGTGGTAGTTTAGGTCCTAGCTTAATTTTCAGTTTTTGCTGTGCTTTGGCTGTATTGTGAGCATATACAGCTTCGGGATGAACCTAGGGTTTGTTTCAGTTCATATACAGAAGTAGAGAATCCTCTGACCCAGTGAATTCTTCTCAAGGATAACCCCACACTCTGCCTTGTTCTGTCAGAGCTTTGCTTCTCATGCTATCATATAGTTCCACACAAATGGGCCCACTTTCATGGCAAAATGATGAGAGAGAAAACAAAAAAAACATAATGGGGTTCCCCACTCAGTGTTCACACAATAGTGTCTTCCTTTTTTAGTATTTATCTGAGAAAATAGCTTTATCCCCCTGGGTCTTATGCGCCCATCACTGCTACCAGCCACCCCCAGGCAATGTAGTTCTTTAGTTAGGCCTGGCCTTGTCCCACGATTGGAAGGGGAAAAAAAGGGAAAAGAAAAGAGGATTATTTTCTCAGTTCCAGAAAAATGGGATTGGATTTTTTGTTCTCGATGCCTGTTACTTAGTTCGGCCCAAAGGTGGGACATGCAGGAAAAAACCTCAGTCAACATCACTCTATCTTTGAGTCTTTGTCCAATATGCCTGCTATTGTTTACATTTCAGAGTCCTCCAGAAGTTGATTTTAGTATTTTGCCCAGTTTTTAGTTGTGATCAGAGGGAGGTTTGCAGTGATCCTCCATGTTGGGTGGGATTAGAAATCCTACTGGTATTCTATAATGTGCTATTTTACGGTTTCTTCTATTTGTGACCAGATGTCAGTCTTATTTAGAGACAAAATTAATTTCTGATGTATAGAGAAAACAGTTTGTAAAAATAAAACTTTTAACCAAATTAAGATAATTCTTCATTGTGTACAGAAATAAAATATTAGCACAGTTATTGACTTTTCCACCATAGAAATAATTTTGGATCATTTCAGAGGATTTAAAATTTCAAGTCCTCATTTAAATTATCTTAGCATTGGGGCGCCTGGGTGGCTTAGTCGGTTAAGCGTCCGACTTTCCCTCAGGTCATGATCTCGCAGTTCGTGGGTTCGGGCCGCGTCGGGCTCTGTGCTGACTGCCAGCTCAGAGCCTGGAGCCTGTTTCAGCCTGTGACTCCCTCTCTCTCTGACCCTCCCCTGCTCACGCTGTCTCTCTCTCCTAAAAATAAACAAAACATAAAAAAAAAAAATTATCTTAGCATTAAGTATGCAGTTATTTCTGCCCATTTTATCAGGTTATCCTGTGATGACCAATTGTAACTGATCTCTTGGCTTCCATCTTGTCTCCCACATTCAATCCAGTGTTTACACAGCAGCTAGAATCATCTTTCTCAAACATGAAATAGGTCTTTTTCATCATTTTATTTTTTTTTTAATGTTTTTTATTTATTTATTTCTAGGAGAGAGAGAGAGAGAGAGACAGCGTGAGCTGGGGAGGGTCAGAGAGAGAGAGGGAGTCACAGACTGAAACAGGCTCCAGGCTCTGAGCTGGCAGTCAGCACAGAGCCTGACGCGGGGCCCGAACCCACGAACCGTGAGATCATGACCTAAGCGAAAGTCGAACGCTTAACCGACTAAGCCACCCAGGCGCCCCTTTTTCATCATTTTAAAACCTATGGTGGCTTCTTATTATACTTAGAAAATCT
This sequence comes from Proteles cristata cristata, assembly GCA_017311185.1. Taxonomy (NCBI): domain Eukaryota; kingdom Metazoa; phylum Chordata; class Mammalia; order Carnivora; family Hyaenidae; genus Proteles; species Proteles cristata. The sequence continues at coordinate 229,576 of JAESUZ010003188.1, forward strand.
AGATTTCCTCCCTATACAATTCTAAGTTCAGTAGCTGTTCCTTCTCTCACAGACTTCATCTCAAATTCCTAGCCTTTGAGCCATCTTGGCTTCCTTCCCTCCCTCCCTCCCTCCCTCCCTCCCTCCCTCCCTTCCTTCCTTCCTTCCTTCCTTCCTTCCCTCTCTTTTCTTTGTTTTAAAGACAATTTCTGCTCTTGGGCTCTTGCATGTTGTGTCATTTGCTGTTGATATTTAAATGGCTAATTTTTTTCTTGTTACTAGAATCTCAAATCAGGTATCCCCTCTCTGCAGAAAGCATCCACCCCTACCAAATATCGCATTATTCTGCTGTATTTTCTTTACAGCTCTTATAATTATCTGAACTTATCTGTTAAGAATTCATTTTCTTTTTTCCTGCTTTCCCCCACTCCCACACTTCATTCTGTTTTGTTTACTATAATACTTTCATTTCCTAAAAACTGTCTGGCACATGGTAGGTTCTCAGTAAATAATATTAACAAGCTTTAAAAATGGAGAGTTGCCATTCCCTATATGGTATGATAATGATATCATCAGTGGGACTATTTTATCATTTGTTGCCTTTTAGGGCTTTTCATTCAGTATTATTCCATCTACTTTTCTTCTCCTTACACCCACTCTCAAATTCCTTCATCCTGAAGTGATCTTTTTCATACTCAAACCTTATGGTCTACTTTCCCTTAAAACAGTTCTTTCACTGCCTTCCTATTCATCTTGACCCATATCCTTAATGTGACCTTCGCAGAATGCTGATTTCTAGTGGAGTGCCTTTTATGTACTTCCTGGCCAGTGACCCCTCGCCTCTCACATGTTATTTTCTAGTAGGGTGTGTATCTTTATTCTGTAACATTTTTCACACTTGTCATTGTACATTTCTTTGACTGTCTCTCTCTGCTGAACTTTCAACAAACTTAAGGATGTCAGGGATGGGTTTTCAACTTTTGCTTATGATTGTATTATTAGTGCTAATATGTAGGAGGTACTCAACACATAATTGTTGAAAGAGTAAAGTAGGAGAGCTATCACATGGTCTAGTTGCATGGGTAGAAGTTTGAACCAGTAAATGCATTTATTAATTAGGGACCATTTTCAAATTTGTCTAGATAACTAAATATATTCATTTGGATAAAATGCTCAATAAAGAACTAACTTGAATAAAATTTTTTTATTCTCTAAAAGGATAGTTAAATATGGTACATTGCACATTTCCTGACAAATTCAAGGAAGTCATTTTTTCCTTTATGTATTCCTAGTTATTATCAGGTCTAAAAAATCATCTCTGCTAATTAGTAATTTATACTTTATCATAAAATGGTTAATAGAAATCAGTTTATGGATTTATAATTTTTCTTTAAAAATCAGATTCTAGTATAATTCTTTAATGGTATAAGAAAAATAATTTACAAAATAAAACATTTTTATGGATCAATTGAAATGCTTTTGAAACTTTATGTAAAGGCAATGGTAAATATTAAAACATTTTTGATACTGTACTTAAGGATTTTAGATTACTGTATTCTAATGTGATTTAGTTTAGAAATCATTTGTAAGAATAAAGATATATTTGAGTTTTTACTCTTTGTTCTTCATCAGAGCTTTGTGGTGTATAGTTAAAATGTCCATTATACCTTTCAGGTAGATCTTTGATATAACAACTTGTTCAGTTAGCTATCACTTAAGGTGTAAGTAGGATTATTTACGTTGGTTCATGGATGGTAATTTTTATCCTTCAAATAGTTCACTTTAATTTTTCATACAAAAAGGATGATAATAATTAGCTAAGCTAATCACTTTTGGGAAATGGATATCTTTACATTAATAAATTTTTTTAATGTTTATTTTTGATGGGGGGGAGGGCAGAGAGAGAGGCAGATACAGAATCCAAAGTGGGCTCCAGGCTCTGAGCTGTCAGCACAAAGCCCATAGCGGGGCTCAAACCCACAAACTGTGAGATCGTGACCTGAGTCAAAGTTCGTCACTTAACTGACGGAGCCACCCAAGAGCCCCTGGATATTTTTATATTTTATTGAGGTCTTGTCCATCATATGTTAAACCAGTCTTAAAGTATTTAGCACTGATTATAATCAAGAGTGAAGATGGAAGGTGACCAAAGGAATCTGTTTTACAGAAAAGGATATTTCCTTATTTATACATTGAAGAAAAAGAATAATAAGAGTATCTATAGTTATTATTTGAAAGATTTATACAAATTGAAATAGGACTTTAGTGCTAGATATACTCCATTTGATTTGGCAAAAAATGTTCTTATTATATTTACTTAGGCACTTAACAGAAAATTAATATCAGGGCTAGAATTACCTAAATCAATTAGATTTTCTTTGAAAAGCTATTGTGTGTTGTTTTGTTTTGTGTTTTGGTGGGGGCATTTCATTTAAACATTTGTTAATATTAGTAGCAATACTAAAAATTTCAGTTAAATCATTACTTAAATTTTTGTTAAAAAATATACAGCAAAGGGCAAACTATATAATGATCATCCTTGACCTTAATACTCTTTCTATAGGTTTAAAAAAATATTTTCAAATGGTCTTTGTTAATCCATGTACTTCTGAAGAAGCTCTTCTCAAATTTATTGTTGATCTACTTAGTAGAAATGTACTTTGTACTTTCTGAAATTACAGCATTCACATTGTGTAGCTCTTGTTGGAAGGTGCTTTTGAAGCCCAGGTGGTCCACAGGAGGTGGTACACAGGAGGACCACACAGTCCAATCGCAGTTCTACTTGGCACCTCCAGTCTGTACCCTTCCATCAATCATCAGTACATGCTACTGGTCATATGAGGGTAGTGCACAGTGTTAACATAGTTCAGTGCAGCCCACTACTGCTAGAAAACGAGATTGAAGTTTGTGCTTATGAGAGTGCACAGTAAATGATGACACATAAGATACTCAATAATCACCTTGTTTGGGACAAATTAAGTTGCCTTCAACAAGAAACTCACTTTTAGCAAAGTAGAAGCTTATTGTTTTGGACTGAAAACAAAACAAACAAACAAAAAAACCTCATGGATCATCAGAATAATCTAGAAAACCATTTAGACCCATCCGTGATTATCTCCATCTCACCTTTCTCTCAGTCTCTTCCTCTCTCTCTCCTCCCCTCTCCCCACACACATTCTCTCTCTCTTTGATCCAGGGAGATTAATTTTGCATTAGAATTTTGCTTTTCTTATTGATTCCTGGTCTACTTCCCCCCCGTCCCGAGACTTCAAGCAGCTTTAAATCTATGGAATGCCCGGAGAAATAATAATATGCCCAGAAATAACAAACGCAAAAATAGAAATATTTGCATTTGTGTATTATTACAGGTTAACTTAAATTAGATAATTATACTTTTGATTATCTTTGAAATTACACCTTTTCATTCATTTGCAGAATCATTAATAAATTTTCTTAAAACATGTTCTATTCTGGTATATGGATAATATTGTAAATTACCCTAATTGAGATAGTTTTAGTTTAATACTAGATTGACTATAGTTTTAGTTCTTTGTCTACATTTTATCAATCTCAAAAAACATATAAAGTTAATACATTAGGTGGTTTTAATTTCAAGGCTGTCATTTAATTTGGCTACTTTTTCTACTCTATATCATATTCAGTATTTGGTATGGTCATCATCATCAAGAAGGATATTAACTTTTTTTTAACATTCATTTTTTTTTTTTGAGAGAGACTATACATGCAGGGGAAGAGAGAGGGAGACACAGAATCCAAAGCAGGCTCCAGGCTCTGGGCCGTCAGCACAGAGCCCAGTGCTGAGCTCGAGCTCCGCAACTGGTAACCTGAGCTGAAGTTGGATACTTAATTGACTGAGCCACCCAGACACTCCAGGAAGGATATTAAAAGAATACTACAGAACTCGACAGAGTTGTATAACCCATTAAATAAACTTCTTGTTAATTAAAAAATTGATTAGAAATAATACATTTTAATTACTACAAGAGTTACAGTTTTCAGTTATTTAAATTATGAATAAACTATTCTCTATAACATATAGAACTAATAGCCTCTTAATTGTATTCCTCCGCTGAATCCAGCATGTTAAATATATTAATGTGTTCAGAAAAAATCATAGTTAACATTTATTGAGGAATTACATTATGCTACATGCTACACTAAACACTTTACTTGAACTTATTTAATCCTCATAGCCACACTTCGTGGTAGAAACTGTTATCTTCCCCATTTCCTAAATGAAGAAACTGAGACACTGCATGGTAAATAACAGCAAGTAAGTGGTAGACCATGCATTCAAGTTTGTCCGCTTGAGAATACTTAACTTTAGTTGTGATGTAATGATACCTTAACTTTGAAATTTCATTAAATAGAATGTGGCAATTTAATTTTTACCAATTCAGTGTTTTGTTCCCAGAGGTTACTTTGAAATTTAATGAAAGATCACCAGTAGTATATTTCTTTCCCTTAAAGTTAAAACCACCATGTTTAAATAGACTTCACCTGCCTATTTATCAGTTTGTCCTTTCTCCATCTATAGACCCACATATTTGCATTTACACTTGAAAATTGTTAGTTTTTCTTCTGAAGTTGACTTCTAGCTTTATTTCGTTATATCAAAGATATGTATGATTTCAGTCTTTTTATATGTTGAGATTTGTTTTGTGACCTAACATATGGTCTGTTCTGGAGAATGTTGCATGGGTACTTGAGAAGATTGTGTATCCTGTTTTTGGGTACAGTGCTTTACATATGTCTGTCAGGTCTAGTTTGTTTACATTCTTATTCAGGTTCTCTGTCTCCTTATTGAGCTTCTGTGTAGATGTTCTATCTATTACTGAGAATGGTAAATTGAAATTTTCAACTAATTTTGTAGAACTGTGTGTTTCTCCTTTCAATTCTATTAATGTTTGCTTCATATATTTTCATGTTTTATTGCTTGGTGCATATATGTTAATAATAATTATATCTTCCTGGTTAATTGACCCTTGTATTAATATATAAAAGTCTCTTGAAACAACTTTTGACTTAAAGTCTATTTTGTCTCCTATTTAGTACACCTCTTTTTTTTTTATAACTACTTTTTACTTTTTCTACCTTTTCATTTTCAACCTATTGTGTCTTTGAATCTTGAGATTTGGATCTTGTGGATAACGTATAGTTGTGTAATTTTTTAAATCCATTCTGCTAATCTCTGTGTTTGATGGAAACTTTAATACAACAGTACTTAATGCTGCTATTTTGTTCTCAGTGTTTATATCCTTCTTCCCCCTCCTTTTCTCCATTACTGCTTTTTTCTTGTGTTTAGTTGGTTTTTTTGTAGTGACCATTTTGAATGCCTTCTCATTCCTTTTGTGTAGTTTATTTAGCCATGGTCTCTGTGGTTATCACAGAGATTACATCTAACATACTAAATTTATAACAGTCTCCTTCAAGTTGATATCAAAACTTCATAGCATACAAAATACCTGCTCCCATTCAGCTCTGTTCTTCTTTCCTTTTTTATTTTATGTTTTCTTTTAAATGTTTATTTATTTTGAGGTGGGGGGAAGAAAGGGAAAGAGCACAAGTGTGAGCAGAGAGAGGGGAGAGAGAACCCAAGGAGGCGCCACACTGTCAGTGCAGAACCTGATGACATGGGGCTAGATCTCCCGAACCATGAGATAATGACCTGAGCCAAAATCAAGAGTCGGAAGCTTAACTGACTGAGCTACCCAGGTGTCCATATTTTATGTTTATAAAAAAATTTTAATTCCAGCGTAAACATGCAGTGTTATATTGATTTCAGGTGTAAAATATAGTGACCCAGCAATTCCATGTATTACTGCTCATCAAGATAAGTGTACTTCTTCATCCCTTTTACCTATTTTACTTACTCCTCCCACCTCCCCTCTGGTAAGCATCAGTTTCTTCTCTATAGTTAAGAGTCTGTTTCATGGTTCTCTTCCTACAACTCCATCCATGTTCCTTTATTTTGTTACTTAAGTTACACATATGAGTGAAATCAGGTGATATTTGTCTTTCTCTGGCTTTTACTTAGCATTATACTCACTACGTCCATCCATGTTGTTGCAAATGGCAAGATTTCATTACTTGTTATGGCTAAGTAGAATTCTATTGTGTGTATATATGTACACACACATGCACACACACACTTAAACACAGCACATCTTCTTTATCCATTCATCACTTGATATACAGACACTTAGGTTGCTTCCATAGGTTGACGATTGTAAATAATGCTGCAATAAACATAGGGATGCATGTATCTCTTCAAATTAGTGTCTTTGTATTCTTTGGGTCCCATAGTGGGATTACTAGATAATCTGGTAGTTCCATTTTTAATTTTTTGAGTAACCTCCCCAGTGCCTATTCCAGTTTACATTCCCACCAACTGTGCACGAGAGACTCTTTTCCTCTATATCTTCGCGAATACTTGTTGTTTCTGTGTTTTTGATTTTAGCCATTCTGACAGGTGTGTGGTCATATCTCACTGTGGTTTTGATTGCTTTTCTCTGATGATGTGTGATATTGAGCATCTTTTCATGTTTCTGTTGGCCAGCTCTATCTCTTCTTTGGAGGAGTATCCATTCATATCTTCTGCCCATTTTTTAATTGGATTATCTGTTTTTTGGGTGTCGAGTTTTATAAATTATATATTTTGGACACTAACCTTTTATCAGGTATGTCATTTATAGATACCTTCTCTCGTTTAGTAGGTTGTCTTTTAGTTGATTGTTTCATTTGACCTGCAGAAGCTTTTTATTTTGATGTAGTCCCATTAATTTCTTTGGGCATTTGTTTTTCTTGCCTTAGGAGACATCTGGAAGAATGTTGTAGCCAGTGTCAGAAAACTTACTGCCTGTGCTCTCTTCTAGGATGTTAATGGTTCTCTGTCTCACATTTAAGTCTTTAATCCATTTTGAGTTTATTTTTGTGTATGGTATAAGAAAGGGGTCCAGTTTCATTGTTTGCATGTTCCTGTCTAGTTTTCCCACCACCATTTGTTGAAGAGAGTGTCTTTTTCCCATTGGCTATGCTTTTCTCCATGGTTGAGATTAATTGACTATATAATTGTGAATTTATTTCTGGGCTCTTTTTTCTGTACCATTGATCTACGTGGTATACGTAGTCACTGAAATCTTTATTTCTTAGGTTGTGTTCAGCTAGGGTTTTGACGGATACTTCTTTGAATGCCAGGAGCTAAAACAAAACACAAGAAACAAACAAAACCCCAAATCTCTGCTTGTCTTTGCAGATTGGTTCTGTGCCACAGCAGTCTTTCATCATTTAGCCAGGCTTGTAGTCTCTGAGTGATCAGCTTCAGGTGGAAGGTTATGGTCCTCTTATTTCCTATAAGATTGTACATCTTCTGGGCATGCTTATGGAGTGCCACATTTTCCTAAATCGACGGGTGCTTTAGAATGTCCTAATTAACCAAGGAAATACTCACCAGCTCTTGCTCCAGACCTTAGGTGGTCTATTTAATGTTTCACTTGTAATCTTTTGTCCCAGGCATCTGCTTATTCCTAATTCAGTTTTCAGTGTATTCAAGAGCAATGACTTAGACAAAAAAGAGATGTTCTGTGTCAGACCTTCATGTAGCTCCTAAACAGGTTAGAACAGAATTACATGGTATTTTACAAATATGGTCTGCACTACTCCCTCCCAAGAACCAAATACCAATATCCCACACTGGAAACTGCATCCCTCTTCAAGATTGCTCTGGTACCAAGGAGGGGCTAGGATAAGGGCAAGTAAAAATGCCACAAAGCTTTCAAGATGTCTCTTTTTTCATGCATTGTCCATTTGGTTTTCATAAATCTTTTGACTGTTTTCTAGACTTACGGCAAAGTTGGTGTGCGTATTTTTGATATTTCTATGGGATGATGAAACTTTGAAGAGTTGTATATTCTGCCACGCCACTGATGTCACACTACTTTCATTTTGAAAATTTTTCTATTGATGATTTAAAAGGAATAACATATTAAATAATCTTAAATTAAAATTATCCATTTGAAATATTATTTATTTAAAAGTTTCCATATATTTGCTTTTTACATCTGATTTTGCATTATGTAAGTAATAATTTTATCCCCTGCCTCAGCCCTGAGGGGGCTGGATGGGCAAGTTGGGTGCAGTGGCTCTAGTTTGGGCAATGGCACCTTCACGTCCTCACCCCGACACCAGTGTTTGATCCAAACTAGTGGCCATGGTCCTCGATGAGACTGTGGGCTAGTAGTGCCTCAGCTTGGTGTCCATGAGGCTGGTATAGAACCCACTCATCCAGTCCCCTACATGTACATGACAAGAGGACTCAACAGGGGCACGGTGGCCTAGGCCAATGGGAAGGAGAACCATCAGGGGTAGGTGTGCAGCAGAGAGAATTTATATGAATCATTCTAAGATGTCTTTGTTCAGAGTTATCATGATGAGTGGAACACATATCTTCTTAACAGTGTTGAGAAACCGGGCTGGCTGTTTGTCCAATTATATCACTCTTTTGTGTCATCTGTGTTTAGCCTGTTTATTTCTACAACATCTATCAGTTGGTTGCTAGGAAGAGGTTCAATATTTGTGTTTTCATCAGATCAGTTTCAGAGACTGCTGAAAATTAATCCAGACTGGAACCCTGTAGATTTAGGTGCTGGTGATGGAGAAGTCACAAAAATCATGAGCCCTCATTTTGAAGAAATTTATACCTGCAAGCTGTCTAAAGCTGATACTGCAGCTTCTGAAAAGGAAATACAATGTGCTTGGTATAAATGAATACCAAGGGTTCCAGAATACAAGGTTCCAGTATGATGTCAGCTGCTTGAATTTGCTTGACCACTGTGATCAGCTTCTGACTTTGTGTTCAAGGATACCAGAAGTATCTTGGAGCCAACTAGAGGCAGGGTCATTTTTGCCCTGGCTTTACTCTTTCATCCCTGTTTGGGAAATGTAGGTGGCAAGTGGGAGAAACTATGAGAAATTTTAGAAATCAAGGGACAGAATTGGGAATTCCAAGTGAATAGTCTACCTGAAGTTTTGAGAAAAGCTGGTTTTGTTTCTAAGACTTTGAGCAGACCACCGTATGTGTGTGAAGGGGAATATATAATGACTACTATGTTGTGGATGATGCTGTCTCTGTTCTCAAACTTGGATAAACACGTGGAGGCCCACGTCTTCAGAGCGCACACCAGGAACAGACAATTCAGAAGAGAGTGTATGTGTGTGATTATGTGAAGGGAGGACCTTTGGAGATTGCCATTGTAAATATCAGGTAGAGATTTAAAAAGCCCAAATACTAATTATTTCTTTGTAGTGTGTAAAAGGAATGTTTTAACAAATAAAACCCCAACTCTGAGGATTTTTCTCAGCTCTTTACTTAGTAATACAGGTTACACTCCAATTATGGAAGATATTTTTTATACTTAACTGCAGTAGGGACTCATTCCCAGTCAAAGCAATGGATTTCAAAGCAAAACAACTTCACATGGAACCAAGAAATATGGATTGTTTTTAATAAAGTGTAGGCTGGCCATAAAACTGTCCATTTACTGGAAAATATTTAGTTATAAGTTATAGCACTTATACTCTTTCGTGTTTAGAAATCCTTTCTGTCATTCAAATAATGTTTTTAATCTTGCTAATAAACACTTTTGGAGATGAAAAAATAATTTTTAAATATTATGTACAGAACTTAATAGGGCTATGAAATCATTAGAATGTAGATAATAATGATAGAGAAGATGGGAAATTATTAAATAAGCATTGTTTTTATTTACTTGAGCATTGGGTCTTAGACCTAATGGGTAGTCTTTTGATTTTTAACGTAAATAAATTAGCCTAGAGAAACTGGTGTTGATCTGATTCCTGAAACAAGGTAATGCCCTTAGTGGCTACTGTCTTCATAGATGTTGAGTCCTTTTACTTTGTTTTACTATATGTACACAGATGAATATACCTAATTCATGGATTTTTTGAAAGATTTACTTTGAATGGGATTTTAAATTAAAAAGAAAACATTTCAGTAGTAATATTCATTTAAAAAAAAAACAAAAGACTCGGGTCTTTACAATACTTATGGTATATTATCCTCACCCAACTAAATGTTACCCGTAGCTTTGGTTTTGAACTTAGTTTAAAGCATATCTTTTTTTGCTTCTTACTATTAAATATTCATCACACATCCTTGGTGACATTCCTCTAACAATTTTGAGATAAACCTTATTTTTTAAATTATGTAATACTTTTTGGAATTCGTACCCAGTATGATGTGATCTTCTAAATCTTGAGTTTTAGATGTAAACTGAGGGCCCAACTGAGTAATAAGCATGTTTATTTATAGCATTATTCTGGTTGTTTTTAACCTAACCTAGTTTAAAATCTCTGGTTCTACCTTCATGAAGCAGATGTTTGTGCATAAAAAGTACTCTAGAAATCTATTGTAAACCTTCGTTTAGCGTGATTTCAGCAGTGCACAGATAGATGCTATAAACGGCCTTAGCTAAACCTGACTGCAGTAAAGTTAAAACGGAGTCTGGAATTGGGTTTATCTTGTTTTGAGATTTAAGTCACCATTATACATATTATTTGCTTAATAAGGTAGATACATGTATGTTAGAAATAACTAATGGAAAATATAGGCTCTATTATCCTCATTTAAAATAATATAACTACAACCATATTTTTTTCAAATCAGTTAATTTAATTGTGATTGCTAGGAATTCATTTTACAAAGCATTTACCAATGAGAAATTGGTGTATAAATTTAAAATTGTAATGGTCACAAATAATTGTAGAACTATTCCTGTAAATACATGTTGCACAATGTAAATATTACCTAGCAACATATATGTATGTTACAAATTGTATATAATTTATGCATTTGTTAAAATTTCCTCAATAAATGTATCTAGATTTTTTTTGGTTAATTTACATTAAATATTGAAATACACTGAAAATAGCAATTTTTTAAAAAAAATTTTACTCTTTTGTTAAGTTTCTTTTCAAGCAAGTGAAAGGTAGTCCGGTATCTTAAAACACAGTTAAGTATTTGTGCTGGCTGATCATTTAAAGGTCTTTGTGTAATATTGCTGTAATAATGCACTTATGCATGTGTGTATGTGTGAGAAGGAGGGAGGGAGGGAGAGAAAAGAAAGTGAAGAGGAAGAGAGAGATCCGAAAACAACCTACACATCCTTGTTACAGTTATGGCTACCTGACAACTTAGAACAAGAATCAGAACAGCAACTAAAAACATCATATTAAACTCTCTTGCACCCTCTATTGTTTTTTTGGGGGAACACTGCACAGACCTTTCCATGATTGTATTGGCATTAGACTTAGTCAAATCCCTGTTAAAATTAATACTTAGTTTAATATACTTACTCCAAATTAGATTAATAGTAAGGTAGCATTTATTTGTAATTCTTAGCTGATGTTTCCTTGTGTTACAGATATGTTTTTATTGTATAACACCTTAAATCAAAGAGGAACCTCTCTGTTTGTCTTTGAATTCTCCTAGTTACCAAACAGTTTGAAGCCCCTTCAAATGTTTCACACAAAATCTCTGCAGGATATATAGTACACGGTACATACAGTTTTCCGGAATTAACAAATTCTGCCTGTTCTTTTGTAAATCTTTAAATTGTCAGTTTCCTTCCAAAATAAGAATCTGGAATCGTCCATACTAAAATTATGAATTTATAACTGTAAGGAACAGATGTTTTCATAAACATTTGCTATAATTAATTTCAACTAGAGGATTGAAGGAACAAAGCAGTTTTTCCCGCTTCAAAACTTTATTGCCTTTCCCCCATATAGCAAACTCTGAAATCTTTTCTCTATATTCTCTAATATTGTTTGGAAAAACAATTGTACTCCTTGTTTGGTATGTTTTCGAGAAAGAAAAACTGCTTTTTTTCCCCCCTTATTCCCATCCTTTGAAGGTCACATTTAATGTGATATACTTGTTTTGAAACAGGTATAAAATGAAGAAAACCTTTGTAATACATTATGGTGGCAAAACCTAGCTTAAAAATGGAAAGTCTCTTAATTATTTGAAGGATTTTATATTTGATCTGGTAAATATCAGCAGAAAGGAAGAAATATTCTGTTGGTGAGATCTTATGTGTATAATCATAATCTTTAGTTTTAAAGAAAAAGAAGGCTTTTATTTTAAATGTGTGATGTAGTACTTATTTTATACTGATTATAGAATGTTTCACAGGAAATGTCTGCAAGCTGTTAAATAACATGTGTTATAGGAAATTTTCATTTAGCAAGAAACAGACTAATTTTCTTTAAATCCTTTTAGTTTATTTGTTATAATACTATTAACTTTTTTAAGAAAATGAAGTATCTTGTGTGAGTAATCCTACCGTGTCTGTGTTTTCAAAGAATTAACAAAATACACCCAGCTAAATTGATCTTAAACATTTAAGTGTTTTGAGGTAATTTTCTTCTATAATATTTGGCAATAGTTTTGAATGCTGTAATCCATTTTAGGATTTTTGTTTAATGGGGAAAAAAATCTGAAAGTACATTTTGAAAAATCAGAGTTAAAAGTTAGTAAGTGGACCCCGTCCAGTTCTTGTCCTGCTAAACACTCTGGCACCGCTGTAAAGATTTTGGAAAGAAACAACATTCTTGACTAATCTGTCAACTATAAAATGTGCAAAGAAAAATAGGTAGCTGTCATTAAAATTACATTTCAGCTTTCAATAACCATTTAATGAGTAGCATAATTATATAAGTATGGTACCTTAAGTACTGTACTCAATAATTAAAAATAATCTCATCTTTAAAGTGAAAGCTCTGTAATTACTATTTGACTTAACCAGGACCACTGTGATGATCTCCAGTGGCACCTTAGATTTTTCAAAGTGGATTAAAAGTATATAAATTAAAATGGATAAATCATTAAATTATTAAGCTTTAAATATCATAAAAATGATTATAACCTGATGTTTGAAATTTATATTACAAGAATTAGTATAAAATGTAATCACAATGTAGTCTTTTTAATGTGTTTCTAAGAATAAATGGTCTATTTAATAGTAGCATACTATGGTTTCATAAAAACTATACTTTGAAGTATATATTTTAAAATATAAACTGCTAAAATTAAATTTCTTTTAATAAGCATATATATTTTATATTGTGGCATTGGCAAGCATTTTCAAGTTCTATAGCACATTTATTTTTATTCTGTAATCTTTAAACTGATAGGTAAGAATTTGTTCTATATCTGATACAATGCATATAACTGTTTAAGTGGAAAATTTTTTCTAAATGTTTGGTATTACTACATGATGCAGAAATAGCTTTCAGGGTTGTTTTTTCATTTTTAAAATTGCTGAACTTTTGCCCACAATTGAAATATAAAGTTTCAGAAGAATATTAAGGTGTATTAAAAGCTCCCAAGCCTACTTTCTTTTTTACTTCTCTGCTTACCAAATTCCTAGAGCATGGAGAATTGGGGACTGAAAACATTCCAGGTCCCCTCTCTGTTGCTCTCTTTTGACTGTACCAGTGGCCAGGACAGGTGACTTGGTCACTAACAAAAGAGTTTCCTTTTTTATAATCATTAGTGTATGATTAAATGGTTTATAAATTTAAGTTTTGTTTGTGTTTCATAAAAGGAAAAGGTCTCTGTACTGTACTTCATCTGTTCCTGTTAACAATTACTTTGGTAGTATTCCTATCCAATTTAGGAGTTGGGAGTATTAGTTCATATTTTAGCATCAAAATGAAATTTTTGACTAAAAACCTCTGATAACAAAAGATATCTGGGGGTTAGGGTTAAAGGATTATATGCTTTTGGACCCAATATTACTACATAGAGCTGTCACACAGAGGCTTTTCAATTAAAATAATCAGTTTCATAATTATCATTATTTCAGTATTTTAAATTTTTTTTCCAGGAGATTCAAATAGAAATGGAAGAAGTTCTACTTTAGATTCAGATGGGACTTTTAATTCTTACAGGTAGGTGATGAATACATAGATACATATTATTATAAGATAATATACAAACTACCTACTGTTACAGGATTCTAAGAGTAGTAAGGAATTGTTACCTTTGTTTTAAAATTACATCAAATGTAATGGATATTGTGATATGTGATTGTTCTGCAGCCTTATTAAGTAATGAAAAATGTAACCTTTTAAATTCTTGAGTAAATGGCTTTATTGTAGATACCAGTTGTTAGCATACAGTAGGATAATTGGTATGAATGCACATGTAGTAGTAAGCTTCATTAGAATCAGTTTTTGTTTATCCAGTATATCTGTTACAGTACTAAAGGCTTCCATTTATTTAAGTTTCCTTTTAAAACAGGATATATTCCTTACGAGCATCTAAGAGTATGAAATGTACTCCATGGTCACATTAAGTGCTGTTTGTTAACATCCCATTTGGCTCTTCAGCAAACAGGGCAGTTAGATCTCAATTAGTGATTTTTTAAAAAAGGATACACTAGTTAAAACATGTATCTTATCTAGTATTTCGGTAATGTTTTCCTTATAACTTGATATGCTTGAGTAAATGTTTATGGATTTTGTAACTTCATAACAGGGAAGGCTAGGAAGAAGAAAGATTGTGTTATTTCCAGTACTATTTGAAAATTCACATACTTTAACCAATGTGATATAAGAACTCTAGGTTGTTTTGTTTTAAGAAAAAAGGTACATATTCAATAATAATACATTTTGGCACTGTAGATAGCAATGCAGGTTCTTGAGGAAATACTTTGAGTACATTGTCCTTATGATTAATTAGTTCTGACACTTCTGCAGTGACACTATAAAACACACTAGAACCATTGTACACTTGGAAACTCATTTAAATGTTAAGCTGTAACTCCGTTTATGTAATAAATATGGAGTTTATGATTGGAACTTTTATATTTTTATTTGAATACATATTGTGTATCACTAACTGGAACTGTGTCATTTACTTTTTTTCAAGTCCCAGACAAGCTTTTAAATATCTAGAATAGGGCCTTGTATACAGGAAGCAGTAAGTAAGAATGTGGTAAATGGGAAAGTTTTTTACAATTTATGAATTCCAGAAATGATATGGTAATTGAAACACTTGACATCTTTATTTTATATCAATTGGGGTCTGTATAAATAATCAGTCGTTCAAGTGTCACAGATCCTACAAAAGGCTTATGTTCCCATGGTGTTCTAGAAGGGTATTATCACAGCAGTAAAGCTCATATGTTGTCATTATATTTTCACTGTACTCATCCTACCTTATAAATGTTGGAATTCTTTAAATCCTTCTTTTAGTGCTGAAGTAAATATAATAGATAGTCAAACATTCATGATTTGATATGTAAGTGAGGAATGTCAATATGATTATACATGTGGAATCTATGTTAGTATCATTGTTAGGTATAAATACAATAAAAAAAGCTAAGACAGAAGGAAAATAGAGATCTGTTTCAAAAGAAAGAAAACCCGTATGTGTATAAATTTTGTTGGTGAATTCAAGTTTACAATTACATTTGTAGTTTAGCTAATTACAGTAAATAATGGACATAATATAAAGTTAAGAGAAATGTGTTAATGTGAAGGCATGGTATTATCTTGTAGCTTATTTTATTCTTGAATAGTTTGAAGATTAAAGTATTTTAGTATTATTGAATGATAATTGTACTTTGAAAATGAACTCCTAATGCAACTTTGCACAATAAATACTAATGTTGTTAACTAATATAATTTTAATCAATGCCTGTCAGTGTTGTAATGTTAGGATATTAATTTATTGTTGTAATTAAAAAGGCAAGATAAAAAGCTCAGGTAGTACAATATATAAAAACGAGCTTTTAATAGTTGGCAGGCCAGTGCTGTTATTAAATAGTATTATAGTATTTAAGGTGTGAAATGAATATTTTTCTACTCAGCAGGTAATAGCTCTTACAATATAATGAGCTTACTTGTGAATTTGACACTTGGGTTAAATGCAGAATTCATAGAAGCAGAGCTCTGGGGTATATTTTCATATTAAGGTTAACTGATAAAGCCTAGGAATTGTTGCACAATCATACTAAAATGGCAACAGAATTGTCAGTAAAATTCACTTTTGAAAATGAGGATTATTTTTCTGTTGCTATCATTGCTGTTTTAAACTTAAAAGAAATAAATAAGTTATTAGAAAAATGTGAATATTTCAACCCTCAAAGATCCTTCAGCCTAACAATTCTACCTTTCTATGATTTAAACTGTCTCAGAAATCCTGACCTTTCTTCACAGTCAGACAGTTCTGGCTTTCAGCCTAGTACCTTCACGTTCAAGCTATAGATACTTGTGTCCGGATAATGATTAGCTTCAGTTTATCGTCTTACAGGACAGACATTACAGTGTCTAACCTGCTCCCTCCTCACAAATGTGTAAGGGAAAGCCTTTTGGAAATCCAAATGCAAAACCATGGCATTAGTAATTCTTTGGATATTATTCTTTCATGTATATTGGCAACTTTGTTCCCTTAGTTTCACTTAACCTTCCAACACAGTGTACCTTTTATAGCATATGCCAAGGTTTTATTGACTTTTGAATTCAGTCTTGAATGGTCACCTAAGTCTGTACTCTTTCCACTCTTTGTCTTATCATGGTCTTAGATTGTCACTTTCAAGAGGGCATAGTCACTGATTTTTGTTATTTTGTTTTTCGTTTGTTAATAATATTTAAATATAGTGAGATGGTTTAAATCCTGGCTCCAAGTACTTTGGAAACTTGGGACAAGTTTTAGCCTCAGTTTCCTCATCATTAAAGTGGGGTTAATAAAACACTTGTTGTAAGGAGTTAATGGGGTAGTGTCACATGGTAAGTGCTGCATAAATATTAGCTGCTTTTATCTTCCAATCAGTGCCATTATCATCATTGTCATCATCATTAACCTTCTGGTATTTAGAATTTTTTACAGTGCTCTGATATAGAGACACTAAAAGGAAGATAAAAAATACGTGTCTTCTAGGGAAATAACTTGTCTGTTAGCTAAAAAAAGCTGAGAACAAGCTTAACCTGAGGCTTGAAACTCTCAACCTCAGATACAGTATTCTGGGTTGCCTTGGTATAGCAAAGTTGTGCACATAGTAGTGATAAAAGGAAGGTGTTTCATTATTTGTATAAGTTCAGAGGTGTACTTTTGGAATTGTGACAAATTTTGAAGTTTATAATCAATCAGATCCTAACATGATAGGATCTAATTGTTCATAGATTTGTTGTTCATAGGCCAGGAGGTTTTACTTGGATTTGTGTCTTTTGTGGTTTTGCTTCATTGATTCAAATGGAGTACAGCTAAATTTAACTCCTAAGTTACCAGTATGATTATCACATGGTGCCTAGGTAATAGAGCAGATTTTTAGTTTTTGTCAAAATTCATTTACATATGCCCCAACCATTTTGCAGATGATGTGTTAAAATGGAACATTTATAAGACTTGAGAAGATATTATTGGTTTATGCAATAGAACCTATGCTTTTTAAAGACCAGTGTTTTCTGTCAGATTATATGAACTTTCTGTATTTCTTATTTAACTCTTAAACCTGAGAGACCCGTGCTGGGTATGAAAGAAGAGTAGTAGTTTGCCAATTAGCAGTTTGTAGTAGATGATTAACTTCGTGACTGTAACACAGGGCCACATGGTAGAAGGAATATTCTCTCCCCACCACCCTCCTCTTCCCAAGGGCAGCTGACCTTCTCCTCTCCAAAGAGGCGAGCCCCTTGCCAGCACATATGACTACAGACTATTACATTAATCTGTTTAGCTGTAGTACCAGCTGCTTGCATGTTTTTAATTATCTTATTAGATGGTATAACAGTGACCTATGAAATAAATTGAAGGTGAACATTTTTAAGCTTTCCTTTTTTTACCCTAGGTTTTTAAATATCCTTATTGATCAAGTTATAACTTTCCACAAAAGTTCATAGAAGTCTATATGGTTTTTGAGTCAGTGTATTGCTTTTGTCACATATAAGGTTTTAATTCCCCAAATAGAAAACAACTACATTTTTGCCTCGTTTTTGATTTAGGATTTAAAGATTGAGGATTGCCTCATTTAAGATTTAGGTTGTGTTTACATAGTGACAAATCCATGTGAAAATACATTGGTTAAATAGTCAATTTAGTTAGAGAAGACTCAGACCAGTTATTGGCATTCTCTGGGAAACTCAGAATATTGCTTAATTTTCAGACATCGTCTTGGCATTGTATAAATGTCATAGAATATAATATAGGTCCTTGTAGATTATTTTCAAATACACTTATATATGTAACTGTGATTTTCTAGATTCTGATATGTGGTAGTAAATCATAGTCTATGCTAATTATTTTTAAAATTTAATTTCACATGGTACCATTTCTGGGTGTTTTATCCCAGGGTGTGTCATTAAGAAAAATGCATTATCTTGTGAATTTTGACAATTGGATAATTTTCAAATAATACTTTGTAATTGAAGTGTTGACTACAGGAGACACAGTTGAAAATAGTAATAACTAATGGTTGTTCTAACTCATAGCCAATAAACAAAGATTGTAATAGTTGGAAACCCTGGTGTTGAATTAACGAAACAAAGATAGTTGGATGCAGAAAGGATTGCAAAATCCTTAGGCCTGTCTTTTGAATTAGCAAATCCTACAAGTGGCATAGTGGGATGACTTGAGACTTGAAAAATTTATAAAGACTTTAAATATTGGTAAAGTACCCATTATGCTTTTGTAAATCAAGAAATACCCATTCTTTTTAGCTTCTTATTTTTCTCTTCTAAAGAAATACTGTATTTCATATTTGAAAAGATCCTTTGTTGCAGAAATGAAGGTAACTTTTTTTCCTCATAGATTTTATTATCTTGCCTTAAAAAGGAAAGAAGATAAAAAGCCACTTGGCTCTAAATTGGTGGTATTTATAATTTCTTAATATTAAAGTTGCCTCCCTTTCTCAATATGATGTGTTCTATAGTCCACAAAGTTGAAGCCTGTTTAAGCTGATAGAACGTTTTAAAAATAGTATATTTGGTTCAGCTTCTTGAATCTAAAGTTAATTCTTTTCTTGAATAATAAAAATACATTAATTTGAACATTGTTTAGTCATTGAGTAAACTTTAAAATTTAGGCTTACAGTTTTACTACAAAAATATTTTTTACTATATACGTGTAATCAGTAATTTGAGAGAATGTGGGAAATATTCTATCACTTACATTTATTTTTAGTATAATACCCTTTTACCCCATTTGTGTGTAAGTGTGCCCTGTGTGTCTTAAATCAACCATGAAGTAGTGATTCAAAATAGTAGTAGAGGTAATAGAATGAAAGCATACTTTAAATTTAAAATTTAGGGGCGCCTGGGTGGCTTAGTCGGTTAAGCGTCCGACTTTCGCTTGGGTCATGATCTCGCGGTTTGTGGGTTCGAGCCCCGCGTCGGGCTCTGTGCTGACTGCCAGCTCAGAGCCTGGAGCCTGTTTCAGTCTGTACTCCCTCTCTCTCTGACCCTCCCCTGCTCACGCTGTCTCTCTCTCTCCTAGAAATAAATAAAACATTAAAAAAAATTAAAAAAAATAATAAAATTTAGAAATCTGGGTTTTCTGGTTATACTCTTAGAGTGATAGAAGTTTGTTAATCTGTTATATTTAAGAATATTAAGTCAGAGAATTAATTTAATTGCCGAATGTTATGCTTTTAGTCTGTTAAAGCCGCTGTAACAGATACCACAGACTAGGTGGCTTATGAGAAACAGAAATTTATTTCTCACAGTTTTGGAGGCTGGGAAGTCCACGATTAAGATGCTGGCAGATTGGGTGTCCAGTCAGGGCCCACTCCTGGTTTTCTGTCTTTTCACGGTGTTCTCACATAGCAGAGGGGCCAGAGAGTTCTCTGAGCCACTAGTTCTACTCTTGAGGGCCCATCCCCAAACACCCACCACACTCAGCGTTGAGGTTCAACATCTAAATTTGGTGGAGGGAGACATTCAGTACACAGCATATAGTAAAGGTAATAGAAACTAACTTGAATTTCCATTCCACTGTTCCACCACCCAGTCATTTTAAGTAGTCCCTAAGTCCTTGACACTTTATTTTTCCAGCGTATCGTAGCTTAGTATGTAGATAAGGAAGGTTTTTCCTGATTCTTAGAACATTGCCTTTCTCACTATGTGTTGCCTATATTTTGAATCTATGTACCTATATGATATAAAACCTACATATTTTTAAGAATAAATACATGATTTAGGATACAGTTTGGAAAAAGCACACAGAAATAAGAATAACTGAAGTTTGTATCTTAGCTCTATCACTTACTGACCTTCGGCAAGATAGTTAACCTCTCTGATTCCTGGTGTAAGACTGGACTGTTAACAGCCCGGATACTGTAGAGTTGGAGGGAACGTACCTACACATGTGTAGGACACCTGGCCCACTGTAAATAACACACGGTAAATAACAAGTACTGACTTTTTTGCACCTTTCCTTTCTCTTTTTTCTAAAACTTTCTGTAATTTTTTAAAAAGTTTATTTATTTAACTTGAGAGAGAGAGAGAGAGTGGGGAAGAGAGAGAGAGAAAGAGTGAATCCCAAGCAGGCTCCACACTGCCAGCACAGAGCCTGATGCAGGGCTTGAACCCACCAACTGTGAGTTCATGACCTTAGCCAAGTCCAAAAGTTGGACACTTACCTGACTGAGCCATCCAGGTGCCCCTAAAATTTCCTGTAAATTTTAATCAGCTTTTTCACCTATAATAGCTGTCCTTTGTCTCAGAAAAGTAGTTTAAAAAATTCTGTGCCGTTCTTTTTAAACTGTTTTTTTAAATGTTTTATTTTTTTGAGAGACAGAGAGAGACAGTGTGAGCAGGGGAGGGTCAGAGAGAGAAAGGGAGACACAGAATCTGAAGACAGGCTCAAGGCTCTGAGCTAGCTGTCAGCACAGAGCCCGACATGGGGCTTGAACCAGTGATCCACAAGATCATGACCTGAGCCGAAGTCGGATGCTTAACTGACTGAGCCACCCAGGCACCCCGTGTGCAGTTCTAAAGTGATGATAAATGAGTCTTTAAGGATTAGATTTACAGCTATCTGTAAAAGATCAAATCTATAAATATTTACAGCAATCTGTAGATTATATAGGAAAGATGTATATAAAATCCATGCTCATTTAACCTTACAATCTCAATATCACATTTTCTTATTTCTTATTTTTGTATTTGTTGAAATAGCACCACAACCTCTATAGTTAAATGATAATTTCAGACAGCACAGAACGTAACCTTTGCATTTTCCAGAAACCAAAATCAAAATAATACCTTTTATTATATCTCCATAATGGAGCCATAACTGAGAGAAGGAAAAAATCATACTTGAATAATGAATATATATTCTTGAATTAACTTACTTTTTATGATAATGGAACTGGTCAGTATCTGTGCTTTTCTGTAATATACAGTGGTTTGAACTAATTATTGATCACTTAAGGCTCTGAAAATGTTATCTTCCATTTAAATAATTAACTGGTTTCTTTGTGTTTTCAGTCTTAACATAACCCAAACTGACTTGAGCATAAATGTTAGTTTGAGTTCCTTTGCTTCAGAAGTCCCTTCAAGCCCTCTTTATTATCTGTAGCCAGACTCTAGGGGAAAATTTTTTTTCGTATTTGTTTATTTACATAGTCAGCTGCAAGCTCCAATCATCCAAGGCTGTGTAAATGTTTATCTTTGAAAAGACAGGCATACATTTCAAATATGAGGATAAGCTGCTCAGAGTCAGCACTGAGAGCCCCTTCCCCAGGACACACTGTTTCCTCTGTTTTTTTCCAGTTGAAATGCACTCCTGGCAGCCCATGGGTCACTATTTATAATATATATTAGCATGCTTCACTATTTTCTTTAAAAAAATTTTGTTTTTAAATTTTAGATAGAGTATAAGTAGGAGAGAGGAACAGAGAGGGGGAGAGAGAATCCCAAATAGGCTCCATGCTCAGTGTGGAGCCCAACTCAGGCTTGACTTGATCCCACGACCCTGGGATCATGACATGAGTTGAAATGAAGAGTTTCACTCCACCAACCAAGATACCCAGGCACCCCTAGCGTGCTTCATTTTTCGAGTGTGGGAATGAAATAGACAAAACCAATTAAATATTTGGTCAGTAATGTTGAAGTGTGTTACTTGATTTATAATTTGAGAAAATAATACAAAGAAGTATGGTTTAAAAATGAAAATATATAAATCTTTTTAAACATCTCAAAAATAGCTTGCTTGTTTATTTACTTCTGGGTTGACTATAGTTATATAGTTAGCTCTATATAAGACTTAACTACTGATTTTCAATTTGACAAACAATTTGTAAGTCTCAAAGATATATAGTTTAAAGGTGGAATTTTCACAGAATATTTTAATAGAGATTAATATTCAATATTTGTGGATTTTCTGTATCAAATTACCCTTCCTTCTGGGGAAAAGTGGCAGGGGTTGGTAATCTTTTTTTTTTTTTTAATTTTTCCTTTTTTTTCATTTTTTTCCTAATCTAGAACTCCCAGAAGTGTTTTTCTGACATTTTCTATATCTTTTTTGTTACTGTCAAGAGACCTAATATGTCTTCAGTCATTCTACAGATCTTTATTGTATACATTACAGGCAAGCCAAGTACACTAAATCTCCAAGACTGAAAAGGAACAAAACACTGCCCTCTTATCATGGAGGAGTGGAGACAGACATGCCGGCAACTGATGTAGATCATGGCCAATGTTATCATGGATGTGCATTTTCCTCAGATGGAGTAGTTAAAATGGAGGGGTTGAGGAAGTCATGGTTAAGGGGAAAGTATGACATTCTAGAGGGACAAGTTCCCTGTGAAGTGAATATGAATAAAGAGAGTCTTCATTTTCTACTCTCTAACGATGCATTTTTTTTTTGGCACTATTAGAATGGTTAGATTGATGAGCCTTATATTTGTTAGTGACAATATTATGCCCTTAGTTATAAAAGACAGCTAAAGTGGCCCTTAAAGTGTATATCTGTTTAATTGTGTTGATATTTTTACTTTGCATGAACTAATGTTTCTATAGTATTAAAGTTTTAGATTTTGTTATATCATAGGTGTTTGATACATTTAAATCCATGATCAAAAATTTTAACTGGGTGGTGAAAGTGTGAATCTTTAAATCACAAAACTATATGAAATAGTTGATAATGATACAATTGAGAATGAATATTACGTGCTTAGAAATATGGGAAAAATCAATAAAGCAGCTATGGAATAAAAAATAGCCTGCTAATGAGAGAATATTTGAAATTTAAAAGAAGTCCTAGTATCATCTGAACATATGGACATAGTTTTCATTTCATGATTATAGATGCAATGTTCTGAGATAGATATAGTAGTTTAGCTGGTTGACATATTTCAAGGATTTTCAAAAATTGCATTTCAAGCTATTTGTTCAGATTAGAAAAGTAATTCAGATGACAAGCCCAAGTCTCTATACCCATTTGAAGCAAAACAGGATAGTTGAACACTATCTTTTGACTCTCATTCCAATTTTTAACGTGCTTCTAGATCTTAAAGTTGGCTTGGGCAACAGAGCTCTATTGTCATTGAACCAGGCACAGACTTCGTGTTATGTGGATTTTGTTCAGTGCTCAGTAATGAGTTTATAATCTCATAAGTAACTACTGTTACTTGCTTGCCCCTTCCCACCTGATCACTGGGTCAATCCCAGACCCCATTTCTCTCTTTTATATTCTGATTATGTAGGTTGAACAGGGATTACTTTTTTTTTTTTTTTTCCTATTTAAGAGATCTAGAAGAGGGTGCAAGGAGTGGGATACATAAATAAAGCCCGAGTAGTCTGACTGATATTTTTAACACTGCTCCCATACGTGTTTCTCCCACTGTTACCTGGACTATTGGTGGAACCTAGAGAATGAACCCCCTTTTCCTGCCTCTGTATGTCTAGGCACCATGTCTAATCATAATATTTTTTAAACAGCTCTATAGAAAATGAGCATTTTTGTGCTAATTTTCATTTTATATTAGCATTCCATGTGACAGCTTTATAGAAATATCTCTTCAGTTCATATAAAGATATCTGTGGTCATATAATTAAATTTTTGTGGCATTCATTTGGGAATATCTGAATTATTGAGCATATGGATAACAGAATAAAAAAAATAACAAAAGGCCGCTTATGAGGTCAGGATTAGATTTGAATTCTCTTGAAGTAGGTGAACTTTCAGATAACATAAAATTTCATCAGTGCAGAATACTTCTGCCTAAGAGAGAAATTTTATGAAACATATTTTAATTTGGACAAGGAGGTCATGAGAAAATGGTTCATCTTCCACTATGATGCAGAACAACTGTTTTAAAAAAAATCAGTAATAAAAATACTACTCCCACTGATGTTCTAGCCTACATAGGAAACACATTGCAAACTCAAATTAGGTCTCCACACCCTGATTCCTTCATTTGAATGTCTTCTCCCAACCCTTTCTCCCTCACCCCCTATATTCAGTATTCAGAAAAGGGATTTGTTTCTTCTTTTCTTTGAGATAGAATAGGCAGTTAAGGAAAGGGGTGGGTTGGGGGTGGGGGAAGATACCCTTAGTCTCCCCTAAGACCCTTGCCTGGAATGTGGCTTCATTATAATGCATTTACATTGTAATTTAGACCCCTCCCTACAGGTGGGGAAGGCTGCCCTAACCATTCCAACAAGGACCATATAGGCCCCAAAACTCCCCCTCCCCATTTATAGGTGGAATCCCTTAGATGATTGCAGGCAGCCTCAGACACCTTAGCAAGGACGCTTCATCTAGCAAACATTAAAAGAAAAGAGGGAAGACAACCCGACTCCTGATGCAGTTGGCACTTCTGGGCCTGCCTTCTCTCCCATCTGGAGAAGGTCATTTGATTTACACTGCTACTAATGGCTTGCTCACTTAAGAATTTGACTGTGAATGGGGCACCTGGGTGGCTTAGTCAGGCCTCAGACTCTTGATGTCTGGTCAGGATCTCATACTCAGAGTTCCAGGCTCTCCACTGACAGCCTTGAGCCTGCTTGGGACTTTCTCTCTCCCACTCTCTTTGCCCCTTGCTCCCTCTTCCCCCTCAAAATAAATAAGTAAAACTTAATTAAAAAAAAACAAAAAAAGAATTTGTGAAGTCTTCCTTGACCATACTCAAGGACTGAGGCTGGGGAATGGGATTGGTTGCTGCTATTTGGATATACAGTGACATATCAGTAATTTACAGGTCAAATTTCTAATAGAGTCAACCAGCTGGAATATAACCAGAAACCTAGAAATAGGGGGAAATTATTAGAATGCCAAGATGTTTGTTTCCTAAAAATATTTAGGCATAAGAGAGCCCTTTCAGTCCTTATTCTACTTCCACAGCCTTATTTCGCATTTTTCTTAAATTAAAAAAGATTATGATAGTTTATGATGTTGAAATAGGCTAGAATGGGGGTGCCTGGGGGTCTCAGTCGGTTAAGCCTCTGACTTCGGCTCAGGTCATGATCTCGTGGTTCGTGGGTTTGAGGCCCGTGTTGGACTCTGTCTGTGCTGACAGCTCAGAGCCTGGAGCCTGTCTTCAGATTCTGTCTCCCTCTCACTCTGCCCCTCCTCCCTCATGCTGTCTGTCTCAAAAATAAATAAACAAAAAAAATTAAAAAAAATAGACTAGAATGTATGAAGCTTAAAGTCCAGTTTGTCTTTATTTATTTGTGTATTTTTATTTGTCTTTATTTTAAAAATGACAGATTGAGCAAGTGACAGAAGGATGTAGATTTAGGATGTCTAAAAACTAATGTACACCATTACACAAATTGGTAGCCAATAGTCATGAGAAAAATGCCACTCACCACAGAATGGAAAACTCCAAAAGCAAAGCAGTGCGGAGTTATTTAACTAGAGGCAAATAACCATACATTTTCTAGATGTATAGCACATTTGAACAAAAATTTCTCTAAGATTTAAAAATATTTTGATACTGTCAACATTTGTATGTTGCCAAAAAAAAAAATCACATGTGAGGCATACATTAGTCTTTCATTTTGTTGGGTAAATTAGGCGTTTGAGTATGGGATTTTTTATAGTAGTGAGTTTTTCCCTTTAACTTATAAATATGTGAGATTTTTAGTGGCCCTATCCTTGGGTAGGGATATTTCCTTACCTTTTCAGCGACCTGTGTGAAATTATGTTCCTAAGTACGTTAATCCAAACAAATAATAAAGTACTTAAAGTCCGTATTGACTTAAACTAAAGTTTATCACATGACCCATTTATCTTCCATTTAAAATTTTCATATCTTGGATCTTTGAGACAGTCTAATATTGTCATATTAGGCTTATGATTCAAATCTTGGGTCTGATTCTTTGCAGCATTGATCATTTTTGTTACCTGTCATCACTAAAGATTTGTTCCCTAACTTTAATGTGTGTGTATGAGAAGAAGGAGGTAGGAAGAAGCAAGGGGAAGTGTGTGGTATTAGAGACAGAGTCATAAGGAAAGGCAGTCAGACACAAAAAAGAAAAAGATGCCTATTAACATCTATATCTGATCTTATTAGTAGCATGCCATTCATTAACAATTCTATACTATATTACATCTCTTATGGAATTAGCTTGAGTTTTTAGCTACTTGTACTGTTTAACTTTTGTTTTCAATTTTTTAAATAGTTTTATTTCTGAGAGAGCGTGAGCAGGGTAGGGGCAGAGAGAGAGGGAGACACAAAATATGATGCAGGCTCCAGGCTCTAAACTGTCAGCGCAGAGCCTGACCCTGAGGCTCGAACTCATGGACTGCAAGATCATGACCTGAACCAAAGTCAGACGTTTAACTGACTGAGTCACCCAGGCACCCCTGTACTATTTAACTTTTAATGCATATCTGTCTTCTTTCCCCAGTAACACTGTAGGTGATATGTATCATGTGTATATTGTTACAGTTTTTACTGGAAAGTCAAATGTATGTATGAATGGTTTATTAGCCTTGAAACACTTTGAATTTTGGTGATTCTGTATAGGAACAACTAGTGACGTGAGGCTATTTAAATTTAAATTAATTAAGATAAGATAAAATATGTAGTTCTTGAGTTGCACTAGCCTTATTTCAACTGCTTAGTAGCTGCATGTGATTAATGATTACCATATTGGACAGTTAGCTATAGAACATTTCTGTTCTTTCAGAAAGTTCTGTTGGATAATGCTGATCTACAGATTATTAAATGAATGTGGATTCAGTTATAATCCATTTAAGTCTCTTTAAAAGAAAGTATTTATTTGAAGTATACATGTATTTCTATATGTGTAATATCCTATAAGTCAACCCAGTCTTGAAAACATGGTTTATGAGATAGGATTGACTTTTAATTAGGACATCAGATTTTGCTAAATAAATGCCTGTTTCTGAGTTCCTGCAAAATAATTTGTGTAAGCATTTCTTTCATAGTACTGTTTACATTATAGACTGTGTGGCTAATTCTTCATCACATAGAAAGTTAGAGATCAAGTTCATGCTAGTATCCAAATAGCAAGGTAAACACGGTACAGTGAGGATGTAAAGCAGGTGAGAGAAGTCTGTAGTAAGGTGTCTCAAAGAATTCATTATACAAGAACCATCAGTTAACTATGGAATATAAAATATATTCATTTCAGACAACTTCATAGAGATAGTTTGGTACAGGATCCATTTCTTACCTCATTTCTAAATGCTGTTCCTTTGATTAGTAGTCTAATGACCTTTATTATATACTTAATTTTTTATAACCTTGTGATAACAGCTTCTTGATTCCTTTTGTAAAGGCGTATTTGTTGACTTTACCTACATAATATGACCTTGAATTTAGAAGCTCTTAAATATTATACTTTAAAGAAAATGATCTATGTTTTTTACAAAAAGAATATTCTATCTGACAGTCCAAAACTAGCTAACTTGGTTCTTTGTGTCCTTGTGGATATTGAGGTGGCAGTTCAAGATTTCTCAATTCAGAGTAAATTCCAAACCCAAATCAGAACATCATCATAAGCTAATTTTAACAAACCTCCACACAGTGAACTATTTGTTGCCTTTGTTTCAATGGAGCCTCATCATATGAGAACGTATTTCACCTCGACATAGAAAGAAATCCATTTTAAGCCTGTGAGTAATTGTGCATTCTGTTTTTATATTTATTTATATATGTATAAGTGATATGCCCTGATGGTTCATTATGGAGGGAAAAAAAGCTTTAAATAAAAGTAAGTTTTTAAAAATTCCTGATACAGGAAGCAAAAAAGCCAGTACAGTTTCTAATTGCCTTTTAGAGTCTCTGAGTTCCCTCATTACCTGTGATTTAAGCTAAAAATGAGGTAATTATAGATAACATCAGTGTTTATCTGGTTGATCTTGGCACCTGCAGTCCTAATGTTGTAGCTTACCCATATCTGGTGCCACACTTTACAGTCTGATGCTGACATACCTAATTTACACTTCTCATATTTCCATTGATTTTTTAGTTAGATGTTCCTTGTTCTATTTGAATAGTATTTTTAAAATCATACTTAAGATGGCATAAAACTATATACTCTTCTACTTGGAGTATTGTATTTATGTACAGTCATTTCACTAGTAAAGATCACAAATATATTTCCAAACAGATTTAAAGTTTATTGTGTCCTTTTACTTCTATATCTGATAAAGCAGTTATGGGAACTACTTGGCCACTGTTTCAGATTTGCCATGCGCTTTAGGGTCATAAAACTGCGTTTTCTTACCTTGTGCTCTCTCACCTTCAAATATTCTACACATCAAACTCTGGTCTCATTCTGCTTAAAGATCACCTTTATTTTGCCATGGCCTTTCGTGCTGCTATTATTCTAGTCAGATCTCAAAAAATGAAATGGTTGAGGGCTAGCTGACCTCGTAAACTATAGGACCGTGTCTGCGGAGCTCCTTCACAACACCACCTCCTTACCATCCCTCCCTCTGGGGTCTCCCTTCTCTGTGACCTGTTGAAGTTCCCCCCTGGTGATAATCCCTTCTGTGTCCCCTCAGCAATGTCTTTATCAGTGAAAACCAGAGCGTCTCCTCTTTACCGAGTATTGGAGACCTCGGTACATGACTGTATGTAGGCTCTGAACTGTTTCCAGTCACTGTAGTTGAGTTTCTTGAGTTAGTCCCATACAGACGTTTCTCCCTGCCCAAGTAATGCATGAAAATGAGGTAGGAATCGTCATAAAAATAAACAGTATAAAATTGTTTTGTCTAGTATGTCATGTGGGACTATTCAGAATTTTTCTAGTCCAGAATTGTCACATAGTCAAGTAATTTATTCATTATTTAGGTTACAAAAGTACTTAAACAATTAAATTTGGAAGGTACTAACTAGTTTTGCACCAATTTTATGTGGATATTTTGGGAAAATACTACATTAAAATATAAAATTAGAAATAGAGATCGCCTCATGATCAGTGGCTGTATTTATCCACTGCATATTGTAGTTGATTTCCATGTCAGAAAACAAAAACAAAAACACATTGCCAAGAGCCTTAACGACCTAAATAGGTATCCTTGGAGGGGAGACCTCCTTCAACTGCTGCTCCAAAAGTTGATTTCACTTACTTAGAAATGACTTTAACACGCAAGGCCAACATTTTAAGTCAGTCACAGTGTTTTTCTCTGAGGAGCACCTGGTGTCTTCAGAACCCTTCTGAACACAGCGTTTCCAAGGCAGCCACTGCCAATCCGTTAGCCTTGGCTGGAGAAAGGAAACCACTCTCTGCCTTTCCCTCCTTAGATGCTGGTGGTTTTTAGGGACCCAGTGCCCGCAAGGCAGAGTGGTGGCCACTAGATGGCATGAGTGCTTTGTCAAGAGAGTCCTTAAGGCCTAGGTGTCTCTCTAATCTGTTCCCTTTGAGGTAGTTATACACCTAAATATCCCAGGTAGTTTTTAACCACTCACAGCAGCTGTTGACTTATTTTCTCAGTCCAGCTGGTGAAAACTTATCCCTGTACCCTTGGACTTGATGTTCAAAGACTAGAAGTCTAAGGAAGAAAATCTGAGCTTATATTCTTGTCATGCCTTGTTGCTAGAGACCATTTTTATCTTTTGATATCTGCAGTATCAAGTTTCTCGTTTAATGTTGCTTCCGTCTTATTCCAGGAAGATGCTTTTCCGAATTCTCTTTTTCTTTCTTGTATTCAATTTTTCTGAGCCTTGGTTTCCTCATTTATAAAGAGGAGTTAAAGATACACACTCCAGGAGATTTGTTGTAAAGGTTGAAAGTGATTTACTTAAAATACTATATATTTTGGGACACCTGGGTGGCTCAGTCGGTTAAGCTTCTGACTTCGGCTCAGGTGATGATCTCAAGTTAGTGAGTTCGAGCACCGCATTGTGCTCTGTGCTGACAGCTCGGAGGATAGAGCCTGCTTCAGATTCTGTGTCCCCCTCTCTTTCTGTCCCTCCCTTGCTCATTCTCTGTCTCTGCTTCTCTCTCTCAAAAATAAAAGAATACTGTATATTTTAACATATCAGGATTTTTTTTTTTTTTTTAGCATTTTAATAGTATCATTGCCCAATTTTGGATGTTACAGGCACACTGTATACTTTTTTTTTAATATAGGACAGAGTTTAGGAACTCTCTTTCCTTTATTTTTGTTAATTAATCTGAAAAATTCCATCATTGACTCCTCAATAACTTATTTTTGCATTTCTTGATCTGAATTCAGGAGTACAACATTTGTGTTTGTGATTGTAAAAAGCTTTTATTTTGGTTCAGCCCCCCTCAGCAAGTCTGAGGACTTGCCATGTATTTTAGTCCTCAAAAAAAAGCTAAACTGTTCAACGTTTTATCCTCTATGGACTGTTTAAGCTCTGGCAGCGCTGCTCTTGGGGTAGCATTTGAATGCCCTTAAGTGCTACTGTTATTTTCTACACTGTTTTAATTTTTAGGTGTCAAACTATTTCTTTTTTAAAAAATTTTTTTAATGTTTATTTTTGAGAGAGAGAGACAGAGCGTGAGTGGGAGAGGGTGACACAGAATCTGAAGCAGGCTTCAAGCTCCAAGCTGTCCGCACAGAACCTGACACAGGGCTTGAACCCACGGACTGTAGATCATGACCTGAGCCAAAGTTGGACACTTACCTGACCGAACCACCCAGGCACCCCTGTAAAACTATTTCTGCTTTTTCTGTACTATCAGAGTGCTTCACCTTAACCACATTATTACTGGTTTACCTATCCATCTACCTCCTTAACTTAATGCTTTTCCTGATGTCTCTGAGTGCTAAGCACATAGTAGGCACTAAACGTTTAATGTGTTTACTCTGTATCACTGCTTATTAATAAAACACTATTCCATAGAGGAGAAAACAATAAGTTATCTTGTGGCCTTTATATGTTCCTTGGTTATTAGGGCTAGTCATCAGTTTGAGATGTTAAGCCTTAATTGGAACTATAAGTACTGTGAATAAATTTAAATGATTGTGGATTCCAAAGATAATGTTTCCATTTCACATGCCTCAGTCTCCTTTTCTCTTTACCAACAGTGTAATCAAGGAACAGGGTCTTATTTAAGCTAACAAATAATTATCCTTCATTACATAAGTACTATGTAACTTGACCTTAAAAGGCTGCTTAACTTGACAAGATGGCAATGAATCTAGCCACCAGCTGTGTCTACTTTCACAACTTGGTACCTGTGAATAGGAGCTGATTTGGGAAGAGGCTGGGGAAGTCATTGCCTCACCCTTCCCTCTCATCTGGAACGTATTGGTGATTTCAGGCCATGGAACTGCATGGTTTTGCACAAATTTTGATTCCTGTTGGGTTCAGAGTGCATTTAAAATCTGGGCTTCTTGCTTGCAGACCACAAGCTATTTAGACATACATTTTCTGAGATGTATTCATTGCTTACCTCATCTTTGAGTATTACTAAAACTGGGTAAAAACAAAGCTTGAATATGAGATGTGGATGATATATGATGAGATTGTTGGGAAATGGATAATATATTTTAATAATTATACGTAATACAAATGAACCATTGCGACTTAAAAAAAAATCACACACATAAGATTTCAGTAAACATTTCTTTTGGGGGTTGGAGTGGTTAAGAATCAAGCATGAAACAGTGGAAAGAGCAGCAAGAGAAAATAAAATGTTAGGTTTAAGTTAATACACAAATTAAAAAGTTTCACTGTGTTGAAGGTAAAGATACTGGGTTAAGAAATATGTGTGGCAGACAAAGGTGTGTTATTTTTGACACATGAAATGAATATGAATAACTCATCCCTTGGACCAATAATGAGGTACACTAAAATAAAAGCAGTGTTACAATTATTGTGAACAATGATTATTTTAAAAAATGTGATATGCTGGACATGCTTCTGAGGACTTGCCATGTATTTTAGTCCTCATAATAATTCTTTGAGGTGGATGCTATTATTATTTCATTTTACAGATGAGGAATCAGAGACACAGGGAGGTTAAGGAACTTGGCCTTGCTTGCATAGCTAGTAAGTAGCTAGTAAATTGTGTACTGTTTCTGTGAATGCATGGCTCTCTTTTTTTCCCCATGAGTGTGGGTCTGCAGTCCATTCTCTCTGTCTCTCTCTCTTTTTTAAATGTTTACTTATTTTTGAGAGATGACTTGAGCTCGGGAGGGGCAGAGAGAGAGTGGGAGAGACAGAATCCGAAGCAGGCCCCAGGCTCTGAGCTGTCAGCACAGAGCCCCATGTGGGCCTCGAATCCACAAACTGTGAGATCATGACCTGAGCCGAAGTTGCTGAGCCACCCAGGCGCCCCTGCAATCCATTCTCTTACCCACTATCCCATGGTGTTTAAAATAGGCAAAGGACGAGAAAGGAAGTTTTTAAGAAGAAGAAATAAAGTGACTCAAAAGCATGACCTTGAGGGTGTTATGCTGAGCGAAATAAGTCAGGCAGAGAAGGACAAATATCATATGTTTGCACGTAGGAGGATTAGGAGGAACTTGACGGAGGAACAAGGGGGAGAAGAAGGGCGGAAATGGTGGGGGAAAGGGAGAGAGGCAAACCATGAGAGACTCTTGAATGCTGACAAAAACTGAGGACTGATGGATGTGGGGGGAGGAGGGATGGGCATGGAGGAGGGCACTTGTGGGGATGAGCACTGAGTGTTATGTGGAAACTAATTTGACAATAAACTATTTTAAAAAAAAAAAGCATGACAGATTTTCACTTTCACTAATGATACAAATGGAAATGAAAATGAAAATGAAATAAGACTTTCTCTTATGAATGGAGTGTGGAGAGTAAACAGTTTTCACGGAATGGTGGTAGGAATGCATTGCTTCCAGTATGGGGTTGGGGTGCTTGCTTATTTCCTCTGGTGCCAGCCACTAGCCCTTCCTGGCAGAGGCAGGGGGGTTAATGCTGCAGGGCTGAACCAAAAGGTCTCCTGCTTGAGGCAGCCAGGAAGGTGTCATTGCCTTGGTCACTCTTCTGGAAAACTCTGTGTAGAAGATACTGCACAGTCAGGTTTTTCAACTGTAGGTGTGCAGTTGGTTGCATTCCTGGCTCTAAGACCATCGTGTGCATGGCTGTCCTTTCTCAAAATGAGTAGGGTCTGGCCAGTGACAACCGGATGCACGTATAAGAGGATGATTGAAGCTTTTAAAGGCTTTCTTTTGAGACCGTCTCACTGAAGAGCTTGCCAGGGCTTCGGCTTTGATAATAGAATTGAAATTATAAGTTTATTGTGGCTTTAGGAAATCAGAAATTTCATAAAGCCTGTGCTCAGTAGCCTCAACTGTGGACAAATGATTCTTGATGTTTAGTTTGGTATGAGATGCAGGGAATGCAGGTCTACGTTCTTTATTCAAACTCAGTAAATGGTTTGGGACAATTAATTTCCAATTGTTTCCCAGTAGAGCAGATTTACTTGTATATTAATGAGGCACAGGTGTTCGGCCCCTGGTGCCTGCATGCCTGGGAGGCATATTTCAGTTGTTTATCTACTCAGCCATAGGTACTGCAAGGTACTCAAGCTTGCCTTTAACAGTTTTTACAGTGAGGCTTTTTCATTTTTTGATGTTTTTTTCAAATTTGCCTGCACCTGTTAAAATTTTAAAACCGATCATGTAGAAAGAAGTTGCAGAGATTTCAGTAGTAAATAGCACTAAAAGTTAAAGAAAGTAGTCTTCTATTATATTTAACTCCCCAGCCTGACACTAAAGAGAAGTGGGCTCATTGAAACAGATATTTCATGTGAGAAGCCAATCTGATCAACAGTACCCTGTCTGTTGTGTATTTTTGCAGCAGGTATATCGTTGTCAGTGGCTAAAGCAGTCATATATTTATATTAATATTCATTTTTTTCTTGTTTCACCGAACTGCACTACCAACATTTTAGAGGAAATGGAATAGCCTCCTTAGACATTATGAATTTCAGAAGCTGGCATAATTATAGCGATCTACATATTCATTAAATCTACAGAAGAACTGTCCAAAAAGACAGCCATGCGTTTAGAAACAGTACACAACTAAATATATACGTTTTAAAAGTTGCATTTCTTAGACTTATTTAAAATTAATTTCCTGTGGCACTCCTCTCCAAGCAGAGAATTTTAACAAAAGGATCCCCGTGCTTTTGGTTTCTTGCATATAGGAAAGAATGGGAAGAACTATTTGTAAACAACAATTACTTGGCAACAATAAGGCAGAAGGGGATTAATGGGCAGCTGAGAAGCAGCAGGTTCCGCAGCATTTGCTGGAAGGTAAGAAGAAAATATTTATTTACAGTTTGTGGTTGCAGTATATCAACACATTACCTGATGCCCTCGGAGATTACCCATGCAGGGGATCACTGAGTTTTCCAGAAGACTTCACTCTCTGTTTTTTGGCCATCCATGTTTATCTTTCATAGGACATTTACTAATAAGGTTGAACCACCTTAGTCCCGAATAACTGGTGACGATGAAGGAGTCATTTGAAATACCTATTCTTTCATCTCATTTGATGGTGTGGAATTCAAAGCAACACCTTTCCATTCCCCAGAGGCTTTTGCAGAACTCCTCCAAGCTGGGC
The DNA here is from genome assembly GCA_017311185.1 of Proteles cristata cristata. Lineage (NCBI taxonomy): Eukaryota > Metazoa > Chordata > Mammalia > Carnivora > Hyaenidae > Proteles > Proteles cristata. Next base: position 264,597 of record JAESUZ010003188.1, read on the forward strand.
AGGAGCACAGGCGGGTTTACTTTCAGGTTTCTGTTGTATCCAGTGCTGCCGCCGTCATCGAGGCACCCTCCCTGTTCTCTGCAGAAACAGCAGATGGAAAAGATCGATCTATCTTCCTACCTTTCTTTCTTTCTTTCTTTCTTTCTTTCTTTCTTTCTTTCTTTCTTTCTTTCTTTCTTTCTCTTCTCTTCTCTTCTCTTCTCTTCTCTTCTCTTCTCTTCTCTTTCTCTTTCTCTTTCTCTTTCTCTTTCTCTTTCTCTTTCTCTTTCTTTCTTCTCTTTACTAGAAAGACAAAGTGAAGGGCAGCAAGAAAGAGAAGTGGAAGAAAATTAGGTCAGTCTCCAACGAGAAAGGGCCACTGATTACCAAAACTAGTAATAATCTGTAGTTATCTTTTTAATTGCTTGGAAATATTGTCCCTTTTTGTTCTCTCACAAATGAATTAATTCAGGTTCAGACTTATTTCTGAAATGACTTCTATTGAAAGTTTTTTAGGTTTTATCTGCATAAATTGAGCATACAGAGTCTGTGCAAGTAAAGACAGTAAGAAACGCATGATGTATTAGACAGTTTTAGATTTAATAATTTAGATTTAGTAATTAAAATACATTTTTCTTCTGTTAGATGCTGGCAGTAAAAGCAGGAGACCTGCTGCTAGAGTATTTGTATATAGTATTTGTGCCCCGCCCCCCATTCCTTGTTGTTTAACTTTCAGTATCATTTGTTTGCTAAAAATAAACTCAAATCTAGATTTTTTTAATGTTATATTAAACTAAATTAAATCAAATTTATCTTTTTAAAGAATGCTTGTTATTTTCATAAGCTGGTCGCCAGTTGCAGATTCCATTTCTGTTGTAAAAGGACGGACTTCACCTCTCACTGTGCCTCCAGGTGGTTCTTCTCTGCCCTTTACCTGCCTGACTTAAGACCAATCAAACCTGGAGATGAACTGTCAGTAGTCCATTAACATAAGACGTTAAGATGGGAATTATGCTGGAACCTCAATGAATTCTTCTTGGTCATTTCTAATATAAATCTGGAGGAGAGGTTGATTGAATTTTGTCTTGTAGCTTTTGCGATCTTGTTTTTTTGGCGTTTATTCACTTTTTAAATTATCCAAATATATATATATCGAAATATATATATATGTGTATTTCTTAAACATTCCCAAACATACTTTATTGGGAATTGGAATTATATGAATATGAAATACCATGAATATGAATATCTCTTTCAAATTTCAGGTGACTCTGTTTGGCATAGCTTTACATGTTGTTATGATTGTTAAAAAAGTTTTTTTTTTTTCTTGACAGCTATTTCTTTGTGTTCTTCCTCAAGATAAAAGTCAGTGGATAAGTAGAATTCAAGAATTAAGAGCATGGTATAGCAACATTAAAGAAATAGTAAGTTGTAATTTAATTAATGTAATTGTTATGTATGCTTTAAAGTCCAATAACCTCTGATCTTTGTGTGTGTTTTCACTCTTTCTTTGCCAGCACATCACAAACCCGAGGAAGGTTGTTGGCCAGCAGGATTTGATGATCAATAATCCCCTTTCACAGGATGAAGGGGTAAAGTTCATCTTTATTCATATCTTGACTTCTTTTTGCCCATAAGAATATGCTTATGAGACTGGTTATCAATCACCATGAAAGCAATGTTTTTTCATGCCAACTGATTTTTTTTTAACTGTATACGGTGTGACCAAAAACCTGATGGAAATTATTCCATGCTATATTCATCGTGTGTTGTAGGAGGTTTATGATGTATTTCTGTGGAATGGCATGAGGACGGAGTCCCAGGGGACCATAAGAACTCAGGCTGAAACAGAAGAGCGTACAGAGGAGGATAGAACTGTTTTATCAAGCTTGGAGTGGACAGTGAGGAGGATAGAAAACCTTCTCTTTATGATAACAATAGATAAGGCTTCACTTGGTGGGTCTAATTCCAAGAAGAAAACTAACTAACTATTAAGAAGTTTTTAAAGAGGGGCACCTGGGTGGTTCAGCTGGTTAAGCGTCTGACTTTAGCTCAGGTCATGGTCTCACGGTCTGTGAGCTCCAGCCCCGCATCGGGCTCTGTTCTGACAGCTCGGAACCTGGAGCCTGCTTCAGAATCTGTGTCTCCCTCTCTCTCCGCCCCTCCCTTGCTTGCACTCTGTCTGTCTCTCACTCTCTCTCTCTCTCTCTCTCAAAAATAAACAAACATTAAAAAAATTAAAAATTAAATTACAAAAGAAGTTTTTTTACATTAAAAATATTAAAAAGAAGTTTTTAAACATAATGAAAAAGATCAGCCTGTCTCCACTCATATCCCAGTGAAGACTAATTACTGCTTGAGAGGTATTGTATGTCTTCTTCAGTTGCTGCTCTTAATTCCTGTTTCCCTGCTAACATAAAGTATGTTCCAGCTAATATCTAACGTTAGTGTTTCTTTCTTTTTCTCCTGATACATATAGTTGTGATAATATAGTCTATAGTAAAGCAGCATAAAATATTAAGTAAGTTTTAAAACTTATATTCACATTTTACAGAGTAGCTAAAAATCTATTTGATCATAAAGCCAAGCTTTGTAGAAAGACTCTTGTGTCTTTCTTAGTGCATTGGGAGTTCAGGTGAGGTTCAAGCTGAGACCAGTTGGCCCATGGCCCCACTGTAACCCAAGCAGACCTTTTTGTTGTTCTAAGGGAAGTAGTGGTATATGGCAGAAAAGCTATCAGTCATTTTGTATAGATAATATAAAAATTTTAAATATACATAATATACTGTACACTGTATATCACTGGAAAAATTGATGGTAGTATAAGAATGTGTTTCTGAGATTAAACTAGTTTTTAATATTTTTATTCCAATTTCAAGTTTCCTTTGCAATATGAAATGATAACTCAGAAGGATAAATTTGATTGTTTGAATTATTAAATTGTTATCATAAAAATCAAGCAAAGGTGTAAGATTTTTTTAAATAGGTTGTTTTCCTTGTTTCAGAGTCTTTGGAACAAATTCTTTCAAGATAAAGAACTTCGATCAATGATTGAACAAGATGTCAAAAGAACGTATGTAGAACTTTCAGTAATACAAATTGATGTTACCTCTGTAATTTTAGCAAAATACAAAATCCATAGAGAAGCTCTAATTGAATGCAGTATTTTGTGTTAAGAACAAAGCTTTTTTGGCCATTATTGATAGTAACAGTTATTTCCTATTCTTAAAATATAGATTTCTCTTTCCTCTTTTTCAAAATAAATTATAATATTGATAATCTTAAAATAATATTTAGTCCACTCTTCAGTTTTAACAGTTGTGAAGTCATGTGCTTCCGATTAAGGTTATATTACGTAGTCCTACTACTGATATTCCTAGAGAGAGTTGTCTCTTGCTTTACACCATTGAATCCCTTTCTAACCAAGTTACTTTTTAAATGACAACTATTATTTTTACGCTTCTTATTTCTCTCTCTTGAAGTCGTTCAGGTTTGCAAACAAACTCTTCTCTCAGTCTACTTAGTATTTCCTGTGTGAAAAAGTTATTTATTTAGCACATAGTTAATATCTGTAACTTTTATACATTAGGCTTCATTTTTTCCTGGATCATATAGTGAGAAGGGCGTGGCATTTGTGTAGAAAGGTCCTGGGATAAGTTCTAGCAACATATGCTATAATCTTAGGCAGATTACTTTCAAATAATGTTTTTCCTCCCCAGTATCCTTTTTTGTAAAATGGGAATAATAGTTAACTGCCTCAAAGGATTGTTGTAGATTAATAAGCATATGTTGTAATGGTGGTATTTAGATATGTTTACACTTTACACTATAAACAATCATGTAAATGTTAGTGAATTTAACCATTGGGATCTAGGATGTGCCATGGATTTGCAGAGTCATGGGTATCCCTAGTGCCTTCTTCCCCGTCCTGCTGCAGCCGTGCCTGTCTGCCCCACTGCTGGCTCAGTTCCTGCTAGACCTATTACAAAACAAAGTCAAGGCCTCTGGTTCTCTGACATCCCTCTCTTTCTAGGTCCCAAATACAGAATAATCAGATGACACAGACTGCTGTTAAGGTTACAGTATATACTGGACAAATCACATTTTCTGTTTTAAAATGAAAGTCAGTGGAGGGATGCCTGGCTGGCTCAGTCAATAGAGCATGGAGCTCTTGATCTCAGGGTTGTGAGTTCAAGCCCCATGTTGGGCCTAGAGCTCACTTTTTTTTTTTTTTTTTTTTTTAATATTTTTTATTTATTTCTAGGAGAGAGAGAGACAGCGTGAGCAGGGGAGGGTCAGAGAGAGAGGGAGTCACAGACTGAAACAGGCTCCAGGCTCTGAGCTGGCAGTCAGCACAGAGCCCGACGCGGGTCTCGAACCTACGAACCGCGAGATCATGACCTAAGCGAAAGTCGGACGCTTAACCGACTAAGCCACCCAGGCGCCCCTAGAGCTCACTTTTAAAAAGGAAGGAAGGAAGGAAGGAAACAGTGGAGTGGAATCATGCATTCAGAGTATGACAGAATTGTCCATAAGTGGCAGTGATGGCAGGTTGGGGAGTGAGAGGTATGGGATCATTTTGATGAGCTGAGTTATCTAGGTAACCGAAGAGTAGCCGATAATAGGGGAGCTGCTCTCAGAGGAGTTGGGTGGCAGTGCTTGTCCTCTAGTATGTATTTTCACAAAGTAGATGCCGTTATGTTGGTGCATAGGAGACACTCAAATATTTGTCAGATGAAACAGAATGAATTCCCTCACCAATGCTTTCAGTAACTGTATAACCAGCGGCAGTAAAGCAGCCTTCTTAAAAACAAAATACATGGTATACATTGCTGACCAAGCAGTAAAGGTATCCCTTTTTAAAAATATTGGTAGACAGTGGTGACTGGGTGGCTCAGTCGGTTAAGTGTCTGACTTCAGCTCAGGTCATGATCTCATGGCTGGTGGGTTCGAGCCCCGCATCGGGCTCTGTGCTGACAGCTAGCTCAGAGCCTGAAGCCTGTTTCAGATTCTGTATCTCCCTCTCTCTCTGACCCTCCCCTGCTCACGCTGTCTCTCTCTCTCTCTCTCTCATTCTCTCTCTCTCTCAGAAATAAAAATAAAACATTAAAAATTTTTTTAAAAATATTGCTAGGCAGTTATCTTAGGAACTTTGACATCTTCATTTCTAAGTGGCTGATCAGAAGGATTATGATCAATCTTTCTACTGTTACCAAATGAAAATAGAGGCACCATGGCACTGGAGCAGAGTCACACGCTCAGAGGCCCTGTCAGCCACGTTGGCTAAAAGACAAAGCAAACAAGAGAAGGGGAAAACAAGTTCAGACAGACAAACCACATAGGAAGTGGCACTGAGAGCCTGTTGATCATTTTGGTTACTTAGCGCAAACAATTCTGCTCTGCTGTGTGGGAAAGTGTTATTTCTCGGACACTATATTCTTGGAACTATTTTGTTTTAGATTTTCTATGTATTTTTCATATAAAAATGTGTGTGCATGTGTGTGTATAACACATACATGGCTGACGTTTTTTTCTTAAAATTGGTCTCCACTGGTACATTTTAATTCAGTCTGCAAGCCCGAGATTCAGGGATGGTAGTTGGGAGACCCTATAGTTCATAGCACAGAATGGAGGGGGTACGTATCTCCTTCCCCAGAGGCTCTCCCGTGACTCTTTTCCACATTTAGAATAAGCCAGTCTCCTTGCCGTCTCTATATAAAGTCTATGGCTAGTGCCTTAGCTTGTAAGGAAAGACTGTCAATCTCACTTTAAGCCACCGAATTGCCTAATGATAAAAGCCGAACAGCTTGAATAATTTTACTACTTTAGGTAATATACTGTTTTTGTAAGGCACCACATGACCTAAAATCCAAGGTTTTCAATCCAGTCTGTAAAACCCCTTGTTATGCCATAGGGGAAGAAAGGAAGAAATACAGCTCAGTGAATGTTATGTAGTGTTACTCATTCGCTAGCATCTGTGACAAGAATTTTGTTTCTTGAAATGTATGTTTACTGAATGTCTGCTGTGTACCAGGCTTATCTTTTGCATTGTGGGAACAGAGTGGTGAATATGACAAGGTCTTGCTTTCATGGGGTATACATTTTAGTGTCGGAGGGGTGGGGGCAGGGTGAGACAATCAAAGAAGATGATTAGGTGATTGTAGACGGTGGTAATTGCTGTGACGAAATAAAGCAGGGTGATAGGATAGTTAGAGGGATGGCTGTGTAAGGAGCAGTGATTAGAAAAGGCATCTCTGAGATGACGACATTTGAGCTGAGATGTGAAAAATTTTAAAAGCCATCCCGTGAAGATCTAGGGAAAGAACATCACAGGCAGAAGGAACAGTTAGTGCAGAGTCCCTTAGTGTATGGCTCAGTTTTGAGAAACTGAAGGGGGGCAGGCATAGCTGGAGGTAAATGATTTAAGAGGGGAAATCTGAGGGAAGGCAGATGTCAGCCAAGCAGTCCTGTGAACTGCAGTATTGAGTTTGGGTTTTACTGCAGTTGCCATGGAAGCCATTGGAGGATGTTGAGCAGAGGTGTGATATCTAAAATGATCGTTGTGGCTGCTGTGCAGTGGGGTGAATCTGGGTCCACACGGAGGCTGGAAAAGTTGCTAGGAGTCTTGAGGTATTCCTAGTTAAGTAGTGTTAGTGCCTTAGACTAAAGACGTAATAATAAAGATGTTTAGGAGTAGGTAGTTTGAGGACATGCAGTTTATATTTTTAAATATGGATTAGAGGGTCATTCTGTGTAGTTTTCTCATGTTCAGTCAGTTCTCTTCCATTTTCACTGCTCTGTGTCAGGTCCTTTTTTTTTACCTCTTACCTGGAATCTCTCACTCGTTTAATTTTCTCTGCAGATCTGTTCTCTTGCCTCCCCAGTCAAATCCACGTGTTCCAGCCTTATTTACTCAAAGCACACTTCGAGTCATGCTGCTTGCCGAATCTAAAGCCTTCTATGACTCTTTGTGATCTGCCAAAGTACGGCCTTACCCAGACCCCCTAACACACAGACACTTCTCTTTGAGAGTTTACCAATGCTTTCTGTTACTAATGTCCAATTTAACTCCTTTGTGGTCTGAGAGCAGACTTTGCATGATTTTCCTCTGCCAGATATTGGTTAAGTTGTGTTTTGTGGTCCAGAATGTGGTCCCTCTTGGTGAATGTTCCATGTGAGTTTGACAAGATTGTGTATTCTGCTGCTGTTAGTTGAAGAAGTACATAGGTATCAGTATATTAGTAGCTTGATGATGTTGAGCTCACCTATGTCCTTCTGATTTTCACCCTGCCAGATCTGTCCATTTCTGATGGAGGGATGTTGAACTTTTAACCATGATAGTGTATTTTTAAATTTCTCATTGCAATTTCATTAGTTTTTGCTTCATACGGTTTGATGCTCTGTTGTTTGGTGGATACGTGTTAAGGTTTGATATGTATTCGTGGAGAATTAATTGACCCCTTTATCATTAGGTAATGCCCTTAAAAAATCTTCTAATTAGCATCAGCATGATAGATTTTTCTTCATATATTTGCTTTCAATCTAAATGTGTCTTTATATTTAAAGTTTATTTATTTTGAGAGAAAGTTTGTGAATGTGCATGCATAGGGGAAGGGCAGAGAGAGAGGGAATCCCAAGCAGGCTCTGCAGTGTCAGCCCAGAGCCCTGATGTGGGGCTCGATTGATTATCTGAACTGTGAGATCATGACCTGAGCTGAAATCAAGAGTCGCTTAACCAACTGAGCCACCCAGGCACCCCTAAAGTGTGTCGTTATATTTAAAGTAGATTCCTTCTGGGCAGCATATGTAGTTGGGTCGTGTTTTTGATCAACTTTGACAGTCTGTCTTTTAGTTGATGCATTTGGACCATTGACATTTAAAGTGATTATTGATACACTTGGATTATTATCTATTTGTTATTCTTTTCTGTTTGTTACCTTGTTCTTTGTTTCTGTTATTGCCTTCTACCCTTTTTCTGCCTTTCATAGTTTTAACTATTTTATATTATTTCATTTTCTTTCCTTCTTAGCATACCAGTTATACTTCTTTTACTTCATGACAAAAAAAAGTAATCTTAATACTTCCCTCCTATCCTTTGTAACATTGCTGTTAATCATTTCCCTTGTATATAAGCATATTCATACCTATGTATGTTTGTATATATACACACACATATAAGCATACATAGTTGAATATATTGTTGGTATTACTATTTTAAACTAGTAACTATTTTATCAATTGAGAATAAGAAAACTAAAAGTTTTTACTTACTTATTCCTTCTTATGTTCTTCCTTTATATTCTTTGATTTTCTATAGTTTGAAGATGATATACCTAAGCAAAGCTCTTTGGCATTTACTCTCTCTCGTGTTCTCTGACCTTCCTAGATCTGTGGTTTGGTGTCATGTGGGGAATTCTTTTCTTGTTCTGTGTTTGTTTCTAATTCCTCCCACCTCCTTAGATAGGACAGGATGGTTAAAGTGGACTGGAGTTGGATATTTCCCTTCCCCTCCATCATTTAGGGTCTAATAATACCCCAGCAGATTAGGCTCTGGTTCACTGGTTTTCCCTGAATGCAGATTTTGTTTAGAACAGAGTGCTATGTTCAGAATGGCTCCTTCTTCCTTACCCCCCTCTTCCATGGGAAGCCAAGGGGATCTTTTTATTTACTGTGGAAGCCTGGTCAAGCTCTTGGAGGTGTTCGGGGGCACTTCCTGTTATTGGGTCCCTTAGAGTATTTAACTCTGAGTTGTCCACCCAGCAATTAGTTAAGTGTAGTCCACGTTTTCCTATCTTATACTGGTTCCTGCCAGGGGTGTTGCTTATGAGTTCTGCTCTGGTTAGGTTGCGACTCCCCATATTTGCCCATCTGGTTGCCCTGTGTCCTCTCTGCCCTTATGGATCCAAGAAGAGTTGTTGGTTTTTCAGTCTGCTCAGCCTTTTGTTTGTTCTTAGCATGGAACAGTGAGGTTCAGGTTCCTTAGATGCAGAACCAGAAGCCTGAATGGGGCACCTGGGTGGCTTAGACGGTTAAGCGTCCGACTTTCACTTAGGTCATGATCTCGCGGTTCGTGGGTTCGAGCCCCGCGTCGGGCTCTGTGCTGACTGCCAGCTCAGAGCCTGGAGCCTGTTTCAGTCTGTGACTCCCTCTCTCTCTGACCCTCCCCTGCTCACGCTGTCTCTCTCTCTCTCTCCTAGAAATAAATAAAAACATTTAAAAATTAAAAAAAAAAAAATGAACCAGAAGCCTGAAGTCCTTCTGCAGTTCTGTTTTAGACCAGTGCTCTGGCATTATCCTGAATGGCTTTTGTGCTTTCCATTTTCCACGCTTTGCATTACTTGATTCTCCTCTGCTGAAATGCTGCTTCTCCTCATTGCTCCTTTTTGGATTCCTGAAACTTCATTTTTGAAGGCCTGTGTTCATCATCACCCTCTTCAGGAAGTATTTTCCAGTTTTTAAAACTGGAAATAATTTGTGTCTATTTTGTGTTGTAGTAGAACTTCTTAATAACCTTTTGATGACATTACTTAATTTTGTTGAGTCCTATATTTACTTAGACCTGCCAGTGTATTCAATTTTCTAGTGTATTCAATACATTAATATTAACCTCCTCAGGGTGCCAGGCACTGGAGATGCCAAGATAAATATGGCATGGGCCCTTAAGAATCTCATAGTCTAATAGAGAAAGCAGCCAACCGGAAGTTACAGTGTAATATAACTGGTGTTATAATGGAAACAGTATGTATGAGAGCTCTGGGGTTAGCCCAGTTCTCCTCTTTCAAACCTCCTAGTAGGCCCTTAGAGGGCATGGACCTAACCTTGTTTTTGTGCCACCTGCAGAGTCAAGTTGATGCTTAATAAAGACTCCTTGATTGTGAATCTTATCACTGATGATCAGTATTTGCTCAATTTTAGTAGTAATAGTCTTCAACATTCTTAGTCTTCAGAGCCACAAGTACACTTAAAAAAAATAGTTATTAGCCTTCTAGTCCGAGTTTAAACAAGATAATTTCATCTCATGAGCAGTATTGTTGCCATCATTATTGAATTTGTTTGATCTGAGTATGTCACTGTGTTAAATATTATCTCCTCTTCAGCTAGTTTTAATATTCCTTTATTCTACTAACCCTTTTTTGCCTCAAAGCGTTTTGTATTCATTTCAATTAATTGTTCCTTATCTCACCCTAATGAGGTTGTTACTGTTCTCGTTTTTATTACTGAAAAAACTGATAATCAAAAGGTAAATCAAGAAACTTCCAATTTACAACGTTTCTAATTCAGAGCTTGAATCATCCATTCTGAACCAATTTTGCCATGCTTCAAAGGCTGTAACATTAAAGGAAATACAGGATTATTTAAAATGATGGGAATATTGAATTCAGAATAAAATATCGCTTCTGCATTAGATGCCAAAGAAGTCTGTTATTTGGTCTATCAAGGTCTATCCTAAAAGTATATTTGTAGTGTATATAATATCGTTTGTAAATTAACGTATTTATAAGCTGTTGCCAAACAGTATCATTTCTTCTTCAGCTGCATTCCTCCTTTCTCTTGAATTAAATGATTAAAATTCTTTAGCTATCACCTCTGTAATTTTGACTGTATTTACAGTTTATCTGATTGCCTGTTGGATACAGTAGTGAGCGTCTTCAAGTTTTGGTCTTAGGCTTCCAGTTACTGCAGGGTTGCTGCATCTAGCACCCAGGCAGCTAGACTCAACACTTCATTACCTTCTTTCCTCTGTGAATCTCCGTGATGTGGTTATATCTTCAAGAATTCAACTTTCTTGGGGCTCCTGGGTGGCTCAGTCAGTTAAGCATCCGACTTCGGCTCAGGTCATGACCTTGCCATTTCCGAGTTCAAGCCCTGCATTGGGCTCTGTGCTGACATCTCTGAACCTGGAGCCTACTTCGGATTCTGTATCTCCCTCTCTCTCTGCTCCCTCCCGCTTGCATCTGCCTCTCTCTCTCTCTCTCTCAAAAATAAACATTAAAGAAAATTTTCAAGAAATTTTAAAAAGAATTCAACTTTCTCATTTTAGTGCTTCCTTTTGGTTATAGTTTATGTATGGATCAATCTTCAGACACAAATGTATATAAGCAGACTTTGTCTTCTCAGTATTTTTTATCTTGTAATTTAATATTTTGTGGATTCATCCATAGTTGCTAAAATTCTCTTTTTATTTTTATTAAAAACATTTTTTAATGTCTTATTTATTTCTGAGAGAGAGAGAGAGAGAGAGAGAGACAGCATGAGCAGGGGAGGGTCAGAGAGAGAGAGGAAGACACAGAATCTGAAGCAGGCTCCAGGCTCCGAGCTAGCCGTCAGCACAGAACCCAATGCGGGGCTTGAACCCACGAACCATGAGATCATGACCTGAGCTGAAGTCGGATGCTTAACCGACTGAGCCACCCAGGCACCCCGAAAATTCTCTTTATAAAACTGTAGACATGTGCTGTCCACTTTGGTAGCCACCAGGCACATTCAGTTATATAAATTAAAAGTTAACTCTTCATTTACAGTAGTCATATTTCAAGTGCTGATGGATGTTGGACGAGTCACCACAGATGTAGAGCATTTCTATCGTAAAAAGCTTTACTGGACAGTGTTGCGTAGCTAATTCATTATTACATATTTGTGTGTAGGAATGTCTGCGTTTTATTTTTTTTTTATTCATGGTGAATTTTTAGACATGGTCTATGCTTTAATACTTTTATTTCCTTCCTCTGCCCTTAGGGGCACCTCCATGAATTTTTACCATATACAAGTCTCATCTGAGTTTTTGGTTGAATTTAGTTATTACCTTACATTGTAGCGGGCAGCTTAAAATCAGACTACTTGAAAATTGTTCCTGTATTAACGACACACAGAAGTGATTTTATAAAGTGAATTTGTTGGTTTTTAAAATTTTTCTTAAAGTCCATCCTCTCCAAAAGTTCCCATTTTGAGTGGAATAACTGCCAGTCCTCTGGTCCTCTGTTGATCGCCACATATTACAAAGTTAAGATGTCCTAAATGCTGGTCTCTTTTATACAGTTTCCTCTAAGCCCATTTTTTCCTTAAATTAAAAAAAAAAAAATTCCTTAGGGGAAGGAAGATCTTACACGCAGTTTCGGAGCAGAATTGATTTTGGTTTGTGTTAATGCAGACAATCTGCCCAGTGTTAAAATGTTAAAGAGAAAAAAAACACACAAGCTGCCATGTTCGTGTGATCACACCAAAATAGCAGCTTGTATTGATATTTTCAGTCTCCTCGAGGTGGACTGCAGGCACACATGAATGAGTGGATGTAGTTGGTGTTGTGTTGTGATCTTATTTAATGCAGGCAAAGTACACGCTTGCGCAGGCACGACCAGCCCTCACATATGCACTCGTTCACAGCCGGGAAAGTGGGAACTACAACACAAGCCGCTCTCTAAGAGTTGTCGGCAACCTGTGTGTGTGTTTCTTAAATATTAAAGAGGGGAAAAACAGATTTTCAGGAATCCAGGAAACAATTCTTCTTGTCAAATGGCCTGTAGTCCTGCCTTATTTGACAACATTTAAGGTAAAAACAAAATATTTTATTGTTATCATAGTTGCATATACATATTTAGAAATCTGTGTTTTCCTTTACTGCTCCTGTTTTTAACATGTATCTTTCCCATTTCTTTTCATTTAGGCATGCACATTCTTACCACACATTTATTCTAATTTATGGGATTTTTTTTTTTAATTTGAAAAAAATTCTTTAGTACTGGAGTGAAAACATAGGTGTATCTGTTGTAGCACGTACAGCCATAGTGCTGCGGCGAGCATCCTGTGCTCCTAACCTTGGGCTTTGGGAGCAGTGGTACATGCAGTGGCAGTACAGGTATATCGCCATGAGCTGCTGACCACCAGAGGTGTTGCTTTTGAAATCCCCCTTGTTTTAAATTGAGCCAGGTTTTTCAGCACTATCTATGGTCATGGGTTCATGTGTTAATTATAAGAAGGTTCAAAAGTAAAGTCTGCTGGGTGGTCAAGAAATAGCTCATCCTAAAATATTCCTGTAGGTATAACCTGTTTATAGTGTAATGTATGCTTTTCAGAACTTAAATGCACATTCAGAATTGAAGCCACATTGATACTTTGAGGGTAAATGCTTTGAATTACTTTAAAATGTTTTAATTGTTGAATGATGGCAAAATAAAGCCTGAATCTTCAGTTGTGACAAACTCTTGCATGTAAAGTGCACAATCTACTTGTATAATTTTTTTCTAATTTTTCTCCTTTATGGTATAAGTAGAAAGTTGTTTATTTTATTGTATTTTATTTTGAGGCAGGGAGGCAGTAGGATGAAGGCTTGCTATGTAACTCAGAGCATTGGAGAACTAGGCAGAAACTGTGGTGAAAATGTCTATTTAGATGGTGACACCCACCATCTCCTGAAAGTCCAGCCCTACATGCCCTTTTGCCACTATGCAGTCTTTGATATTTCCTGTCTTCTTTATCCTTCTGCTTCATCATCTCACTCGTATGGGGATTTCAAATCTCCACCTTTCATCTTAGACCCTTAGAGATTTCTGCTGTCCTCTTGGTCTGGATTCTGCCTCTTGTCGTCACAACAGATTTCTACTTTTTGTTTTCCTTTCCTTTTTAAAATCAGTGTTCCCCTTCAGTTTATGGCCTATGAAAGCTGTACGTTGCTCTTGTCTTTATTAATTGGAGAAACAATGACACAACTCTGGCCCGGCCTTTCTTAGGCTTCACCTTTCCACCTCCAGTCCCTGGGTATGTAGATTTCATTTTTATCTTTCATTGGCTTGTTTATTGGTTTGTGGGTTCATTAGCTCTTTCAGCAAATACTACTTGGGATATTACTGTGTCCTAGCTGCTGTCTTAGAAGTTGAAGGCCCTGCTAAAGAAAATAGTGCCTGCTTTGTTCTTTTACCAGCCATGTACATTTCATTGTAATAATCGTCCTTCAACAGTAGCTGTAAAATGTCTGTTATCTGTACTAGATTTTTTTGAGTGCTTAGTTCTTATGCTTTCTATCTTATGTTTTTTGTTTCTTTAGTGCTTTGTTCTTATGTTTTGTATCTGGCGCCCATAATAGGCATTTGTGTTATTGGTAGTTCCCTAATTAAATCTTCTTATTTTGCAAATCTGGAAAGTTGAAACCAAGAAAAAATATGACTTAAGAAAATATGCTTTGTTAATGGCCAAAATAGAAATAATACCTGGGACGCCTAGTCTTTCCACAACTCTAATATTTTATGTTAATGTTGTTTGCCTGGACTTAACACCTTTTCAATTCAGGAAACATTAAGTGAATACTTTCTACATGCAGAGTACTCTGTGGAGCGAACAGAAGATGGAAACATTGGTGAGTTATTGTAAATCTTCCTCAGAAAGAGGTGGAGATTTAATAAATACAGTGTTTACCCTCTGGGCTTATATGCTCTAATGCAGAGTTTCTCAGCCTTGGGGGCACTGACATTTTTGGCCAATTCTTTGTTGTGAGAGGCACTCACGCATGGTTTAGGACATGCAGCACCATCCTTGACCTCTCACTGCTGAAGGCTTGTGAGGCATGCTTCTATATCTTTACAGGCGTCAAGGCGTCCCATCTCACAGAAGGGTTCTCTGAGGCACCACTTTAGAGCTTTCCGAGATCTTAACAAAAGATTTTACACTGACTCCCTCGGTTTCATCTTTAGCCTTTTTTTTTCCCCACTGTGATTTAGATATGATCTTTGCCCAGAAATACTGTCTTAATGTTAGCATCATTTGCTGAATAAAGAGGCTGTGAATGAGAAGTTCTATCTTCAAACCCTTGAGCAAGTCCTAGAACCTTTAAGATTAGCAGTTCTTCAGTTTGCTTCTTTCCTCTTTCATTCCACCACAAGCAACAAGTATAAATAAGGCATCACCTTCAACACTCTACCTAGATAACTCCTTAGCTAAGTCACCCCAGTTATGTGGTACATTTTCAATTCTCTGTATAACTAGAGGCTGCCATGTTGCTGCTACACAATAAAGAAGCTTCTTCCTCCATTTTTCCTATAATTTTTTCCTTATTTTCATTTAAGCCTCAGTGGCAGCCTCTTCATGGGTTGTCTTTTGTTAGTAGCCTTTTTCACATCCTTTAAACTTTCACTGGTGCTGTACCCAAGGTCCTTCCAGCTTCTGTCCAGTCCTGTAGACATTCCTACCATATATTTTATGGTTTTTTAATAACATCCCAGAATCAGGTATCAAAACATGTCTTAGTTATCAATGGCTACAAAAAATGTCAACGAAAACCTAGTGACTTGGAACAGTGACCACTTATTTCATAGTTGCTGCTCATCAGCAGTTTGAGAAGAGCTTAGCTGGAAGGTTCTGGGTTGAAATTGCAGCCAGATATCAAGTGGAGGTGCAGTCATCTGAAGACTTGATTAGGACTGGAGGATCCATATTGGTTCCTCTCCATGTGGATCTTTCCACGAGACCGCGTTAAATGTCTCTCCAGAGAAGACTTCTCTCAGACCAAGCAACCCACGATGGGCATTGAGGAGGCTACTTGTTGGGATGAGCACTGAGTGTTGTATGTAAGCCATTTTGATAATAAGTTATATTCATTAAAAAAGAAAAAAAAGAACTTGCAGATGTATTTTTAAAGCCACCGCATACCACAGGTAGCTTCCCAGGCCTCCTGGTTGACCTTTTTCCCTTCTATCCAACTGGAAGGGGAAATGTGCATGGGGCCTGATTGAACTGGATGTGAAGGTTGAATTTTGTGGTCAGTCATACATCACTTCCACTCTCATTTCACTGGCTAGTGCTTAGTCACATGTCTACAGCTAAGCTGAGAAAGAAGCTGGGAAATTAAATCCAGCCGTGTGCCTGGAAGGATGAGAAGGCAGATTTGGTTGAATAGGGAGAGGAGTACAATCATCAACCAAAACCTGGAGCACAGGAAGAAAAAGTATGCCTGCTTTCATTGTATATGAAATTGCTCCTCTTCGTGGTTTTTGCTTGATTTTCCACTTCTTTAATAAAACAATAAACCAGAAGAAGGTATTATCATTATTTTGGTGTTTAATAGTATCCTAGGGATTTTCTATCAGCTCATTTTAAATTTTGGATGAATGCTTGTTTTGAAATTCTGTTTTTGAAGTATGGGCATAACATCAGTTATTGTTCCTTCAAGTCCTTCTGTGCTTCTCTGTCCTACTGCATGATTATAAACCTTCACCAAGGGCTTTATTTTTTCCCCTGGGGCATCTTATTGAATACTTGCATCTTCAGTAATTCATCTGGGCCCAATGCTTTGTCTGTTTTAATACTTCTAATTACCTAATTATGTACTATAATGCGGTGACAAAGCCCTTTATCATTTCACTCTTTTCTTAACCCTTTTTTTGCTTAGGAAATATATATATATATATTTGTCTCTTTGTTGTCTGAAGAACTCTTCATTATAGATTGCCCAGAAATTTGCCTGGTTTCTCTTTGTTGTCTGTCTGTATTATGATAGACCATTGCCCTGTTGAGTATCTTTCTACTTATCTTACATCAGGCACCTGGATTCCTGGTTATTAGGGCTCTAAAGCTGGTGTGTAGCTCTTCTTCCGTACTTCTTGATTTCCCATATACTGCAGTCACATGAGAAGATACCCAAAAGGCATGTAGAGTAGTCTGGTTGTTGGAAGTTACTTTTGTGACAGAATTAGTGGCTATTCTGTCATTCATAGATCTTAGATGTCCACAGCAAGTATCCACGAGTTAATATAATGGGAGTCAACAAGATTTTTCAAAATTCTGCTGACCTTGCTTCAGGGTAAGTAAAAATTAGTGAAGGGAAATTTTTTATTATATATAGCTTTTGGATAACAAAGGAGGATAAAATGACAGAATTATAGTTTTACTGTTTACGATCTCTAATGAATTAATAGATCTAGGCAATGATCACCAATGGTTGCTAGCATCATAAAAAGAAATAAGCTAATATGTGCATCCTGATGGAGGTACACAGTACCAACTGTACGAGATCTCTATTTGTAAACCACCCCAGAGCTTAAAATGACAACATTTATTTTGTTAATTAATCTCCGACTTGGGCAGGGCTGAGCCGGAGAGCTTGTCTCTGTTCCACATGGTATTGGCCAAGCAGGCTTAAAAGTTAGGGGCTGGAATCATGGGAAGTCTTGTTTACTCCCCTTTCCCACTGTTGAAGTTGGCTCTGAGCTGAGACCTTCTCTGCAGCTGTGACTAGAACACTTCCACATGGCTCTCCCATGTAGCTACTTGACTTAGGAGTGACATGGTGTCTGAGTTCCAAGGACGTGTCCAGATGGAGAGCCAGACAGTAGTTATGTGACAGCATCACTTTGTGAGAAGCCAGTCACCAAGGTCAGCACATACTCAAATGGAGAGAAGTTAGATTCCTCCACGTTTTCATTAAGAGGAATGTCAGAGAATTTGTTAAAAGGTGCTAAAGCCATCATCAAAACCACCCCATGAAAAATTTTGTTGAAAATTGAACTTGAATTTGATGAAGTCTCTAGACCTAATGACCAGTTAATAAGATCTATAGGAGGAGAAGGAGGCATGTATTAAATAACAAAACTGAGAAATAATAACTAAAATTCAGAATATGAAAGTTTCTGCATGGTAAATAACCTGGCTTCTTTAACAAATTCACTGTAGAGAGGGACAGACAGATATGGGGGGGGTAAATCTATAAAGTAAAAAAATCTAAAGAGATATATCAACAAATTGTAGTGTGTGGACATTTCTTGGATCATGACTTTGAACACACTGAAAAAAAATTAGGGAAATTTGCACATTAACTGGATATTTGATTTAAATAATGCATTCTTTTATTAGTTGTCCAGAATAGTACATGGTTATGTTTTTAGAAAGCCCTTTTCTTTTACAGATATATACCATAATATTTATGGATGTGATATGGATGTGATATCTCAGATTTGTTTCAGAATGCAGAATTGAGGGAAGACTATATATGAAACAAGAATCGATTGGCAATGAAATTGGATGATGGATATATTGAGTCTACTATGATCTGTTCTTTAGAAATGTTTGAATTTTCTATAATAATAGATTTTTTAAGTCTTCTAATGTAAACTGTAGTGCCTACAAATTTTGGGTTATTTCAAGATGCAGAACAAAACTCACACAGCTAAGTTTTAAATCTCTTGGTGTTAATTTTCAGTATGTAAAATTTGTCTGATTATAAGTTGATTTATACATCACGAGAAAGAAACTGCTTTATTTTAAATTTATCAGTTAGAACTGAAATACTTTTTTTCCATCAAGAAAAATCTTAGAGTCCCTTGGAGAGCCCTCATTTCTTCAGGTCCACGGCTTGGGTGTTGCTGTTCTCCTTGGTGGGACACCTCGCGGTGGAGATGGTGTGCCTGGGAGCGCCAAGCCTGGCAGGGCTCACCCTTAGACCTTGCTGAGCTTCCAAAGCCCTCCTGCGCGTTCAGGAATCCTGAGGCTGGGGCCAGACTCTGAGGTGTGAGGGGCTCCTCCATGCCCCGCCCCACCATTTGAGTTCTGCTGGGTAGGATTGCTACTATGGACCTCAGTTCCAGTAGGGCTGGTGCCCTGGTGCCCCCGCCTAGAGACCTGTCATGTGGAAGGCGAGTGGGGAGCTAGGGTGGAGAGCAATTCTGGGGCACCCCTCCCCCGATCCCTGCCCTGCCTGACCTGGAGCTGTGAGACCAGAAAAGAAGAAGCTGGAGTAAAACCCTGAGGAGTCCCAGGACATCAGAGCTCTGCGGAAAGACCTGTAACTATTCGCCAAGCTGAAACAGAAGAGGATCGCTCTGGGATGTACTTAGGCCGATGTGGGGCTCACCCTGGGGGTTCTCTTTGGGAAGGTGTTTAGCCAATTGACCATCTGATGTTTTGAGGCCCTGCAGCTCAGTTTCAAGAACTTGTAAGCTGTGCCTCCTCCTTCAGAAGTAGGTGGAGGAAGCGGACAGTCACAAAAGTCGTCAGGAGATACTCAACGCAGAGGCCCTTGTGCAGGCCCCAGAGAGGAAGTGAACAAGTATGAAGAACTGAGGGAGAGACAGCCTGGAGGACGTGCCCCTGCAGTGCCCAAACTCACCCTGCGGCAGAGGAGCCACACTGTCCAGCAGCTTGAGCTGCAGAGGGATGTGGTCCAAGTGTGTTTCTGCACCCCTCGCCAGAACGGCAAATGATTGAGCAGTGACTGTTCGTTAGAAGATTCTGAGGCTGCTGTGTCCCCTTTCTCAGGGGCACCGGTATGCTTTCCTCTGGCACCCCAGACTAGAGGGGCCCTCACTTCACTGCCCTGTACTCCTCATTCCCTTTCCCTGAGGATGAAGCCTTTCCCTTTATGTCTGTCACCTTCTGGGCTCCCCCATGCATTCCTGAGGTGCCTGTCCTTCCCAGGAATGGGGGCCAGAGGAAGGGGGAAAGCCAAGAAGAGAACCTGGGGTTTGTACCAGGGCTTTGGGACTATGTTCTACATTCACCAGGAATGGATTTGGGAACACAAAGGGTTTGTGGGCAGAGGGTTTGAGGGAAAATGGTTGGAGGGAAGATAAACTTCAAGGATGCTCTTGGTTTTAATCCCCACATCACTCATCACTTTGCTCTGAAAGAAGTCTGGGATGCAGTTAAAAAAAAAATAAGAAAAAAATAAGAAAAAAAAAGAAAAAAAAATTTTAGACTATGTTGTCTAAATTTCATCATGGAATATATGACTATGACTTTCTCTTTGGTTTTGTCTATACCACAGTTCTACTCTCATTTATTACTGTTTCCTTCCCATTTCCTGGCCAAATGTGGAAGTTACTTCTCTTGGATTTCTGTTTTCCAGTAATAAAACTTATTCTCAGTCCTTATTTAGTGTGAATTGTTTTTCCCTTTTATTTGCCTATCAGATATTTGACTTGTATTAATGTATAAACTTGTACAGTTTTAATTCTTACATTGTTTTCTCTACCTCATCTTTACTGAAGTTACTACCATTTCTTTCTTGTTTTCCATGAAAAAAAGGCCCACCTTGGGCCTGTATTCTGTGACTTTTATTATTATTTCAAAAGTAAATTTGCCTTTCCAGTGATACTTGGGTTAGAATGGTGTTCAAATTACCTTACCTGTCCTGAATCAACACCAGGTGGCATGGGGTAAAAGAAAGCATACAAGTGTAATGAATGGCAGGGAAGCTATTTTGAAACTTAAATCCTATCATCAAAAACTGATAATTACTATTCCTAGAAAAGCTACTTGTTATACTTTTCTCCCTCTTATTTTTTTAATCAAAAAAAATTTTTTTAACATTTATTTATTTTTGAGAGATGGAGAGAGACAGAGCATGAGAGGGGGAGGGGCAGAGAGAGAGGGAGATAGGGAATCTGAAGCAGGCTCCAGGCTCTGAGCTGTCAGCACAGAGCCCAACACGGGGCTTAAACTCACAGACTGTGAGATCATGACCTGAGCCGAAGTCAGACACTTAACCAACTGAGACACCCAGGTGCCCCTTGTCTTTCTCTTATTCTGATTCCTATAGATGGTATGTTATGTCCTGTGGTTTGAAGCCTGACAATAAGATAATCAAATATTTGTCATGGAAAATATATGTTACTCTTCAGGTGTATTCATCAGCCTTTTGAGCTAGGTTCTTCTTGATAACTCTGAACTCCTGGAATTTAACCTAAATATGTATCTCTGACCCATTTATAATTGATGAGTGAAGCGATTGGAAAGTACTCCTCCCCTAAATATCCAGTTAGGTGGGAGCAGGTATTAATCAGTGAGTCTCAGAATCCTTGCCTTTGATCTTCTGAGTTAGACTAGATAATCTCCAAAGACTTCTTGAGCTTAAAACTTCTCTGAATAGAAGGTTTTTTTTTTTAATTTCTTAAGTAGCCTAAACTTTTATATCTTTTAAAAAACTTTTCTGCATCTTTCTACCTTACTTATTTGGTGCTATGAAACCATCAGAATTTAGTGAACAAGTCCTACTTTTCTAAAAAAGAGGGTATCATGAAACTTCATAAATTGGCACTTTAGGATTGTAGATCGTGTGCTGTTGCGTAGATATGCTGTGTCTGCCTAATACACATTTTTAGTTGATTGGGTATTTGCTAAAAGTGGGTAATTTAAATTATCTACCTGCAATTTAATTCTTGTAGCTCTCTTGTTTTTAATCTTGCAAGTGGTTAGTATGCATTTAAATGAAACTATAAATTGATATGTAATATAATTTACATTTTTAGTAGTTAGATATTAAACTCTTACTGTATAGTTCATAGGTATTTGTTACAAAGTTGAGTTTTTAGTTCTTTCTCACAAAATCATTTCAGATTGCGTTGGTTACACAGAGTTTGATTGCCACATTGCCTATGGAATATTTCCAAAGATTAGTTAAGGGAGAGGACTTGCAAAATCGTAAAGCCGTATGATCTAAATCATGGGGCAAGAAGCCTATTTGAAGACATGGCTAGGATGGTAACTAGACTTCTTGTGGTGATCATTCCACAGTATATACAAATATCGTATCATTATGTTTTACACCTGAAACTAATATAATGTTGACTGTCAATTATACCGCAAATTAAAAAACAAAGACAGGTCTAGATTTAAGTCCTCCTAACGAGGAAGAAGGGGAAATAATTTCACTTCTCAGAAAGATTAATCTGTTTTTACCTTAGTGACTAAGTTTTCCCAAGAAAGTTCTCTTTAGCAATTTATTTTAACTACTTGCATGTCTTTCATCCTGATTACTTTAATTTTGGATATTTGACTTTCTAAGGGCTTTATCAACCTTCTTTTGTCCCAAAGAAGTCATTTAAAAAGTGTGTGTTTCTTTCCTACTTCAATACGTTTGACGTCTTTCTTAAACACCTGTGGCTTCTATGCTATAACATTCTTGTCCTGAATCTACTTTCAGGTTAATTTTTCTCTTCTTTAGGAGCTAAGGTCACTTGCGCCTGCCTAGTCACACTTCCTTGCCTGAGTAGGCACTGTCTGGAGGGGTCATCAAATTAAGACTTATGCAGAGATGTAAAGTAATCCTGCTCACCCCCATGGCTTTTTTTTTTTGTTGGTTTTTTTTTTTTTTACTGGCATCCAAAGAAAAGAGGCCTTCTTTCTGCAGGAGAAAAAAACATATATATGTATCTGGGGACATCAAAGGAAATTTCAAGCAGAAGTCACATGAACAGATGAAGAAAAAACAGGCTTTAATATGTTATAAAAACTAGGACAAGAAATGAGATGCTTCACAAACCACCAGCATGGTTAACCCAGGAACGTAGCCTGGACTGGGGGGGAAAGTTATAACTCTCACAAGGAGGCAGAAAAGGATCTGAATGAAGCATAAAACAGTTGAAGTCTCCAGAAAAAGGCCGTGAGCCATTATAATATGAAGTAAAACAACCGTTTTTTGCTCTTTAAAAGACTCATTAAGGAGTATTTTTCTGTTTTGATATTACCCTGCACTTGGCCATGCGTTGGTTACTCTTCCTTTCAGCCTCTCATATTCTCTTACTCTCTAGTTCCAAAGCCACCTAATTCACTTCTTTATCGCCTAAAGTACCAGTACTCGAAGACTAATGATCACCTCTATTTCTGCACATTCACTGCTCACCAGGCACTGTTCCTGGTGCTTTAACGTGATCTCATCTTGGTCACAAGATCAGTATTATTATCCCTACTTGACAGGTGAGGCAGTTAAGCAGTCACTCGCTCAAGATTATATAGCTGGTAATTATGCAACATGAATTTGAATGCAGGCTTCTCTTCTCAGGTTTGTTATTTTTCCACTTCACTTCATTATAATGCCCTTCGGTCCTTCCTGTAACCTCTCCTCTTTGAAGGCTCATTCCCACTTAAAGTTACTCAGATATTATTTTCTTTGTTACTTACCTATTCAGAAATGTAGGGTCACTTGGTTGTTTATCTTGATTTGTAAATTCAGCATTCAGAGCTCTCTCCAGACCTGCCCCACCTTTTCTTCTGTCTTGTCCTTCTCTCAACTGGCAGTACTTCATGGAGTCCTCTTCTCTCTCATTGCACATTACCGTACTGTGCTGTACACTTGGAATCCTCATTGCCTTCTGGGCCTGCATCTTTCCTTCTGATGTGGTTATCTTTCCCACTGAATGTCCTTCTTCCTCCTCACCTACAAATTTTTGTTCAAATCTTTTGTGATTGAACCTATTTGACTGTTAATTTCTAGGGACATTATTTCTTCCCTTATATGTTCGTTGTGTATTAGATTGCTATGTATTTGTTCTTTGGGTTGTGCAGTTGTATATTCTTTCATTAAAAACAACTTTGTAAGCTCCTTTCAAGTGGATACTGTGCCCTTTTTCTGTTTTCATTACTTCAGAGCACCTGGCAGACTTTTTGATCCAGAGAGCATTTAAGCAATACTGACTGACTTGTTCCATTTGAAGTCTACATTTTAATCAGACAAAACTAACAGTGTGGTCATGTATAATGATCTAAATCCTGATATTCACATTAAAAAAAGATAATGATTTCTTTAAAAAAGCTGGTGCATCCTAAAATCCAAAGGGGCTAAACCCCTAAATATATAGGCTAGGATTTATTTTGCTTAAGAACTATTGTATCCACCGTGTGAGGACTTTAAGCATATGGAGACTTTTGAAATATTTGGGTGTTGAAATGTATCATTTCCAATGGTTTCCTTCTCCTCACTCTTTTTTCCTTAACATTATCAGTCTCACCAGTGGCATAAGTTAGTTGCATGGCAAATACACACTTGTACTAACACATAAAGTAACCCTTGACGAGAGTTTGAGGCTATTTCTTGGAATTGTGCTAGTCAATTTTAATCCTGTGTTTTCTTTCTTCAGGTTTCCTGAAATGCAGTTTTTCCAACAAGAAAATGTGAGAAAAATTCTTACAGATGTTCTTTTCTGTTATGCTAGAGAAAACGAGCAGTTGCTTTATAAACAGGTAATGAAAATATCGTACAGGTGGCATCCATTGACTCAAAATTTTCTATACAGCTTGACAAATGATAGAGCAATAATGTAGCCTTTATTGTATCCAAAGTTGTATCATAATAGTAAAGCAATCAGAGAGCTGCTTGTCAGCTGCATGGTGAGAAAAGTAAGCTCATTGAAGCACATATGCTTCTTCCTTATTATAAGACATTCCACCAAATTGTCTTCTGTAAGGCGTTCAATCTTTTCTTTCAACTTTTGGGAGTTTGTTTATAAACAGCATCTTTGAAGCCAATCTAGTAATAAAACTTTTCAGAGTTGTATGTATAAATAGTGTTTATAAATACAGCATTCAGAGATATGTGACCTGCCTTGTAAAAAAATAATCAAGTATCCTTCCACTCTTAAAAATTTACTGGTAATATGACTCTAGAAAGTTCCTGTACATTTTTGAAAGTTTATGATACTCTTTGTTATCCAGGTATTTGATTCATCCCATTGCTAAAGGAAAGAACATTGTTGTATTATGTTTTGCTCTCACTGAAATGTGAAATAAGTATTTAATATATAAAGAAGTATTTGGATTTCTACTTAAGCTGATGATTTTTCAAAGAAAATCTACAGAGTTGAATATTTTTATGTGTTACAAATATATAAAGTTGGATATTTTTCTGTATTTCTCAAAATGTATAGTAAGCAGAAATTCAAGCCAAGTTAATAAATTCTCAGTTAGAAGTTATAATGTATGTCCAACTGATAGTGACTTAACTTTACTGTAATATAACAGAAAACACCTGTATGATTAAAGCAATGTATTTATTTTTTAAAATTTTTAATTTTTTTTAGTGTTTATTTTTAAGAGGGAAAGACATCTTGCAAGAAGGGGAGGGACAGGGACAGAGGGAGACCACAATCCAAAGCAGGCTCCAGGCTCTGAGCTGTCAGCGCAGAGCCCAACATGGGGCTCGAACCCACAAACCACAATGAGAACATGATCTGAGTGGAAGTCTGATGCCTAACTGACTGAGCCAAGGTGCCCCTAAACATGTTTTTAAGTTTATTTATTTAAGTAGTCTCTACACCCAGCATGGGCCTGGAATTCACAACCCGGAGATCAGGGTCGCACGCTCTTCTCACTGAGCCTGTCAGGCTCCCCTAGAACAATGTATTTAATTTGAAGTAAATTTGATCGGTTTAAAGATAATAAACTAAGTCATATTACAATTGTCCTAAATAATGTATTTGTTATTATATACATATAATACCCAAGGGAACTAATTTTATCTTTTAATATTAGTAATATGTCTTTATATTAATTACATGGCGATAACCACCTTTTAGATTGAGAAATGGAAAAAATATATCTCACTCATAATGGCAATCAATTGCTAGCTACATAACCCAAACAATTTACTTAAATTTTCTAAATCTTAGTTTTGTTAGCAGTAAAATGAGGGCCATAACAGTAATGACTTTATAGAGTTAAAAACTCTATAAAGACTCTATAGTGCTGGAGTGCCTGGGTGGCTCAGTTTGTTGACTGTCAGATTTCAGCTCAGGTCATGATCTCCTAGTTTGTGAGTTCAAGCCCTGCGTTAGGCTCTGTGCTGACAGCTCAGAGGCTGGAGCCTGCTTCAGATTATGTTTCTCTCTATATATCTGCTCCTGCCCCACTCATGCTCTGTTTCTCTCTGTCTCTCTTAAAAATTAACAAACATTAAAGAAAGAAAAACACAGGGGCACCTGGGTGACTCAGTCGGTTAAGTGTCTGACTTCGCCTCAGGTCATGGTCTCATGGTTCGTGGGTTCGAGCCCTGCATTGGGCTCTGTTGTGACAGCTAGCTCAGAGCCTGGAGCCTGTTTCAGATTCTGTATCTCCCTCTCTCTCTGACCCTCCCCTGCTCATGCTCGCTGTCTCTCTCTCTCTCGCGCTCTCGCTCTCGCTCTCTCTCTCTCTCTCTCTCTCTCTCCCTCTCTCTCTCTCTCTCTCAGAAATAAATAAGACATTAAAAAACAACAACACATAGTGCTCACTAAGGGTTCTTTTTGGTATTTGTGCTGCTTATTACTATTATTATCATTATTAAATATGTTCAAATTCCCACAGAATTTAGAGGAAGGGGAGAATGGTAAAGGCATTTGGCAAAGAATGGTAATTATTCTCTAAATATTCTGTGAGCATGCCAGTATAACAGTAGTGTGGGAATCAACAGAGATCAGTGGAACAAACTAAGAGCAGGTCCAGTTACATATGGATTCTTTTTTTTTAGTGTATTTATTTATTTTGAGAGAGAAAGAAAGTGAGCACGAAAAGGGGTGTGTGTGTGGGGAGAGAGAGAGAGAGAGAGAGAGAGAGAGAGAATCCCAAGCAAGCTTCATGCTGTCAGCACAGAGTCCTATGTGGGATACAAAGTTCAAAGACCAAAATCCAACCAACTAACCAAAAAGGAGACTAGGAGAAAATAAGTATTAATGTAGGATTTTTGGAAGCAAATAACTGAAAATCTCACTCAGAATGACTTCAGCTCTAATGACTTTATTAACTCACTTTGCAAGAAGTCTAGAGGTAAAATGGTTCTGCAGTATTAGTTAGTTCAGTAGTTCAGACTCCTCATCAATGATTCAGGTTTGTTTCTATTTTTCTGTTATCTCCTCATTGTGTTGGCTTTTGTCATCAGGCTTATCTCTTCATCGTGCCCTTCTTTCCAGTATTTGAAAATACTGCGCAGTAAAGGATTTGATGACAGTAAACCCAGTCAGTATAAAGTCATCCCAAGTTGTAGGTTTGTTTCCCATTTTTCTTTAGTGGAAGAAAAAAGTCAATTAAAGAAGTGTGGTAATAATGAAGACAGGTTCCACAGACAAGGAACAAAAACCTAGTAACTGCACTCAGGCATTGTGATGTATGTGGCCCACTGCATTTGTAAGGAAGACTAAACAAGAATATGGAAGGTCAGATTCTGGATAATTTAGACAAAACCAAGAAAGTATTATTAACTTACTCTTGGGAATCACTTAGTAAGACTTAATTACTCTGTGTACATGATTAAAATCCTATAGATTCTTCACGTAGAAATAATACCTTGCTAAAGAAGGACTGAATATTTAGCCAGATCAAATTTAAGAAAAAAAAACTTGAGTTTCATCACAAGCTGTTAAAGCTATTATTTTGTACTAGGTGACACCCCGTTTAACATCGACCATATTGTTAATAGTTATGGGATTTTATTGAATTAATGAGACTGTTATCATGTAGTAGAATGTCTTGCTGAGTTAATTGAAACTGCAGAGATTATATAAATGGTATTAATGAACTTTGACTGCCTGATGCCTCAGCTTTAATAAAGACTGCTTGGTGGGCTAAATGAACACAGGCAGATAAAAGAACAGGTTCAATTTTGTGAGCCTACAGGCTGTTGATGAAGAAAACTTCGTTACCTTTATGTTCAACTGGCATGAGTTTGGAGTGCAGTGACTACTAACAATCCAGCAGGGATAAAGACGTGAAGCAAGCAGAAATGCCGATGGTGTAGAGGAAAGCAAAATACACATTTAGGGAACCAATACATATACTGACAATGTATTATGTTTTATTATGCTTTGTTAAATTATAGCATGCTGAATTCATGGCCCTTTCTAAATAGTTCTCTTTTCCTTTAAAGATCCTTATAAACTTGCCACTTGTAATTTTTAATCAGGTTTTACTAGTCTAGAATTAAGAGTAAAACCAACAATCTCTTCAAGTCTATTTGAGAAAATATCCCCAGTTTAGTTAGAAGTCAACAATGAATTTGCGAAAGTTTGTCCTAATGATATTCAGGAGACTCTTAATTTCCATTATACAAAGAGCACCCTTATTTACTGATTTGATATATGATTTAATGTTCTCCTTTTTTTATTTCTCATATTGTAGTTCAACTTTTACCAATACATTGCTATATGGAGAGGCAGATATTTCATCAGTCAGGCACCATCCAGTGAATACCTTCTATGTGCTGAGTCTGTAGTAGGAACTGGAATTTTGTATCTACACGTAGAAATCACTTATCACAGTTTATAATTGTATAGTCATTTCTGTGCTTATTTTGTTATTGTGTGTCTTGCTCTCTAGAGTGCGAACTCCATAATGGTTAGAAACTTGCCCACTTCATTTATGTTTGAGTTCTCAGCATTATCGTAGGTAGTTAATAATTAATTTTTAGAAAGAGAGAAAGCACGAGTAGGGGGCAGGGGACAGAGGAAGAGGGAGAGAGAATCTTAAGCAGGCTTCACACTCAGCACGGAGCTGGACTCGGCTCGATCTCACAACTCTGAGATCATGACCTGAACAAAAATCAGAAGTCTGGCGATCAGCCAGCTGAGTTACCCAAGCACCCCTATTTTTGAAATATGAATTTCGAAGATGAATTATGCATGAGCAAATGAAGAACCTGGAGAGAATAGTGTCATAGAAACCAGAAGGAAGAGAAAATTTAAAGAGGGTGGGAACATAACATTTACACAAGAACTCATTCTTATTAAGCCAGGTCATTAATTAGAGAATATATGGAGGGGGAAAAGGCCCAATCCGAAGATCACCACCACCACCACCAGCAACAACAAAAACCGAGTGAGAAACTAAGCAGTTTTATAAACTTCTGGGCTAGAAAATGTGTTGTCCTTTAAAATATCTATTTTCTTCCAGTAATGTTAATGCCATGCCAATAAAAATTGCAGTATTTAACATTTTATTTAACTAAATGATACTGAAGCTTACCTTCTAATTAAGTTAGAATAGGCAAGATAATTTTGAGAAAAAGAATAGAAAATGTGGAGGACTAGAATATTTTATAGCTCAAGTAATTAAAATAGTAAGGTTCTTGTCAATAATGGATAAGCCAATGGAATGCCAGTAAAAGCTGAGAAAAAACAAGCTCTGACTATTCATGTATGGTAAAGACGACATTAAAGAACTCTTGGGAGAAGATGGGTTATTCAAGAATTAGTTGAACTCTTTTGCAGAGAAAAATACCTATTTATTCTTTAGGGCAGAAATAAATACCACGTGGGTAAAGAATTAGCTGTAAAAAAGAAAACTACATACTCCCCTAACCTCGATATAAGGAAAGTCTTTTTAGGCATGGAAGCAAAACAAGAAGCCATGAAGGATGATGTCTTGATTTGACAGTTTTAAAGTATACACCTTCACTGTGTTTAAGCTATCATCGAGATTAAAAGTCAAATGATGAATGTGGAAAAGCATATGTAACAGAAATGACTAAAGGTTCATCTCCTGAATTGGTGAAGAACTGTTAACAAACCTTCATTAGGAGAAAATGGGCAATTCATTAAATAAAAATGGTCAATAAAATTTTTGTCTCATCCTCACTAGCATTTAAATAAGAAACCATTTGACTATGAAGTTTTACAGGATTAAAATAAATAAAACACTACAAATTAGGTATGAAGTGGCAACTCATATGCTGTCAAGTGAGGGAACTCTTTCTGAAGGGCAGCTTAATTGTATATATCAGGGACTTTAACAAAGTTCTTTACTCATTTACCCAGAAATTCTACTTCTAGGGCCTTTATCTTAATGATCAGAAATAGGCAAAAAAAAATATTACCATAAGGATATCTAGCATAGTTTTTAATTTCTTTCTTTTGGTCAGTCTGTCCTTCCTTCCTTGCTTCCTTCCTTCTCTTCCTTTTCTTCCTTCTCTTCCTTCCTTTCATTTCTTCCTTCCATTTCTTCCTTCCTTTCTCCTTGTCTTTTTTTTTTTCCTATAGCTACAGTAAGTACAAGCACTATAGTAAGTAGCTTGTAGTTTGATGATTAAATTATGGCACTTGGCGTTTGGAATACTTTGCGATTATTCCAGGAGAATAAACACCTTGTGATGATTTTAAAGCACACTTAGCAGCACTTAATTCCATTTTTTCTGGATCTCTATCATGCTCTAAGAGATAGGCAAATAGACATTTAAAGTTTTGTTTATTAAGGACGTGGTTACTTAAAAAGATTGAAGTGATGTGTGGTAATTTGTCTTAATCACAAGTAACTATTCAGTGTATCAGAGATGATTTTGTACAAATGTCATTAAGTCCTAATTCAAGGCTAGTGATAACTTATAAATGAACTCTGATAGAGTTCACTTTCATCTTATTTTGCACTGACCGCTAGCTTTCTAATAATAGCCTGGTGCTTCTAGAACGTACAGAGGGTTATGTGACTGCCTTTCCATCATTCCATCGTGAGAAGTCTCTCTTTCCACCAGTGAAACTCTTCTCTTCCATATTTTATTTTTATTTCCTATAAAGGTGGTGTTTTGTCTTATTTTTTTAAATAAAAGCATCCATAATTATTAAGCATAAGGAAAATGTTAATTTACTCACTTTAAGAGACAGAAAATAGTCTATTTTTAATTTGCCAAATATGTTTGCTGCTGCTTAAGGGGGGAAAGCATCTCAGTTAAAAAAGCAAATTACTGTTGTGGAATACCTTGCTTTTCCACATTAATGGATAAATAATGGATTTTTATAATTTTCTTTTGGAGATAACTTAGTAACTAATATGCTTTTTTGTTTCTGTGCCTATTCCTATAAACCATGGGTAACACTAATATAAAGAAACAGAAAATACAATTGGTGAATTCACTAAATGAATTTAATAGTAACCTTATAGTTGAAGTAGACAGGAAAAGATTATGGTAGTTTTCAGATTAAACATGTTGAAAATCATACTTACTTTGAAAACTTTGTTTGCTGTCATACCTGCTAGAGATTGTTTCTTTTATTATCCAGCATTTCCAGCTAGCTGACTTCAGCTCTTCCTAAATCTACAGACATCCTAATTTTGAGCCATTATATAATGAAAACATTGGATGTAATTTCCTTAGGTCTACAGTTCTCAGTTGCCCTTCTTACTGCAGATCTTTACACTGTAGCTCATGATTATAATTTGCATAAATGAAATTCATATTTATGAGTACAGTTCCTGAAGCAACTGACAGGTGCAAGGTTGTCTGCCATGCCAATTTATTGTTTGTTGTGTCATTTAAAAGAGAAATGCTCTCCATGTTTTAAAGAAGAAGAGTTTGTGCTATGGTTGAATTGGAATCAAATTCTAAAAGCAAATCTCATTCTGTAGCTTTTCATTTTATGCATTTCTCTAAAATATGGAAATGTTGATGGTGAGGATCAGTTGAAGAAGCATTTAACTGAGCCTGTTCTGTCCACTGGTGGGCCCTCAACATCTTTCCCCTCTCATTTCTCTTGCTCTTATGTTTCAGGGCATGCACGAGCTCTTAGCGCCTATAGTCTTTATTCTCCACTGTGACCACCAAGCTTTTCTTCATGCCAGTGAGTCTGCCCAGCCAAGGCAAGTTTTTATATGACCTCCACCTGTTTTTTAAGCCTTGCTATAATCATTTTAACCTGAGAATCTTTTACATTAGTGGTACTTTTGTAAATTATAAACATTTGGTTGTGTTTCACGTAGCTGATTGTTAATTCCACTTAATAGTTGTAGTCCTATAGGCCATGGGCAAATTTGTAATTTTAATAGTCTTTGCAAATCATAGATCTGTGCCAAAGACCTCTCTATAACTAATAGATCAAGAAGAAGACATTTTTGCTGTAATGGCAAATTGCTATTGATTGATGATATTCATAAATACCATCCTCTAATGAAACATTCTTTCACTACAAGCTTCATGAGAACCTTATCTGTCAGCTCCTTTCTCCTCTCCAGGTTTGACTGAGTTCAAGTCATAAATAGGAGACTAGTACCCCCAAAGAACCCCAGTCTATAAATAAACAAAAATGGTTTGTCATATAATTTATTCTTTACAGCAAGTAACTTTAGTGATTATTTTTAATTTAGGCTAATTGTTAGAATATGTTTTCTAACTTTAAATGCCCTGATGGCCTAGAGAGGTAGCCAGGAAGTATCTGGGAATGGATGCTGTGAGATTATAAACCTTTGTCGGAAGTATTCCATAGGCTGACCCATCCATATGCAGAACATAAAAAATTAACACATAATGTTTTATGAGTTTATGTAATTTTTATTAATTAAATATAGCCATCCATTTTGGTCAGCATAGAGTCTTTGTTAAATTAACTTTTGTTTACTGTATTACAGATGAGTATTTTTAGTTTATTTTGAGTTTTTCTAATTATACTGAGTTTATTGGATCTGACCAGAGTAACTATATCTTAATTACCCTTTCTTCAGTTATTCTGAAGTATGATAAGGATGAAGTTAGTATTGTGATCCTATTTTCATGCCAGGTTTTATCTTTTTAAAAACATGTATACACAGTATACTCACCAGGAAAGTATAACTGATTGAAAATTACTTTTAAATAATTTGGACAAGCTGCTTTAGCAGCTTCAAGCCATTGAAAGGTAAAAGCAACACTAAAGTAAATTTGAAAGAGGTACTGTCACTATTTAATGAGTGTTAAAATATTATAAACGTGGAAGCCATTAAAAGAAAAAGAATGTTTTGATATGGTATATTTGACCAGTAAGTAAATAATTTGTTTTGTTTTGTTTTAAAAAAAAAAACATAGATTGTGAAGTAATCAATTTATACTAGATCAGGCACATGCAAGGAATATATTGTCACCTTTTGTATTTGTTCTTTGGAGCAATAAGGTACTTCATTGTGGCACAGACAAGGTACCTAGTTTGTTTTTGATATTTATAGAAAGAGGAGGTTTCGTTTGTTGATGGAATTTTTTTATTTAGAAAGAATGATTTTTTTTTTCATTTGCACATTGTATGAAAGTTGGCTTATGAGTGTACAATAAGGTAACCTTTGCATTCCCTTCAATTAAAAAATTATACATTTTGATTCTTTGTATTACTTTTTTAAGTGAGGAAATGAAAACTCTCTTGAACCCTGAGTATCTGGAACATGATGCCTAGTAAGTACAAAAGCTTTCTGTTATGTTAATTTTTTACACCATTTCTACTTTAATGAGGGTTTAGCACTGTTATTTTTCTAATTTTTAGTGCAATGTTCTCACAACTTATGGAAACTGCTGAACCTTGGTTTTCTACTTTTGAGCATGATGGTCAAAAGGTAAGTATTCTAGTACAGATCTTTTCAGTATATTTGGGGAAGCAAATGATTTCAGTAAGTAGTAGCAACATCCAATCGGAGAAGCAAAGCCATTATTATTACTATAAAAAACCAAAACTTTAAAAATACTTAAGGAATAAGATTGAATTGGGGATCTAAACCATATTGCTAGTAAATTTGGTAGATGTATGGTAATATAAGAAATTTCATATAAACAGAAATTGTATATGTCAATATATTATCCATGCAATAGAACTGCTTAAAAATTATTGTGAATTTTAAATGCAGTGCATTTATTTACTTGATCTGTTGTTATCCTAGTGAGTTGATAGACATACTGAAGTGCATAGATTAACTTTCTATCAAATAGGTTGTCTTAGTTTTACTAATGCATCACTACTGAATTTACACACTTAGCATCGATACCGTTTATCCTTACTCACTTATTCTTTTTAACTATAAGTTTTATTGTGTGATATAACTGATATAACATTCTTCTTTTTAAAGTGTGTAATTTACTAGTTTAGTTTATTCACAGGATTGTGCAAATGCCCCTACTATGTAATTTGAAAATATTTTCATCACCACAGAAGGAAAGCCCATTGCCATTAGCATTCACTCTGCATTGTCCTACTCCCTGGGGTCTCTGGCATCACTGATGTAATTTTGCTTTCTATGAACTTGCCTATTCCGAACATTTCATATAAATGGAACCATATAATATGTATCCTTTTGTGATTGACTCCTTTCACTAACAAAACGTTTACAGTGTTCATTTATGTTGTAGCACGCATCAGTAACTTCATTCCTTTTTGTGGCTGAGTAATATTTCATGGTGTGGATATGCCGCATTTTGGTTATTTATACATCAGTTGACGGACATTTGGGTTCTTTCCCTTTCTGGCTGTTAAGAATGATGTTGCTATGAATATTTGTGTATTAGCTTTGTGTCAACACATGTTTTCAGTGCTCTTAGCATTCCTCTGGTAGTATAATTGCTGAGTTAACTGACATTTTAAACAAACATATATGCTATCTTAGACCACGATGGTGTTTTCATTGTAATTACACAGTATCAGAAAAATTGCCAATTATTCTGTCAATGGATATCATTAAGAGTTTTTGGTATGTTTTTCCCTATATGATTCATTTATTTTATGTTGGTGTGATTGATTGCGTTCTCGTCAGAAACCATATATTCTCCCATCACTTTATCCCGTCTTTTAAAAACAGAAATGGATAACTAATGCTTTTTATGCCTTTGGTCTAGATCAGGGCAGACTACTGCCTGCAGGCCAGTTTGGCCTGCCATCTGTTTTTATTACAGCTTAGGAGTTAAGCATGGCTTTTACATTATTAAATGGTTGAAAAGTACCAAAAGAAGAATACTATTTTGTGACATATGAAAATTATATGGAATTCAAATTTCTGTGTCCATAAAAAAAGTTTTATTGGGATACAGCCATGCCTATTTGTTTCCATATTGTCTATGGCCACTTGCTCATTACAACTGCTCATTACAGAACTGAGTAGTTGCAACACAGACTATAACCTGTAAAGCCTAAAATATTTACTGTCTGGCCTGTACAGAGAAAATTTGCTGACCTTCAGCCTAGGTGATAGTCTTTCTTGAGCAATATGTCAACATATGTTACATTCTATAAGGATTATAAGAGGTGAAACTTGTAAGCACATTTGATGAACTTTTGTGTTTTAGAACAGTTACTTTATTCTTGTCAGGTGACTTGATGAAGCCATAGACTTACGTGAAAATCAAAACTTTGAACAAAAAGTATTTTAAATACATTTAAATATAAGCATCATGATCATGCAGGGGTCATTTGTATCTAATAACTGTTTCACAGTGTCTGCGAAACTGAATGATAAAAATGTGAGCATTACCACACTTTTCAGTTTCACCCATTCATGTTGATATCACTGAGGCAAGTTCATGAAAATGGCTGAGACAACACAAAAAGGATATCCATTTTTTTACCAAGGAACATATAGATAGGACCTCTGGAAATTTATATTAATTACTTGCATATATCAATAATACATTCCTAGAAGGAACATCTAATGAATCCTTTGTTCATCCTCCCCTTTTTAATCTGTCTTGATTCTGTTGCCTTTTTTAAAAGAAGTTTGAAAACTTAATTCACTTCTCTCTCTTTCAGTTCCTCTATCACTGTGTGTGCTGCTTAGGGCACCAGACATACTTTTCATAAAACTTTCTTGATGAAGAAAGCAGTGTGTTGGTTTTCATAATGGTGTCAAGTTGTCTCACTGAATCCCTTGGACAGTTTGTGGACTGCCGCTGACCTACAGACAGTTTGAGTAGCACTTAATAGTTGTTGCTAGCTGTGCTGATATTTGTAGAGGTCCCATTTGATGATAGCTGTGAAATGCAAATAGCCTTTTTTATTATGATAAATCCTGAAGATAAGGAATATCTAATATTCACTCTTTTCTCTTTTGATTTCCCTGTTAGATAAGCCGTTTATCATTTAGGTGATCATGAGCATTACTTGTAAATTTCTTAAATTTAAGAAATTCTGTTGTAAGTATCAGCACAGGGGGCATCTTTTCGAACTACAATTTGTGGGCACCTGTAGTTCCCAGGCTACTCCTGCATCTCTATGAAGCATCTGAAAAACGGACTGCTTACACTGTTGATTCAGTGACAGCTCACTCTGTTCAACCTGGAAATGCATTTACACCATTTCATTAAGTTAAACATTTTTAACAAGTTAATTTAGGATCAGTTCTCTCCAAAGCCAGTAATTGTATCTCTCCAGAAGTATGTGTGTTTCAGGCCCTTACAGAATGGCTAGATGTCGTGATCTGTTTCTCATGTGGTTGGTAGAAACCTTGCCTGCACTCAGTACCTTCCCCCATGCAGTATGGTATCAGCCACACAACGCGCTTCGTTAGAGAACAACTACATGATTAAAATGTTAAATCGTTCATTTTTTTTTTTTGAGAGAAAGAGAAAGCATGCATGTGTTTGCACATAAGTGAGTTGAGGAAGAGCAGAGGGCCCAGCTCCAGTGCTGAGCTCCGTCTCAGGACTGTGAGACCATGACTTGAGATGAAATTAAGAGTCGAAGGCTTACCTGACTGAGCCACCCAGACACCCTGCAAGGAAGGTTGGTTTCAGAGTAAACGCTTTTGACTGGTAATGGTGTCTTAGAATTAACGTGAATTCAACCCTCCCAAATTATTTCAGTTTGATATCAGTAGGAAAAATGTTAGCAAGAATTACAAATTTTTAAAAAATTATAACACCCTATCATTTGAAGAGAATACTCTATAATATAAAACGAGAAAAAAGTGTCTTGGCTGTATTATTTTTATGATAAATGACCACAGAATAGAGGTATCTTTTTTTTCTTGCCTATACAGATCAACAGAAACTAATTGAGCTGTAAAAATCAGTATGGCCTTCTATCTCTAAATGCACTATAGGAAGTACCCAGGTCTACATTTCTTTTTAAGACTTGAAATGATCCTGTAAAGACAGATGGAAACTCCTCTAGGAAATTTTTCTTTGTGCTAACACATGCCCTTCCTCTCCTTTGTACTTCATGCCAGCCTGACTGGTCATTGTCCCTATGTGGAATTACAGTTTTGCCTGTTAGTCTTCCCCTTCCCTGCCCCTGCAAGGGCAAGATTTACCTTCTTTGTTTTTGTGCCCCTGAATGTGGTCCAGTGATGAAAAGATGATGTTCCTTTTAGAGATCTCACAGTTTAGGAGGCAGAGAAGTAGAAATGGATACTGTCGTAGTAAAGAAGGCGATGATCTAGAGCCTGACACTTGAGCCAAATCTTTAAATACACTGGGGAGCTCCTCCATGGGAGCCCTGGGGAAAGGATCTTTCAGGTAAAAAAATGTCTCCCATCGCTGGGAGCGCAGTGATAGGAGTGGCTGGCCAGGTAATGAAAGGCCTCATACACCTGGCTCAAGAATTTGCCTTTTGGTTTTTGCTTTTATTTTCTGTTCCTGAAGAACCATTAAAAAAGTTTTAAGGAGGATGGTCTGTGAGTTCGCTTCTGGCATTAGGCTCTGTGTTAACATCTTGGAGCCTGGAACCTGCTTTGGATTCTCTCTCTCTCTCTCACCCACCCCCTCCCACTTGCACTTTGTCTTTCTCAAAAATAAATAAACATAAATGAATAAATGAATGGAATGAATGAATAAATAAATAAATGCGGGCCAAATTAGGGGCAGTGAGACCAGTTAGGATGAAAGAAATGAGTAGGACCCCAAACCAGGTTATAACAGCTGAGCTGTAGGAGAGAAGACATAATAAGAGTATCTTGAGTTGTTGTGAAGAGCTAAAATTGGCAAATCAGGTGTTCTTATTGGAGGATGGGTCGAGGGTAGGTATGGGGAAAGGATGAGCATGTTTTTGAGCAGATGATGATAAGCTCAGTTGTGGGCCTTTTGGATTAGGGACCCTTTTGCAACCTCGGATTCCTTGCCAACATGTGGATGTATGGGAGAGAACCCAGAGGGTTCTAGATTATGAATATAGCTTTAGAAGTCTTTGGAAAATGGGTATTTGTTGAAGCATTGTGTATGAGTGAGATCAGGGAATCACATGCAAGTAGAGAATTAAACTAAGACCAGACCTGTATGAAAAAGCAGCGTTTGCAAAGCAGAAACAAAAGTTTGAGCTAGAGAAATAGAATGAGGATGAGTGGTAGGCAGGCAGTCAGAAGAGAATGATGCTATAAATCCCAAGATTTGAGAGAGGTAGAAACTCACCATAAGAAAGGGTCAGACATAATAGGGGAAATCATCAGACTCCGGATAGTTGAAGTTTACATGAAAGCATTACAAGTAGTACAGATACATCTTTCTTAATATGGGCTATGGAATGGGAAGAAGGAAAGTTGTAGTTGGCCTACATAATTGTTTTGTTTTTGTTTTTGTTTCTTGTTTGTTTGTTTTTTAACTCAGCTGTACTCTGGAGAGTTTTAAAATCTCCCTACTCAGCTATTTTAATTAATTGAAGGACAGTTAGAAAATACCTTCTTTTCTAATACTAGTTTCCTTTTTTTCTTGTATAGTTTTGAGAACTTAAAGTAAAGCAGTTTTCATTTGCTGTTTTTTTAAGTTTTATACCACAAGATATACCTTTCTATTGGAGTATTTCATTTAGGTTTGATGGCTGATTAGACAAACTGGCTGTAGACAAGTAGACTAGCAGCCACTGTAACAAAAATTATCTTGAAATATTAAATTTAATAATTTAACATTTAATGTCACCAGAGAAACTGGTCAAGAGAATATAGGTAGAAAATATTTTAGAAGGCATCTCCTGGCCTTTATGAGTACAATTCATCTGTATAACAATCAGTATATGATTCCACAATTTAAGCATTTGTCATGAGATGATCATCATGAGTGTTTGGTTCTTATTTAAGCTCCTATTGATAAGTACATTCAAGTATGATGTCCATACATTTGCTCATTTCATATTGAAATAACACATGCTCCATTTTTTCTGTTTTTAGGGAAAAGAAACACTGATGACTCCCATCCCCTTTGCTAGACCACAGGATTTAGGGCCAACAATTGCTATTGTTACTAAAGTCAACCAGATCCAGGATCATCTACTGAAGAAGCACGACATTGAGCTTTATATGCACTTGAACAGACTAGAAATCGCACCACAGATATATGGGTTGTAAGTACTAAAGTTTAAGTTTCAGCAACATCTAATTATGACTCAGGGTGGTTTCTTTATGTCTCAGATCCATAGAAGTAAGAGCTGGAATTGTTCCAGCTCCATTTCATTTCCCATGTCTGTTGTGTCCTATGTGCCGGGCTCCGTGCTCATTACTTTCACAGATGATATTTCATCTAATATTCCCATCAATCTTGTTAATTGAGTGTCGTACCAGGGAAGAAACTAAGGCTTACACTGTGTTTATACACATTAAATAGTGAAGTCATGATTCAGATCCAGGAAGTATTGGCTCCATAATCTGCAGAGCCCAGTGCAAAATAAAAATGAATGTACTCTTGGAAAAAAAAATAATAATAAGAATTTCACGATGACAGCAGCAGATCATTAAACCAAGCATTCTAAGAAGTGCAGGGTCACACAGGTCACACACACATGAAGCCAGCCCCGTACCCAACCAATACTTTAGTACATTCATGTGCTTTCCATTTTATTGGGATTGCATTTCTAAAAGTGAGCTGAATGTTCCTCATAGCAAACACAAAATGGTAATCACCTTCAGCCATGTAACTTTTGTAACATGCTGTAGCAAAAGAATGGGGAGCCACACACTCCTCAGATATGTGTGTGATGTTTGTATGT
Organism: Proteles cristata cristata; assembly: GCA_017311185.1. Lineage (NCBI taxonomy): Eukaryota > Metazoa > Chordata > Mammalia > Carnivora > Hyaenidae > Proteles > Proteles cristata. The sequence continues at coordinate 303,914 of JAESUZ010003188.1, forward strand.
GTGTTTCTTCAGTGGCTTAATAGGATGAGTAGGAAAATTAGAAAGATTGCAGTTTTAGTAAATACAAATTCATTGTGTAGTGCTACAGACATTGAAACAATAAAACATATCTAATGCTGGACAGTTTCTTGGTAGATGTTTTCTGCAATTCCCATCTCTCAATCAGGTAGAACATGGAAAATTGAGAAGATATTATTAAGATGTACATAGTAGATGCTCAGTAAATATGAATTCTTTATTTGAATTACAAGAATTCCAAACAAGTCAAAGGTTTAAGACCAGAGCAGAGGCTGTTTATTTAGCCCAAAGGAATACCAATGAAAGTTTTCTTTATGTTCTCATGTTACACACAGTTTTTCACTGATAATAACTCGACTATCTATCATCTCTAGAGATCCTGAAGTGTGGTTACAGATGTCTGCTTTTCTGTTTTAATGATGCTTATTTTCATTTCTGTGACTGAAACTTGACTTCAACATTGTGAGCAGCTCCATCATTCCCATCGGAAATGAGAAAGTTGTGGGTAACATGAGCGTTGGGCAGTACTGTAAGTTACTAATGAGTCATCATTTATACTTAAAAGTCTGGCTAATGTGCCTGTGATTATAGACCTAAAACTTTATTTTAAAATAGCTGATGTCAAGGTCAGGATTTAAATTCTATATTCCTCTCCATTGTGCACTCAAGTGGTTTATTCAGATACCAAAGCCTATTTTACACCCTCAAAAATTGTTTACTAAAGTCTAGATATTGGCCTTAAATATTGGGGAAAGGAATTAATGTTGGGCATACTTCTCATTTCTTTGAAATGCTTTATTGTTTGTTACCTCTTTGCTTGAGCTGGGGCTTTACATTGCAGTGGTAGGTGGCATGGGCTTGGGTATGAGGATTTGTAAACCATTGCTCCAGTTTCCTTTTCAGACATTAGTTTCTATCAGTTTTCTCTTCATCATAATGATTCATAGAGCTTCTTTGACATCCGACCAGCACCTTCCCAATAAAATTCCCTGATCCATGACATAATCATTCTTAGTCCTTTCAGCTTTATTTTTCAACAATAATCGTTGCTGACTCATTTATCCCATTATTTTAGTACAGAATCTTATCTGCATTAACCAAAAATATACATATTTTTTAATCTTTGAAGAAGTCACTCATTCTCTTAATCTCTATTGCATTATATAGCGCAAGGAGTTGATTTACTCACTTCATTTACTAAATTTGATTGTATTACTTGTATTTGTGGGGCACATGTGGCTGAATTATCCTTTGTCTTTATGCTGCTTTCTCTTGTACTTCTCATCTGTATATTTCCTGTTGATGACTATTAGAATCTTTGAGGCCAAAGAAAAATATGAGTATAGTATGAAATAGCAGTTAGAAGACAGACTTTGAAACGAAATAGATTTGTTTAATCATTTTGATCATTGGTATCTTCATTTGTGAAATGGATAGTGAAAATTATGGTACCTCCTTCATCGGATGTCTATGAGAATTATAATATACAGAAATCATAGTGCTCAGTGTGTAGTAAGCATTCAGTATATGTTGGCAGTACTTCTGTTATCATTATCTGTCCTCACCATTTCCCAGGTAGGATGCCATGGCTATGTGAATATGATGTTCCGCATGTTTCATGAACCTTTCCACCTCTGGCTTTCTATGTTTTCTTCACCAAAGTATATGAATAGCTTCTACTTAGGTGGAAACAGAACAGCTGTCCTTCAGACCATTGCTTCTAAAGAGCCAGTATAGAGCTGAGGACTGAACTTGTAGAAACAGATTATAGCAATTTGGCACAACAATTTTGTGTCCCTAAGGCTAAAAGAATATTGTAGGTTTAGACTTCATGGCAATGAATTGAAATATTTTGTTTTATATCATAAAAGTAATATTAATTCAAGTAATTACTGATGCTACTGTCCGTTCCTGTTGCAGTAAAGTTGGTAATTTAGGCTGACATTCAGTATTAATGCTTGAAAACAATTAGTTTACACTTTGAATATATTATCCTCAAGTGGACATATACAAAATAATCAATTTTCAGTTAATAACACTGCTCTTCTTTAAGATAGCAGAGTCCATAATTGGCATCATCTAAGATGTGCTTTTGCATACCATTTTTTTTTTTACAAAACTTTTATTTTCATTTTTTTAAATGGTTATTTATTTTGAGAGAGAGAAAATATATATGCATGCATGCATGAGGGAGGGACAGAGAGAGAGAATCCCAAGCTCAATCAGAATCTGCCAGCACAGAACTGGATACGAGGCTCAGTCCCATGAACTATGAGATGATGACCTGAGCCAAAATCAAGAGTCTGATGCTCAATTGACTGAGCTACCCAGGTGCCCCAAAATTTTGATTTTCAGACAACTATTTTTTTGTGTACCAAAATGTTTTACCAAAATTAGTAAACAATATGTTAAAATATCAATAATGAATATATCAGTATTAATTTGCTTAGAATGGGGAATAAATCATAAATAGGTGTTTATTACATGGTGAAGAAAGTGTTAACAAAATGAAATTATAGTCCTATTAAGTCCAGGTTTCTTATTCTAGTAAATCTTTAGCAGCTTCATGGTACATGAAAATTTGTTTAAATCTGCTTTATATAAGGTTATAATTATCATTGAGAGATTTTGCAATTACTCCATTTTTAGAGATAATTTTGGTTCTGTTTTTTGTAAGAGAATATATGTGGATGTCTCCTGACGTAGCAGATGTGCTAGATACAAACATACTTATTGTATTTTTCTAATAAATTTATTTAACAAAATTAGAATCAATAATTATGAAAATATTAATCGTCCTAACATTGGCTAGTCATTCCAAATTTTCTTATCTTAATTTTAAGTAAATTGATATTTATCTTAAAATGTGGGAATTAAATACCCATGAGATCTTGGATATCATATAATAATTTGCTTACTAATGCTATTTTACATACTTAAGTACATTATCCCCTGGATAATTGCAGCTGATTTTTGTGTTACAAAATGTTCAATCAATCAAGTTACTATTTAGTTTAAACAAAGTTAACTTGAAGTTAAATGTAGCATTATAAAATACTTCCTAAAAGTAATTTACATTGTATTTTTCATTAACTTTATGAATGATTACTCCTGTTGCACTTTGATCAAAGTATCTCTTGCTTTAATTCAAATAATTAACATTTTGAATTGTCTTTTGTTTACCACTTATTGATGGGTATTAGACTTTTAAAAATTAAGTTTGTAGGGGCCTGTCAACGCATGCTGATTAATATCCAAAGTAAATATTGACTACATTACTTCCAACTTTCCAAGGTAATTTCTAAAAGTTTCTTTTTTTTTTTTTTTTTGGCATCTTCATTGTTAGTTGGAGAATAGGAATGTGCTGTGATTTCATCAATTGGGGGTTATTTTTGTCCAAAAGCCTCTGAAGTCCCAATGTTAAAGTTCCATCCCTGAGTATGTGCTTGTTTGAGTCCCAAAGACACTTAATCACAAGAGATTCAAGTATAAAGACTGAATACCATTTTCACTTAATCCCGTAATAATATTTTATAGAGGGACTAAAAATTGAAGTTTAAAAATAACAATTTTTGCTAGGCCAGAGTAACTGTGTTTTATTATCACCCTTAAATATTGAATCTGTATATTTTCAACTACATTTTATACTTTGATATAAATAGAATACGTAATAAGTATCTGTGGGATATGCAGTTAATGTCACTTTTGAGGAAAGGCCCTCATAACACACTTGGGCTTTGGCATTCTTAAATTATGAGCTCTTTACAACACTCATGGGATAAATTTTGTATCTCCCAAATGTTTATACACATCTTCCATCTCCCTTATTTCCTGTTTTCTGGATTAGCAGTTGTTTTGCTGTGGTGGTTGTAGTGGTTTAATTGGGGAGGTTCTTGGTTACTGATTAATAATCTGCTAAATTTTATGATATAATTTAAAAATATATCATAGTATACTCTAACTCATATCACAGTGTAACTATATATGACTACTAAGTTTTTTTAATCTGTATTTGAAGTATAAACATATAATAAGAAATACAATTGTTAGTCATCAAAGTCAGTATAATTATCCATGTTAAAAATTGTTCCTTAACAATTTAAACAAATAGCTTTCTATTCTAAATACAGCTAATCATTGAAATATTCTTTTCAGTGAGTGTTGTGTTATGTTTTACATTAAATGTAAAAAACATAATAACAAACTAAAAGGTGAAGATCCAGTGATACTTTAACTTAAACCCTGAATATTCCCCCAGAATTACTCCCTTTGGAAAACATGTTTTTTTCCTCTTCTATATGAAGAATTATCATTATTAAAAATTATAGAGGAGAATAATACGTTATTTGAAATAATGATTAATAGTTGCTAATATTTATTGTTTCCTGAAGGCTAGGCATTTGTATTAAAGGCTTTACATAATTATTTTACTAATTTTTACAACACATTGGTATGGGTACTATTATCCCCATTTTGTAGATGAGGAAATCACAGCTTATAAAGGCTTATTGAGATCAGCTGGCTACCAAGAATCGTTGAAGTCTTTGAGGCTTTGTACTCTTGAGCCTATGTTCACACACTAATTTGAGGAGGACTAGAAGTGTGGTAGAAAATTAAGGCGCCCAAAAGTCCTTTGCACCGTGAGCCAAACTCAGGGTGATCAGATAGCAGCAAAGACCAGGCAGATGGTACAAGGCCTGGAATCAGAAGGGTTTTATTGGTAGTGATCAGGAACAAGCCTGCTAAGGAGGAAATGGAAAAGTCAAGGGCCCTGGAGAGCCTGAGGCCCACAACAGTGTAGTTAACTGATGACATAGAAAAACTAGAATCTGTACTGACAAAATAATTATGCCTTGTAAGTAGAAAGAGGCCATGCACAGATTTAGGAAGGGAACCATCCACATGCCTTTTTAGGTTAAAAAAAAAGTTTTTCACACTGAAAAGTAAGCATTACTAATTCAATCAAGAGGAAAGCAGACCTTAAAGGACTGCTAGAAAGCAACGTAACCAGTAAGCTAAAGCTAGGTGTATACAGCTGAATGCAGATCAAAAATAATCATCTGAAGGGCAGTAAATGTAAATTTAAAATACTTTGAGATCTTAGATCTACTTAATTCTTTTTTTAAAAAAAATATCTATTTATTTATTTTGAGAGAGAGGAAAGGAGACAGAGAATTCCCAAGCAGGCTCTGTACTGTCAAGGCTCGAACTCATGAACCGTGAGATCAAGGATCTGAGCCAAAATCAAGACCTATAAGACTCATTAAGATGATGAAAATAACAAAAGCAAACTAAGGAGGGCTTAAAAAGGAAGAATAATACAAAATGATAAATACTGTCAAACATTAGGTACACATAAATGCTTTAAGCTTGCCTAATAAAAGATAAGTATTCTTGATTGGCTTTCTAGACAAATTCAACTATATTATACTTAAAAGAGACAGCTAAAATCAACTGATACGGTTTAGTAAAAGGAATACAGGAACAACAGTGGTAAAATAAAAAGCATTGAAAGAGTATTCTTTATTGATAAGACATTCAGTTATTAATAACTTTGAATTTTTGTGTATAAGATCTGTGACAGCAGGAAGTTTGTCTGCTTCATAATTTACCCAGATGCTTCCTTAGCAGAACCTGGTACATGGTAAGCATTCAGTGAATATTTTTGAATAGATGAATGAATGAGAAGGAGGTAAAAATGAAAGAAAGATCTTAAACCAATTATATCAGGAACTTATTATTCAAAATGGAAAATTTTCTATTTCGAGGAACATCAACCTATAAGTACAGATTTTTAAAAATTCAACTAAATCATTAGTAGAAAGCATACATAAGTACATGCATGAGCTAATCTTTCAGTGAGCATTGATTTTCTAAGAAAAATAGCATTGAAAGACAGTTTAGAAGGTAAGTTTGAAATTTGAGGACTCCAAAATTTCATTCCAATAAAATTGAATGCAGAGACAAATTTCTTTTTTAAAACCTTGCAACATATAGAAAGATAATATGTAAAGAAATTAAAAGCAAAATTCTGTTCTTTATACATAAAGATGGTTTCATAAGAAACCATTTAACCTACAAAGTAGAAAAATAAAGTAAACCAAAATGCTTAGGAAAAAAGTAATAAATATAGTGAAATATAGATATTTCAACTATTCAGATATTTAAAGAATTAGAAATTAAACAACAAAATACAGTTTTTCTTTAGATTGATAAGGATTAGAGGAAATTTTAATTGAGACTAACAGAATTTGGGAGACAATTGGGACAATGAGTCATGTAACTGATAAAGTTGGGCTCTTTGACTCATGATTCTACTTTTAACATATAGACATCTTGTGGGGCACAGGGAGCAGAGATCTGAGTATAAAGATGTTTATCACAGTGTTGTTTATGGTATGAAGTGAAAACTACATTTCTAATTATAAAGGAAATAATAAGGTAAATAAATCCTTTTGATGAAATATTATGTCATATTTAAGTAATGTATTTGTGGACTGTGTAATCCCAAGAAATGATGCCTGTGATATTATGTAAATGGAAAACCAAGAAGAAAAGCCACATATATTTTGTGTTCCTAGATTTAAAAATCATAGATGTTTTTACATGAAAGTTAGACTGGAAGCATTAACAGTGGTTATCTCTGAGAAGAAATAATGGATGGTGTTTATTTTCTTTTTAATTATTTTCTCAGTTGTCTCTATTAATCATAAATTGATTTTATAAGACAAAAAATGTGAGGGCAAAAATAAGAATGTACTTAATTACTGTTAATGAGCACGTATGTCGACATCCAGAAAACTAAAACGCTTTAAAAATGTATTTAGATGATTGTCAGTAATATTTGAGGAATGAAGGAAAATGGAGGACATGGCCAGAAGATGTAACAGGAAGAAAAATCTGTTTTTAACATTTATAATCCAACAAAATGTATTTACCACTACTATCTAACAATATTTTAAAACTTTTAAAAAGTAGATAATCTGTAATTCCTTAGAAAGGGAGATTGTTTCTAAATGGAAGTGTGTTCAGCAGAACAATTTAGCCAAGGTACAACTGTATTTTCTTTTCTGTCAAATGGCCAGATTAGAGAAAAACTTTTGACTGAATATTTCATTTTCATCATTTTCTTACAATATTCTTTCTCTCAAAATGGAGCATTTGTAGACTAAAAGATACTACATTTAAGCTGAAATGTAGCTTTATGTAACAACCGTGTTCAAAGAGTAAGGATGAGTAGTACCTTCCCATCCCGTAGGTCTCTGGCATGAGGTCTCTGGAAGCATGCTATTGGGCTTTGTCATTGGTCTTGGACAGAATCCCAGCATCTCAGGATCTTAGAAGGTCACTCCCTTAGGTTATCATGAAATGCTTTAATCTCAGTTGCAACATCTGTATTAAATAATCGAGTATCTCAACTTGACCATTCCCTTGCTGGGGGGCTTGTTACCATCACAAGCAGCTTATTCCATGGCAGATTTCACTCATCTCTACTAGATCTCCAAGTACAATATAACAAATATTTAAATTCCAAATAAATATTAGGCAGTTGTGCCCAAGGAGCTTCCAACATTGTACAGAGAGAAATGGCATTTGAAATTATATAGAAATTAAATCATGACTTTAATATTCACTACACTGCCTATTAAAGTTATATCTGGGTAGTCAGGATAACTATTATAATGACTAGTATGGTATATATGTAATCAGTATTATTTTGATATAATTAAAGTAGAATTATACACAACATGCTGTAGGAGCACAAAAATGGAACACTACTATAGCAGGTATGCATTTGACTGCAGTTAATAGAAACTCAACCAGTAATGGCTTGAACAAATGGCCATATATTATTCTTGTTGTTATTTTTTCCTAAAATGCAACAAGTCTGGAAGTAGGCAGCTACTGGTTCAGTGGCTCTACAGTATTGAGATGGACAGATTCTCCTGGTCTTTATTCAGGATTGTGCTAGCTGATGTCAAGACACTTCTATAGCTAGACGTCAATTAGTCAGTTGTTTACTGGATAATAGTTCAGGCTACTATTTGTACAAGAGGCTGATGCCAGTCCTATTTGCCCTCTTTGATCAAGCAAGGGAGAAACTTTCCTAGCAACCACTTCTAGCAGACATAGGCTAAAATCTCATTAGTGGAATTTAGGTACATGGCTAACCCTAGATATAAGAAAGGCTAAGAAAGCATGGAGTAGGATTTATGGTTACCTTAGATCAGTCGAAGTAGAATTTAGGAGTAGAATTTAGCAATTCATCACTTATATATAACACCCAGTGCTCATCATAACAAGTGTCCTCCTTAATGCCCATCACCCATCTAACCTATCCACCAGAAACCCCCCCCCCCATTAACCCTAAGTTTCTTTATCATTTAGAGTCTCTTATGGTTTACCTCTCCTCTCTTTTCCCTTCCCATACATCCCACCCCTAAATTCCACATATGATGAAATCATATGGTATTTGTCTTTCTCTGACTTATTTTGCTTAACATTATATTCTCTAGCTCCATCCATGTTGCTGCAAGTGGTAAGATTTCATTCTTTTTGATGACTAATACTACACACACATACACACAGTGGACACTTGGGCTCTTTCCATAGTTAAGCTCTTGTTGACAAGGTTGGTATAAACATCAGGGTGCATGTAACCCTTCAAATCTGTATTTTTCTATCCTTTGGGTAAATACCTAGCAGTGCAATTGCTGGATCATAGAGTAGTTCTATTTTTAACATTTTGAGGAACCTCCATAATGTTCTCTAGAGTGGCTACACAGTTTGTATTCCCACCAACAGTGTAAGAGGGTTCCTCTTTTGTTTCCTGTTGCATCCTCTTGTTTCCTGTGTTGTTAATTTTAGCCATTCTGACAGGTGTGAGGTAATATCTCACCATGGTTTTGATTTGTATTTCCCTGACGATGAGTGATGTTGAGCATCTTTTCATGCATCTGTTGACCATCTGGATGTCTTCTTTGGAAAAATGTCTATTCATGTATTTTGCCCATTTCTGCACTGGATTGTTTGCTTTTTGGGTGTTGAGTTTGATAAATTCTTTATAGATTTTGCATACTAATTCTTTATCAAATGTTATTTGCAAATATCTTCTCCCATTCTGTAGGCTGCCTTTTAGTCTTCTTGTGTAAGTAAGAACAATACAGTCAGAACATTTGTAAGGACCTCATGCAGGGAGAACAGTATGAGCAAAGGTGTCTGTGTTTGAATACCATCATAGATACAAGGTACACTTACCAGTTTACTAGAACTAGAGTAAATTTTGTGTGAGAGGAAAATACAGTGCCAGGGCATGGGAACTCTTATATACCATGATAAGAATAATCTAGACCTATACTGACCAAAAGGTAACTAACCACACACATGTAGCTATAAAACTTAAATTAATTAAAGTGGCTCTGTTGGTTGAGTGCCTGACTTTGGCTCAGGTCATGATCTCATGGCTTGTGAGTTCAAGCCCTGCATTGGGCTCTGTGCTGACAGCTCAGAGCCTGGAGCCTGCTTCAGATTCTGTGTGTGTCTCTCTCTCTGCTCCTCCCCTGCTCGGGCTCTCTTTCTTTCTCTCAAAAATAAACATTAAAAATGTTTTAAATTTAAATTATAAATTTACTTCTTTAATCACACTATACCTATTTCATGGGCTCAATAGCCAGCCACATGTGACTAGCAGTTATTTTGTTGGACAACACAGATATAGAACAATCCAGTCATTATAGAAAGTTCTGTTGGACAGCATATGGCTAGATCTTTAAGGTAAGGGTAGGTGGTCTTGAAACATAATGGTTTTATGATCATATTTGTTATTTAAAAGGACTGCGCTGGCTGCACAGTGGTAAGAGATTGGGTAAGTAAGAATCAAATATGGGTCACACTGTTAGCTACAAAAGCAGTGACTTCTGTTTTCTAAAAGAGATGATATGATGGCAGCCTGGACAAGATAAAAGCAGTAAGAATAGAGGTAAGTGGAAAAATTTGGGAAATACCAAGTTGCTGGGATTGTCAGGACTTGTAACTAATTGAATATGGGAGTGAGGGAGAAGGAAAAATCAGAGATAATTTGGACAACAAGGTCAATGATGCTAAAAATCACAGAAATAATGAATGGTAGAGAAAGAAATTTCAAAAAAAGGAAGAATTGTATTGAGTTTGGAGTTTCTGTGGAAACGTGGAGATTTAGTAGAAAATTGAATGATGTGGTTCTGAAGCTTTGGAGACAGGTTGGAAAGTATTGGTTAGATAGACTACATGCTATATGCTGCTAATTGAAGTTGCTAGTAAAGTGAGACAAGAACAGAGATACTTTTCTAAAGAATATCCACTGTGTGTAACTAACTTTTGAGAATATAAAGCAGGAAGTGATTTGGTATAATTGGTATTTAAAATAAATTATTGTAGTTTGTGTATTTGAGAGAGACAGGCAAGACTGGAAACAAGGATACCAATTTGGAGGGCTTTGCGCATGTCTGAGTAAGAATTGATAATACAGTGGAGCAGAGGCAGTTTAAAAAAATATCTTACAGATAGAATCTATGATTTGGTAATAAGTCAAAATGCCACATAGTACTTGGGAGAGTGGAAACTTTGTGGATTGGAGCCACTACAGTTTTAAAGCATCCAGCTGCCCCACTGGGCCATCCTTTTATTCATGTGCTCAAGTGACTATTTCAACTTCTTTCTCCCTTGCCACCAGCCTGAATCTCACCTTATTTTCTGTCCTCTGGTTGATACTTCCATTCACTCTTTCTTTCTATACTTTGGAATTGACTGTTTCCCTCTCCTTCATAACCGTAACTCATCAGGTAGTTATATCTACAATATTTTTATTATTCTTTGCTGGTTCTTTTTGAAGGAAAAAAAGTAAACAACAGAAATGCTGCTTTGACCTTTCTCCTCCAGCAGCCCTGCTCATCTCTTTCCTTCTAAACTTCCAAAGATGACTTCTCCAGTTTCCATTTTTTGTTGATTCACTATCACTGTGGAGAATGGAGATTCACTATGACTGTGTAAATGATCTAAGTACACCAATTGAAAGGTCAAGAGTAGAAGATTTTAAAAACATAACCCAGCTGTATAATGTCTTCAGGAAATACACTTTAAATATAATGATAGGGAGATTAAAAGGTTGGGAGAAGACCTATCATGCAAACATTAATCAAAAGAAAGCAGAAGTGGCTATGTTAGAATCAGAGTAGACTTCAGAGTACAGAGAATTATCAGATACAAAAAGGGACAGTGTTTATATAATGATAAAATGGCCAGTCCACCAAAAAGACTTAGCATCCCTAACTGTACATGCAGTAAACAACAGAGCTGCACAGTATGTAAACCCAAAACTGATAGAACTGAAAGGAGAAGTAGACAAATCCGCATTTATAATTGGAGGCTATCAATTGATTTAAAAAAAAATAGCCAACCATATAGAAGAACTCATTAATAGTATCATTCTACAGAATCTGAGTGACAGTTACAAAACACATCCTCCATTAATGGTATAAACACGTTCTTTTCAAGTGTTCCCAGAGCACATACCAAGATAGATTATATCCTAGGCATGAAACAAACCTCACCAAATTTAAAAGGATTGAAATCATAGAGGATGTGTTCTTTGACCACAATTCAGTCAAATTAGAAATAACAAAGATAACAGGAATTTTACAAATGCTTAGAAAATAACACCCTTCTAATAATCCCTAGACAAAAAGTGAGTGTCAAGATAAATAGAAAATGCCATTGACGTGAATTAAATGAAAATATACCATATCAGGATTTGTGGAACACAGCTAAAGCAGAGCTAAGTGGGCAATTTATTGCACTGTCTGGTTCTATTAGACAAGAGGAAAAGTCAGGGGCGCCTGGGTGGCTCAGTCGGTTAAGCGACTTAGGCTCAGGTCATGATCTTGGGGTTTGTGAGTTCCAGACCTACATCGGGCTCTGTGCTGACAGCTTAGAGCCTGGAGCCTGCTTCAGATTCTGTCTCCTTCTCTCTCTGCCCCTCCCCAACTCGCAGTCTGTCTCTGTCTCTCTCTCAAAAATGAATAAACATTAAAAAATTTTGTTTTTAAAAGAGGAGAAGTCAAATAGTAATCTAAGCTTCTACCCCAAGAACCTAGAAAAAAAGCAAAATAAAGCAAGGAGAAAAAAAGAATAAAGGTAAAACTTAAAACCAATATAATTAAAAACAGAACAACTATCAAGATAAATGAAACAAAATATTTCTTTGAAAAGATCAATAAAATTAACAATCTATCAAGAAAAAAAAAAACAGAAGAAAGTGGATGTGCCTGTAAAAGAGCATAGGAAAGATTCATATGGTAAAGTAACATATTTTTTTTTTAAAGTTTTTCTCTTGAGAGAGACAGAGACAACTTGAGCCAAGGAGGGGCAGAGAGATGGAGAGAGAACAATCCCAAGCAGGCTCCGCACTGCCAGTGCAGAGCCTCATGCAGGGTTCAGTGCACAAAACTGTAAAATCATGACCTGAGCGGAAACCAAGAGTCAGGTGCTAACCGCTATCCAGTCACCCCAAAGCAGTATTTCTGTATTATGACTGTATCAGTGGTTTTATATCCTGGTTGAGTTACTGTACTATAGTTTTGCAGGATGTTAACTTTAGGGAAGTAGTGGTCACAGAATCTCTCTTTACTGTTTCTTACAACTGTGTATGAATATATAATTAACAAAAAACAAAAAGTATACGTAAAATAATGTCAATTCAAATGACTCACATCTTTTGCCCTTTTATAAATTGGGTTATTTTTCTTAGCACTTACTGTGTTTTGAGAGTTCTTTATATGTTCTAGATACCTGTCCATTGTCATTTTTGTGATCTACAGTAGTATTTCCCAATCTGTGTCCTGTCTTTTAAGTATCTTTAATAGAGTAAATATTTTAAATTCTGGTGAAATTCACTTTAGTAACTTCTATTTTTATGTTTTTCTTTTTTAATTTATTTCTGAGAGAGAAACAGCCAGCATGAGCAGGAGAGGGTCAGAGAGAGAGGGAGACACGGAATCTGAAACAGGCTCCAGGCTCTGAGCTGTCAGCACAGGAGCCCAACACAGGGCTTGAACCCACGAACCATGAGATCATGACCTGAGCTGAAGTCAGACACTTAACTGACTGAGCCACCCAAGTGCCCCTATTAACTTTTTTATAAAATTTGCTTTGGGGTCATATCTAAGAACCGTGTGTTTAACTCAAGTCAAAAACATATTTTCTTCTGATTGTTTTAAAGCTTTATGTATGATTCATCTTGAGCTAATTTTTGTGTAATGTGAGGGGTATAGGTCAAGGATGTTTATTTTTGGCATATGAATATTGAATTATTCTATACTGCTATTGAAAGATTATCTTCTCATTGAATTCCCTTTGTCTTTGGTTAAAAACTAGTTGATTTTATTTGTGTGGGGTTTATTTCTGAACTATTATGTTTTATTGATCGATCTCTGTACTTAATACAATTTGCCAGGAAACTTTCTAGCTTGGAATGTTCTTTGTTGGAAAGTTTTTAACCTATAACTTTATTTTTTAATACCTATATGACTACTCACATCATTTTTTACAGTTCATTTATTTTGAGAGAGCAAGTGGAGGAGGGACAGAGAGAGAGAGCGAGGCTGAGTCCCAAGCAGGCTTCACACTGTTAGCTTAGAACTCGGTGCGAGACTTGAACTCACCAACTGTGAAATCATGACCTGGGTCAAGAGTTGAACGTTACCAGCTGAGCCACCCAGGCACCCCTCCCATTGTTTATTTCACAAGTGATTTACTCGCTTATGTTGTTCAAGGAATTGTCTGTTTCATCTTAGAAGTCAAACTTCTGAGAACAAAGTTTTTATTTCCTCACGATCCTTTTAATTTCTGTGGTGCCTTTAGTTATATAGCTTTGTGGGGGGGGGCATTCATGCTATGGGGTGATTTTTATGTTACCTCTTATCTGCCTAGAAGTTTATCAACATTATTAATATTTTCAAAGAACCAGCTTTAGATTTGATTGATTTTTCTCTCTTCTGTCTTTTTCCTCTGTTTTCAGTTTTATTGTTTTTAGATCTTATTATAAGTTTCTTTATCCTGGCTACTTTGGGTTTATTTTGCTCTTCACTTTTAAGTTATTTAGAGTGGAAGTCCAAGGGTGCCTGGGTGGCTAAGTTGGTGTATCACCCAACATTTGATTTTGGCTTAGGTCATGATCTCACGGATTGGTGAGGTCGAGCCCTGCATTGGGTCTGTGCTTGGGATTCTTTTCTCTCTCTCTCTCTCTTCCCTTTCCTCGTGCACTCTCACATGCTCTCTCTCACTCTCAAATAAATAAACAGTAAAAAAAATATAAGGTGAAAGTCCAGATTAATGATTTCAGAATTAACTTTTATAGTATAAGAATTTAATGCTGTACGTTTCCTTCTAAGCACTGCTTTAGCTATGTTCCTGTATTTTCAATATGGTATATTTCATTTTTCTTCAGCTCATTGTATTTTAAATATCTTTTTAAAGACTTCTTTTTTGTGCCATGGGTTATTTAGAAGTCTGTTGTTTATTTTCCAAATATTTGGGGATTATCCTTTTTGTTTTGTTTTGTTTTTTGTTATTTATTACCAATTCCATTATGGCCCAGAAACTTAATTCCCATGATTTTTATTTATTTAATTTTGTTAACGCTTGTATTTTAGTCCTAATAGGATTTGTCTTGGTGAATATTCCATGTGTGTATAAGAAGGATATATATTCTGTTACTGAGTATAATGTTTTATAAATGTCTTGGGCCATGTTGGTGTTGAGAGTGTTGTTCGGATCTTCTATACATGTTTTTTCTATTCTGTTAATTATTGAGAAGTACGTATTGATCCAGTTGTAGTGGTGAATTTCTGTTTTTGAATCCAGAACTACTTTACAATGACCAGACACCTGAGATTGAGAATTAACTACCCAGTATTCTTAACTCAGTACAAATGGCACAGTGTATGGGTATTTTTAAGTTATGGCTTGCCACTCAGTTTTGTTTATTTCCTGGCTCTTTTTGAATACAGGGAATATAAGTTCTGTCATTTGTATTATGTGAAGAATTCGTTATAAAACTTTTAAATATAATAGGGCTTATGAGCTTTAAGAAACCATGGCATGTTACAGCTAAAAGGACTGTAACTTACATTTTTGGGAATGCAGTGTTAACCTGGACCAGGTTTTTTTTGTTCTTCTTAAAATTCTGCCCATAGTTTCTTCCAATTAAATGACGTCTTTCTCCAGTGTTTTGGAGCTTAGTAAATATACTGGACCAGTGAAAACAACCAAAAAAACCAAATGATGG
This sequence comes from Proteles cristata cristata, assembly GCA_017311185.1. Lineage (NCBI taxonomy): Eukaryota > Metazoa > Chordata > Mammalia > Carnivora > Hyaenidae > Proteles > Proteles cristata. The sequence goes on from JAESUZ010003188.1 coordinate 319,254, forward strand.
CATTTTCCTTTAATGTATTTGAATAGTTTTAAATGCTTCCACAATACAGGCATACCTCATTTTATTGTGCTTCACTTTATTGCACTTCACAGATACTGTGATGTTTTTTTGTTTTTTGTTTTTGTTGTTGTTGCTGCTTACAAATTGAAGGTTTAAAACTTCGGTGGGGTATGTCAGTGTCAACTGCAAATGTAGTAGAAACAGCAGGAGAACTAGAATGGCTGCAATCTCATGAAGAAACTAACAGATGAGGACTTGATTCTCATGGATGAGCAAAGAAAGTGGTTTCTTGAGATGAATCTGCTCCTGGTGCAGATGCTGTGAAGGCTGTTGGAGTGATAACAAAGGATTTGAATGTTTTATTTATTTATTTATTTTATTTCTAGGAGGGAGAGAGAGAGAGACAATGTGAGCAGGGGAGGGTCAGAGAGAGAGGGAGTCACAGACTGAAACAGGCTCCAGGCTCTGAGCTGGCAGTCAGCACAGAGCCTGACGCGGGGCTCGAACCCATGAACCGCGAGATCATGACCTAAGCGAAAGTCGGACGCTTAACCGACTAAGCCACCCAGGCGCCCCATGGAGTGATAACAAAGGATTGGAATATCACATCAACTTAGTTGATGAAGTAGCAGCAGGGTCCGAGAGGATTGGCTAAGGTCTTCTGTGGATAAAATGCTATCAAGCGTGTCATGTGGCTACAGAGAAATCATTTCTGAAAGGGCATCCATCAGTGTGGCAGACTTCATTGTTGTCTTATTTTAAGGAATTGCCCCCAGCCACCCTGACCTTCAGGAACCCCTACTCTGATCAGTCAAGCAGCCATCAACAGTGAGACACGACCTGCCACCAGCAAAAATATTGTGACATGGTGAAAGCTCAGATGATGGTTAGCATTTTTTTTAAGCCATAAAGCATTTTTTACTTAAACTATATACATTGTTTTTTTTAGACAAAGTACCACTGCACACTTCATAGACTGTAGCGTAAACACAACTTTTATATATACCACTGGGAAACCAAAAAGTTAATTTGACTTTATTGCAGTGGTTAGAACTGAAGTCACAGTATCTCTGAGGTATGCCTGTATCTAGTTTCTAATAAGAAGTATTTACACTTGTTCATCTATACCATGGAATACTACATGGCAATGAGAAACAGTGAAATCTGGCCATGTGTAGCAACATGGATGGACCTTGAGGGTGTTATGCTGAGCGAAATAAGTCAGGCAGAGAAGGACAAATATCATATGTGTGCACGTATAGGAGGATTAGGAGGAACTTAACAGAGGACCAAGGGGAGAAGAAGGGCGGAAATGGTGGGGGAAAGGGAGAGAGGCAAACCATGAGAGACTCTTGAATGCTGACAAAAACTGAGGACTGATGGATGTGGGGGGAGGAGGGATGGGCATGGAGGAGGACACTTTGGGGATGAGCACTGGGTGTTATGTGGAAACTAATTTGACAATAAACTATTTGTAAAAAAAAAAAAAGTATTTACAGTGAATGTTAAAATGCTTCCAAAATATATGACATGTAAGAAGTTTTAAATCATAAACTTTTTAGCTCTGCAACTAAGGCCTCATTTATTAAGTTGTATTTATTTATTAAAACAGGTCATTTATTCAAGATCAACATGTAATATATTTTCCAAAATTTTCTGCAAGAATGTGGTTAAATTCGCAGTTTTGAAAGTTATATTTCTGATTAAAAATTGAGGTGATTGAAACATAAGACATACTAGACGCCTGAGAAATGCTGATATGCTGAAAGGTCAGGTTAGTTCGTATAGAATATACTCCCCACTCCAACACCATTCCAGGTACTAAAAGTCATCCTTATCTTTCAGTCCTATATCTTAAACAGAACAATACTTTGCCAACTCCAGTCTTAATAACCAGACCTGGATCAACTTCAGGTTATATCAGCATTCTCTAAAGGAAGCCTGATAAAACTGTGACTTTACAATTGTTGTGATGTCTTTAACTGAATATAAGTGTATAGGGAAAAAAATATTACCCCCAAAACTTTTCACACATAAAATGCCATCTAATGAGGCTCATAAAAACAGAAAACTTCACCAGAAATATGTTGTCAGAGTTGTTTTTAAATCACTGTGGGACAATGGAATATTGTCTTTAAGCATTCTGGTTTAACAACAGAGTGATATACAGCTATAAATCCTGTATTGCTTTAGAGTCTATTAGCCAGACAGCAGAATACATTTAGATTAGAAGAGAAATAAGTTTTTTCTTCCAGTCAAAACTGTGCGTTCTAAAGCATGGAGGAGACATTTTCAGGACTTACTGGGAAATAATAGTTAAATGTGGGTAAAAATTTTGGCATTATTAATCTGTTTCTCATATTCAATTTCTCTGCATTTTTTCTCACACTTGGCTTCTTTATTTTTGGGTCTCAAAAAGTGTTTCTACTCTCCAGTTCTTTCCATAGCCGCATAAGCCAGAGGCAAACTGAATATCAATAGCTAATTGCCCTAATAAGCTCTTTCCTAATGCCATCTGGTAATTCATGTATGACATCATATTCCATTATTACGTATACCTAACTTGTATCACTTACGTCAGTCATAACATTGTGTGTCTTTGATAGGTCTCTGACTAGACATAGACTTCTACCCTTACTTTTTGACCTCTAGGGACTCTGCCTAAATTGTGTAAAACCTTTTATAGGAACTATTCGTACTTAAAACAGATGTGTGTAAATGCCAGGTTTTCTGAAGAAGTGTTTCTTGACTAGCTTTTAAAACATTTGACACCACCAGTATGTATTTTGTGTAAACCTCCATTATTTTTCTGAGTTTTGTGAAATTATTTTAAGGACATTGTGTTACTATTACATATTATAATTTTATATGATCCACAATACCAAGACAGAATGCTGCCTGTCCACCATTAATTCTTCCCTGACTGAAATGTTACAGAAACTTTGACCTTGCTTAATAAGAGGACCTCTTCCAAGCTTATCCTCTCATGAGATGCTATTTGACAAAGGCTGCCGAGTCAATTAAGAAAATTCATCATTTACTACCGTCTATTAAAAAGGGTAATAAAATAGAGCTTTTCTACCACAAACTAAGAAAACCTTTTTCTTTACTACTTAAGGATACAGATGAAACATTGGTAGAGCATATTGCCTTTTCTTTATTTTGTTTTTTCATCATATGTTTCTTCTTATTTTCATAATTTTAAATAGATTTGTACTAAAATTTAAGTACAGAAAAAGATATGTGTAATTTAGTTTGGCGTGTATATATGAAAAAATTTCTTCGCTGAAAAATTTGTTTTCTCTGTAAACATAATGCTTTTGTTTTCACTTCAATTATTAGGTATTTTTGCATGATTTCATAACTTACTTTTTTTAAATCAATGTACCACCTGCAAAAGGTTTTTATTAGGACTTGAACTGTAAATGGTGTGTAAAAAAAAATCTCCGGACTTTAAAAAAAAAATTAGTCTTATTAAAATTAAAGGTTGTACTACATGGAATTTGTTGGAGAAAATATGTTGGTTCTAGGTTACAGTGAGTGCTTGCAAAAGTTGAGTTAAAGTCAAATTAAGAATATTTCCTTTCTCGGATTGCCACATGGAGTTTCTATTTGCAGAGCACTTAAAACCATGTCTGGCACATAGGAAACACTTTCTAAGTGTTCATTAAATTAAAAAATAATGATAAATCATAGCAAGGATCATAAAATTCTAGTTAAGACCTCTACCTCTAAATAATAATAAAAATGATGAATAATATTACTCCTTCAAATTGAAAATTAATGGGAAATGGTTCTTTCCGGAGTCATGAGTTCTCATATACCAAATGCCTTTGCTCTGGTTTAGGCCATCAGTAATAGCTGTCTTTTTTGTAGCTTGATCAGCTCCCAGGAGGAGGAGTACCTCTGTCAGTTGGTATTTATGACAGTACTGCCAAATCAGGCTGGGCTGGCTGGTTTTCCTCTTCAGCTTTCCCCTCCCACTCTTTTCATTGGGGAAACTGCAATTTTAAAACAGTAGTAAATGTGGGGTGAGAGTGATCAGTTATCTAATTATCCTCTTCCGCAGGTTGCATTGCTGGTGGTGGAGACCAGACACCTCCTTTCTGTACAGTGCTGCTTAGAGTGCATCTGCTAGGCCTTCTCCTGGCTCCCCTCCACACCGGGGCTTTCTGCCTCTGCTGTTCTTTATTCTTTATCACCCCCCTTCCCACATCCTCTTCCTTGCCGCCACCCCCCACCTCTCCATTCCCATCTCCAGCTAATGCATTCAGCTGGCGTTAGAACATAAAGACTTGTGGGGATGAGCACTGGGTGTTATGTGGAAACTAATTTGACAATAAACTATTTGTAAAAAAAAAAAAAAAAAAAAAAAGACAGGAGAAAGAAAAGGAAGGGAGGCCTATGAAACCTGTAGAGTTTTTTTAATGCTGCGTTTAAGCCATTTATTTATACGGTTTATATGCTCTCACTGTTTTCTTTTTTACCAGGCTACAGAGATCAGTCCCCCTCTCAAGTTTGTTTTATTATTTTATTTTTTTAATGAAATACCTGAATTTATTTACTTATTTTCCTTAGTTTATTGTCAAGTTGGTTTCCAACAAGTGCCCTCCTCCATGCCCGTCACCCCTGCCCCCCTCTCCAGTTTGTTTTAAATGTCTTAAGGGATCTCTGATAAAACAAGTTTGACTATTTCCCCTGTACCAGTTTCCAATGGTAAGTTTGACAGTTGCCTCCCAATCCCTGCATTTTGGAATAACAGTCCCAAGACAGTGAAAGACTAGCTCACCAAATCCAGGACCTGTGATTTTCACAGCCAAAGTGTGGGTCCCCATAGCCACCTGACCCACATATGATTGGCCTCTTTGCTTCTTTCTGGTTGCTGCCGACTCCATTCTAGGTGGTCAGAAGTTTGACTCTTTACCTAGCTGTTCTTAGATTTGTAAGTTTTCATATTAAGGGAATTTGATTGAGCTATATGTATATCCTTTTTTCTTTATTTAATTCCTTCTGCTTGATTTCATTTTATGATAATTGGGTGGTTTTTTAATTTTTTTTAAGTACCGTTTCAAGTCACTCAGCATTCACTAATTATTTTTTTATTTATTTGTTGTGAGAGAAAGCAAGCATGGGGGGCGTGGGCAGAGAAAGGGAGAGAGAGAGAATCCCTCAAACTCACAAACTGTGAGATCATGACCCGAGCTGAGATCAAGGGTCAGATGCTTAAGCGACTGAGCCACTCATGGTCCCATTCAGTAAATTGTTAGTAAGTACCTATTGATATCAAGGTTTCTGCTTTACGTTAGCATCATTTGGATATTTGGAGGATTATTACTTAGAATAGGGAGAAGCTTTTCTAGAAAACTAAGCCTCTGAGAAGGCCAAGAACCCGTAGAAAGAATTTAGGTGATGGGGCATTTTTTGATTCAGCAAGTGAAAAAAATCCTCTATCAAAAAGTGTTTGCAAAATAGATGGTTTAGGACTGCTGTATGCCTTCACCCTGATGTTTCAAGGTGAGAGGCTCAGGAGTCCTAAGCCAACAGAGAGATTATGGATGGGTTGCCTTATGAATGAGACATTGGATGAAATGGCAAATAAAGTCCAATATTGAAGTTACACATCTTTGAAAATAACACAAATGACTAGATTCATTCCCTATAAAAAATAACCAAACCCAAGTTTTTAACCAGTAGTGATTAGTTTTTTTTTTTAAACTAGCATACTGTATTTTTATATTGAAAATGACCATGCCCCTTCTAAAGCCTGATCGCTTTAACAAGTCATGTACTTTTATCAATGAAGCATTATTAGTCAAGATACTTGTGGAATTCCCTTTTTGTAATTACCTTCATCACTAGTGTTGGAACCACATTAGAAACTTTTTTTATAACAGTGTAATCCAAATAATCAAAAAAGTTCTTGACCTCAGGGCATTGTCTATCTTCATTTCTCATGTTGTTCACTGCATTTGTCTCTAGTTAGAAGTGTTAGTTACTTGCATGACTAAAACTTATACCTAAAACATACTTCCTGGCCTCTATGGGACTATACAAAAAACCTACCATGGGTTCTGAATGAATCATTTTATATATATAAATTTCGGTATTTCTGTTTAAAAAATCAGTGTCATTACTTTCTAGTCACATGCTCTGTGTATTTTGTTAAGGCTATGTGAAAAATTGATGTCAAGTATCATACAGTGAAATCAAAACAATACATTTGATTCGACTTGATGATGAACACTATATTTTCAAATACTGCCTTAAAGTGAAACTTGTGGATTACCTAAAAGAGAGAATCCAGTCTGAGATGTTGTCCTTTTCTTATAAGATACTCATTCAGCTAGTGACATACTTGACTGAATGTTTTGAGTTTTGTTCTCTATGTGAGCCAGTTTAATTGGCCACAGCCTCCTGAGAGTCCGTGTTCATCCTTAAAAACAACTGGGAGCATACAGGGGCCTTGAGAGTGCCATAAAGAGAACAGTGCATTTGAAGGACCGTGGAGCCTGGTAGAGTGGGGTCCTGGCTCTTATAGCAGCCATAAAAATAGCCGAGCCAATAAGCTGCCATACCTTCTTTTGAACATAAGCTGGAAGTTAGAGAATCTGGAAGACAATTTGGTAGAGTTCTATAAAAACCTTGGCTTGTAAGAAAACAACTAAAGGGAAATGGTAAAGGGAGTGAGTGAAATCATTCTGTCCCTTGGATTGCAAACCACAGTCCACTTGGCCACATTTGGATTTTCAGCTATTGCCCAGCTGGTGAACAGTTCAGAACTATTTTAGGTCATGTGATCCCATTGCAGCCAATTGGGTGGTTTGGCAGACAGCAACACAGTAAATTTCTATTCACACAAATTGTACACATACTGCATTTGTCCATGTGCTTTGTCTGCCTGTCTATATTGATGATAACATATCTACATAGATGGATGGATAAATTGTGGGTATAGGTCCATACCTGGATATTTAGACACAGCAATTATATACTTTGATTCCTTCTAGGAAACAGAATGGTAGGAATAATCTAGTTAAATCAGTTTCTATGGGGATTTTTTTTTTTACTCCTTTTTTCATATTTCCTCTAGTTGTAAAAATTACAGTGATTACACATCATAAAGCCTATCTGTAATAAAACGCATCAGCTGGCCAAGGTTTTCATCGCTCACTCAATAATCCATTAATACAGCAACGCTGCCCAGGCATCTTTATAATACCAACTCGGAGGTAATTTTAATCAGCTAGACCAGCTGGTATTTAACAGCAGCTGCTGGAGATGCCACAAATATACTCAATAGCTGACATCTTTATTTGCAGTTTTTCAAGGGGAGAAGAGATTCTCCTGTGGTTACTTGTATTAAGCATTTAAAAGAAGGTGTAAAGTATACAGGGGTTTATACCTAACTGAGAAGGGGAAGGGATTAATGGTAAAACAAAGGTGATAAATTCTGTCAGGAGGAGAGGTTTGTGAATGAAGAAACTGCTTAGATGAATAAGAATATATTGGCTTTGAGTGGACTTCAGACCTTTTTCCTGGTTATGTTTATACTGATCTGGGGTATCAATCCCAGCCATGGAAATGCAGTCTGTATCTGTTGTCCAGCATCTTTATATCCTTCTATACTCGGTTTGTGGGAGCCTTTCCTACACAAAGCTGTGAAAAATTTGATCCTGTGAAAGAGTGATCTGCTCACATGCATGTGTTCTCAGCCACAGCTTATCATGTCCTTTTTGTTGTTTTATGAGTATATTTTTATTAATGTTCAATTTTTATATTTTTAAATGAAAAGAATTGGCAGCAATATGTACTGCCTGGTAGTAAATGGAGAATGCCATTTCACACTGGTGTGTATGAGCATGTGTGGGGGAAGTAAGCGTCGGCAACATGAAGTTAACAGTCACAAACCCATTATAAATAAAAATTTAATTACACTTGGGGGAGCTTGGCTTACAAAGCTCAGAAATCTATAATGGAGCCTGCTGGTAATAAATGCCTGATCTGTTTGTTAAACTCCACTGTTCCCATCTCTTTTCTCATCTTCTTTTCTAAAATACCTTGACATCTATCTCCACTGATTAGAAATTGGTAAATGGAGCTGGCTTTTGAATTTATAAAATATGTTGCCTTTACCTTGTTGGATGAGAATCTTACCTTTTGGTTTCATGATTAAAGAAGGAAGAATTAGAGTAAAGTAGAAAAAGGAATAGCTCTAGTTAGAGAAATAAAAGTCTTACTTGGCCTACATTTACAGATGATGGCTTTGCATACAGATAGCTGTGTATTGAAATGTGTTGGTGATATAAATGTCTGATATTTATATGAACAGAAGTTAAGTAGTTTCCGTTTTGTAGAAAATCTCTTGTGTCGTTTACTCTAAGACCGTTTTCAAAATTAAAGTCCATATAAAATAAACAAATGGGTCTTGCACCCTTGATAGAGAAATAGTTTTATTATTTCTGACTCTTGTAGAGCAATCAAACCTTTTCTTATGCTAATAGTTCTTGCTGGGAGATATGAAGCATTATAAACCCCTAAAAAAGTAAAATGTATTACAGGAAGAGTGTACTTCTGTACTAGATTAACCAGAGATTAACAAAATTCATTGTAATACCAAGACTTTTGCAGGTAACTTCATTTATCAGTGCCACTGATTTTTTTCTAGAGCCAAATAATGATCTGTCTGTGTTGGACTATGATTGAATACTTAAAATTAAAATCTAGTGACAGAATGGATTACTAAGACAGCAATTTGAATTTTAAAATTACTTAGCAAGCATTTTTTTTCCTGTTATTTGTAGTGAAAACAGTCTGTTTAAGTTTGTTTAGTGTGTTTGACAACAGACAGTTTGATATATTGCTGGGCACAGCGGTAGGTTGGACTTGAGTGGTATTAGCTCTCAGTGTTTTGATTAATGGTAATTGTTTCGATGAAAAGGCATGTTTTACGTACAACTCATAGTTCTGAAAAACAGAAGTCAACTTGCAAGATCCATAATTACTATTCTGAGTTAGCAAATAAAAAGGCCCAGAAGAACCTGCTAGAGTAACACAGTAGGATTTTTTTTTTCTCTTCACTTTGTATTGTGGTTACAGACTGTTCTTTATGTCAGAATATAATTCTCCTGTTATTTATCTTTTGTTCAATATTTGAAGTTGATTTATGACACATTTCTGTATCCCATAATTGAGTTTGAATCTGTACCAGGGTGAAATTTCACCTGTCTCTACAGTCGACTGTAAAAGGAACCCAAATCAACACAGTGTGGTAAAGATTTAAAACGTTTTTTAAATTTTTTTCCGGTCTTGTCTCTTATTTTAAAAGAATGTAATTTAGCAAACAATTAGAAAGCTTATTTAAACACTTCTGAGATTTGCATTACCTTTATTTTAAATAAAACATTTTACGTATCATTAATGGACACAAACCCAGGAAAAAAAGAAAAGGTTATTTTTCACTTGTAGAAAATAAAACATGCCCCTAAGGACCAAGTTTTTGTCAGTTTAGAAGCTGTCAGATTAACCCCCTTGTAACATCTTTCAGACACATAGGTCTGTATACATGTGTGAAAGAAATGTACCTACGCATATCTGTCCACCAAATGCATAATGCTGTGCATTTAGGTTATCAGTGTGCAGAAACTGGTTTTAAGAGATTATCTTTAACATGAATGAATAAAAACCACCTTCACGTGAAGACTTGGGAAGGAAGTAGGAGAAAATGCCCTTAATCATATTTAACTACCCTTATTTTAAGATAGTGAGAAATTATGTAGGTGGGAGGTAGTGTTAGGGAATTTTTTTCTTTCTCTTTACCTTTCTTCCTCCTAAAGAAAAAACTAGGTAATACAGTAAATATAATCAGAAAATTTAAAAAGTGACATGAATGGTCACTGTGTGTGAAGCCACGGTTGAAAATTAGTATTTGCACAACCTTTCCCTACTTATTTTTTTTTTTAAGAAGCGTAGAAATTTTGAGTCTAGTGGGTAATTTCCTAAATATTATCCAGGAAACTTAGTATGATATTTAAAAAATAGCCCTCCCTGACAGTAGCAGGATTTTAGGTTTATATCAACATTAGAGCTCTGGCATAAATATTAGCACATATCTCCTGTATAGCTTTTAGATAAGCCATGTTCTTTAATGTATTTGGAGAAAAGGAATAGGAAGTGAAATCTGCATTGCAGAAACTTGTGCTGTTACTGACTGTTTATATCTAAAAGGGAATGATCCTGCTCTATAGTAGCCTGGATTGAAATTGAAATGCTATTTGTCAGGTTGCTTATTCCCAGCAAAATTAAAATTAATAAAAGATTGTCTAAAGCATACCTAAGCCCTTGACACAAAAATAAATATAATTTAAAAATTTTTTTCCTCGTGGTTAACAACCATGTGTCATTGTGGCATCTTTTATTGAAAGGAACTTTATTTAAGTAGCATAAACTTGTTGGATGGGCTTCAATTAAATGATGATTTGTTAATGCAAATGTGTAGCGAATGACTGGTAGTACATCTGTCTCTTCATCCATAGGCCATTACTGTGCAGCGTTAGCACATGATTGTAAAAAATGAGAAATCATTATATGCAGGTAGTACATATTCAATCAATTCTGACCTTATGTCTCTTGCGAAATAAAAAAAGTATATAATGTAAATGATATTTAATCTGAATAACAAAAAGTGGCTCTTCGACTCCCTGTGACTTAGACTGTTAGGTGATTTGAGGTGACTGCTGTTTGGGATTGATGATTAAGGTGGCCCAGTGGGGAAGGGCCATCACTTTAACCCTTTGTTATTCCTCCCATGCACTTTTCCAGCCCAAATTGTAGTTTATGTTCAATTTTTTTTCCTTCTTCGTTTTTGTTTCTTTTCGAAAGTGGTTTGTGGGATAGTGGTGAGAAATGGGCACTGATGACCACCAGTGTGAGCGTGTTAAGCAAGCAGTGACAATTAATACAACAAAAAATGGTACAATTAGCTTCAGCTCCATAAGTGTCTAATGAGCCATTTGTCAGTCTTTTGCTGAAATAAACTACTCTATCTTAATTCTCCACTCTTGCAGCAAATAAATAAAAGTTATGAAACACCCGGGCACCAATAAAACATAATTTATTTCATAGGGCATGATAGAACTCTTTACATATCTAAAATGAACATGTTATTTACAAATGACTTGTGATACTCATATAAACCATGGATGTGTGTGCTAACTGCTTTCATTATAGAGATATGCATTTTTTTTACTGATTGTTTAATCATTTAAACGTATCATTACTCCTAAAGGCATGTGAGTTAAAGTGACTCCTCCTGGTGTGATTAACTCATGAGGCCAAAAAGAACCTCAGAAATGAGCTACTCTGCAGCTGAAGACATTAAGAATTTACTGGAAAGGACAAAACAATAATTTTCATTTGGGAACCTCTCAGCTCTCTGCTGATTATCTTCCTGCCCTCATTTATTTTTAGGAACCCCAATCTCTCGAAAGTTTTCATCATCACTATATATCAGTCAAACAAAACAACATTGTAAGCTTCTTTTTCACTTGTATTTTGTACTAAGTTAAAGTTGTCATCTCACCACACTGTAAAAATGTGAATTGAAAATTTGCATTGAAAATTTGAAGTATCACCCAAATGAAAGCCCAGATATTTTCAAAATAATTAGTTGTTTTAATCAGAGCAAGAATACACTGTTTTTCAGAATAGCATGCACTGTGGTTCCTTAGCCTAGTCCCTAGCCCAGACAGCAAGTAGCATCATCTTGAAGATTGTTATAAATGCAGACTCTGCAGTCCCTACTGAATCAAAAACTGTGACAGGGGTCCAGGAATCTCTTTTAACAAGCCTAGCACGTGATTCTGATGTCCACTAAAGTTTGTGAGCCACTCCTATGTAGTGATAGAGTAATTGAAGCAAAAATAAACATTGTAAGACATTTATGAATCCCTGACGAACACATAGAACTCAAAAGAAAGCAGACAGCTTTCGGCTTCACATAATTTCCATGAGATTCAGTCCATCTCCTCTTGGTCAGTTTACCGCTCACTTCCCTTAGTGCCCCCTTTCTTTTTCTCTTCTTAATTAATATATACCCATTTTATAAAATTACCTTAGTAGAGTTTTCAGGCAAATTCCAAGTTTCTTTGCCTGTTAATTACCAAATATTTCTGTATAGCAATTTAGAAGTAGTAGTATTGATGGTTAGTAGTTTGCTTTATGATTTCCTATTAAAATTATTTCAAAGCTACTAATAGTCCACTTAAAGAGAACAGGTTTCTTTCAGTGGGAGTCTGGGTGAACCCATAAAGGAGTAGGCAGGTATCCCTGGAAGAAATGGGTTCCGTACCCCAAAGTGGCTGATGGGGATTATTAGGACTTGATGCTTTATACTCGTAGCCTGAATGATTGGCTGTTGTTACCGGTAGCTGTAGATTGACCGCAAGAATGAAATTAAGTCGAAAGTGAAATTATCACCCAAGTGAAATTAAAAAAAAAAAAAAAAAAAACGGTGGCCAGGAAGGATTTTACTAGAAGTGACCTAGAAGGAGTGATAATTATAGGTGGTTTTATTTCAAAGGCATTCATATATCCCTTGGTACTCAAAGTGTGGTCCATCTGTTGGCAGTGCTACATCACCTAGAAGCTTGGTAGAAATGTGGAATCTCAGGTCCCATACCAGGCTAGCCTACTGACTAAGAATCCACTTTTTTTTTTTTTTTTTTTTTTTTTTTTTTTTACAAATAGTTTATTGTCAAGTTGGTTTCCATATAACACCCAGTGCTCATCCTCACAGGTGCCCCCCTCCGGGTAAGAATCCACATTTTAACAAGATTCTTGGAAGATTTGCTGCACATTAAAAATAGAGAATCACTTGCTTAGTATGTTAGCAGTCAGGGGATTGGATCAAAGATTGATAGTGAAGGCAAGCAGTTACTTTCGTATAAAGACAAATTCTCTATGGCTATGGTACTTCTGAGGGGATTTACAACAAATGCACAGTGCTATAGCAGCTGTAGGAGGATTATTTTATTGGCCTGACCACTTGATTTGGGGATAAATCCAATATGGAAATATGAAATTTGACTAATTATTTTTTAATTTAAATTTTAGTTGTCTCTCCTCCAGAGGAGAAATTAAGGTGATATAAATGTGAAGGGTGCTATAATCAAAGGATAACTTAGATTTAAATCTAAACTCTAAAAAATATTCTCAGCTTAGACTTCCTTAATTAGATTTTTAAAAAGTGTTAGAAGTGTTTAAATTTTGATATTTTTAAAACTCTGTTGCCTTATCTCTGAAGGTTAAAGAAAAAGAGGTGAGTTTATTATTACTTTTTTTTTCCCCGCAATACCAGAAGAAGGATTTATAATTTTTAGGTCACTTGTCTCATCATTTTCAATTTAGTTCAGAGCTGACAAAAATGCACTTATAGCTAATTTTCAATTATCCATATTAAGAAGAAGCAAAAATAGTTTAAGAAGTGAATATTAAGTAACATAAACAGATAAGGAGAATTGCAAAAGACTAGGTTATTTGGAATTAAGAAGCTAAACCAACTTTATCAGATATAAAGTAATCATTTAACAAATGGTGTCAGATGCTCGATCTCACATGCCATCCAAATTCCTCTCGGACACGTTCAAAGCAAGTTATCACTGAGGCTCCGAGATGCTGAGTAGCTTACCCAAGTACCCATAGCCGCTACCTAATGGAGCGATGTCTAAAACTTTTATCTTCAGACTCCTGGGCAAAATGTCACCATATTTCAAAAACATAAAACAGAGAAACAGCTCTCGGATGTAAAACATCCATCTAAAGGTATATAAATAAAAATGAATTTTAATTGGTGATTAAATTACATCCATTGTCAACCCTGTATAGAAATTAACAGATTGTTCTATGGAACAGAATAGAATGTCCAAAGAGAGATTAAGTAAATATAAAAATTTGTGTATACCAGTAGTAAATAGATATTAAATATGTTTTGTATGCCTACATGTATTAATGTGATAAAGATGACTTCACATTTATGGAAGGGGATAAAGTATTCAGTAAACAGTGTTCAGTTATCTGTTTGAAAAAAGTTAGGTCCTTATCACAGTCCTTATGCTGAAATTAAATCCATAAAGATTTAAACTTAAGTAAAACTGCAAAACAGGAGAAAAAATAGTCAAATATTCATTATTCTTGGGTATGGGAGGGACTTTCTACATGTGATGTCAAAGCAAAAAAAAAAACACAAAAAATTGAGGTTTTGGTAAATAAAATGTTAAATGTATAGGAGAAAATGAAATCAACTGTAGGACAAACTAGGAAAAATGTTTGCAGTGACATTACAAAAGATAAATATTCTTAATATGTTAAAATCTTTTACAAATAAATAAGACTAATAGTTGAATAAAGAATGGGGCAGATGTAATGACATTTTGATAGAAGTATGATTATATATGTACAGATGTACTAATAAGCATGTGAAAGCAATTAACTTACTAATCAAATCCATGCTAATTAAATCAACAGTGTTACGTCATTTGCCTGTTGGATTAACAAAGAGTTTACACTCTGTTTTGGGAAAGTTTCATGGAAAGGATCAATTTGGTAGTTTGTTTCAAATTCATTAAACTGTACATAACCTTTACCCTCAGTTTCATTACTGGGGAATTATTGAAAGGAAATAATGGTATACAGAAATTTTGCTTTAAGGTTCTTTTGGCCATACTGTTTTTGATACTGAAAAATTTTATTAATGCCTAGAGTAGAAGACTAGTTTAATAGATAGTACAGCAGAATACTTTTAATCCATTTTAAATCATTCTTTAGAGATAAGTATTTGTTGACACAGGAAAAGGTTATAATATATACCATCTTGGGGACATATCTTTATTATAAAATAAATGTATATCTTATCTGTGCAGAGAAATAGAATTGGAAAGCCATAAACCAAGATTATTTGTGGGTTATGAGATTATGGGTATCTTTTTAATTTTATTTCTGCTTATACTTTTATTTTCAGGCTTTTATGAAACAGATATAGATGAGTTATGTAATAAGGAATAATTAATTTTAATTAAGGTCAACCTTGATGTTAGATAATATGTAGAAAAATACATAAAATTAATTACTTTAAGTGTAGATTGAACCTTTCCTTTAATTTAGCATTTATTGTGCTGGTAACAAGTTTAGAAATATAGCTCAAGGAATATATCATGGGGTGTAGCAGAAGTTATTCCTGTAAATAAAAGGCACGTAAATCTGAAAGATTTGTGTACTAATGAAGGTATATCTACTGGTAATTAAGAAGAATGGCTATCTGTACTTCATGAGAGTCAGAAGGTAGATTAAGCAAGAAGAGATATTTGAGAAAGGTTTTGAAGAAGTTCTCTAAATTCGTGGAAGAGGCAGAGCATTTCTGTCATGTGTAAAAGTGGTGCAGAAAACATTGTAGTCTGCAATTAGGAAAGACTAAAATATGGGCTGCGTATAAGGAAGTATCCAAAAATGAGTCTCAGAAGATAGGATTTTAGACGCCACACTAAGATGTCCCTCAGATAAGCAGTGCAGGGCAGAAAGAGTGCTCTGGCAGCAAGATGGGCTGAAATATTATGGCAACAGGGAGACGCAAAACTGATGAAATGTCAGGCAGGAAAGATAAGGTGTTTGGCGGTGGTGCGATGGAGGGAAAGGCAACTACAAGTCAGAGAATGATATATTTTGGCCCCTCAAGGATTGGAGACTGGAGAGGGTGGGCTTAGAGGCTACACCCATTACCTGCACCCCCAGATACAGGAGGAGAGAGTTTGGGGCGGGAGAGGGTACAGTGATGATTTCTGGACCAGAGAAATCAGGGTTAAGCTGCCTGTTCAGATCTCTGTATCTGCTACGGTTCTGTATGGTGATGTCTTACTGCAGTACTCAGCTTGAGTAGTTTTCACAGTTCTTCTATTTTGGTAATATTCTGGTAATTTTCTATTAATTTCTTCCCAGATATTTGGCTTCATTTAAATGTGGTGGTTTAAAGGTTTTACTACATTTGAATGCCATTTATTAGAAGACACTATAGATGATTGAGAGTGTGAGTCAGCCTGCCTAGATTTGAAGCCAACTCCACCACTTCTGCTGTGTGACCATGTAGAAGAATAATTTGCCCCTCTAAGCTGCAGTTTCTCATCTGCAAAATGGGCATACTGCCTGTAAAGAGTTCAGAATTAAATGAAGTGCTTCAGGTAAAGCTCTCAGTATAGTAATCACTCAAATAAATGTTAGCCAGTCCAGTGTTATTACGACTTAAGACACAAATTTTTTTTAGGAAAATGCAGTTTTATAATAGAAGTAATATATAAAATATTTACACATTTTTCTAAAAATGCTTGTTGCAATATCTTCACTATACAAAACTAAGGGAATTTTGTGAATATGAATGTGACATTTTGAGAGACTTGAAGTTGCAGGGGCTAGTGCCTGTAGTTCAGGAATTTAGCTACAAGGTGGTGACCCAGTGGGGACTGCTTCAGTTAGCAAAGGAGCAGCAGGAAAGGACTGGAGCTATGGGTAACTGATAGAAGAGGAACTCACTTATTTTATAAGTAATTGTGAATTAGATAGAATTGCTGAGATCACTGGGAAGGGAGCTGGTTCCCCTCTGTCACTGACTCCAGACTCCGTATGATGATTTACCCTGCATTCCTTCTTTTTTTTTTTTAATTTTCTTTCTTTTTTTTTTTTTTTTACAAATAGTTTATTCTCAAATTAGTTTCCACATAACACCCAGTGCTCATCCCCACAAGTGCCCTCCTCCATGCCCAACATCCATCAGTCCTCAGTTTTTGTCAGCATTCAAGAGTCTCTCATGGTTTGCCTCTCTCCCTTTCCCCCACCATTTCCCCCCTTCTTCTCCCCCATGGTCCTCTGTTAAGTTCCTCCTAATCCTCCTATAGGTGCACACATATGATATTTGTCCTTCTCTGCCTGACTTATTTCGCTCAGCATAACACCCTCAAGGTCCATCCATGTTGCTACACATGGCCAGATTTCATTGTTTCTCATTGCCATGTAGTATTCCATGGTATAGATAAACCACATCTTCTTGATCCATTCATCTGTTGATGGACACTTAGGCTCTTTCCATGTTTTAGCTATTGTGGAGAGTGCTGCTATGAACATTGGGGTACATGTGCTCCTATGCCTCAGCATTTCTGTATCCCTTGGGTAAATTCCTAGCAGTGCTATTGCTGGGTCATAGGGGAGTTCTATTGTTAGTTTCCTGAGGAACCTCCACACTGTTTTCCAGAGGGGCTGTACCAGTTTACATTCCCACCAACAGTGTAGGAGGGTGCCCGTTTCTCCACATCCTCGCCAGCATCTAGACTTCTCTGATTTGCTCATTTTAGCCTCTCTGACCGGCGTGAGGTGGTATCTCAGTGTGGTTTTGATTTCTATCTCCCTGATGAGGAGAGATGCTGAGCATCGTTTCATGTGTCTGTTGGCCATCTGGATGTCCTCTTTGGAGAAGTGTCTGTTCGTATCTTCTGCCCATTTCTTGACTGGGTTGTTTGTGTTTCGGGCATGTAGTTTGGTGAGTTCCTTATAGATTCTGGATATTAACCCTTTATCTGATATGTCATTTGCAACTATCTTTTCCCATTCCGTTGGTTGCCTATTAATTTTCTGGGTTGTTTCCTTGGCTGTGCAGAAGCTTTTAATCTTGATGAGGTCCCAGTCATTTATTTTTGCTCTTGATTCCCTTGCTTTTGGGGATGTGTCAAGTAAGAAGTTGCTGCGGTGGAGGTCAAGGAGGTTGTTTCCTGCTTTCTCCTCTAGGGTGTTGATTGTTTCCTGTCTCATGTTCAGGTCCTTTATCCATTTTGAGTTTATTTTTGTGCATGGTGTGAGAAAATGATCTAGTTTCATTCTTCTGCACGTTATCCTGCATTCTTTCTAATCCCACTACTCTTACTGCTCTTCAGGAAGGACTGTGGAGATTCCGAAGGGCAACATTCCAAAGTCTTCTGGATGTGTTGACCTTTCCATTCTCAGTTTCCTAACATGAAATGAGAGCTGCTTTTGTTAAAGTTACAGTGACACACTTAGCCTGTACTTTCTTCTTGCCAAATGTACGCCTTCTCCGTCTGCTTCCTCTACATGAGATGTTAGCGTGGTGACCAGTGAAATCTTCCCTCTCAGAGGCGTCAGGTGTGCCGAGCCCTTCAGCGTGATTGCCGCCTCCCTGCCTATGCTGGCAGCTGGAAACAGATGAGAACTACTTCCGGACATCTCAGACCGTGGGTTGACAAAGGCCCTGCTTGTCCCAGTGCGGTTATTCAGAGTGCAGGAGCCTAGACTTTTTGATGTTCCTTACTGTGAACTTCTGAAACTGACAGTTTGCAAGCAAGCTGCCTGGTCCTTTCATGTGGTGACCCGTTCTGGGTATGGCAAGGACCCAAGCATGAGATGAAAACATAGCTGCGAGCCGCTGCTCCAAGGTTTTATCTTTCAAATATTAAATAAATAAGTAAACAGCTTCCTACGTTTCACTCTCACATTAACATTAATTTCATCTTAAATGTAAAGTTTGTTTTCCCAAATTGATCTTTTTAGTCTTCTGCTGCAAGGCCCTTCATTATTTTCTCTCTGGCATTAACTTTAGGTAGTGACCACCATCTTTATTTTTTCTTCCTTAAAATAATCTCCTTGCTCATGATTAAAAGGATCACCTCCTTCATTCTTTTAGGTAAATTCATTGCAAATGTCATGCATAATATTAGAGGTGGTGAGTTTCCAGCTGCAGAGCATGCGCGTGTACATGTGTGTACCTACGTAGAGCTTTTTTAATGCCCCTTTTTGTAGATTTCTGTACCAATATATGAAGATCAATTTCTCTGAATTACTAACCATGGAAATATGTGGGGCAACGTAGATGACCAATTATTACTGGTCAGATTCTTTTCTTGTTTTGACACACAAATCACTAAATGGTTTTTCAGAAAAAGCTTAGCTTGATGGGTCGTCACATAAGCTATTTGACATTTGTCCCCAGTCAAACCGGATGCCACATGAAAAATTTACTCAGGCAAGAAGCTCCTAGGAATAAACCGCTCTCTAGTGTTGCTCACAGGGGACTTGGCAAGGTGAGCGGAACTTCAACTTGTCACGGATGCACTGTTCTGACAAACATAAGTAGATGCTAATGGCTAAATCGTGACAGAATAAAGTCCCACAACCATATGGCTAATTGCCACAACAATATCTTCAGTGTTATTAATCAAGTTTTCATAGTGTGCCATGATAATTGGAATAATTAGAAACAGCATAGGCAATGCTTGTCTCTACCACACATTTTGCAGGCAGGGACCTCAAATAACCACACTTGCACTTCCAATACTGTATTGTTTAATGCTGTCTTTTCCTCAGCAATACTTTGGTTAATGAATTAACTGCTTGCCATTGGTGTCTTTTGTGTGAGTTTCTGTAGGGGCACAAGTATCTAAATGAAACCATTAAAGCCCCTGTGTATATGTGTAAATAGGCAATATTCCTTTAAGGCAGGAGTAGAAATCTGCCCATCTTGGGTCTTATGGCTTGAAAGATGGATTCTTTGTACACTAATTTGGACGATGGACATTCATTTTTGGTCATATATTTCCTGTTTTAGCTAATTTAGTTAAGAAAACGAAGAATTAGAAAGCAGTTGAATAAATTACAAGATATAAGTATTTGCATAATTTGTTGCAGACAACTACTACATAGTAGTGCTCCCAAAATGAATTATTTTGAACATGTCTTTCAATTATGGATGAAGTAAATATTACCATCTCTAATATCACAATCAAAACATATTTTCATGCTGGCTAATATTGAAATATGTTCAACTTCAGTCACTTATAAACTGATACTCACTCCTTCGTCGTAAGAGTGGAACGAGAATTTGTGTTTGACACAATGCTCTAATTAAGAGGGCTTCTTGGATTGCTTTGCTTTGTGAGGAGGTGACTGGACAGGAAAGGCAGAAGATTGATGAGAGCTTGTACCTTGGTGGTACAGAAGCATTTAGGCAAACAGATGAAGGGAAATGGCTGCTGTGAGTGTCTCTTATTAAACAGCTTCTCTCATTATTTTTCAGTATATAAATAGTCATAGTTTTGAATTCTCTACCATCTCAGTGTTTGTTTTCCTTGCTTTTTTGTCCCATTGCAAGATTCCTTACCAGAAGCAAGTCAAGCTGCATTTTTCTTTTCTTAATTTTTTTACATTTATTTCTGAGGGAGAGAGATGGCGTGAGCAGGGGAGGGTCAGAGAGAGGGAGACACAGAATCTGAAACAGACTCCAGGCTCCGAGCTGTCAGCACAGAGCCCGACGCAGGTCTCAAACCCACGAACCGTGAGATCATGACCTGAGCCGAAGTCTGACGCTCAACAGACTAAGCCACCCAGGTGCCCCAAACTTCATTTTTCTAGAATTTTCGAATCACTGGTGTCTTTGGCTGAAAAGTATCCCCCTATTTCCTCTAATAAAAGTAACTAATTAGAAATACTGTTTCACTGTAACTTCAGAATTACTAAGCCTAAAACTGTTGCTTCTGTAAATCCTGACTCCACAAAATTTAAAATCTCGGTGTTTCTCAGTCTCTCTTATTTAAATGAGTCCTTCTCTTCCTGCCTTCCTTTGCTTCTCTATGGGTAGAGTCAGAGGCAAATTGGAAATTAGACAGAAGAAAGTGAAAAGAATCTGATTTTCTTTCAATCCACTTAACTAATTATGTATTCACTTTGGATAAAATTATTTAGACCTTTTACTTCTTCTACTTTGTCTTCTGACTTAGTCTTTTGACTATTCATTAGTTAGAGGTCAGAGAGGAAAAAATGAAACTTTTCGTTTTGGTGCTCATTAACAGTTATAAAAAAATGGATGTAGAAGAAAACTTTAAACCAATGTCTAAAATGATGCTTGGATTATATGTAGATTTTATTCATTCATGTCTTGCTTTTGTGTTCTTCATTTAAACTGCAAGATTATCCTTTGTATCCATCAGTAGGCTTTCAGCTACAGGTTCTAGAAAGCTCTACCTCAAACTGGTTCAAGCAGCTTAAGGAATTTAATTATTTAACATAGCTGAAGTCTAGAGGTACTGGGACTCAAGAGGCTCAATTAAGGATTCAGGTTTTTTCTGTACCTCCACTGTGTTAGCCTCATCATCATCTTCTTAAGACTCATCTGCTTGAAATCACAAATTTTTGGGGGGCTGCAGTCCTCTTCGTTCTAGCACAGCAGGAGTCAGAGAATGAAACCTTTCATCTGATACTAAACAACAGTTTCTTTCAGCCTCTTGGACCAAATTAGATCATGTCTACCCCAGAACAGGAACAGTTGCTGAGGGGAATACTGTTTACCTTAGGCTCACTGGGGTCTGCCTTTAGAGCAGTAGTTCTTAAATTGTAACCTCTGACCCAGCACTGTCAACATCCCCTCTGGAAACTTGTTAGAAATGAAAATTCTTGAGTTCTACCTCAAACCTACTGAATCAGAGACTCTCGGGGTGAGGCCCAGCCATCTGTGTTCTTTAAAACCCTCCATATCATTCTGGTGCTTGCTGTGTTTGAGAATCACTGACCCTAGAACAAAGGATGCTGTCAGCTTCTTCCTGAATGATGTTGGGGAGACCTGCGTGACTGAACTAGATCAAGTTCACTAAATCAAGACCAGAATAGATTTTTAGTAGGTAGTCACTTCCCTATACTTGAACAAAGTATCAAATAATAAAAATAAAATGTAAACTATTAAAAGTAAGAAACAAAATGTAAGTTCCTTTTTTGTAAAACCATTTGTTCCTTGCTAAAATAACTTTGATGTGGACTTTGTTGGGTTTTTCTGTTGTTTTTTAATGGTGCTCTCCCCATCAGTGATGCTGTCCCCACATTCAGGTGTGCAGTGTGACACAATTCTGACCACTCATTTAATTTCCAGTCAGCTGCTGGGGAGGTAGATCAAAGATTTGCTTTCCAGCATAAGCCCTACCCTTCTCATGACTTTTTCTTTGTTGCAGGATGGCTGTAAGATGCAGCCACCTTTCTGCATCTGTGAGCAAATGCCGAAGAGAAATTGTGGAACTTCTAGTTACACAAGATAAAAACAACTTCCTATTTTAGACACTGTTTAAAATTTTCTTACTTGCAACCAAATGCAATCCTGACTGATTATGAAAATAATTCTACTATGTTACTTAAAGGAGAAATATGTAGCTTTGCAGTCTCTAACTTCTTAACTCCATTTTCTCAACCTTTCTGCCCATCAAAAAATCATTATAAAGCACTTGGCACAGAGGCTAAGCCCACATGCTTTAGACTTGAATCTCCCCCTCTCCATACCATACTAACTATCCTTCAAAAGTTATATAACTTCCCTAAGCCATTGTTTCCCCAAATGTAAAATGGGACTAATAATACTTCATTTGGCTAACGGGATTAAATATGCAAATAGCTATACACCTTAAGCTCCATGCCGGACCCGTTTTAAACCTTGAAAAATGGTGGTATATTCTCTTGAAGCTAAATGAAGATGAAAGTGATTTATATCTGTAAATATTATCATGTCAGCAGCATAGGAATAAGGTAATCGAAAACAAGAAATCACCGTGAGCCTTATTTGGTTGCAATACTTATTTGGGCATTTTATTAGTCCAATAAATCCAATAACCCAAAACCCAATAATCCAAAATCTATAAAATTCTTTTTAGAAGCTCACTGTGTCAAAATAAGACCTCCAGTAAGTATGGATATGCATTTCGTTTCTTCTGTCTAGATGTACCTCAGTTCTTTGGTGACCGTAAACTTGAATTCTTCAATATAATGGTTGGAATCCATCCTGCACATTTGATATTCCTTAAGATTCAAACTGAATTCAGTGTAGATGTCTTAAAGCATAGATTGTTGCTCAGACTTTTCCCTTTAGCAAGTACAACCCATGCCTATTAAATTTGTGTTCTACAAGAGTTAAGACAGTGAAATGTGCAAGTGGGCACTAATAATACTTCCTGCCGGTAGAGAAAATGGAGCGGTTATCACCAAGGAATGATTTTCTGTATTCTCAGTTTGGGAGTTGTGGCTGTACTAGGAGTCTGAATTGGGTCCTTTTTGCAAGTTTATGGTCATTTATTGCACTGTTGCTCTGACCGCCTGAATGATCCAGTTAGACAGTGAATGGATCAGGGCAAACGTTTTCAGTATTAGGTAAGTATCAACTCAAAGATATCACTTATACAATTTGCGATCTTCATACAACTTACTAAAGGCCCCATGTCAGATAAGGCTATAACTTGCCAAGGTATTTCAGTCCATTAAAATAATTAACCAAATTAATACTTAACCATTTTCAAAATGATCTTATAAGAAATGATTGCTTTCCTTACCTTTTGGGTATATGTACTTAGATGTTAAGGCTTAGACCAAATTTAAATCTCTATTATCTTACCTTGATTAACGGATATGTGGATAATTGATTTTATAAAGGTTTTTAGTATTATTTCTAAGCTGACTAGCTTATGTATGCTTTATCTGTAGATTTTCTCCCTTAAAACTGAATGCAGTGTTTGCTTTAAATATACAAAGTTAGATCACTTTGGAAGGAATAAAAAAAGTTACCAACTCCAATTACTCATTTTAATATAAGGCTCTGAAGAGCTTGAGATGTTCAAAGGAAAAAGTAGAAGTTTCACCCTTGTTCTGAATCTTTTCAGTACAATTCTATAGAAATATGGAAGCCATAAGTTTATGTAGAGATTTCTATCAAAATCTGACTTGCTGAGGTCTCAGTGTTTGGATTTAGCTAGATCTTGAAATGAAAGACCAGATCTCATAAGATGAGAAAGGTGTATTTCCTCTTGCAAATGAGGTTATATTTAAGAAGAAATGGGCTTTCTTTAAAGATACCAGTTAAGAAATAGGAAGATCTTCTCTTTTTCAGTCAAGCAGTCCTAGGTTGTAGTCTTGACCACATGATTTTCATAGCTCTGTAACCTTGGGCGAGTTACTCAAATATCTTTGAGCTGCAACTGCTTCACCTGTAAAATAGAGACATAATGATTATCTCTCAGAATTGATGTAATATAAATATAAGAGAAAATGACATAAAATATTGAAAACAAAAGTCTTCAGTAGATGTTAGTTCTCCTGTCAACCACCAAAATCTGTACATACTCCAAGAATTAACATCCATTTGAATTTGTAAAGCTGATTTAGATGATAAGTAGAAAATATTCCCTCTGTCTTCCAGGTGGCTCATAAAGTCAGCTTCTCTATAAAACAGTAAATACCTAACTTCACTCTCCACAGTTATTCCTCTATGTCTTCACTTTCAGCTTCCTACTTTCATGGGCACATCTGGAATCTCTCTATTTCCAGTACTTAGACCACCTCAATAACTCCCACCTCAAACATGACCCTGCTCTCTGACTTGTCTTCACTCCTTCATTATCCTGTCTCCAACTCCACTTGGACATCCCATTTATATACCCCACTGCTTATTCATTGTTGTTTATTCTGCTAATATCCTCGATTCTCCAGCTCATTCTCTGCTCCCTCATTTTGATTACTCCCTAGTATTTACTCCCCACACCCTTGCCCCTTCATGCCTGTGTTCTTTAACTAGCAAAATGCAAACTTACAAATAAACACCTAAACATGTTGGGAAAAACAGCCATGCTTAACTGAAGTAATTTTCTCCAGCTTCAAGTGGGCCCTCAGCATCGCCTAGTAATTCTGCTGTATTTCCTGTCTTCTTCTTTTTTTTTTAATGTTTTTTATCTTGAGAGAGAGAGAGTGGGGGAGGGGCGGAAAGAGAGGGAGAGAGTCCCAAGCAGTGCTAGCACAGAGCCCGATGTGGGGCTCCGTCTCACGAACTGCGAGATCATGACCTGAGCTGATATCAAGAGTTGGATGCTTATCTGACTGAGCCACCCAGGTGCCCCTCTGTCTTCTTACGTATCCTGCCTCCTAGTATTCTTGCTCCTTATTTCATTGAAAACATAGTAGGGAACTTTCTCACGTTCCAACAAGCAGATCTTTCAGTCTCCTGGCATTATTTCTCAGCTCCCCCCCAAGACTGACCGTTACCTCTGCACTCAGGCGCTGTCCTGCTGTCCTCTGCATGAGGAATGTGTTCCTGCACTTACATCCTTTTATTTCTGTAGTATGAACTTCCCCCTCTATTGTATTATTTCTAGCATTTGAACATCGTGCAACTCTTTTATCTGACGGAAACAAACATAAAACACCCCACCTGAAACACACATCCCTCTCCAGCTATTTCCTGTTGCTCACTCCTCATTACACCAAAACTGTGTATACAAAGTGCACAGGGACGGCACAGTCCCACCTTCAAGTCTCTTAAACACAGTACTCCCAGGCTGCCCCTATCCCACCCCATCCCACCTATCCACATCCCCGTGTTGCCAAATACAGTGGTCAGCTTTTCTTTTCCTTTTATTTCTCAGCTCCTTATCTTTGAAACCATTGATTTCTGTCTATCTCTTGAAATACCTTTTCACTGGCTTTTCAGAATACTCCATTAAATAATGTCCTACTTCCCCTGTTTCTTCTCAGTCTTTTTCATAAGCTCGTTGTCATCTTCCTAACTGCTAGATGTTGGCATGGTCCAGGACTCATTCCTCAGACCTTTTATTTTCTCTTCCCCTTAGGTGACGGCTGGGTTTGACCAGAAAACCCTGGGGCGGCAGATGACAGATAACTTCAGACTCCTGAATCAGAGAAAGGAGAGGGCGAGGGGGCCAAAGGCTCTAGTGGCCATGGCCCTGAGCAAAGCTCTTCTCCTGCTTTTATGGAAAATCTTATCAGTGTATTTCAAAGGGTGTAGTGGAAAGGAATGTGTAGTTTCAAAAGCGGGAATAAAACATACTCATAGATTATCAGGGGAACAGTACAATTAGGGCAGTGACAGCTAGCCACATGTCACAGCAACAGTGTATATGTCATAGGCAGGGGCTGTTTTACTACTTTGAGCCTTTACAGAGTGGGAAAACATGTTGATTCACAGGCAAAGTCAGGCTGTCTTTAGCCTTGACATTTCAGAGGAGACCTGATTTTCCTGGTCTGCTTTGCTGCTTCTCAACCAGCCATTTCCTAGGCTGCAAACTTTCCTTATTTAAATCTTAGCCATTTAGGCTCTATGAGCTCCCACAGGTGACCTTACAAGTCCTGGGGCTTTAAATTTTATTTCTAAGTGCATGACTCCCAAATGTGTATCTCTGGTCTTGAATTCTCCTCTTCTGAGATCTCAACTCACATATCTAGCTGCCCAACCATCACTTGAAAATCCACAAGACTCTGACTTAACATGTCCGAAGCTGCATTCTTTGATTTTCTCCGAAAAACCGCTCTGCTTTCTGTCTGCTCCCAGCTGTAAATAAAATGACACCAAACTCCACCCACACGCTCACCCAGAACCTGGGAATCATCCCCATCCACCAGCACATCACAGCGGTTTTATCTTCAAAAGAGCTAAAATCTTCCCAGTTGTTTTCAACTCCAGCAGACCACTTCACCCTAGTCCGGGTTTTCTTTCCTCTCGCGTATAGACTATTGCAAATGCCCCCTACCTGGCTTCTCTGTTTCATCCTCCTCTCCCTGCGCCCTCTTCTCCACACAGCAGCAAGAGTGGCCCATTTTAAATAGAAATCGAATTCTAACAATTTCCCTCTGAAAAGCCTCCGAGAGTATCCTATCTGTCTTAGTCCATTGTGGCTGCTAGGATGGAATACCACAGACTAGGTGGCTTATAAGCAGCAGAAATGTATTTCTCACATTTCTGGGGGCTGGAACGTCCAAGATCAAAGCATTGGCAGATTTGTTGTTTGGTGAAGTCCAGCCTCCTGGTTCATACAGGGCCGCCTTCCTCCCTGTCTTCACATAGCAGAAAGGGGTAAGTTGCTCTCTGGAATCTCTTTCATAAGAACAGTAATCCCACTCATCAGGGCAGAACTAATTATCTCCCAGAGGCCCCACCTCCAGATACCATCACATCGGGTGTTAGGATTTAGCATATGAATTTTGGGAGCACAAGTATTCAACCCATAGTACCATTACACTTGGAACAGTACCAAAGCCCATCGTTGATGGCCTGTAAGATCCTACATGGCTCCTAGTCACCTTTCCTATTTTTTCTAGTCCCACTAGTCTCCTTGCTGTTCCTCAAATGAGTCAAGTCTGTTCCGGCCATGGAACCTTTGCACATGCTGTTTACCCCTCCACTGTCTCCACTCCAAGAGTTTCCCCTGGCTTATTCCCTTACATCATTTGTGGCTCATTATTCCTTTACCTACTTTATTTTTCTTAATAGCACTTATGATATTTATTTGTTTACATTCCAAGTGCCCTACTATAGTATAAGCTCCAGGAAGGCAAGGACTTTATCTTGTTCATTGCTATGTCCCCAGCACCTAGAATAGGCTTTGGCATATGTAATATGTTCTTAAGTTTATTTGAATGAATAGATGACATTTTTCATTAAATAAAAAGTTCTCTGGTATAAAAATCGTTAAGTATTTAATGAGCATCTGCAGTATGGAGGGTATAATAAGAGGAAGAACAGTAGAGACAGACATAGGAGAAGAGCTAGACCAGTGTGATCATCACAGAGGCTGGGGAAGAAGAAAGTTGCCATATGTTGGGTTCTGTCATTAGAGGCTGAGTGTTAAAGAATGTGAGAGAAGTACCGCAAGAGATTAAAGGATTAGTGAATGGAGAGGAAATAGAAGTTAAGAAGCAGTTGCAACTTTGTTGGACCTAGACAGTGATTAGAGGGGCTGGAGCTGGGAGGTTGGAAGGTTGGTAAGGAGATGTGGGTATGGTGGGGAGGAGCCTTGCTAGTCCAGTTAGGAGTCTGAACTCTGTCCTCAAGCAAGTCACTAAAGGATTATAGTAGGGGAGTCTCAGGGTCAGATTTTAATGGCAGGAGCACATTCGGGGCATGATATGGAGAGAGGACTGCAGAGAGACCAGGCTGGGGACAGAAGAGCAATGCAGTCAGATGGACCAACGGTGATGATGGCTAGACTAGACTGAAAAAGAGGAGAAAAGGCTGGATCAGAAAGTATAAGATGGTATTTATTAGATGGTGAGGAAGATGCAAGGTGAAATGAGGAGACAGGAGTTAGATAATATTCTGATTATTGGTTTGATGGTGGGAAGATGGGGAGATATTCTGCGTGAAGACTACTGAATAGGAACCATGGCCACATACTGGGAATGAAGGTTGGAAATGGCAGGTTGGGAGGTTTGAGAGCATCAAAGAAAAAAATGAAAGAGATGGCATGATGAAACTGAGAGTGACTGACTAGGAGCAGCCTGAGCAACCAGTCTGCTACCTCCATGCTTACAGATGGCACAGAATGGTGATAGAAAGGGTTCCAAGTAATAGACCATAGATTCTAAACGGGACAGGAATAGAGATAGGAGGAGAGACCTGATAGATGGAGTTCAGAAGGTCTAGGGCCTAGAACTTGTCATATGGTGAGATGGGATGACTGGGAGATGGCCAAGGTCAAATGGGAGACGTGTCTGGACTGCTGTGTTTTATTCACACCCCTGTTTTCAGGGGCCCTGGGCTGTTTCTCTAAATGAAGGAGAGCAGTAATTTGTAGTGGAAATACCCTGCCAGTATTCCTAAGTTTCTCCTAAAATTCTTTGTATCTATTGCCAGTGATAAAGAACAGAGAAAATGTATGCTGTGTTTTATCAAAGACTGGAAATTCACAAGGTGAGAAGCTGAAGGATGACCAAAACCAAAGCACTAGTTCTTATCTTTGAAATGTTTATTTCTGGACCCAAGATTGCAGATTTAGGAAGTGGAGCCAAGGATCTGGGGACTGTGAGACAAAGAAAAAGTGCAGGCAAGAGGTAGCATGGGAAAATCACTGGACAATAGGAGTCAGGAGACAACTTTCTGGAGCTAATCCAGTGTTTTTAACAATCCCTTTTTATGTTATTCTGAGGTCTATTTTTGTGACCCATTTTCTAAAATTGAGTTTATAATTGTATGGTGTTTTCCAAGTTGTGTTTTTTGTTGTTGTATTTTATCCTCCATGAGGTCAAGGGTCATATTTTATTTTTGTGTGTTTGTGCTTCCACAATCAAGAAGTACTTATTGACTAAAGGTTTTACCACCAAATTTCCATAAAATTAAGGTAATCGAGAAGCGCCTATTTAAAAGTTACCAGTTTTAGGTCACCCAGCCTGTCAAGGTATAACCTGTGTACATATTGCTTATTTGTTCCTTTGCATCAAAGCTGAGCATTAGGCCTCGTGCAGTTCTCTGTAAAACTGTGTTTGTTATATAAGCCCATTTATGTTGATGGATGGCTTAGTGGAGACTTAGAGAACAATGATTCTGAAATGATCATCAAGTTATCCTTACAGATGTTATAAAGGACCTAAGGATGGTGTCTCCCATCATTAACATACTGTAATTCTCGCAACAGAAAACATATGCCATCCCATAGCTATTCCTTTTAGTGGCTTGGGGTGGTGGTTCGAGGAGTTTCTGTCCATTCAGGACACAAGGCAAATTTGAAGAGTCAGGAAGTCTCTAGTACCTGGCTTTTCCCTCACCTCTCTTTCCTCTGTGTTCTCCACTCAACATGCCTTTATTAAAATCGCTGTTTCTTCACCCCTTAACTTGAACTTAATTATATTACAAACAAGTGATAGCATAACATTTGTACCAAATGTCTGATAGACATAATTCTAGTACTTGTGGATCCACACTTGAAACCCCCAAATTTTATTGATTGTATATAGTGTTTTGAGATTTTTTAGTTGAGGAACTTTTCCTGATGTAACTTTGTCATTCTGGGTCTCCATTTCTCATATATGAAGACCTCACCTCGTGTTGTAGAAAATAACTCCTGTATTTTCTAAAGTAATTGAAGCCACCAGTTCACTGTTGCAAACTCTTATGGAGCAGTAGTGGCTAAGGTAGAGGAGTGCTGGGCTCTCAGGCAGGAGATTTAGAAGCCAGTCCCAGTCCTGCCACTATCTTACTGTGTAACTGGACAAGTCACTTCAGTTTTCCATTTCCTCATTTGCCTGTTTGCCACTGGCATGCTTGCAGGTGGAAAATCTATGGCAGGTGAGGTCAGGAGGGAAACAACAGAGTACTCTTACTGAGGACCATCTAGCTGAAAGAAGAGCAGTTCTTAGTAACATCCAAAAACAACGATCATTTCCTGCCTAGATTATCTGTAGTGCGTGTTGACAAAGACAGGACTAGAAGATCTTTAAAGTCACATCCAGCGCTAATATACCATGGTTCTTAACTAGATTTATAAAACTGGTTAAGGATGTATAGCTGGGCACTGGTTCTACAGTTATGAAAAACAAAGCAACAAAGAAAAATCCCTGCCTTTGTGGAGCTTCCATTACAATGGGGGAGATAGGCAGGAACTATGAAATATGGATTATGTCAAGGAATACTGAGTGCTATGGAGAATGGTAGATAGGGAAAGGACCTGAAGAGTACTGGGCGACTTAAAGAGTTGCAATTTTTTTTTATATAATGTTTTATTTATTTCTAGGGGGAAGAGAGAGACAGACAGCGTGAGCAGGGGAGGGTCAGAGAGAGAGGGAGTCACAGACTCGGAAACAGGCTCCAGGCTCTGAGCTGGCAGTCAGCACAGAGCCCGACGCGGGGCTCAAACCCACGAACCGCGAGATCATGACCTAAGCAAAAGTTGGCCGCTTAACCGACTAAGCCACCCAGGTGCCCCAAGAGTTGCAATTTTTAATTGGATGGCCAGAGAACTTCTCACTGAGACAGTGACATTTGAGTCAAGACCTGAAGTAGCGATGGGAGCAGGCCATGCATATATCTTGAGGAGAAACCTCTGGGCAGATGATACTGCAAGTGCCAAGGTCCTGAAGTAGGCCTATGTCTCATGTGCTCAGAGAATCCAATGAGACTGAAGCAGCTAAAACAGGTCAGGAGTAAGAAATGAAGCCAGAGGGAACAACCCGATTGTTTAAGGTCTCGAACACCATTGTAAGGGCAGGCTTTTTTTTTTTTTTTTTCTTCCTGAGATGATATGCAGGAGAAATTTAAGCAGAGGCGTGACATCATCTGACTTCTGTTTTTAAAGGATTGCCTTAAAATCAGTGATGAGAATGGAAGACAAGGGCAAAAGCGGGGGAGTCAGTTAAGAAGCTCTTGAAATTAATAATCATTTTCTACCAGATAGGCTCCAAGAGGACAGAGATTTTTGTCTGTTTTGATTACTGACATTACCGCACCATTGATAATTGTAGTTGGCATATATTAGGCTCTCAAATATTTTTCAATTACATGAAAGACTAATTTTAAAAATGAAATGTTTGGGGGGCACCTGGGTGGCTCAGTCTTTTGAACATCCGACTTTTGATATCTGCTCCGGTCATGATCCCGGGGTCGTGGGATCAAACCTGTCAGGTTCTCCACTGAGTGTGGAGCCTGCTTGGGATTCTCTCTCCCCTCCCACCCTGCCCCTGCCCCTCTCCTCCGCTCAAGTGTGCTCCTCACTCTCTTTCAAATAAAAATTTTAAAAATTAAATGGTTAGTTAAGGTGAAAGATGATAGTGGTATCAGCAAAACAAAGTTGGTATCAAGATGAAAGACCAAGTTGCTATCAGCAAAGTTGGTGACAAATGGTCAGATTATGAATATATCCTGAGGTAAAACTCATAGGATTTGCTGATAGACTAAATGTGGGGTCTTAGTAGAAAAGAAATCAAGAAAGATTGCCAGATTGTTGGCCCCTGAGCAATTAGAAGGGTGGAGTTGTTATTTGATGAGTTGGGGAAAGTGGTGAGAAGATTAGAAGTTTGGCATTGGGTGTTTTTAGTTTAAAATTACTTTAAATATTTGAATGGAAAGGTTCTGGCTCCAGGTAGAATGGAGCAGGCACACTCTACTCTGAGTCCCACTGCATGCAGCTAGAAAAGCCTACCAGAGTGAATGAAATAGCGATATGAGAACTCTGGGGGTGGGGGGTGGAATAAAATAGGCATGGTGGAGAAGACCAGAATTTGAAGTACCACCAAAGTGGCAGTGAATGTGGAGGCACCATTTCCTCCCTTTGGTGTCCTCACCTGGATAGAACTCAGCTCTGTTCTAGGTGATTAGTTATTTCAACTTTCCTCTTTGTAAGTGTTTCGAATATCAGAACAAATTTCCCCTGCATTCTGTAAAGTATTTTTGTGTGTTTAGTTCCTGTTTATATTTCCATGGAATTATTTAATCTTCTTTAGATTTCCTCCTTACACGTTCCATTCCTAGTTCTCTAGAAAATGAATACAGTCACCCAGAATTTATCTATTCTACCGTTTTCCCCCACTTACTTGACTTTAAATACTAAACGTAGATTTTTTTTAAAAATTCTTTACTGATTTATTGACCTTTTTGTTCTTTATTGATTAAGGTCTTTGTAACTTAATTTGCCTGTATTTTTTTGCTTTTAAGTCAGTTTTTTCTAGTTTGACACAGTCATTTACACTGTAGTCAGTATGTAGAAGTGATCCTTCAATTCAAAAATTTCTCTTATGCCCCCTTGTAGTCATTGCCCCCTCAACCCTAGTCCTTGGCAACCACTGATACGTTTAGTCTTCATAGTTTTGCTTTTTTCCGGAATATCCTATAAATGAAATCATGCAGTATGTAACTTTCTAAGTTTGGTTTCTTTTACTTAGCTTCAGATTAAGATTCATCCGTGTTGGCTGTATCAGTAGCCTATTGCTTTTAGTGACTGAGTGGTATTGCAACTTTGGATCTACAGTCTATCCCTATACCAGTTGAAGGACACTGGGTTTTTCCAGTTTGGGGCAATCAAACTACTAGAACTATTTATGTGTTGCTGTTCATGTGAACATGTTTTTCTCTTGGATAAATACCAAGAAAATGGATACCGATTTGTTGGGTAACTGTATATTTAACTTTATAAGAAACTGCTAAGTGGTTTTCAAACTGATTTCCAAAGTTACCGCTTTTCTGTATTGCATTCCCACCAGTAATGTATGAGGATTTCAATTGTTTTGTATCCTTGTCACCACTTAGTTTTGTCATTTTTTTAAAAACCCTATTCCATTGGATATGTAGTGGTGTCTCATTGTGGCTGTAGTTTGCGTTTCCCTAATAATTAATCATGTTGAGCATCTTTTCATATACTTATTATTTATATTTCTTCTTTGGCAAAGTCTATAGTTTTAAAGTATCATGGCTGAGTTTTGAGAATTATTGAATATTCCAGAAATAAATCCTTTTTCAAATATATATTTTGGGAGTATTTTCTCCCAGTGTGTTGACCCTGTTTTCATTTTCTTACCATTGTCTTTCAAAGAGATTTTTTAAAAATTTCAGTAAAGTCCAATTTATCAGTTTTTTCTTTTATGATTTTTCTGTAGCCTAAGATTTCTTAGCATACAATGTCCCAAAATTTTATCGTACTTATTTTCTAGACATTTTATAGTTTTTGCCCTTAGATCTATTATCCATTTCAAGTTAATTTTTGTGTGTAGTGTGAAATTTAGGTCCAGGGTTCATTTTTTTTGTTTTTTTAGCAGATATGCAATTATTTTGATACCATTTGTGATTGTGTAACGATTGAATTTCCTTGACATCCTTAGCAAAAATCAGTTGGCCAAAATGTGTAAGTCTATTTCCAAACTCTCTGTTCCGTTCTATTGATCTAGGGGCCTTTTACCAATACTATGTTGTCTTGATTCCTATACCTTTATAATAACTCCAGAAATCATGTAGCATGAGTCTTCCAGCTTTGCTTTACTTTTTAAAATTGTTTTGGCTTTTCTTAATTCTTTGCTTTTCCACTCATATTTTTAAATTGGCTTGTGATTTCACCAAAAATCTTGCTGGGATTTTTATTAGGATTGGATTAAATCTATAAAATCAATTTTAGGACAACAGACACTTAACAATATTGACACTTCCAGTCGATAGACATGGTATATCTTTCCATTTATTTAGGTCTTTGTGGATTTCTCTCATTATTTTTAAATGGATGGTTTTCAGCCTATAAGTATCTTGCTTACTATATTCATCCCTAAATATTTTGTGGGTTTTTTTTTTTTTTTTGGTGCTAATTGTAAAGATGCTGCTGCTTTTAATTTCAGTTTCTAGTTCTTGATTCCTCGTATGTAAAAATATAATTGATTTCGGCATATTGACCTTTTCATCTGTATCCTTTCTAAAGTCACTTATTAGTTGAAGGAGGTTTTCTGTACATTATTTGGGATTCTGTAGAAAATTGTGTCTTTTGCACTTGAAGATAATTTTATTTCTTCCTTTCTAACCATTTTCATATAGCTGAATATGACTTGCTGATATCTTATTAAAGATTTTCATACTTCTGTTCATGGTGGATATTGGCCCTCAGGTTTCTCATGGGGTCTTTGTTTGGCTTTGGGATCTCTGTAATGCTGACCTCATGGGAATTTCTACTGATTTTCTTTTTTCGGGAAGAGTTTAGGTAAAATTGGTATTATTCCTTTCTGATATGTTTAGTTGTAGGTGAACATTTCCTGTTACTCCACGTGATTTGTATTTTTTAAATTAAATCTTGCACATTTTAAATGTTGTTGAATTTCTGAATTTTGTGGTCTTCCTTTAAAGAAATGTTGAGCTTACTTTTTGATAGTCTGTTAAAATGACTTTTGGATCATCTTGATCTTCTTGATGTTTGTTTTAAGGCTTTTTAAAAAGTACAGTTCTAATGTATCCTCTGTCCGAGGGCCTGCTTCTGAGACATGGCACTTTTAGGATTTCTGCTGAATTTCCCATGTGTACACCAGTCTCTCTCCAGTCTGTCCAGTCAGAACGTGAACATTTCCTAACCTCATAAAACCCTCCTGCAATCTTTACGTTCCCCAGGCTTTTCTCGGATAGTTCTTCTTTGCTGGGCCTGCAGGAGGCTGTCCTACACACATACAGTTTGGTATTCAGCACAGACCTCCTGTGCAGACGTCTGGAGTTCTTTAATATAGCTTCCACCTTTAAAGGTAACATGTCCTGCAGATGTCCTACTGCCTCTCATCTCTATTTTCTCAGCCCAGTAAGACCAATGTATTCGGTTTTGGGTTTCCCCTTTTCGCTGTGTGCTCTCAAAAATGCTACCAGGAAGAAAACCCATATCATAGAGTTTCCCCTTTTCCCACCCCTTACACTTAGGTCAGAATTACAATGCTGTGCTGTCTGCTTTCTAATATCTCATGCTTAGTGTATTTTATCCAGTTATAGGTTATTCCACCATGGTGTGAAAGGGAAGTCATACCTAATTTTAAAAATAAAATTAAATAAAACCACCTCTATTCTAAAAAAATAACTCCTAAAGCAAAGGAAACGGAAAGAGATTGAAAATAAAACGATTTTCACGTATTTAATAAGGAAAAACAAAAACGAATTATAATAATAACCATATCAGGCAAAATGAATTTAAAGAACTAGACAGGATTGAATGAGATGAATGAGAGCATTTTATAGTGAAAAAGTTTATAATTCACAATGAAGACCCTTCTTTAATCATTGTACACCTTCCCCAAAGGAAAAAAAAATGATTTTATTATGTAACAGCTGCAGGAAATAAAGGAAGAAATACATAGAAATGCAATAGTAATAAATTACTAGCACCTCTCCTCATTCACAGTAAAACCGGCCAACTCACTATAAAGTAGGGATGTAGAGAACCTAACTATTCACATTTAATAAGTCAGATAGATCTAAGGGATATATTTCAAAGTCTGTGTACTGTTAACAGAATTAAATTAATACATCCACGCAATTCTATTTTATAGTAGCCATAAACAAAAATGTCAGTAAATTTCACATAGTAGAAAAGGTACAAGTTGCATTCTTTGGCAACAAAACTTGAAATTGATCACAAACAGACAAAAAAAGAAGACAACCCCCAGTGAAAACCTATTGCAAAATATGAAAACTCTACTATTGTACTAAAAGGAACTGTGAACTGAAATTGCATAATTTCTAGGAAAAAATGATAAAGTCTGTTGATGAGAACCTGTTGATTTTGATGAAAACAATACTCTTAGGAGTTTGTAGTCTGATACTAAACAAAATTTTAGTTTGAATTACTAAACAAAAAGGAATAAAGATGTGTGAATTAGACATTTGTTTCAAGTAATGAGGAAAATAACATCAAAATATATCTAAAGAACACAAAAGGAAGGAATTAAAAGTTTATAAATTAATAAGAAAATATAAATGACAGAATTAATACCTGAAGGAACTGTTTCTTTGGGGGGGAATAAATAATAAACATCTTAACATAGTTTACATGGTTTGAAATAATAACAGAAATATAATACATACATAAATTAAAAATAGATTATCAAAGGTAGAAATGTGTTAAAAGGTACATATTCCCAGTTGTAAAATAAATTAAGTCTTGGAAATACAATGTACAGCATGGTGATAATAATAATACTGTATTGCATCTTTGAAACTAGCCAGAGACTAGATCTTGAAAGTTCTTATCACAAGAAAAAATAATTCTGTAACCAGTGACAGATATTAACTGGATTTATTGTGGTGATCATTTTGCAACATGTGCAAGTATTGAATCATTGCATTGTATACCTGAAACTAATATAATGTTTCACCAGTTATACCTCATGAAAATAATTTTTTAATTGTAAAAATAATTTTTAAAAAATATACACTCAAGTATAGCCAGAAATGGTTGGCGGTAAAAGAATCATTAGCCCCATCCACTGTTAAAATGTGTTATAAAAATATCATAATTATAATAACTTAGAATTGGCACATAATTAGACTTGTTGGTAAAATAGAGAATCTGAAATGACTTTCTATACATAGGGGAATTTAACATACGATAAAATTAGAATTTCAGTTCAGTGGGAAAACAATGGATTATTCAGTAACAAGTTTTGAGAACTGACTAGCTTTTTGGTAAACCATGAAACTAAACATTTTTGCACCATCACAAATGGCAGATGGATCATTGGTATAAACAAAACTGGAGTAAAATTACTGTTTTTATATACTTAGGTGGAGAACTAAAAAACCCAATAAACCATAAAGAGAAAGCTTGGTAAATTTGACAACATCATAATAAAATTTCTGCCTGAGAAAAGAAATCTCCCTATATTCTGAAAAGCACGGAAAAAGTTAGGGGTCACTAAAACTTCCTTGATACCGGGTAGTTTTTAGGCCCAGGACTGTATCCTCTTAGATACTTTCAGAGTAGTGGTTCTCAAACTTGAACTTGCATCAGAATCACCTGGAGGTGATTGCTGGGCCCTATGCAGAATCTGACTTAGTAGGTATAGGGTGGGTAAAGTTTAAAAATTTGCAGTTTGAACAAATTCCCAGGTAATGTTAATGCTACTGGTCTGGAACTATCACTTTCAAAACCTCTGTTTTACCGTGTTCCCAAATTCGCCATTTTCTCCTGAGATCACTCAGTACTGATTTTTGCAACCAAAGAGTTCTAAATCAAACTAAACTGTCAAGGATAACATGCAGTAAGCAAGCAGTTTCCTTCTTCCCATGAAACACAAGCACAAAGACCAATATGATGATAATTTATGCGGAATCATGTATGATGAGAAAGGAAGGACTCTAAATGCCCCAAAATAAAAGAATGGTTAAATTAGGATGCATCCACTCACTGGAATACTATGTAATCATAAAAAACAATAAGGTACTTCTATAAATGATCTCCATTTTGGAATGATCTCAGTTTTAAACAATCATATTGTTAAATTAAAAAACACGTGGTACAGTATGTTCCTATATATATTTTAAGTTTTTGTTTATTTATTTTGAGAGAATGAGAACGAGCAGGGGAGAGGGAAAGAAAGAGGGGGACAGATAATCCAAAGTGGACTCTGTGCTGACAGCAGAGAGCCTTATGAGGGACTTGAACTCACGAACTGTGAGATCATGACCTGAGCAGAAGTCAGATACTTAACCGACTGAGCACCCAGGTGTCCCACCTGTATATGTTTTAAAAAGTGTGTGCGGTCTCCACAATAGCTAAAACCTGGAAAGAGCCTAAGTGTCCATCAACAGATGAATGGATCAAGAAGATGTGGTTTATCTATACCATGGAATACTACATGGCAATGAGAAACAATGAAATCTGGCCATGTGTAGCAACATGGATGGACCTTGAGGGTGTTATGCTGAGCGAAATAAGTCAGGCAGAGAAGGACAAATATCATATGTGTGCACGTATAGGAGGATTAGGAGGAACTTATGGAGGACCAAGGGGGGGAAGAAGGGCGGAAATGGTGGGGGAAAGGGAGAGAGGCAAACCATGAGAGACTCTTGAATGCTGACAAAAACTGAGGACTGTGGATGTGGGGGAGAGGAGGGGTGGGCATTGAGGAGGGCACTTGTGGGGATGAGCACTGGGTGTTATGTGGAAACTAATTTGACAATAAACTATTTGTAAAAAAAAAAAAAATGAAAAAAAAATAAAAATAAAAAAATAAAAAGTGTGTGCGGCATGACAATGTTTCTGTGTTAAGAAAGAGCATTGGCTGCCCTGAGGAAGGTAAATTTGGAGGTAGAGGATCTGAGATGGGAAGGGAAATGGCTTCTCATCGCATGTCCTACAATTTAAAAATGTTTTCCAGCATTTGGAAAAAAAAATTGGTCTAAGTTAACTGAACCATAGCTCTACATAATCTTCAATTAATTCACAGGAAATAAAAGAATTTAGGAAGTGAGAAACAGGACAAGATAGGAGACAAGCTAGGGTCTGAAACAATGTTTCAGACTCTGAGATTACAGATTTGTAGCTTCTCAGCACCAGCACTCAGCCCCGGTACCTGCTAGCTGATGTGGAAAAGAAATGAGTGTTGTTGATGAAAATACATTTAAAGTATTTTATGTGATGTTTCTGTGCTTCATATTTGAGTTGGTTTATGAGCAGATTAATTTATGATCGTATTATATACCATGATGCCCTCAGTAAGCTAGACTTCACTGAGTTTCTGTTCTCTTTGTTAGCCCAATATACAATTCTAGACCTCATAAGTCTTTCTAAAAACCGGCTGACCAAAAGTGGCAATTAATTTTTCTTTGTAAGTTCTTAGTTCTTTATAGTTCCCTTAATGAGTTTCCTTGAGAGGAAGCACTCTAAATCTTGTAGAATACCGTAGCTGTAATCACCACTGTGTTGTAGCTGGGGTGCTCATGAAATAGCAGATCATGATTCATCAAAATAAGTCCTCCAGAAAGCCCCGTTTCTTCTACTCAGAGAAACGCAGTTATCACACACATGACAGCGATGGTAGATACTGTGCTTCTTGAGTCTTGGAACTTAGTCATTAATGTGGAGAGGTGATTTTTTTAAAAATAGAAATCTGAATTGGATACCCTTTGGGAACTAAAGAGGAGAACTCAAGAGGGGTATAAAAATTTGGGAGGAACACTGAGCTAGGAGTTAAATAATCACCGTGTAAATCTATGGGGCGCTCAGGCAGTGCCTGTTGCCTCTGTCGAGCCTCTGTAACAGGCGGGGGCTGTCCTGTCTGTTAGAATCCTTGATTACATACTGGGGGTGAGCCAAGAAGTCGCCTGTCTCTGAAACATGCAGAAGTTCTCCCATAACTGATTCAAATGCATATATCCACAGACCACTTGGAGAAAAGCTGTTTTCAGTGGTTAAGGCTTGTTTTTAGATCATGTATTTGGTAGTACTTTTAGAAGTCAAAAAGTCATATAAATGCAAGATATTTGCCCTTATCATCAGAAATTGTATGTTTGTTTTAAAACACTGAGTTGCAGTCTTCAAAATATAAGGAAACACATTTTCATTGCTTAACATGTATTTGCCCTTCTTTAAAAAAAAAATAATACACATATAATTGGGCACCAAACTTCAACCATTAGCTACGAGCTAGGGGTAAAATGGAGCAGCCAGCCCCTCTTGAACCCTCTTTTGTTAACCTTTTGCTTTGAATACTAGGAAAAGGTAATTTGTGACAGTTGACTTGGGCTTCTGAATTTCTCACCAAAACCACATACCCAAAGTAATGACTGTGGTGGCGCTGACTGCCCTTTGCCCTCACTGCCCTTCACCCCTTCAGGAGTTTCCTTTGCCTTCCCTGTCCCACACTGCCCCCTTGTGAGTCAGCTGGCCCCAGCATATATGCAGCTCTTTGCTTATCTGCATTAATGGGTAGGAAATAGAGCACATATAATTCCAAATGGTGGATAATCCAAAAACAGTTAATACATTGCTTTGGAATGTATTCAGTAATGTTTTAAACTGTCTTACCTTCCTAATTATATTTTGCTAATGTTAGATTAGTTTACGTTCCCTCAGCATACCCTGGTTGATTGAGGGATTTAGTGGGGAGGAGGCAGAGAAAAATGCCAAGTAACTGTAGGAACCCAGATTAACAGACCTTTTATTGAATTAGAATTTTACTTTGGATAATTTCCATGTTAATGATTGAAAGTTGTCAGCATATCATCCATCTAGGACTAGCACAGTAGCAGCCATATAGTTGAGAAAACATTTGTTAAATGCAGATCTTTGGTGTATTTCATAGCAGTCTTACTAATGGTCAGCCCAGAGCTAGCATAGGCCAGGAGAGGAGTCAGTGAAGGATGTCCATTTCCCTCCATCCATCCATTCCACCTCCAGCTTAGTGAAGATGAGCGTTGCCAAGTCATGGACATTTTCTCCATGTGGTGAAGGCTTATAGGCTATTTGACCAGCTGAACCACACAGATTAGCTATTCAATAGCAGTCTTAATCCAGGGACTCCTCAAGAAGGAAGGTATGCTATTCTTTTGAAATGCAAGGAGGTATTTGAAATAGGCACAAGGAGGTTGTGTGTTCCTTTCAGTGGAGTATAACTAACTATGGCAGTACAAGCGTAAAATAAAATGAACAATAATATAGAGAATGACTTCTCAATTTAAGGTCCATGGTTCAGCTAAACTCCTGATGTAGTTTGCACATGAGTACGTGTGGTATGTGTGAGTCTGTGTGTATTTTTAGGGGAGAGGGTTCATAAATTGAATCCTAAAAGGGGTCCGTGACTCTTCTCTATTAATGTAGAGAATTGAATTTAAGTTTCACTGTTTTATCCCTTTCATAAAGTTTTGTAAAGAGAGAGTATACACCCACTGCCACTACTTTCAAACTTGTCTCCATTTGAACTTAAGAACTGTCAGAGAACT
Organism: Proteles cristata cristata; assembly: GCA_017311185.1. Lineage (NCBI taxonomy): Eukaryota > Metazoa > Chordata > Mammalia > Carnivora > Hyaenidae > Proteles > Proteles cristata. Next base: position 360,481 of record JAESUZ010003188.1, read on the forward strand.
TAATTTTGTGAATTCCCATAACTGCAGCTAGTTCCAGACTGGGCACAGGCACAGGCAGAGAAGCCAAGAGCCTGTGTTGAAAGATTGCATATGCAAACAGACAATGGCCAGATAATATAGGACAGTAGAACTCTGACCTGTATAAGAAGCCCAGAAAGCTAAACCATAACCTCCGTGGCAAAATCAGCCCAGAACAGTCAGAACTTGGTCAGTGACTGCCAGCCTCCCTGGTTTTGCCTGCTTCCAACGCAGGACCAGCCAGAGAATGTCAAATACATAATCTCTTCCAAATCAATCAATGTTATATTAGCTTCATATATACAACATACCAATTCCACAATTCTATACATTACTCAAGTGCTTCCCCACGGTAAATGTAGTCACCCATCTGTCACCATACAATGTCATTACAGTATTATTGGCTGTGTTCCCTATGGTATACTTTTCATCTCTGTGGTTTATTTTCTAACTGGAAGTTATCAACCCTCTCTTTTCCATTTTGTCAATCCCTACGCCAGCCTGTCCTCTTGCAACCACCAGTTTATTCTTTATATTTAGGAGTCTTTTGTTGGTTTTATTTGTTAAATTCCATATACAGTATTCATCTTTTTCTGTGTGACTTACTTCACTTAGCATAATATTCTCTAGGTCCATTCATGTTATCACAAACGGCAAAATCTTAATTCTTTTTATGACTGAGTAATATTCCATTATGTGCATTTATGTGTATGCATGTATATGGATTATACATACATATATATATATGTATATTACAAACATCTTCATTCTTCTGTTGGTGGGCACTTCTGCTGCATCCATATCTTGGCTATTGTAGATAATTCTGCAGTAAACATAGGTGTACGTATATCTTTTAGAATTAGTGTTTTATTTGCTGTTTTATTTTCACTGGGTTATGATTCCACCAAGTTACAGAATTACTAGATCATGTGATATTTCTTTTTTTTTTTTTTTTTTTTGAGAAACCTCCATACTGTTTTCCACAGCCAGGGCATTAATTCACATTCCCACAGTATATGCAGCCTCCCTTTTCTCCACATCCTAACCAACATGTGTTATTTCTTGTCTTTTTGATACTAGCCATTCTGTCAGGTGTGAGGTGATAGCTCTTTGCGGTTTTGATTTTCATTTCTCTGATTAGTGATGTTAAGCATCTTTTCACATCTGTTGGCTATATGTATGTCTTTGGGAAAATGTTCAGGTTCTCTGCTCATTTTTAAATTGAATGATTTGGTTTTGTGGTTTTGAGCTTTATGAGTTCTTTATGTATTTTGGATATTAAGCTCTTAGGGGTTACATCATTTGTGAATATCTACTCCCATTCAGTAGTTTGCTTTTTTATTTTGTTGATGGTTTCCTTTCCTGTGCAAACACTTTTTATTTTGACGTACTTCTAATAGTTCAGTTTTGCTTTTGTTTCCTTTGCCTGAAGAGACATATCCATGAATATGTTGCTACTGCTGATGTTCAAGAGATTCCTGCCTGTGTTTCCTTTTAGGAGTTCAGTAGTTTCAGATCTCATATTTAGGTTTTTAATCCATTTTGGGTTTATTTTTGTGTATACTATAAGAAAGTCGTCCAGTTCTATTCTGTCGCATATACCTTTCCGAACACCATTTGTTGAAAAGACTATCTTTTCCCCTTTGTAAATTCTTTTTATTCTTCCTGTTGTTAATGTCATATATCACATTGATTGGTTTAGCCACCCTTGCATCCCTAGAATAAATCCCATTTGATTGTGGTGAATAATCCTTGTAATATATTGATGAATTTATTTTGCTTATATTTTGTTGAGGATTTTTGTATCCATATTCATCAAATAATGGTCCGCAGTCTTTTTGTTTTTTGACTCTTTGGGGTTTTTTGTTGTTGTTGTTTTGTTTTTGTTTTTCAGTCTGTCTGATTTTGGTTTCAGGGTAATGCTTGCCTCATAAAATGAGCTTGGAAGCATTCCTTACCCTTCAATTTTTTGGAATAATTTAAGAAGAATAGATATTAGCTCTTCTTCAAATGTTTGGTGGAATTTACCTGTGAAGCCATCTGGTCTTGGACTTTGGTTTGTTGAGAGTGTTTTGATTATCATCTCATTCAGGTTTAGAAGATTGTGCATTTTTTAAAAATTACCCATTTCTTCTAGGGTATATAGTTTGTTGCCATATAGTTTTTCATAATGCTCTTTTACAATTCTTTATATTTCTGTAATGTCAGTTATTTCCTCTCCTTCATTTCTAATTTTATTTATTTTGAGTTCTCTCTCTTTTTTTATTGATGAGTCTGGCTAAAGTTTTATCAGTTTATCTTTTTAAAGCACCAGCTCTTGGTTTCATTGATCTTTTCTATTGTTTTTTAGTCTCTATTTCATTTATTTCCATTCTAACCTTTGTTATTTCCTTCCTTCTACTAGCTTTGGTCTTTGTTTTATTTTGTTTTCTAGTTTCTTTAGGTGTAAGGTTGGGTTATTTATTTGAGTTTTTTTGTTTTTTGTTTTTGTTTTTAATTTCCTGAGGTAGACCTGTATCACTGTAAACTTCCTTCTTAGAACTGCTTTTGCAACATCCCAAAGATTTTGGACCATTGCATTTTCATTTTATTTTGTATTTAAATGCATGTTTTGTTTTGTTTTTTTTCTAAAGACAGATGTGTCTGAGCAAGTTGATTGTACAGAACCTTAGAATGAGAACACCTTACAGGTGAAGCAGAAACATCATCAAAGAGATCATTCAGCCAGATTCCCAGTATTGTATGGCTTCTGCATGGGAAATGAGAGAATGACCTTTTGGGTCCTGATGGCATTGGGATTCTCTGATTTGAGGACCCACACCCAGGACTGAACCACGTCTCTCCAGGGCTCTGTCTCTTTGCAGTTAGCTAATCAGCCACGTCCTGTCATGTCCCAACTCTCTTACCTCATTAGAACCAATCACAAGAGGCCCAGGAAAGCCATTAGCTCAGGAGGAAGCACAAAGGGCCTCAAATTTAGAGTGCTCACTCTGCCTTCAAATGAGATTATATCTATCCATCATAGTAAATTTATGTTTTAAAAACATTGACTTGTAAATGTTAGCATTCAAGATGTCACAATTTTTATAGCCTTGTTTTGGCATTTCTTCATCTTATAATACACTGAGAGTTAAAAAAAAAAAAAAAAATCCAAGTGGCCTAGCTTCTCCCAACCTTTGGGAGGCCTCCCTGCCTCCTATGTCTATGTCTCTCCTTTTTATTGGCTAATGTTTTAATAGTGGTTTTTGTTTTGGAAGGTGGGGGGATATAGATGTTGACAGAGACAGAATATTAAGAGGTGTTGGGCTCTGTGTGCTTTCTGCCCCAGCCAGTAGATGTTTAGTGGTTGTTGGCCCAGTGACTGAACATATGAGTAAACTGATTTGAAGACCCACATCCAGGACTGAGCTCAGGAGATGTGGAGAGAAAGCAGAATCGCCTGTATACTGATTCTCTTAAACTGTGGCACGCAGATCAGCAGCGCCAGCTATACTCCAGGGAACTAGTTCAAGATCCGATTATCAGGCCCCACCTGAATCTCAGAATCAGAATCCAAAAAGTTTGAGTATGAGTTTTAGCAGTGTGTGCTTTAATAAGCCCTCCAGGCTAGTCTGATACATGCTAAAGTGTGAGACTGCTGCTCTAATTAGAAGAGTCATTCAATAGTTTAAGACTTTTCTTCTCCTGGAATAACAATTTATATGAATGCATGGTAGATTTTAGGAGCCTGACAGTTGGCACTTTAAAATGGACAGGAAACAAGAATTTGTCATGTAGGCCACTGTTTTTCAATCTTTAGTATACATACTGATCCCTTGGAGTTCTTATTAAAATGAAGATTCTGATTTTAGTAAGATTATGTTAGAGGCCTAGGAGCCTGCATTTCTGACAAGCTCCTAGGAGATGATCCTGGCCCTACAATCATACTTTAGAGTACGAAGGTTTTAATAGAACATAGGTTCCAGCTCAGGAGCATCTGAGGTATGAGCAAGCAGGGAGCCAGAGCTCAGGAAATGTAGGGGGAAGTCCAGGAAGTCTTAGGAGGTCTTGATCAATTCTTAACACAGGTGTGATCTCTTATTACTTAATGTGTGTATCTAGGGATCCCTACACACAGAGATTTAAAACAAAAACAACTACTTAGGGAAATGTCTACTCAGCAGCTAGGAAACCTGTGAGAGAACAAGAATGTAGGGTCGAGTTCAAGAAGACCCCTGGTTAAGAAGAGCTGATTGGGGAGGAAGATTCATAGTAATTTAATAAAAATTTGTTAACACCCTACTTTATGTCCAATACTGAATATCCCCAAGGAGCTTGTGATCTGCTGGAGAAGGGAGAGAAGCCAAACCAAACTATCAGTAACTAACCCTTCAGCTACAGTGTGCATAGCAGCGCCTTTATCTCTGGAAAACATAATTGGGAAGCAGTGACACCAGTAGAAAATGGAACCTCCAAACATCAGCTCTAAGTGAAGGACCTGTCCTAGCTTCTGAGCAGCCGGCAGGGTCAGGGTGACTCATGGGATCACAAAGAAGAGAAGGAAGACAGAGCCAGTAAAACTAATCCCAGAGGGTGTTTGCAGCTATAGATAAGTGATAAGAGGTTAAAAGAAATCAAGCACCACTGCTTCCTTTCAGGAATGGACTCAGCCAGACTTTTCTTTTTTTCTGACATATTACCAGCGTACAGATTTGTGGTCTTACCTGTTTCCTAAGTCGCATAGATGCTATTTTTCAGCTTAGTGTTATGCCTCATGTCAGTTCTTCCAACAACGTGTGTAAATATGTTAGGAGATTTATGCAAAGGAAGTTGAAAAGTATTACTTAGTGAGGTTAAGATCCTATTGGTATATGAAATGGTCTGTGACAAAAAAAAAAAAAAAAGTAACACAAGTTTTGTTTTTTAATGAGTTTCAGATTAGGGAAGATGGAAGCAATTATTTTTAGCAATTGTCTCTATGCTCTTTTAGAAGACTGATTTGATCATAATTCTCTTTCCTAAGGTAAAATGACAGAACAAAGCCTATTTACAGTCTTTCTAGAAGTAAAATTGTCTGTAGTATGAATAAAGACTAGTATTCACAGAGCCTAAAATTTATTTTCCCAGCATGACCACAAAATGTACGTTAATACTTCATGTTCTTATAAGGCAGTAGTGGCTTCCAAGTGGTTTTCTCAAGGAGATGGCCAGTAGTACTCACATGTAGTGGAGCCCAAGTAAGTGATACGGTTAAAAAAAAAAAAATCAGATCTCAGCAACAACTTTTACCCCCATAGTCTTCTCAAGGTAGAGCTAAGATTCTAACTCCATACTGGTTGGAATATACAGTAGGATTCTCAAAGAGAGCACATCCTATTCGTACCACTAAATCTATATTGAAGTTATACCATCTTTTACTAGCTTTATTTGAATTGCTGGTAAATCACACATCCTAAAATTACTCAGCCCTTGAAGTGACATACTTGTAAACTAAATAGCATGTATACATTAAAAAAAAAAGAGGGTGTTTGGGGGTGCCTGGCTGGCTCAGTTGGCAGAGCATGTGGCTGTTGGTCTTAGGTACATGAGTTTGAGCCCCACATTGGGAATGGAGCCTACTTAAAAAAATTTTTTAAAGTGGTATATGAGTGTGTGTGTGTGAGAGAGAGAGAAAGAGAGAGAGAGAGAGAATACTCCAAGATTATACAGCCTCTAAACATAAGATGCTCATCTTCTATGCTCGGTATTCTCATGAGCATCTTCTACCTCTGAAAAACAGATACACAAGCTCTATCTTCCATTCAGACTATTTTTGCAAAGAGTTATTACATTTTTGATAAAACAGCTTCAAACATTTGCCAAGGAGAATAAATTATAGTAGGAATGGATGGTAATTATTAGGAACTTATTTTGGGAATAAGAAACCTTCCTTAATAAAGGGCTATGTACTGCCCTCTGAAAGGAAAAGAGAATTTTCCCCAAAGTTAAAAAATGTTCTTTTTTTTTAATATCTTATTTATTTCTGAGAGAGAGAGAGAGAGAGAGACAGTGTGAGCAGGGGAGGGTCAGAGAGAGAGGGAGACACAGAATCTGAAACAGGCCCCAGGCTCTGAGCTAGCTGTCAGCACAGAGCCCGACATGGGGCTCGACCCCACCAACCGTGAGTGAGATCATGACCTGAGTCGTAGTCAGACGCTCAACCAACCAAGCCACCCAGGCACCCCTAAAAATGTACTTTTTAACAGTGTGCATACATATCCTTTGGGAGTTAAATTAAGTTTGACATGTGTTCCCAGAAAGCCAAATTCAAACTGGGTTCAACCCATGGATTACAAGGAGCCCATAGAAAACACATTCAGGTTGTTTAAAGATAATAACCAATTCAGAGTTTCTGTTCCTTTTATTTTTGAAGCAGAGTTTAATGGGCTTGAAATATTCAAATCTTTCTGTAACACACACAGATCCCAAACATTTTTAAGAGGACCAAGTTGAAATAGTACTAGATAAAGAAAAAAAAATAAACAGGCTAAGCATCTTCCAATAATATATTCTGCAGCACTGTTAGAAGAATGTGAAATTGGGAAAAATGCTTTATTTTGGCTTCCATCTTTTGTGGCTCTTCAAAGAAGTTAAAATTAAAGATGAGAATACCTTGTGACCCTAATTATTATAATATAATATTTGGTTTTAATTTTAAGACTATTTTCACATAGTTGAGGTAAAGGAAAAGTGAGGGTAAATTAATTTTAAAAGAACTGAGTACAAAGGAACCCAAATAAGAAGAGCCTCAATGTCTTCACGGAGCAGCCAACCATGGATATGAACACTTGGTTTGCTGCTGTTTTTCTCTGATGTTAATACAGAGTTTGGATTCTGTGTTTATCCTCTTCCAGGCAGGGTTATTTATTTATTTTTTTAAAATGTTTTTATTTATTTCTGAGAGAGAGACAGACAGACAGTGTGAGCAGGGGAGGGTCAGAGAGAGAGGGAGACACAGAATCTGAAACAGGCTTCAGGCTCTGAGCTGCCTGTCAGCACAGAGCCCTACACAGGGCTCGAACCCACAAACCGTGAAATCATGACCTGAGCCGAAGTTGAATGCTTAACCGACTGAGCCACCCAGGCACCCCAGGCAAGGGCTATTTAAAAATTGTTAGCTTTCAAAAGTCCAAGCGAACAGAAAGCAAAAAAGCAAAATTAAGATCATTAAACAAAAATCTCTGACAGTGTTCCAGTATGGTTGCCTAGTGCTGTCACTATCGTTTGGTGATCACAGGTTGCTTGAGATGAATTTATGATGTTTGTTAAATTAAATCGAATATACCTTTTTTATTATACTTGTTCTTCTAAGCTGTCTATACCTATATCTTACTAACGGGTTATTAAAGTAAAAAGAAAAGCAAATGAAGATAATAGAAGTTTTTTTCTGCACATCTAACCTCCTCCAGCCATGTTGGATGAAGGCTATGTTTAGTTAAACCTCAAATTGGTCATTTTCATAAACTGCTAAAAAAATAGATTTCTCTTGGCGTTTCCATGGGTCATTCACCAAGCAATAATACCATCAGGGGTAACTGATCCCCTGGGGATAGGAGCTTAATTACACAGAAATTTTAAATTGAGAATCGTGGTATAAGTGCAGACATAGAAACTGTCCTGTTTTTGGGTGGTTTATTATTAAATTTAATACCCCACATGGTCTCTTTTATTTTTGTAGATTTTAATTACTAAGTCGGTCTGGTAAAATATGAATTATTGTATTATCACAAGTGATAAAATGCATATGATTATGAGCATTGCAGTCTGCAGGTGTAACATACATAAAACAAGATTAATAGTATCAAGCAATTAAACTGAAGCTATCTTTAAGGGGAAAAGAAAGCCTTAATGCTACCCTTAAATGTAAGTTAAACTTGTGCTAAATATTTTTAACTGCAATAAAAGCATGTTAATTTTAGGAGTGACTTCTTTATAAGACCTCATTTCTTCGAGTAAGTTTTCCTTTCTAAGAATACAAAAGCTTACTGAAATAATTTCTGTTGGTAACTCATTCCATAAAGAACGGAATTTTTCTTTGGCTTTTAAGCTCAATGAAGAAAGCCCAAAATAGCACAGGAAATTTTGTGTGTGGTGAATATATGTATGAACTAAATCCAGTAGGGATTAAAATGATTAAATTATTGATAAGGTCATTGTTGGTCCCAAAGCATTCCATTAGTCATACAGTACTACTTAAATATTTTGAGAATTTGGCTTTAATTTTTCTATAATTGCATATAAAATAGGGGAAACTGGGTTTTGCTTTAATTTATATCTTGCATGTACAACTTACTAGCAGTCTTATATAAAAGGAACATGCCAGGGATCTAATAATAAATTCTTTTCCTTATGTGTTTCTGTTTTTTTTTTCCACTTCCTGAATTATTTTTATGCCTCCACTAACAAGATCACTGCCTGTACTTTCAATTTAGCTATACCTTTGCCTCTCAGTAGCATGATAGGTGGCTTTATAGTGAGTTTATCAAGACCTTGGTAAACACATAGAGCACTTAGCAAAGTGTACAGAGCTCTTTACAAAGAACTTTCTGGATCTCTCTCTCTCTCTCTCTCTCTCTCTCTCTCTCTCACACACACACACACACACACACACAATTTGGTCTATCTCTGTCTTCGACTCTCTCACTCACTCACTCACACACACGATTTGGTCCTTGCCCTGGAATTATTTAGCAGTGTGCTTGGCAAGGTGAAACTTCAAAAATAAAGCACTGTGAAACATTTATAAAGCAGAACACCACAGATTACATGTTGAATCTAAAAGCATTGAAGACTTATATTCTGTGCAGTTTAGATGATATGTTTTATTCATTGTAGATAATGAGATATTTACAGCTGTCCCTCCTGACAGTGCCACAGCCGAGATGGTTGCATGTAGGTATGAGTGGGGTCATCGTTGAAACTAAGTCAACACAACCCAATTAAGCAGGAAAGTTGCATGAGAAGTTTGAGCAGTAACTGGGCATTTTGTTATAGGAATAATAGGAAAATATATGTGAAATATATTTCTTTAAAAAGAGAGGCTAAGTGTTGGGTTTTTTTTTCTGTTTGTTTTGTTTTGTTTTTTGTTTTTTCTCTTGAAGCACCATCTGTGGTGAAACTAACAATGTGACTGTCCATAAGAAAAAGAAGACTTTGAGCTTTAAGCAAGGGGCAAAAAGATAGTATTACATTCTGTGTGGTATCTATTAACTTTCCTCAGTTTTTTTCTTTTTTGCTAAGTGATGTCTATTATAGCATGATAGATGATGTCAGCTTTTTTCAATAGTTGTTTTGCTTTTAATGGGAGATAGCAGGAAAGACACACAGAATAAGAAGGCTAACCAAAAGTAATGTCTTTCAGTATGTAGCAACCATAGCTATTAAATGGGCTTTCTCAAATAAGGTAAGTATTAAAATGACCTCCGTGAATGAAAGAAGTGAGTTCAAGTCAGAGTACAATTTTATAGGTGTAATTCTTTTCTATTTTTTAAAATTATTTTATTAGAATTTAGCTGACACACATTACATTAGCTTCGGGTACACAATATAGTGATTGGACAAGTTTATACATTATACTTATGCTCACCTCAAGTGTAGCTACTACCATCATTTAGGTGTGATTCTTGAATTTCATACCGATATCTAGATTTGACCCAGGAAGGGTCAGTTAAATGTCAGAATTTTATATTTTGAAAATGCCAAAATTTGCCTATCCATTAAACCAAGACAATTTTTATTTATTTTTATTTTTCAGCTTTATTGAAGTATAATTTGGCAAATAAAACTATAAGATATTTAAAGTGTACATTGTAACCATTTGTTGTATGTGTGCATTGTGAAATGGTTTTTCCCATCTTGTTAATCAACATACCCATCATCTCACATACTTTATTAATTGATTCATTCATTCGTTCATTTATTTTTGGTGAGGATATTTTAGTTCTCTTGGCAAATTTTGATTGTGCAAAACAGTGTTATCAACTACAGTCAGCATGTTACACTTTAGATCTTTATCAGCTTTTTTCATTGAAGTTTTCTTCCAGCTGTATTGGCTGAATAAATGACCACATTCTAACTGTTCTACTCATTTAATAATACATATATAATTATCAGTTTAAAGATCCTGTTTTTAAACAGGTCCCTAAAGTGGTTGAATCCAGGTACTTTTTGATTTGCTCGTTCTCTCTCTGGTTCTCCTGATACTCCTTGAAGGACTCACTTATTCTTTGTTATTTCAAGAAGAGCAACCTATTTAATTTAGAGATATTTTTGTACTTCTTAAAACAGCAAATATTGGCATTTGTAATTTGAAAGAATTAGAAGTGTGTAGAGAAGTAAGGTTTTTCCCGCAGCCATATAACTACAAACAGTATTAGACCAAAAAATATTTATTTTTTAGACACCTCTCATATTAGCAGTGGAGTGAGAGTTAAAAGGTAAAAATTGTAAAGGATACTGTTACACTTTTAAAAAGATAGATGTTACTTAGGATTAAATCTTTTTCCTGAAAAACTGAGTATCGTAATTTAAGATGTAAGTGTAAATACAATTTAATCTGTTGATTAATTTGATAATATGAATGAAACCTAAGTATTTGATCATATGGTTCCTAATAACTGTGATATGTATGTGTGATTATACTCTTTATTGTCAAAACTTTGATTCATTCCTAAATATGAAGAAAATATTTGAAATTTTTGGCGGAGAGGGCTCATTTTAACCCTACAGATGATTACATTTGGTTTCTAATTTTGCAAAGAGGTAATCTCCTTTAACTAATTTTTGAAGAATTTCCTCTATTATGTACTTTTTGGTATACTCGAAATTTGGAATTTTTGGTTCTTTGTTATGTGCCAAAACCACACAGAATTCTAGCTGAAATTCCTGGAGAAAGTCTCATGTAAGGAAATTGTAACCGCGTTATGTAAAATTAGGAGTAAATGGATAAAAGCATATCAGTGAATTATTTTAATTTTCTTGTAAGAATTACTTATGAATAGCTTATAGGCATTTACTGAAGGTTTAAAGTATAACTGTTTATGACATATAATTATACACAGACCTTGTTGAGTATTCCTGTAAGCCGATTATGTCTACTTATAGCACGGATGTCCCATTTTCCTGGCCATAGGAATGACTGTGTATTTTAAAACACTCCTAAAAAGATAACCTCACTGGTAAGGTATATCTATTCTAAAGTTAAAAATAAAGTATCACTATTTGTTTAATTTAAAATAACTACCTACACTTGACCAAAAAAAGGATACCTATTTTTTCCCACATTTAATTTTAAAGTGACTATTTCAAAGAGTGAAATGTGAGAATGCAATTTTCTGTTTAGCTATAGTTATTTTGTTGTACGATCATTTGCAAAAGTCCAGTGAACAAAACAAATCAGGAGTGTTTATAAAATTTTGGAAAATTCTGTTTTTTAATCCTAACCTTGCATATGATGTGACTGTCAGACCAGTGTGCATTCATTGTCTTCTTTGCATTTCGAGTTTGGGGTTTCTATTAAATATGAAAAATTTCTGCCCTTTTCAAATGTCCTGATAGTGTTTTCTACATAGAGGAATAAACTTTAACGATTGTGGCCCACTTATAAAATGACAAAATTCATCTGAAAGCTTAAAACTTGGATTTTACTGTATTATATTTTCAGTATGTAATATTTGCTCAGTGTGATCAATTAAAAAATATAATTTTTTCACAGTTATAGTAGAAAATGACTCCTCTTTGTATTGCTCTCAAAAGTACTGTTTTCTGAATTTTGGTTTTGTTTCTCTCCAGACGGTGGGTCCGGCTACTATTTGGACGAGAGTTCCCCCTGCAGGATCTTCTGGTGGTCTGGGACGCCTTGTTTGCAGATGGCCTTAGCCTGAGTTTAGTTGACTATATCTTCATAGCCATGTTACTCTACATCCGAGATGCTTGTAAGTGTTAATGATCTTGCCTACATTCAAGTAGGTGGTCTGAAGTTTTGAAATGTGTTTTATCTTTTAAACATGTTTTAGCTTTTATTCTGAATTACCATACCTAGCTTTTTATAGTAGGTAATATACTGAAGTTTCAAAGGAGCATACTAAATATCTTTTTGTTAGTTAACTATGTACATATTGGGAGATGTGGGTGATTTTATCTTGAGAGAATTGGAATATTCTTCAGAACTATTTTTCCAAAGACTTCACTCCTGCTTTAATCTCCTCATTATACACATTTGTGAAAAGCACGTAGAAAAAGCCAATATTTCAGATATGTTTAGAGCTCCACCTTCTGACAGGTAGGGAGTATTCAAAGATATTATCAGGCAATTGGAGCTATTTTTATAGTGTCAACAACTTGCCAATAAAAAAATAAATATTCCATTTAAAGATATTTTAACTTTTTCTCAGTTATATTATGGCCAAACGCATTTCTCATTAGATTGCCAAATGGTAGATGTATTCCTATCTCATCAGATCCACCTTAGGACATTTGCCATAGCTGGAAAGCCAGTGCCTATCTGTTGTGAGTAGTCTTGTAATCTTCAGCTTGAAGAAAATATCAGAGCATGTTTTAAATCTCGAAATACCTCAGATTGTTTTCCTACTAAGAAAAATAAATCACCATTCACAAAACAAGATTTGTAAGCCAAAGTGTAATTAGGAAAGATTGCACAACGTGATGATTAAATAGGAAATAAAAAAACTATCATCAGAGTAGGACTTTGTCAGTAGAACATAAACTATTCGGCGTCCTTCGTAATCTTGACTGTTACACAGCTCTGTGGCTCTGTGTTTGTTCATTGAATACCAGTTGCGCCAGATGCTCTTGCTATGCCTCTGGTAACGCTAATAACATTCTTTAAAATTTTAGTTTATACTCTTTTAATTCCCCCCAAATTACTTGAATGAATAAGTGACAGGAGCACCACATTTTATCCAAAAATTGTGATTTTTTTTCTCTGCCCTGAAGGTCAGATACTTTGGGTTTTGACAGACAAAGTAGAAAGTTCCTTCTTTCTGAGTCAGAGCTAATCATATAAGAACATGGAAATTATAAGAGCTAACATCTGGAAAGTAGAGAAAGAGGTTTGGGTAGATTTGATGGATACTAAATTTTAGGATATTCAATATTGCTCTCTCATTTTAACATAGTATAATTTTTTAATGTAAATAAAGAGACAAAAGGAATGAGTACCCTCTTTTAGAAAAATGGTTTGGGATATTTTCACAAAATTTTCCAGTTCAAACAACCATGGAAATATATTCTGATTTTCTGTAGTCTTAAACAATTAAGTATTTGCTTTTTTTTTTAATTAAAACAATTTTTAATGTTTTTATTTATTTCAGAGAGAGAAACAGCATGAGCAGGGGAGGGGCAGAGAGAGAGGGAGACACAGAATCTGAAACAGGCTTGAGGCTCTGAGCTAGCTGTCAGCACAGAGCCTGACATGGGGCTGGAACCCTTGAACCGTGAGATTACAACCTGAGCCGAAGTTGGACGCTTAACTGACTGAGCCACCAAGGCACCCCAAAGTATTTGCTCTTTTCTTAACTTTGGTATATCACAACTATATATTTTGTAATTTAATCATCCTGTCTCGTATGCTAAGATCTATATTTTGTAATCAATTTCATAAAACAGGCAAATTTTTGGCAGTTGAAGCCATTACACACTTTCAGTTCATCTACTGATGTTATAAAATGTATGGGCACATGTGGGAAAATCCAGGGATAATTAAGTCATTTGTTCCTTTCAGTATTTAGGCGAGTTTATTTTAATTTGCCTTTTAAAATCCGTAACAGTGGATGAGATCTCCTAAAAATAGGGTGACTATTAAGTTTTAGGGTCACTGCCCTTATGCTCAAGAAGTCTGTCAACTAGCAGGAAAGACTGGCATAATTAATTTCAAACTACCATACCCAGTGCTGTGTTTGAGGTATGGATAGGCAATATGTAAGTTTAAAGGAGAAGCACTGAAATCTCCTCTGGGTCTGCTGTGAGTGATTAGAGAAAATGGTGTAGGTGCTGGCAAGTTAAATAAAGGGATCTGAATTTCAGGTGGAAGGAATAGCCATTTGCTATTAGAGTGCAAAGTGAGACCGACAGGTTATGAGACCAAAGAAATGAACAGGGAGGGATAGGGTCATGATGAAAGTCTTTATCCTGTAAATAATAGGGGCCCCTGAAGGGTTCAGAGCAGAAGTATTGTCATTGTTAGATGACTCTGATGGCACTGTGGAGAATAGATGCAAAGGAAACAAGAAAGAGTAAAGCAGAGCAATCCAGATAAAAGGTTATGACAGTTATTCAGGGGAAAACTGTAGATTGGAGAAATCTTCAAAATTAAATCAGCATGTCTTGGTGACTAAATATGGGTGAGGAAGAACAGGAAGTCTAAAACAGTCCCCAGCTTGGGGAGTTGAGTGACTAGGTAAAATGTGTAACTTGGATAGGAAACAAGGATTAGCATGTTTTAGGAATGGAAATTATTGTTTTGGCCCTACTGAATGTGAGATCTGTGAGAAATAATAACCTGAAGATTTGGAAAGTAAAGTTCAATGTCAATATTAAGGCTACAGATTTAGTTTTACAAATGTATAATAGGTATGTGTTAGAACCATAATACTGGATGTGACCTCATAAGAATAGGGTGACCATATATCCCGATTGTTTGGGACAGTCTTGGTTTATCCTGCTAATCAAGAGTAATGTTCCTAACCTGCCCTCTTGCGTTCTTAAAGACCTCCTGTAAGGATCATCAGATTACTTGGTCAGCCTACCTGAGATAGGTGCTTATAGAAGGAGAAGATAGACAAAGGTGGAACTCTGCATTTAACAGCAGTGTTTAAGGCACCAGAGAAGAAAGGGTATGTGTTGTAACCTCACAAAGCTGTGTTATCAGAGCCAAGGGAAGTACTGGGGGTTGAGAGTGCTGAGGTGCGGTAAGGTAAGGGGGAAATGGCCATGAACTTGGCCCAAGTGGTTTAGTGGAGTGGTAAAGCAGAGGCTGGATTGTGATGGTTTGAAGAGTAACTAGACAGTTGAAAAGTATAATAGCTTTCTCTATAGTTTTGTTATTGTTCCTGTTGCTTTCTATATGTATTACAGTTTCAGCTTAAAAAATCAATTCAGTAAAAAGGAAAGAATGTAGAGATAGCACATGTAGAGTAATCTTCAAAGACAGCAGAGCAGGGATGAAGAAAGATGTACTAGGGGTTAGTGTAGGGACAAGGAGAGTTGCATGGCTATCTTTAGAATAAGACGAGCGCTCATTGGAGGCTGGGGGGAACCAGTTGAGGGTTTACTTCTCAACCAGTCTTAAGTTGGTCCCTCAAGGATCAACACTAGTTTTTCCCCATTTCATTGATGAGATCTATGAAAAGGTAAATTATTCTGTTTACTTGAAGTTTTTGTTTCTTCATAGCCACTCCCCTGTCCCCAACAAGAGACCAGAGTTTTTCTGTCTTGGTTTCCCTACCATACCCCAGCTTCTAGAATGAGGCCTGGTATATAGTAATCTTGATGAATATTTTTTGTGTGAAATAATTGAAGAAACAAGGGCCTAGAGGCAATGGAATGAGGTGTGGAGTCCTACGGAAGAGGAATAAAAGTTGCTGCAGGTCCTGGCTGCAGGCACTAGGCAGGTTTCAGAAGTAGACTAGTTGATAGGTGGAGAAGATGGGAAGTGGAAGAATTGTATGTCTGATACAGGAGGAGGCAAGGTTGTCTGCTATGAGTGAGGTGTGGTAAGGTTAGGGAGCTTAGAGGATGCCTGGGAAGTCTGGGAGAGATGGCCGACCATGGGCTAGGACCAGCTGGTCTAGCTGTTAAAGATCCTATCCTGCAGAGACTCATGGTGGGCAATAGAACCAGGCCTCAAGGTTAGGATTTTCTGAGCCACACACTGCAGTCAAGGCATACAGGAGCAGGAGATCATGATCTAGGTTCCAAGCTAGGCCCACGTCCAAATGAATTAGGCAGAACTGAAGGGAAGCAAAAGGATGGAGAGGGTGTTGAGTACAGTTTTAAGAGAGTGGTTGTGGGTTCCTGGGTGGCTCAGTCAGTTAAGCGTCCGACTTCAGCTCAGGTCACTATATCATGGTTCACGGATTTGAGCCCCGCATCGGGCTCTGTGCTGACAGCTAGCTCAGAGCCTGGAGCCTGCTTCAGATTCTGTGTCTCCCTCTCTCTCTGACCCTCCCCTGCTCACGCTGTCTCTCTCTCTCTCTCGCTCGCTCGCTCGCTCGCTCTCAGAAATAAATAAAACATTAAGAAAAAATTAAAAAAAAAGAGTGGTTTGGAATATGTAGGGAGGAAAGCATGGCCAGGAAGAGACTATGGGGAAATCAGAGTATGAAGGGATTCAGGGTAGAGACTTAAAAGCATCACAGGTGTGGTCAAATGAGATTGGATCTGAGTGCCCTGCTTCGTTCATGTTCTGCCCCAGCAGTGTTCTGCCAGCATCTCATACTTAGTTTTTAACAAAAGTATTCCTATCATTTTCTTTCAGTACTTTGAACAAAGCTTTCATTCACTTTAAAAGTAGTTTTTCAGGCAAGCATAGTATTCAACCACTTAATAGATTTCCTATCAACATCGCATTCTTTACAAGGCTTCAAAAATTCAGCCCAACACCCATGGTTAGAAGTTAGGAAGCCAGATCAAGACCATAGGGCTAGTACAGGCCGGTTCTCACATCACTTTTTCTGTTCCTCAAGCCCTACCTTAATTTTATTAAGTACCAATAAAATTTCATACTGGGAAAAATAACAATATGAACATTATATAGATTTTAAAATTTAATCATTGAAATGATAGGGTCAGATGGCTGTTCTTTGAATGAAACTTTTGCTTTTCTGGAGGGAGATACATGGCATCCATTTCTTTTCCATTCTTATCCATTACTTTTTTTTTTAATGTTTTTTATTTATTTCTGAGAGAGAGAGACAACATGAGCAGGGGAGGGTCAGAGAGAGGGAGATACAGAATCTGATATAGGCTCTGGGCTCTGAGCTAGCTGTCAGCACAGAGCCCAACTTGGGGCTTGAACCCACGAACCGCAAGATCATGACCTGGGCCGAAGTCGGATGCTTAACCGACTGAGCCACTCAGGCGCCCCAAAAGGCTTACTTTCTTATATGTCATAAGAAGTGGGGCTTTTTTTATTCTTTGCTAAATTATGTAGATTAAGCTTCTACACTTGATCTTGGCCAAAAGGCCGAGAAGCTAGATTAAGCTTCTATACGTTAAAGGTTAGGAAATAAGGAAATCTGATCACAAACCATTACTCCTGTAATAGTTTATTAATACCTATACTCCCATTGCACTGTTGTTTTTACTGATTTATTCTGTACTGAAATAAAGTCGCTCATGTGGTTCCTACTTCCTCTGATTCCATTTACCCAAACTCTGCTTCTGTTTTCAAGCCTGGTGCAAGACAACTTTTTCTCGAACCTTCACCAATTATTTAGCCCATACTGACCTCTCTTTTGCATTCCTATAAGATTTTAATCACTACAACTCAGCATAGCATTTAATAATGCTCTGTCTTATGTTGTTCCATCTTGCATGTTAGTCCCATCTTCAAAAGTAGATGTTTAGCTCTTCAGGACCAGAACCACATGTTACAGTTCTTCCCTAACCCTCAAAGCACCTGAAGCTTTTCATGTGCTCGGTATCTGGGGTGACCTCAGATGGAAGGGAACCCTGGAGACCTGGGATGAGATGGAGATGTGGATACATCTGCAGTAATTGCTGAGAAGACAAGTGCCAAGGAACTCCTAGAATGTGAACTCAAATAGGTTTTTTAAAACACACTTTTCAATGTGACTTTTGAAAAGAAAGCATTGTCTACTTTTAAAGTATCTAAACTTTTTCACATCTATTTTTTATTGATCTGATGTTTTATTAGCCCCAAGAAAAACATTTTCACTAATTTACAATGTACCATACCTTTTATTTGTCTTATAAATTGTATTAATAGCTAAAATACTGTAATTGAATTCTTTTAACAGTTGATTTTCCTAACTAGAAAGTAATTTTTAAATGTTTATTGTCTCTTTTAATTTACCTTCACTCTGAATACTTTGTAAATGGAAAACTTTCCTTCTTGGTACTT
Organism: Proteles cristata cristata; assembly: GCA_017311185.1. NCBI lineage: Eukaryota > Metazoa > Chordata > Mammalia > Carnivora > Hyaenidae > Proteles > Proteles cristata. The sequence continues at coordinate 378,620 of JAESUZ010003188.1, forward strand.
CTACCCACTTCTACCTTGTTTTTTAGCCAGCATAACATGTCACAATACTGTAATTGTTTTGGGTTTCCTATAGGGAGTCTTTAGCCATTTCTTTGTCTGGCCTGGTGTGGCAACTGTCATCTTGGTAGTTTGACACTGTTCCTTTTTATTTCATTATAGATCTCTGCTAACTCTTCATCCACTACCTGTTTATCCGCCAGTGTTTCCGTCTGCCCTACCCCAGCATTTCTCTTTCTCTATTTTCTTGTTAAGAGCATGCTCATCATTATGCTGGTGTCAAACTACAATTTATTTCAGCTACAAATTGAATGTATTTGTCTTCTCTGGAAAACCTTTACCCAACATCAGGGACTAAGAAACAAAGCCTCTCTTAAATTACATAGTAATGTGTCACAGAGGTTTTTGTTTTTGTTTTTTTTATCAAAACACAAATTGGTGGTCTTATTTTTAAAGGCGTGTTCAAGCACTTCCTGACTGCCAGCTCTCTTCTCACTCACACATTAAATATTGCCAGTCACTTTATGGCTATCTCAGATATGGATGTTAATATAACCCTTTGAATTACAAATGCCATTTATATTACTTTATATTTTAGTTTAAAAATCTAAAACTCCACTAATACAGGCTGATACATCATAGTAGCACATTTTTTTATGGTTAGATTTTTTTCCCAATAGACTTTTTTAAATGTTTATTTATTTACTTTAGGAGAAGTAGAGAGTGCTAACAGAGGAGAGGAGGAGAGAGGGAGAAGAGGGAGTTGGGGGGTTGGGGAAGAGAGAGAGAGAGAATGAATCCCAAGCAGGCTCCCTGCTGCCAGCTCAGAGCCCAACAACATAGGGCTCGAACTCAAGAGCCACACTTTTCAATGTGACCTGATCATGACCTGAGCCAAAATCAAAAGTTGGCTGCTTCACCAGTGAGCCACCCAGGTGCCCCCAGTAGACCTTAGTTTTTAAAGAAATTTTAGGCTCACAGCAAAATTAAGTGGAAAATACAGAATCCCCAGATACTCCCACCCCCACATACACAACAGCCTACCCCATTCTCAGCATCCCTCACCTCAGCAGTGTATTTGTTATCATCAAGCCTACGGTGACACCTCATTATCACTTAAAGTACCTAGTTTACACTACTATTCACTCTTGATGTTATATCTTCTATGGGTTTGGACAAATGTGTGGCGACATCTGTTCTTCATTATAGTATTATCTGATAGTTTCCCTGCCCTAAAACGCCTCTGTGGTCGTCTCTCTGACCCCTGTAACCCTTGACAGCCACTGATTTTTTATTGTCTTCATAGTTCTACCTTTTCCAGAATACCATATAGTTGTAATCATACAGTACATAGCCTTTTCAGATTTGCTTCTTTCACTTAGTAATGCCCATTTAAGTTTTCTCTGTGTCTTTTATGGCTTGATAGCTCATTTCTTTTAAGCTCTGAATAATACTCCATTGTCTGGATGCACCACAGTTTGCTTATCCACTCACCTACTAAAGGACATCTTAGTTTTTTCCAAGTTTTGGCAACTATGAATAAGGCCACTACAAATATCAGTGTGCAAGTTTTTGTGTGAGGACGTAAGTTTTTATTTCATGTAGGTAAATATCAAGGAGCATGACTGCCAGATAGCATGGTAAATGTCAGGAACTCAGCTGAGCTGGGCAGAAGAGAGACCTGAACTATTAGAGTAGCCGATTAGAGCAACAAGTCAAAAATGGAAGCGTTAAGCCTTGAATCACTGTGGTGCTACTAGCAAGAGTCAAAAACTGGAGAAAATGTCAACTCTGTTTGCTTCATTTCACCATGGAATGGCACACTGGTTGAGGGTCAGATAGATCAACATGTATGGGGTGTCATCTCACTGTTGAAGGGGTCCTGAACAAAAGATTCTGGCAGTTTAAGGACACTGAGATGGCCATGCTTTGGGGAACAAGGCTGGGAGGTTGAGTGGAAAGGTACTAGGTCAAATGAAGAAACATGTCTGTAAGAGTCCTTCCAACCCCCAGGAGAGGTTATGGCTAAAGCACCTGAAAAAGACCTAGAGCTCAGATAAAGAAACCTAGGAATGAATTCACCAGGGCTAGGAATATAAATATGTGAAAGATAATGCTGGCTAAGTTGCCCAAGACCTTGACTGCATCTCCTTTCAGAGAATGGAGTCCACTGTCTATGCCCCACATCTGGTGTGGGGTGGACCGCTCACACCTGTGACCTATCAGGTAGAAGTTTCTGTATTAGAGTTCTCCAGAGAAAAAGAACCAGTAGAATACAAATGCAGATATATATGAGGAGATTTATTACAGGAATATGCTTCCACAGTCATGGAGGTCTGGAAGTCTCACCATCAGTCATCTATAAGCTGTAGAACCAAGAAAGCCAGGTGGGTATAATTCAGTCTCAGTCTGCAGGCCCGAGAAAAAGGGGTCCTCTGGTGGAAATCTCAGAGTCCAAAGGCTTGAGGATCAGGAGCTCTGATATCCAAGGGCAGAAGACAATAGACATTTCAGCTCAAGAAGAGAGGGAGAATTCACCTTTTCTTTGCCGTTTTGTTCCATTTGGGACCCAGTGGATGGGCTGATGCCTACTATTTTTGAGGGCAAGTCTCTTCACTCAGCCTACTGAGTCAAATGCTAATCTCTTCCAGATACATACTCACAGACACACCCAGAACTAATGTTTTACCTGCTATGTGGGCATCCTATAGGCCAAATTGATACATAAAATTAACTGTCTTATCTTTGTAGTTGCCTGTGATCAGACCTAAAAAAATTACAACATAATTGCTAAACTATCTACTAACATGGCTATACCAGGGGTGCCTGGGTGGCTCAGTTGGTTAAGCGTCTGACTTCAGCTCAGGTCATGATCTTACAGTTTGTGAGTTCGAGCCCCACATCAGGCTTTATGCTGACCGCTCAGAGCCTGGAGCCTGCTTCAGATTCTGTGTGTCTCTTTCTCTCTGCCCCTCCCCCACTAACACTCTGTCCCTCTCCTTCAAACTAAACAAACATTAAAAAAAATAAAAATAAAATGGCTGTACCGGTTTTCATTACCACCAGCAGTAAATGAAAGTTCTCGTTGCTCCACATTGTCACCAGCATGTGGCCATGTCATTGTTTTCGATTTTGAACATTCTAATATGTGTCACATTGTCTTTTTAATGTCAGGGAGTTTTTGCTTGAAAATAAGTTTAATGTATACAACTAAAGGAGTAGAGATATGAAAGGATAATTATTCCCCTAGTCAAATTCTATTTCATGTTCACAATCATCATTCATACCCTATTCTGGCCTTTTATAAAGGGGAGGAAGGAGTCTTCTCTCTTAATCCCATAATCTTGCCTTTCCATGTTCTTACTCCCATCCCACATTTTCCCATTGCCCTAGAAAGCAATATAACAGATGGATTCAGGAACTCTAGGATAACTTCAGTGGGCAAAAGCCAGCAAAATTTTATGCATCACTGGAATCTTACCCAGCAGTACTCAAGATTCCATGTCCATCTGTTGCTGTCAAAATATAATGTGACTAGTCCTGCAAGTTGACTAGAGCCATTCTGCTTGATGATTAGACAAAAGAGATGGTGATCTTGGGCTTCCTGACCATTGACTTCCCCAACTTTCTCACTTGACCTTCTTAGCTTTCCCCCCTCAGTTGCCTCCTCACCTAGATTCTTAGTCCCTGTCAATTCACCTGCCCAGAAGCTGAGTAGAAATATTATTAGAAAAGTAATTAAAGCATATCAGATATGAGATGTTACATTGATCTCCTGATTTATCCCTATTGCTCCTGAAACCCCCATTAATGTAAACCCATGGGACACAGAATTAGAAAGGAGATTACAGAGATTTGGGAAGCAAGAAATCAGATGGGGGAATGATAACTGACAGATCCAGGAAGGCTCAGTACAAGATTGATCATGGGGAAAGCCAAGAAATAATCCATAAAATTCCTAAAAGTATAGAAATTAGCAGTGCTAGGTATCTCTGAAAATTGGTAGAGGAAGGGAAAAGGTTATAGGACTCATGAACCATGAGATCAAGCCCCAAGTTGGACTCTGTGCTGACAGCATGGAGCCCGTGTGGGATTCTCTCTCTGTCTCTGCCCCTTACAGGCTCATGCTCACTCGTGCGCACTCTGTCCCTCTCTCTCTCTGTCAGAATAAATAAATATATTTTTTAAAAAGTCTAAAAAATGAGAACCAGTTGAAAGTCTATTTAAGAAGCAATTATATACCCAAATCTCCAACCTGTACCTCCAGGATTTATCCTGATAAAATGGTGGCTCTCTGCACTAGGGACTCAGGGAGTTTCAGTAAACATGGAGCCCAGCAGTATTTTTTACTGTCCTTAGTGTTCCCAGAACACTAAAACCAGACTGTCTCCCTCTATAAGAAGGAGGATTCTTCTCTGGGGAAATCCAGTCAGCCCAAGAAAAAAGGCTTAAAAGTCTAGGCTCAGGGATTACCCAAGAATGACCTCTGTAAACCCTAGAGTTAACAGACCTACCCATCGATCCACAGACAGCTTCAAGTTACCTTTGTACTACCTCACTCTTAGACGTGAGCACACAGCCAGCAATCACTGAACATTTGAGGAAAGCATCAAAATGAAAGCAGAGATCTAAATAAGCAGCCGGCGGAAGAAAACAACTGTGAGTACAGACTACATAGGGTGGAGGAAACATCTCAGAGAGCTAGGAAAACGTAATTCAAAGGAAAGAGTGTAATTGAAAGTTAAAATATGAAAATAAGGTGGTTGGAATATAAAATTGAAAAAGTATTCCAAAAAGTATCACATAAAATAGATTTAGAAAATAAGAAAGAAAATTAAAGGACCAGGCCAGGAGACCCAACATCTAGATAATGAGATTTCTTTTAATAGATAAAGGGAGAGAGAAAGAAGACATAACATAGGATAAACAAAAAAACAGAAGGGAGAAAATCATCAGTGAAGCAATTAAAGAGAAACTTCCAATTGAACAGAAAAACATGAGTTTCTAAATTGAAAAAGTCCATTATATATGAAAATACATGCAAATTAAGGTACATTACGATGAGTTTAGATGCGGGTGGGTGCAGAAGAGAAACCGGCCACATAGAAGTATGTGAGTTCGAATGCTTTGAGACTTTTTCACTGGAAGCCAAAACACTCTGGAACAGGACTCCCAATTTTCTAAAGGAAAAACATTAACAGCCTAGAATTCTGTCCCTAGTGTAACCATTAAGTGTCAAAATAAAATTTTTCAAACAGAAAAGCCTTTCAAAAAAATTCATGTCCTGTGCATAAAGCTTTTAGAGGATGTGCTCCACCAAAATGAGGGTGTAAAGTTAGAAAAAAGTGAGATACTCTAGGAAATAAGGATACAGCTCTTGTAAGGGCCTCCCCAGGATGAAGGGGCAGACCAGAGAGCTCCTGTTAAATTTATAGGCAAAAACTATAAATCAGACTTATTAAACCCGAGTCTCTAAATTGAAAAAGTTTTGAAAAAGTTCATTATATATATATATATATATTTTTTTTTTTTTTTTTGGAGAGAGGAAGTAAAAGGAGAGAGAGCAGGTGAGGGGCAGAGAGAGAGGAAGAGAGAGATCCCAAGCAGGCTTCGTGCCCAGCATGGACCCCGGTGCAGGGCTGGATTCCACGTTCTTGGGATCATGATCTGAGCAGAAATCAAGAGTTGGTCACTCACCTGAGTCGCCCAGGCGCCCCTCTTTGTGGAAGTTTTAAACAGAGTTCTGACTTTTGTGGAAGTTATACATGTACATAGTTTAAAAAGTCAAATCATCCTATAAGGCTGGTTGTAAAACACTTGCTCCCAGTGCCCAGGCACATGTGCTTTTTAGCTGACCAGAAAAACATTTTCCTTCCGTATTGTAAAGAAAAAAAAAATGCTAATGTTACTCTTACTTTAAATGCTGTCTACCAACTTCTCATTCATGAAAATAAAGCTTGAACTCATCCTAAGCACTGAAAGCCAACCACGTGCCAGCTGTCACATCACAAATGCATTTCTTGTCTCCCTACCCCCATGACGTCATACCGTAATTCTGGTTAAGTCAACTGTAGCCAGAGGCAAATGTTCTCACACCTGAGCAATACAGTGCATCATACTATACTCACACCCTACCCACTAGCAATTCTCTCCTTAGGTACTTGTTTGCTTACTACCTTTCATTTGACAGAACTATATGCTTAAACATAAAAAGCCTGAGTAGAGATCTCTTCTGTTGCCCTGATTAAAATAAATTCTATTTAAAGTCTCTTAAGCTTGGAGCACCTGGGTAGCCCAGTTGAACATATAACTATTGATTTTGACTCAGGTCATGATCAGTTTGTGGATTCGAGCCCCACAGATTGAGCTCTGTGCTGACAGCCTGGAGCCTGCTTGAGATTCTCTCTTCTTCTCTATCTGTACCCCTTAGCTGCTCACACACACCCTCCCTTTCTCTCTCTCTCTCTCTCTCTCTCTCTCTCTCTCTCTCTCAAAAATTAACATTTAAAAAATCCTTATAAAGTGAAGCAAAAGGAGGAGCACTTTTTAATTTTTCAATGTTTATTTGAGAGAGAGAGACAGAGCACAAGTGGGACAGGGCCAGAGAGAGAGGGAGACACAGAATCTAAAACAGGCTCCAGGCTCTGAGCTGTCAGCACAGAGCCCAACGTGGGGCTCAAACTCACAAACTGGGAGATCATGACCTGAGCTGAAGTCAGACATCTAACCGAATGAGCCATCCAGGCGCCCCAAGAAGAGCACTTTGTAGTCTTTTTCTCAGAGTGCTTTGGTTGCCTCAGTCAGTAGAGCACTCAATTCTTGATGTCGGGTTGTGAGTTGGAGCCCCACGGTTGGTGCAGAGATTACTGAAAAGTAAACTCTTAAAAAAATAATAAAAAAAATTTTTTTCTAAGCTAAAGAATTTGAGATTCTCCTCTTTCCAAAAATCTAATTTAAAATTCTCATATTTCTGTGCAAAACCTACTAGAGAAATAAAGAGCATCCGCCCCATTGTTTACAGAAGAGTGTGTGTCCGTCTTTGGTTTTGAGGGTGGGTGTTGCAGTGATGATGGCACGAAGAGAGGCGGTGGTCACAGCAGCCACCAGGGAAGAAGACCCGAAGGACGCAGTCTTCAGAGGGTCATAAAACTAGGCGACAGTCACTTTGCGTGGAGAAGTATATTACTTTGTTTGATACTTGGCTTTCTCCAAGGCTGAAAAGAATCGAAGTTTTGTTGTTTTTATCTATGACTACTCCCTGCCCCGCCTGGTTTCTGGTCCATCTGAAATCGAATTTTATGTGTTAGCATTTTATATCTGGGAGAGTTAAAATAGTAAGTGTTTTAAATGGCGGAAGACCACAAATACAAACATTACTTCTTTTTTCCTTCACGTATTAGGTCTTCGACAAATATTTTTTCAGAGCACGTAGCATTTACTGATTGTTTTCTGCACGCTGGCTACCTTGCAAGACATGTAAATCCACATTGGCTTTGTTTTCACTGTAGAGGTAGAATAAATTATTTTAAAGCCTTAAGGTTTTCCTTTTTGTTCTTGTTAGCTAATTATTTTCATTTTACATTTAATCCATGATTATTGGGTTTATATACCTCTTTATAGCTAACTACAAAATTTATGCCTATTTCTAAATATTTTCTATACTTGCCCTTATATATGGAGGGCTTTTTTTCAGTGTATCTTTGAGACTTTTCTGAGGCTCACAACATAGTCGGTGTTTGAAAGCCATCTGCTCTTTGTCCGAACTTGACTTCTGTACACAGATGCTCCTGTTGTGACATTTTCTGCTAGGAATGCAGCAAAGTGTAAGGTATAGTGGTGGAGAGTGAGGCTTTCAGCTACACAGACCTGGGTTCATTCAGCGCTGTTTGCCATTCAGGAGTCCAGTAGCCTTAGATGTGTCGTTGACCCTCTCTGCACAACTGTCTCCTTGTCCAAAATGTGGAGTTGATGACCATCGGTTCCTTAGTGTGGATTAGGGGGACTCGCAGGCTATTTGTATAATATGTGGCAAGTTGCCAGCCACATTATATAGATGCTTAATAAGTGATGGCTGTTACTTTTTTTTTAATTTTAGAGAAATTAAAGGAAGTCTGCATTTAGTTTTTTATGTTCGTTGGTAGTTGTTCCCAGTCCATTTTGTTACCTTGAGAAAGTAAGTATATCTAAATATAAAATGAAGTAATTTGAATAGAGTGTTTTATTTGCAAGTGTTAAAATTGTAGGTATGGTTAACTTTGAATTATACGTGAGTTATTTAGCCACATTGCCCTAAGCTTTCTCGAAACAATAACATCCTCTGATTATCTTCACTGATTTCATTATTTTTTGTTGTTACTGGAGAAACTGCTTAAACTGGCTCCCTTAGACATCTCCGGAACAGCCGTGTGCCATTTAAAGGTAGATACAGAGAAGTCTGCTGTGCTTCGTGCAGAGGGAGTGCCGTTCAGCAAGAATTAAGCAGGATGGGAAACACCCTACCTTGCATCTGTGCCACACTTAAGGACCCCTGCACGAAGCGTGAGCATCATTATCTGTTTTATAAATGGGAGAAGCAAAGTTCGTGAAGTTCAGCACCTTACCTAGGTCATACATGTAATAAGCCAGCATTCTGATACATATCTAATGTAGATTCTAACTTAGATCATCTGATTCCAAATCCAGTATGTTTCCCTAGGTACCACTTACCTTTGTCTTCATCATCTCTGAATAAGCTCTTCAGAGTGTGTAGCTTCCGTACTTTGTTTCGAAAGCATATATGTACGTGATTTCAAATGTAGGGAGATCCCAAAAATCAGCCTTTGACTTGTTTTCTTGAGTCACTGCCCTGCTCTGATAGAAGAAGCGCTGAGAAGGAACAGCACTGCAGGTAGCGTCTCACATTCAACAACAATCTGCTGGAAAGACCAAAACTAAATTCTTACTCTATCAGATCCCTGCGATTTTGTTTTTAAACCAGCTTGGGTTATTCTCTCTTGCCTACTCTTAATTGAGCACAGTAATTCAACAGGGATTTGAAAGCAACTTACTACTTTCGCGTATGCAATTGCAAATGAAAAGTGCTCTAAACGTACAAGTTTTCAGTAACAAATTAGAGAGAGTATTTTCTGAAGACAGTGGGCTGTAGGGGAGGTAAAACTTTACCTATACTCATTGAGGTTTTCAACTAGATTGTTTAACAAAAAAAGCAGATTAATGAGAAAAACAAGTTTATTAACATCTGTCTTCTTATATAATTATATACTTATCAATGTGTTCATTATAATTATATTTTAATATTTTAAGTTTAATAAAATATATAATTATATAACATATTGACTCATATATAAAATGTGTATCTCATTTGTATATGGTACTCGGAATAATGAACAACTCTCAAAAACACGGCTTTAGAATTTAGGATTAAATACTATCTTAATAAAGAAGGAGGAGGGAGGATGTAGATCTCATAGAGGAAAATAAATGATTTTTAGGAGAGACCGTGAACCCTTAGAAGAATAGATGAGAGGTATGAGTTTGTGACCAAGTTTATCCTGGGGGAATTTATGACAGTTGACTTCCTTTGGGAAGATTTATCTTTAGGCAGATAGGGGGAGTTCAAAGAAGGCCTCACACTGCGTTTGTTGTTTTTCAGCCCCTGTTGCTCAAAATAATGAATATACCAGTGGGGCATATTTGGGGGTGGCATGTCCTGAACTCCTAGAGCAGTATTTTGCTTCACAAATTTGCATGTCATCCTTGCTCAGGGACCATGCTGACCTCTGTATCGTTCGGATTTTAGTACGTGTGCTGCTGAGGTGAGAGCCCCACAGCGGTATTTCAGGCAACAGTTCTGCTGCCCTTCAGAGCCCAGGTTCATGTGCCACCCTAGTACCGGTGCCTAGCACGGTCTCTGTGTGTCCAGGATACAGTAGGTGCTCAGGAAATGTTCATCACATTCAGTGACTGGGTGGATGAAAGGGAGCAAGGAGAGAAAGAATGTTAGCGCCTTCTTTCACTCTGCAAGTAGAATAATATTAATGCATTAGTTGGCTTCCCTTGCATGTTTTATAGTTTTTTTTTTTAATGTGTTTTTTTTTTCTTCTGAGAGAGAGAGACAGAGTGAGCAGGGGAGGGTCAGTGAGAGAGGGAGACACAGAATCCGAAACAGGCTCCAGGCTCTGAGCTGGCTGTCAGCACAGAGCCCGATGCGGGGCTCGAACCCACGAACCGTGAGATCATGACCTGAGCCGAAGTCAGATGCTTAACTGACTGAGCCACCCAAGCGCCCCGCATGTTTTATACTTTCTGACAGCTTCAAAAGTTCTTTCAAGTTGCAATAACAGGATTGTCACCCTTGTCCCTCCAAATAAATACCTGTCTATATCAGGCCGTTCTAGAGACTGGGCTATGATGACCTTCCAGGCTGCTTAAAACTCCTATACAAGGGCGATAGTACTATTGACTTTTCTGTTTGCAGTGATTATTATATTCATTACGGCATCTGATTTTTATTTAATTTTTTAATTTTTTTAATGTTTATTTCTGAGAGAGAGACAGACAGACAGCGTGAGCAGGGGAGGGTCAGAGAGAGAGGGAGATACAGAATCTGAAGCAGGCTCTAGGCTCTGAACTGTCAGTACAGAGCCCGACGCAGGGCTTGAACCCACGAGCTGTGAGATCATGATGTGAGCCAAAGTCGGACGCTCAACCGACTGAGCCACCCAGGCACCCCTATTTTTTTTTTAGTGTTTATTTATTTTTGAGAGAAAGAGAGAGACAGAGCGTGAGCAGGGGAGGGCAGAGAGAGAGACACACAGAATCCAGAGCAGGCTCCTGGCTCTGAGCTGTCAGCACAGAGCCTGATGTGGGGCTCGAACTCATGAGCGGTGAGATCATGACCTGAGCTGAAGTCAGATGCTTAACCAACTGAGTCACCCAGGCGCCCCTCCTTATGGCATATGACTTTTAAAACAACTGTCTTTTCAAAATAAAGCCACGTATTGGAGCTCAGACCCTGTAGCTAGATTTCTGAATTTCAGATCTTGCACCACGACGAAATCACTATGTGACTGGGGCAAATGACTCAACCTTTTGAAGTATTAGTTTTCTGATCTGTAAAACAGGGGTAGTAATTTTACCCTTATAATAAGATTGTCATAGAAATTAAATGAGATAATGTAGGGGAAGTTGTTGGCATAGGGCCTGGTCTCAGAAAGCCTTCGATAATTTATTGTCATCTTAGCGGTAGTCATAGTTTTAACTGCTGCTTGTTACACATCTGCCCTTCTTCACTTTAATTTTCCTTAGAGTAAGGACTGTGTTTTGTTTGTTTCTGCATCCCTGCCCAACATGGGGCTTGTCATGGATTAGGCACTCAATGAATAACTATTGGATTGAATAAAGCAGGCAGATAATTTTTTTTATATCAAGAAATTGTATTCCAAGTTACTGCATTTAAGCTTGGAGAAGTTTCCCTCAACAGGTTTTGAGCAGCTGCTATAAACCAGCCATACACATTATGTACTTTAACCTTAAGGCAACTTTATGAAAGGTTCATATGATGTCCCAGAATTCATCTTTGAGTCCTGAGCCCAGAACTGTTTCCACAAAACTCTCGTGCCTCTCTTACAAAGTATACAAGAATTCTTCCCAGGTCATTATATATGAGTATATAATCATTATAGTATTTGGGTAAGTATGAACTATAAAATGAATTGATTACTTAAGTTTTATTTGTTGGAGCTCACAGAAAACTGTACATGGGAGTGTTATACTGTTCTCAGTCTACTAGCTTTTTGAATTCTAGAGAAAAAAAGGATAACAGGTAACTGAATGTGAATATGACAAAATGAACGAATAAGGAGAGAGTAGTCTGAACAGATATAGAAAGGGTAGGATAAGTGAGTGCTTTACAAATGAAAGCAGATGTATGAAATTACAAGCTGTCAGATCAGCAACGGAAATGAAGATGATAAAGTGGTTCCTTACATAGATTATAATTATTCATTTTGCCCAGTCCTGTCTCCTTTCCCCATAATGTTCATGGGAAGGGGGAGGGTGTGAGAAGCTGTTGCAAAAACTGGTGCTTCCAACAAAAGAAGAAAAAAATCTAAGAATCAAGGGTATTTCTGATCACAAATAATTGTTTATTTTGTGATTTATGCTATTTCTATAGAATCACAGTTGTTTTCCTATGGAATAATTTTCAACTGCTCGTTCTGATTAATGAAAAGGATTCAGTTGCAATAACAGGAAGTTGTAACTGTAAAGTTTCTTCACAATCAATGCTGTGGAGGCATTCAGTGTGGTTTACCAAACAAGCGTCATTAATGGGCACGACTGTGACAGCAGTGGCAGATGGATTGCCAAGAAATGAAGTAGTTTACATAGACCTGCCTGAAAAGATGTGTTTAATAATTGCACCCATAATTAGGTTGATTTGGGGAAAAAAAACTAAATGACAGTCTAAGGAACACAGTTAGGCTTGTCTATGAAGATTTTGACATCTTTCCTCCAAGAAATGCTGCATAGATACTCTACCTAAATTTCTTGTTACCTTTGGAAAAATGATTGGAAGAAATTAGATTTTTTTAAACTTTGAATTATGTAATATTTATATATAAAAGAATAAATGTAACATGTAACTCTGGAAGCATAATTAAGGTAAATATTATTTTATGAGAATTTTAAACTGGTTCTTTCCCATTCATCAGATTTTTGTTACTAATTTCTAAGCAGCAAAACTAGAGACATTTAAACACAGACATATAAATGGCAATAAATATGCATGCTTCTCAGAGTTTATTTATATTGCAAGCATACACATCTCTATATCTGAGCCTCTTCTTCCAACACCCCCTGAGGATAAGTAGTAGATATTAGATTTCAGTTAACAGTACAGTGTGCTGCTTAAAGGCCATTTGGTAAAGATCCCTTCTCCCCATTTCCTTTTATCAAATTAATTGAGTTATTGGTTTGCTTTCTTTGCATCTAAGTTGTTATTTTTTTAGTCTCAAGTAATGCAAACGTCTTAAACAGTATTGCTTCTGAATTTTTTTTTTCTTCCTATTTAGTGATCTCTAGTAACTACCAGACCTGTCTTGGCCTTCTGATGCATTACCCACTAATTGGGGATGTACACTCACTGATTCTTAAGGCTCTGTTCCTTCGAGATCCAAAGGTAAGCTTTCCAAATAGAGTATGCACAAGTTTAAGTTGGGTGAAAAATTTGTTTTTCAACACAGCTCTAAGAATTCCTAATGGGGAAGTTGTCTAATGACAGAGGAGTTGCCTAATGAAAGAATTTGTCTATAGAGTTGGAGACAAAACTCGCATATCTCACTGGCTAGCGACTTAGCAGGTAAAGTAAGTGGACGTTGCCCTGGGAAACCGGAACACATATCTCTTGTCCCTCAGAAGATTCTTCTGCCCTCCTCCTTCCTCATAACTCAAGGAATAGTTGAGCAACTATTTCTCCTTATAGCCACACTTCATTGTCATTGGTGCTCCTCACAGGGACTGATATAGAGCCTCAGGGGTCGTGTGTTCATTAGAGCTAGAAAAAGGACTCTTTCTGTTAGAGTTTATGATACAATGAAATCATTTCATATTATGAATATGTATCTTTTATTTTGTGGGTGAAGAGTAACCTATTAAAGACTTAAACAGACTTTAATGCTGATTTCTCCATTTGAACTTAAAGCAAGCCACCAAGATTTTCTTTACACTTCAGAGAAAAAGTGTGCTCTTTTACAACTAATGTTATATTTCTTGAAAATAAGAACATTTAATGATCTAAAAAAATCTGTGAATCCTTGATGCTTTTGAGCCAAACAAAAATATTGGATGAAGTATCAGAGAGAGAGCTTCAAACACGAGTAAGAGAATGCCAGGCATTGGGTGGTAATCCCAGCCTTTGGCTCTTTGGCAGAATTCCCAACAGTCATGTTGGCAGTTGTCGAACTGTCTTTGAGTCAGTCTGTCTGTGGATCCATTGCCAAAGCTCTGTCTGATCGACTTGGGCCTCCAAGTTTAACGTAAATTTTAATTCTAAAGGATTTCTGCTTTTTCCTGGGCTGTTGACTTCAATATTTGAGTATAACCTCTATTTATTCTTTGATAGATTTAAGATTTTATTTCCTTGTGCCTATGTCCATTTGCTACAAAAATATGCAATTTTACATCATTTCTCCTATGCAAAATTTCATTAAGTGTCAAAAATATAATCCATCATTTCTCTGATACTTAAGATAGCATATGTATACACACACACACACATACACACACACATATATTTTTTTCTGGTAAGGCTCAGGAGTCTGATGATAAAATCAAAATTTCCATATCTTATGTATTTTTCTATAGAAATAACAATAATTATGAAAAATCTATAAAAGGAATAAAGAATGAGGTTTCTGGTCAATGAGGTATATGAGTTTTTGTGTATAAACTTAAAAGTAAACTCTATCAGTTCAGCATTAGGAATTCTTAGAATCATACAGAGTGGGAAAAAAAACTGCTAAAATAACTATCTGAATTCTCTGCTTATATGATTTGTTTGGTTTTACTAAAGGGAGAAGTGAATATGTTATCTAAACCTATTGATCTTGGTCATTTTCCCTTAGCTAAATATGGCTGATCTTGCTATGAATCATCCAGTCTTCTCGTTGCAGAATTCTGTATAATAAATCAGTCAGTGTTATTAATGGAATCTGTGATTTTTAATAGTGTACTTTTTATCTCAAAGATTATGTACACAATATAAGAGTATAATGAAACCAAGTCTACAAGCATTATAAAATATATTCTCTCTAAGGATTAGGAGAAGAAAACAATAACAAGTATCTTTAAAAAAAAAAAATAAGTATTCCATTCCCCACTTGTACACTCAGAGTCTTACTAAGTAAAACCATTATCAAGATAATGGTCCAAAATGTAGGATCTTAAATTGGTATTTCTGAGACAGAGGAAATTGGTCAGGAGGAAGGAGTCATGTTTAAAAGGCTATTGAGAATAAGTTTATAGAATGATGATATCTACAGGAAAGATGAAGAAAGCTGTATAGTATTAAGGGGCTTTCACAAGGCTAACCCAGCAAGGTGATAGTTTTAGTCAAGAAGCAAGGAGACTGAATTAGGAATCAGGATACTGAGTCAAATCTTGATTCTGCCAACAGCTCTTCCTGTGATTTGGGGAAATTCGTGCTTGCTGTCTTGGTCTTCTCTTTAGGGATTAAATTAAGTTGTCTCTAATGACCTGCTCAGCCAGAGCTCCTATGTCCACAAAGCACTGACTTATAATCATTTAATAAAGTCTATAAGCAATCTAGGGGGCACCTGGATGGCTCAGTAACTTAAGCGTCCAACTCTTGATTTCAGCTCTGGTAATGATCTCATGGTTCATGAGTTTGAGCCCCAGGTTGGACTGGGACCTGCTTGGGACCCTTTCTCCCTTTCTCACTGCCCCTCTTTCAAAATGAATAAATAAACTTAAAAAAAAAATTAAGGATCCAATCCAGTGCTACAAAGGTTCAAATAAAACACACACACACACACACACACACACACACACACACAGCACAGCAAGTTTATATGTAGCACAGAAATCCACAATGGACAGAGTTTTCAGTGTAGTAATGTCAATTATAAAATAATATAGGAGGCCATTTACACTGAGGGGGAAGAAAAAGAGGAAAAGGTGATGCTAGTACCCTGCCCATATCCTCTAAAAATCCAGACCTCAGAGTGCTTAATTTTTTTCTATTCATTAATAACAATGAAACACTTAAAAATACTAGGATCATTCCCAATTCAAGTAGATCAGAGTAAATATATAAACACCCGAGTCTCTGTGAAGCGAACTAGTAGAAGGATGAGATTTGAGGCATGAAAGTTCATTTTCCCATAGCCCAGTTCCTTGTGACCGTAGTGTTGAGTGCTGCTGACAGACTCAATAAAATAAAAATAAACAAGGAACTCTGAGCCCCCCAAGTTCACTGCCAGCTTCAGAAAAATACTTTGTCCTGCTGCTTCTCCCTAAGTCCCAGTGGAGATTGCTCACTTGAGAACAGACTCTGAAACTAGAGGATGAGACACTGAGCTTTAATTGTTTTATATCAGATGTAGGCTTTACTGTGAAAAGATTTCTCATTTGAACAGACTGAAATAATGGGGTTGTAAACTGTAATAATAGGCTCATACTCCTTCACGGTTTCCAAACACTTCACTGTGCTTACTTTGGTCCTTACACCAAGCTATGAGGTAGGCAAAGCAGGTTACCTTTCTTCATTCTTTTTCAGTGCAGACAGATTAAGGTTATGTGACTTTCCCAAGGCCATAAACTTGTAAGATTCCAAGCTAGCTAGAATGGCCCCATGACCCTTGGATGTATCCATCGTCTCCTGAGATTCCCAGCAAACCTCCTGCCTCCTCCAGGAAGCTGTTCTCAGGCTCAAATAGGATATGTTTTCCCCTGTGTGTCCCTGTAAGCACCTTATATTTTAGCTATTATTTATTGCATCCGTTATTCTTTCTTATGATCCTACTCACTTTTTAGCATTTAGCTTTGTGTCCTGCAGTGGTTGGTTTTCTTTTTTTTTTTTTTTTTTTTTTAATTTATTTCTAGGAGAGAGAGCGAGACAGAGCGAGCAGGGGAGGGTCAGAGAGAGAGGGAGTCACAGACTGAAACAGGCTCCAGGCTCTGAGCTGGCAGTCAGCACAGAGCCCGACGCGGGGCCCGAACCCACGAACCGCGAGATCATGACCTAAGCGAAAGTTGGATGCTTAACCGACTAAGCCACCCAGGCGCCCCAGTGGTTGGTTTTCTCAATGAAAATAATGGTAGGGGCTCCTGGGTAGTTCAGTCAGTTACGTGTCCGACTCTTGATTTAGGCTGATCTCAGTTTGTGAACTCTGAGTCAAGTCAGGCTCTGTGCTGACAGCACAAAGCCTGCTTGGGATCCTCTCTCTTTTTCTGTCCTTCCCTTGTTCTTGTGCACGTGCATTCTCTCTGTCTCTGTCTCTCAAGATAAATACATAAACTTAAAAAAAAAAAAAGAAGAAGAAAATGGTAGAATTGAATTCTGACTCAACTGCTAAGCCTCTCTACTACACTAACTCTGTTCTAGGTGGATCTCACTCATCTAGCATATTTCCGGAACCCATACCCACATTCCACATAAGTCATCACCAATTGTATATTTGTCAGCTGTCATTCTTATCCAGATGGTGAATGAACCCTACAACTTAAACTTAAAGGGCAACTAGTTCCTTGATTTGCTGTGTGTCAGAATTGTTTGAAAACCTATTAACACCGTCATATGTTACAGAACAAAAAAGACATAACAAAGAATCTAGTCAGTAACCTCACTTAGACTGTCAGAATTTCAGAAATGCAAAGACCCTAGAGATCTAATCCAGCTCCTGTGTCTGTTGATGAACAAACTGAGGATCAAGGTGAAGTTAAGAGAAGCATTTAATAAAGCTTGTCAGGGGCAGAGCCAGCAATTGAACCCAGGTCTTCCAACCACCTTTCCATACAGGAGCTACAGTTTTAAAAATAGTAGAATCCTATTTACTAATATTTGTTATGAATATTATTTAATTTGTAATCGACATTTAATTTGCATCTGTAGTAAGTGAAACTGCCATGTAAATAAGTGGACCTAGAACTATTTGAAAATTTTCTTAAATGTATACAATATAAAGGCTAGACGTCAAATAATTGTTTATAGGCTCCTATACTCTGTTCACTGTAAATACGGTTCCTATACTTCGCTCTTCAGGTCATGATCCTTGTTCCCTTTTTCTTGTCTTTATCGTATTAGAACCACCGAGCAGATTTCCAAAAACAATCCACTAAATGAAGTAGAGGGATAGAAGGAGGACAGTCTGAAAAATATGAAGTGATTAAAAAACATTGTTCTAACTAGTTGTTCAAATTCAAAAAAAAAATTTTAAAACCCAATTAGAAACAAAAGTCATAGAAAATGTGAACATATTGTGTTCCTTAAATAACCAGATGTTCTCTCCTTCCTGAAGGCAGTAAGGGCTAGGAATAAAAGGTTTAAAACTATTGTTTTAAGTTAACTGTGAATTTTGCAAATCTGTTTTTACCCTTTAGCAAATAAAATTCTAATACGGAAACATAAGCAAAGTAATTTTCATTTTTCGGTGCTCTCTTATTTGTGTTGTGTGCTGAAGTGTTAACCTTATCACAAAGACTTATTACAAATGAAATACAGTACATGGATTAACATTTTAGATTTTGCAGTAAGAATTTGACAGCTACTGTTTGATTTGAGGACTAGAATATTCCCCCAAAAATATTTCTGGTAAGTTTGCAAGCAACCCTTTTAGCAGTGCCTGTTGTTGTGTATGGAAGAAAATTACTAGAAATAAGACAATTTAATTTCATAGTCATTCCTTTGTACACAGAAACATACTATAAAAATATAGTGTACAATGTTTTTATGCTTGGCCAGTTCTATTTTGGATTTTTACTTGGAGTTCTATTAAATTTTGCCTTTTCAAATTATAAAAAGTCTATTCAGATTTCAGATTTTATGCACATAATAGATTTTTACTCTTTTAATTCCAAAAATCCCCACTGTAGATGTAACTTTTTAAAAATATCAAATGACTTTGGTAAAATGTCATCTATGAGAATCGAAAAATGGTGAATGGATCCAGGCCTACCAGTCAAGTGACGATGCTGGAAAATGTGCATTACAGTAATGGCATTGTAATGGTTTTTTTCTCTGAGCAATAAAGAACCTAAAAATCACATATACTGACTCTTTGAAGAGAACTCACAGTATCTATTTATTTACTTTTCATGATGTTCCCATCAGAGGTTCTGTTCGGATTTTCCAGTATTAGTTTTTAATCTGATTTTCTGTTGCAGAAAGAATGCCACTACTGTTTTCTTTATCTCCTCCCTCACCCCCTCCGAAAAGCATTTCTCTGAAAACTGCCATTCTTTGAGAACCATTTGTTTGTGTTTCCTGTTAGTGCTCCTCACTCTGAGTGGTTGGTTGGTTTGTCTTCCCTTTGTACCTGAGCTATGTAACTACATGTCATTCTCTTTTTATCATTAGATTACAACCAAATGGGTGTTTATCATTAATATTTAGGAATTAGTGATTAATCAGGTATATTTTCACATTTAATCAGAAACATACTTTTTTGATACAGACTAACATTGAATAAACCTTAAATTTTACTTCTGAAGTAAGTTGGTGGCTATCAAAAATCAATAAAGAAAGTAATCTGAAAATCTTTATTAAACCAGAATTTGAAATTCGTTATTTATTGTGTTCAGACATTTCATAATGTAGAATTGTGTTTCTCAAAAAAACTTGTTAAGCGTTACCTACGGGCCTCAAATAATTTTGAATCTGTTTTATAAAAATATTTTGAATTCATTAGTTGATTCAAAAAATCAGTTTTTATTGTGTACTATCTAGAATTCAGCAGGCATTGTTTAGATCCTGGTCAATAGAGATAGATGTAGATATTCAGATATAGATGAAAGATGTGGCCTTTATCATAATATACAAGAGAACAAGAAAGGACTCAAATTGTCATGTGTTATAAAGGTCACAAATAGGGTGTCATTTAAATAAAGGGAGGAGAAAAAAATCTGGGCTGAGTGAAGACCTAATTTATGTAGGTTGGTCAAAAGGCCCTCTCTTCGTAGATACCATTTTCAGGTGAGAACTAATGGAGGAAAAGGAATCAGCCAGACATAGAATACAGGGAAGACATGTCCCCTCCAGACAGGAGAACAGCAAACACAGACTCCATAGTGAAAAAAGAGCTAAGACTGGTTATGGAACTGAAAGAAGACCAGGAGGACTAGAGCCGGGAGCGGGGGGAATGTGCCTGAGACGATGGATGAGCCAGGGAAGGCCTTTATTACTTTGTTCTTCCTGTGCAATTTTACATACTGATATATAGTAAAATCACTTTTAAGGTCACATTTTGCAACTCCATAAAGATTGCTAGATTTGTGGTGATTGCCCCTCATGTTTAAGATATCCTCTCATGACTCTTGAATGCTGACAAAAACTGAGGACTGATGGATGTGGGGGGGAGGGGGGATGGGCATGGAGGAGGGCACTTGTGGGGATGAGCGCTCGGTGTTATGTGGAAACTAATTTCACAATAAACTATTCGTAAAAAAAAAAAAAAAAAAGATATCCTCTCATTATACTGCTCTTACTCTCAGCCAGTTCTAAGAACTCTCTGTAAATGAGTTCCTGACTTGGTAAAGCACATTCACTTATTTAGACCTCTAGACTGTCACATGGCTCTGACCAGTTAGGTCATTGCTTGATTTAGGAAGACTGGCCAGAACCGTGAACATATATTATTTTTATCTTTTAAAAACTATCTTGGCTTCCTTCCATAAATACCAGTCTCAGTCAGTTTTGCTTTCATTACGTCAGTATTATGCTCCGTTGTATAGAGACCAGGGAATTAGACCAGTCTTTCTCACCTACCAAGATGAGAGCTCTGCTAGGTCAGGGATTAGATTTCCGACAGCACTACTGGGGTGGCAGCCGCATGAGGGAAGCAGAGAACCCAGGTTCCACTTCTGTCACAGCCTGCTGTATTTATTGGGCGACTCCTTTTCTTGAACTGTAGAATGAAGAGGCTAGACCATGTAATCTCAGTAGACCCTTCTGGATCTATTTTAGCAAGATGCAATTCAACGGATACATTTTGTAATTACTGTGGGCAGAGAATGAGAATTGGTCCACAGGGTTAGGACATAGTCCCTTATAGATGTAAACGACTAATGGTTATGAAAGGTAACATGAGTGAGAGGATTGCAGGAAAAATAGCTACTTTGGACTTGCAGAGTCAGAAAGACTTCCATTTGGAAGAGGGTTCTAACTGAGCCTTGGAGAATTTTCTTGGGAGATGTTACTCCATCTTAAGAACACAGCATAAGTGAAGCTCCTAAGAGTTACTGAAGGAAGTTCCCAGGCTGGGCTTGGCAGTTCTGTGTCCACAGTCACTCAGTGACTCAGGGATGTCACGAATGACACTGTCCCCTCTTAATACTATATTAGCAGACACATTTTTAAAAGTCCATGAAATATGTCTTTTATTTGGCATTAGTTTATATAGTATTGCAACTTGTGTGCTACTATTCAGCATAAATAAATGTTATGTATTTAAGTGAAAAGTCAATGTGAACAGGATTGTATCCCAATGATTTTTACAGGATTTATTGGCTATAAACAATCACTTGGTACTAATGATATTTGCTCAAAATAGGCAAGTCTTTGTTTCAATATTTAAAGGCATTCTTGGGAAGCTTAGTGATTTTTATTTTCGGTGGCTGTAGAGAGCTATGAAGCTTTGTGGCAAAGATTGCTTTGCGTGTTTTAGAGAAGAAGGTCTCTTCTCTGAAACAACCAATTAGCTGGTGATTTACTTTCCCTCCAATAACTAAAGAAGAGACTAGAATCCATGGTTAATTCTGTTCTGATTAACAGTAAAGAAACAAAACCTATGAACCATCCCCCTGATTTTTATTTGATATCTTACAAGTAAGGCAAATCTGGGTTTGGGGTGGGGGGTTATTTTAAATAGATTACTTAAGCTTTATCAGCTAGTAATCCTGGATATGTATGTTTATTTTTTTTTTATAATTTTTTTTATTTATTTCTAGGAAAGAGACAGCGTGAGCAGGGGAGGGTCAGAGAGAGAGGGAGTCACAGACTGAAACAGGCTCCAGGCTCTGAGCTGGCAGTCAGCACAGAGCCCGACGCGGTGCCTGAACCCACGAACCACGAGATCATGACCTGAGCGAAAGTCCTACGCTTAACCGACTAAGCCACACAGGCGCCCCGGATATGTATGTTTAGAAAGGCATGTGAGGCCCCAGATGTAAAAGCATTAGAGTATTACATAGCACGTTACAGTTACAGTCTGTGCTGTGTCCCTGAGGCCAGGGAATGAAGTGTCTGCCCTGCTTCACTGCTGACCTGCCGTTTTACCCCGAGAGAAATCATTTAACCTTTTGCTGCCTTAGATTCAGGTTCATTAATTGTTTTTTAAAAAGGGATACGTGACTGGTGAGGCTTTAATTAGCCTATAATCTCTAAAAGTCATTTGCAGCTCTGAGTGTTGTGAGAATCTAATCACTTATTCTCCTTATTGTATATGAAGTAGCTTATTCAAAAAGAAAAGACACTGCTTTAAGTTGTATCTATGTTGTCTTACTGTTACAATTTGAAGAAATTCAAAGTTCTGGATCACAGAGTCTGACAAAAAGATTATAAACTTAAAACTGACAAAATAGAAAAAAAAAGAATTCTCTTTAAGTAGTTATGACCACAGTAAATATTTTATATGCCCCTTAAGCATATTAGCTCAGTAAATATATTATTGCTAATTAAAATTATTAAATATATTGGGGGACCTGGGTGGCTCAGTCATTTGAGCATCTGACTTTGGCTCAGGTCATGATCTCACAGCTTCTGAGTTTGAGCCCCATGCTGGGCCCGGTGCTGACAGCTCAGAGCCTGGAGCCTGCTTCAGATTCGGTGTCTCCCTTTCTCTCTCTGCCCCTCTCCTACTCGCTCTCTCTCTCTCAAAAATAAATAAAAATATGTAAAATTTTTTTAAATTATTAAATATATTGATTTTATAGGAATAAAAGTCAATACATTCAAGTAGCAAACTGCATAACCATAATCAATTAACTTTGTTTTATTTAAATATTTTAGACAAGAAATTATATCTGTTTCAAAAACAAAACAAAATCACAAAAAGTTTTTTCACGGAGGATTTTTAAGTATATGTCATCATTTGTGTGGTGACCGTAGTGGGAAATGGAAGGAGGTTTGCAGGTGTATGGCAGTGGCGGTGCCGCTCAGGGGAGCCTGGAGCCGCCACCACATGTGCAAGGCTGGCCCCGCGGCTCCTCCAGGAGAGGCCAGCTTGGCTCTGGGGGGTCTCACTGTAGCATTTGATGTGTGAGTAAGGTCCTCATCTGCTATTAATGACATTTTCCAGAGTTCTTCATATGCTTTGGAATAGCTCTTTATTTACTTGGTGGTTTTTCCTGGTTTCAAAGAGGAACTTCATAGTTTGATTTCTTCACATCATTTCTTTCCTCCAGAATGTATTTGTATTCATTTAGCCAAAATTCACTGAGCTCCTTCCGGATACCAATAGCATCTAAAATGTCTCAGGAATCTTGGTTGAATCGTGTAAGGAGGATAAACAGGATTTGTGGCAGGTGGAAGGAATATGCACTTGGTTGATTCTCTCACCTCCTTTAAGTCTTTGCTAAGGTCCGGTCTTCTCAGTGGGACCTCCTCTGATCACCCTGCGACTGCCTTGTCCCCACTTCCTGCTACACCAGCACTCCTATTGCCGTTACCCTGCCCTACTTTTCTTTTCCATAGCAATTATCACCTTCTGTCATAGTTGATAATTTATTTATACGTTATGTTATTTTTGATTTTCTGTCTTCTGCTAATCTATCAACTCCATGACAGAAGTGTGTTTAATCTGTTTTATATTCTGTTACCCAAGTACCTACAAGAAGAGGTGGATATACGATGAGTGAAGGGATGAAAGAGTAAATGAACGTATGGTGACTAATAACCCCCAACCAAACCCTCGAGCACTCTGCCAGCGGAGAAATTACGCTCTTGAGTGCAGTTCAGTTTAGCAAGTGCTTATTGCTTCCCGTGCCAGGTCCTGGGAATAGAATGAATTAGGGAGACCTGGTCCCCTCAGCACAAGGCTTGCAAGCTAATGCAGTGGATCTTAAGGTGTGGTGGGCCAAAGAAGCACCTGCCGGATCTTGTTACAAATTCATACTCCCCGACATTCGGGGGTAGATAGATGGCTCTGGGGTAGGATCCAGAACTCTGCGTCTGTAGCTGTTGCGAAACTGGTCAGCCGTGGACAATACCCTAAGAAACAGACACCAGATTGAGAAAAAAGTAATGGCACAAACTGAAAGCCAAACATTTAAACACAGAAGACTGACTCTAAACTAATGGTTTCCAAAGTGCAATATGTGCGTATGCAGTGACTACACAAAGATAATCCCATGGAGTATAGAAAGAAACTAATGAAACTTCTATTTATATTCATTTTTCTAAAAAAAGAAAGGTAGTGGAGGGGCGCCTGGATGGCTCAGTCGGTTAAGCATCTGACTCTTGATTTCGGCTCAGGTCATGATCTTGCAGTCATGGGTTTAAGCCTCACATCGGCTCTGTGCTGACAGTGCAGAGCCTGCTTGGGATTCTCTCTCTCCCTCTGTCTCTGCCCCTCCCCTGCTCGCATTCCCTCTCTCTCTAAATAAATATTTTTAAACATACATTTAAAATGTTTTAAAGTTAAAAAAAATAAAAACTGAACTTTACTTTTTAATTACAAATTAATATTCTTGGCTTCAAAGACCTATGTGTCAGCCAGTCACATAACACCTGTGAAGTCTCCTAAAGGAAGAGGGGACGTTTCCACACAAAGGCATTGACAGTGGCCTACTGTTCTTTTTCTTTGCTTCTACCACCTTATACCTCACTGCCCATTTCCATATGCCCAGTGAAGGGGATTTATGAGTTGTGTTATCTTAAATAATGTCATATTTACAATACCAAAGAGATGTCAGGGACCATGGACATCTATTGTGGGTTAACTAGGTATCCTCTACTAACATAGTTAAGAGTTGCCAAATGTAATTTCTTTTTGGAAAAAAAAATTAAACCTACTTTAAATTTGCTTACCTCTGTTGTGACAAGTAGCTGTCCGTAATATGTTACCATGCAAATATTTTTGAAAAAGTAAATGTAATTTGTCTCTTCAAATTAAGATTCAAGGTAATGGTGACGTTTTAATCATGAGAGAAAATGGGAGCTTTTTCAAAGAAATTCATACTAGAACATTTTAAATGTGAATATTTGGAAATGTTTCATCCATTTGTGATGTTCTTGCCAAAGACGATTTAAGCGTATCACTTATTTAAAACTCTCAAGGTGCGCTAAAAAGTTGTGGAAGCAGAAATTTCTAAGTTGGTTACTAATATCCCAAATGAAGAGATGAAGTCAGGTTTAAATCTTTTTTAAAATCCTCCGATTAAATTTTAA
The DNA here is from genome assembly GCA_017311185.1 of Proteles cristata cristata. Taxonomy (NCBI): domain Eukaryota; kingdom Metazoa; phylum Chordata; class Mammalia; order Carnivora; family Hyaenidae; genus Proteles; species Proteles cristata. The sequence continues at coordinate 403,740 of JAESUZ010003188.1, forward strand.
GAAGAGATGTACGATGGTTAATTTTATGTCATACTGACTGGACTAAGGAATACCCAGATAGCTGTAAAACATTATTTCTGAGTGTGTCTGTGAGGTATTTCCAGAAGAGGTTAACATTGGAGCCAGCAGACTAAGTAAAGAAGATTTTTCCGTCACCAGTGTAGACAGGCATCATCCAATCCCTTGAGGGCCCAAATAGAACTAAAAGGTGGGAAAGGGCAGACTCCTAAGCAGGGACATCTGTCTTCTCCCCCCTTGGGACAGCTAAGCTCCTGTTTCTTGGGCTTCGGGATTCCAGCACTTACCAGCATGTCACCCCTGCCTTTCTCTGACCTCCTCCCAGGTCATCCACCTATACTTTCCTCTTTCCACCCTCACTCATCACACCCCAGTTCTCAGACCTGGGAACTTGGACTTCTGAATTGTGTACCACTGGCTTTCTTGGTTCTCCAGCCTGCAGATGGCAGACTTCGGTTTACGTCCGCCTCAACAATCATACCAGCCAATTCACGTAATAAACCTCTTCTGTATCTGTGTCTATCCTGTTGGTTCTGTTTCTCTGGGGATCCCCAGTACAAGCTGATTAATATTAAGGAAAATGGAAATTTATTATTTTAACAAAAATGTTGGCATAACTGATGAATTGCACCGTGAATGCCATCCTTTACCAAGGGAAGCCAATGATATCTTTCTTCCATTCAGACCTATGTCTCATGTAAAGTAGCTTGTTTTTGGAAAGGCATTGACAAAACCTGTCACAAAGCATTTAACCAAGAGTTTCAAAAAGAAGCATATTCAATCACGTCAGTATATGCTAACCATGTATTTTCAGGAAGAGCAAAAACTACCCTTAGAAGAAAACTATTATGAAAATTAAATATAATGCATATCATCTCTACCTCATTGAAAAATTCTATTATGCATACATATATTTTCTCATGTACATAATAGATTTATACAAGTAGTACATGCATATGGCTAATAAATAAATATACACGTATTGAGAGTACAAGCACCCCCATTTTAACTGGTAAAGGACTAATGAAAGTGAAAGGATCTTGGTATAGACCAGTAGTTCCTGAAAACTGATCCAGTTGATGTTCTTTTTTTTTATATTTATTTTTGAGAGAGAGAGGCAGAGAGAAGGAGACAGAGAATCCCAAGCAGGCTCCATTTTGCCAGCACAGAGCCTGACATGGGGCTTGAACTCATGAACCACAAGATCATGACCTGAGCCACAATGAAGATCAGACACTCAACCAGTTGAGCCACCCAGGTACCCCTGGTCCAGTTGATTAGAATGCTTTGCCAGGATGAGAGCCTTTAGGCTGGTTCCCAGCACATACACAGTTTTGGAGTCCGCAGAGACCCACCCGGTAGCAGGCGCAGCTTGGGAAGATAGGGCCTTAACTTTATTCATATGAATAAGTTCTCCTGAACTCCTCCAATGAAACTGGTGATTTAATGTCTTCTATACCATTGACTTTTTACTGAGAAGTGTACCTGTTCCATCCCAGTCCTCTTGCTGTGTTCTTATCACTTCGTTTCATTATTTACTTTTTGTAAATGGTACTGATAACTACAAAGGCCTTTAAAATATTCAGTTATAGGGATATGATGCATTTTGTGATTTCTTTAGAGGTAGTTGAGACTCTAGAGATCATATCATTATACCTTCATTTCTTCCTGAGCCCTCGATGAGAGTGAGACAAAATACCTAATGTCATCCAGAATTCAGTGGCATAGCCAAGACCAGTCTCCAGGCTCCTACTCCCAATCTAGAACCATCCAACAGCTTCCCTGTTGGCCTTGCTCTCCTTGCAGACTTATGGGACAGAACTTGCTCACTACTTCCATACCCACCATTTCCCCCACTTCCTTGGTGGTCACTGGGAAAATTAGGACGAGCTGTTTGATCTTGTGTAGTAAACACAGAACAATGCATTTCAACTTGATTGTCCTTCCAGGGATTCCAAGTTGTTTACTTTTGATTTCACATTTATTCATGGTCTGAATACTGAATTTGAAATTTGGTCTGTTGTTAATGAGTTTGCCAAGTCTAGGCTCCAGGTTCCTGAAGTGAAGTACCCAGTGAAAGCGATGAGGGAAATATATAAAAATAATATTAATTGCATTTCTATAATGAAAATGATCTTTGAGTTATTTCCTTAACCATGTGGCTATAATGGCTACCACTTAGATGGAAGACAATAAGATAAAAATAAAAGTAAACCAGTTGAGAGAGCCATTTCAAAGGGTTAAGAGTGACAGTGTGAAATGCAGAAGAAAGGGGGAGAAAGCAATTATATGAGTATATGAATAAGAATAAATAAGTAGCTGATAAAAGGAAGTGACCTTGGACAATTTTCTTCTTAAAAATGGAATGTGTGCATACTATAATGCTCATTCAGTTTCATTGTTGTAGTATATTAAGGTTGACCAGCTGCTGTAACAAGTGAACCCTTATGTTTCTGTGGTTTACCATAGTAGATGTTCTTAAGTTTCACACAAGTGACAATCCATTGTTAGGCAAGGTGGGAGTGTCTCTTAGTCACATAATTCTTTTTGGACTTCTGCTAGCCCCTGTTGTTTTCATCTTCAGCCTTCCAGGGTTGCCCAGGACATTGACCTCCCCAACAGGATGAGAAAAATAGCAGGAAAGATAGCCCTTGGGGGGTTTTATAGAAAGGACTCCAGGTGACATACATCACTTTTACCCGCATTCCCCTGGTTGGAACTCAGTCCTTTGGCTATCTCTAACCACATACAACTTAAGAAAATATAATTGAGCCCTTCTTGTGCCCAAGAAGAAAAGGAGGCAGGTTGACCGCCAGTGGTTCCCTTTAAACTGGAAGTGCTTCTTGTTACTTTGCCTCTTCTGCTCTTTGAAGGGGCTGTCTCTAAGGGAAAAGCTAAAATCACAGTGGAAAGCTTGTGACCTTAAATCTCACAGTCGGAGAAATCTGATTTTGTCAGTACTTTCAGAAAAACCAGGCCATCTCTCAGAGACAGACTCTCAAAACTGAGCTCAGAAGGCTGTTGTGTGAAGCCAGTATGTTCCCTTCTCTATCATAGGACACATGTAAGACATCCTCATGCCCCATGGACCACCCCATTCACTTCCTGGTGGCAGACTTACAGGGATGCTGTGTCATTATCTGATCACTTACAGTGAGGAGGAAAAAAAAAAAACAAGTTATTGCACTATACCTGACCAACATACTGTAGACCTACATGGCAAACTCTATCAGAATCGCAGAGCTCCTTGGAGGGCCTGGTGTCAGATGGACGCAGATGGAAAGACATATTTAGTGAAACCAGGCTGTGAGAGCCTAGCATACCTACTCCACAGTAAGGAGAGTCTTCCTGTGGTCCTAGAAAGCATACGGCCCATTAACCACTAACACAGCCTCCCTCTCCAACTGGCTCTGCCCATATGTGCCTCTTCGACTACTTTTCTGTTTCCTTGGCAGGCCCTTTTTGACTGACTTCTTTTTGCTTTTGATATTATATTAAACATGTAAGGGATACAGTCAGATCTTATTAGCCTGAAAACCACCTTGTCTCTTGAGGAAAGCTTTGCATACATCTCTGTTCAGAGGAACTTTGTATTAATTTTACAGTTTGACTTTCCCATAGTTCTTGGGTGCATCTCACAATTACTTCCAATCGTTAATAAACTTGATTTCTGAAAAGGAAAATTGGAAATAATTGTCCCCTCACCTACCATTTCATGGATACTGACACTAACATCTTTTTCGTGTGTGGTTGCTTCAGTTAATCAAGAGTTAGGCTCCAGGTTTTTCTCTTCATGCTGTCATTCTTTGCTCTTTGACAGCCCCTTCAAGCTGATCTCCTGTAGTGTTTACTGAAAATGTGTTGAAGAGATACGAATTGATGAAGTTGAGAGCTATAAAATGTTTCACAAAATTGTCAGCCCTACGTCTGACCACCATCGTGTTATAAGTTGGGGTTGTTAGTGATTTGATTCTTTCTGGCCTTTTCTTGAGGTTCCTGTTGCAGTACAAGTGCCTTATTCATCACTTCTCTCCTTCTTTCTATAACAACAACAATAAAAAAAAAAGAGAGAGTGTTTCAAATTATTCCACTTAAAGTAAACGTTGTATGGTGCTTACGTGGCTTGAGCGGTCTTTGAGGAATAGTGCCAAATGGGAAAATTTGAAAAAGGCAGAAGAAGGACAGGAATCATTAGAGTTGTTTTCATAAAGCCAGGAAAGAGATAAACCCCTTAGCCTCATCTTTCCAGCTGGTATCTGAAGAACTCTCATCAGATTTTCTCAGAAAATTTATAATGGAATGTATCTATTAAATATTCCACTTACGAGAGGACCCACTGGCAAGAATATCAGCTATCAATTTTAGATCAACTACTTAATTTACTTAATTGATAAAATCTTGTTTAAACTTTCTCATTTGAACTTTCCTCCATTGGACTTCCAGACACTAATCAACTACATAGGAAACAGCACTGAGCGAAAACTAAATTTCAAGATATATTTAGGACTTATTCAAAAGAAACTGACCTGTGATTAAACAAGGGAGAAGAGATTTCATTTTGGCAGAGGTAATACAGTTTGATGCCCTGAAGAATTTTATTGAAGGATTTAATGTGTGTGTGAATATTCTTATGAAAATTATTGTCATTTTCTCCCAACCATTCCTTTTGGTGTAAGAAAGCAAACGATGCAATATAGATAGTAATCGATCCTGTTTCCTTCTCCTGTTTTCTCGCCTTCCTTCCTTCCCTTTTTTTAAATTAAGGTTTAATTATGAGCTTCTTGAAGAAAGAAAATATAGAGAGTAACTTGAAAGAACATTTAAGAGAGTATCAACAAGGCTTAGTGAATAATAGCTATGATGATGAGCAATTTGTTGTAGTTCCCAGATATCCACCTATTGATTGAGTTGGTGGGAAAATATATGAAGGAGCAAGTTTGCAAGAGTAACTAGGTATAAGGTTAGATAATAAGTTGATTTTGAGTAGATTGTGGGATATCCAGGTGGGGATGTCCAGAAGACAATTGGGAATATGTGTCTAGTGTTCAAAGAAGAGCTTGGAATCCGAGATAGACATTTAGAAGTCTTGGAATATGCACATTAATTGTAGTTGAGAAACAGTAGGTTGTCTCAAGGAATGATATGTTGGGGAGATGAGAAGAGAGCTGGGAAGGGAAACGTAAGACATAACAATAGCGGCAAGAGGAAGAAGTATATGGAGAAGACTTGGAATGTGGGAAAACCATGAGAAGACAGAACTACAGTGGCCTAAGGATAGATAATTCCAAGAACGTGGAAATAATGACAAATCCTGTAAAGAGATCAACCAAAATTAAAACCAATTAACACTGTTGAAAATTGCTGCTGTATTTAGGGTGTACATTGAAGGGGAAATAAAAGTGTCCTTTCAGGTTGAAACAATGCCATGAAAAATATAAAAGACAAGCAAAAAGACTGTAGATGTTTGAGAAATAAAAGGGAGAAGTAGAGATAGTATGGAACCTAGAGATAAAAAGAAATTAGTAACACGATGCTGTTGTTGATAACAAAGCGGTAATTATTTTCAAATGCATAGATAATGTGGCGTTTTTCAACTAGATCCTTATTAAAGTTAATAAGTCCAGTTTTTCATTTTACACTTTAAGATGTGAAACATTATGAAATACTGATAGATATATATAAACTGATTATTTAGAAAAAAACAGATAAAGCTAGTGGGGGAAATGATCAGAGCTATATACTTGAATCTGAGATTATTTAGCCCAAAAAAGAAGACTGAGAACTAATTAAGAATGTTCTTCAAACTTTCATGAACCCTTGCATAAATGAGAACAGCCACTCTCCTGGTATATGTAGCCAGAAGAGGTTTGAAAGTTGAAATGGCCTTAGTTCCTCAGTTACTATCTCCATGACTTTGGGGAGACTACTCCATACCATTCTGAACTTGTTTCCTTACCTGTAAAATGGTGATATATTTGTTGTGAAAATTCTGTGATTATGGGATAGTGTTTGTAGAGGGCCCAATATGATCTGGCACCCCGTAAAGGAAGCCTGATGCCCTGTGTACTTTCTCCACAAGAAAGAAGCAAGACTAAGTAGAGTTAAGTCTATTTATGGCATATTTAAACTGTGGGTTTTTCTCTTTAAATTTAGTGTTTAAGTGGGTCCTCACAAATGAGCAAGGTTATTCCTAACCTCTTAATTTTCAATGGCATCATTTACATATTAAACTTTCCCAAATAATTTAATGGTATAGCATATTACATGTTGATTTTAAAAAAAAAAATTGTTGTTTTCTGTGAAACCTATATACAGATAAAGTATGAAGGCTCTAGAAATCATTAGTCATTAAATAGTAGTCTAGAAAAAGAAGTTACATTTTAATAGCTGATCAGAGCTCTAAGAATGACAAAATCAGGGGGCGCCTGGGTGGCTTAGTCGGTTAAGCGTCCTACTTTCGCTTAGGTCATGATCTCGCGGTTCGTGGGTTCAAGCCCCGCGTCGGGCTCTGTGCTGACTGCCAGCTCAGAGCCTGGAGCCTGTTTCAGTCTGTGACTCCCTCTCTCTCTGACCTCCCTGCTCACGCTGTCTCTCTCTCTCTCTCTCTCTCTCTCTCTCTCTCTCTGTCTGTCTCTCCTAGAAATAAATAAAAACATAAAAAAAAATTAAAAAAAAAAGAATGACAAAATCAGTTAAGTTCATTCTTTCCTCACCATGGTGCACAGCCCTCCCTGATTTCCCTGAAGAAGTCCTATCCCTCTGTTGTGCACTTTCATGCCCCCCTACCTCCTTTTCTAAACATTCAGCATGGACGCAGTCCTGCACGGATATATCTTCTTATCTGATTGTCTCCATCCTCTAAACTCCTTTGGGGTTTATTTCTGGGCTCTCTATCCTGTTCTGTTGATCTGTGTGTCTATTTTTGTGGCAGTACCATACTGTTTTGATTAGTATAGCTTTGTAGAAGATCTTGAAATCTAGGCTTGTGGTATCTTCCGTTTTGTTTTTTTTCCAAGATTACTTTAGCTATTCAGGGTCTTTTGTGGTTCCATGCAAATTTTAGGATTATTTGTTCTAGTTCTATGTAAAATGCTGTTAGTATTTTGATGGGGACTTCATTAAGTCTGTAGATCGCTTTGGGTGGTATGGACATTTTAACAATATTCTCTCAATTCACGAGCATGGAATATCTTTCCGTTTGTATCTTCTTCAGTTTCTTTCATCAGTGTCTTATAGTTTCAGAGAACAGGTCTTTCATCTCTTTGGCTACATTTATTCCTGGTATTTTGTTCTTTTTGTGCAATTGTAAATGGGACTGTTTCCTTAATTTCTCTTTCTGCTGCTTCATTATTAGTGTATAGAAATGCAACAGATTTCCGTATGTTGTTTTTGTATCCTGCAACCTTACTGAGTACATCTATCAGTTCTAGTAGCTTTTGGTGGAGTCTTCACAGTTTTCTGTATATTATATCCTATCGCCTCTGCAGCTATTTCTTTAAAGGTCAGACACTGACAAACTCTTTGGTTTACCTAGTCCATGGGCAGTCACTGAGCACAGACCAGGTACGAGACACTTTGCTGGAGGCAGACACTAGACAATTGGCAATCGGGACCTGGGCCCCGCCCTCTGAACGTACACTCTGCATGGAAGGTAGACATACACACCAGTAGCCATAATGCAAGACAAGATGAAATAGATGCAAAAGTAATTTAAAATTAGCATGCTGTCAGCATGGAGATACTATAGTGAAGTGGAACTTCACAAAAGGCTTCATGAGGAGGTAGTATTAGAACAGAGAATGAGAAGGATTTCAGAAAGTGGAGAACAAGTGAGTAGATGTACGAGCCTGACCTCAGGGGACAGCTTACCTGAAGCCTGGAGATGTGGGGAATGTCCATAGGTAGTTGTGAGTGAAAGGTAGGGCATATAAAGGGAAATATGAGAAGTATTTTAGGGCCCAGGTTACAGAGGTCCTTGAGTGTCATGCCAAGAAATGGAAACTTCATTTGATTTGCATTTGAGACCTGATTCAGAACCAAGGAAGGTAGTAAAAAAAAAAAAAAAAATCAGGCCAAAATTTTTGAAAGGTGATTCTGGTGACATTATATGTATGGATCACTGCAAACCAGATTAGAGGCTTGAAAAACTCAAGGCAAAAAAATAAGACATATCTGAACTCTTGGGAGGGTCATGACCATGCAGCAGTGTGGTTTTGTCACAGGAGTCCTAGAGGAGCCACACAGATAGAACTTGCTCAACCCAGATGCTTATGTTCTGGGTCGAAGGTCCTATCTGAGAAGCAGTCTGAAATGTTGATACCAGAGATGGAAATTTAGGGCTTTTTGTACAGAGAGGTGATAGTGGAAAGAGTAACATAAAAAGGATTGGACAGAAAGGTGCCTGGGTGGCTTAGTCAGTTAAGCGTCTGACTTTGTTTCAGGTCATGATCTCACCATTCATGAGTCTGAGCCCCATATCGGGCTCTGTGCTGACACCTCAGAGCCTGGAGCCTGCTTCGGAATCTGTGTCTCCCCCTCTCTCTCTCTGCCCCTCCCCTGCTTGTGCTTTGTCTCTCTCTGTCTCTCAACAATAAATAAATGTTAAAAAAAAATGTACAGAAAGGATTGAAATTGACGGTGTATTCACAAGGAGTTACTTTGCCAGATCTGTAAGATTATACGTGAGTGAGTGAGTGAGTATGTGTGTGTGTGTTACAGAGAAATCCTATAGTTGGTACCATTTAAGGCTTCCAGATGACTTTCAAGATTCAGCCTTATCTGAATTCCTAGATCTTCAAAGACCTGTGTGGAAAGAGCCAGTCCTACCAGAGGTCAAAATGACTCACTAAGTAAGCATAACACTATATGATAGACTTTTGGTAAAAGAATGACAGCTTCAACCAGAATTGTAAAGTGTTTTGCATATTATTTAACCTATGATATGTGTGTTATGAGCACAAAATCCTAACTGAGAAAGATACAAAATACTTTTTATCTTGTATTTTAAGTAACATTAAAGTGGTAAGCTTTGGGGTGCCTGGGTGGCTCAGTCAGTTAAGCATCCGACTTCAGCTCAGTTCATGATCTCACGGTTTGTGAGTTCGAGCCCTGCAGCAGGCTCTGGGCTGACAGATCAGAGCCTGGAGCCTGCTTCAGATTCTTTGCTTCCCTCTCTCTCTGTCCCTACCCTGCTCGTGCTCTGTCTCTTTCTCTCTCTCTCAAAAATAAACATTTAAAAAAAGAGAGATAAGTTTTATTTTTAGTTTAGTGCAGAGAAGTACAAAGAAGAAATCAGCATAGTTCCTGTATATAAACCTATTCTAGAGATAGCTCCCATTAGTAGGAGAATGGGAATGGAGTACTATGACATGTGTTCAGGAAATTACAAGATTTTGTGAAAAAATACAAAGTAAAAGCAAAGTTCCTATCCAGTGCTCCTCTGCCTGCATCAGTTCCTTTCTCCTGGGAAAAAGAAAAGTATGTGTGTGTGTATATGTACACACTTACCAGCACATATCATATTTCTGGTTTTTAACAGTATGACTAAGATACAATTTACGTACAATAAGAAATCCACTCACTAAAGCATACAACTGGATGGGCTTTAGTATTATTTACAGAGATGTACAACCATTACCATAATCTAATTTTAGTACCTTTTCATCATCCCCAAAAGAACTTTTGTACCCATTACTGTCATTGTCCACTTTTCTCCCCCTCACCAGAAACTCCCGCATTCTACCCTAGCCAACCACTAATCTACTTTCTGGTCCTATGGATTTTCCTATTCTAGATATTTTGTGCAAATGGGATCATACAGTAGGTGTCTTTTTGGTGACCGGCTTCTTTAATTTAGCATAATGTTTTTGAGGTCCATCCATGCTGTAGCTTGTACCAATACTTTATTTTTGCTGCCAAATAATATTCTACCATGGATATACCACATGTTGTCCATCCATTCATCAGTTGGGTTGTTTCCACTCTGTAGTTACTATGAGTAATGCTGCTGTAAACACTTCCTGGGCACATGTTTGTGTGGACACATTTTTATTTCTCCTGGATATATACCTAGCAGTGAAACTGCTTGGTCATATGGTAACTCTACATTCAACATTTTAAGGAACTGCCAAACTGTTTTGCAACGTGGTTACACCGTTTTACATTCCCACCAAAAATGTACGAGGGCTCAAATTCTCCACATCCTCGCCAGCACTTGTTATTTCTGTCTTTTTTATCATATTGATTCTAATGGGTTTCAAGTGGCATCTGATTTTGGTGTTTATTTGCACTTCCCTGGTGACTAATTATGTTGAACATCTTTGTGCTTATGGGCCATTTGTACATGTTCTTTAGAGAAATGTCTGGATCCTTTGCCCATTTTTAATTGTGTTATCATTTTATTATTGAGCTGTAAGAGTTCTTTATATATTCTGGATTCAAGGCCCTGATATATGATCTGCAGATATTTTCTCTCATCTGTAGATCTTTTCACTTTCTTAATGGTGTCTTTTAAAGCACAAATGTTCGTAATGTTGATGAGGTCCTACAAATGATGAGAGTTTGGGTGCCATGGCTAAGAAGTCATTGCCTAACCCAAGATCATGAGGATTTACTCCTGTGTTTTCTTCTAAGGGTTTGATAGTTTACATTTAGGTCTGTGATCTACTTTGAGTTAATGCTGTGTGTGGTGTGAGGTAGGGGTCCATATTTATTCTTTTGCATGTAGAAAAGTTGTGCTTTTTGAAAAGAGTATTCTACCCCTCATGAAATTGTCTTGCCCCTTTCAAAAATTAATTAACCATAAATGTGAGGGGTTATTTCTGGACTTTCAGTTCTATTCCATTGATCTATGTTTGTCCTTAATGCTATTACTACACTCTCTTGATTACTATAGCGTTGTAGTAAGTTTTAAAATCAGGAATTCTGAGTCCATGTACTCAGTTTATCTTTTTAAGGATAATTTTTGGCATTCTGAGTCACTTGCATTCCCATATGAATTTTAAGATCCTCTTGTCAATTTCTGCAACCTATTTCTTTTAAAAAATATTTACGTAAAAAGAATTATACTTTGCTTTTTTGTACTCCCCCCACTCCTTTTCATCTAATAAGTCATCTCTCTCAAGGGTATTCTAAATGTGGTGTCCACCAGGAAATAAGAGCTCTGTACTTCCACATAGAATAATGACTAGAGAAGGAACGGCCTCCAAAGATAACTCTTGATCTAGATGGGTGATTACTTAAGTCCTTCTCATTCTCCTTTCTGAATCACAACAAAGTGTGCAGCTCTGTTTCTTCTCACTGCTTCAATGTTCCAACCAGGGGTATCTTGGACCCCAGCTAACTGACTTGATTCTTCAGAAGAAAGTGGGCTCTTAACCTTAGAGCATCTCTGATTGTGGACTAAAAGAAAGTTCAGCTGCCTATAAAAAAACCCAAACAAACAAAAAAGAAACATGGTGAGTTGACAGCCCCACTCATGGAGCAACCCTCCACAAATCTGGGAGCTATCAGTTGCTCCACACCAATAGGGAAGTTAGAGAGGGCAGAGAAGCTAGCACAGAAAGAGTGGGCTCTCCAGAAGTAGACATCTTGCTTCACTGTAATCAAGCATTTCCCCCTCCTCCTCACCCTCATCCCCACCGGGTCGCCTCACTTTCCGTTCATTCAGATAAGGTACTGGATGCTACCCAGGGCGAAACCTGTACTTCTGAACAACCCTCCTCCCAAATAGTGCTTCTCTCCCAGCTGGTCTTCATCTGGTGTTACAGCTATACCAGTTGTTAAAATAGTGAAGTACTTCGATGTCAATGATTAGGGAAATCCGGCGTCTGAGGGGTTAAAGCCTGGCACTGGCAGCAGCTCTCCAAACATCCTCTCCCTGGATCCGGGTCAGCCCTAATTGGTCGCTGCCTGTGCTACAGCAGTCGTTTTATATTTGACTATTACCTCTGCACACATTTATACAGTGAAAAGTGTTAATAAACTCATGCAGTGGTATCAAAAGCCTCTGCCTTCCCAAGAGGAAAGCTGTTATCCAAAGCCACCTTCCAGGTTTCTGAGAAAAGCCCCCAAATCGTATGTGGATGGAATTCAGGGGATCCTAAGAACTTGGATGGGAAGTTTATTTTTGCACTTAATTTTTACTAAGCCCTCACTAAAATTTAGTATTTCCTTCAGCGAGGGACAAAGACAACAAATTGCAGTAGTATCGACAGCACCTGAAACATTTTCACTAATAGCAATCACAGATATTTTATATCCCATTACGTTGATGAAGATATCTTGAAATACCATTTACATTCATCACTACTTCTAAATTATAGTAATGATTAGACCAGCCACCATTCTTATTTAATACATTAATATAAAAGTACATGTCACTATGCTGTAAATTTGTTCAATATTTTGATTACTGTATTTCAGCATAATTGGTTTGCTTTATAACCCTATTTATTTTATATATTTAAAAGCATTATCCTGAAATGGTGGCCAAAGTCTTCACCAGAAAGCAGCATAGTCCAGGGCACAAAAACGATAAGGACCCCTAGTGTAGACTGTCATGAGCAGCATGCCGCTGATGTGCTAGTTATTATCACTGGATATTTGAAGGGGTATGGTTTTAAGACCTGTATCCAAAGTTACTGATTAAAAAGAAAATATTTTATGACACTGTCTACTCTTAAGAGAAATTCACATCTGATACCAGTGTTCTTTTTTTTTTATAATGATACCTGAAATCTTGAGTAAAATAATCAAGAAAGGCAAGAGTCCAATAGGAACTTTTAACTGTCTCTGTAGTCTTACTTGACACCCTTTCTTAAATAGAAATCAGTCTCACTCAGGAAAATATAATCTGGGTGTTATTTATGGTTGTTGTCTGATTTCTTTCCTCACTTGGACAGTTTAAAGTTCAGTACTGATACTTCATTGTAATACTAGAAAGCATCACAAAAAAGACAGTATTCGTGAATGACCTTCACAAGAGTGGGTTTATATAATAAGTGAATGTTTTCAATTTCAAGATGTTTTATCATTGAAAGTACCCCCAAAATTGCAAAGAAGTGTAGCTGTGTGAGGCTCCCTTTTACCAGGCCTCAGTGTGCAGGAGGATCTTTCCGTGGTTGCCTTGGCAATTGCAAGTGCGTAATGAAAGGACGGGATAGGGAAAAGAAGATGGAAGCAACCTTTCTCAAACCAAGGTTCTTTTAGCTTCTAAGTCACAAATTGGAATATTTAGGAATATTATTTAAGATTACCTCTTTCCTTTTTCCTTTATATCACTGAAGATTGGGAACCACTCTTGGGCGAAGACAAATGGGTTTCCATCTTTCTTTAAACCATTGAAATAACACTTCTCCCCCATTCTGCTTACATTTAAGGAAAGAAAAAGGTAAAGAGTTCACTAATGCTAAAAAGAGCTAATCAGTTATCTAAAACTAATATTTTGAGACCCAGGTTTAGTAACAAAGAAAACATGTAGACCTAAACTACTTTGCTATGCATATGTATATACGTGTGTGTGTGTGTGTGTATTGGGGGGCATGTTAACCTGGCATCTTTCTGCATGCTAAATTCAAAAATGTAAATATATTTTAAAAAAGGAAAAAAATTTTATTTCTCTTTTGGTGTCTATTTATTGTGTGAAGCTACAGTCGAGCATAACGCACAGGTGGTTTAAAATGCTTCTCTGCCATCTGAGGTCTCGGCTTGCCAGGGTATAGATGGGGATGTCACTTTAGGGAATTGGGCTTATTCAGTATGTAAAATGAGGCTGGCATGGGTTCAGAGGTTTTGTCTGTGTCTTTACCCAATTAATGATTTTTTGCTTCCTTTTTTTAAACTTTTTAAAGGCCTTTAAAATTTTCTTTTTTTTAAGTTTTAATCTGTAGATGCGTAGATTAGAACTACCTGAATATTTCTGTCAATTGCACTAAGATTCTTAATACCTAGTATTCGTATATATATTTCACAATAACATCAGAATTATTAATATATAAACCAGAGATCATTTTAATTCTTATACTGAAATAATATTCTAATTTATAACCTTGTTACAAAGATTTTTTTTGATGATCTATGTTAACTTGAATGCATTTTGGATTTATAATATTGCAGAAAAAAACTAAACTAGATTTTACTTTTCCAAATCTGATGTCTTATGAGCTTATTTTATACCAAGTATTTGACATTTAATTCATAATATGGGTTGTTTTAAAGATAAAAAGGAAAAATAGTTTAGGTAAGGAAGATATAGCTCAGTATACTATTTATACATAAATATGTGTAGTAAAATGAGTGTTATCTCAGTAACAATTAGTATAAAGAGAAAGTGAACTCTTGGATACATGACGAGGAAGGAATAAAAATGCAAGTCTAGGTTTGACAGCAATATCTAGATAATACTGCTCATTTTATTTTTACATGTGTGTTTTCTTAAATGTGAATTTTGTGAACATTTAAGATCATAATGTCTGCCTTTTTGATCCACTGTGTTACTGTATCTAATTTTAATGAAGAGGGCAGTATGTGGCAATAAGAAACAGAAATAGTGAGACCTTTGTGGACCCTCTAGCAATCAGTGAATATCAGATCACAAATTTCCCCAGCTTTAATTACAGGCAAAAGAAAAGAAAATTAGCATTTTAATATAGAAATATCTTAGGCTTTAGGAGAATTATGATAAATCTAATGTTGCCTAGTGAACCAAAGAGGGGATATTACAACAAACTGTCTCCTTAGGAATATTTGTTTAAATAAAGGCAACAATACTTCATCCTTATCTTTTTTTGGATAATTATCGCTATTTCAGGCTGTTCTTTGTTCCAGGTTTCAAATACCTTTAGTTAAAAAAAAAAAAGTAATTGGCAGTGTTTGTTTTCTATAAAACTACAAGAAGGGATGAGTTCTGTTTGCTTGGCACTAACAGGATAATTTTAGGGAGAGTGTGTGCTCCTCAGCTCCAGTTCACCGGTGCCATGGCATCCCTGTACTTGGATGCATTTGGGTTAACGCGTTTCACTCACAGCGCACTAAACTAACTCCTCTTCCATGGCTGGGGCTTGCCCACCTGTCTCCCCTAAAACACCTGCAACATATGTTTGCATAGCCCTGTAATGCCTTGCCTTTGGGGTCCTAAGAAATTCCCCCAGAGCTTTTTGCTTATAAACAGCTGAGCAATTCGTTTTCCTAATGACGGTTGCTTTTCCCCCAGCATCGAGGCAATAACATATTCACTAAAATAAGAGTCTCATTTTTCATCAAAGAGAAATGTTCGACATATTTTTACAGTGCTGCTTCTCCTTCTGAGCTCTTATTTTTTTCCCCTTTTCTAATCTGGCATGCTAAAACTTAAAAGAGTTGGTAGCAAGATAATAGGGGAGTGAAAGCAAAGTAATTCTTCATTTGTCAAATATTTTCTTTCCTTCATGCCAAACATACATTATATTGTAAATATAAGTCAGTCTTTTCTATTAGACAAGTGCTGCAAGAACTTTATCAGTTTAATGTAAAAATTGTGATCAATAAGCTATATAAGTGATAATAATTTGGACATATTGCAGGAGATCACTTTAATTATTATAACCTTATAAGCTGGCAAGCAAGTGTGTATTAATATGGTTTTACATTTTTTTTTAATTTATAAATATATGTACTCTTATTCTGAGAAGTAAAATAGCCTCTTTCCCCACATAGGAGTTCCACTTTGCATGAGAGGTTTTCCTAAATATGTGTTTTTGCTTTTAAAAAATACAACGTTTGATAAAAATCCACCCAAATTTATATGTGATTTTCAGAAGTATGCAACACCACTTTCTCTACCTGTGGTTATCATGGATTTTAAGTTGTCAAACTGTCAGATCTGCTCTCAAACGTCTGTCTGTCAGTGGTCAGTGTTACCAAAAGATAATCATTGCTTCCCTTTCCTTGAATTTTTATTGAGTGCCTGACACTGTGCTGTGCACCTCATGTTCATTGTCTCATTTGATTCTTACCACAAGTTTTCAGTGAGGAAACTAACAGCTAAGAGTGTAACTGACTCCTCCCAGGGGCTCTGCTAGGAGTGGGTGGGTCAAGGGTCTTGGCAGGGGACTCACTATCTTCCTGATCCTTTGCTTCCCCTGCCAGGCAGCCTGTCCCTCTGAAGCAGATGACCGATGTTATGTTTACCCTAGTCCTTTTGTTTTAAACCCCTAACTTTAACTTTTAGTGGTACATTCCTCTATTAGAACTGGAATCACAAAGGACACTGCGGTTGTTTTTCTTTTGTTCCTTTTGATTCTACACATGTCTGTAAATAGCCAGTCTTATGAGAGGCATTGTGCTGTTCCAAGTTCCAAGAGGAATACTTTACACTCTTTTCCTTCTGTGGTTTCCATATAACAATTCAAAAAGAGATAGTCATCTTCAAGGGAGGATGAGTTTAGTTGAGGGACCGATCTAGACAGTACTATTTCTAGACCTTTGTTGGATGAGTTTGATTTCACCAGGCTCAGAACAAGGAAAACTGTCATGTATCATCTTGTAGTTCATTATTCCTGTCACATCTTGTAGTTAGTTGTACTTAGTGTGGGTTAACATTTAAACAGTTGTATACTACCACGCAAAGTGAGCATCAACTTAAAATACTGAAATATTCACTGGGGGAAGAGTGGCAGAGGGAGGATGGTAATATGCTGATCTGTGACTTCCATCATAGAGTAGAGCACATTGCAGAGTAGGGCACAGTCCACCATCAGAAGTCATACTCTGTAAGGGACAGGATGTTTGTTTTATGTGAGATTACATTAAGGAGCCCCTTACTAACATGTAATACAGACCTCAGAAGTGTAGAATGTTAACTGTAATGGAGAGGTTAGATAGATTCCGATTAGTTTCAGCCCTTACATTGATTGTGGTCTTTTAAGTACTATTTGTAAGTTGATTTTGTAATCATGCCAGATTAACAAAAGCATTTTGGAAATTCAGAAGTACAGCATGGGTTGGTTGGGTTGGGTTGGATTGGGTTGGGTTTTCCCATATACTTCCTTCTATGACACTTGTTTCTGCTTCTGTAAGTCATTCTGTCCACAAGGCTTTAAGATGCCTCCCCAAACCCAGCCTGTCTGTAGAATGGGTGGGATTTTCAGCATTCTTCTTATATTGAAATAAAATAAAATGTTGAAGAGAAAGGTTTAAGAAGAGCTCCAACAGCTGTTTGATGGAGAGGAATTGAGTCAGTGGTTCCTGGGAGTTAACTAGCTGCAGTCTTGTAGAATACAAGTCCATCTATCTCCAGTCCATCTGGGTTGGTCTAGGAGAGGCATGGTAAACTGAGAGTGTACTGAATTTGTGATTTCTGCATCTTCTTGTATAATTTAATATAGACCTCCCAGATAACAGAACATAATTGGTATTCCTCTGTACACAAATCGATCTAAGTTATGATCACCATTTTGCTATCTTTCGTCCAAAGAAAGATTCACCAACAGTGTGTGTTTTTTATAATGCATATTGGTTTCTAAAAACTTATACTAGTCAAAATCCTGTCTGGATGAAAATGTATTTCAAATAATTAGTAATTGTTCCAGTCTGTGCAAAGACATACTATTAAAGCCGTTGGCATCACATGTCCAGCGCAATGAAAAATTACAACTATCATGGAGTCCAGCCTTTCTTACATACAGAGCTTTCTATGTGTACATTTCTACCGGCTCATATTTTAGAGGAAATTCTGATATTTAAAAATTAAAAATCAGAACTGTTACAATTCTAGAAAATTTTATTTGGAAAAAAAATCCTTTTAAATATGAAAAGCAAGTATCGCTTTTAAAGTGTTTCAGTTGCATAAAGTTAGAATTATGCTCATTTAATCCCATGCCCCTAAGGAAACTATTGTTATCATTTTGGTACATAGCTGTGTGAAAGGATATCGTTCCAAAATTTCTTGACTTTTTAAAACCTTATTCAGAAGAGATAAAATGAACTTAATTAAAAGAGAAGAATTACAGGTAAATTGAAGAGCTGTCAGGACTGAATCTTACTGTATAAAAGCGTTTGTGCCCCTTTTACTGTTCATGCCGATATATGTTGATTTTTATAGCTACATGACTTTTAATGTATATGCCAAACATTGAGTTCTATACTGTCCATTACAGTAGCCACAGACCACATGTGGCTTTGAGAACTTGAAATATGGCTGGCCCAAATTGAGATGTGCCTTAGTGTACTATGTGTAGTGGATTTCAAAGACTGTACAAAAGAAAGAATGTAAAAAATCTCAATGATTTTTATATTGATTACATGTTACAATGACAACATTTTGGATATAGTGAATTAAATAAAATATTACATTTAATTAAACTTGTTTCTTTCTATTTTTTAATGTGGTTGCTGGAAAATTTTAAGTCACATATGAAGCTTGCATTTGCGACTCACATTGTATTTCTGTTGGACAGTGGTAATCTAGATCGTGTATGTGTTGACATATTTATGTTTTAGTAATAGCATCATCTTCTCAGAAAATCCTGTTGGATAACTTTCAACTATAACCTCTGATTTTATTTTCTTAAATTTCAAATGCTGTTTTTCAACATCATCTTTTGTTTCTTTTTTTTTTTTCTTCATCCCAGTACATCATACTTTAAACTGCCTCTCGCTTTGATACTAGTAAGTCTCCTAGGAATTTAAATAGGCCTCTGTGAAAGCAATACTTGAGCCTCATTCATATGTTCAAGTTAGATCATTATTCCTAATAATGGCTTTAAGTGCTTAGATACATCAGCACTTCGTGTCTTGAATTGCTTGTCATTTCTTTATGAAGACGTTTCAAGAAATTGCTCCATGCAATCCCTTATTTCATTGTTTTCTAGCAAAAAGTAACATAATCTTTTATTAGTTTGTTGGGAGTCGGAGAAGAAAAGCCTTTTTATTAGCAAAAACAAAATGTATTTCCAGGTAGTGAGAATCTAAAGAGCAAAATTAGTCATGAGTGATAGTCCTGCGAAAGTTAATTTTTTAAATAAATCATGAATGCGTTGGCAATCTGCCAGTAGCATTAACCTCTATTTTATTTTCCCATTATACTTGGGTCCAGGTTGTCATCAGCTACCATGAGGAAACCTGTGTAATTCCTAGAGAGAGAAAAGTTGCACTGTTAGACTTAATAGTATGGTAGTCATGGAAGCATCAGTCCTCTTCATCAAGGCAATTCAGATTTGATTATTGTAGAACTGTGTTGAATACCAAACCAGTGGAGTAGTAGCTGGAGCTAAATCAAGGGATTGTCATTTTTGTCAGATGATTAGGGCTGACTTGGAAGAGATATGAAAGGGTTGAGCTGTGTAAATATTCTCTTTTCAGCAGAAAAAGAAAAGGTCCATCATGGCCATTAAGATGCAGCTTGTTAGCTTGATGAATTTCAAACTATTTAACCTTAGCAATTATACACCCCTGCCTACATACAAGTATATCAGTGCCTTGGAATTATGGCTCTAAGGATTGATATCAAAGTATATTGGTAATTTTCTATTAAGATAAAATGAAGCCTTTCTGTGGCTAAGTAGATCTCTCAAAGGACAGGACATGCCCTGTTCAAAGTCCTACTCATTAACTTGAATTATAAGTTTAGGTGAACACTGGAACACATTTATTTATAAGTTTTATCAAACTTTTTAATGAAAAATATGTAATTTAACATTTTAGAAGTGGTATTTGTTTTCATTATGATATTTAACATATTAACTGTTTTATAAACTAGAATTTATTTCATTTTTATTTGCCTGTGATGGACTTGATACATTTAAATAATAGACACATTAAATGATGGTAACATATTTAAATTGACAAACCCGACCTAATGATTTCAGGACTTTTTTTTTTTTTTTTTGCAATATTTATGAATAATATCAAATGCCGGAGAGGCCAGTGTATTGCCGTTGTTATGAAAATGTGCATTCGGTAGTTTGATTTTCCATTTTGATGGCACTCTGCTAATATTTCCACTCCTTGGGTAATTGTTAAACTCATATATAAGAATAGATGACATAGAAATTTCTAACTTTAAAAGAATTGCTAAATTCTAAAATACCACATTTGTTTTTTGGAGAAGAAAGACTCGGTGTGCCATCTAGTGGGCATATATGGCATTCTAGTTATCAAAAGCTAAACGATTTTTTACTCTTCCTCCAAAATGCAGCTTTCTTAACACTTTGTATCTCTCAGGCATTAGGCCTACATTGTTCTTGCTTTACATCTCATATAATTTTTTAGTTTTGTCATAACTTTATCTAATTGTATTTTGGAAAGTCATATTAAATGTGATCAAGATCATCAGAAATAAATCTACAGTTATCTTGAGCACAGAGAAATGTATACAATTGTTGAATCATATTGTCCACCTGAAAGTAATATAACACTGTACATTAAAGATACTTAAAAAGATCTAATGACAGGAATAAATCTTTGTGAACTTTGAGACGGGTAGAAATAAAACATAAAATAATTGCAGTGTTTAATCAGGACTAAGATCAGTTAAGGTAAACTTCAACAATGAAAGCAAAACGAAACACGCTGATTGAACTTGATTATCTTATGTATTCCTTCTACAAAAACAATTGTCTTTGTTCTTTTATGTCTTAATGGGTAATTTAAATAGCTTTATACATTTACATTTCTTTTTTCTATAGAGAAATCCAAGACCAGTGACTTACCAATTCCATCCAAATTTAGACTATTACAAAGCACGGGGAGCAGATCTTATGAATAAAAGCCGGTAAGTCCCCTTTCTCTGATGAGAGTTACAAGCCACAAAGATAGTCTCCGAGATCTTCAGGAATTTTTACACAAATGCTGACAATAAATATAGAGATTGTAGCCTATCAGTGGTTAATGACATCTTTATTAAATAAATTATCTGAGTTTTTTTTTTAAGGCATGAGAAAATGTATACATTGATGTCAGTGGTAAGAAGAAAAATAGAAGAGTATTTGTTATAATTTGCAGTAAGGCAACTTCATTTTTCTAACACTAATAAACCTGAATAAATTGCGCCTTTATCTCTTTCCAGATCTTTGCTGTTGATTGAAAAGAGGCAGTTCTATAATATATTTTTAAATTATTTCAGTAACAAAATTAAAATTGGGTTTCCCAACTGCCTTTAGAACTACACAATCTGCTTATAAATGCATCTTGTGTGTGCATTTGTGATTATAGACATAGAAATTTTAAGGGTCACTGTAGGAATTAAAAAACATTAAAATTCTACTTTTAAAAGAAATTAACATTGGCATAAAGGGTTGATGAACAGTTTTGTTCTTTCATAATACTGCACTCAGATGTCTCAAGAGTTAACTTGTCAAACCAGAACCATCTCAAATTAGAACGTAATTTCAAAGTTTACTCTGGAAGACTGAAATGTTAGTAATGATAAATGCTGCCAAGTTGTCCGAATTTTTTTCCATAAGCATCTTGCCTATGCACTAGCTTTTCTTCAGTAGGATTCCAGCAACCTAAATATACATTTATGGAGTACACACATAATGTGTTCTGCTCTTGCTGGGAGAGTTGAAAAGAAGACATAATTCCTGCCACATAGACACTCATAGTCTAAGGGGTGAGAAGAAGTTTACAAGAAACCAGCTACATTTAAACTTGTGTTTTGAACCCTGTTTTAGTATTCTGTTATTTTTCAGGTACTCATCCTTGATTGAAATCTGTCTCCTACTCTGATGCACTGTGTAATTGTGACACTGGCTCTATAGCCCATGAGGCTCTTCTCTGAAGCTCTTTTCTGTTGGTTCATTTCATCTGATTCTTGTTTCACTAGTTAAAGGCTCTTCTGCATAGTCATTTGTTCATTTAATTTAACAATTTTTCTTGTGTGCCAGACTTGCGTTATTCTGGGCGTTGGAGATACACAGGGAACAAACCAGATAAAACCCCTGCCCTCAGGAATCTTCTAGTCTAGTCACTTGTATTTCTACTCTGTCATGTCAAGTATTTAGTTGTGTCTGCTTAAAAGGACCAGGTATTTTAGGTACTTTGTTTATATAAGATCTTTCTAGCAAGAATCCCTTCTTCGGTCCCCTATTCTCCCATACCCCAGCACTGCCAAGTTAGTTTCCACACCACAGCCAAAGAACTCTCAGCTTACAGAAGATTGCATTACACCCCAACATAAAGCCTCCAAAAGCCACCTCTTACTATTGATAATCCAGTCTTCTTCCTGCGCCCGTTTTCTATCTCTGTGACCTTTTGTCCTCTCACTCTCCCTTTGTCTTAACTCCCATGGTGGCACTTGGCTCTGCACCTTTCCTTCTCTTTTCTTGCTTCTGCATGATTTAGGGCTCAGCCCAAAGGTCACCTCAGAGAGGCCTTGCACCACGCTGCATACGCTGCATGATCCAGCCTCCTGTCTCTGCAACCCCATTGGCTCCCACCGTGCTTTCCCTTGCTCCTTGGACTCCAGCCACACCGACCTGATTGCCGGTCCTCAAGCAGACAAACATGTTCCCACTTCAGGAGCTTTGAGCTTGCTTTTCTCTATGTGTGGAGCTTTGAACTTGCTTTTCCCTATGTCTGGATTCTTAACTCAAGAATCCACATGGCATACTGATCTTCACTCTGTTCAAATATCATCTCTTCGGAGAACCTCTTTTTGACTACCCTATTAAAATAATGGGCCCCTTTGCTCTGTCTCTACATACTGTTTTTGTGTTTTATAGCATTCTTACTACCTGAAATGGTAAAAACCTTATTGGCTTGTTTTTTGTTTTTATTGTTTGTCTCTTGGACTGAAATGAACTCCACATTTTGTTTTATTAACTATTGTATCTCCAGCACCTAACATAGTGTCTAGAATATAGTAGGCACTCAGTGAAAGAATTTCAGACAGAAAATAAACATTTAAAAGGCTCTTCAACCTCCTAATTAATCAAAGACATGCCAGTTAGAACAACAATACAATATCATTTTCACCTTTCAAGTTAGAAAATTGAAAAAATAGGGGCACCTGGGTGGCTCAGTGCGTTGAGCATCCCACTCAACTCTCTATTTTGGTTCAGGTCATGATCTCACGGTTCCTGCATTTGAGTCCCACATGGGCTCTGTGCTGACAATGGGGAGCCTGCTTCAGATTCTTTCTCTCTCCCTCTTTTTCTTTTCCTCCCCCTTTGCATGCATGTGCTAACTCTCTCTAAAAAAAAAAAAATAAACTTTAAAAATACATATAAATAAAAAATAAATGAGTCAGAGATGAATAAATCCCAGAGAGCTACTGTATAGTATAGTGCCCATAGGTTATAATCATAATAATACATTAATTAATATATATTAAAAGTTTGTTAAGAAAGTTGATCTTTTTTTACATGTTTTTATCACAAAAAATAATAAAGAGGGAGAGAGAAAACTTTTGGAAGTGATGGATATGTTGATGGCATAAATTGTGATGATTTTACAGATGTTTACTTATCCCCAAACTTATCAAGTTGTATACAATAAATACACACAGCTGTTAATATGTCAGTTATACCCCAATAAAGTGGTTTAAAATGAATGAATGAATGAATGGGCAAGCTAGCACTGGTGAAGGTGCATGGATACCCTTGATACCTGATAGTCTTGCCAGAGAATTCTTCCAATTCTGTATGTAGCCCTTATAACCACCATCTTATGCCCTGGAGGTTTGTTTCCCATGTCAGTATGACTACTTTATCCATGATCAAAAGCTTCTGTAGCTGTGATACCATTGGTAAAGTCTCCATTTCACTATTTAAGTCCTAAGATGCTCTTAGGTAGATGGGCCCTTTAGCCATAATTAGCCTTGCAACTACTTGCTTAGCTGTTTAGAGGCTACTAAGGAGTTAATGCATTGGAAGTGTCACTGAGTAAGGAGACCGGGATGAGAATGATTCAGAGGGGTATATACTCATGGGGTAACCCCCAGCTGTGATCAATGGATAGATAATAGACAGGAAAGAGGCAGACACCTGAAAAGCAGAGAACTAATACCTGCTACATCTATGGTAATGGACTTCTATTTGTGTTGCTTATCCAAATAAGGGATAAGGATGCAAAGATGACATGTGATTTCATGGATAAGAATATCTCTAGAAATCAAGAAGCCTGATTTCTCGTCTCTGCTTTACCATGGATTGCTATAATTAAGTCTTTAAAAGCAAGTGCCTAGGTATTTTAGTGGTAGATTTTCCATTACGTGTGTGCATAATATTCACTGTGCTCTGATTTTACTTACTTGCAAATTTCTTTTTAAAAATGGGAATTGACATTTTCTTATTCATTCAACTTTTAAGCTCGGAACGACAATTTAACACTCAAAGCTCGTTCCAGTTTTGTCCTTAAATAACCAGAAATTGCTGCTATAAAAAAAATAAGTACATCTAATTTGTGACCAGTCGTCAGAAGAACCTATCAATCTATTTAGGAATCTGTAACCACTAAAATGTCCAAATGAGTAGTCGTGGAACAGAATTTCATAGTTTTTAAACACTGCAGTTGCTTATATTAAGAGTAGAATCACATACCTTTTTTATTCCAGAACGGTCATGGATTTTCTGTCTGAAAAGGACACAACACACTTTCTCAAAATGTGTGCTTCTTTCTGCTCTTCAGAGGCGATGGGGTAATGGCCCCAGAGCGGTCAGTAGTGCCTCCAGAGCACATGTCACTTTATCTAGTGGTGCCTGATTACACGTTCCACAACTCGAGGTCTTTTAACTTGCCTAAGCAATCTCATATCAAAATTTTAGAGATGGAAAATACCAAGCTTAGTTCATGATCTCTCCACTCATCAGATCAGCAAGAACATTCTCTGTGCTAATTATGGACCCCTATCAGAGCTTAAACAACTTAATTCATATCAGTGATCAAAGATTCCAGAATTATAATTCTGGTAGACGGACTCTCTGCAGGAGGCCCCTTGTCAGAAACCCTACATGAGATCTCAGAGGAAGCCAGGCTCCAGGGAAAGAAGATTCTAATAAGGAGAGTGCCCTGAGCTGTTAAGATGCGTCCTGCATTCCTTAGCTGGGCTCCACGTGACCAAAGAGTGACGGCTTCCAGTCCATTTTTACCCCAGGAATGCCTGGTGACTAATAATTCCGCATCTCTCCTCGGGATCAGGATCTGCCTCAGCTTAGAAGGGCTCCTCTCCAGACATTCTCTAGAATGTCCAGAGAAAGTGCAGGGTTCCAGGAAGCACAAGGATCCTTCTAAAACTCCTATATTAGAATATGATGAGCTACGTGAGAGCAGCTACCACATCTGTCTCATTCATTGGTGCTGTTTCAATACCTGCCACAAAGAACGAATTCAAGTATTAGTGAAATGAGTGGGTGCTTTTTAGCTTCATTTGTGGAATAACTCATACTGATGTCACAATCCACATCTTAGAATCCTCATATTCCTAGCACAGTACTTGGTACTATTTATAGTGGCTAGTAAATATTTTAGTTTAATGGTTGGGTAAATAAATACTATTTTGAATACCTAAAAGACATTACAAGATTCTCCTCAACAATTTCTATTTTATATGGTCAACAAAATTTTTAAAAGTAGGCTTTATTGTATTTACTTACATAATGACTACTCTTGCTCAGAATTATTTTATTGCTAAAATATGGTAAAGAAATAATTGCTAAGAATATTCTTCAAGCCATGAAGCCAAGAAGTGCATGGATATCAGTATTAGTAGTTAATTGGCTAATAAGATGTCAGAGAACCCTGATTTCTATATAAATGTTACCTTGTGATACTTGTGTGCACTAAGTTTGTGCTTATAAGCACATCTAGGTCTGAAGTGCTTTTTCTGTTGTATCAAAGAGAGTTGTTAATATGCAACCAATTGAGATAAATTGGTAACACTGTCTCATATCTAATCCAGAATAAATAGATCTTTCTCCTTTTTTATTTATTTTTTATTTTTTTAATGTGTGAGTCTTTTTTTAAATTTTTTTTTTTTTGCATTTATTTATTTTTGAGAGACAGAGACAGAGCATGAGCAGGGGAAGGGCAGAGAGAGAAGGAGACACAGAATCCGAAGCAGGCTCCAGGCTCTGAGCAAGTGTTCAGCACAGAGCCCAATGCGGGGCTCGAACCCACAAACTATGAGATCATGACCTGAGCTGAAGTCGGACACCCAACCAACTGAGCCACCCAGACGCCCCTCTTTCTCCTTTTTTTAAAATTTATGCGTAATTTGTCAGTGCTCTGTCTGATGAGTTTTGACAGTTGTGTATACCCATGTGACCTCCATCCAAAACAATATATCTGGCATGAACGTTTCTTTCGCCTGAGAGTTCCCTCATACCCCTTTATAGTTAGCTGCAACCACTCATCCCAAGGCAAACGCTTTCTGATTTCTATCACAATATATACTGGTTTTGCCTTTTCATGAACTTCACATAAATAGAACCAGGCAGTGTACACTCTAGCTTTTTTCATTCAGCATGATGTCTTTGCAGTGCATCTGTATTCCATGTATCCATACTTCCTTCCTTTGGACTGTTGAGTCGTATCCCATTATATGAACATACCACAAGTTGCTTATTCTCTCGCTGATAGATATGGGGTTACTTCTAGACTTGGAGTATTATGAATAAGGCTGCTGAGAACATTAGTTTACAGGTGTTTTGATGCTGTTGTTTGTTGTGGTTATTGTTGTTTGTAGATGTATGGTTTTCTTTCTCTTAGGTAAACACAAATTAAATTGCTCTATAGGATAGATGAATGCTTAGCTTTATAAGAAACCACTAACCTATTTTAAAGGTAACTGTATCTTCTTCTACTCCCATCAGGAATAAAAGGGGTATCTTTCCAATTGCTTGCATCCTTGTACATCCTTGCCAACATTTGCTATTGTTAGTCTTTTTTATTTTATTCATTCCAGTTGGTATGAGTATGGTATCTCTTTTGGCTTCATTTGCATTTTTCTGATGATTAATGATGCTCAACATCATTTCATAACATATCACAGATTTGTATATCTTCTTTTATAGTGTTGTTTCAGGTTTTTTACCTGATTTTAGTGGGTTATTTGTTGTTTTTTTTAATTTTAGAAATCCCTTAATATTTTTTGGGTAGGAGTCTTTATCAGATATATGTATTACCAATATTACTCCCTAGTGTACGGCTTATCTATTCATTTTCTTCATGATGTCTTTGGATGATCAGAAAATTTTTATTTCAGTGAAATTTCTTCCTACAATATCTTCTTTTATGACTAGTGACTAGTGCATTTTGTTTCCTATCTAAGAAATCTTTGCCTCCTTTTGGTCTCCATTTTTGATGGTCCGAGACCACCCTCAGCTTAGTGACTCACTAGACTTACAGCACTCTGGAAACTTCCACTCATGAGTGCCGTATATTATGACAAAAGGATACAGATTGAAATCAGGAAAGGAGGGGCGCCTGGGTGGCTTAGTCGGTTAAGCGTCCGACTTTCGCTTGGGTCATGATCTCGCGGTTCGTGGGTTCGGGCCCCGCGTCGGGCTCTGTGCTGACTGCCAGCTCAGAGCCTGGAGCCTGTTTCTGTCTGTGACTCCCTCTCTGACCCTCCCTGCTCACGCTCTCTCTCTCTCTCCTAGAAATAAATAAAACATTTTAAGGGGCGCCTGGGTGGCTTAGTCTATTAAGCGTCCGACTTTCGCTTGGGTCATGATCTCGCGGTTCGTAGGTTCGGGCCCCGCGTCGGGCTCTGTGCTGACTGCCCGCTCAGAGCCTGGAGCCTGTTTCAGTCTGTGACTCCCTCTCTCTCTGACCCTCCCCTGCTCACGCTGTCTCTCTCTCTCTCTCTCTCCTAGAAATAAATAAATAAAACATTAAAAAAAAAATGAAATCAGGAAAGGAAAAAGTTTGGAGTCTAGGAGGAGAAACTAGGTACAAGGTTCCAATTGTCCAGTCTCAGTGGAGTGCTTAAATCTCGCAGTGGCAACACATGGTACATGCTGCCACCCAGGCAGGCTCTCCCAGCCTGCGGCCCCCCAAAGCTTTTTCATTAGGGCTCTATCGTGTAGGCATGAGGCAATGGTGTGACTAACCGTGTGATACAGGAACCTCAATATTTATTTCTATAGCTAAGTCTTGGGGAGTTTGTCTAATGATTTTATACACTGCAATCAGTACATATTATTTTTATGTTAATTTAACAATTATTCTGAGTTGTGTTCAGACCTAATTAGGTAATCCCCATAGTCTAGCTTATATCCAAGCACGCATTAGACTGGCCTTTGTATCCCTAAAAACACATATCCTTCTACTTCACATCACATTAACAAAAATGTATCTGCCACATGCAAAATAATCATAGCCTTATAGCTGAAAGGAACACATTTCACTTAAAAGTCAGTCTCCTAAGGAATAAGTAATAGCAAACTAACTTTTATCATTCTGTGTTAATAAAGAGCTATCAAATCTAGAGTTCTTCGAGATGTGGAGATAGTTTGTTTTCCAAGACAATAGAACCTCCCAGTATGACAAACAAATTTAGAGTTACATATAGATGTCTTTCACTGAAGCAAATTTGCTACTCTCAACTTTAAAGGTAAAGAAGTAAGAAAAGTAGAAACCAATTCATTTTATAGAATTTGAAGTCTTCAACTCACAGAATTTGTGAACAAAGTACAGCATAAATGTCAGCTCAGGTGTTACAATCATCTTGAAAAGTACTGTGTTGCGACCCTGACAGCTGTTTTGAATTTCTAAATAAGATATTGATGTCTGTAAGCATGAAAGAAATAAATATGAACCATAATCCATTGGGGGTAGGCCAGTAATGTAGATTTCTAGACAAATAGCGGAGATGGAAAGAGAATATTGTTTCTATCTAAAAACCAAAGTCATGTATTCATATTTACTTTTTTCAACTCTGCTTTGCACTTAAAATAATTTTAAAATAAGTTCTGTGTTTTTATGGTGGAAAAAAGGTAGAGTGAGGTGAGAAAATGATAGAAAAGGAGATGAAACAGGGCAGGGGACGAATAGCATCTTGAAAGGACTGTGAACATGGATGAGGAAGGAGGGGCAAAAAGAACAGAATAGAAACAGAAGGTAGAGATAAGGAAGCAGGGCAAACAGATAGGCCCTTAAGTTTGGAGATGGGGTTTGGTCAGCATTTCTCCAGGGCCTTGACTAGTGTACAGGCCTCTCATTTGGTCCTGTCTTTTCAACAGTATGATGCATGTGATGGCAGAAGCCATTTGACACTGCAGGTTATAAACCCCTAGAGCTGGAAAGGGCCTTTCATTTAACCCCATGTCTCACCCAGGCCAGGACTAGGACACCAACGTGTCTGAAGGTGATTTGCCAGTCTCTTACGCAGTTCTAGAATTGGAACACTTATTATTTTAAACAGAGCCCATTAAATCATTAGAAAGAATTTCCTATATTATAGCTTTTGAACTGTTTTCTATAACTTTTGTAACACATTTCATTTTTTAAAGCCATGCCAAAAAGGACTGCTTTCCCCCATGACAGCCCTCATGATATTAGGAGACTCGCTCCGCAGCTTTTTAATAGTCCTCTTGCAGTGTAATTTTCATACCTCCCCACTATTACATTCCATTTTGTAAAAACACAACTCAGTTCTGCCAGATATTAATGCCTCACCAAAAGCTGCCCGCCATAGCTGTACAGTTAGCTTCTGCCATGTAGGCACTCACCTAGTATTTATAGTCACATATTTATATTGCTATCAAAGATAATATATATTTACTGTATAGACATACCATATTTATTTTTGAAGGATAATTTCACAGGGTACAGAATTCTAGGTTGGCAGGGTTTTTCTCTCTCAATATTTTAAATACTCACTCCATTCTCTTCTTGCATGCATGGTTTCCAACAAGTTGGATATCTTTGCTCTTGCATAGGTAAGGCATTCGTTCTTTTGGTTTCTTTCAGGATTTATTTCTTTGTGATTTTCCGTAGTTTAAAAATTACATGCCTAGGTGGAGTTCTTTTGGCATTTACCCTACCAAGTGTTTTCAAAGCTTCCTGGGTCTGTGGTTTGGTGTATGACATGGATTTGGGCGAAATTCTCAGTTGTTACTGTTTCAAATATTTCTTCTGTTTCTTTCTTTCTGTCTTCTCCTCTGGTAGTCTCATTATGCACATATCATACCCTTCATAGTTGTCCCACAGTTGAATATTCTCTTCTGTTATTTTTTTTTCTGTCATTTTTGTGTTCGCTTTTCAGTTTCAGGAATTTCTTTTAAAACCTCCTCAGCCTCAGAAATGTGTTTAGTCTCTTGCCTTGGCTGTGTGTAGACTACTAATAAGCCTATCAAAACATTATTAATTTCTGTTCTAGGGGGTTTTTTTTTGTATCTTCATTCTTTGTTTCTTTTTCTTCTTTCTTAGAACTTTCTTTTCTCTGCTTATATTTCCCATCTGTTCTTGCATGCTGCCCACCTTACCCATTAGAACCCTTAGCATTTTAAGTGTAGTTTGAAGTTCCCAGTCCAGTGATTCCAACAGATAGAGCAGGCTATATCTCAGTCTGATTATGATCCTTGCTCTGTCTCTTCAAACTGTGTCTTTTTATTTTTTCAGTAAGTCATATAATTTTTTTGTGATAGTTGGATATATGTAGTGCATAAAAGGATCTGCTGTAAATGGACTTACAGTAACGTGGCAATAAGGCGTGGGAGGAGAAGAACCAATCTATAGCCCTGTGAGTCGAGGTGTCAGTCTTTTTCTGCGCCTTTGCCTTCAGAGTGTGAACTTCGCATATGCCTTTCATCCACCTCCCCAACTTAAGCGAGGCAGGGTGACTAGAGGCTTTGGGGTTGGGTATTTTCCTTCCTCCAGATCAGTTAGGGTCTGATAAAACCTCAGCAGGTTAGACTTGGGTTGAATAGTTTCTCCTGAGGGCAGAATTTGTTAAGAAAAACACAATGCTGGGGCGCCTGGGTGGCTTAGTCGGTTGAGCGTCTGACTTTCGCTTAGGTCATGATCTCGCGGTTCGTGGGTTCGAGCCCCGCATCGGGCTCTGTGCTGACTCCCAGCTCGGAGCCTGGAGCCTATTTCAGAGTCTATGTCTCCCTCTCTCTCTGACCCTCCCCTGCTCACGCTCTCTCTCTCTCTCCTAGAAATAAATAAAACATAAAAAAAAAAAAAAAAAAGAAAAGAAAAACACAATGCTTAGATGTATTTCAAAATGGCTCCCTTCCATTCCACCTGTTTGGATGCACAATTTTTCTCCCATCTTTACCATGAGAACCTGGTAGAACTGCAGGAGATCAAACTCAAGAGTGTGGGCTCCCCACTGCATGACTGGGTCCCCTCAGAGTTTTTATCTGTCAGATTGGTTCCCACTCAGCCCCTAGTAAGATTTGTCAATTGTACTTCGTATTTCCCTACTGCTTCCTGTGGGTTTCTGCTCTGGTAAGTCATGATTCTCTGTGGTCACCTGTCAGTCTGTCTAATTTGAAGACAGCAGTTTGCCCTATGGATCTAAGAAAAATTTATTGATTTTTTTCAATTTATTCAACCTTTTCTGGTTGTTAGGACAAAATGGAAACTTCCAAGCTTCTTACATGCCAGATTGGAAACCAAAAGTTCACTCATTTAGGATTCATGCAAGCTAAGAATCTTTCTTTTCTTCAGCAGTGTCCCCATGGGCTCATAGTAGCCTTGTAGACCAAATTAAAACACTAATGTTTGGGAGTTGTTGTTGTTGTTGTTGTTTTTTAATGTGAACTCGTGTTAACCCATACGTCTCTATTCTCTGTGGAATGTGCAGTTGTAAAAAGGTTTAACCTAAGTGCTTAAGGTTCTATTTATATTTGTTAAATTTTATATGTTTTTCATTTCTCACGCTAGCCTGTTGAGAGTATTTTATATTTTGATTCTTTGTCTAATAGATTAGGTGTCTCTGCAAGCCTTTAGTCTCAAATGCAGTAAGCATCTGTTCTCCTTCAAGTCACAAATTTGTAGAACTTTCTATCTAAAAGGGACCCAAAATATCAACAATCCAGGCCCTTTGTCTTAAAGATAAGGAAACTTCAGTCCAGAGTGCAGTCTACATAACTCTCCCCAATCAGGCAGCTCATTGATGGAAGGGAGATTATGACCCTAAAAAAAAGGGCTGGTGAGCAGGTCTGTGAACCAAGTCTGAGACACATGTCATCACCAGCAGTCTTTGGGTGCTCGAACATTCAACAGTAAACTTGAGGGACAGTTCTCCAACTGTAACTGGGGATGCATTATCTTCCAGCTGTCTGCTGGCACTGACACACCTTTATAAGTCTTATAGACATTAACACCTCAAATAAGAAGTCAAGTTGCCTTAGAATGACTTGTTTTTAGTGAACCATCCTAGCTACTTGTAATAAACTACAACCATTTCCAAGTAATTAGTTTAAAAAAATGTTTAATAAGCCAGTCCATTTTCCAGTTCATTGTCTTTACAATCCATCTGAAAAATTAGAACAGTTCTCCCACTTTCAGTCTTCTGATATTTCTATTTCTTTTCAGTACAACAAATTGGGTATCATATTTAAACACCAACAAACCCAACCATCTGAAACTTTAAAATATACCTACATTACAGTTGAGCCAGTGGTCTATTTGGAAAAACTTTGATGGTATGGCTATAATCAAATATATATCTTTAATGCTTTTATTGGGAAAGAGGGAAATGAACAAGGGAATGAATGGATGGATGAATGAATGAATGGATGAATGAATGAATGAACGAATGAACAAACGAACGAACGAACCAAGCATTCAAACTCTGGGAACACAAGAAAGGAAATAAGAAATATAAGAACTAGCGTATAGAGAAAGTTAATTACAAGTAAATGGAAAACTCTTTCTCTGACAAAAATATAAATAAGCATGTAACAAAATTTTATTGTAAAAGGAGTTAAGTAAGCAAATATACCTAATATCAGACCTAAAAGTAAATACATAGATAGAAAGGAAGAAAGCCTGAGGTGGTATCAAAGTTTAGATAACAGCAAAGGAAAATCTCCATGGTTGTGGAGAATTTTTATAAATGTGATCATGTGATAATGTTTTGGCTTTTTTTTTTTAAGCTTTAGAAAAGTTTTAGAAGTTGAATGAAAACAGCTGATAACTCTGGCCGTTAAGAAGACATTGGAAACACTAGAAGTTCTCAGTAAAATGTGGGTTAGAAAGTCAGGCTATAAGAGATCAAGTGGGTAGGAAGAGGCAGCAAGAGTCACCCTGTTTTAGAAAGTGAACCAAAGGCACGCAACAGTGAAGCCAGTTTGGGTTCTGATACAGGTGTTTTAAGGACTCTTGAATCTTCAGAAAAATGTCCCATTGCTACTGACTTAACCTACTAAATGTGGCTGTGCGAGAAAAGTAAGGTCTTGCCAACAATTTGAAAACAATCCTTCCTATGTGGTACTATTTTTACTGTTACTTGATAATTGTATGTAGTAAATAGTAGTAATGAAAGACTTTGATGACACAAAATTAGTTACGCATTAGATTTATATAGTGTCTAGTTAACTCGAGTCCTGTTACTGTTTATTTCAACAGTGCTTACACATTGCACTCCCTTGTTAATGCAGCCCAGTACTCAATGTCCATCAGATCTCTGACAAATGCATTGATTTTCATTAACTTCGCACACATGACTTCATAATGTACATCACAGCCAATAATAGTTGTTGCAAATTGATTAGGATTTCTTGTAAAGAATGCTGCTACAGATATATAAGATCTATGTTTAGCTACCTTTAGCCAAAAAATTATCATCCTGCAAAACAAACTATGGCATGTTTTTCCTAGAAGTACATGTTTTATAGTTGTTTATATCTGAGTAGAGAGTCACCTTCAATAGTTGTTTTGAGAAGAAAATATTCTTCTGGAAGCAGTGGGTAGTGGATGAGGGAAAAGTTGGTTAAAAACCAAAATCTTCAGAAAAGGAAAATTGTTTATCCCTTTTTAAGAGGTATTCAGATGAAAAATTGCTCGGCATGAGCTTGATCTATATGTTTTTCGTGGTTATTAGTAGTAATGAAGATGCATTAACCGTACTCTCTTGATAATGCTCTAGCAGTTTCTTAGTACTTTTACCAACATAAATTTTAGAACTGGCAGTATGGGAATTTGACTAGTACATTTTTGTTTATAAAAAAGGGTAACAACATTATAACTTCTTCATATCTGTGAATTATGAATCTTGACTTGCAAACAAGCAAAAACTAAAATGCAATAGAACTTCAATATCATGATCGCTCTTCTCCCTACTGCTGCACACAAGACATGGGAATGCGTGCAGGCTGCTGAGTGGAATACAATGCCAGAGGTGAATGCCTTCTTAATCCACAATTTATGAGTTCTTTTCATTTCCTTCATTCATTTTTCAATAAACATGTATTGAGTGCCTTCTCTGTTGCTAAGCGGTAGTGTCTGTAAATTGAGAATGCTGTACTTCATTAGGAAGCAGCTGGAAACTGCAAGTAAGTGGTGCATAATCACGATATATCCTTATCTCCATTAGGAAATGCTATTTTCAATAATTTTTGGAAGGGCGTGAAATAGCTCAGTTCTTTAAACATAAAACTTGATACAAAAAGAATCATTTGAATTTTTTTTCACGTTTCATTGCATTGTAAATGAACAGCTCTTTCTCTTATAAAGCTGAATTCCAGGTTTTAAATTTGATTTGTCCTATCTCCAAAGTAATGTAAGTCTCCAATACCTAGCCCATAATATTAGCTAGTACCATTAAAGAAAACCTTTATGAAAGGAAGAAGCATAGTGTTCTTTTTATTATAGAACTATGGATCAGTTCTATCTTAGATCTTTATCTGGCAGTGCCAGGGATACAGCTGTTCTGTCAAGTGTAAGAGAATTACTATGTAAGAGCTAAGAGCCACCAGGTAGATCTGAGAGAAAGAAATGAGAGTAAAACTCAGGTTAAATCAAGTAAATGTATCCTTCAAACTTGATTTTCGGCTTTCTACTTTTATGAATAAAAAGTAAAATGTGAGAAAATAAACTTCTATAAATGATTTGGGCAATAAAAATACAAACTTTGGTATTATCGTGGAAGTGGACTACCTCCTACAGCTAAAATAATTGATAATCATAACTGGTCTTCACGATGATACCCCTGAGATACTTCAAGATTATGAATCATCTGGGAGGTAGTCATTCAGTTAACACATGTTTACTTGGTGTCTTCTATTTGCCAGACGGCTGTCACACAGGTGCTGGCAAACCATGGCAGCCCAGCAAGGAAGTGTTATGAGAGGAGCGGTGGGCAAGGGGGTTAACCATTGCCAAGGGCAGAATAAAATAAGAGTGGGCCTTCAGCTCTGCACCGCGGAGGTCATCCATGACTGGGAGGAGTAGCTTTTGCACACTGGCAAGGAGGCCACAACCAGACCTCGGTGGGCCTAGGACCGAAGAAGCGGAAGTAGCACATGAGACAGCTTTTTGAAAACATGCGTCATGAGGAGGGGGAGGTGGGGCGGGAACTAGGAAGGGATGAGGGTTCAAAGGATAAGTTAGCATGGGTGCTTGTGTGAGCGCACATGCGTGCGCGCGCGCGCGCAGACACACACACACACACACACACACACACACACACACCATAGCTGTATGCTAATGCAAATGACACAACAGAGAAGGAGAGAATCATGCAGGAGAGGGAGGTGCAAGGGCAACCATCTCAAAAGATCAGAGGATGGAATCCAGAGCACTATTAGAGAGACTAGCCATTGCCAGGAGCTGGGACTCTTCACTGTAAAGGTGTAAAGACTTACCTGGAGATGCAACTGCCTTTTTAACAAATATTTATAAAGCACCTGTTACATGCTAGGCAACACCAATATAGCAGAGAGACCAAAAATCCTTACCTTCGTGAAACTTTCATTCGAATGGCGATTGGAGGAGATGGACAAATGGTAGCCAATCAGGTAAAATATGTAGTGCTGTCAAGAAAAGTAAAGCAGGGCAGTGGGGAAGGGGATATGGAGAGCCGGCATGGTCAGGGTCGTGAGGGCAGATTGCACTTCTCAGGAACTAGGAGATCCTGTATAGCTTTTAATGAATTTACTTTGTGGCTCTCACACACATTTATTTTTCAAAATCAGATTAAATGTGGCCTAATACCCACATGCCAGGGCTTGTGGGTAGTCAGCTGTAAATTTCATTTCAGAGGTGCTGCCTTCTGAAGTACCCCAAGGCTTCCTAGCCCTGTACCTCTCCTTTAGAGTCCTTAACCATGCTTTTTTATGTGATTATTTAATATATTTCTTCCCTACTAGACCGAAAACTCCAGGAAGGGAACTATGTCTGCTCTGGACAACTGCATCCCCAGAACCTAGCACAGTGTTAGCACAAAATAGGCCCCATTTGTTGAATGAATGAATGAATGAATGAATGAATGAAAAATAAAGACTTTTCCGCGAGCTACCTCTTAAAGAAGCTTGTTTTGTTATTTTGTGATCACTTTTAAGTTTTCACTTTTCACTTTGTGTAGCTCATCTAGTAAATGGTCTTTTTCAAACCAGGAAAGAAGTGTTTTTTAAACCAATTGGAATATGTGAAAAAGCGCGGTCATCTGCTTTAAGTAACGGTTCTCCACCTAATTTTTTCCCACAGGGCCAATGCCAAAAGCGCCCCCCTGAATATAAATAAGGTCTCTAATAGCCTGATCAATTTTGGAAGAAAGTTGATTTCTCCGGCAATGGCCCCGGGCAGTGCAGGAGGCCCCGTGCCAGCAGGCAGTAGTGGCGGCGGCACCACTGCCGCGGCCCCCACCAGGACCTTAGCAGAGCTCCCCAGGCAGCACCTGCAGCAGCAGCAGCAGCAGCAGCAGCAGCAGCAGCGACTGATGAAATCAGAAAGCATGCCAGTGCAGTTGAACAAAGGTAAGAAAAAACAAAACCACTCTCAGTGTAGCCTGCCATTTCCTCACCTGCCTATGAGGATCCAACCTCCTAGAAATAGAAATTAATGCAAAATCTAATTTTGAAAAACCTGTTATATTAGATTTTTAAAAGTTGGAATATCACGCACTATATTGTTTTTGTAAGACCATTTTATGAAGTGATTTGTTAAGGTATTTCTTTAGCATCTATATCCTTGTGTACTTGTGGATGCCCGTAGAGTGTGGCACAGACTGTCCCAGCACAGAATTGCGGGCAGTTGATGGATCCCTGCTAACGTATAGTGGTGTGTAATCTGAAGTGGGACGCTCCAACAGCATGGGCATCGCTAGTCCTAGATTCGTCTGCGCGGCCGGTGTGGAGGAAGCTGCTGCCACCAGGCTGGTGGTCGCTCCGCCAGCCGCTCTACCCAGGAACGATAAAAACTAGACCCCTACGGGGGGACAGAGAAGGCTAAACAGAATCTCTAGCAACCAAAGTCAGTCTGTGAGCCCAGGCCCTACAGGTTAGAGCCTTAGAACATTAGACCCCCGGAGACCTGGGCTCTCCAGTGCTCTCCCTGGATGAGCGCCCGGCCTCAAGTAAGCACGAGGTCTATTTCTGGGCTTTTCCGGTGCTTTGACTCCTGAATGTATTCAACTCATAAGAGACCCCTCCAGGTTCTTACTCAGAACCTTGATGCTCTTATTTTTCACTCTTTTCAGAGACCTATATATTAAGTGCCCCTATTCATAGCAGATTAGAACCAGCTGCATTTATTTTTAGTGGTGGGACTCTGCTATCTGTACTAAAGAAGCAAGAAATAGTAACATGATGGCAGAAAATCTACAAAATTCCATCCTACGACTTCAGAAAGCACAGAATCTGTGGCCATTCAGTGTCAGGGCAAATGTCCTGACCCGTGCCTCATTCACATCTTAAAGGGACCTTTGTTCTAGCCATGTATGTCATGTCAACTGGTGTTGACAGCAGCCACAGTAATAATGCATCAGAAGACCTTAAACCATCTTCCTAAACACTGTTTAAGAAGAGTGCATCTAAAATTGTTAAAATTTTTAAACTATTGGCATTTAAACTGGCAGACTTCGATGGATTTTATTCCCCAACAGCACAAAAGTAATGAGTATTGAATTCACTAATGAGTGTGTGTATGTTGATTCTTCCATTAGTTACAGGGTATTATCTATCATTGCTTAAATGAAGTATTAGACTTTATATAGTTAGTATATAAGTTCCTGTTAGACTATGGAGTTTGCCTTACATAAGAACGTTGTGTGTAAAACTGCATTCTTTTCTTTTTAATGTAGCGTTATCACACATGATTGAAAGAAAAGGAAACTTCAGATCATTAACACATTGTAAATGTATTTTAATGCCAGGAGACATGCCCACTTTCAGAATGGAAATGAATGTTATTTTCTATATTTCTTAATTGTACTGTTTTATTGTTCTAACCAAATATGATTTCAGTATTGCTTTGATAACAAGCCATAGTCAGTAGTAATTCTAACTGATGGCAGGCAAATGAGTCAGAGAATCTCTTAATGCTGTAGCTTAAATCTTCTGAGGAACCAAGCCAAATGACTATAGAAATATAAAGTTGTATCTCTAAGGAAATGTCAAGTATTAATATCACAGTAAGTGAGAAGGGAGGCGCGCAAGGATGGAACGACTGATGAAAACGACGTCCCCAGTTATAAGGAGACAACAGAGCACTTAAGCAAAGTATTTGGAACATGAGTATCACTAGGGCATTTTGTAACTGATCCCCTGCTGAAAGAACGTCTCCTCGTTTCGCAGCTCTTCTTTCTCTCTCTGTTTTTTCCTCCTCGTGTCAATCACGAAAATCTTGTCTATCTTCATCTTAAAGATAAATATTCCTGCTAA
Organism: Proteles cristata cristata; assembly: GCA_017311185.1. Classification (NCBI taxonomy): domain Eukaryota; kingdom Metazoa; phylum Chordata; class Mammalia; order Carnivora; family Hyaenidae; genus Proteles; species Proteles cristata. The sequence goes on from JAESUZ010003188.1 coordinate 442,514, forward strand.
TGCCCTCCCTGCATAAGAGTTTGAATGAAACAGAGTAAAAGGGGAAGAGAACAGTGGATACAAGTAGAAACCAGCTAGGTTGCTGCTCCCCCTCACTGACTTGCCCATGAAATGGTCTGTAAGCACAGTCCTGAAACCTTGTGACCAGGAGGTGTGGACTGCTCCCTGGGGAGCCTCCCAGCTCCAAACTTCTATAAAGATGTATTTGGTAACTCTACAAGGAAAAAATAGCTCTTCAGAATTCGTTCTTTATGCTGGTGTTTCCCACAAGTAGCCTGCTGTGCTGTGACAGTGACAAATCTGCAGGTGTGTCACCTGGTCCCAGAGATTGGTGAGCACAATATGTAGCCTGTCAGGAGGCTTGTGTTGGAATATGGCTTCCAGCTCTCTCAGAACACAGTCCTCTCCGTACAGCTTTGAGGAGAGGGAATGTAATAGCCTTTTTAGTGTACTCCGCTGGAAAATTTGAAAGTTGTTTTGAAAAATGGCTGTTTCTAAAGATGAAAATGCTTATACTTCTCATAGGTTAGTTAACTCTCGATTATTTATACTCATGTATGGAAAACCCAGAATTCATGCATGTGTTGCTGCAAATGCAGACTGTAGTTGGTGTATGTGTTGGGAGTGGGGGTGTGTAAGAAAGAGGAGGGAGCACAGATGTACCTCCATAATTTGCTGGTGATATTTAATATTAAAATGAGCTTTCAGTCTCTAAATATACACTAATAGGTAATCCAGAAGCAACAGAGAAAAATGGGTAATAGGCACAGAATTGAAAAATCTCCTTCAAATATACAGAAAATGGGCACGCCATTCATCACTGAACAGAGAGTTAATTATATCATGAAAGTTGAGGACCTGATAGGTTCCACTGAAAGCTGCTTATCCCTGTTTGGAGTATGTACCTATTTATAGATTTTATTTCAGCTATGAGAGATACAGATTCACATATGTAAATGCATGTACTATCAGTTGATGGGATCATATGATTACAACCCAGTAGTTTCCACATAAGCTGGCTGCACTGTCAATTGTAATTGTAGCAAGTGGTCAAGGCACTTGAGGGTATGTTATATAATTCAAAAATTGATTTTTTTTTTTTTTTTTACTATCATATAAAAGCTACAGGGAAGAAAGTCTATTAATCCTGCATTATCAAACCTGGAAACTACAGTGTCTTTTTAGAAGGTTTGGATTTTAGTTTATGAATTTCATGGTAACTAGGGCCTTCAGATGCTGATACAGCCAGAGGATTCGTTCTGTTGACAGTGACTGTGCCTAATGTTGAACTTGGCCGGGAAGGAAGAAATCAGAGAACCGGAATGTCTTCCTTCTAAATGGGAGTGTACCTCAAGTTCTTCACAGAATTTCCTGTTCTCCTTTTCTGTTCTCTCCTTTACTTTTAAAATCCACTCCCTCTTTCCCCATTTCCTTTGTTTTTTGAATATGAACACTTCTTTATTTTAAGCATTTACCATAGGTCCAATTTGTGAATGAAATCTCGCCTATCATAAGTATATCAAGTTTAAAGGGTATGCGGTTCACAGATTTATTTTTACATGTTGACATTTATAAGTACATGTGGCAGCTTATGAAATCTTTTCAATACTTAACTATGAAATTAGACCCTGTTTAGGTATTTATCTTATCACTGAAGAAACTGGCGTCAAGTTTAGTTAAAAATAATTTCTGTCTGTTATAGGAGAAAATGCATTTCAAAAAAAATGCCTGCTTTGTAATAAATGCATATTTACTTTGAGATAAAGAATTATTCTTTAGGAAAATATAAAACCACATTACTATTTGTAGCGTAATGCAATCTCAGAAAAATCTTTTGATTGCTTAAGTTTCCAATGCTTTAGGCTAACAGCAACTTGTTTTTTTCTCGAAGAAAAATATGCACAGAAGCTTTTTAGGAAATACTTTTAAAAAATTAATCCCTTTAAAAATATTTTATATTAATTTTTCTAAGATTGACTGTATTTTGTTTTACTGTGATTTTAGTAATTAGGTTGATAAAAGTATTACATTAAGTATGAAAAAAGTAAAGTTGACGTTTTTTTCCTTTTTATGAAATCTAATTATTTTTTCTTATGAAATCCAGGCGATGTAGTTACAGGAAGCGATGCTCAGGTTACTGCTCCTGCCCAGACTCTAACTGACCTCCAAGGTACAGTTACCATGGCAACGTAGTATATCTTTTTGCCTGTAGTATTATCATTGCCTTCTCCAAAATTCCATTTTTCTTTTTGCCCACCCTCTCCATTCATACTGTCGATCAGTTCACTACCATTGTTCAGCCACTGAGTGGCACTGTTGTTTAGAACAAAAGTCCCCTCTCATGTCATATACCTTGGTGATGCCGGATCTGGCTGTGATGTGGATTTTTCTGAAGTTTACACCAGTCTCTTTTCTTGCAAAATATAGTCACTCTATATTTTGTGGTTATTTTAACACTGTGCTTTATTTGGGAAGCTCACATTGAGGTGTTTTTTGTTTGTTTTTTTACTGTATAGGTGCTCTATGGCAGTATTTGACAAATCACTTCTGAGATTAGATGACTTATATGCTGTTTTTATGCATATTATTATATGTACTAGCCAGAAATATTTACTATATTTTACCTAAAAGAATTACAGCTTAATTTTGAAATAAGTTTCTAAGTACAGGCTTTGCATTATGAATCATATTAACAGTGCAAGAAATCTCCGTATGTAATTGGCAGTGATTTAAAATAAAAAGATCACATTTAAATATCATAACTACTTGTTCAATATCTGTATTTCAGGAATACAGAAATAATAGTAATTCACATTTAGCACCTCCTATGGAATTTTAAAATGTATAAATATTAATCTTTTATTATATAATCTTTTAGATAAAATATGCTTTAGAGAGGATTTCTGTATTAAGTGGAAGCCTACATTAATTTCAAGAATCTTCCATTCAAATTCAGATTGAAAAGATAGCAGTATTAATTAAAATTCATAATTACACCTTCCTAAATTTAAAATATCCACATAATATAGTCGTGTTCTTAGTATCAAAATGCTGTTCTAGTAATGATATATCTTCATAATATCTGTGCTTTTTTATAAATTAACAGAAAACAATATATATTGTGATTAAGAGAATGAGTGGTTTATTGGCTTCTTTTAAAAATACTGTGGCAGTAGAAGGATGAGATCTTACTTCTATATAGTTCTCTTTCACGGGTAAAGTTTCTGGCTATATTCAGGTAATTGAACCCTGACCTTTAAGGGCTTTTTCAGCTTGGGGATTCCATGAAGAACTGCTGTTTACCTTTCTTGGTGTCTAAGTGACCTATATAAGAAAGAGGTGCAGTAGCATCTCTTAACCTTTGTCGGTTACTGTACTTAAATGAATATTACTGTAATCATCTGATATGGTGAGAATTCACAGCACTTAAATTGATTTCCTAAAATGAAAATCTGAGCTCCCCCAAGCAACTTAAAAAAAATTTTTTTTAATGTCTATTTATTTTTGAGAGAGAGAGACAGAGCATGATCAGGGGAGGGGCAGAGAGAGAGAGGGAGATGGAGACACTGAAACCAAAGCAAGCTCCAGGCTCTGAGCTGTCAGCACTGAGCCAGCCCCGGGGCTCGAACCCACAAACCGTGAGATCATGACCTGATCTGAAGTGGGACACCTAACTGGCTGAGGCATCCAGGCACCCCTAGCAACTTTTTAACAAGTGTTTTGTTATTTAGTTTGCTCACTTTTTAAAGTTAGTTTACTGCAGAGGCTGTGGAATCTCAATTTATCCCTACGGAAAGAGAAAGATAAAGACTCTCTGGCTTACTCTGACTTCTGCTTCTATGCTATTGCTCAGTCTTTCTTTTCCTACAGACCAGAGCCACATGAACAATTTGCATTTATTTTAAATGTTTTAATTATTTCTGAGAGAGAGAGAGAGTGTGTGTGTGTGAGCGTGAGCAGGGGAGGGTCAGAGAGAGAGAGAGAGAGAGAGATACAGAATCTGAAACAAGCTCCAGGCTCTGAGCTGGCGGTCAGCACAGAGCCCGACGCGGGGCCTGAACCCACAAACTGAGATCATGACCTGAGCTGAAGTTGGATGCTTAACCAACTGAGCCACCTAGGCACCCCGAACAATTTGCATTTTTAATAGAATCTTGCAGAAGGAGGTTGTATCATTTTGTTCAGATCACTTGTGTTACATAGGTAGAATCATCTTACTCATTTATTTGCCAGATATTCGTTGAGTGCTTACTTTGTGCCAGGCTCTGTTCTCATTGGTCTCTTGGCTTTCCCTGCAGCTTTGCATGGTTGCTTGGGCATCGAGCTGTGCGTTAGATGGACAGGCAGGCCTACACAGTCAGGAGCCAGCTCTGTTTCTGGATACCCAGCTCAGAATTCCTCCTGCCTGCCATGCTGTGACAGGGATTGTATCAGCCTGATAGGGAAGGCTCCAGCTGCTTTATGAGACATGAAGCCTAAATAAAAACCTTCCAATATGTGGTAATGATAGTGACAATGATGATAAGAAAATGAGACAGACAGTAACCTACCCTGATTTGGAGAAGTCACTTTTTGTTTTCTTCAGCATACTTCCTGCACAGCATCAAAAAGCAAGGGGAAGTAGAAGTCAACTAAAATAGTTAGTAGGGCAACAAAAAACTTTCTAACAATCTATGCTTAATAGGATCAGTAATATAAGAAGTTGAAGAACTTCATCAGAGGGGCCACACCCATTATATTCTCCTATAAAATATTTTAAGGGTAGATATACTTGTAAGGGAAAGGAAACTATCATTGAGACTTTCCCAAATATGGATTAATGGAGTAAATTTCAAGATCTGAAGTGAATAACAGTACTTTCAGTGATTCTTTGATAATGTTTTTCATGAGATTTTATATTTGTATCTTTACCTTTAAACACACAATTATATCGGTTTTATTTTATCTTTATTTTTGAAGAAAAACACTGACTATAAAATGAAATCCCACAATTTAAGTCAATAAATAGTTTTTGGAAAATTGTTGGGAAGTTCCATTTTATACCTCTCAGTGTCGGTTGTATTCATAAAAAATGTGCCGTGGGAGAATTTGTTTTTGAAGACTTGAGTTTCTTGAAAATCAGTTTTGAGAATTGCCCACCTACCCCCGAAACTTATTTCAAGAGATATTTAGGAACCATAGAGCTTTAAAATAAAGGTACACACATGCAAACACACACATACACTCACATGCTCACAGAGCTTACTTCTAAAGAAAATTTAGAATTTTCAACAAAAGTATGTAAGTATTGTAACTTAATGGATCATTAGGGGAAAAAATTAGATGTCTTAAGTTAGTGCCATAACCATTTTAAAAACTTTTAAATGTTTATTTTTGAGAAAGAGAGACTGCAAACAGGGGAGGGGTAGAGAGAGGAGGAGACACAGAACCCAAAGCAGGCTCCAGGCTCTGAGCTGTCAGCACAGAGCCCAATATAGGCCTCAATCCCATAAACCATAAGACCAAGACCTGAGCCAAAGTTGGAGGCTTAACCAACTGAGCCATCCAGAACCATTTTTAATACTTATACCTGTGTGTACATATTTATGTTGCAGATACAAATGTATATAAGTATGTACATGCACATATACATATCATTGTATAACATCAGGTTGGGTTTTTTTTCCATTTTTTTTTTCAATTTTCTTTTAATGTTTATTTTCGAGAGAGAAAGAGAGAGAAAGACAGCTTGAGTGGGGGAGGGGCAGAGAGAAAGAGGGAGACCCAGAATCCAAACCAGGCTCCAGGCTCTGAGCTGTCAGCACAGAGTTCCATGTGAGGCTGTAACCCGTGAACTGGGAGACCATGACCTGAGCTGAAGTCAGAGGCTTCAACCACCCAGGTGCCCCTGCCATAACCATTTTTAATATTTATTCTTATGTGTACATATTTATGTTGCAGATACAAATATATATATACACACGCGTGCATGCACACCTAGATATCATTGTATAACATCAGGGTGTTTTTAAAAATTATAAAAGGGGGAAAAGGTCAAAACTCTCCCTGCCCAGATAACCACTGTTGACATTATTAAGGTAAATCTAAAACACATACAACATTAGACCATCCCAATTAGGTAAAGCCATTAAATAGGAAAAAAAAAAAAAGTCTCTATTCCTATGACTTGTTTCTGCCAACCAATTTCCCTAAGGGTAGCCATTATTAAGTTTTCTATAATTCCTTCTAGAAAAAAAATAGGTTTTAAACTGAGGAGTAACGTGCAAGTCACATTAGCGCAATACCAGCTCACATGTCTGGAGAGGACTCCCCTCTGGACGTTCGAGAACAAAGCACTAAAAGAAATGCCCCAGTGAGTGCAGATGACATGCAACAAATTGGTAGAAGAAAGAAAAGAGAGGCCGAATTAATTGGAGTAAGACATAGTAACGATGGGACAAAGAGCTCCTACTCACAGGAGCCAGAGGAGAGACTGAGAAGCCAAAAGCAATCCTCGTGAATGACCCTGTGTTGGCCACTCTGCTTGATGAGAAGCAATAGTCCTGAAGCAGGACAGGCAGTTCCGTTATGTTCTGGATAATCACCTTAAGGAGGCAGAGAAGCATAAGAGTACGTAAAACAAATTTGGGGAAGCATTAGTTAGAAAATGCATTTTTGTGCAAAACTTATTCCAAAAGACATTGAATAAATGAGTTTTTGGACCAAGAACAAGGACAGAATTTGCCCTTTACTTTCAAAAGACCTCATTCCGTTTGTCTTTAATCTTAGCTCACATGTGCTACAGCCTTTATTGAGGGGCAGGCTGGTGCAACTCTCCCAGCATGGGCTCTGGAGTTGGGTCCGGGTTTGAATTCTGCCTCCATCACTGCCTTGCTGGGTGACCTAGGGATGTCACTCAACCTCGTATCTGGAAAGAAAGGAAAAGAACAGCTGCTTCAGGACTGTTTGTGGGAAGTTACCACCGCACCTGTCCCATAGTAAGGATTCATTGGTACAGCCTGCTTGGCTGGTGGTGATGAGGGTAGCACTGGTATGTTTTTTCAAATATCTCTGGTTTTCAGAATCAAATTCTGAAAGACCCAACTCAACTCCTCTATCTTCTCTCTCTTTAATAATTATTTCTGGGGCATCTGGATGGCTTAGTCAGTTAAACGTCTAACTTCGGCTCAGGTCTTAATTGCACAGCTCATGAGTTCGAGCCGTGCGTCAGGCTCTGTGCTGACAGCTCAGAGCCTAGAACCTGCTTCAGATTTTGTGTCTCCCTCTCTCTCTGCCCCTCGCCCCCTACCTCTCTCTCAAAAATAAACTTTAAAATTAAAAAATATTTCTGACATTCCTGACAAACCACATGTTTGCATGTAAGCACTTCATCCAGCAGTGCTCAGACTCTGTGGTCAAGGTAGACCAGGTCTATTTCCAGGGGCTTCATTTAGAACCTGCTTCCATTCACTCGCCTGTGACACCAAAATGTATGTTTTTAATGCATAAACATCAGTCCTCTTGCTTTCTGTCACAGCTCTGTGAGGTGACAAAATATTACCAGACAGGGGCCAGATGTCTTTCATTTTCTCTGATCCCCTTTTGGTGGCCACAGCACTAGGCTTCCCAGGCCTTTCCCTTTTTGCTCTTCTGAGCTATGCCTCACCACCAGTGATCCCCCAGCCCGAGATTTCCGAGCCTTCTGAACGTTTTGCCTTTGGGTGTCCCGTGTCCAGCTCCTCCAGCTGGTCTCGGGTTTATAGGGGTTCTTTTCTGTCCATTTAGGAATACACCCCGGCCCCATTCTTAGTTCCCATTGAGTTGAATGAGAGAAAATTCACAAAAATATTATTCAGGGGACATAGTAGGAGCTTAATAAATACTTTCTCCCCTTTCTCCTTCCCAGACATTCTGTAGGCTCCTCATGATGCCTTTAAGGCTCATTCAGTCAGCTTGGGCTCTTGACAAATAACCTTCACTCATATGTAGCACACGGGACACAAAGCTTTTATTGAATGTTTCAGAGAGGAAAAGAGAATGAAGGAAAGATTTAATATACCTAGACACAGCCATAGCTAGTCCAGAAAGCATCTTTGTGCCCTTTAGAAAAATCTCCGCCTCCTGTGCAGATGTGGCTCACACCAGGGCACGCCTCTTAACAAGCAGAGCACTAGAGCAGGGCCTGGCTTCCAGCCATCCTCCTAGGCAGTGTTGTGTGTGCCTGTGTCGTAGGCCCGTGTGTGCTGAGGGCTAGTTGGCCAGGGTCTGTGGAAGGTGCAGCTAACGTGAGAATAGCCCTCAGGGGAGAGGACTAGCAACTCTGTAACCCACAGTCCCGCGCAGTGCACTGCCTGCTCCAGATTTGGGAGTCACCACTGCGCTAGTGATGGATTCTGTCTGCTGAATACTTAGCGTATCATCTGGTATGCTAAGCCACCTGGAGCCTTTTATACACGTTACCCGCTTGGGACACAAAGCACGTATGAAGTAGGTGTCTCACTTACATAGATGAGAACCATGGCTTATGGACAGTCAGTGAATTGCTGAAGGCCCCACAGCTAGATAGCCATTGGGCTTAGTCCCAGCTCAGGTGGGTCAGACCCAGCAGGTTGCCGGTTTGAGGCATTCTGCCTTGTAAACATCTCTCAAATCTACCACCACAGCCTTAGGTTCAGCCCTCGCGATCTCACGTGTGGGCAGGTGCAGGAGATGCCTTATTCAGCCAATCTCCTCTAATCCTCATGCTACTTTCTTCCTTAAAATGTGCAGTCTCTCTCATCATCTGCTGACAATGTAAAAGCCAGACCCCTCAGCATGGGAACAAAATGTGCTTCTTTTTTTTTTTTTTTTTTAATGTTTTATTTATTTCTAGGAGTGAGAGAGAGACAGCGTGAGCAGGGGAGGGTCAATGAGAGAGGGAGTCACAGACTGAAACAGGCTCCAGGCTCTGAGCTGGCAGTCAGCACAGAGCCCGACGCGGGGCTCGAACCCACGAACCGTGAGATCATGACCTAAACGAAAGTCAGACGCTTAACCGACTAAGCCACCCAGGCGCCCCCAAAATGTGCTTCTTGATCTACCTGGCCCTATTTAGATCTCACCTTCCCTCGTTCCTCCCTCCCCCTAGGGCTGGATGACCAAGAGGGAAAATAAGCTCACATGTAGGGTACCAGCAGCTTTTTTTTTTTTAATATTTTATTTATTTTTGAGAGAGAGATAGAGACAGCATGAGCAGGGGGGGGTCAGAGAGAGAGGGAGACACAGAATCCAAAGCCAACTCCAGGCCCTGAGCTAGCTGTCAGCACAGAGCCCGATGCGGGGCTCGAACCCACGAACCGTGAGATCGTGACCTGAGCCGAAGTCGGATGCTCAACCAACTGAGCCACCCAGGCGCCCCTACCAGCAGCTTTTAGAAAGAACTTCTTTGATTCTCTCTTTCCCCCCAGAACACCCTTGAAATCATCATCAGATAAAAAAAGAATCACTCTGTTGGACTTAATCTTATTTTGCTTTGGTATCGGTGTCATTTTCAATTTCATATGGATGGCAGGAAACTCCAAGGGATTCAGTCAAGCTCTGATTGAGCTAGATATTCCCAGTAGTATTTACCAATCACCTCAGTACGTACTGTGTTCTCTGCTAAACACGACCCTCCCCAAGCCACTGCGGCCACCACCACCACCACCCCTCACCACCTGCTCTTCAGGTTTGAAGATGGAGCACACACTTCTCATTGCCTGAGACAGGATCAGATGCTCCCTCTTTTGTGCTTCCAGAGTCCTGTCATTTATACTTCTGTGTTTGCTTTTATCACCTAGGATTGTAGGTTAGTTAGTGTACATAGAAGTCTGTATTTCTCTTGTACTGCTATTTTCAGAACTTTCTGAGAGCCCTTATTGTGGCCATCCCTCGTCCTTAGTGCTGGACAGAGTTCTGTGGACATTTCATACGATGCATCTGCATGGAGCTTGTTCCCCAGTGTCTGGTTATGAGTAAAGAGTATGTGCATGCCTGAGGTGGCCTAAGAATTTGGTCTCAATTTAGTACATTTAAAAATGCCTACAATGTAAAATAATTCTGAATAACTGTCATGAGTCAGAATTTCTGAGAAATAAACTATGAGATAAAGATTTGTGGGTAGGAAGCTTTGGGCGGGGCGGGGTGGGGGGTGCATCTGGGGAGCGAAAGGAGCAGCACTGAGCTAAGGAGGAGTGGAACTGCTTTGTAGTCGTGGCTGGACCCTCCGGGACCGAGCTGGCCTTTCAGAGTAGTCGGCCTCGAGGCAGGAGGGCCAGCCTTTATCTTTTGTCACCCGCAGCCAGTCACTGCATTGGAGCTCATCGGGGAGGGGGCATGACCCTAGAGCAGCTCTCTTCAGCGGAGGGCCACTTCTGGAGAGGAGCTCATAAGAACCCACATCAGCCAGCACTGCCTGTGTCTTGGTCCTGCAGGGGGGTTTGGGCAGGGCACCACGGCAGTAGATTTAAGAATGTGCCTCTAAGAATAGGCTTTGTGGTTTTTTTATTTTAATTAAAAAAAATTTAATGTTTATTTCTGAGAGAGGGACAGAGTGCAAGCAAGGGAGGGGAAGAGAGAGAAGGAGACAGAATCAGAAGCAGGCTTCAGGCTCTGAGCTGTCAGCACAGAGCCCGACGCAGGGCTCGAACTCAGGAGCCGTGCGTGAGATCATGACCTGAGCCGAAGTCAGCCCCATAACCGACTGAGCCACCCAGACGCCCCTAGGCTTCAAGTTTTAATCCAGCAAAAGAAGTTGTTACTGTTGTTCCTATCCGTTAAAAGCTTTAAAAGGTTTATAGAGAACTTCAGAACCGCTGTGCCACTTATGGGCTGTAAGCTCGTTGAGAACACTGCCTCCTCGCCTCAGGAGCTGCCCAGGTGAGGCTTGGGTGGTGGAAGGTCTCCTCCATCCACCCGGTGTGCCACCCGGTGCTGTCTTGTGCTGTGTGTCCAAGGCGCGGGAAGGACAGCGAAGTCTAATATCTTTCTTCTGTCTCAAGGCAAGACTACTTGTGGTGCCTGGGCTTTCCCTTCAGATCTCCAGATGGAATGCTCCATCATCCCCTTTGGAAACATGTTCTAGTGACTCCATTTTCTTAAGGTCTAACTGTTTTACATTCCCAAAAGGGATGAAAATGTTAGTAAGCTAACTTCTGGAATTAAGGGGAAATAGCGCAGGGCTTTTCTGTGAGATATAGGGCAATCAATACTATCACTAACTTGGAATTTGATAAATCAGAGATCCATTCTAAGAGGAGTTGACCTCTGGAAAGGCCATTTGCCAAGCAGAGTGATAGTTGCTGGGCATCACAGATACATCCACTCTATTGTAAGAACGGTCTAGAATGAGGCCCTGTGAGCCAGCGCCTTGTCCCGTTTTTCAGATGCTTCTACCATAGGCGGGGTGTAGCCACATATCTGTCCTACAGTTAGTGAAAAGGAAAGAGTCTCTTTTGAAAAACTGCTGAAGGATTTATACTTTTTAATATTAATATAATATGTAGTATAATAGTTTTCTGGTGTCTGTCACTAAGGGTGATTCCTTTAGTGAAGGAAAATCCAGTTATGTAACCTGTCATTTCTGAAAACTATATTTTGTTGTTTTTTATGTGTGCAACACTTAGATTATTGTAGCATAAATTACATATGGAAAAGTACAGTGGCATTTCATTGTTTTAAAAAATTGGCAGCTTTTCTGCTACGTAAAAATGTGTGCATTTTAATAACTGCTCAGTGTCCTTATGTTAACAGTGCGAACAAAATTATGTACAGTAATTGATCCTGTATTAAAGGCAGTGAATAAAGTAGCTTTAGTGAGAAAGGCTAGTGTTTCATTATTGCCCCTTAATTTTTCTTGCAGGACAAAGTTCTAAAACCATCAGTTCATCCCCAAGCACTGAAAGTTTGCCTGGAGGAAGAGAATTCACTGGCTCCCCACCTTCATCTGCTACTAAAAAGGATTCCTTTTTTAGCAACATCTCTCGGTCCCGCTCACACAGCAAAACTATGGGCAGAAAAGAATCTGTAAGTATTTAAGGACAGTTTTCCTTTTATCCTTCATTTTCCTCTAGAGTGCTACATTTATTAAAACTTGTTTAGTGCCAAGTTCTGTAAAGCTCTTAATGTGACTACAGACTAAAATGAATACCTTAATCAAATTATTTTAATTTTATTATCACTTAGTAATATTTTAAGGCCATGGCCTGCATTCCAGTAGAAGAAAAGAGTAGCATCAATTTAAATAAAGTTGGATCCCAAATCTCTACTTTCTTCCTCTGCAAATGTGTTTTGGTCAAAGCCTGTGTTTGTGTTTTTGTTTTTTCCCCTAGAACGTATCAAATAGCATTATACCAAAAAAATAGATTAAGACACTTACAAAACAAACTAAGATGGGTTTTTTTTCAGTTTTATTTCTTGAAAAGTAAAAATAGTTATTTTACCTCTTGTTTTAAAAAGTTATGCAAGTTTATTTAAATGCTGGTATATTGATAGCAGCTCTCAAAGGTTCTTTATATATGTTGTCCAGAAGGACATACATAAAGCATCTCAACCACTTTAAAATTCTGCTTGTGTCTGAAATTTTTTTAAACTAACTTCACAAAAAAATAAAACATTTAGCCACATCTTATTGGTAGTTTGGCACCTAATATTCTAATATAAAGAATCCACCTACCAATTGGAACAGGATGCATGTGTAAGATCCTACAGAAAAGGACCTAGCTATTGCTGAAATAGCTTTAAATTAGAAGAAAAATAAAACAAAAAATCGTTAAAACCTTTGAGGGATAACTGTTTATGAGAAGTAGACTAGATAACAGTATGATGTCTGTATGACTGGGTATGACCTTGGGCAAGACACTCAGATTCCTGCTACTTCAGATTAAACCTCATCTGCAGATTAAACAACACACTTTGCTCTCCAAAGAGAAGAGTTCACTACTTAGTCTCCTGGGGTCCCTTCCACCGTGTAAGAACTGTGATTGGTAGACGAGCAGAATGGAACTGTCACTTAAAGATGGCAGCTCCAATGCAGGCAGTTAGCTCTGCTCCCTCCTAACCCCACTCCAAGGACAGTTAGGGTCATTAAAATAAAACCAGCCCTCAAATAAGAAGAAGACAGGAGAAAAGACTACAGCAACAAAAATTTGTTATTGTAAATCAGATGTTAAGTGGTAACTAACTTAACAGCCTAAGGAAGCTAAAGGCTAAGTCAGCAGTAGGTAAAAACCAAGAAGCAACTTGATTCACATTGTAAAGTCCTCTGGCGGCTCAGGAACTAGAAATGGAGTGAAATTGGAACTTGCTCTTCAAGAAACAAAGGGATGGATGAAATAGGTGATGGGGTTAAGGTGCACACTTGTGATGAGCACCAGGTGATGTATGGAATTGTTAAATCACTGTATTATATACCTGAAACAAATATAGCACTGTATGTTAACTATAGTGAAATTAAAATAAAAGACCAAAAAAAGTAGTAAGATTCCCTTTCCCACACTGGCAGAAGACTGGAGGTTACTCCTCTGCAAAGTATAAAACAGAATGTCCCTGGACCAAGAGAGATCAGGCACACTGAGTATACCCTAAAGAAAAGGAATGATGAGTGTATTTAAATAGTGGATCTGAGATCCCCACGCCTTACGCCACTTGCTTCCCAGGATACCAGTATGTCTATCCCTGCCGGCAGATTAGAAGAGTTTTCTCTAGACAGAAGTTATAAATTTTTTCTTCTCCTCCTCCTCCTTTTTTTTTTTTTTTTTAAACAGAGTGAGCAGGCAGAGAGAGGGAGAGAAAGAATCTTAAACAGGCTCCACACTCAGCGCAGAGCCTGTCACAGGGCTCAAGCTCCCAGGATTTGTCTTGCAACTCTGAGATCATGACCTGAGCCAAAACAGGAGTTGGATCCTTAACTGACTGAGCCACCTAGATGCTCCCCAAATTATAAATTTTTAGAAACACAAATTACTGACTTTAGGGGTTCTCCAGGTAAACAACCAGTTCATTTTACAGTGAACCCAACCTCCACAGCTCTATCCAAACACAGAGCTTCGTTTTAGCTTTTAGTTCACACTGTACATGAGCAGGAGAGTCAGGGATCACCAGACACTTGAGGAGAGCATCTGATAGCTACAGATAGGCAAAAACAAATAGAAGAAAGCAACTGGGAGAAAACAGTTAATGCAAGAAAACTAAAGAAGAACACATTCAGAGTTGAACAACAAAAGCTATTAGAAATCAAAATATGATATCTGAAGTGTAAAGCTGAGTAAAAGAGTTGCAATTGATAAAATTGAGGAAATCGCCCAAGAAAATAGAGTACAAGACAGAAATGGAAAGAGATATGAATAGAAGAAAATTAGAGAACCAACCTAAGAGGTTCAAACTCTAGAAAAATAGAAGTTCCAGAGAATAGAGAAAATGAAGAAAGTAATCAAAAGTACTATTAATTAAATGTTCACTAATGAAAGACCTGAGTTTTCAGATCAAAAAAGTCCATCAAAAGTCCCACACAAGTAAAATTAAACCCACATCCAGACACATCGCTGAAAAAGTTCAGAACTCTGAGAACAAAGAGATATCCTCCAAAATTGGAGAGCTGAGGGAAAAGAAAGATTGCCAACAAAGGATCAGGAATTAGAATAACTACAAATTGTTCACAGCAACACCGGCAAGGCAATGGAGAAATACCTCTAAAGTTCTGAGAGAAAATTACTTCCAGCCTAGCTCTAATACCTAGACAAACTAATTAAGTGCAAGATTAGAATTAAGCCACTGTCATATATTCAAGATTCAAAAACTTTATCCTCATGCACCCATTCTCAGAATCCACTGGGGAATGTGCTTACAGAAATGAGGACATACACTCAGGATGGGGAGTTCCTGAGAACAAGGAAACAGAGTATCCAGAGCAAAACAAGAAGATTCCTCAGAATGATAAGATGAGGAGATCCCAAGATGACATATGGCACGGCTATTTATCAGGTCCAGAGAGCAGCAGCCAACTCAGGTTGGAACAAGTTAGAAGGTTCCAGAAAGTTTTCTCTAAAAGATGATATTTGGGGAACAACTAATATATTTGAACAAATTAAAAGATTTAAACTAGGGGTGAGTTTGGGTTTGAATTAACTTTGTAAAAACTAAGCCATTAAAAACAGGACAGCGGTGCCTAGGTGGCTCAGTCAGTTGAGTGTCCAGCTTCAGCTCAGGTCATGATTTCATGGTTTATGAATTCGAGTCCCATATCAGGCTCGCTGCCGTCCACACAGAGCTTGCTTCGGATCATCTGTCCCCCGCGCTCTCTCTGCCCCTCCTTTGCTCACGCTCCTGCTCTCGCTCTCTCTCAAACATTCATAAATATTAAAAAACAAAACAAAACACAGGACAAACTGTAACTCCAATGAAAAACAGAGTGTCAGAAAAAGGAAAGAAAGGTTATGATAAACCTTGTAACTGAGCCATGACTAAAATTTACATAAACATTATAATGAAAACCTATTGACTATGAATCTAACCAAAATCATGATAAAATTGGTTAGTAGACCTAAATAAATTGCTTTCTTCTTTAGTGGAAAATAAGTGTTTAATGCTTTCCAGAAAAAATCAAGTGACAGCAATATAAGCCAGAGATATCTAGATTTAAAAAAAAAAATGGGTAAAAGAATTGAAAGTGGTTCCTTCTGGAGAGCAGGAAGTGGAGGGTGGAGGGTGGGGCTGTGTGAACTGTTTGTCATAACAGGCCTTTTTGAACCATATGACGCTTCAAAGTGTTACATATATAACTTAGATTAAAATTAATAACTAAAACTCACAACAAAAAACAGAACATAGTGGCATCATAAATTATAAGAGATGTCGCCTGTACAAAGAATGTGTCTATGAGGAAGCAGAATAAGGAGTAACAAATGAAAAAGGCTGTGGAGATACGTTCTATTTGTACTCTGTCATATTTTGGTGGCCTATGGATTGGTCGACAGCACCAATTAATCACTGTTCTTTATGGTGGTAACTGTGACTTAAAACTGATATGTCAGGCAAAAATAGAACTAGTGTAAGTATAACTCTTTATGTATACCTGTTATGAACAAAAAACAATGTAAAATCATTATTCAAAATTTAATGTATTTTCTAACTTGTGGGAAGTAGGCAGAAATTTTCAAGAGAAAGCCCCTGATTTTTCAAGTAATAGAGTATCTTATTCTCTTATGAAATAATGTAGTCTGTGCTCTTTGCCAGGTAATTCCATTTCTCCCCCATTCTGAGATGCTTGGTAGGATTAGGCCTCCGTGTCAGAGCCATGTGACTCGTTCTGTCCAGTGAGTCGTGAGCGGAAATGACACGCGTGTGCTGCCACTAGCCACTACGTGATCTTCCTGAGCCCTCTCCTTTGCTATGCCAGCCGTACGCAGACATGAAGTATGAGTGAGAAGTAACTTTTATTGGTTTATGCTGAGACTGTTGCTTATCACAGCCTAATGGTACGCAGCTGGAAAATGTCCAGGCCCATAGCTAGGACGCATTCTCCCATGGGAGCCACATACCACCAATCTATGACAGGACACCCGCCATCCCTTGAACCTGTGTCGCTTTAATTTTCAGCCCAACTTGGTATCATATAGGGGCATTCTGTGTCTTCCAAAAAGTTCAAGGTTGTTTTTCGTTAATGTCATCATCATCATCAGTTTCTCACAAAAGCAAGTAGTCAGAAGCTGAAGCAAAGATCTCTCTTGCTTTGGCTCCCCAAGAGCCATAAACTATATGTAACTTGCAGATTTCAAGACTCTGTTGATCGTTTAAAGTGGCCCAGGATCAAGAAACTGTTGATGTCAGTGAACCAAAGGTTAAAATAGCAGCTGAAAACAGACATTAAAACAAAATAATCTTGTAGTAGCTATCAACCTAAGTGTGGTGAGATCTGGTTATAATGGCTCTAATGTAATTGAGAGATGATCTTCAAAATCAGTATGTGTGACACATTGTGAATAAGCATCATTTTTAGGTCCTAGAACTTATGTCCTCTGAGTATTATCTTTTTATATATCATATAATGCCTTTCTGTAATCCACAGGCTATATTCTGTAGATGAAGATATAGCCCACTTATTATTGTTAATACCCCTTTTTTGGCCATATAATAGGATACAGAACTCAGCTAAATCTTTAAAGAAGTAACATATTAAGCTTCATGTCATATGTTTATGAAAGATATCATTATACTTCCTCTCTGAAATGTGAGCAAACTAGTAGGAAGTTTTAAAAATTTACCTTCATTATCAGTAGTAGTGTTGTTTTGAGAATTAGCATTCATTCTGGAAGACCATTTTCCCTCTGCTTTGTTTCCCAATACAAACTCTGATTTTCAGCAAGCTCTCATTTTTTTTAGTCTTGAAAACAGAACTGAAAATTTTGATACTTTTAATTTTCCATGATAATGTAAATGGCATCCAATACTTAGTTTTCTAGAAATTTATTTTAGTTGGGTCATTCATCTGACTGTTCAGTAATTTTTTTTTTTTACTTGTTTTAGCACTGTTAGTCATGTTCCACAATTGTTGCCAAATCATTTTCCAAGAATATCTTTGCTAACATTCAAGAATAGGGAAAATACTGAACGTAAGAAAAACTAAAATGGATTTGTAAGTTCTAATGCTTAAGCACATTAGCCAATTAACACATTTTTTCAAGTTCTGATGAACTGCAAGACATTTTGCTGTGCTTTGTGATGATTACATACATACCAGTCTCCAAATATCTAAAGTTATCCATGGTTCAGAATCCTCTCTAAACTGTAGGAAATCAAAATGGTCTGAGCTAGAACTCCCTACATAAAACAGAATGTGTAGTGAAGCATACACCACCTGCGGACTCACAGCACCACCGGGGTGCTGGTGCTGTGTCTTTGTGACCTCCACATGGAGTCGTCATCACCTTTCAGTAGTGTGGACATGGGCCATGGTCATACTAATAGAATTATTTTTGTAATATTCATTGATCTATTCTTTATGAAGAAAGAATAACACAAAGTGTCAGATGAATGAAAACTAATTTGAAAGTAGACTTATGTTTACTTCTGAAAGTATAGACAACCTGAACGCTACCCAATGTACTTCAGGTTATGTTCTAGGAATTGAAAGTTAAGACGTATCTATATAAGAAATGTAAGGGAGTAGTCCCAGTAAGGGTGCTTGCAGTAAAATTGGGGGAGAGGGGACCACATCAAAAGTTAAGTAATAATTAAACTAAATAAGAATTTAACTTATCACTTGATCTTAGCCAAAAGGCTGAGAAGCAATAAGAATTTAACTTATCAACATGAGAGACATTCTGTGGTTTAATGCCAGATAAGTAGTAATGTGGATTCAGAAGATAGGCCATCATAGGTTTTTTTGTTTTTTGATCTAGACAGGCTTCCCGTGAGAGATCAGACTTGAATCACAAACATATTTCTTCTTCTGTTAAATGCAAAAGTATTTTTCCTTATGAAAATCGAACAACTTTCTTGGACAGAGAGTGGTGGTGGAGATTGAGTAGGCAGTCAACAATGTCGGTTGTAGGTGTTTTCTTCTCCCCCACAGCCTCTGGCAGAATGGAAAATGGTTGGGATTATATCAGTTTGCTGGTGGTAAAAATGAAAGAAATTATTATCTCAAATGAGGAAATTTGTTGCTTATTATTTCAAATAACAGGAGTCCTGAGATAGGCAAGTCTAGAATTGGATAATTCAGCTGTTCATTGACATCATCAACTTTCATTTTGCTATCCTTGGTGAGGCTTTGTCCTCCCCTCATGCCCATCCTGTTCTCAAGAGGGCTGTCATAAGCCTGGTATATATCCTGCCATCCCCCCGTCCCTAACACACACAACATCTTCTAGAAAAGGCTACTCAGAAGCTCCCCAGCAGGCTTTCCTCCCATCTCAATAGTTGGCCGGAATGAAATCCCCTGGCCACTCCTAAACCAGTCTCTGGAATGGGGAAGCTTTAGAAAAGTCCATGACCACATGGAAAGGTGGTAGGAGAATATAACCAGACAGTTCAGTGCACAAATAATCCCTAAGGTATTAATTGCCAAAGTGTTTAATCCATCCCTGAAGCATTTGCCTTTGACAAGAGCCGGTTCTGTTGTGTCAGTGATGTTTCATTGGTGGGTTTTTAGGCAACTTGAGTTAGATCGGTGGTTGGAAGAGAGAAATTGAACAGTGGCATTCCCAGGAGGCCAGGATTTTCCTACTTATCTGATTTTCTCTTCAGTCAGTGATGTGTGCTTCCTAAGAACATGTATTATGTGGAAAGTATTGATTATAATGGATTTCTTTGTTGGCTTTCCAGGTAGAATTGAAAGCTGGCATCTAGGGTATGTCTAATTATAGAGTTTTTTCAATTAATAAATATATATTTGTAATCTCTCATTGTTTAATCAATAATACTAATGATAACTGGATTAAAATACAGTCCCATTTAAAATACATTCCCATTTAATAATAGCTTATTGAAATGAATAGATACAAAATGAATTTAGACATCATCAGTTTTTCTAGCTTCTGAGGAATTACAACGTAAGGCCAAAATGAGCTCAGATATTTGAAGCATGACATTTCGTTACTCATAAGGTGTTATATGAACCTTGTTCACAGTCTTTCAGCAGCGCACCAACCCAAGGTCAGGGAAAGTGGGCCATGTATCTTTGCAGGAACATTCCTTCCTCCCGTCTCCCTCTTTTTGCCTTACCCCAAATACCTAATTCCATTTCCAAGAAATGTGAACATCGCAAGGAGCATCATAAAGAGCTCTCTGTTGTCAACAGCTGATAGGATGAATGTTTTAATTTAGCTTAATAAACAGGTTTCATAACCAACTTTTAGTATCTTTATGCTTCAGTAAATTTATTTTTAACCAAAATATCAGAGGAGCCTGTGAAAGCAGAACCACAGGAAGCTGAGTGCTGAACCTTGACTGTAATGCCCTTTTTAGGACAGCGAGATGATGCCCTTTGGGAATCAGACACTACTTCTCCATCATTTGTCTTCATCTCCATCATGTCCATAAAAATGCAGAGATGCCAGACTGAACCCGTGCTGAACACTGCCCCGGAGCCATAGACAGTACTTGGAGAAGAGCTCAAGTGAAGCAGTTAGAAAGAGTGAGAATCCCTGGCCAGAAATTCCTGTCAGTTTAAATCGTGTTAAATTAGATGTCATTAATAGCATTTGCTTCCTTCCAGTGACCTTTCTTGACACTTGTTATTAATTTAGCCTTTCAATGCCACATTGCCTTGGGGACAGTAACTTTTGTCCTCAAGTGCACATGTGCATGGCACAAAGATGAGGGCTTTGAATTATGCGTGCAGATGGTCAGCTGAGTCCAGAGGCTGAGCTGTGGGGACGGTGAGGTTGGCCTCCTCTTTCCCCCTCAGTGGCAGCCCCACCCTCACCTATGTGGCATCTTCCTGCTTTTAAATCTTCTGCCCCTAGCACTTCATCATTTAGTCTTTGAAACCCGTGTGTTAACTTTTCCAGAAAGCTGTATGTTTAATTGAATGAGCTTTAATTCCAGGAAGAATGGCTTCGCTCCTGTCCTAGGAATTGGAGGCCTACTGAATGGCGGGGGGGGGGTGTAGCTGGATCAGGCAGGCAGCTTTCCCCTTGCCTTGAAACCTGAAGGCTCAGGAACACCTTTTAGATTCTCCCTTGTGCTAGAGCTGCTGGGTCAGGCAGCAGCTTGAGCACCTTTACTGCAGCTTTCTCTCTTTCCCCAAACCCCTGATTCCCCCCCACCCCGTCCCCCGCCCAGTATCCTGCGCCAAGATGTCCATGTGTCAGGAATTCATACATGTGGAAATATTGCAGGTGGTAAACACCAGGAACCTCACACTGAAGCCTGGGAGAAAAGGATGGGGATACAGAGCAGTGAGTAATAGTTTGTGCAGGGCTCACAAGAGCCACGCTGCAGGGTGCAAAAGCCCAGCCTGTGCTGTGCTCACTAAGAAGAGTGCCCATGTCTGGAGGCTGTTTTTTGCCTGGAAAGGGGGTGTTTTTCTCTTTGTTCAAAGGTGATTTCCTTTCCCCAAGGCCTATACCCGAAGGAAGTTAATTTTCCTAATTAAAGTAAAAGCATGTTTTAGGTTAGTAAAGGCCCCAAGAGGAAACAGAAAATGTTGGGAAAATTCAGGACCTTTCTATTTTGTGGCAATAATGATAAAATTAAAAAACATGGATGGTACCAGAAAAGCGTGTTAGCATTGACATGAAGAACTAATTAGATGAGAAAAGAAAAACAAAAAAAAAATTCTCCTGGGGTGCCTGGGTGGTTCGGTTGATTAAGTGTCCAACTTCAGCTCAGGTCATGATCTTGCAGCTCGAGCCCCACATCAGGCTCTGTGCTGACAGCTCAGAGCCTGGAGGCTGCTTCAGATTTTGTGCCTCCCTCTCTCTATGCCTCTCCCCCAATCATGCTCTGTTTCTCCTTTTCTCTCTCAAAAATAAATACTAAATTTTTTTAAAATTCCCAACTGTAAAAATACTAAGTATAATTATTTACACAGAGAGTTCACCATTCCTGCTTTATTAAACCTCTTAATAAGCATGTCTATCATTATAAATGCATGTGATTAACTTTGTTGTAAATTGAATTTGATTCACCTAGTAAACTTGGCTCACATAATCTTAACCTTGGTCTGGGGTGTTTCTCTGCCTGTGAAGTACAGTTGGTCATGAACAACTTTTTAAGCAGATGAAAAAAACAATAACCAACAGCCTTCTCAGCACTGACATGATATTGCAGCCAAAGTATTGAAAATGTCTCGAAAATATGGATCACCAGAATATAATCAAATGCCCAAACTTCCTTTTTATTTAACATGATGGCAAAGCCCTCCCTCCTTTCCCTCAAAATTGTCACCAACTTAGCACAGTTCTGTCTGTAGCCTTATTTCCTGTCAGAACAGTAAGAATACTCTCCAAAGTTTCTTACGTCAGTACATAGAAACTTTAACAGCAGTAACTCGAAGTACAATGATTTTAATAAACTATGAATAAATTATCTTTGTTATTAAAAAGTTATATATGGGCTATATTTGAAAACAAGAGAGAAGAAGATAAAAGTGTTTCAACTGGAAAAGCAGTTACAGAAGGGGCCACTTCCCTCACCATTTCTTCATACACCCCTCACCACACTCTGGTTCCTGGCTTTCTTGGTAGTATTTCCCAATGACTGTTTCACCTTTGATCTTCTTATCGTTCTCCTTCAAAGTTTCCTGTCTTTTTATTTCTGCCTCTTTGCTGAACTTCTAAAGATCATCTGATCTCATTAAATAAACCCATTCCAACTATCCCTTGTCCACAGAAAGGGCCTTTCAAATCCACCTCCAAGATCAGTCACCTTCAGGTGATCTGCAACATTTACCTGAAATCTTCCATATGCCCCATCAGATATATCAGGAATTCCATTAACAAGAAAGTGTAAAGAACTGGAAACGTATAGCATTAACCTGCCTCACATACATATATACACCCACCACCACACAGTCCCAAAACTGAAGAAGGTCTCATATGCAAAATGATGCTCCAATTAATTTAGAATAAACAAGGAGAAATGCTGCCAAGTTGCCTAATTTCTGGATGTTCACAGTCTAGATTCTAGTCAGTCTTTGGGATTTGAAGCATATTTGTATACTCCACGTGGCATCTCTCATTCACTGTGCTGCAAAGATACACATTTCATAAAATATCAAGAACAATACTTTTGAAAATGAAATTGAAGAAAACAAGAATGAAACTAACAAGGTACCACTATGTGAAAATGCTGACATTTATAGAAATCCTAAATTCATCTCTAGACAGCAGTCAAGTTTTCATGTCATCCAGCTGGACAGCGATAAAACGGTTAACACCTAGGTACTGCCCAGGGTAACTGAGTGTTGGGGTTTTTCTCAGTGTCGGCAGTCAGTCACCTACCGTCAGTCTCGATTATGACCCAACTCCTTTTTTGGTATCCTTGATGATTTTCTTCAGAATTAGAAGTGAAGGTTGAGTTGTCACAAGAAATTATTTTTTTCAAATAAATGAGTGGGCTTAATTTTTTTGGCTGGAAATTGACCTCTAAATTCCTGAGATGATCTAATGAAATTTAAAGACTGTTTAAATGCTGGACCTTGCATTTCATTCCAAAGAGAGTGTCCTATTATTTGGGATGCTTTAAGCTGAGTATAACAGAAATTCTGACTCAAACTCACTCAAATAATAAAGAAAGTTATTAACTCAAATGAGTCCAAAGGACTTCTTCCTTGGTGCATATTAGAATCCCTTACATAGCTTTAAAAATTCCAGGAATGGCAGTAAGCAGTATTGAATGAGAATCTCTAAGGCGGAGCTTGGGCCATGGTAAATGTTAAAAACTTCCCAGGTTGTTCAGAACCAGTGATGGAGAAGCTCATCAGTGTCTTCAAGGAACCAAGTTCTCTCCCCACCCCTGCCCTGCCCTGTTCAGAACAGGCCCTTCCCCAGGTTAGAAGTGGGATTCTCGGCATCAGACCTATGCACCAACATCCAGAGGAGAAAGATAAACCATGTCCTCCTGGAGCTCTGCGCTGGGTCACCTTCCCCTTGCGAGGAGGGCCCTTTGGGGGAGGAGGACATAAGATATGAACAGGGAGCACCAGCACTCCTCCCTGGAGAGTCAGAGTTTAGTTAGCCCTACCGAGTGCTGCCATGATCTGTCAACTTTTACGGTCGTAGAAAAATATGTCAATCCTATTTTCATGTCATATTTATCTTCAAATGAACAGTCATATGCAGAATAGTCCTTTCTGTTACAGTCAATTTGTAAGTTCCCCTGAATTACCATGCTGTGCAAAATCATGCATTGAAAACTGCTGGACTCGTGGGGAAATGGGATTGGGGAACAACATCCAAAAACATGCATAAAACAAGGTGGGAACCTAGCTAAAGTGGTAACATGGTTTTACACATGTTAAATGATTACATAAATAAATGCCATAATACATACAATCCTGAAACTTCGTTGGGGAAGTGGACCTCAGAAAGCTTGCAGCTTGTGAGTTGCCATGACATTGTAGAAGGAAGACTATCCGGAATCTGACGGAATTGAGGTATGGGTGAAGCCCGTGACACACACTGTGAACTGAAGTAGCGGGCAGATTTGTGAGGTGTGCACATGCGTGCATTTTGTGTATTCCCGCCTGTCTGGGTTCAGCTACATGCGGCTTTCAGCCGCATCCTGTGTGTGTGTGTGTGTGTGTGTGTGTGTGTGTGTGTGTGTGTAAGCAAACATGAAATTCACATTATGCTCAGTTGTTCCCTCCTCATCAGTCTCAAAACAGATTCACATTTTCGGGGCGCCTGGGTGGCTTAGTCGGTTGAGCGTCCGACTTTCGCTTAGGTCATGATCTCGCGGTTCGTGGGTTCGAGCCCCGCATAGGGCTCTGTGCTGACTGCCATCTCAGAGCCTGGAGCCTGTTTCAGTCTGTGACTCCCTCTCTCTCTGACCCTCCCCTGCTCACACTGTCTGTCTCTCTCTCTCTCCTAGAAATAAATAAAACATTAAAAAAAATTTATAGAAAAAAAACATTCACATTTTCAAAATAAGCATTATCACAGAACTGATTTTACTGTGGGTTTGACATGCAGCTTTTGACTGACATAGGTTAGGGGAATGAGGATATAGAAAAATGAAACTATTAATTTTTCGTTCTCAGTTCAGTAACTTACCAATCCTATGTTAGCTAGAAATTTTAGAGCAAGTCCATTTCATCAGTGGTCACTTTTCATCTCACGTGCTTCATAACACCAGCTTACTCCCAGTGAATGTCTTTAGGGTCTGATTCCCCACCAGAATTCTGCAGGGGCCCCTTCTCTCTAGGATAAATCCTGTGATTTTAAGGCGCAGCCTACAGGGTCCTGATGACCTCCCTCTGTTCAGCTTGTCATCAGCTCTCCCTTAGTGCCTCCTCAGCCCTTCCGGAATGCAGTTACGCCCGTTCCCTCATGCCAGCCGCGCCTCATACCTCTATGTTGTTTTGCTCTGCTGTCTCTTTTGACCAAAATGATTGATGTGGCCACGAAACTCCTAGAGTTCCTTCCAGTCTCCGCCCAAGCCTTGCAGCCCATGAAGCCCTCCTTCCACCCTCTGGAAGCTTTAAGCGCTTTCAGTAGGTAGCTATGGCCCGACTCAGGCTGCAGACCCCAGAGCCCCCTCCAAGCCTACAGGAAGCAGTATGTAGAGGTGGAGGAGAGGGGTGTCCTAGGTTATCTGCAAATGCTGCCTTTGTTTTGACTATAAGCGTTTTTGAATGATTGGAAACTGTTAAGGGTTTTGTGTGCTATGCAAGAATTCAGATGTATTAGGCTTTACTCTGGCTTTTCTTTCCTAGGGCCTGAAAAGTCCTCATTTCCTGGTGACACTCCCCAACTGCATAAAAAACCTAGTAGCAGTTTGTTGATATACAGTGAGAAATGAGATTTTTATAAATTAGCTTAAGGGGTAGGTTAACAAAAGTGTGATAGGCATGAGAGTAAACCAGATTAAGTTAGAGAATTATTTCCTTCTCTCGTTTTTCATTTTCAACATCTCAGAATTGGTAGTATTTGTGTTACTGAGCTTAAGCTGTCCCAGTGTTTGGTTTCATTTACCAATTGTAACAAGGTATTTCTTGAACATGCTTGATGCTTAGCTTGGATTTGCTATAGGGTGCCATTTTTTATTTGCCCCTAATGGGACATTATGGGAATCAGCCCAGAGAATGGTGGTACGGAGAGTGCACATTTCCTCCTTACACGGGTCAGTTAGCTTTACCATAAGAAACACAACCTTGGCCAAGGCCCTTCTATCTGGGTCAGCCATTGTGCAGACATTACTTTCTGATGCCAGAAACAGCAAGGGAAAGCACGCAGATGGTTCTGCCCAGCCAGCAATAGTACGAGAAACCCAGCTGGAGCCCCCC
Source organism: Proteles cristata cristata (assembly GCA_017311185.1). Taxonomy (NCBI): domain Eukaryota; kingdom Metazoa; phylum Chordata; class Mammalia; order Carnivora; family Hyaenidae; genus Proteles; species Proteles cristata. The sequence goes on from JAESUZ010003188.1 coordinate 468,459, forward strand.
CGGTGCTGGTGGGCGGCTTCATCAGTTGGCCTGATCACGTGTGAGCAGAGAGGGGGAAAAACCCTTGTTAAATAAAGTAACATCTGTGCTAATTGGCATGGTAGAGGAGAGAGCTATTCTGGTTTACAAAAGATTGGTCGGGTTGCCTAATTATAAAAATACAACATGAGATGGTGTAACCTACAAGTCCAAAAGATGGGGACATTTCTCCACAGATGCCATGTAGCCAGACTACCAAACCCCATCCCTTGTAGGAGAGGCCTTTTCTTCCAGTTACAGTGTTCAAAAGACAAGCAGTTGTCTTAGTAACTATTTTTATACCTTTTATAAACTATTTTATACCTTTTATACCTTCCTATTTTTTATACCTTTTGAATTTTTAAAGGCCACGAAGTTCCTAAGACATACAGTGTCTATTATCATTTATTTAAAGGAGCAGTTGTAGGATTTTTGTAAATAATAAGGTTTGTAACTCTTCAGGTAAGGTCTTATTCTTCCTCTGGTTACACCTGTGTGAGGTGGTCCTGGTTGAACATTTTATTTTAATTTCCAGTCTATTTCTTTTAGGACTGTAACATTTACTCGGTTTGCTTTAGAATTTATAGGAGATGGTCCTCTTTTCTGGCACCTTTCTTATCTGTTCCGTTTACTTATTGTTTTTGGTACACAACTTCTAGAAAAGCACAGATTAGATGGAAACAGCTCACAACATTGAAATGGCGGTAGGCATAAAAGCGCATTCCTAAAGGCTAAACGTATTTAATAAATATTACTTAATTAGGATTATTATAAAAATACCTTCAGAAAATCAGGGATGAATTTAAATACCATGGATTATGGATGTGTCCTGCTTTGTCTTTCTTTTTATTGCATTCATATTTGAAAAGCATCTTTTATTCCCTGAAATTTATACACAGCCTCTGTTTATCAAGTTACAGAAGACAGCATCTATAATCCAACAAAATTAATTTATATTTGGTTATAAAAAATAATTGCTTGTGTTTACAGTAGAATAAATTGATACCTAATAGTCTAAGACTTAGCTCTAAATAGAATAATGAAGCCACTCTACACAGAACTGAGGAGCGCCTAGGCGGCTCAGTCAGTTCAGCATCTGACTCTTGAGTTTGGCTCAGGTCGTGATCTCAGGGTCATGAGACTTAACCCCACGTTGGGCTCCCTGCTGGGTGTGGAGCCTGCTTAAGATTCTCTCCCTCCTTCTTTTTCTCTCCCTCTCTTTTTCTCTCTCCCTCCAACCCCCCCCCCCCATGCTCTCCCTCTCAAAAAATAAAACATAAACAAAAATAAAGGAACTGAGAGAGATTGGGAAGCTGTCTTGGAAACCTGTCTGCCACCCCGTCTCTCTTCTCCCCGCATGCCACTCCATGTTGAGAAGAGGCCTTTTGGACTGTTAACCAAGTATGCATCTAACCATGCTGCCATCTGTTAAAACTGCCATAGAGCAGAGAAGTAGCAAAGTGTTTCATAGCCTTTCCCAGGGGGATTGGAAGCTGTATTCACAAGTAGGAGGGCCTGAGGTGGGTCATCTACATCCTTGCGATTCAGAGTGTGGTCTGTCCGTGGACCAGCTGCATTGCCATGCCCCGGCAGCTCGTTAGAAATGCTGAAGCTCAGGCCCCACCCGAGACCTACTAAATAAAACTGCGTTAAACAGCATTCCCCAGAGAAATTTTATGCGTATTACAGACTGAGGAGAATTAGTCAAAGTAAGAATAATTGAGTACCAAATCAGAAATGAAATTTGCTGTAAATAAATCCAGCTCCAAATACCTGCTAGTATGATACGTGAGTTCTTGTGGATGATGGCAAAGTGCCATGCCGAAGGTTATAGAACATTTTCTGTGTATGTCCTCTATTCGGAGCGTTTTACATGTATTAACTCCTTTAATCCTCAAAGACTCTATGAGGTCGATGTTATAATTACCTCTGATTTTACAGATGAGAGAGCTGAGGAGTAAAAAGAATGTGGTTAACTCCATGTACCAAAAAAGGGTACTAGTCATGACGATAGTGGGTAATTTCTGCCTTATCAGGTAGAGCCAAAAGAATAAAATAGGGTAAGAAACTAAGAATTTTTACCCCCTCAATAAAATTGTGAGAGGCACATGAATAAAAGGAAATTTATTTTCCTTAGTTTTGTGAGCCTTACATGTTCTGTTTTTCAGATCCATTTATAATCCGTATCCCCTATGTCCCACCCACAGTGAGCACGTGATCTGAATTCATTAGTTTAACCTGCTAACACCTGACTTGAGAAAGCTATTTGGACTTTCACATGTAAACCAATGAAGTGAATGTGGATCTAATAGGCAGTTGGTCAACTCTTGGAATATGCTAAATGTCACATTGCAGTTTGGCACAAGAAAGATTTTCATGGAAAAATAAAAGTTTCTCCCTGTACTTCAACTGGGAACCCTGTCCTCCATCTCTTCTTGTGCTGCTGCATGATTAGAGAGAGCCAGGCTGCTGAAAGCCTGGCTCAGGCCTCACCTGGCTACTCTGATTTCAAGGCAAGAAATTTCTAATTTTATAAAGTATAAGGAAGCACTGTTCTCCTTTTTACTGTGGTAAAATAGACATAACATAAAATTTACCGTGTTAACCATTTTTAAGTGTATGTAATTCAGTGTATTAAATTCCTTCAGAATGTTCTGCATTGATTCCGTAAACTCTTTTCAGTAAAACTGTAACTCGGTACCCATTAAACAATAACCTTCCATTCACCCCTGCCCCTGGCAACCAGCATTCTACTTAGTGTCTTCATGATCTTGGCTCCAAGTACCTCATGTAAATGGAATCATACAGTACTTGTATTTCTGTGACTGACTTACATCGCTTAGTGTAATGTCCGCAAAGTTCACCCATTGTTGTATATCAGACTTTCCTCCCTTTTTAAGGCTGAGAGATATTCCATTATATGTCTCTACCCCATTTTGCTGATCTGTCAGTCAAGTGGGCACTTTTTTACTTCCACATTTTAGCCATTATGAATAATGCTGCCGTGACCATGAGTGTAAAAATATCTCTTAGAGACTCTGCTTTCAATTAATTGGGGATTATACCCAGAACTGCTGGATCATTCAGTAATTCTGTTTTTTTTTTATTTTGGGGGGGAACCTTCATACTTTTTCACAGCAGCTGTTCTATTTTATATTCCCACCAACAGTGCCTGAGGGTTCCAGTGACTCCACATCTTCCCCAGCATTTGTGACTTACTGGTATTTGGGTAGTAGCCATCCTAATGGGTGTGAGATAACGAACGTCTCCTTAGAGTTTTGATTTGCATTTCCCTAATGATACTGTGCATCTTTTCATGTGTTTATGGGTCACTTGTATATCTTCTTTGGAGAAGTGTCTGTTCAGGTCCTTTGCCCATTTTTTATCCAGGTTGTTATTTTGTTACTGAGTTTTAGGAGTTCTCTCTATATTCTGGATTCCTTATCGGATATATGATTTGCAAATTTTTTCCTTCATTCTTTGGGTTGTCCTTTGACTGTATTGATTGTGTCATTTAATGCATATTTTTAAATTTTTTCACGAAATCGAGTTTGTCTGTTGTCTTGTTGCCTGTTCCTTTGGTGTCATAGCTAAGAAATCATTGCCAAATCCAGTGTCCCATGTTTTCTTCTAAGAGTTTTACAGTTTTAGATCTCACATTTCGATCTTTGATCCATTTTGAGTTGATTTTCGTGCATTGCGTTAGATAAGGGCCCAACTTCATTTGTTTTGCAAATGGATATTCAGTTTTCCCAGCACCATTTGTTGAGAATACTGCCCTTTCCCCTATTTAATGGTCTTGGCACCATTGCAAAAATTGGCCGTATATGCAAGGGTTTATTTGAGTTCTCTATTCTAATCCATTGGTTTATGTATCTGTCTTTATGCCAGTACCACACTGTTTTGATGATGGTAGCTTTGTGATAAATTTTGAAGTCAGAAGGTCCTCCAGTCTTTTTTTTTTTTTTTTAAGTTTTTATTTAAGTTCCAGTTAACATGCAGTGCAGTATTGGTTTCAGATGTACAATACAGTGATTAATCACTTCTGTATAACACCTAGTGTTCATCACAACAAGTAAATTTTTTTAATCCCCATCACCTATTTCACCCATCCCCCCAACCCACGTCTGCTGTGGTAACCATCAGCATGTTCTCTGCAGTGAAGAAAGTCTGTTTCTTCATTTGCCTCTCTTTTTTTCCCTATGCCCATTTGTTTTGTTTCATAAATTACACATATGTGTGAAATCATATGATATCTATCTTTTTCTAAGTGACTTATTTCTTCAAGATTGTTTTGACTACTCAGGGTACCTTGGGATTCCATATGAATTTTAGAATAGGTTTTTATATTTCTGGAAAAAAATGTCATGGGATTTTGATAGGGATTGCATTGAATCTGTAGCTTGCTTTGGATAGTATTGACGTTTTAAGAATATTATATCTTCCAGTCCATGAATGTAGGATGTGTTTACATTTATTTATGTCTTCTTTAATTTCTTCCAGCAATGTCTAGAAGCTTTCATTGTGCAAGTTTTTCACTTCCTCAGTTAAGTCAATTCCTAAATACTTTATTGTTTTTAATGCTATTGTGAATGGAATTATTTCTGTAATATTTTTCAAATTGTCGTTAGTGGCTAAATATTGCAAACGGATTTCATGTGTTAACTTTGTATGCTCCTATTTTGCTGAACTCATTTATCAGTTTTAACACTTTTATGTGAGTTGTGGTTTTTTGTGTGTGTGGAATGTTTAGGGTTTTCTACGTATAAGATCATATCATCTGCAAAAAGATCATTTTATTTCTTCTTTTCCATTTTGAATGTTTTTTATGTCTCTTTCTGAACTTCGTAATTGTTCTGGCCAGAACTTCCAGTATTTTGTTGCACAGAAGTTGTAAAAGTGACATCTTTGCTTTTTTTTTTTTTCTTTTTGTCTCTGATATTAAAGGAAAAGCTTTCAGTTTTTCATCACTGAATATGATACTCTGTGTTACTCTGTGTTTTTTCCATTTATGGCTTTTATTATGTTGAGGGAGTTTCCTTCTCCTTAAAATTTTTTCGTGTGTTTTTATCATAATGTTTTGGATTTTTGTTAAATACTTTTTCTGAGCAATTGAGATGATCATATTTTTCCCCTCATTTTGTTAATGTAATTTATTACATTGAGCAGTTTTCATATTTGAATCATCTTTGCATTTCAGAAATAAATCTCAACTTGGTGTCAACATATATAATCCTTTTATTTATTTATTTATTTATTTAATGTTTATTTTGTTTTTGAGAGACAGAGAGAGACAGAGCATGAGCAGGGGAGGGGCAGAGAGAGGGGGAGACACAAAATCCGACACAGGCTCCAGGCTCTGAGCGAGCTAGCAGCACAGAGCCCGACACTGGGCTCGAATTCACGGACCGACAGATTATGACCTGAGCCCAAGTTGGACGCTCAACCGACTGAGCTATCCAGGCACCCCTCACTGATTTTTTTTTAGTGTTTTCTAGTCTCTATTTTGTGTATCTCTGCTGTAATCTTAATTATTTCCTTCCTCCTGCTATCTTTGTGTTTAATTTGTTCTTTTTCTAGTTCCTTATGTTGCATAATTAGGTTGGTGATTTGAGATCTTTTTTGGTTTTGTAATGTGAGCATGTATAGCTGCAAATTTCCAGCTTTAACATTGCTTTTCCTAAATACAATGAGTTTTGATATGTTGTAGTTTTGTTTTCATTTATCTCTACATATTTTCTAACTTCTCTTGCAATTTATTCTTGTATCCATTGCTTGTTTTAAAGTTTGCTGTTAAATTTATACATATTTATGAATTTTCCAGTTTTAATTCTGTAGCTGACTTTTAACTTTATCTTAGTGTGGTCAAGAAGATACTTTGTATGGTATGTGTCTTTCTAAATATTTATAGAGATTTAATATGTGGCCTAACATATGTTCTATACTAGAAAAGATCTATGAACATTTGAAGAGAATACATATGCTGTTGTTATGAATAGAGCACTTGTATGTGTCTATTAAATCTAGTTGGTTTGTTATATTGTTTAAATCCTCTATTTCCTTACTTTTGTCTGGTTTTTCTATCCATTTTTAAAGTTTTGAAGTCTGTAGCTATTATTGTAGTAATATCTTTTTTTCCCTTCAATTCTGTCAGTTTTTGCTTCACAGATTTTGCTGTTTTGTTGTTAGGTGTGTTGTAAATGTTCATAATTATTTTATCTTCTTGCTGTATTGAACCTTTAATTCATATATAATGTTCTTACTGTGTGTGGTTATCTTTCAGTGCATTTTACTTGGATTTGTTCACTTTCTTACATATTTATATGCATGCCTTTCATCAATTTTGGGCCATTATCAGCCAGTACTTCTCTAAATAACCACTCTATCCCCTTCTCTCTCTCTTTCAGAGACTCGCCTAATGTGCATATTGGTCCACTTAACGCTGTCCCCAAAGTTCCTTGAGCTCTATTGACTTTTCTTCAATCTTTTTTCTCTCTTGTCTTTAGATTCAATAATTTGTATTGTCCTATCTTCAAGTTTGCTCCTTTTTTTCTGCCTGCCCAGATTTACCTTTGAATCCTTCTAGTGGATTTTTCATTTAGTTACTTTTCAGCTCCAGGATTTTCTTTTTCGGATTCTTTTTAGAATTTTTTATCTCTTGGGGGGAGAGGGGGGAGATGGGCATGGAGGAGGGTACTTGTGGGGATGAGCACTGGGTGTTATATGGAAACCAACTTGACAAACTATTTGTAAAAAAAAAAAAATGTTTTTATGTCTTTACTGGTGTTTCTGTTTTGATCATCTGTAATTTTCTTAATGTTCTCCACTTCTTCCTTTAGTTCTTTGGGCGTCTTAAAGATGGCTGTTTTAAAGTCTTTGTCCAGTAGCTCTTCTATCAGGTCTTTTCCAGGGACAATTTCTTTTGATTCGTGTTTTTCTTTGGAATGGGTCATACTTTCCTATTTCTCTGAGTGCTTTGTGGTTTGTTATTGTTGAAAACTGTTATTATTAGATATTGTAATCTAATAATACAGTAACTGTGAAAATCATTCTTCCCCTTTCTCATGGTTTACTGTTTTGTGTTATTGTGGGATTTTTTTGTTTGTTTGTAGGCAGTCTCTGTACCAAGGAGCAGCCTAAGATGTAAACTTCTGGCCTCTTAGGTCTTTTCTGAACCTGTGCCTTTCCCTGGGCATATGCAGTCACTTTCTTATTTCCCTCGTATGTGCAATTGCTTTTGAATGTTCTAGTCTTTAATACTGGCTTCCCAAAGAGGAAAAAGAGTAAAATGAATTGGGGGATAGAATGCAGGCTCTTAAAATCCACTGGAAGTGAGCAGGGGGAGTGGATGAAACAATAGTGACCACTCTGTTCTTTGTAGTCCTGTGATCAGAATTAGCAATCATCAGGGCCACCCACGTGGCTCAGTTGGTTAATCACCTGACTCTGGATTTCAGCTCAGGTCTTGATTCGCAAGGTCATGAGTTCAAGCCTTGTGTTAGCCTTGGCACTGGGAATGAAGCCTATTTAAAAAAATAAAAATAAAAAGAATTAGCCATCAGAGCAAAATCCCCGATGTTTGGAGGACAGGGTCCTTTCTGCCCATTTTGGCTCTCTCAGGTTGCATGCAAACTGCCCTGGGAACAAATGCCAAGCTGCCTACTACAAGGCTGGGGTTGAGTGATGGGTAGCTGCTTTTGTCCTCAGAGCTGAAACGGACCAAAAGTAACTTCACTCTACCCTCAGGCTTTCCCCTGGAAGTAATTAGCCTTCAGTGGACTCCAGCTTTCTGAAATAGTTACATGACAAAGGTTCTGCCAGTGGAATTGTAGTCTAGGTGGGGAGACAGATTTCCTGGCGCTTCCTATTCCGCCGTCTAATACAGAGGCAGTATTCTTCAGTGCAGTGGTGTTTAACAGTATGAAGTCACATAAAATAATGTTGAGTTTAGGTTTTAGTGCCTTTTTTCCCTAAACTATCATAGGCAGGAAGGAACATCACCATTATAACATGGGTACAGGGAGAGGTCTCAGTGATTGTTACAAAAAACCTACCGTGTGAGGACACCTCTGGTGTCGGGAGGCAGTGTGCATCTCAGTGGCAGGTCACAGCACCGCTTCAGTGCCTGAGACACAAGCCTTCTAGGGCACGTTTTGCTGCCGGCTGGCTACCTAGCTATGTTAACGTTTGTTTGTAAAATGAAGGGGCCAAAATAAGCTATGTTTAAAGGCAAGTTCAGCACGGAAATAGGACTTGTTAATCTTAAAATGTAACACCTTAAGCTTTGAATTTCAGTTCAAAATTTCTAAAGATCTTTTCCATTCATACTTAACATGTTTGTGTACGTACTGTCTGAAAAAAAGAACTTTTATTTACTGGAGAATTTGCTTACTATCTTTACTTTTAAAGTGTCTGTAAGAATCTCATTGTTTCTAGGCAGTCCAGAAAGAACAGCATACAACCACTGATGTCCCCACGTTAGGTGCACAGAGAGAAACCTTTTACCCTGATAGTATGCTCAGGGTTTGCACACTGGACAAATATTGTAGCTTACTTTTTTACAAGTTATTCCGTGTAAGTTATTCTTACTGTTTAGCATTATTTATTTAGTTATTTTTACATTCATTTATTTATTTTGAGAGCGACTTTGAGTGGGGGACGGGGAGAGATAGGGGGAGAGAATCCCAAGCAGGCTCTGCATTGTCAATGTGGAGCCTGATGCCAGACTCGAACCATGAGATCACCTGAGCTGAAATCAAGAGTCAGACATTTAACCATCTGGCCCCCTAGTGTGATTTAGAGCATAGGTTTGTTTAGACTGTAGTGTTGTTTAGAGTTTGATTTGGAGTAAATTTTGGTAATTTAAAAATACTAACATCTTTTTCTCCTTGGTAATCACCTTTTTTTTTCTCTTTTTCTCTCTGTTATGTTATTTGAATAGTAATTTTATGATTACAAAAATATGTATGATTTAATTAGAGAAAATCCAGGAAAAATAACCAAAAAGAAAGGGGAAAACTGATCTATAATCTCACCATTTGGAGAATAACCAACATAAACACTTAGGTCAATATCTTTCTTTACTTTTTTTTCCCCAAAATCATTCTTTTCCTATTACTTTGTAAGTTGTTTTCCCCCTAGTGTATGGTGTGATCATTAAATGTGCTCCCTATGAGAACACTTCAAAAAGCTGCGTAAATCTCTGTTTATGAATGTGCCTCAGGTTCCCTAAGTCGCTTGTCGTTTGGACATTTCGGGGGTGTGTGGAATATGTAAGGTGAATATCCTGGGAATCACGTTTTGGTGTGTGTCATGATTCCTTTGAACAACTTCCTAGAATTATATAAATAACCTAGAGGCAGCAACAAAATGGACGTTTAGTGGGCGTTTACCATGTGCCCTGCACCATGCAAAGCACTCCATCTGGAAAATCTTCCCTAATTCAGTCCTCCAGCAATCATCTGACATAAGAGTTACTATGATCCCGATTTTACAGACAGGAGAGTGAGGGGCAGAGAGCTTCGCTGTGCAGTCAGGGTCACAGAGATGGCGGTGCGGGCACAGCGAGTCCGGGTGCCAGGGTTGGCGAGCATACTCCAGCCCACCCCAGCACAGCAGGGCTGCCTTCCACACCCTACCACCTATTTTTAGACTCCTCAGAAGACTTCTTTGTGCTCTTCTTCCGTTTTCCCTGGTGGTGGCTTCCTCTGCCGATGCCATATGCTCTGGCTTGGATTTCCTCCACACCGTGTGTGTATTTTGCCCTTGTGTACACCACAGCTTCCTCAGAACATCCGCGGCCTTCTCACTTTTTCTCCTTGAGACTTTCCGTTTCCTTCACTTCCCACTTCTTGTTCACCCATCTGCTCAAGCAAGGCTGGGCGTCTTTCCTGGCTTCTGGTGGCTATATTTAGCTGTTCCCGCTGCCTGCAGTTGGTGTCGCTTCTCTTGCCTGCTTCCCTTGCTGTCTGAGGGCACCCTGTGGGAAGCGAAGCAGAACTCCACGCCAGTGCCCTGCCTGCCCCCCGTTTCTCCCAAACCGGGCGCTCTTAGTCCGTGAACTTTCCTTAGTCCGTGAACAGCGACACGTTGTAATCCTCATGCGCACGATGCATGTTAGGCAGTGGCCACAGCAGTCTGCACGTCAGGCCGCAGCCCTTAAAATAAAACATTATTGTCTGAAGTCAATATCATAGAGATGAATGGGAAGGGAAGAGAGCTTTCCTGCCGTCCTCAACTCCTGCTATTCATTCTCCATGCCCTGGCTCAACTCAGTGGCCGGGTTCTTTGCCCGGGTCCCACACGTCTGATTCCATTCTTCTGTTTACTGAGTCCCTGCCTCCTAAAACCCCGTCATTCATCATCTCTTCTGAGCCACGTCTCGCTACTTCCTTAAGACCCACCGAACTGCTGCCTCTTCCAAAAATCTGCTTTCATTTCCACGTCTGTGAGTTGGAACTCATCTGCTTCTCACCGAATTGTGAAGCCTCATGTTTGCTATCTTCTGCAGAACTCACCTTACTCCTAGCTTACCTCCCTCTAAACTTGTAGAGGTCTGAATCCATGTCTCATTCATCCTTGTATTTCCCACAAAGCCTAACAGTACAAACGAATATATTGCTGACTACCTTAAAGAATAAGTGAGTAAATAATAAATCACAAAAGCTTATCCTATAACCAAGAAGTAAGAGAAAGACATTGTGTCATTGTACAAAATGGACCTATAAAATCCATATATTATTAACCAGGTTAAAAAATTGTATAATATTTGAGTAGAAGTGTAATGTTACATCAACTATTTGGGGATGAAGAGTGATGGAAACTCTGCTTTTTAAAAAGCCAATTTAAAAAAAATGTCTTCAGATACAGTCAAAACAACAGTAAAAACAGAACAGAGCCAATCATACCTCACTGTTTTTGAAGGAAAACAGTTTAGTAAGTAATTTGGGGTTAGGACTTAACATTGCAATTGGTGAATCTCCCTTAAAGGAAACTGAGTGTGTGGTTATTCATTGGAAGGACCATAGTAATGAACCCTAAGAAAGGATGTGTACACAGGGAAGAAACAGGCGAGAAGAGCACGTGACTTGGGTTCTCAAATAGCTGTCTGGACGTTGGCACACACTTCCAGAAAACGTGGCTTACCGAGGAGGAGACTGTGTTTCATGCAGGAGGTAATGAGAGAATCTACCTCAAGGTTTAGTTGTGAGAATTAGTTCATGCGTGCAAAGCTCGGTGGCTGGCATATTGTAATTGCTATAAAAGGGTTAGATACTAGCTGTTTTTCTCTTCAGGTAGAGTGGCTGTCATTCTCTGGTCCTTCCCTCTGGGGCCTCCAAGTACGGTTGGCGATGTGTTGCACACAGTAGTCTAAGTGTGCCCCTCTTTCACAAAGCTCCATCAGTTTCTTCCCTCGCCTGTCACTCTTGCTATCCAATAAGACGGCGATGGGCTCTTTAGCCGACACTAAGTCTTTCTGTGCTAAGCCACCTAAAGTTTTTAAACTATAAACCAGTGTTTTCCAGCAGTAAGTCATAAAACCCTTACTTAAATTCCGTTTCATTGTTTTGACCTGACTCTAAACAAAAATTTTTTGAGAAAGAGTAATTGCCTGTACTGAGTACGTGCTCTGTGCCGGATACTCTCCCTGTGTCTCTGCTGGTGGAGATGAGGGGAACAGGAAATGGAAGGACTTCTCCAGTATCATACAGCTAGTAACAGGCAGAAACATGATTTGAACCCAGGGGTGTCTGTGCCGTAATTCCAGCCTCAGCCGTCACACTCTTTCGTATACCGGAAGGCAGAACATACGTGCCAGAGTAAATATCATAAGGATTTCTCTTCAGTGTCTTATTTACATATAAAAATTACAGTAACTGCTTGTTTCCATAAAACCTCAAGGCAATTACCCAAGCACTTGTTTTTGATTACAGAGTACCAGTTTACTGAGAACAAATGACTAAAGCTGTCAGTGTTTAAAGCATGTTAGCTGGACTTTGAGGCGCCTGGGTGGCTCAGCTGGTTAAGCGTCCGACTTCAGCTCAAGTCATGATCTCACAGTTCATGGGTTCGAGCCCTGCGTCAGGCTCTGTGCTGACAGCCTGCTCAGAGCCTGGAGCCTGCTTCAGATTTCTGTATCTCCCTCTCTCTCTCTGACCCTTCCCTGCTCATGCTGCCTCTCTCTCTCTCTCTCTCTCAGAAATAAATAAAACATTTTAAAAAAACAATGAAAACAATTTAAAAAAATAAAGCATGTTAGCTGGGAGGAGAATGAAGCTAAGATAGAAATATAAACTTGGTTCCCACAATTTTAGAAGCTTGATTCTTGCCTCTTTCTTTTATCTGTAATTATATAATAAAGTGAAGAATAAGTGACAAGCCACCCTTTGCCTCCAAGTGATTCCATTTCTATTTATAAAGTCTGAGAAAGTTGAAGGGTTTAGGAATGTTTTAAGATTAAGCAAACTCTAGAGGGGTAATAGAGTGGCTTTCAAACTTCCAAATGGAAAAAGTTCTTGGACCCCTCAGCCTGTTTCAGCGAGAAAGTTCCTCTTATCTCATTTGTGAGCTTTTTGGTGGGCTTTCCTTCGGGAAACAAAAACAGTTTAAGTGAGTGAAAGTTGACATTTTCTACAGTGTAGATTCCATTTGTATTGATATCGACTTGGAACTTAGGCAAGAAAACTCTCTTCACTTGCCACCAGAGCCCGAAGCACAGTTGCAGACTTGGAGAACTGTTCTTAATCTGTGCACGCTCACCCAGCAAGTGCTAGGGGCTGCCCTGTGCACTTGTGCAGGTTGTGTACTGCACAATTTAGAGGGCACCAGTCTCCTACATTTTTATTATTACAGTGTTCCTGTTAGCACAGGAGAGTGTGTAAGGAAGAGGACCTCTGAGCTGCATGCTTCCCCCGGCTGCCCAGCACCTCCCACGCCACTCCCCCACCGGCAGACCGGGCCTCGCTTCTCTCCAGTTCTTCTTCCCTCCCAGCTTTGAAAAAGAAAACAAACAAAATAAAATAAATCCACTTAAATAGGAGTGGCTACTGAAGATTAGAGTTCCCCAAGGCGTTTATATTTTAAAGGAAGTGATTGCTAAATCCAAATAAAACTAATACGTAAAATAAATAGAGAAGACTTTCCAAGCCAGGAGGCAGTGCATTCCTAGTGTCCTTCGTCCCCTCTGGGCTCACAGCACCCCAGTTGGTAGCCACATGCAAGGAGAAACTTGGGCCGCTGCCGGGCCCCCTTCTTTTAAAAGCCTGCCAGGCTCTGACCTTGATAACGTTCTGAGCTCATCCAGCTGGGTTTGTGTCTGTAACCTATTGAAACAGCGACTTGTTCAGTGGCGGTGACAGGAGGCAGGGACCAGGATTTGCAGAGCAATTATTCTTATTTTATCATAAGACTTGCATGTACTCTACCTCATACTCTCCTAATTTATACAACACTCCTATTCCAACTATGAGATTGTAAGCTCCTTAGAAGCAAATTCTCTGACTTAGACCTTCTCCACAGAGTGCTGAATTTAGACCCAGATTGGGTGAGGATTACTTTAGGGTTACACGGCTAGTTAATGGCAGGAGCAGAAAGAGAACTCCGATTTCCTCATGCCGTATAGCAGGCTAGTGTTCTGTCCATTCTTCCACTGTTTCAGTGATCTGCTGCTGCGTAACACACCACTCCAAAACTCCACTCCTTAACACAGCAACACTGCTATTTCTCCTAGGCTTCTGGGTAAGGCATTTAGTTGGGCTGTTGACTGAGCCACTCACTTAGCTGGTTGCAGATGGATTGGGCTGAAACATCCTGGAAGATGTCATTTGCATGTCTAGAACCTCAGTACTTTTCCCACCGTCTCCTTCTCTCCGTATTTTCTCTCCTCTCTTTCCGCGTTCTAGCCTGAACTTCTTTACAGCTTGGTAGCTGTCTTCCTCTAGTGAAAGCAGAAGTAAGCAGAAGTTGACAGGCGTCTAACACTAGCCCAAAACTGGCACAGTGTGACTTTTACTCCATTCTCTGGGTCAAGGCAGGTCACAAGTATCTATGTGGGAAACAGATACTACCACCTGCTGAGTGGAACAGCATGTACATTGAGGGAGGGAAGGAATTGATGGTGGCCATCTTGGAGATTATCCGTAACCAGAAGCATAGTTAACCAGCAGATGTAGCCTCTCCCTAATTCCTAGCAAGCACCCTGATAGAATGGAGAAACTCTAGCCTGGGCAAAAACAAAGGAGAAACAGGAGAAGAAAAATACCCTGAAACACTGCATCTTTTTCTATTTTCAAGCCCAGCAAAGAGTTAAGAAGGTGGCACCCACCTACCCACACGGCCCTCTAATCATTCCTCGGCTGAGTTTCTTCTGGTTACCATTCAAGCATCAGAGGAGGCGCTGCTGCACTCCGGGCCATGTGTAAAGAGCACGATTAGTGCCTGTGTATCCTACAGCAGGCATTTTAAGTAATTTTGTTTTACAGCTACTGCTATGTCTGTTTTCTGTGTCAGGCTTTCACACACCTATTTCTAAGACCCATTCTCTGAGCAGCAGTTAAAAACAATACTTTCCTGGGGCGCCTGGGTGGCTTAGTCGGTTAAGCGTCCGACTTTCGCTTGGGTCATGATCTCGCGGTTCGTGGGTGGGTTCGAGCCCCGCGTCGGGCTCTGTGCTGACTGCCAGCTTGGAGCCTGGAGCCTGTTTCGGTCTGTGACTCCCTCTCTCTCTGACCCTCCCCTGTTCACACTGTCTTCCTCTCTCCTAGAAATAAATAAAACATTTAAAAAAAAACGAAACAATACTTTCCAGTGCTGCATTGTGTATTGCTAAAATGTAATACACCTACAAGTAACCTTTTCAACCGTTAATTTCCATCTATAAGTCAGATTATCCCCAGTTGCTAAGAAAAAGCATATCTCATTAAGTTTCTCCTGCTTTCTTTTTAACAGTACAGAAGATTCTTATATGAAAGAACAAGCATCTAAGACTGGAAACTCAATTTTCTAGCCTGTTCCACCTCTGGCAACATCCCTTATATTCTAACTAACTTGGTTAGGAATCGCCTACATAATGAGGATTACGGGCATACTTCGTTTTATTGCGCTTTGCAGATATTACATGGTTTTACAAATTGAAGATTTGGGGCAACCCTGCATCAAGCAAATCTCATGGCACCATTTTTCCCACAGCTTTTGCTCACTTAATGTCACTGTGTCACATATCGGTAATTCTTGCAATATTTCATCCAAACACATTCATTTTTAATGTCTTTGGTGATCTGTGATCTTTGATGTTACTGTTGTAGATGTTTTAGGGTGTCACAGGCTGCACCCATATAAGACAGTGAACTTAATAAATGCTGTGTGTGTCCTATCTGCTCCCCCATCCCTCTCCCCTTCTTTGGGCCCCTCTATTCCCTGAGACACAACAGTGTTGAAATTAGGCTTAGTGAGGGAGGGATGTTGAAAGCTGAGATAGGCTGAAAGCTTAGACCTCTTGCACTACCCAGCTAGCCAAGTTGTGAGTGCAAAGGAAAAGCTCTTGAAGGAACTTAGAAGTGCCACTCCAGTGAACACTTGGATGATAAGAGAGAGAAACAGCCTATTGCCGATATGGAAAAAGTTTGAGTGGTCTGGATAGAAGCTCAAGCCAGCCACAGTATTCCCATAAACCAAAGTCAAATTCACAGCAAGGCCTGGCTCTTTTCATTTCTGTGAGGGTTGAGAGGTGAGGAAGGGGCAGAGGAAAAGTTTGAAGCCAGCAGAGGCTTCAATTCTTGAAGCAGAGGCTTGGTTCATGAGGTTTAAGGACAGAAGCCGACTCCATAACATAGAAGTGCAAGGTGAAGCAGCAGGTGCTGATGGAGAAGCTGCAGCAAGTGACCCAGAAGATGTAGCTGAGACAGTGAATGAAGGTGGCTGCACTAAACAGATTTTCAGTGTAGATGAAACACTTCTGTTGGAAGAAGATGTCATCCAGGACTTCCATAGCTAGAGAGAAGAAATCTCTCTGAAGAAAACCTGGCTTCAGAGCTTCAAAGAACAGGCTGACTGTGTCATTAGGAACTAATACAGCTGGTGACTTTAAGTTGAAGCCGGTACTCATTGGCCATTCTAAAAGTCCTAGGGCCCTGAATTGTATGCCAGATCTACTCTGCCTGTGCTCAGTAAATGGAACCACAAAGCCTGAGTCACAACACATCTATTAATAACATGGTTTACTGAATATTTAAGCCCACTGCTGAGACCTCTTGCTCAGAAAAAAAGATTCCTTTCAAAATGTTACTGCTCATTGACAATGTACCTGGTCACCCAAGAGCTCTGATGGAGATGGACAACAGGATTAATGTTGTTTTCATGCCTGCTAACACAGCATTCATTCTCTAGTCCATGGATCAAAGAACAATTTTGACTTTGAAGTCTTATTATTTAAGAAATACAGTTTCTAAAGCTCTAGCTGCCATAGATAGTGATACTTCTGATGGATCTGGGCAAAGAAAACTGAAAACCTTCTGGAAAGGATTCCCCATTCTAGATGCCGTTAAGAACATTAACAATGTACAGAAAGAGGTCAAAAGATCGACATTAGCAGGAGTTTGGAAGAAGCAGATTCTAGCAGTCCTGGATGACTTTGGGAGATGTAAGACTTCACTGGGGGAGGTCATCGCAGATGTGGCGAAAACAGCAAGAGAACTAGAATTAGAAGTGCAGCCTGAAGCTGTGACTGAATGGCTGTGATCTCGTGATAAAACTAACGGATGAGGACTTGCTTCTTATGGATGAGCAAAGAAGGTGGTTTCTTGAGATGGAATCTTCTGGTGCAGATACTGTGAAGATTGTAGAAATGACAACAAAGGATTTGGAATATCACATCAACTTAGTTGATAAAGCAGCAGCAGGGTTCGAGAGGATTGACTCTGATTTTGAAAGAAGGTCTCCTGTGGGTAAAATGCTGTCAACCAGCATCACATGCTGCAGGGAAATCATTCATGACAGGAAGAGTCAGTTGCTATGACAGGTTTCACTGTTATATTAAGAAATTGTCACGGTTCCCTCAGCCTTCAGTAACCACCACCCTGATCATCATCAACATGGAGGCAAGGGTCTAGGCCAGCAATGGTTAGCATTTTTAGCAATAAATTATTTTATTTTATTTTAAAGTAATCTCTACACCCAACATAGGGCTCAAACTTACAACCCTGAGATCAAGAGTCGCACACTCAACCGACTGAGCTAGCCAGGCGCCCTGCAATAAGTAGTTTTAAATTAAGGAATATATGTTGTTCTTTTAGACATGATGCTATTGCACACTTAATAGACTACAATATAGTGTAAACACAACTTTTTTTTACATTTATATAAATACAACTTTTATATGCAACTGGGAAACCAAACAAATAATTTCACTTTATTGTGATATTCTCTTTATTGCAGTGCTCTGGAAGCAACCCTACAATATCTCTAGGGTGTGCCTGTATTCTCTTATTCTCTTCCTCTGAGAAAAATGCTCTTAATCTTCTAAATTTCCTTGGGAAATGTTTTTGCATGTATGTTTTTTTTTCCTTAACAAAACCAGACTTTTTTTTTTGTTACAGTTAGATTGTCTTTTACAGTTTAGATAACTATTCAACCCACAGTACTTTTTCCTAGAAACAATCAAATAAATAAAATTCTCTAGTGTCATATCAAAAGAGGAAATGTAAAAGCAGCTATTTATGGACTATAGAGGCAAAACATTTCCAATTTTAAGAGATTATCATTGTCTCTTATGTGTGTGAGGAAATAATGGTTTTGTACCCAGCTGCCTAGGGAGTAGGGCCCACCGAAATCACATTTTCCCCCATTCGTGTGGCTCAGATAATGAAGATATTGTCTGTACTTTTCTTACACTACGTTGTATGGGTAAACATTTACACATGGCACAAAGCTAGCATTCAATTAGAAGAAGTCCACATTTTTTTAACATCCTGTTTTACCGTTTCTCTGATTTTGCTAGTGATGAGTTTCTTCTTGTTTATTTGCTATTTTCTTTTGTTTTGTCTATGACTGAAAAGACACTGTGCCTCTTTAAAACCATCCAAATCATGTGGAGAACTGTGGGTGTCTTACTGAATTTAAAAAATTTTCCATATCTCTACCCCTTTCATTTTAGGAAGAAGAATTAGAAGCCCAGATTTCCTTCCTTCAAGGACAATTAAATGACCTAGATGCCATGTGCAAGTACTGTGCGAAGGTGATGGACACTCATCTTGGTGAGTGAGCTATTTTGGCCCCGGGAAGAATGACAGTCATAACAACAGTGTGCAGTTGGCCCTGTGTTGAGCTTTCGATGTGCATTATCTCATTAAGCCGCACAGCAGCACTGTGGTAGTAGAGGTACTGTTACTATCAACATTGTACAAATGACGAAACCGAAGCACAGAAAGATTAATAAAATTTCCCAGGATTATAGAACTAGTAAGTGGAGTAGAAATTCACAGTCAGGCAATTTGACTATAGATTTCAATTCTTAAGTGCTATACTGCCCTTTATAAATATCGGTCTGCATCAAACCAGAATGAAATGTTGAGCTTTCAAAGTCATATATTCAGCTCTACTGTTGTGCCAATCTGTGTGTAGTTACTGTTATTTTTTAAATACTTCATTTTTTTGTAAATGTTTATTTTTGAGAGAGAGAGAGAGAGAGAGAATGTGTAGGAGAGGGGCAGAGAGAAAGGGAGATAGATAATTTGAGGTAGGCTCTAGGTTCTGAGCTGTCAGCACAGAGCCCCATGTGGGACTCACGGATCACAAAGTCATGACCCAAGCTGAAGTCGGACGTTTAACTGACTGAGCCACACAGGCTCCCCTTAAATACGTGTTTTGAACCACCAGCCTGAAATGCATGTCAGGACCACATGACCTTTTCTTACTTCTGACTGCTTATATTCTAAGAAATGTCCTAGTTTGAAGTTCAGTGTATATGTGAGTCCTACATATGTCACGTTAGAAAGTCCTCAGGCATTACTCTCTACATTTCTAAAAGTTCTGTATTTTGTTATCGAAATGGTCTCTGCTGGATCACATATGTTTTGCTTCAGTAACTCAGTGCTGCTTGCAAAACTTCAAAATGCATACTATTACTATTTTTTTCAGCCCTCTTATGGGCATCCTTTCTTTCCCTGTTATCTTCTTCCTCCAGTGTCTAGCATCTGTAGTTTGGGAACAAATTAGGAGAATAAGACATATACTCTAATGGAAGTGGTTAATATGCTGCTCTGTGAGTGTGGACAAATGACAATGCCACGTATTATAAGAAATCAGGATGCATCCCACTTATGAGGGGAAACACGTAGAATCCACCAAGGTAGAGGTCCTAGGAGTGGGCCATCCCTGGGGCCTTTACAGAAGGTGGACTCTACCTTCAACGCCACTGACCTCTCAGCTTGTTCATGAATTCATTTGCATGTGGTGAAAAGAGCTGTCATTTAGGTGTAGCCTAAACCATACGACCTCTAGCAAGTCGTAAAGGTTGTCTTATGGATTTGGAGAGGCGCTTGCCCTAGGCAGCTGGCTGCATGCCGGGGTCTCACTAGGCGGCTGGCTGGGCCCTGGTTCATCCTCTGTTTCTCCTCTTAATCACTTCTCCTTTAGAGAAACCGCCCAAGAGGGAGAAACAACAAGGGAGACCCGGGCCAGTGATCAGAAGGGCAGTGCCCCTGGTCACAATAAGAAATGTTACCCTTGTCACATCTGACCCACCCCTGTCAAAACGGTTTGTTTATCTGCTTCATGATGATCATCTTTAAAAATGCATATAGAACTAAGTTTATGTGAATCTCATAGCATCCCACTATAAATGCATCAGAAAGAAGTAATGGAGAGAGATCTTGTATGTAAATAATGTATCTTATGTAACTAATTTTAGTATATTTAAATATTCTTATTTTTAAAACAAGTGTATGTCAGGGGGCCTGTGTGTTTGTGTATGTTTGCTTCTCTGGTTATGTGAGTGACCTTTGATTGCTTGATTTTTGGTTTTAACCGAAATAGGAGAACAAAGAAGTAACTGAGAGAAAGATTTACTGGAACTCTAGAAAATCCTGTTAGGAAATCTCTAGGTTGTTTGGTCCACATAGCAGCTATTTTAAAGCAGCTTTACTTAAGCCTAAGAATTTTCAAAGAGCTTTCGTTCTGATTTGGTCTTTCAGTCAGCTCTGTAAGAATATTTTCTCATTGCACGGGAGGGGGGAACACTTTAATTAAAAAAAAGCCCATACCAGATGTGAATTTTCAACTAACCACAAAACTCAATTCATTTCTTGTGTACGTTTCACTTTCAGCCAGAATCCCCTCATATAGTTGTCAGCTTCTTTTCTCCATATGAAGAGCAGGACCCCTCTCATAAAAAGGGATTGAAGGGTGCGCCTGAGGGCCTCAGTCAGTTAAGCGTCTTACTTCAGCTCAGGTGATGATCTCACGATTTGTGAGTTCGAGCCCCACGTCAGGTTCTGTGCTGACAGCTCAGAGCCTTGGAGCCTGCTTCAGATTGTGTGTGTGTATGTGTGTGTGTCTGCCCCTCCCCCGCCTGCTCTCTCCCTTTCTCTTTCTCTCAAAAATAAATAAACATTAAAACAATGTTTTAGATGAGCTTGAAGGATGCTACGAAGAATTCCTGGACCCAGGGCCCACAGATGCATTTCAATCCACCTGCCCATTATAAAGAGTGATTTATTAAAGGATATTCCTGTGTTGTAGGCAGTTTTGATTCTAAGCAAAAATTGGAGGAAAACACAAAGATTAATTAAGGTGAAGCTCTTGATTGTTACTGATTATAACTTAGTATAATGCCATCTTAAATATTAAAATACTTTTTTACTAACGCTAGGAGATGTTCCAGCCAAATTATTAAAGTAAAAAGGCAGGTAGCACAACAGTATATATTTGATGCAAAAATAACTACTACCAGTGATGGCCTGGCTGAAAGGAAGGTTATAGGATGACTTTTCTGGGGGATCTAATTTTTATGCTTAGAAAATGCAAGACAGTCACTGAAAATCTGTCAATCCTGAAGTGTGAGCACCTGGGGCTTCATCTTCAGACGCCAGGCAAGAGCCCGTTCTGAGTGGCAGGAGTGGTGTTTGAGAAGGAGAGCACCTTGTGTGGCACCAGACAGACACAGGGTTGAGTTCAGACTCCATCACTTAGCGCAACCTGCTTCTGGTCGTGTCTTCGTATAGAAGATGGAGACGCAAGTGTCTACCTTGCCAGTTTGTTGCCAAGACTAATGTGTTTTTAACCCCAGCACAGGGCATGGCCCAAAGTCAGGTCTTCAACACAAATTCTCTCCTCTGGCTTCTTAACTCTTACGTGTCCCTTCTCAGGGGAGATCCTGAGACACTCATCGAGTCCGTGACCAGAGTGCTGAGTACTGACATGTGGTGCAGGCCCCTACAACTAGTCAGCGGACGAACCAGAACCAATACCAAATTTCCCAGCACCTAACTAAATATCCCCTTATCAGTGATGCAGAAAGATGCTGGAATTGGGGATATGCTGGTCCTAGGGTTAGGTGTGTGAGCTCTTTGAGCAAGAAGAACTTGATTGGAACAGAATGATGCCCAGTCCTTGACCTGAGCTGGCCGGGCCTCCATTTTGCGCTGGGCCACAGGCTACCAAGGCAGCTGTGAGAAATGCATCAGAAACGTATTCTAGGAGGTATTTTCTATATCCTTTCCTAACATTAATTGTTTTCACCACGTTCCTGCATTTCAGGAGAATTCCATATCACCCTGCATTTTCATCATTTCAGTTATATTTTAAAATGTCATGTATAGTTCAAGGCTATTTTTATAACTTACAGAACAAATATAGAGAAAAACATCTCAGTTAAAAATCACATAAAGGCACTTGTTCAAATGGTTCTTTAATTATAGAGGCAATAACATTGACAGGCTAGCAGTTACATCCTTATAGGCCTGGAACCTAAAACTAAAGAAATATTTGTTTTATCAAAACTCTACCAAAATCCTAATTTTATTACTTCCACATAGTTGAACCACATGAATTCAAACATTGAGAGACAGGAATTGAAAATGCATGCGTTTATTAAATCTAAACTTTCCTGTCAACTTCAGAAGACTTGTTTTACGTGTTCATTTTTCTGTTGCTATAGTTACTCCCCTTCCTGTCATACTGACAGTTGAGTTAAACGCCATTGACAGTATTAACCTCCGTGGTTGAGCTCAGGCTATTTTTAGGTTTGCCGTATTTTACTCATAATTGCACGTGGGCGAGCGGCCCACACTTCTCTGTTCCGTGAGCAGCCGGGCTGAGCTGCCAGCTGTTTATGAGGAGTGTGAGCTGTTCACCCTGCTGGCCCGAGAGCCCTCACCTGCCCGCTCCCAGAGGAGGTACTTCTAGCCTCTGTTTGGTACTTACACAGTGGTTTCCAGCAGCCTGCCCTTTCTTGGGTGGTTCATTGCCAACAATGGCAGGGTTCAGTGCAGTGAATTCAGGCAAGGTAGGTTTCCCAGAGTGCTGTAGCTCATAGGAGCTCAGAATGGTGAACGGATGGACGCTTTACAAGCCGTCTCAGCAGTTCTTCATTTCACAGATGAGGAAACCAAGGTCCAGGAAGGATGAGACACACACAGCTGGCTGTGGCACACGTACCTTGAGTCTAGACCCGATTCCAGTCCCTGGCTTCTCTTTTACTGGCACTCTGACAGAAGCCAACACTGGAATTGGTCGTTGGATTTCAGATCTTCTGCTGTTGTACTGCACACATCATTACCGAGTTTGCACTTGTCATAATATTTATGTAAGAATTAGCTGTAAGAAGAGGCCAGTTTTGAAAATCAGTTTATTTGCTTCTGCAAGAACTTTATAAATCTAATTTTCTCGTGTTTATGAAAACAACTTTCAATGGATGTCGTTGGAAATGTTCAATAAGGCAATTAACTAATGAGATTTGAAAAAACAGGGAAGGAAAGTATGATCACCAGACAGCTTCCTCTCTGTCAATCACACTGTGATAAAAGTTTTCATAACTATTTTGAGAATTTTAAATGCTGCATTTAATTATGGGCAGGATAGTCCTCTATCAAAGGAGAAGATACCTTCCCTTGAGAATCTCATTAAAAAGACAGATTCTGATTCAGGAGGCCTGATATGGGATCTGAGGTTCAACATTTTTAACAGTCCCCAGATGACCCGATGTTATTGGCCCATGACCATCTTCGACCAGCAAAGAGCAAAAGAACTTAAAACTATGTGGGCAGAATTAAACTACTACATTCATAATCCCATTAATGTATTCATAACTCCACACATGTGCAGCTAAATTCTGTAGGCAGACAGCACCCAGTCTCCCCTGGTGTTCTGGTGTAGCTTTCAATCATCTGAAATTCATTTCTCTTTTCAGCCTCTTTGAACTTGTTCTATTCTAGTAGTAAGAGGCTCTTCCCACCCCCTGCATCTCCCACTCCAGTTTTATTATCAGAAGATTTGGAATAATTGATCAGCATCTAACTCATACCGACCCTCTGCTTATTTAGAAAAACTCAGGAAATGATACACTGCCATATCCTTTCCCAGGCTAAGACACCACAACTCAGAGCCAGTGACTTCAGTATAAACTGTCCATCTTCCATCAGTCTGCTTTTCACTTGCTGGCTGTCTCCCAAGTGCTTTTCCACAGGAGGAATCCACACTGAATATCTCTCCTTCCCTGTCTTTTTAAAAATAAGTTTCCAAATCCTTCATCTTTCTTAAACTGTCTGACTGCATAGCCCATTCACAGCCCTCCATACCAGTCTGCCTGTCTGTCCTCCAATCCCAACCCTCTCTAGTTAATGACCAAACAGGCAAAAGACTTGTCCACCCTATCTTGTGGAAACAGATTTGCTGCTGGTTGCTTGAAAGCTCAAGGACTTTGTGGCCACCATAAGCATCTCACACTAAGGTAGAGCTTGTGAGTAGGGGAAAGTGTAACCCAAGTTAAGAAAGCTAATGTTCATTGCCTTGGGCCATGTTTAAATCCCTACTGAGTAGTAGCACTTAACTTTGACTAGATCCTCCGGTCAGCAAAACTCATGGCCTAAAATTCACCAAAAAAATATATCCATTTTGGGGCGCCTGGGTGGCTCAGTTGGTTGAGCATCTGACTTCAGCTAAGGTCATGATCTCACAGTTCGTGGGTTCGAGCCCCGCATCGGGCTCTGTGCTGAAAGCTAGCTCAGAGCCTGGAGCCTGCTTCGGATTCTATATATCCCTCTCTCTCTCTGACCCTCACCTGCTTACACTTGTGTACTCACGCTCTCGCTCTCTCTCTCTCTCTCTCTCTCTGTCTCTGTCTCTCTCTCTCTGTCTCTCTCTCAGAAGTAAATAAAACACATTAAAATTTTTTTCAATTAAAAATATATATATATATCTTAAATTCAGTTCACAGGATCTTATTTGACTAAATAACAATCTTACTCAAACTGTCCTCCTAGCTCATTGCTTCCAAATGAGAGGGTCTGATGGCAGAACCCTAGGATATTTCCTTTTAGTAAGACCCTAGCCGTGATTCTGCTTGTATTTTTAGAAACACGTCTTCTATAAAAGGCATCTAACCATTACTAGAGCTTCAAGACCTTTTAAGTTTATTTCATTTTATATTTTATAAATGTTTTTAATGTTTTACTTATTTCTGAGAAAGAGAGACAGTGTGAGCAGGGAAGGGTCAGAGAGAGAGGGAGACACAGAATCTGAAGCAGGTTCCAGGCTCTGAGCTGGCTGTCAGCACAGAGCCCGATGCGGGGTTCGAACCCATGAACCGTGAGATCATGACCTGAACCAAAGTCGGACGCTTAACCGACTGAGCCATCCAGGCACCTTCTAAGTTTAAAAATATATGTAAAGTCTTTTTTCTGGCTGACCTTCAGATGGCAGCCATATCATGAATATGATAGATTTTGCTGTGAGGAGTCATACTTCCATTGACACTCCTTGGCTGGTAGGGTAGGAAATCCTAAGGGAATAATAGGCCAAGTGGTAGAGATAAGTAAAGATTTCTAACTCTGCTAAGTACTCTGAGTTTACTGGAGAACTCTTCATTGTCACCAAAAACTAATCTTAAATGCAAGACACATATTTGCTTAGTCTTACCCTTAGTTTTTCCTAACTGAATGCTCCTCTCCCAGTTTAGGGTCCTCAGTCATTCTGACAAGCTGAATGCAAAATAAGACCCTTGGTTATATTTTCTGTGCAATCTGCTTTTGGTTTTTAAGAAAATATTGAGCATGGAGTGCCTAACCCATTTCTGAGCTCTGGTTGGTCATGTTAGTATCCCTTAGTTCTTCACCTGAGAAATATCTCACCTACATCTATTCCTCAGGACATGAAAATCAGCCCTCTTGCTGGTAAGAAAGCCCTGTGCTGTTCATTTCAGCCAGTATTTACTAAGTACCTGCTTTCTAATGTAAATATAGGTTCTGGGAGAAGTAGATTGGATGGGGTGAAGTGGAGGAGTGGTATTCTAAAATTGAGCTCAGCGCTCAATGGAAGATGTGTGAAGCTTCAAAGTAGAGAGAAAGAGTGGGCCAAGGAAACTTTACCTCATTGGAAATACCTAAAGTGACACATAGCTTCACATGAAGCCACAGCCCTCCCAGAGCACCAGTGATCTCACGAATATTGGCAGGGACCTGTGGGGTTCTAAAGTAGTACGGATGTAGTGAGCAGAGTGCCATAATTGGAACCAAAGGACCTTGCATCCAGGATTCACCATGTAGAACTGTGCAGTTTCATAAGACTTGTAGCCTGTGAGCCTGGTCTGAGAATACAGTTCCAAGAGTAAAAGGTGGGACAGGAGAGTCTAACAGCTAGATGATTTCAAGGGTAAGACTGTTAACAGACAGCTGATGCTTAAACACAGTTTTAAGGTGGACTTTAAAGGAGGGTTTTCTAGAAGGGGATCAGCCTTTTCAGAGACACGCAAATGCAAAGGATCTATTAAAGGATGGATTTGACACCTACAGTCTTCTCCTAAGCCTGCCTTCTCCCACCATCTGGGCAGCCGTGGCACACACTCTGAGCAGAAATTCCTTTGTCAGCAGTGCAGCCAGAGCCAGTAGTGACTACAGCTTTGCCTCCTCCTGGACTCATGGCCACCTCTTCAACCATTACCACTCTGAGCACACATGTAACTCTAGGTCAACCCCACATGCGACCCCTCTATTTGGTAACCGCCTGCATATTTCCTCTTTAAAGTCTGGACAGTCCTTTATGTGAGATTGTCTAAGGTCAAGGTAACTAAATTTCTATCAGAGATGAGAGAACTCCAAAGAACAGAATCCACTTATCTGGATATTTAAGGTACTAGAAAAGGGAAAACATACTAACCATTAAAAGTAATAGCAATGTGCTCGAGGTGGACCATTTTGATTATCCCATCTAACCAATCTCTCCAGCAAACCTCTGAGATGGGTATTGCCCCCATTACCAATGGGTTTACACAGATCTCTGCCCAAGGTCATCAAAGTTCAAGATGTTTAATGCTAGGACCAGTGCTCTGGAAAGTTCTGACAGAAATGATATAGCAGTCTGTTTTGCATGTAGATGACTTCCTGGCCTGCAAGCTGACCTCACTTGGGTCAGTTCTACCGCCAAACAAAGGGCACTGACATCAGAAGGCAGTCAAAGTCAAGTCAGTGACAAGATCCCATCCTACGCCTCTTCATATCTCTCTCTGGCCCTTCCATCAGTGCCATGTATGGAAGTGTGGGGAAGCTCAGAGCTCAGGAGTCCAGATGATGTAGAATCTAGTCCTAGCTGTACTACTTCCCTGTCATGAGACCTCAGGTAACCGACCAGGGATTGCTGCTTGGCTCCCTTTTGTGTAAGAGGATGACGGTCTTCATCCAAATGGTTGTTGGGATAGTCACATGAGGCAACGCGGCCATGTGGAAATGAAAGGAACACAATCCTGAGCCTCTACAGTGGCAACACACTATGCTCATGTATTTTCTCTTCATCGTAATCCTTTGAGGAAAGTCCTGGTATTACCCTCAGGGGTAAGAAAGCTAAATTCCACCTCCACGATAGATGTTACTTCTGTTTTGTCCCCTTCCCACTATCCTTCTTATTTAAAAAAAAAAAAATTATTGTTTCTTTTTGAGAAAGAGAGAGACAGAGTGTGAGTGGGTGAGGGGAAAAGACAGAGGAAGACACAGAATCAGAAGCAGGCTCCAGGCTCTGAGCTGTCAGCACAGAGCCCGACGCAGGGCTTGAACTCAACAGACCACAGGATCATGACCTGAGCCAAAGTTGGACGCTTAACCAACTCAGCCACCCAGGTGCCCCCTCCCACTACCCTTCTTAATGAGCTTATGCTACCTTTTGTCCCAGCCATTCAAATGAAAACAGTTTTATTCTACCAGTGAAGAAAAACGGTTTTTAAGAGATTGAGAAGGTAGTTTGTGTGCCACTTCCACTACTGTTACCATCAGAGATCTACTTTTGTGGTGTTGACGTCTCTTTAGATGCAGTAGATTCACCATGGAGCTGTTACGTTGGTGACAGTCTTGTGTAATCTTCACAGAAGTAGTTATGTGAGATTTTCCCCCTTTAGTTTCAGTGCTCCAACATCTACATTACATAAAACTTAAATAGAAGGAGATTATAAAGAACATAATCTTCATTCTATACAGAAACAAAAAGAGCCTTTATCTCATCAGTTATTCTGCCTCTTGCTAAAAGGAAGAATATGCATTACATTGGAAATTTTACTATTTTAAGGCATCAGGAAAACATTATGTTTTTCCATTTTTCCATGTAGATGCAACTGAAAGCAGTAGATTTGTTACTGAGAAGTTGTATATTAGTAGAATGTTCATAAATGCTACCTTAAATCAATGTATAGTTGAACTAATGCAGCAAAGGATTGACATGGCCAGTACTTTGTTAGTAAAATCCAAATTCCTGTATTCAAGACATTTAATAGTCTCCAAAGGTGCCCTTTTGTTTTAACTTGGATTTCTGTACCCTGGATTCCTAAAAGTGAGACTACTGAGCTTAGTCATCTATAGCAGAGGTTTATCCTTAAAATTAAGTGAACAGTATATACATGTGTGGGTTTTCAGGGCAGAAGGTTTTGGTTTTCATCAGATTCTAAAAGGTGATCTTTGATCCTGGTCAGGGTATGGCGCTGAAGATGCTAAGTCCCTGGGCTCTTCCTCTGCCCTGGGCGTGCCGGTGGCTGGCCTCATGGCACAGCAGGCCGGAGCCAGCCTGGCACATGAAGCTGTACTCTGCGAGCAGGAGAGGATTGGTGGGGCTGTGTCAGTCCCCTTCAGTAGAGGAACTGGATAGCTTGTGTCCTGTGTAACAGTGAAGAGCTTGGCTGCCGTACCAGGTCGGACAGTGTTTCCTCCTCATTCTGTGTCCATCTGGAACTTGTGAATGTGACCTTTTTGCAAACAGGGTCTTTACAGATATAATCACGTGGAGACGAGGTAATACTTGATTAGTCCAGCGAATGGTGTCCTTATTAAAGGAGAGTGGGGTTTGGACACAAACACAGAGACAGTGCCACGTAATGATGGAGACAAAGCCAAGGAATGCCAGGGACTGTCAGCAACCTCCAGAGGCAAGGAAGAGTGCTGCCCTAGAACTTCAGGGGGCATGGCCCTGCTGACACCTTGACCCTGGACTTACAGCCCCCAGAACTAAGAATAAATTTCTGTTGTTTTAAACCAGCCAGTTTGTAGTACCTTGAGACTAATACGGCTGCTAATAACATAGTCCCAAAAAGCAGTAGAATAAACAAATCAAGGAGGTTATTCCTATTTTTTTCATAAATAAAAGAAGCCTAGAGGTGGGCAGTCCGAGCAAGTACAGCAGCTCCATGATGCGCCCAGTGCCCAGGCTCCCTCTGGTTCACTGCCCACGGTCCTTGCAAGATGGCTTGTGAAGCTCCTGCCAGCATTTCGGGCAGTGGAAGTAGGAAGCGTAAAGGCCCAAAGGCCGCAGATAGAGTCAGACCCAGTGAGGAGATTTCCAGAAGCGCCATCCAGGGACTTCTCTTACACCTCACTGGGCCAGAGGTGGGTCACATGACCCACCTTGGCTGTGAGGGGAGGTGCGCAGGGTGCTGCCCTGAATGAGATCTGGGGTGTGTTGGCGAGGGGAGGGGTAGAGGGTGGAGCTGGCGTGGCCCACCAGCAGCTCTGCCACCTTAGACCCAGGAGACGGCACCGTAGTGGGCATCTAGGCTCACTGGCTGTTTGTGCTTATAAACAAGCTAGAGCATGTGGAGTAAAGTGGCCTTTAGATCATGGAGCACCTTTACCACCTAGGCCTATAATGAAAAGCAAGGGGCCTCTCATCTTGCATCTTCCCACTATGGCCATATCTTCCACCTTCACCGCCACTCCCCTCTTCACCCTTCCCCCGCGAACATCACCATCAAATATATGGGGTTGTGGCATCCTGGAGGGGACATTGGGATGACTTGCTTCCTGAGATTTTCAGGCATTGTAGCCGTATGATTTTCTGAGATGTCAGGTGGACGCTGCTACCCCTGCAGTGGGGTGGTAAATCACGTATTTAAGCTCAGGTGTACAAAACCTCGCTCTGAAGGTCCATTCCCACCAGTGGCAGTCCGAGACTTACACCTGCCAGTTGAGGCAACTTGGTGTTTTACAAGTTAGCCATCTCATCTGAACAAATGCCCCCAGTTAGAGTTTCTCTACTTTGTCCCTTCTCCCTGCCAGGATGATGTCCGTGTTCTAGGGTGGCTCTCATGTCTCTGGCCTTTGAGGAAGGATCTCTGGGTGCCCTCTGGGTCTTTGCTGGCCTCTGAGGAGAAACCTGTTCTCGCATGGTTATGGGCCACTGACTGACTGCCCTGCTAGCCTATAGCCCATGACCCTAAAGGGGTTCGGCCTTGTTGTTACTGACCATGGGCCCCACGTTACACTGGAGGCAGGAGCCAGGCAGTTTGGCCAAACCTTTTGCTTCCGGATATGTTTCACAGCCAACTGTCAAAGCGGCAGGCAGGAGCTGAAGATCCAGTCCGGGCCGCAGGATGTGTCACATCTGCTTTCTACCCATTTCCTCTTTTCACGGCCCCTGATCCACTAGATGCGGCCTCCAGTGGCCTCCAAGCAGCCTCCAGTGGCCTCCTCTCCAGGAAGCCTCCCATGCTTCTTCCAGATGTCCAGATATCCCTGCATGCATTGGCTGAGCTTGCTCTCAGCGCCCCCGAGTGATTCCCCTGCTGCCCCTGTTCATGTAGCAGGAGCTGGGAAGTCCACCCCGCCTTACAGCTCAGTGGTGCAGACCTCACCATCCCCACTCCCCCACCCCTACCCCAGACGACCCAGCGGCCCCAGGCAGCCCTCGGACTCTGCCTTGAAACCATGGCATTCACAAAAACCAAAGTGACCGTCTTCAGTCCCCTAACAGACCTACATCACCGGTTCCTGTCCGCTCCCTGCAGTCGGTTGTCATTTGTGTCTTGTTGAGTGGCTTCTGCGTTGTTTTTCTGTTGAGGGAGAACAAATTGTTACAGGCTTTTAAGGAAACCAAAAACATTCACTCTCTAATTATATCTATTATTCCATTCCCATTCATCTTGCTTTCTTGTTTTGAAGCAGGCCTTTATATGAGCCAGAAACTACAGTCACGTTTTCTGAATAAATAAAAGCTGCTGTTTTTCTGCTGCAGTGTGTGAGAAGACTTGTCAGCGTGGGTTCGAGATTTATTCCTATTGAAGATTCTAACAAATTGTCAGGCTGGGCTCGTGTTGATGGTATCAGTCGTTGCCTTTTCCCTTACTGGTAATACTTTTGGAAATATTTAGCATAGCAGTGTTTTGAAATGCAAGTTCCAAGTGTGTTTTCCCACGTTTGTTCGTTCAGTCAGTACTTACTCTGTACCTGAAGTGTAGGCCTCATTCTGAGGGCTGAGGGGATAACCCTGAACAAGACAGCCTTGGGGCGTATATTCCACTGGGGGAGGTGGGCAGCAAACAAGCCAACAAATGCATGTGATAAAGCCGATGGTGGCAAGTGTGTAGTGAAAGTGTAGGAAAAGAGATGCGGCAGTGACAGGGGGCGGAACCCGGGCTCTCGCAGCTTCGACGGGCCGGAAGGCTGCTCCGAAGAGGCATCAGGGGACCAGAGCTGAACAGGGAGGAGGAGCTGGCTGCATGGATGTGCTGGCCCTGCCCCTGCTAGCCGGGCAGGGTAAGCAAGCAGGGAGTGACACACAGCTCTGGTGGCCGTAAGGGGCCGGGCTTGCAGCTGAGAAGACTCCAGTGGAGACTGAGACAGCTCTACTGAGTGAGTGACTAAGCATGGGGCTTGTAAGGTGTGATTTAAGGCCACAAAATAAGAAAGTAGATGTTAATGGAGGGTAAGCCTACTTACTGTCGTGATTGTCCAATTGGTGTATTCATTGGTGTCTTTTTTAAAGCGTGTTTTAGTTGCCCCCTATTACCCCTCGCATTCTCCTGCCTAGCCCCCCGGGGGGTGGGGGGAAGGGCGCTCTTCCTCCTTCGAGCTCTCCTGAGAATCCCAGCTCCGCAGGCCCCCCCAGCAGCAGGGCTGCGTGCATCCCTCCGGCTTGTGGTGGGGGAGCGCCGAGACCCACTGCTTCTTGGGCCTGCTTGTGCCACGCAGCTCAGTGCGGTGCTGAGCCTGGCGGTCACGGCCGGCTTGCTGGATGCTCAAAGCAGGCCTAGATGAAGGACTTCTCCCGTGGAGGGAGAGCCTCCTAGAGGACGCAGAGAAGTCCGTTCCTGTGAAGACCCCGGGCGAAGTCAGGCAGACTCCATAGGCATTGATGTCTGATGGCAACCTGTCGGGCCACGAGTTTGTCCTTTGATTCTTACCATTTTGTTGAGTTGACAACATGCTTTACTGTTTAAATCTTTAAAGACAGTGTCTTTATTAACTTCAGTCACCTGCGGGGACCTGTTCAGAGAGAGAGGGGAGTTAACCTCATGGAACGTGAGGCAGTGTGGGAAGCTCGGACTGAAATGCTTCCTCCCAGAGGCTGGATGAATGCTCTAGACTGTTCACATCGTAGGTTAGCAGGAGGTGCCCCGGCCTCTCTGTGGAAGCGAAGACACATCTGTCACTATAAGAACGCGTTTCTGTCGTGTTGTGGGACGGCTGTGCTCACCGGGCTCAGTGCTCCCCTCTGCTCTCCCCCACGCCTGCCTCATCTACGGTTCGGCAGAGCGTCCTTGGTGGAAATACTTGCTATGAAATTGGACAGAAACATTTCCCAGCAAGTTACGATGTGGCAGCAGATAAGTTATACTCAGGGCATTAGTTATAAAATGTCATTCTTCTATTTTCAGTAAATATTCAGGATGTGATATTACAAGAAAATTTGGAGAAAGAAGATCAAATTCTAGTCTCTCTGGCAGGATTAAAACAGGTATGTCCATTGACCTTTGTGCCCCGCTGGCCATTCTTTCAGTGCTTGTTGGGGAGGGTATCCTGTGGCATGCCATGCACGGTATCAGAGCCAGCATCTCCCCAGCCCCTCGTTTCCTCCCAGAGCCCATCCTGAACCCCCACCTTTTTACACCTTGCGCTCCTGCTAGTGATTATGTCTGACCAGCCTGCGACCCGAGCTAGTTTTCCATTCCCACCCTTGCTTCTTCCTCTTACCAAAGTCATTCAGTTTGCTCCTCCCCCAGAGCTGGTGTCG
Source organism: Proteles cristata cristata (assembly GCA_017311185.1). NCBI lineage: Eukaryota > Metazoa > Chordata > Mammalia > Carnivora > Hyaenidae > Proteles > Proteles cristata. The sequence continues at coordinate 501,165 of JAESUZ010003188.1, forward strand.
CGTGGTCCCACAGCACGCAAGGCTGTTCCCCCATAAAGACATGCTGCCTGGGAGCACGAGTCCTAATCACCACCCATGGCAGGTCTCAGCCCTGTAAGGAGCACACTCACCCAACCCCTGGAGGGCTGAGTGGCACGTACGCGCTAATGAAAAGTGTGCGGCTCTCAGATGTCTGCCTGTGTTATTAACAATTCAGCTGGGGCGCAGCCACTTTAGTAGCTAAGGGCTGTTCAGTGGAGCCGAGTGTGTAGGCACATGGCACTTCCTGCTCTAAGATAACTGCCCAGGATGTGACACCCAGGTCTGACCCTGTGAGAACCTGGCCATTAAGACTCAGAAATTTTCCTCGGTCATTAATAAGGCCATGGCTCTGCTACACTTGGATTTTCTCTTGTTATTCCTTTCTTGTGGTAATGTAGTCCTCTCCATCCTATTAAAAAATGATCTGTGATGAGTCTAGTTTAAAGGTATTAGAGGTTTAGGTAGCATTTCAAAACAAACTCATTCATCTTTTTTATTTATTTTCTTCTTTTTTGAAAAATAGGTCAAAGACATTCTGAAAGGTTCCCTGCGTTTCAACCAGAGTCAGCTGGAAGCTGAGGAGAATGAGCAGATCACCATCTCAGATGATCACTACTGCTCCAGTGGCCAGGGCCAGGGCCAAGGCCAAGGCCAGAGCGACCAAACGCCCGGGGCCAGCAAGCAGGTATAAGAGCTCTGATGAACAGTGTCACATCAGCTTGATGGGGGTACATTCACATGAGTTCTTCAAAGTGAGGAATACTAAACACTTTGCCAAAGTCACTTCAGATTACCATGTGTGAAGTTCAACTATAAAATACCATGAGTGGCCTGAGCCAGAACGCTATATATAGCTGTGCAATACTCTAGTATATACTGTGCATACTCTAGTGCCCTATGGGGTACCATTCACAATGATAATAATTAGACTGTTATCTTCTAGAGTTGTGCAGTGTACAACCTACAGACCTGTATGCAGCAGCTTTGGCCTGAACCTCCTGTCAGCCCTATCGTGTGGCATCAGAAAGCCAGATCTCTGTCTCAGCTATTGGTTAGTTGCCTCTAGCTGATGCTCCCATTCCCCGTAAGCACAGGAAGTGCTGTCATTCTTTCCCAACGCTGTCCTGAGTGTACTTTAGTTGGCTAGAACCTTTTTTTTTTTTTTCGCCTTCAGGGAGGGGGATTTCTCATTAATGTCCATCCTCTAAGGGAGAGAGGTCAGTGAACTCTTTCTGTAAAGGATCAGATAGTTAATATTTTAGGAGTTGGAGGCCACATATGGTCTATGTCACACATTTGTTTTTGTATTAGGTGTGTTTCTTTCTTTGTACAACCTTTAAAAACGTATAAGCGATTCTCAGCTTGAGAGCTGCACAAAAACGGGCCACAGACCAGACCTGGCTTATGGGCCATAGTTTGCTGACCCCTGCTTTCAAGGTGTCAACATAGTGTATAATTTATGCTAACATAGGAGCATAGAATTTTCCAACGAGAAAGGATCCAAGGAATTCCTCTTGTGCTGAGTCCTGCCTGCTTCTTTTACCAGTGAGAAAATGAAGGCCGCGGGAGCAGAGGCTCCGCAGGCCACATGTCTGCGGGCCTCCTGTCCCGGCCCCAGGTTTCCAGCGCCACCGCGCTTCCTTACTATGCTGTCCCTGCCAGGACAACAGCCCCTAACTACACACTTTTTAATGGCTTTCAAAGTTTCATCTTGATTTTTTTTAATTTTCATATATATTATTTTTATTATTTCTTTTATACAAATTGTTCATTTTTTAAAATTAGTTTGTCAAGTTGGTTTCTATATAACACCCAGTGCTCATCCCCACAAGTGCCCTCCTCCGTGCCCATCACCCCCCTCCCCTCCCCCTACCCCATCTGCCCTCAGTTTGTTCTCAGCATTCAAGAGTCTCTCATGAGAAAGGAGCATTAGCAAAATCTCATCTAAGGCTCTCTCTCAAAAACGAGCATCCAGATACTTACAAATTATTTTTATGATGAAAAAATGACCAAAGTGATATTTTAGAATGGGAACTTTTTTAAAGAGTACTTTTCTTTTTTTTAATTTTTTTGTTTTATTTATTTTTGAGAGAGAGAGAAGAGGGAGAGACAGTGCAAACAGGGTAGGGTCAGAGAGAGAGGGAGATACAGAATCTGAAACAGTCTCCAGGCTCTGAGCTAGCTGTCAACACAGAGCCCGATGCAGGGCTCGAACCCATGGACCGCAAGATCATGACCTGAGCCGAAGTCAGATGCTTAACTGACTGAGCCACCCAGGCACTCCTTAAGAGTACCTTTCAAGGAAAGACAACCTTGTGTGGTTAATTTCATTCAGCTTTGAAAAGAAATTTTCATAGAGCATTTAGTCTGCAGTTTTAGTCACATAAATAGAGCATTAACATTGCAAGTTTAATTTGATTAATTCCTCCAAATTCTCCTTCCCTAAGCAGATGTTTAATTTTCCAATAATCATTTCTTTATTCAAATACTGTTGAGCTTAGGTTCACCCTCAACTTTTTTTTTTTTTAATTTTTTTAAGGTTTATTTTTGAGAGAGAGAGAGCATGAGTAGGGGAGGGCCAGAGAGAAAAGGAGACATGGAATCTGAAGCAGGCTCCAGGCTCTGAGCTGTCAGCACAGGGTGCAACTCACGAACTGTGAGATCATGACCTGAGCCATAGTCAGGCGCTTAACCGACTAAACCACCCAGGCGCCCCATCCCCCCAACTATTTTTAATTGACCATGTTATTTTAAAATTTAGCATAATTTTTTTTTTATTTGGATGTGTAAAAATATTACACAAAAGACCTTTCAAAAGCACTAATGAATTTGCTAAATTTAAATCTTCTTGATTGTACTTTGCCATTGTTACTCCCGGTTTTCATTTTGTAAGAACCTGCCTTGTTACCGCCACTGCCCTAGCAGACCCCCATGCGCGTGTGCTAGGAGAGCCAGACGTGAGGTACGTGTGACACGAAACAGATGTGCCCTGCGCTGGCGGGCCACACTTCTGTGCAACAGCCAGAGATCCTTGGCCTCTGTGTGTGCTTCTAAAACACAGTCAATCCATCCTGCGCCCAGAGAGTCCCCCACTGCCTTCTCCACATCTCTGTTCCTCTGTAAGGCTAAGAGGAAAAGAAGAAAAGTAGAAAAGGGAAAATAGAAGGGTTTTTCTTCTTTGCTCATTCCTGCCACGGCTTCTCCCTTAAGGATGTTAGTTTATAAAAAAACCATGCTCCTGAGAGAGGTTTTATCTGAGGAAGGAAGAAATAGGGAAGCAGTGCTCTCCTCTCGCCTTCACGGGAGAAAAGGCAAGAGAATTCCCAGATGAAGCAGCAGGTCCCACAGAAAGCCAAGTCTGGTGCCTGGTGCCTTGGGGGATCTGGACTAGATTCATATGGGGACCACCAGGCTGGAAGTCCTGACCCAGCAACTCAGGATGGCCTGCAGGGCTTGGAACTGGCAGACCTCCTTGGGAGGGGGGGGGTACGGGGGGTGGGGGGAGCTGGCTCTGGATAGGAACATGTGGGCCAGGTAGGAGTTTGAAGGTGTTTTTCCTCTGCCTCCCAAGTGGGGGCGGAGGGCCTGCTCCGCCAAGCGTTAGGGGTGCTCAGGTTTAGGGGCATAGCCCCCGCTGATGAGCTTCCAGTTAAACAGAGGGGGCAGAGGCTGGGGGAACAGGGCGAGGCAGGCTTTTGAGACATCTTCTGGAGACGTAATCAACACATGTTGGGTGTGTGGTGGCTTGTGCCGCAGCTCATTCCTGAGTTAGGTATGTGTAAAAGACAATGCCGAGAATCAGGCTCACCCACCTTGGGACACCTTCCCCATTAGAAAGTTCAGTAGGGCTTTTCCTTTATGGAAGTGTGTGTGCCTCACTCCCCACCGGCATGTTCATTAGTACTGTTCTTTCCATTCGATTCACAAACCTTATCCCCAGCTCTGAAAGTGGCAGATGCAAAATTGTATTCTGTAGAGCGAAAAGAGCCACATTCGGTCCCTCCCTCCCAGTCTGTCCTCCACACACTCCTTTGTAAGTTTTTTGGTAAACTTGACCCAACTCTATGCCAGTAGAAGGCAGGACCTTGCAGGACTCTAGATTCATTGGTCAACGAGCCCATATCATGGGCCTCACTGGTACTTGGGGCCCCTATTTTTATGTGTATGATCTATAGCTGCATTGTCTAAATACGTAGCTGCTAGCCAGACATCTAGATAAAATTAAATTTAAAATCACGAAGATTAAATGAAATTAAGTTAAAAATACAGTTCCTCCATCACATTAGCCGCCTTTTAAGTACTCAGTATCCACATGCGGCTTGGTGCCTCTATATTAGCATAGAGAACACTTCTCCTGAACAGCTAGTCCATAGCTGGGCTCACCTGCACCCACCAGGTTCCTTAACTCAAGGTAAGAAATGAGGCAGGCTGAGGAGAGCACAGGTTGGGGGCCGGAGGCTGTATATTGTGGTGGTCTTGGCCAGTTTTAGGCGGGACTGACAGGTTGAAAAACTTCTTCAGTTGTACAGTACATACCTATGTTTGGCAAAAAAAAAAAAAAAAAAAGAGGATTGTGTAAATGACATAAACAGAACCAGGTAGTAGCAAAGGCTGCCAAGGAAATCCAGAAAGAAGGCATCTTTGTGTTTAGAAAAAAGTTCTAGGTAGGAGTCCAGAAGAGTGAGATCTTTTCATTGGCTTTGTGACCGTGGCCAAGCCGCCAGGCCTCGGAAATGGGCTTCCTTTTGTAATCTGTAATATAAAGGTGAGGCCAGGGCCTGCCTGCTCTACCGCGCTTTGTCTGAGCCAGTCCATAATTTTGTCTGGGGATGGGTGGCAGAGGGTAAGTGTAACTTGACTTCAACACTTTCCCAGGAATGTGCCAGATAATTAGTAATGGCAGGAACCTCATCTTTACTTCTGATCACAGGTTTTATAACGTATTTCTCCTCCTCAGAGTCTTGCAATGTATTCATTATAAGCCGAAGGAGTCACTCTGAAAACTGGGCCTGCTCTACATGCTCTTTTTATTTTCAACCTAAGCTAAGCTCTGCCAAGCAGCATTCCAGCCACAGACGCTGTGTGGGGGGAGAGGTCGAGGTTTTCACAGTTTACAGTGCAGGACAATGGTGTCCACACTTGGGAGGTAGAAGGTTGAAGTTGAGGTCCCACAGCACCGCCTGCCCTGCACCCCATGTGCATATGCGTGGGAGCACAGCCCCAGCCATGTGTCCCTTCCAGCCTCTCCGAAGGCGGCACCGGCCTGACTGGGCCCACCTCACGGGGGACAGTCTTTCTCTCCCAAACTGCCCTTAGTGCAGATTATGATCACACCCCCTTCTCCCAGAGTGCCAGGCTCTGTGTTTCTCCTCGGTTTTGTGAGAATTAATGTGTTAATAGAATGGAAACTGCTTTAAACCTTGAGATGAAGAACTTCAACACCTATTGTTTCAGCCCTGTGATCTTAAGGCTAATTCTGCTTCTGTTCTCCCAATTAAATATCTTAAAGGTGGACAGATGGTCAGAGGGTGGAGGCACCTGAGTCATTATTTAGCTACTCACCACCCCCATGTCACCAAGAACATGTAGTTCAGAGAGACGACTGGCAGTCAAACCCAGACTTCCCTCGGAAGGGTTGCCAGCTACCTGTCCAGATGCTGCCCACAGCCCACAGGTGGCCCGGGCCATACTGGTCTGGAGGCCAGAGGATCCAGGGAGGCACTTCCAGCCAAGGGAAGTGTACATGTCTTCGGACCTCAGTCCCCTGCCCCAGCCCCCACCCACGCTGCGAGAGAGTAGGCAGGGTGGGTGGTCGAGCAGGTGTGGGTACCACATCAGCTTACGTCAGCACGTCTTCCGCCTGGCCAGCTTTGCAGCACCCTTGGCCAGGCTGTAGCTTTACTCATGTCAGGATGGGCAGGGGCTTCTCTGGGCTTAACCGAAAACCCTTACTCATGTTCATATATGTCAGCATTTTTAGTTAAAAACAAATGCCACTCATAATTGCTTATGAAGGAAGGAAGATAATGGTCAGTAAAGCACTTCTGTCTTTCTACCTTTTGCCATATACTTGACATTTACCATTCCTGGTTTTTGTGTTTGCCATCATTGTCCCAGGGGGTCCCTAAGTGCGTACGCAGATGAGCTGGCTATGAGATACAAACATTAGGCCCTCCTGAAGCTATTCTTTAAGCAGGTAGTAAAATCGCTCCAGATCGGGGCTTATGTTATGGAGCCAGTTCGGTGCGTTTCACATCCATGCACATCATCTCATTGTATGGTGACCACACCCTTATCCCCATTTTGCAGATGAGACCGTTAAAGGCCAAGGAAGATGAGTGATGTGCATGGCAGGGTGCCACGTGCAGCTGGTAGGGAGTCCGTCTGCAGCCTGCTGGCTGTCTCCCAAGCCGGCCTCTCTCAGCTTATCAAGCAGGTGGTTATGTTACTGCCCTGGGAACCCAGCGTTCCAGCTTCAGGAGGGCAGGCCCCACGCCACTGGGAAGTACCTGGACTTCAGCAAAGCAGGGCCAAACATGGCATCTTTCCAAGGAAGAGCATCGGGCCAGGGGTCTCAGCTTCCATGAGGCGCTCCGAGGGCTGCTGGTTAGCTCATTTCCCTGGATTCTTCTCTTACCCACCTCTACTTCTGCCTCTACTTCACAGGCCTCCTCAGAAACATCAGGGCGCATGGACAGAGGGAACGCAGACGACTTCATCCTGGTCTCCAAAGACGATGACATGGGCAGTGCCAAGGGGTCCTCCTCAGGCCAGGCGCAGCCTCTTCGCACCCTCCGAAGCACCTCTGGGAAAAGCGAGCCCCTGGCCCGCTCCCCTCTGGTGTTCTCTGACCCACTGATGGGCCCGGCCTCAGCTTCCTCCAGCAACCCCAGCTCCAGCCCTGATGAGGACAGCAGCAGCAACAGCAAGGACTCGGGCTTCACCATTGTGAGCCCCCTGGACATCTGACCACAGTGCCCTTGGCTTCCCTTGTGGGGACCGGCCACCCCCCTCAGCAGCCCCAGGGTCTGGCTGAGGCTCCCCCAGTGGAGACCCCTCTGAAACCAACACTTCTTTCGCAGCAGGCCTGTGGCCCTCACGCAGCCCATCGGAACCCTCTAGAGAGAGGCAGACGGGGCCACAGAGTGCACAGACTGATGTTCACCGGAACTCAGGGCTTTCGCGGCCCTTACCTCATCCCACCCCACCCTTGCTCTGGGGTGGACCTGGGTTAAGTATCCAGTATCAGCTCATTGTCAGAAAAGAGACCAAACCACAATTAGAATCACTTTTCATCCGTCCTCTTTTCCCCAACTAAGAATTAGGTGTGGCAACTCCATCATTTTTAACTAGAAGAAGGAAGAAGAGTTGGTTTCAAACCTTCCCTCCCTCAGAGCACCAGTCATAGGAAAATCAGTTGATATCAAGAAGGCTTTCTCTCTGGAAATCTATATCTCAGCCTATTTCATTACTCCTTTGGGGAGCCATGCAGCAGAGCCAAATACAACAGAATGGACTAGAACTGGTGGATTCCAGGGCTGGAAAAAACCCATCACTGACCTCTCAGAAAGTTACAGTGATCTTTAGAAACAGGGTCTAAACTTACGAATCATATTTTGGTGTGATGGGAGTTAGATTTTTTTCATTTGTTAAAGAGTACATTTCCAGACCTCAGGCCAGATCGACTCCGGCCATCACTGTCCCTCCTCACACAATTGTATTTCCCCTCTTAGAATCTTTCAGGACCAGAAAGCAAGGTCACATTAAGCCAATCTTTGATGCACTGATTTCAAAAGTTGTAAGAATATTACTTCCTTGAATTGGCAAATGTGACCCTGACTGTGGGATAAGCATCTCTCAGATAGTTTTCTGGTAAAGCTTCTGTAACCTTGACGGTGGAATACACTGTCACCTGTCAGTTGAGAAGTAGAGGGAAAAACCCAAACTCATTCCCATCCACAGTCAGGATCTCCCATTGGCCTTAAAGTGGCAGTAACAGGGAATAAGACCTGGAGTCCCTTCTGGGGGAGCAGGACTTCCCACAGAACATTCCAGATGTCATCAGGATGCGGAATTGCTGCACAGCCCTCCCTTTGCTGGGAGCCAAGTGTAGTTGCTGCAGGGCCTGGGTTGGGTTGTGCACTGCGCCAGGCCCCACGGCCACGGCAGGACCAGGTCTGGCATGCCGGCGCCTTCCCTGGCTTCAGCGTGGAGAGGGGCTTTCCCCTTTTCAGTGGGCGGCTTACGGAATCGTGATGGACAGAAAGCATCACGGAAGCTGTTTGTTGTCTTAAGGAGAAGTCCCTGCACAGGACACTCCCCCTCTCCTGGGCCCAGGCAGGAGTTGTGACAGGAGAGCGCAGTGCCCCCCGTGACTGGCCCTTGGGGCCTCTCCTCTGAGGATGGTGAGGCCTCTGGGCGGTGGGACCTGTCATGCCAACAAGGGAAAATCTAAGTTGAAAGAATGCCATCTAATCCTTCCCACTTCTGACCATGTATTTCTCTACAGACGAAAGTGATAATGACCTGATTTCCCCTGTGTGCCCCGAAAACCTAGTGATGAGTCGAGAGTCAGCTACTACAGAGAGGGTTCTAATTAGCTCTACCACTTGTTCTTAAACTCTAGCAGGAGAACCTCTGAACGCATGAGCCTGGAAGACGAGTAACAGCTCTGGTTTTGCTCAGATAACAGGACTGTTTGGCCTTCCATGGCTACTTAGAGATATGCTGATGAGCTCCCTGGCTCCTGACTGAGTGGTCTGCCCAGTCCCCTGTGGGGACGACTCACTGAGTAAGTTACTGCCAAGTATGTGTCGCCCTGAAGACTATGCTCCCAAGGTCCCTGTACAGTGAGCGGCCTTGCAACTGCGCCGGGTTGCCATTATTTTCTCTCAGAGGACGTAGTCTGGGGACTTGTTGGTATTTTGAGTTCTAAGGTAAAAAGCGCAGAGTCATCCTTGCCAGGGCTCCAGGACAGCGACTGGAAAGGGCCATGGAGCTGGCTCTCCCCTGGCAGTGGGTCACAGCCATCTGCTCGCTTTGAGCATCTCCGTGGCCCCTGAGAGCTAGACTCACAGGAGTCCGCACACAGGAGCCGCCAGGCACCCACCACCCCGAGGCCCTGGGCTACCTCCCTGCAGTCGGCCAGGTGTCTGCGAGTCACTGGAACCCCCGGCCTCCAGCACACTAGGGGTAGGTCCTCCGTTCGGTGCTTCCGCATCAGTGCCACGTGAGAACGATGGGGTCCCTCAGGGCTGTTGCTTCTGTGGTTCGAAACACGCTGCTCCCTGCTCGGAGGAAAGAGACTCAAGGCGGAGTGGACGTGGGCAGTGCCATCCTCAACCTCCCATAGATCCGTGGGGCTCGAGAGCTGTATTACTCTCTCAATCTTTTTAAGTGACTTGTTTCTATTTTTCATAGTCAAGCATTGTTTGCATTTTTATTAGTTACAGTGCTATTAAAGAATGTGTTCCTTTTTTATTATTTTATCAGGTACTTCTGTTACATTGCACATTTTTTTAAATCCTGACTATATGAAACCTTTTTATTTTTCTTTAACAAATATAATCAATGGAACCCTCTCATGTTTTGATTATTAGCAGTTAAATACATTTTATATCTGTAAAGCTTAGATGTGCTCTACCAGTCCACTTTTTTAATACATGTGCCTGTGTTTCATGCATTCCTCTCTGATCAGTTTGGAACTTTGAGTTAAATTTTATCTTTTTACGTTACATATGAGAGTTACAGATTAGAGAAAGAAAATCATTATGACTTTGCCTTACCTTTTGTATATGCCAAGGGGTCATACAACACTTTAAACACTTAATTATACTGGATTCTTCTTCCAAAGGTCATCTCCTGCTAATGCTCACTGCTAACTGCAACCCGGTGAGAATACCACTGCGGAACCAGTGTGACTAAAAGTCCACCGAGGCGGCCTTGTGCTTTGCCTTCTCTGCAGTTGACTGCCCTCCACTAACATGAATGACTCCCGCACTTTGTCAGAGACGATGAACAAATACAAAACTGAGTGGCACTTACGTTGTCTCCTAATGATAGGTAATCTGCCAGAGTTGACTTAAATTTACTATTTTTATTTTGTTGTCCTTAAGTTGCCTCCTGGAGTTGTTACAGAACCAGTGTTGGGGCCAGCAGGGAGCAGGGGAGGGGACGCAGACCCTCGGAGTGGCTGTCCTGTGGGGGCCAGGCCATTCCACCATTCCGTCCCCCTCCCCTGCAGGTGCACACCTGGCCGCGCCCCCGTGTGTACAGAACAGGGGCCCTGGGGGGCGGTGGGGCAGGGACAGGAGGCGAGGGATAAATTAAGGAAGGCACCTGGCAAGCCGGGCTTCCTTCCCGCAGGCCAAAATGCTTCCCCACCCCACCCCACCCCACCCCACCCCCTATGTTACTTTCAAAAGCTCTCTTTTTATAGTGTTAGAAAGAAATATAAAGTTCCTGTAAGCAGGCTGGAGACCACTTTGATGTAAAAGTTGTCATAATAATTTGTCTCATGAGGGCACAATTTATTTGATTTATGGAATACCCTGTTGTGCCATTTATATCCTGTTGCTTTGTTCTCATTCGTCTTTATGCTGTAACTCATACTGACTTAAGAAATGACTTACCCTTTTGGCAAAGTGATCTCATTCAATACAGTTACAATAAAAGACTAATGTGAAACTGAGACTGTAGCTTGACTTGTTCCCGGCAGGGACGGGGCGAGGTGCCGAGCAGGCCTCCGTCGCAGGTCCAGCCAGCAAGGGGCTGTCCCGCCCGTGCGTCACAACCCATTCCCCCAAGTCACTTTATTATCCGCAGGTTCTGCCTTGGAAAAGTTGGAGGGCCTGGCACCCTGCTCAGGTGGCTCATGCTGGTGACGGTGACCAGTGACAGCCCCGCACACTGGCATCCCTCGCTGGCTGCCGGGAGCAGGGACCCCGTGCAGCAGGTGTGATGGGGACTCTGTCTGTATCCCCTGGGAAGACCACTTCGGGGCAGCTGGCTCCTCCTGCGCTGCCTACATCCCTGTCTGAGACATTTTCCCATGTCCCAGGAAGCAGCTCTGCAAATGGGCCCCTCTCCTGGGAGAAGCTCTGAACTGGCTGAGGAGAGGTGAGTGCAGGGTGGCAGGGGAGAGGGGCTTCCCTGCAGGGTTGAGTCCAGGTGCTGAGTGCCTTCCCTCTCCTGACTCCCTTCCCCACCCCTATATGGTATTTGCTCCTCCCATTTGAACAAGCCGCTTGTCACACTTCTCTCCAGGCCAGCTTCTGGGGAATAGTGCTAACACATCTAACACCGCCCCCACCCAACCCCGGCTACGGCAGAGGCTTTGTCCCTGGCTCCCTGCAGCCTGGGCGCTGGGTGTGTGGGAAGAGGCTGCAGGTGGTGAAGGTAGGTCCTCTGTCCCCGCAGAGAGCTATGCAGTGAATCTCCAGTCTCTGACTCCTCCTCCAAGTGCTCCCTGCTCAGGCCAACAGCGCCATTAGGGGGCCACTGACAGCTTTGTTTTTATTTTGTAACTTGCCTCTGTCAGGCCACATTCGTGGCTTTTTTTTTTTTTTTTTTTTTACAAATAGTTTATTGTCAAATTAATTAGTTTCCACATAACACCCGTGCTCATCCCCACAAGTGCCCTCCTCCATGCCCATCCCTCCTCCCCCACATCCACCAGTCCTCAGTTTTTGTCAGCATTCAAGAGTCTCATGGTTTGCCAATCTCCCTTTCCCCCACCATTTCCACCCTTCTTCTCCCCCTTGTTCCTCCGTCAAGTTCCTCCTAATCCTCCTACACGTGCACACATATGATATTTGTCCTTCTCTGCCTGACTTATTTCGCTCAGCATAACACCCTCAAGGTCCATCCATTGGACAGCAACATGCAGAAGAATGAAACTAGATCATTTTCTCACACCGTGCACAAAAATAAACTCAAAATGGATAAAGGACCTGAACGTGAGACAGGAAACTATCAACACCCTAGAGGAGAAAGCAGGAAACAACCTCCTTGACCTCCACCGCAGCAACTTACTTGACACATCCCCAAAAGCAAGGGAATCAAGAGCAAAAATAAACTGTTGGGACCTCCTCAAGATTAAAAGCTTCTGCACAGCCAAGGAAACAACCCAGAAAATTAATAGGCAACCAACGGAATGGGAAAAGATAGTTGCAAATGACATATCAGATAAAGGGTTAATGTCCAGAATCTATAAGGAACTCACCAAACTCCACACCCGAAAAACAAGCAACCCAGTGAAGAAATGGGCAGAAGATATGAACAGACACTTCTCCAAAGAGGACATCCAGATGGCCAACAGACACATGAAACGATGCTCAGCATCCCTCCTCACCAGGGAAATACAAATTGGCTTCTTGAGGGTGTGTATGTGTCACCAGAAATGTCTGCCCTGAGAGGCACATCTGTGGCGAGAAAGGACCCTTCTCACAGAGAGGTGCAGGGCCCCGGAGGCACAGATGGCGGATGCGTGGACTCGGCGAACGCGTCCAGCCTGGGCCCGCTTGTTCCTGCAGCAGGCTCCGCACGACACGCTCAAAGTGTGAGGCTGCTGCGATGCCGGGACGCACAGGTTGCCAGGAAAGGGAGGAAGAGACACGTGTCTGTGCCAGGAATGCCAGAAAGGATTTCTGTCCTGAGAGCGCCCAGGAAGTCCTCCGGCTGGAGAGGCCCTGGAAGGCTCCGAGGTGAGACCAGCGAGCCAGGCGCAGCATGCCAGACTCCTCCTGCGGGGAGGCAGGGATGCTCTACTCCCTACAGGTCTCTTCCAGGAGCTAAGAACGGGGTGGAGGGGCCACGTACAGCCACCAAGCAGGGTGCATTTCCCCCAGTAGGCTGGATGCTGTCCCAGCAGTTCCAGCCAGAAAGTGTACCCTGCTGGGGGACCCCAGCTGACGCCTGACCTCATGGCAGCCATTGTTGAGGAAGCCGCGGAACTCTCCTGCGTCCCCCGTCTCAGAGGCGTGAAGAGTTCCGTCAAAACGTGTAACTGAAGAGGGAAAGGGATTGCAGTAGATGCCACCTCCCAGGGGATCTTCCCAGAGGAAGGACAGCTAGCAAGGGCCATGCTGTAAAGAGCAGAGCATCTTCTCTTTGTCCCTTCCCCTTGTCCCTCAACAGGGGGATCCCCACCTCCTGGCGCCTGAGCTTCCGGTCCCAGCCCCGCATCTGTCCAGTCGGGAGCCCCTGGTTCCTGCGCAGCCCCCATCCTCATGTGTCGCACAGCCTGGTCAGGCCCGCTTGCCCACGCCCCTCCGCAGCGGCGGCCTCTCCTCACTCGCTGGGCCGTGTTCCTCCGACTTCCCATCTCCCCTCCTTACCTGGAAGCAGATCTGACCCAGCGCCCTCCTCCACGTGCTCAGGATGAAGGGCGGCCCCTTGCACCACCCACCCTGTCCCCACAGGGCTGTGTTCTAGCTGAGTGGCCTTGGCCTTCCCAGCTCAAGGCCTCACACATGCCCTTTTCTCTGTCCAAAACACCTTCCCTTGCGCTCCAGTTTCTACCTGGTGGAAGCTAGCATCAGGGGCCAGACCATTCTGGTGAGTTTCCACCAGACTCTTCCCACCGGTGGAACTGCTTTCTGGAGGTCTCATTGTTATATTTCACTTTGCCCACTGTGCCAGTTACTATGGCTACCCAACAAATCACTCAAAAGCTGGCATGAAGTAACCATTTATCACGCCCATGGGTTGTGTGGGTCAGGAATGCAGACAGAACACCTGAGGATGGTTTGTCACTGGGGCCTCAGATGGTAGACTCGAAGGCTGGGGGCTGGGAGCCTCTGAATTCTCACTTAGATGCCTGACCGTTGATGCTAGGGATCGTGGGCTATCTGCTGGAATACCCAATGTGGCCTCTTCATGTGGCCTGTGCTTCCTGGGAGCGTGGTGTCTCAGTTCTAAGAGTGAGTGTCTGGAGAGAGAGAGAGGAAGAGAGGGTGAGCAGCAAATGGAAGTCATGTCACCTTTCATGACCTAGCCTCAGAAGTCACACAGCATCGCTTCTGTCACACACTGTTGACTGAAGTGGTCACAAGTCCATCCAGTTTTAAGGAGAGTGGCAATAGTTCCCAGTAGTTGAAGCAGACAACATTCTAGAAGCACATGTGGGACAGGCAGTGCTGTGGGCACATTTGGAGAATGCAGTCCACTATGCCCATTGACTGGAGGCTTCTTCAGGGTAGCTGGAATGAGGCCTCAGCCATGCTGTAGTGCACGGCTGCTCCAGCCCTACTGAAGAGCTTACAGGTGCTATTCAAACCTCTAATGTCTGTAGCTGCTCATGCCTCTCCTCCGGGAAGCCACCTGTGATGGTTTTAAGGCATGCCCCAAAACTTTTTGACACTCTTTCCATCAAAAGCCCCTTGAACCTTGGCTCTGTGACTTTTTAATCAGTAAAATATGGAGGATATGATGCAATAACAGTTTCTGGGCCCAGACCTTAAGAAGACAGACAGCTTCTACTTCCTGTCTTTGGTACACTCACTCTTAGAATCCAGTCATCACGCTGCAAGAAAGCCCACTCAGCCCTGCAGAGGCACTTGTGTGAAACCAACAGCCAGTGGCCAACTCCGAGTGAGCCATCTTGGAAAATGGATCCTTTGGTCCCAGTTGACAGTGTGGAGCAGAGACCAGACATACCTGCTGAACACTCCCAAATTACAGAATGGTGAGCAAACAAAATGACTGTTGATTTACGCCATTAATTTTTGTGGTTGGTGGTGATGCAGCAATGGGTAGCTTTCCCTAACACCCTAGCAGGATTCTTCTTCTCTAAGCCCCCTCATCTTGTGGCCATACATCTTTCCCAGCCCTCCAGGTCCAGAACTTGCATTTCCCTCCTTGAAAAGAGGGCCTGAGCTTTAGCAATTCATTCACCCATATTTATTGAGCACTTACTATGTTCTAGGAGCTGGAGACATGCAGTGAACAAGGTAGACAAGATTCTTCTCTTCGGGGAGCTTGGGGTTCAGTGGGGGAGGTAGACGATGCCTTCTTATTCAATGCGCTGCTTCTGTGAACAAATGAAGGAGAGAATTTCAGATGACATGACATGGTATAGACTCTTCAGAATGTCCAGTTCCTTTTCCCCTGGGTCAGGGACATGGCTGGGCCACACTTCTCTAGCAGTAACAGCTTGGAGCACTGGATGTGGGTGAGGATGCAGCAGCAGTGCATGGAAGGGGAGGAGGTTAGTAGATGACCCTGGGAACCCCAGAATGCAGGAGTTGGGAGGCTGGGAAACCCCTTACTTTCCCCAGGTTTTGAGACCCAGCCTGTCCTAGATTTTTCCTAAGCCTGTTTGTGACCCTTTGCTCTCATTCCCACAAACATTACCCTTAAGGAAAGAGCCAGAGCCAGTTCTAACAGACTGGGAGGGAGATGGAGGCCAGATCACTCCCAATCATCCCCGATTCAGAGGAGATTTTAGTGCCATTAGACCCCAGTGTGCTGGGTCCTGCCTGTCTTACTTTGAAGATGCCAGGGCTCCAGCCCATTCTCAGCCAATTAAGAGGGTTCTTTGAGTGTGACAAGTGAGCTCTGAGAGCCTCTATTTCCTTATCTGTGACATGATGGGGAGAATGCCAAGACTGTCCACCTCACCAGGGGTGTTGCAAATAGAATCAAGTCTGTGAAGTGCCAGGAACCGTGCTCCGGTACTGAGCACTTGGATTAATTCTTGCAATAACATCATGGGGATAGGTGATTGGGAAGGCACAGACTTGCACCCTCCCGCCAGCCCGCCGATCCAGGGTGGCCTCAGCACCCGGGGGACAGGCTCTGGCAGTCTGTGGGATGCATGCGTGCAATGGCCGAAGGTTCCCACCGGCCGGTGTCACCATCAGCACCAAGACCCAAACTCACTGTATGTTAAATATGGAGGTACCGTTCCTGGGTGTGTGTGTATAATTCTGCTAGTGCTTTCATGGCGGTGGCCAGGTCGCTGCCAGGTTTCTCAGAATCCTGCCACCTCAGAGATTCAGAGAAAATTAGATTTTCAGAGAAAGTCTGTTGGTGTGCCACAGAGATGTTAACCACAGAGCCTGAGCAGAAGTCAGGTGAGAGTTCAGCAGGCCAGACAGAGTTCATCCTTCCTGTCCCCAGCTGTGGGCAGAGGCCCCAAAGCACAGTGTAAATATCAGATCCACGCCCCTGGGCGTGTGAGGGTGTGGGAGGAGCACCGTCCCAGGAGTCCACAGCCCAGCAGTCAGTTCTGCCCTGTCCAGTACACAAAGCCCACCCAGGCCACATGGTGATCCTCCTCCTGCTTAGGCAGAGTTTGGTCCCGGCTCATCCAGACTTTAGGGAGCCCCTCCCAGTTTCTGATACTTGGCTTTGCTACCTTAAAAATTAAGGGGTTACATTAGATCAAGTACATTTTTCAAACTTTTCTGACCATAACTGACATTAAGAAAAACATTTTACAGCATACTACACAGGGACAGTCTCAAGTGCTGTAACTCACATCACAAGATGTCAGTGGCTTAACACAAGAAAAGTTCATTTCTCACTCATATAACTGCAGTGTAACATTTCCTGCTGTCCTCCACAAAGTGATTCAGGAACCCAGCCACCCTGACCCAGAAGTAAAATGTCACTTTCAATCACATTCCATTAGCAAGGGCAAGTCACCCAGGGGCCCCACCTAGAGGCAAGGGTCTGGAAATGGTCACTCCTAGGAGGGCACCCCTTCCCTAGGGACACACATTTCTATGGGAGGGGAGCACAGATCTGGCATCCAGCCAGCCACCTCTGCCACAGCCTGGACATACACACACACACACACACACACACACACACTCACTCACTCACTCACACATGCAACAGAACTAGAAGGTTCACGAAATAAACTTGTCATGCTGCATGGTGATGCCTCCTGATTCTGATACCTTCTACTTTTATATTAGTGCTGGGCATGGCCCACTAAATCAGTCCCATGACCCACTATTGGACCAGTGCCTACAGTTTAAAAATTCAGATGATTCCTCAAAAGAACAGCCATAATATTATTCAGCTCTGTAGAGTGTATAGAGTTGAATGGCCACATGTCTTGAAGGACTTAATTCAGCCAAGAAGAGGGTTGCTCAACACCATAGCTGCTACTCAGGGGAAGACGCAATGCAGAAAAGGTGGCTTTTAACCCACAATAGATTCAGATGAACTCCCAATCTATCCAAAGAACTGAGGCCTGGTCAAGCATCCAGGAGCAGAAGGCACACCTCGGGTCCCAAGAGGACGGTTTCTAAAGCAAGTTACAGACCAGGTTTGGGAGAGGCTCCAAGCATCCTTCTGAAAGTGATTTTGCAAGTTCTTTTCCCAGATTGCAGTTGACTTTGGACAAAATTCCAGCTAGGTGGCAATGATGATTCACTAGAACAGTGGAGAAGGAGCAGGCATCTTAGCCCCTGCCATGATATACCCCCTGGACCACCTCTTCTCTCTCTTGCCTCCACACCCAGGAAATATCTAGTCTGCCGCATCTCATTGCTGATGCTCCCTGAGCTCTGATGGGTCTGCAAAACAACTTCCGCTCTGGAAACTCTTTTCTCAGAAACACCTGGGAGAGGGCCCTGTAACTGTGACTCAGCTTATGACATAAATGACCCGAAGTCACACTGGAGACACTGGCTCTTCTCTTTGAAGACACAAATCAGCCTTCAGTGAGTGACCTAGATCCAATTTCAAAATTTCCAACTAATTTTGGTCCATGCAGCAGACCTTGCACAACTATCCTATTATGAACCCAGAGCAAGGAGCTGCTCCATGGAAAAGGTGTGTGAGGGCAGGAATATGGGATTATGCAGACGATGGATCTGGGTTCAAGAAGGGCCTCTGCGTCCACGTAAGCTGTGTGCTCTTGAGCAACTTGCACAACCTCTCTGAACCTCCATTTTCTTACCTGGGAATTTGATATGTTACCTGCTTCCGAGGACATGAGTGAGGAGCAGATGGATTAAAATAAGTGAAGGGCATGACTCATGGTGAGTACCCAGCAGACGGTGCCCTGTCCATCCCCAACCTCCGGCAATGAGGAAGGGCCACATAACACATTTATTTTCTAGGTGTAGACTTCACTGCCCTTCCGCGTGGATGTGACAGCCAAATGAGCCCTTTATTAGGGTGGACTGTGGTGCATTCCGACGGCCACACACCCAGCCCATCCAAGGGACTGACCTCGGGGAACCTGTTGCTACCATGTATATTCCCTGGCAAGTCCAAGTATGACAGTTTGTGAATCTGGGAATTGACCCTGGAGGGGAAGAGGGATGTGATATGTGCTAAACCAGGAACAAAGGGTAGCAGGTGGGTTTGCCCAAAGAAGTGAAGTGTTGAGCGGGAACTTGGAGGTGACTGGGTGGTTTTGCGGGGAGGTGGTGTGGACACCAGGAGTAGCAGCTTGTGCAGAATGTGCAGAGGTGAGGCCCTGAGCAGGGGAGGGAGCAAGAGAGGTTCCTGGTGGGGCACCCCCAGCAAGGTCTGAGGACTCCAAGGCCTCTCTTGGACCTTCTCCCCACTCTGGTATTGTGTTTATTGGAGGTGAAGTTTTCTAGAATATCCGTGGTTCAGAGCTCAGGTTTACAGAATCACCCCAGAATGGCCAAGCTGTCTCACGTGGGAGCCTAGGAAGACCGGCACTGCTGGAGGGGAACAGCATGAGCAAAGGCAGACAGGCTGGGATAAAAGAAGGAAAGAAAGAGGCTAGAGAGAAACTTCTGGTGTTAGGAAGGAACATGAACTGGAAATAAAAAGGATCTGAGCGTCTGCCTTGGCCTTGCTTCTCACCGGGTGGCCTTGGACAAGTCACCTCCCTTTTCTGGGCCCCAGGCTTGTCTCCTTACTGTGGAATGAGAGGTAGGAACTGGACAGAAGTCACCCGTGTGGGCCCAGAACGGGGACTCCCAGAGCTCAGGGCGTGGGCACCTCTCACTGTCCCTCCAGGTCCTGGGACCTGGGCGTGGCACAAATGGCTGCAGACGAGGGAGGGGAGGGTGAGAGGGGCCAGTGCATCAGCGAAGGCGCCGCCGTCTGTCGCTGGGACGGCCGCGCTGTAGGGGAGCAAAGATGCGAGGAGCTGCAACTCCATTTCTAGTGGGAGTGATGGTGCCATGTCTTTGAAAAATAGTTCAGCGACGTCTAATAAGGTTAAACATATACTTACCACCGATCACACCCCTACGTATTCACTCAAGAAAAATGAGAGAGTCTGGGGAAAGGGACCGCGCCTACCAGAGAGAGACTGGGGCAACCTAAAGGCCCTCGGGTGCGTGACTGCAAACTGGGGGAGATAAAATGGGCCATGTGGACACGGAGGGGAGGGATCCCCCAAAGGGAAGAGAAAAAGCGGCTGGGGAAGCACAGGACTCTATCTGGACCAGAGAAAAACCTCGGACTGGGACAGAGAGATCCCATCTCTAACTGCAGGGCTTTCTTCGGACCGGGGCCCTCTGCCCTGCTCGCACACCTGGGGAAGAGGGGAGCCTCCGGGTTCGGTGGCTGGTCAGGGGCGCAGTCCGCAGCAGGGGAAACCGGGCCCCTCCCCTGAAAGGCTTCAGAACAGGGCAAAACCAGCCGGGACCACATGCCGGGACCACATACCGGGGGACATAGGGAAGCGCTTCCCCAGGCCCAGGTGCGTGGAGAGGGAGTTTAAATCCCAGCCAAGAGGTGGGCGAGGGAATTGGCGACGGGAAAGACGACCCAGTCTGCACCAGTGGCTGAGTGAAGACGATTGAATGGAGTCCACAGATACATGGAGAAGAGACTGGGCGGGGGGGCGGGGGGGGCATTTTTCTCCCCCCCACCGCCAAGGTGGGGCCTCAGGGATCAGCCTGGGGGTGAGGTGCACAGCGGAGGCGGGACCCACCTCCACCAAACCACACCCCTCCGTGCTGGGGAATTGTGTATCTACTGGAGGGTGACAGATGCTGAGGAACCAGACTGGCCCCTTCTCCAGACCAGCGTGGTGGCATTGCCTGGATGAATTTGAGGACAATTCCTGTTATTTAGATATATCCCCCCTTTTCTCCTTCTTATCTCTTCCCTCCTCTAGACTGATAACTCAAGCTATTGGTTCGCTTAAACAGACATACCTAATCCATTCTCTTGATACACCTTCTACACCTCCTCCTTTACTTTCCTGTCTCTCTCCCTGGAATAATCAAGCCATATAGTTTCTCTCTCTGGGTAACTTTATCTTCATTTCTTTTTCCTCATCTCCTTCCTTATTTTCCTTTCTCTCTCTCTGGATTAAGCCTTTTAGTCTCTGGCTGATCAATGTTTATTTTCTCTTTTCTCCCGCCCCTGTCATTTCTCTCCTTGTATGTGCTCTTCCATCAGCACTGCCTCCACCCTGTTCTTTACTTGTAGCTGGTGTTGCTGGTTTTTTGCTTGGGATAGTTTTTTGTTTGTTTTTATTTATTTGTGTGTTTATTTTCCTTTCCAGGGCTACTTCAAGGTACAAATCAAAGCACAGCTGATGGAGGGTCCAAAACATCACTACGGGTAGGGAAATAAAATAGCCAAAGTCACAACAACAGAGAGCAAGTAACACTCTCCAAAAAAAAAAAAAAAAAAAACCTCCTGAATGGCCAGGCCCTGGACAGTGTATGACTCCCCTTTAATATAGCAGTGCTCACAGGTACAGAGCACAAAATAAGCTTTTAAAACTCACAAGCGACAGAAAACTACACAAAATGACAAAATGGAAGAATTCTCCTCAAAACAAATTCCAGGAAGAAGTGACAGCTAAAGAATTGATGAAAACAGATATAAGCAACATAAGTGAACAAGAATTTAGAATAGTCATCATAAAATTAATCGGTGGGCTTGAAAAAAGCATAGAAGACAGCAGAGACTTTATTGCTGCATAGATCAAGGATCTTAAAAATAGTCATAATGGCTTCTTGTGAGAGGAGGCTCACAAGAAGCTGAAACCCAAGTGTTCAGGTGCCCAAGCCAGACCCCTAGGAATTGCCTTGGAGTCTCCCCCATTTCAACCAGTCAGCCCCAGCCCTGAGGACCCGCTCTCTGTAAGTGTGCTAGTATGCTCAGATGGAGTTTTAAAATTTATCTCACCGGGGGGAGGGGAAGAAGATGGTGGAGAAATAGGAGGCACTGTACTTCCCACCTGCATCTCTCAAACAAGAAGGGCTGAAGCAAAAGACTCTGAACCCCAAGAGTCTGGGAGGAAAGGAGACAGAGTCTACTAGGAAGACAGCCTCATAGCATGAGTGTGAACTGGGGGGGAGATAAAAATGGGCCAGGACACTGAGGCATGGAGGAGAGGGAGCCTCTTCTGTGGAGAGACAAAGGGAAGAGAAAGAGTGGCTGTGGAAGTATAAAACTGTATCTGGAGAAGAGAAAAACTTTGGCCTCCGACGGAGAGGGATCCTATCCTATCCCCCATGCCAGGGGACAAAAGGACTTTGATCCAGGTCAGGCAGTACCCCAGGGGCCCACGCTGCATCAGGAGGAACCGATCCCCTGCCCTGAAGTGCCAGGCTCGCAGGATTACGTTTCCAGCGGCATCATTAATGCCCACGTAGTGAGAGGCTGAAATGCTGCTGGGCATGGGTCACGTTGGCCCACCTTGGCTGTGCCCATGACACCGTGAGAACAGATCCAAAGGAGTGATTTGGGACACCTGGTTTGAGGAGAAGGGGCTGAGGTGTCACCACTTTTCTCCCCACAACCACCAAGGCGGGGCCTCCGGGATCAACAAGGAGGAGCCTAGACCAAACCATGCTCATCTGCCCTGGGGAGCTGCTGAGAGCCTGTAGATGCTACAGAAACAGATGGACCCTTCCCCCCAAGACCAGCGCTGCTGCACTGCCATGATTAATTCTAGATCAATTCTTGGTATTCAGATATATTCTTCCTTTTCTCATTCTTATCTCTCACCTCCTCTGGGCTGGTTATTCTCATTATAGGTTTGCTGAAACAGACATATTTCATCCATCCTCCTGATGCATGTTCTTCTCCTTTACCTTCCTTTTTCTCTCTCTCTCTCTCTGAAATAATCAGACTGTATAATTTCTCTGGGTAACATTATCTTCACTTTTTTCTCCTCGCTTCCTGCCGGATTCTCCTTTTTCTCTCTCTGGATTAAGCCTTTTAGTCTCTCTGTCTGATCTGTGTCCAATTTCACTTTCCCCCACCCCTCTCATTTCTCTCTTTGTATATGCTCTTCCATCAGTACTCCCTCTACCCTGCTCTTTAATTGTAGCTGGGACTTATGATTTTAGACTGTACTTTGTTTTTGTTTATTTTAATTATTATTTTTGTTTGCTTGCTTGTTTGATTTGTTTGTGCATTTGCATGTTTTTGTTCCCTGTTTGTCTGTCTATATTCCTTTCCAGTACTTCAAGGAACTAAGCAAAGCACACTTGGTGAAGAGTCCAAAACATCACTACAAGTAGGGAAATAAAATAAACAAAGTCACATCAAAAGAGACCAAGGTACATCCTTTAAAAAACACCTCCTGAATGGCCAGGCCCTGGACAGTCAACAAGCCTCCTTTAATATAGCAGTACTCGCAGGTGTAGAGCACGTAACAAGCTTTAAAACTGACAAGAGACAGAAAACTAGCCAATGAAACATGAACTCCCTCAAAAAAAATTCTAGGAGAAAGTACCACTAAAGAATTGCTCAAAACAGATATAAGCAACATAACTGAACAAGAAGTTAGAACAACAGATATAAAAATTAATTGCTGGGCTTGAAAGAGGAATAGAAGACAGCAAAGAGGCTAATGTTGCAAAGATCATGGATCTTAAAAATAGTTAGGATGAATTAAAAAATGCTATAAATGAGGTGCATAATAAAATGGAGGCAGCCACTGCACAAAGTAAAGAGGCAGAGAGGAGAATAAGTGATTTGGAAGACAATTATAGAAACAGAGGAAGCTGGGATAAAGAGAAATAAATTGATCCAGGCGCACGAAAGGAGAATTTGAGATCGGAGTGATGCTATCAAATGGAACAATATCCATATCATAGGAATTCATAAGAAGAAGAAGAGAGAAAAAGGGGATGAAGGGATACCTGAACAAATTATAGCTGAAAACTCCCCCAATCTGGGGAAGGAAACAGACACTAAAATCCAAGAGGCGTGGAGCACTCCCCTCAGATATAACTTGAATCGATCTTCTGCATGACATATCATAGTGAAACTTGTAAAATATAAGGATAAAGAGAAAAATCTGAAAGCAGCTAGGGATAAACAGACCTTAACATACAAAAGTAGACAGATAAGAGTAGTAGAAGACCTATGCACTGAAACTTGGCAAGGCAGGCCAGAAAGGAATAGCAGGAAATCTTCAATGTGATGAACAGGAAAAATATGCAGCCAAGAATCCTTTATCCAGCAAGTCTGTCATACAGAATAGAAGGAAGGATAAAGGTTTTCCCAAACAAACAAAAACTTCAAGGAATACATCACCACTAAACTACAGCCCTACAACAGATCCTAAGGGGGACCCTATGGGGGAATTTTTGCAAAGACCGCAAAGTACCAGAGACCCACTATAAGCATGAATCCTGCAGAGAACACAATGACTCTAAACCCATATTTTTCAATTATAACACTGAATGTAAATGGAATAAATGCTCCAAAAGACATAGGGTATCAGAATTGATTTAAAAAAAAAAAAAACAAGATCCATCTATTTTCTGGCTGGAAGAGACTCATTTTAGACCTGAAAACACCTTCAGATTGAAAGTAAGGGGATGGAGAACTATCTATCATGCTACTGGATGTCAAAAGAAAGCTGGAGTAGCCATACTTATATCAGACAAACTGGAATTTAAAGTTAAGGCAGTAACAAAAGATGAAGAAGGGCAATATATAATAATTACAGGGTCTATCCATCAAGAAGAGCTAACAGTTATAAATGTCTATGCACTGAATTCGGAAGCACCCAAATACATAAAACAATCACAAAGATGACAATCTTACTAATAGGAATGTGCTAATAGGAGGGGACTTTAATACTCCACTTACAGCAATGGAGAGATCAACTAGACAAAAAAAGTCACTAAAGAAACAATGGACCTGAATGACACATTGGACCAGATGGAATTGACAGATATATTTATAACTCTACATCTGAAAGCAGTGGAATTTACTTTCTTCTCGAGTGCACATGGTACATTCTTCAAGATAGACCACATACTGGGTCACAAAACAGCCCTCAGTAAATATAAAAGAATTCAGATCATACCATGTATGCTTTCAGATCACAATGCTATGAAACTTGAAATCAAACACAGGAAAAAGACAGGAAAAACCTCCAAAAACATGGAGGTTAAAGAACACCCTACTAAAGAATGATTGAGCAATGAGGCAATTAGAGAAGAAATTTTAAAATATATGGGAATATATAAAAATGAATTTACAACAATCCAAACTCTTTGGGATGCAGCAAAGGCAGTCCTAAGAGGAAAACACATAGGAATCCAGACCTATCTCAAGAAACAAGAAAAATCCCAAATACAAAATCTAACAGCACACCTAAAGGAACTAGAAGCAGAGCAGCAAGAACACCCCAAACCCGGGACGCCTGGGTGGCTCAGTCGGTTAAGCGTCCGACTTTGGCTCAGGTCATGATCTCATGGTTCATGGGTTCGAGCCCAGCATCAGGTTCTGTGCTGACTGCCAGCTCGGAGACTGGAGCCTGTTTCAGATTCTGTATCTCCTTCTCTCTGTGACCTTCCCCGGCTCTCTCGCTCGCTCTCTCAGAAATAAATAAAGCATTTAAAAAAAGAGAAAGAAATAAAACAATTTAAAAAATTAAAAAAAAAAAAAAAAAAGAACACCCTAAACCCAGCAGGAGAAGATAAATAATAAAGATCAGGACAGATTTATACAATATAGAATCCCCCCTGAAAAAAAAAAAAAACAGCTGAACAGATCACTGAAACTAAGAGTTGGGTTTTGTTTTTTAATAATTAACAAAATTGAGAAGCCTCCAGCCAGACTTCTCAAAAAGAAGAGAGAGAGCACCCAAATAGACAATTTCATTAATGAAAATGAATTTATTACAAACAATCCCTCAAAAATACAAGCAATTATCAGGGAATACTATGAAAAATTATGCCAAAAACTGGACAACCTGGAAGAAATGGACACATTTCTAAACACCCACATACTACCAAAACTCAAATGGGCAGAGATAGAAAATCTGAACAGACCCATAACTAGTGAAGAAATTGAATCAGTTATCAAAAATCTCCCAACAAATAAGAGTCCTGGACCAGATGGCTGTTCTGGGGAATTCTACCAGACAATTAAAGCAGAGTTAATACCTATCCTTCTCAAGCTGTTCTAAAAAATAGAAATGGAAGAAAAACTTCCAGATTCATTCTGTGAAGCCAGCATCACTTTGATTCCCAAACCAGACAGAGACCCAGCAAAAAAAGAAAACTACAGGCCAATATCCTTGATGAATATCGATGCAGAAATTTTCAGCAAGATACTAATAAATCAAATTCAACAGCATATAAAAGGAATTATTCACCATGGTCAAGTGGGATTCATTCCTGGGTTGTAGGGCTGGTTCAATATTTGCAAATCAATCCATGTGATACATCATTAGTAAAATAAAAGATAAGAACCACATTATCTTGTCCATAGATGCAGAAAGACAATTTGACAAAATACAGCATCCTTTCCTAATAAAAACCCTTGAGAAAGTCAGGATAGAGGAACATACTTACACATCATAAAAGCCATTTATGAAAAGCCCACAGCTAATATCATCCTCAATGGGGAAAAACTGAGAACTTACCCCCAGAAAACAGGAACACGACAGGGATGTCCACTCTCACCACAGTTGTTTAACATAATGCTGGAAGTCCTAGCACCAGCAATCAGACAACAAAATGAAATAAAAGCATCATATTAGCAAAGATGAAGTCAAACTTTCACTTTTTGCAGATGGCATGAAACTCTACATGGAAAACCCAATAGACTCCACTAGAAGTCTACTAGAGCTAAGACTTGTGTTCAGCTAAGTCACAGGGTACAAAATCAATGTACAGAAATCAGTTGCATTTTTATACACCAATGATGAAGCAGCACAAATAATCTGATCCCATTCACAATTGTGCCAAAACCCATAAAATACCTAGGAATAAAACTAACCAAAGATATAAAAGATCTGTATGATGAAAACTTATGAAGGAAATTGAAGAAGACATGAAGAAATGGAAAAACATTCCATGCTCGTGGATTGTAAGAATACATTTAGTTAAAATGTCATTACTACCCAAAGCAATCTACACATTCAATGCAATTCCAATCAAAATTGCACCAGCATACTTCTCAAAACCAGAACAAACTATCCTAAAATTTGTATGGAACCACAAAAGGTTCCAAGTAGCCAAAGTAATATTGAAGAAGAAAACCAAAACGGGAGGTATCACCATCCCAGATTTTAGCCTCTACTATAAAGCTGTCATCATCAAGATAGTATGGTATTGGCACAAAAACAGACACATAGACCAATGGAATAGAATAGAAAACCCAGAAGTAGTCCCACAAGTGTATGGCCAACTAATCTTTGACAAAGCAGGAGAGAGTATCCAATGGATAAAAGAGTCTCTTTAACAGATGGTGTTGGGAGAACTGGACAGCAACATGAAGAAGAATAAAACTAGACCACTTTCTTACACCCCATACACAGAAATAAACTCAAAATGGATGAAGGACCTGAATGTGAGATAGGAAACCATCAAACCCTAGAGGACAAAGCAGGAAAAAACCTCCTTGACCTCAACCGCAGCAATATCTTACTTGACACATCCCCAAAGGCAAGGGAATTAAGAGTAAAAATGAACTATTGGGGCTTCATCAAGATAAAAAGCTTCTTCACGGCAAAGGAAACAATCCATAAAACTAATAGGCAACTGATGGAATGGGAAAGATAGTTGCAAATGACATATCCATAATGGGCTAGTGTCCAAAATCTATTAGGAGCTCACCAAACTCCACACCTGGAAAATAAATAACCCAGTGAAGAAATGGGCAGCAGACATGGACAGACACTTCTCCAAAGAAGACATCCACATGGCCAACAGACACATGAAATGATGCTCAACATCACTCATCATCAGGGAAATACAAATCAAAACCACACTGAGATATCACCTCATGCCTGTCAGAGTGGCTAAAGTGAACAAATCAGGAGACTATAGATACTGGCAAGGATGTGGAGAACTGGGCACCCTCCTACACTGTTGGTGGGGATGTACTGGTGCAGTCTCTCTGGAAAACAGTGTGAAGACTGTTCTGCAGAACAGTTTCAGAACTGTTCTGCAGAAGAAGTTTTATTCTTCTGCATGTTGCTGTCCAGTTCTCCCAACACCATCTGTTAAAGAGACTCTTTTATCCATTGGATACTCTTTCCTGCTTTGTCAAAGATTAGTTGGCCATACACTTGTGGGTCCTCAAAAAATTAACAATAGAACTCCTCTATGACCCAGCAATAGCACTGCTATGAATTTACCCAAGGGATACAGGAGTGCTGATGCATAGGGGCACATGTACCCCAATGTTCATAGCAGCACTCTCAACAATAGCCAAATCCTGGAAAGTGCCTAAATGTCAACCAACTGAGGAACAGATCAAGAAGACGTGGTTTATATATACAATGGAATAGTACATGGCAATGAGAAAGAATGAAATCTGGCCATTTGTAGCAATGTGGATGGCACTCGAAGGTATTATGCTGAGTGATATAAGTCAGGCCGAGAAGGACAGATACCATATGTTTTTACTTATAAGTGGAACAGGGGAAACTTAACAGAGGACCATTGGGGAGGAGAAGAGGAGAAAATAGTTGGGGAGAAGAAAAGGAGGCAAATCATGAGAGACTCTTGAATACTAAGAACAATCTGAAGGCTGATGGGCATGGAGTGGGATAGGAAGGGGGGTGATGGGCATGGAGGAGGGCACTTGT
Source organism: Proteles cristata cristata (assembly GCA_017311185.1). Taxonomy (NCBI): domain Eukaryota; kingdom Metazoa; phylum Chordata; class Mammalia; order Carnivora; family Hyaenidae; genus Proteles; species Proteles cristata. Next base: position 529,162 of record JAESUZ010003188.1, read on the forward strand.
TGGGAAGAGCACTGGGTGTTATATGGACACCAACTTTACAATAAACAATATATATATATATATTAAAAAAATAACACCAATATCTTGACGACACCCAAAAGTTAACAACTGTTAAAATAATCATTTCTTAAAATTCCCCAGTTGGTTTGTTATTATTTTTTATGGTGTCATTTAAAGCAAAGTCAAATACACATCCCCAAAGGCAAGGGAATCAAGAGGAAAAATGAACTATTGGGACCTCATCAAGAAAAGCCTCTGCACAGCAAAGGAAACAATCAATAAAACTAAGAGGCAACTGATGGAATGGGAAAAGGTAGTTGCAAATGACATATCAGAAAAAGGGCTAATATCCAAAATCTATAAGGAACTCACCAAACTCCACACCTGAAAAACAAACAACCCAGTGAAGAAATGGGCAGAAGATATGAACAGACACTTCTCCAAAGAGGACATCCAGATGGCCAACAGACACATGAAACGATGCTCAGCACCCCTCCTCATCAGGGAAATACAAATCAAAACCACACTGAGATACCACCTCATGCCAGTCAGAGTGGCTAAAATGAGCAAATCAGAGAACTCTAGATGCTGGCGAGGATGTGGAGAAACGGACACCCTCCTACACTGTTGGTGGGAATGTAAACTGGTGGAGCCCCTCTGGAAAACAGTGTGGAGGTTCCTCAGGAAACTAACAATAGAACTCCCCTATGACCCAGCAATAGCACTGCTAGGAATTTACCCAAGGGATACAGGAGTGCTGATGCATAGGAGCACATGTACCCCAATGTTCATAGCAGCACTCTCAACAATAGCCAAAACATGGAAAGAGCCTAAGTGTCCATCAACTGATGAATGGATCAAGAAGATGTGGTTCATGTATACAATGGAATACTATACGGCAATGAGAAAGAATGAAATATGGCCATGTGTAGCAACATGGATGGACCGTGAGGGTGTTATGCTGAGTGAAATAAGTCAGGCAGAGAAGGACAAATACCATATGTTTGCACATATAGGAGGATTAGGAGGAACTTAAGGGAGGACCAGGGGAGGAGAAGAGGAAAAGTAGTTGGGGAGAGGGAGGGAGGCAAACCATGAGAGACCCTTGAATGCTGAGAACAAGCTGAGGGCTGATAGAGGTAGGGGAGAGAGGAAGGAGGGTGTTGGGCATGGAGGAGGGCACATATTGGGATGAGCACTGGGTGTTATATGGAAACCAACTTGACAATAAACTAAGAAAAAAATAAAGCAAAGTCAAATAAAATCTATGCATTGGAATAAAAAAAAGATTTGGTTTATCTATACAATGGAATTCTACTTGGCAATGAGAAAGAATGAAATCTGGCCATTTGCAGCAATGTGTATGGAACTGGAGGGCATTATGCTAAGTGAAATAAGTCAGACAGAAAGACAGATACTGTATGTTTTCACTCATATGTGGATCTTGAGAAACTTAACAGAAGACCATGGAGAAGGGAAAGGGTAAAAAAAAAAAAAAAAAGAAAGAAAAGAAAAGAGGGAGGGAGGCAAATCATTGGGGACTTGTGAATACTGAGAACAAACAGGATTGAAGAGGGGGGTGGGGAGAGGGGAAAGTGGGTGATGGGCATTGAGAAGGGCATTTGTTGGGATGAGCACTGGGTACTGTATGGAAACCAGTCTGACAATAAATTATATATGAATAAGAAATACATGTCTCACCAAAAGACTTTACACATTAGCATTCACAACAACTTTGTTCACTACAGCTTAGTTCACTTTAGCCCCAAAATGGAAACCATTCAAAAGTCCATCAGCAAATAGGCAAATGGTGGAATGGCCAGATGATGGAGAGCCACTCAGCAATACAAAGTAGTTGCATTTGGGTACACACAGCATGCATGAACCTCAGGGGCAAAGGGTGAGCTACAAAAACCAAATAAGAAGGAGTCCCTACCAGGATTCCATTTGGATAAAATTCAGTAAAAGACAAAAGTGAGTCTATACTGACAGACCTCATAGAGTGGCTGCTGCCGGCCAGTGGGAGTGGGGGTTGTCTGGGAAGAGGCCTGAGAAAACATTCTGCATCGGGTTCAGTAAATCTCCTCCTCTCTTCCCCCGCTCTGTCCCCCCTCACTCCCTTTCCCTCTTCTTGCTCAATAAAACTGTATTCTGTATGCAAACAATCAAATATAATTGTGAGTACCCAAGAACAGAGCGCATGCATCTCCTATGATTCTATGGACACATACTTCTGGACCTCACACATGCATTCAACAAGTATTTCAGACACCATCCTAGGCATTAGGGAAGCAGTAGTGGGAAACAAACAAACAAACAAACAGATATGTCCTTATGGAAGTGACAGCCGAATGCCACCATTCTTGCCAGCCCCCACCCCAGCCTCCTCTGGGCTCCTAGATGTTACACATCTAGGTCATTGGTTTGGGTAAATGAAAGAGCTCAGAGTCATGATGAATAATAATTATGCTTGTAATAATAATAATACTAATAAAAAACCTGCAGAACAACTTGGGAAAAGTGATTTTATATTTCAATACTGTATATAAATGGAAAGCTCACAGTCGGAAGGAAAGAGGGGAGAGATGACTGAGAACACAAGATAATCCAGAAATGGTTTCTACTGGCCTTCTTACATAGGCTTTAAAAAAACAGTTACCTTTTTATTTTGAAGTAATGTTAGAGTCACATAGAAGTTGTGCAAATCATGTACAGAGAGCTGCTGTGCACCCCTCACCTGGCTTCCTCCAGTCAAAACATTTTACTACGCAGAGAATAGTTCTCATGACCAGGAAATTGACGTTGGTGCATTATTACCAAGTTAACTACAGATCTTAACTCCAACTTCACCCCTTTTCACGTGCACTCGTGTGTGTGTGTATGAAATGTCATCCCACATACAAACTCGTACGACCAACACCAACAGTTAGGACACCCTCACACCCCCTGCGGCTGCAGCCTCTGGTGGTCTCCCCCACCCCCAACCGATGGCTATCATTTTCTCATTTGAGAGTGTCCTGTAGTCAGTATGTGATCCCTCTCCGGGACTGGCATTTGCACACAGCCTAACTCTTTGCCGTCCATCCAAGTTCCATCCAGTAGTTTTCTCCCTTTGTTGTTGTGTAAAAGTCCATGGTGTGGATGTGCCACAGTTTGTCTATCCACTCATCCACTGAAAGACATGAGGGCTGTTGGTAGTTTTTGGCTGCTACAAATAAAGTTGCTAGCCACATTGGTGTCCAGGCTCTTGAAAGGCCTTTGACACGGGGCACGTGGGTGGCTTGGTTGGGCAGCTAAATTTGGCTCAGGTCATGATCTCACCTTCCTGAGTTCGAGCCCCATGTCAGACTGTGTGCTGACAGCTCATAACCTGGAGCCTGCTTCAGATTCTGTGTCTCTTCCTCTCTATCCTTCCCCCACTTGCATTCTCTCTCTCAAAAATAAATAAATGTTAAAAAAAAAAAAAAAAGTCCTTGGATGCATAGACTTTACTTTTCTGCCTGCCTCCAGCCACAGATTTTCATTAATATCGCTTTACCATCATGCACAAATCTCCACTCGTCTGGATGTAATCTATGTAACAACACAGACTATAACACAACCGAGTCAGGAAAAAAGCAGATGAGACATGGAGAAGGAATAATTTGTAAATGTCAAAAATCCCCTCTAGAAGGTCCGTCAGCCATCACCTCACATCTTTTAATGCATATTTTACATGCACCTAAGGGCTAAGCCATGTTGTCTCCTGTCTACACGACTTTAGAAGGCATGGAGATGGCTTTTGACAGCAGCTGAGTTAGAGCTGGTAGTATGACAGAAGGGTGAGATTGGAGAACCAGCCCATAAAGCTAAAACTGTGGCCGCTCAGTACAGGATGAATAATCCAATTCATATCAGCAAATCAGAGGGCAGCTGTGTCACCGCGGCTGAACAGCCTTCACAGTAGTTACCAGAATCTTCTGGGAAAGACTCAACAAGGCAACACCAGATGGCGCGTGTTTAAGAGTGATTTTCACCTCAAATCCTTGACAATTACAGAAATCAAAATGCTTCAAGTAGTGAGCTCTAGGAAACAGATGTGAATACCACCTTCTCTAATCTAATGCCAGATAAATAAGGTATCATTAATTTTAATGAACACATTCCAACAGAAGAAGTATATATGCTTTATGCCTATGAAGAACTGAATCAAACTTTCCCCAAAGAGCATAGCTCTGAAGTCACACACACCTGGAAATGATCACCAGTGTGGTGACCTTGGTCAAGTCATTTAATCTCACCAGGTCTCAGTTTCTCCATCAGTGAAAGGGAGTCATAACGAGAATGGAATCAGATGAAGGTCTGTGGCACATCAGGGTCTTGTGAAGAAACAATTTTCACATGAGAACTTTCCTTTAAAGCAGTTTCGACTCCCACCCTCCTGGATGTGGGGGGAATGTGGCCAGCTGGTAGTGGCAGTGAAATCTCTGCTCTCAACCACTTCCTGCCTCAGTGTCCCCTCTGTCCCTACCCTGTCCAATCCCTCCCACCTATTGCCAACATCAAAGGCATCATCAGAATGTGGAACACTTGAGGACAATCTGAATCAGCGCCCCTGGAGACTCCCTCGCCCAAGGATTCCTTTCCACACCCCCTCTTCTCCATCTCCACCAACAGACAAGCACCATCTCTTCTCTCTAGAGATGTGAGGGCTCCTGGAGGCAGCATCTAGAGGCGTTAGCCTCTTCTCATGAAATCATCTTCCATCAGCTGTCAACTTCTAAACCTCCCAGTGACAAGAGCAGCTCATTCCCTCCAGACACCAACACTTCATTAGATTCACTGGAACAAATGTCTTCTCTCTGAGAGAATCCGTTCAATGCCCCTGTGTGCCTGAGCAGGAAATGAGGGCACCCTCCTTGCTGCTCTGGAACCTCTCTCATGCCCAATGGGGGATATGGGAGTCTTCAACAGGGAATCTGATCCTGGAGAAACTCCTGCACACGGGATGCTCAAATTCCAAGCTCTGCCCTGAGACCAGAGGAGTGCAGTCTCCCGGTGCCACCAACCAGTGGTATGAGTGGACTAAAACCCTGGGACTTCAGTGGGGCCTCAGTCCTCATCTGCAAAATGGGATGACAAGTCCCTCTCCTAAGATACTGGTAGGAATTAAAGGCGATACTTTATGTAAGCGTCTCTAAAATGCCATTGTCCCCAGACCAGCATGCGAGAGCACATTTTTCCCACAGCTAGGGCAGCCTAGAGACAGACTAAGCCCCATTGTGCACACACATATTAGCCATCTGCTTGCACTGCACCGTGCCTGCTAACATCCCACTGGCCAGAGCAAGTCACGTGACCCAGGAAGCTTGGGCCCACAGTGGGAAGAGGGTGGGAGCAGTTAGAACAACACTCCATCCGGCGACGATGGTATATTGTTGAGCTGGGATTTGCACCCACGTTCCCTTTGAGGGCAAAACCTCCACATTATTAACTTGCAGTGACTCAAATTAAGAATGCATTTTTTTTTTTTTTACACTTACAGGTTTTTTGTTAACATCCATCTATGATTGGCCTTAAGTTGTTTTCCCAGGAGGGAAAAGCCTATTTAGCGAGCGTTTATGGGCTAGGACTGGGAGTGGTTTATATACATTAACCACTGCAACAACCCTGTGAGGTAGATATTATCCCATTTTAGAGAAGAAAAACCTGAGGCACAGAGAGGTTAAATACGTTGCCCGGGTCCTCACAGTGCTCCATCCTCACAGGCATAGCGAGGATACGAACCAGACTGGCTGTCTCTAACACGTGGACTCTCCCCACTGGGCTTACCTGGGACGAGGGCAACCTTGAGACTCTGGCAGTGTTGAGCGGGCAGCAGGGAAGGCCCCACCCTACTCGGGATGGTTTCTGTCATGAGCAGTCTCAGTTCTGATTTCACACGGCCAGAAGATCCCCCCTGCTGTTAACACACCCTGCTGCCTTTGGAGACTTGGCCTCACCTAGTGCGGGCAGCTGTTGTGATACCCATTTTAAAGGCAAGGAGCCTGAGGGGTGGGAGGGAGCCACCACTGTGGCTCTTCCTGGAGCCAGCATTGGAACCCTGGGGCCCCTGGAGCCACCAGACCTGGGAGCTGAGAAGAGGGACACAGGGGTCCAGCAGCCCCCACACTTGGGGTGGGTGGGGGCACAGGGCCCTGGCTGAGGCAGAACATTGGGGTATCCCCAGTATGGAGGGGGGCGGGAGCCTTGTGTCTCAGACAGGCCTCCGTGAGGCTTTCCTCCCAGGGGCGTCCTGGAGGACAGGACAAACCTGAACTCTGGCCCCTCCCTCCCCTCAAACCACAGCAGAGAAAATACACGAATACATACTTCATTGCAAAAAGGATATTCTCTCTTAGAAATCTTTCCCACTCAACCTTTTCTCCTAGGAGCATCCACCCCTCCTTACCTCTTGGCCCAAGATGGCCTCTTCGTGACTCAGCCCCAGACTGCTCAGCTGCCTGCTTGATTGCTTGCTTAATTCAAGGAACGCGAGGAGTTTGCTACGTGTGTGCCCCTAAATCACAGGGCCCCCCAGCAGCCTTGCTAGCAACAGAAATGCTCCAAGGACAGGGATGCCTGGGTGGCTCAGTCATTAAAGGTCTGACTTCAGCTCAGGTCATGGTCTCAGTGGTTCCGTGAGTCCGGTCCCTGTCAGGCTCTGTGCCGACCGCTCAGGGCCTGGAGCCTGCTTCAGACTGTGTCTCCCTCCCTCTCTCTCTCTCTCTCTGCTCCTCCACGGCTCATGGGGTCTCTCTCAAAATAAATAAACATTAAGAAATTTAAAAAGGGGAGGAGCCAAAATGACAGAACAGCACGGAAGTCTTTTTTCCATCTCGCATACATGCAATACAGCCAGATAAACACTAAACCATCCTGCACACCTAGAAAACTGAATTGAGGATTACCACCACAGTGTGCACAACTTGAACCACGGAACTCAGCAGGTGCGCGGAGAGGTGAACTGGGGGAGAGAGGAGCCGCGGAGGGCAGGGAGCTGTTTCTGCTTGCGGAGAGAGGACGGGAGAGCACCTCCCATAAAAGCAGCTTGGAGAGAAAGTGCAAAAGTGGAAACAGCTGCGAGGACTGAACTAAAAGGGGAGAAAGAAGAGGGTTTAAATTCCATTAAGACTTCTCTGTAAACCGGGGAAACACAGAGTCTGAAGCTCTGCAGCTCAGTATCTGCTGGTGCTCTGGTGGGAAGGGCGCATCTCCAGGGGCACAGTGGGCCCAGGAGGTCCTCGGGCCACACATGATTTTCCATAATCCGAAAACGCTGCTGCGACACGATCACGTGAACTTTTTCTGGGGCGGGGAGGCACCAGCTGCAGTCTCTGGGCATCCGCAGCAGTAAGGTCAGGTCCCATGAACATCCCTGGCTGTGGCAGGAACCGGCCATTACTCGGTGAGACCTTCCCCCAGAGGATCTGAGCGGGTCAAAGCCGCAGTCCTGCAGAAGTGAGGGGTCGGGAGACACAGCCGCATCTGAGATAAATCTCAGGAAGGAGGCGCCGACTGGCTGCTTGACGGCTTGATCATGGCCAGCGTAAAAGTGGGGAGTGGATGGAAGCCAAAGACGAAGGATGGGTGCGCGATTGCTGGTCGCACAGAGTTCTGGAATACTAGAGAGTGGGTAGCTGGGTAACGCCAGGTTCACCCCACGCGCACATGCGCATTCACGCCTACAGGCGCCACAACAATCCTCCTCCCCCAGTAAGCTAAGCAGCGCCATCAACTAGAGAAGGGAGCCATTACACTATGCCCTGCCCAAGTAGGCCAACCTCTGTCTTCAGGAACACCACACATCTCTCCACTTGCTTTAAATCTCTCTGCTTGGTTAGTTTATGGACTATAAAGTGCTTCATAGTTTGACTTCTAGGGGAAAATGATGTAGTATCTATCGTATTTCAGTCTGTTCACTGGTCCATCTATTCAATTTTCTTTTTTTTTTCCATTTCTTTGCTTGAATACAGAAAGAAAAAAATATTTTTATTTTCAATTTTGATTAAAATATTTTTCTTTTTTCTTAAAAAATTTGCCTTAAGTTTTTTCTTAAATTTTTACTTTTTGTAAGTTTTTCAAATTCTATTTTACCTCCATCATTTCAATTTATTCTGTTTCATTGTATTCATTTTCTCAAATTTTCAAACATTTTCCTTTTTTTCTTTTTTTCCCTTTTTTCTCGAATCAATCAAGCTCCTTTCAATAACCAAACCAAAATACACCTAGAATCTAGTATCATTTATTTGATTTTGTGTGTGTGGCATTTTTAATTATTTTAATATTTTTTACCTTATTAATTCCCTTTCTTTCTTCAAAATGATGAAATGAAGGAATTCACCCCAAAAGAAAGAACAGGAAGAAACGACAGCCAGGGACTTAAACAACACAGATACAAGCAAGATGTTTGAACCAGAATTTAGAATCATAATAAGAATACTAGCTGGGGTCAAAAATAGATTAGAATCCCTCTCTCTATGGAGTTAAAAGAAGTAAAAATAAGCTAGTCAGGATGAAATAAAAAATGCTATACCAGAGCTGCAATCTCAAATGGATGCCATGGTGGCAAGGATGTAGAGCACTGAATCACTTATACAGAGGACAAACTTATGGAGAATAATGAAGCAGAAAAAAAAGAGGGAGACTAAAGAAAAGGAGCATGATTTAAGAATAAGAGAAATCAGTGACTCATTAAAAAGAACAACATCAGAATCACAGGGGTCACAGAAGATGTAAAGAAAAAGGGGTAGAAGGTTATATGAGCAAATCATAGTGGAAAACTTTCCTAACCTGGAGAGAGACACAGACATCAAAATCCAGGAAGCACAGAGGACTCCCACAAGATTCAACAAAAACTGACAATCAGCAAGGCATATCATAGTCAAATTCACAAAATACTCAGGCAAGTATTAATGTATTGAAGTATTTCATGATTTGGCAGCAAGGGGGAAAAAGTCCTTAACCTACAAGGTAAGACATCAGGTTTGCAACAGGCCTATCCACAGAAACGTGGCAGGCCAGAAAGGAGTGGCAGGATATATTCAATGCGCTGAATCAGAAAAATATGCAGCCAAGTATTCTTTATCCAGTAAGGCTGTCATTCAAAATAAAAAGAGAGATTAAAAGTTTCCCAGACAAAAATTAAAAGAGTTTGTGACCACTAAATCAGCCCTGCAAGAAATTTTAAGGGGAACTCTCTGAGGGGAGAAAAGACAAAAAGAAAAAAAAAAAAAAAAGAGCAAAAGTGACAAAGACTAGAAAGGACCAGAGACAAACACCAGAAACTCTAATGCTACAAGAAACATAATGGCAATAGACTTTTATTTTTCAGTACTCACAATAAACATCAACGTCCAATCAAAAGACATAGGGTAACAGAATGGATAAGAAAACAAGATCCATCTATATGTTGTTTACAAGAAACCCACTTTAGACCTAAACACACCTTCAGATTGAAAATAGAGGATGAAAAACCATCTAACATGGTTGACAAAAGAAAGCCGGAGTATCTCTACTTTTATCAGATAATCTAGACTTTAAAGATTGTAACAAGAGATGAAGAATGGCATTATATCATGATTAAGGGGTCTATCCATCAAGAAGACATAACAATTGTAAACATTTATACTCCAAATGTGGTAGGACCCACATATACAAATCAATTAATCACAAACCAAAAAAACCTCATTGATAATAATACCATAATAGTAGGGGGCTTCAATACCCCACTTACAACAATGGACAGATAATCTAAACATAAAATCAGCAAGGAAACAATGGCTTTCAATGACACGGTGGACCAGATGGACTTGACAGATATATTCAGAACATTTCATCCTAAAGCAGCAGAATACACGTTCTTCTCCAGTGCACATGGCACATTCTCCAGAATAGATCACATACTGGGACACAAGTCAGCCTTCAACAAGTACAGAAAGATCAAAATCATGCCATGCATATTTTCAGACCACAATGCTATGAAACTCAAAATCAGCCACAAGAAAAAATTTGGAAAGATAAATACTTTGAGACTAAAGAACATCCTACTAAATAATGAATGAGCTAACCAAGAAGTTAAAGAGGAAATTAAAACGTACATGGAAGCCAGTAAAAATGATAACACCACAGCCCAAAATCTCTGGGACACAGCAAAGGGGGTCATAAGAGGGAAGTATATCGCAATCCAGGCCTTCCTAAAGAAGGAAGAAAGGTCACAGATACACAACCTAACCTTACACCTCAAAGAGCTGGAAAATAAAAGCAAATAAAACCCAAAACCAGCAGAAGACAGGAAATAATAAAGATTAGAGCAGAAATCAGTGCTATTGAAACTAAAACAAAAAACAAAGAAAGAAAAACAAAACCAGACAAAACAGTAGAACAGATCAATGAAACCAGAAGCTGGTTCTTTGAAAGAATTAACAAAATTGACAAATCACTAGCCAATTTGATCGAAAAGGGAAAGGACTCAAATAAATAAAATCAAGAATGAAAGAGGAGAGATCACAACTAACACAGCAGAAATGAAAACAATAATAAAAGAATATTATGAACAATTATATGCCAATAAAATGGGCATTCTGGAAGAAATGGACAAGTTCCTAGAAAGCTATAAACTAACAAAACTGAAACAGGAAGAAATAGAAAATTTGAATAGGCCCTTAACCAGTAAAGAAATCGAATTGGTAATAAAAAATCTCCCAACAAACAAGAGTCCAGGGCTGGACGGCTTTCCGGGGGAATTCTACCAAACATTTAAGGAAGAGTTAACATCTGTTTCCTTGAAACTGTTTCAAAAAATAAAAATGTAAGGAAAGGAAACTTCCAAATTCTTTCTATGAAGCCAGCATTGCCTTGATTCCAAAACCAGACAAAGACCCCACTAAAAAGGAGAACTACAGACGAATTTCCCTGATGAAGATGGATGCAAAAATCCTCAACAAGATATTAGCTAAATGGATCTAACAATACATTAAAAAAAAATACTCACCACACGAAGTTGGATTTATACCTGGGATGCAGGGCTGGTTCAATATCTGCAAAACAATCAATGTGATTCATCATCTCAATAAAAGAAAGGACAAGAACCAAATGATCCTCTCAACAGATGCAGAGAAAGCATTTGACAAAATACAGCGTCCTTTCTTGATTAACAAAAAAAAAAAAAACTTAAGAAAGTAGAGATAGAAGGATCATACCTTGAGATAATAAAAGCCATATATGAAAGACCCAATGCTAATATCATCCTCAATGGGAAAAAACTGAGAGCTTCCCCCCTAAGGTCAGGAACAAGACAGGTATGTCCACTCTCCCCACTGTTATTCAACATAGTATTGGAAGTCTTAGCCTCAGCAATCAGATAACACAAAGAAATAAAGGGCATCAAAATCAGCGAGAAGGAGGTCAAACTTTCACTCTTCACAGATGACATGATACTCTATATGGAAAACCCAAAAGATTCCACCGAAAAACTATAAGAACTGATTCATGGGCTCAGCAAAGTGGCAGGATATAAAATCAATGCACAGAAATCAGTTGCATTCATACACACCAACAATGAAGCAACAGAAGGAGAAATCAAGGAATTAATCCTATTTACAACTGCACCAAAACCACAAAATAACTAGGAATAAATCTAACCAAAGAGGTGAAAAATCTATACACTGAAAACTACAGAAAGCTTATGAAAGAAACTGAAGACACAAAAAATGGAAAAATATTCCATGCTCCTGGATAGGAAGAACAAATATTGTTAAAATGTCACTACTCCTCAAAGCAATCTACACATTCAATGCAATCCCTATCAAAATTGCACCAGCATTCTTCTCAAAGCTAGAACAATCCTAAAATTTGTTTGGAACCAAAAAAGTCTCCAAATAGCCAAAGTAATATTGAAGAAGAAAACCAACACGGGAGGCATCACCATCCCAGACTTTATCCTCTACTATAAAGCTGTCATCATCAAGACAGTATAGTATTGCACAAAAACAGACATATAGGCCAGTGGAATAGAATAGAGAACCCAGAAGTGGACCCACAAGTGTACGGCCAACTAATCTTTGACAAAGCAGGAAAGAATATCCAATGGAAAAAAGACAGCCTCTTTAACAGATGGTGTTGGGAGACCTGGACAGCAACATGCAGAAGAATGAAGCTAGACCACTTTCTTATACCATACACAAAAATAAACTCAGACTGGATGAAGGGCCTGAATGTGAGACAGCAAACTATCAAAACCCTAGAGGAGAGAGCAGGAAACAACCTCCTTGACGTCAGCTGCAGCAATTTCTCACTCGACACATCTCCAAAGCCAAGGGAATCAAGAGCAAAAATGATCTATTGGGACCTCATCAAGATAAGCTTCTGCACAGCAAAGGAAACAATCAACAAAACTAATAGGTAACCAACAGAATGGGAAAAGATATTTGCAAATGACATATTGGGTAAAGGACCAGTATCCAAAATCTCTAAGGAACTCACCAAACTCCACACTTGAAAAACAAATAATCCAGTGAAGAAATGGGCGGAAGGTATGGACACTTCTCCAAAGAGGACATCCAGATGGCCAACAGACACATGAAATGATGCTCAGCATCACTCATCATCAGGGAAATACAAATCAAGACCACACTGAGATACCACCTCATACCTGTCAGAACGGCCAACATTAACAACTCAGGCAACAACAGGCAAGGATGTGGACAGGCGAGGATGCTGGCGAGGATGTGGAGAAAGAGATCTCTTTTGCACTGCTGGTGGGAATGCAAACTGGTGCAGCCACTCTGGGAAACAGTAAGGAGTTTCCTTAAAAAATTAAAAATAGAACTACCCTATGGCCCAGCAATTGCATGACTAGGTATTTATCCAAGGGATACAGGTGTGCCGTTGAAGCAGCACATGCACCACAATGTTTATAGCAGCACTATCAACAACAGCCAGAGTATGGAAAGAGCCCAAATGTCCACTGACAGATGAATGGATAAAGAAGATGTGGTTTATATATACACAATGTAGTATTACTCGGCATTCAAAAAGAACGAAATCTTGCCATTTGCCACTACATAGATGGAGCTAGAGAGTATTATGCTAAGTGAAATTAGTCAGTCAGAGAAAGACAAATATCCTACGACTTCACTCATATGAGGACTTTAAGATACAAAGCAGATGAACATAAGGGAAGGGAAGCAAAAATAATATAAAAACATGAAAGAGGAAAAAACATAAGAGACTCTTAAGTATGGAGAACAAACAGAGGGTCACTGGAGGGGTTGTGGGAGGGGGGATGGGCTAAATGGGGAAGGGGCATTGAGGAATCTACTCCTGAAATCATTGTTGCACTATATGCTAACTAACTTGGATTTAGATTTTTAAAAATAAATAAATAATTTTTAATATAAAAATTAAAAAAAACATACAGCGCCAAGGACAAAAGATTTCAGATGAGGTGCTTGGCTAGAAACGGAGATGACGCGTTGTGTGAGGTCCAGTGCTGGAATTGCAGCTGAGCCATTGCAACAGACCCTTGAACAACAGGGGTCTGAACTGTGCGGATCCACTTCAATGAGTATTTTTTTCAATACACATTGGAAAAGGTCCTGGAGATATGCCATATACATATACATGGAGATATGCAACAATTTGAAAAAAACCAACAGACGAACCACGTAGGCTAGAAATATCAAAAAAAAAAAAAAAAAACAAGAAAAAGTTAGGTATTATCGTAAGAATGCAGTATACAATAAATACATAAACAAAATATGCCTTAGATGGCCATGTGACCAGGAAGGCTTCTGGTGAACCATAGGCTATTAGTACTGTAGGTACCAACACTAAAAACAAGGAGGTTTGACACAAAAATCAGGACTTATGGCTGCTCCTGAAGCCTGGGAGGCTCTGCTCACAGGCCACACCAGGCCAGGACTAGTGAGCCATGGAGGCACCCACGGTGCACAATCTAAGGCGCCTCACTCCCCAGTCAGTGCCCAGCACCCCCAGACCAGCCACAGTGGCTGGGCAGGGCATCGTGTTTGTCAGGGCTGTTTTTAGCTTTGGCCAATGTCTCTGTTTGCCCTGAGTGGACCCTCGGGAAGTTGAGCCACATCCTACTCCCCTCTGTTCCCCTCTTTTCTTTCTTTCCCCCCCCACAATTGGCAGTCTGTTTTTTTTTTCCTTAACTGAGTTAGAATTCACATATGGTAAAGTGGATCTTAAAGAATCAACTCAGTGAGTTTTGACAGGTCTTTGCTCCATGTAACAACCACCCCCATCAAGACACAGAGGCCTTCCCTCAGCCCAGAAAGCTCCCTCCCCACTCCCAATCACCCCGCCTCCTCACGCCACTGATGTGCCTTCTAACACCAGGAACATTTTCCCCTGTTCTAGGACTTCACAAGGATGAATCCTACACGGTGCAGTTCTCAGGGCCCGTCCGGTGTCGCTCAGCATGCCACCTGTGACACTGGCCTGTTGCTGCAGTCTCCCCAGTAGCTCCTTTCTCATTCATTTCATTTCATTTCAGAGAGAGAGAGAGAGAGAGAGAGAGAGAGAGAGAGAGAGAGAGAGAGCATGAGCAGGGAAGAGAGGGGCAGAGGGAAAGAGAGGGAATCTCAAGCAGGCTCCACACACAGCATGGAGCCTGACATAAGGCTCAATCCCACCGCCCTGGGACCAGATCGTGAGCTGAGCCAAAGTCAAGAGTCAGTTGCTCAACCAACTGAGCTGCCCATGCGTCCCCTCAGTGCCGCCTTTTTATTCCACTCGGGACTGTATCACATCGGGTGTAGCCATTCTCCTGCTGGTGGACAACTGAGTCATTTATGGGTTAGTGTGAATAACTATATATGAACAAGTTTCAGAGTATTTGCTGGAATCTCTAAACCCCTCACATCCATGAGGGAAGAGACAACATAGATTAGGCCCAGTCTTCATGATCCTCATCCCCTTCTCCAGCTTTAAAAAATCCTTCTTGGGGCGCCTGGGTGGCTTAGTCGGTTAAGCGTCCGACTTTCACTTAGGTCATGATCTCGCGGTTCGTGGGTTCGAGACCCGCGGGCTCTGTGCTGACTGCCAGCTCAGAGCCTGGAGCCTGTTTCAGTCTGTGACTCCCTCTCTCTCTGACCCTCCCCTGCTCACGCTGTCTCTCTCTCTCTCCTAGAAATAAATAAAACATTAAAAAAAAATAAAAAAAAAAAATCCTTCTTCTTTGCCGACCCTTTCTGTGGGGCCACAGAGTGAAGGATCTGCCAGGAAGGACAGAGGGGAGGGACCAGCCACAGATGGAAATTTAGTTAAAGACTGCTATGATACCACACACATACACACACATGCATATGCACATTCATGCATGAGCACAGGCACACAGAGAGGCATGCACACACATGCATACACGTGCATATGTGCACAGGCACACATGGGCATGCACACACGTGCATACATATGCATATGTGCACAGGCACACACAGAGGCATGCACACACGTGCGTACATATGCATAGGCACACACAGAGGCACACACAGAGGCATGCACACACATGTACTCACATTCATATGCACACAGGCATGCACACACATGCATACATATGCATATGTGCACAGGCACACAGAGGCATGCACATATGTACATACATATGCATCTGTGCACACAGAGGTATGCACATACGTGCACACACATCTATATGCACATGGCACACATACAGAGGCATGTACACGTGCACACACACATGGCCAAGCCACACAGCCCAGTCACTGGGGGGGTTGGGCCCAGCCTGCTTAGATCAGCTCTATCTCATGAAGGTATCAATCATTTCATGGTCTGTTTTCTAGCTGCCTGCTTTGTCTCTGACCCTGCGTACCAATCCTGGAGCTGCCAGTTTTCTCTTTCTACATAAGACACCATTTTGCTCATATCACGCATTGCTCTGGCACCCTGCATGCCCCAAGTCTGATCTGCATGGGCCACAGGTGGCGGCTCCCCCAGCCTCTCCCCTGGACACACTCAACACCTGTTCCCACTGTAGGGCCTTTGGCTGGGTGGGCGTTCTTGCTTTTTATCTAAGGTTTCTCCTGGTCAGTTGCCCCTCCTGGATGAAGCCATTCCCAAATAACAGCAGCCCTGATGCTCTCCCCATGATCTGCCCCTGCAGACACACTGTCACCTGTCCCAGCCCTGTCTCTGCTGTTCTTATTGCAGTGACCACCTAGGGGCAGAGCTGGAGGGAGCAGAGAGGTACTCGGTCAGGTGCTTCAAGGATGGCCCCTGGTGTTCTGGGCTAACAGGAGAGGTCTGAACCTGCATACTGAGGGTAACGGGGTGGGGGTGGGGGGACAGGGTGAATCAGGTATGGTGGAGACAGATCTTGGTCCTCGGCCCCCTTGGCTGCTGCCTGGGGTGCCTTGGTCCTTGAGGCACAGGAGCTGCTCCCCAGTGGGCATGCCAGTCCTCACAGCCCCTAAGTGTACAGGTAAATATGAAGGCCACCTTTCCTCAAGTATCAGTGAATCCCAAATATAAAGCTTTCCCAGGAAGATCTATCAGATTGTTTATGACCATCTACCTACAGGGATCAAATGAAACTATTCAAATGTCCTGTATCTTTTATTAATTGGTTGCACACAAATCCTCCGCATCTCTTAAGACTAGATTGTCTTGTGCTACTTTTCTTCCCGGTTAGGTCTGGCCCAGTCTGAGTACATAGCTGCTTTGCACACCCCAAGAATAGCCCCAAGACGGGGGTATGTGAGGGGTCCCCCATGGTGGCAAGAACTGGGACTGAAGTTCTCCTGAGGGTCCATGGGTTGGGCAAGACAGAGGGGGCAGGACAGAATGGATGCCTAGGCTCCTCCCCCAGGAAGTAAATGGATCGCTCCCCTTCAGACAGACCAGCCCTGGCTGGTTTCCCTGCGGTTTCCAGTCACAGCCAGTCCTGACTCACCCATGTCTCCATGCCAAGGTTTCTGGATTAGGCCAGAGAGAGAGAGAGCAAGAGACAGAGACAGAGACAGACAGACAGACAGAGCCAGAGAGCCAGAGATAAACAGATACATGCATATTGAGACCAGACCAAGATAAAGTTCTAGCCAGAGAGACACACAGAGAAAGAGCAAGAGACGGACATACACTCACACACACACACAGACTCAGAACACCAGCCAGATCCTGAGGCCCTCAGAGACACAGACACAGAGACCCCAGAGAAACACTGAGTCACTGAAGCAGATGCAGAGATGAGGAGAAGAAGACACAGCACCAAAGAAAGACAAAATCTGCAGGAATCATACGGACAACTAGCCCCTGTGATTGTGATGGCTGTGCAGGGGCTAAGCACAGGGCCTCCTCTGGCCTTTCATGACCAGCAAGCCCCCACCTTCCTGAAAGATCACATGTGGGAGGCTCTTCATGAGTCCAATAACCTCACCCAATGCCAGATCCTGACCTGGAATGCTTTCTCAGAAAGGGCTTCTCGAAATGCAGTTAAAGGCCTTGCAGTCATGACTGGGAATGCAGCCCTCCCCCACCCCAGGACAGAATGAGGCCGCTCGGCCGCCAGCCCCAGCCTACAGTGTGACATGGCTGAGGCCACATGTAGGGACAGCTCACAAGCTGTCCATGGCAGCCACATGCTGAGTCTACAAAAAGGCAGGAGAAACACCAAGACTCCAGAGCTGTGCCTGGCCACCTGGCCCTCAACACCCCAGGACCCTGGGCTCAACAGTAAAGGCCGGGAAGACAGAGGGAGGGGTGACTTGGGGATTGTGGTCCCAACCACGGCATGACTTGCCCTGTGTGTCTATCTGCAGCTGTTACCCCGAGGAAGCCAGGAGAAGGGGATGTTCCTCAAGACGATGGCTATAAATAAACTTGGAGCCACATGGGTTCAGACCAGGGAGCTATTTCAGGGTTAGAACAAATGCTGGCCTCTGATGAAGGAGAAATTCCACCAGAAGCTCAGAGCACTTCCCTCAAGCCTGGGATTAAGTGTTTCTCCAAGTCATGAATGCAGGCCAAAGCGGCCGCCCTGGCGGCTGGCAGGGCAGCCGGGCGCCCCACTCACGCCACACAGTCCAGAAGGGCTGTGGTCCCGCGTATTCTCCCAACTCCTCCCCAAAGAGCACTTTTTCTGTCTGCTGACCAACCGTGCAAACAGATGCACCAACTGGCCCCCAAAATAGATCATAGTAGTTGTGCCTTACTAAGAATAAATGTTCAAAAACCTTTTTTAAAAAAATGCTGCACAATGTGAAAGTACTTAATGCCACAGCGCTGTACACTTAAAAATGGTTGAAATGGGGTGGCTCAGTCAGTTGAGCATCTGAACCTTGACTTATGTATGCTCAGGTCCTGATCCCAGGGTCGTGAGATCGAGCCCCACATGCTTACTTAGCACGGATCCTGCTTGGGATTCTCTTTCGCTCTTTCCCTCTGCTCCACTCTCTCTCTCTCTCTCAAAATAAAATAAATCTTTAAAAAATGGTTGAATTGGTAAATTTAATGCTATATAATATATTTGACATAGTCTTTTTGCAATATTTTCTAATGTTTATTTTTGAGAGAGAGAGGGAGAGACAGAGTATGAATTGGGGAGGGGCAGAAAGAGGGAGACAGAATCTGAAGCAGGTTCCAGGCTCTGAGCTGTCAGCGCAGAGCCCAACGTGGGTCTCAAACCCATGAAGGACAAGATCATGACCTGAGCCGAAGTTGGACGCTTAACTGATTGAGGCACCCAGGTGCCCCAATTTTTTTTTAATGAGAGATTCAGACAGTGTTGTCAGATCTCTCAGTTCTGGTTTCCTTGAGTTGGTTTCACTGAAAAATAATCTCTTTCCCACCCAGCAGCAAAATGGCCAGAACCCCCTCCAGCTCAGCAAGTCCTCACATCAGTGGGTTGCTCCCATCCACCTCAACTAGCCAAGTCCTGGGCCTCACTCACTGCTCACCTGGGGTCACATGCCCACCCAGCAGCCCACCAAGCAGCAGCAGCGGGGTGAGAAGGTAAAGCATGGACGCGCTCCCTGATCAGGTTTGGCTCCAAGCTCGGGGACATCCACCTCTGGTGCTGGCAGAAGACTGCGCATTGCAAGCCTCCACACCATCCCCACCCCGCCCCAAATGGTCTGCCTGAGGGCTTTTGTCCTGTAGGAAGGCACAGGGCAAGCTGACAAGCTGGGGGGTTCTCTCCCCAAAGCAGCCCCGGGCCCTTGATGGAAAAGGGAGTGGTCAACACCGGCCTGGAGGTGCGTCCAGCACCCTCTCCCACAGCGGTGCCCTCACCTCTGTACCATTTCCCAGGATCACCCTAAGTGAGCGGCTTGCACTTGAATCCCTGTCTCAGGGTCCAGAGGTGCCAGGACACTGCTCAGAAGGGGAGAACGGGCCTGGCAGGCGGCACCCAGCTTCCTCTCCTTGTGTCTACATGTACAGGGGCTCAGCTCAGGGCCGGGGAGACGGCTGAACCACAAGGCCTCTGCCCCAGGGAATGGGCTTCCCTGAAACTCCTTCCCTGCAATACATACCTCTCTGTCTCTGTCCCCGGGCAAAATCCCTCCAAAAGAATTCCTGCTTCGAAAGACAGGATGGTGCCTCCTGGCAAGACATTCAGCTGCTAAATGTCAGAGGCACCGGGGCAGCAACAATGGATTTGAGCAGAAAATGATAATAAAAAAGAGATTCAAACAGAGCACTGGTGCTAGAGAAGGCCTGGCGGCCGGCACACGGGGCCACAGCCCAGCAATGGCGTCCTTGAGGCTCAGCTGTCACTTGAGGGGCTGTGATTCGGTCCTGAGTAACCTGAGTAAGAAACAAACAGAATCCCCTCTTGTTCATGAGTGTAAGGAGTTAAGGGGATTTCATGGGAGAAGGGGCTCCTAATGGCTCACTCAGGGTGGGACGCAGAGGCTCCTGCTCGGCAGCCTACCTGCGCTGAGCCTCCTATTCGCGCTGCTTGCGGGCACAGCTGCCCTCTTGGTGGCCAGTGCGGGACCCTTCCTGGCCGAGGAAAGCAGTGGCCCTGCAGGCTCCAGACTGTTAAACCGGTGGCTAGGATCTACGGATGGTTCAGAGTGAGAACTATGCTTCCCCTGATTCTCACAACAACCCCATGCTCCCATTTTACAGATGAATAAACTGTGGTCCAGCACAGCTGGTCAGTGGTAGGGGCGGGGCGGTGTTTTGAAAGTCCCAGGTAATCTCCAGAGACCTTATGTGCTGTAGGATTCTGTGTGCAGGAATGGGGGAAGTCAGTGAGATGAGGAAGGGATGGTGGAGACAAAGATCACACACACACACACACACACACACACACACACACACACACACACACACTACACACGGTGCCCTGAGCTCAGTGCAGCCAACTGAATGGACCTTCTGGCAGCAGTGCTCACCTAAGCCCGCCCAAGTCTGGGTCTGGTTAAGGTCCCGCCGGCAGAGGAGGGGGTGAGAACAGGCTGGAGAAACACAGGCCAGGCACGTGGGCTTTGGCCCCTTCCATTCCAAGACTCTGTGCATCAGTGGGACCCAAGGATTTTTTCAGGGCCGCCTGCCTCAGGACCACCTCTGTTACCTCCTGGCTCAGAGAGGCTCTATCCCT
Source organism: Proteles cristata cristata (assembly GCA_017311185.1). Taxonomy (NCBI): domain Eukaryota; kingdom Metazoa; phylum Chordata; class Mammalia; order Carnivora; family Hyaenidae; genus Proteles; species Proteles cristata. The sequence goes on from JAESUZ010003188.1 coordinate 549,767, forward strand.
CCCCAGCAACACCCCACACCTGCATTAGCAGGCTCCCCGTGTCCCCATGAAAACTAGGCCACTGTGTCCTTCTACCTGTAACGAGGGGCACTGTAATGAGAGCTCTGTCAGTCACGTAACAAGAGAGAATGAAGCTTGACCGGCTGGAAAATTGAGGGTAAGTACAGCCACAGACCCAGTCACCATCCTGAAGGTCTTTCCCTCTGCAGTCAGGGTGCTGGCTTGAGAGAGCCGGACACAGGAGCACAGCACAAAGGGGCCGCTGTGGCCCCGGATGCTGCTGCCCCTCTATAAGGGCTTTGGCAACAACAATCTGAAACCTCCCTTCCCCTCGGCATCCCAGGCCTGCGTCATTTGGGGTCAGGCTGTGAGGCGGCCTCAGTAAGGTCCCTCCTGAGGACCTCTCCCTCCCTTCCTCTGGTCCCAAATCAATGGCTTATGCAAAATACCCCAACTTGTGGGGCACCTGACTGGCTCAGTCGGTTAATCTCTGGACTCTGTATTTCAGTTCAGGTCACGATCTCACAGTTCTTGGGATGGAGCCCCGCACTGGGCTCCATGTCAATAATGCAGAGCCTGCTTGAGATTCTCTCTCTCCCCTTCTCCTTCTGCCCCTCCCCTGAGCTCTCTCTCTCAAGACTAAAATTAAATTAAATTAAATTAAATTAAATTAAAAAATAAAGTCACATGTAAAAAATTTTAATAAATAAAAAGGGTTTTTAAAAAATATAAAGAAAAAAAGAAAGAGAAAGCAAGCAAGCAGGCAAGCAGTAAGGCACGTGCATTTAGGACGCTGAGAAATGGGCTCAACTGCCTGTCAGAACACACATTTGGAGGAGGCACCAAAAGGTCACAGGTTACTATGATCATTGAAATGGGTCAACCGAAATGGAGTGGAGGGAAGGTCAGGGGTGTTGGTGGGGGAGCGTGACCTGCCTGAACCCTCTGGGCTTCCAGGTTCAAGCCACTGAGTTGCAGCCAAAGAAAACAGGAAAGGGAGAAATTGTTTTTGTTTTGTTTTGTTTCTTTTCTGAATACCCATATTATAATATGTTATTATTATTGCTTGAAATGGAAGATAAAAAAAAAAAGGCCTTATGCTTTCTTCTCCTTCAAGATCACTGGCAAGGGAAGTGACATTAACAATCAACCACCATGTGCTGGACACGTTTCTAACTGGCATGTGACCCCCACGGAACTCCTGTGAGGGAGAAACTATTACTCCAGATGAAGACCTGAACGTCAGAGAGGTAACGCAGCTTGCCCGTGGTCACACAGGACAGGAGTACAGAGACTGGATTTGAACTTGGTTCTCTCTGACTCCAGGTCTATGTACTGCTTCACAACCCCCCACCTTTGGCCCCTTGGGAACATGGTGGCACAGCTCATGGCTTCATTCCACCCCAAAGCTGCTGTCAGGAGGTTCTCACTGGTTGCTTTTTATCTTTTCTTTTCTTTTTATCGAGAGATGGGCCAGATCTCACAAGCAAGTCAATCGTGCTTTCTCTTCTTAAGCGCTTCCTCCATTTTAACTCTCCCACCTCCCAAAGCAGCGCGGGTCCCTGATGTTGCCTGCGGCACAACCCACACCCCACCACGGAGTTTGTACTGTTCTATTTTGCCGAGGACGGAGGGGGAGAGACGCGGAGAAACGGTTCTCTGGGGCCCCGCCCGTGTCGGGAGGCTACGTGGGCCAAGTGCGGCCCCGGGCGGACCGTCTGGACACGCCCACCGCTGAGCACCAAGCGTTGCAACGCTGTGGCACCGAGTCCTGACGAGGGTGAGGGGCGCCTCCGCTGCGGGCGGGAGTGCGCGTTTTGTGCCGGACTTCTAACGCAACGTTGCTCGTGAAGAATGTCATGTTTACTGTAGATTTCGTTGGAAACTAGAAGCATCTGCTGAAACTGAACAAACACGCACGTAGCAATTCCGTTTCTAGGTAGACGCCCGATGGTGGCGATGAGCCTCACAAACATGGTGAATACATTTTTGTGTTAAGAAAGGTAGTATGTGGGATGCGGGGGCGGGGGGGGGGTCGGGGCTCGGTCGGTTAAGCTCATACTTCAGCTCAGGTCATGATCTCACAGTTCATGAGTTCAAGCCCGCATTGGGCTCTGTGCTGACAGCTGGCAGTCAGGAAGCCTACCTCAGATTCTGTGTCTCCCCCTCTCTCTCTGCCCCTCCTCTGCTTACATTCTGTCTCTCTCTCTTTCAAAAAATATAAATAAACATAAAAAAAAAAGAAAGGCAGTATGTGTACTTTATAGAAAGTTCAGAAACTTGAATGAATGGGAAAAAAAAAAGGTCATTATTTCCATCTCCCAGAGATAAATATTGTTAACATTTTAACTGGTTAAATAAAACAACCTTATGTATATGCATAAATCATAGAAAAATGTGGTATATAGTCTCTTGTTTGAAAAGTGTCACAAGCTTATTTGGCAATTATATCTCAATTATAAGCATTTTTGCATCTCATTCAATAACTTGCTATGACATAATTTTAACAGCTGAATAATATTCCAGGGCATGAACCAAGCATTTAATCAATCTCTTATAAACAGACACTGATGTTGTTTCCAGATTTCTGCTCTATATATACACCTCTGTCTGTATCTCTCTGATTATTTCCTGGCATGCTTTTTCTAAGCGAGATGGTTGGGCCAAAGAGTTATGAACATTTTCAAAGTTCTTGATACAGACTGTAGATCATTTTTCCAAAACACAGTGGCAGCTCACATTCCTTTCATGAGATATTAGACTGCCTTCTTCACAGCACTTTCCCCAAGTCTGAGCATTGTTGTTTTTTATTGTTTTTTAATCTTTGCCTGTTTCATAGGTGGAAAATACTGTGTTGTTTTAGCTTATTTCTCCCTGATTACTAGTGATGTTAAGTATATTTTTTTGATGTTTTATTATTTTGTATAAAATGTGGAAATCACTATTCTGAAAGAGTATAGTCTAATATAAGGGGATTTAAACTTAAGACAAAAATATTCACAATAGGGAAATATGTGTATTACTGCACATGACTATACATTACTAAAAAGTACTCTACAATAATTTCTGTCCCTGTAAAGAAACAAAATATTTCAAATAGCAACTGATACAGCGAACACATCAACATGTAGGATACAACAAAAACTCAACCCTTTCTCTTTGCTAATTAGATTTCCCAGAATCAGAGAATCATCACAAATTCCCAGCGTGACTTAGGCTTAAATCCTCCCCTCCTCCAGCTAGCCAGGCTCCAGGAGATTCGGGCCAGGGAGTGATTGCTATGCTCTTCTTCCTCATCTTTCCCCTCTGCTTGCTAAGGAAGTGGCTTCTGGTCTTCTCAGAGAGGCACAGAGGACAGGTGACAGGGACAGTTCTTACTTGTCTAGTACTGTCATGAGATGGTTTTTCAAACTCTGGGGGTCTGGGGAGTACTCAGGGCTAATTCCTTCATGAGCACAGTCAGGGATTTATCAGACATTCCCCTGCTGGGCGCCACCAACCATAGCTCCCCAAAGAGAAGGGAAATCATCTCCCAGCTGCTGCCCCCTTGCCCACACTGCTGGTTCCTCAGTGGTCTCTTCAGTACAAAACTCTCTCTGTTGTAGTCCACTTGCCCCTGATGGCTGTCAGCTTGCACAGGGCCAGAGGGCATCTCTCTCCTAGGTGACCTGCCTCTAGCTCATAAGAAACATAATGGAGACTATTCACCCTGTTCTTGGTGACAGTACAGTGACTTCCCAAATTCAGCCTTTGAAACATGCTCTTTGTCTCTGTCTCTGTCTTTCTCTCTGCTGGTGACTATTTAGAGGTAGCCATACACTCTTATTTTAAAATTCCTTAGTCACGGGAAGAAATTAAACCCAATGCTCCTTCATAACTGCACTATTTCAAATTCACTAACGACTCTTGGAAAATTGGCCACAATTCCCCACCCCTCCCTGCAGTCACGCCCCTTTCCATTGTGACTTGCATGGTTCTGCCATCAAGTGGTGGAGTTTATTTTCCCTTCCTTGAAAATGGACAGCCCAAGTGACTTGAGTTGGCCAATACAATGCAGTAGGGGTAAGGAGGCGATTCTTCCAAGCGTAGACATGGAGAGGCCTTGTACGCTTGTGCTCCCTCGCTTGGATCCTGCCACTGTTTTGTGAACAAACCCAGCCCAGCCTGCTGGGGAATGAGAGACGACATGGAGCAAAACTGAGTTAGGTGATTTGTCCCAGACTCATGAGGGAGCTCAGACAAGATCAGCAGAACTGATTTGCTGATCCAACAGCTGACACACATGTGTAAGTAGGACCATCCTAGACCAGCTAATCCCTGGCCAATCAGCATGGGACCTAAGGGAATGTTTGTTAACTTCTGCGGGACCTCCATGTTGTTCTCCAGGGTGGCCGCACCAGTTTGCATTCCCACCGACAGTGCACCAGGGCTCCCCTTTCTCCACATCCTTGCCTTACTTGTTTCTTGTGCTGTTCATTTTAGCCATTCTGACAGGTGTGAGGTGGTGTCTCAGTGTGGCTTTGATTCGTATTTCCCTGGTGATGAGTGATGTTGAGCATCTTTTCATGTGTCTGTTGTCCATGTGAATGTCTTCTTTGGAAAAATGTCCTTAACTTATCTTTTTTTTTTTCTTTTTTGAGAGAGAGAGAGAGCATGCGTATGCATGTATAGGAAGGGAGAGAGGGAGAGAGGATCTCAAGCATGCTCCACACCCAGCATGGGGCCTAGTGCAGGACTCAATCCCATGACCCAGTTTCTGCTGAACTGAAACCAAGAGTCAGACTTTTAAGGGATGGAGCAACCCCTGCGCCCTGACCATTTTTAACATGGTCTGTTGTTGTTGTTTTGTTGTTGAGTTGTTGGAGTTCCTTATATATCTTGGATACTAACCCTTTATCAGATATGCTGCCTACACATGTTCTCCCCATTCCATAGGCTGTCTCTCCACTCTGCTGATAGTTTCCTTTGCTGTGCAGAAGTTTCAGTTTGCCACATTCCCACTGTCATCTATTTTTGGTTTTGTTGCCTGTGCTAAAGGGGTCATATATAAAAAAGCATTGCTCAGTTGATTGCCATTTATAATGAAATACTACTTGGCAATGAGAAAGAATGAAAGCCTGCCATTTGCAGCAACATGGATGGAACTGGAAGGTATTATGCTGACTGAGATGAGTCAGTCAGAGAAAGACAGATCCCGTATGTTTTCACTCATGTGAATCTTGAGAAACTTAACAGAAGACCATGGGGCAGGGCAAGGGAAAGGGAAAAATAGTTACAAACAGAGGAGGAGGGAGGCAAACCACAGAGACTCTTAAATACAGAGAACAAACTGAGAGTGGAAGGGAGGGGTGGGAGAGAGGGGGAACCGGGGGGTGGGCATTGAGGAGGGCACTTGTTGGGATGAGCACTGGGTGTTGTACGTAAGCCAATCTGACAATAAATTAGGTTTAAAAAAAGCAAATTGTAAAAAAAAATCTTTTCTCAGACCACTGTTAAAAAGGTTTTTCCCAATGTTTTCTTCTAAGAGTTTATAATTTCAGGTCTTACATTTAAGTGTTGATTTTTGCACATAGGAGGAGATAGGGGTCTAATTTCTTCTGCATGTGGATATGCAGTTTTTCCAACACCATTTATTGAAAAAATTATCCTTCCCCCGTTACACGTGTAGTTCAAGGTACTCTTGTCAAAGATCAGTTGACTGTACACTTGTGGATTTATTTCTGGGCTCTATTCTGTTCCATTGATCTATGTGTCTGTTTTCTTTTTTCTTTTTTTTTTTTTTTAATTTAATTTAATTTAATTTTTTTTACAAATAGTTTATTGTCAAATTAGTTTCCACATAACACTCATTGCTCATCCCCATAAGTGTCCTCCTCTATGCCCATCCCACCCTCCCCCCCACATCCATCAGTCCTCAGTTTTTGTCAGCATTCAAGAGTTTCTCATGGTTTGCCTCTCTCCCTTTCCCCCACCATTTCCCCCCTTCCTCTCCCCCTTGTTCCTCTGTTAAGTTCCTCCTAATCCTCCTATACGTGCAAACATATGATATTTGTCCTTCTCTGCCTGACTTATTTCGCTCAGCATAACACCCTCAAGGTCCATCCATGTTGTGTGTCTGTTTTCAATGCCGTGCCATACTATTTTGATTATTGTAGTTTTGTAATATATTTTTAAATAGGAAGTATGATGCCTCCAGCTCTGTTCTTCCTTCTCAAGATTGCTTTAGCTATTCAGGGCCTTTTGTGGTTCCATATGAATTTTAGTATTGTTTTTTCTATGTCTGTGGAAAATGCCTTTGCATTTTGATAGGGGGATTGCCCTGAATCTGTAGATTATATCTTTGGGGTTTCACAGGTATTACATTATGGTGCCTTGGTCAAAGCTTCTAACTTAACAGACTGCTACGTATCTAGAAATGTGTCTGTTAGTTTCACTTTAGCTTTTGCCTATTGCAGGTAACATTTAACTTATAAATGCTGAGGTTTTTGGCAATTTCTGTCACATCACTGTCATTGTAACTGGTGATTCAGGTGTCTAGAGTGGCCTTTGGACACAAGGCAAAGCTACCCACTCATTGTGATACCAAGAATCAACCTAAGAAGCAAGTTTTGTCCTTTTTAAGGTATTTCCCACCCATATCTCAGGTATGGTTAAACACTGTGATGTATGCGGGGCAGTTATTAATATACTCATTTAATAGATGAGAAAACTGGGGCATAAAGAGATGAACTTGGCCAAGGTCAAATTGTAGGGCCAGAGCCCAAATCTCCTGACTTCTACCCAGACTGTTTCTTGTTTCTCCCTCATTTCACCCTTGTGCCAATTCCAGTTTTCTGGGTCAAGGACTTTGTGACCTTGTAATCTCTTAATCAAGAGAACATAATTGGAGATATAGACAGGTGCTTGGCTCAGGGCTTTCTTTAAGAGGTCCAGGCTAACCCTTGATTTAAAATCTCCCAAAGGCAAGGATCAGACATTCTCTTCAATAAACTGTAAACAAGCTGACTATAAAAGGAAAATTACAGTCGCACGGGGTTATGCAGCCTATTTATTTGAATTTCAGTTATTGTTATGAGAATTTATGGTATATTTATCATCATGAAAAGCATTTATCTTCAGGCAACTAAAGCAATAAGAAAGGCGTAGCATTTAATTTTACCCACAACATTTCCTTTAATCCAATCTGACACCACAAAAAAGAATCAGTTAGGATTTACTGGCTCAGGATAATCCCCAATTCTCAGATGGCAGCTGCCAGAGAAGCTAATTAATTCAGACTGACTGCTGGGCTTTATTTTGATTTGGATTTTTTTTTAAATGAATGGGGGTAGCAGATCAATAGCATGTGTACTGCCTGGACTCAAATTCTAAGATGATGTCTGCCAGCTGGGTTCTGTGCCCTTCTAAGGCTATGTCCACAGAGGGAAGTTTCTGAGAAGATGGTGCTTTTTAAATATTAGCAAGAGCAAAAGCTGTCTGGGCTGGGTTCGAGAGCAGGGCAACCAGGGAAAGTCTGAACACTGAATTCAGATAGGTCTGATCTCATTCTGTCCTGTACTAACTATGTGACTGTGGGCAAGTTGATTCACCTTCTGAGCTTCTGTTTCCTCATCTATAAGATGGGCATAACACTGCTGAGCACACAGGCTGTTAAGAGAATTAAATTGAAAAGGATGTGATCATTGGGTGGTAAGAGCTTTACATACAACAGGCCCTGTTTATACCAGGTCTTCATTGTGTAGTGTTGTCTTTTAGAAAATGTTGACCCCTTTATTCATTTGTCAACTATTTGCTGAGTACCTATAATGGTCTGTGGTGCTGGGTATTAGGGACCCGGGAACAAGATGGACCAAATCTTGGCCATGATGGTTTTTACATTCTCACTGGGGCAAATAGTCAGTATACAAGTAAACAAAATCTTGGATGAAATGAAAAAAGTTGATAAGCTGGAGAGTGAGGAGTGTGACCTTATGGCCAAGGAAGGCCCAGGGAACACCGGGTTGAGACTGGATGACGAAAAGGGACCAGTCTTGGGAAGTGCTGGGAAGAGTGGGTACGCCACCCCTGGGCTGAGCATGGTGTGTGGCTGGAGTGCAGAAGTGGGGGAGACAGGACCCGCAGAAACTAGAGATGAGGCTGGGGCTGGACAGGAGCCAGATCATGTGAGACCTTCTAATTAGGGGTTGGCTAACTTTTTCTGTGAAGGGGCCAGGTAATAAATATTGAAGCCTCTGCGGGTCATACGGGCTCTGTCACAACTATTCAATTCTGCTGTCGTAGCTGAAAACAGCAATAGGCAATATGTAAAGGTTGGGCGTGGCTGTGTTCCAATAAAACTTTGTGGATAAAAGCAGATGGCAGGTAGGATTTGACCCACAGGCTGTAGTTTGCCAGCCCTTAGTTTAAATCATGGTGATGAGATTGAAGTTTACTCCAGGTACAATGTGCTGCCATTAGAAGGCATCAAGCAGGAGTGTGATGTGGTCTGACCCGTGTTTGTGACTTCTATCTGAGGCTTCATACCAATAATTAGCTGAATTATAGCACGGCCGCAGGTGCTCCACACGGAATCCCCAGGAGATCCAAAGCCAGACAATGAGAAGAATTAAAAGAAGGAAGGAAGAGGAGCAGGAGAAGAAGAAGAAGGTATGGAGAAGGGAGGGGAAAGGAAGAGGAAGAAGATCACAAAAAAATGCACCTTCCTTGTACTGGGTAAGAATGGCTTTGGGTCTGGCTTCCTTCTCTCATGGTTACACCCATGAGACACCTAGTGTGGTGAGTTGTGGTATTTTGTTTATCACTGCTCTACGGTATTCCATTGTGTGAACATGTCACAATTTATTTATACATTTCCTGTTGCGTACATAACAAGGAGGACTCAGGTAGCCAAGAGCCCTCAGAGGTTTGATTTGAGTGTCGGAACCCAGAGCTGGTTCCACAGCCAGGCCCTGGGTCACGTCGGGTGCTGGCTGGCTCTGGGGCATCTGGAGACCCTGAGTTCTGTAGGCCCCAGCAGACACGGAGAGCAGGTGTGAATGTGAGTTCCCCACAAGCCCTGGCCCAAGCCCCACTCTTTGAACCTGAGCTGATTTCAGATAAATGACATCAACAACCTAGATTTGTGCCCGGAAGTATACACAGGGGGAGGGAGAGATGGGCGGGGTGCTTTCAGCATTTGGCACCTTTGCCCCCACCAGGGTGAAGGTTAACAGACCCACACCGGAATGATCACACCTGTTGCTAGAATGCTGCTTATCTCCATAAGAGCCAGAAAGTAGCCTCTGCCTGAGCTTCTCCTGTACCTCCCTCCTCCTTTCCCCGCTCCCCAGGCCCTGATGTCCACCAGCCACCAGCCTGACTCAGCTCCCATGCCCCTCCCTCTGCCCCTCTGGCCAATGCAGGCCCGGTCCTGCTGGGAGGGAGGGGTACCTGGTGCCGGTGCTCACACCCTGGCCTCTAGAGCCATGCCACCCACCAGGCCCCCAAGGCTGGGACCCTTACATCACGGCAGTATACACAGTGCACTGTGCCAGTTGTTAAGTATTTGGAATATCACATCTGCCTCCTCAGACCTATTTTCTGCTTCAGACTCAGAATTGCTTTGACGGCTAAATTTGATCCTTGATGAGAGAGCTGCCAAGGATAAGAGTTATAATACTTTCAGTAGAGACCCTAATAAGGGCGATGATAGCTGACATGTACTCAGTTCTTACAACGTCCCAGCCGCAGCTCCAATCATGTGACATGTATGAGCTCATACAGTCCTCACAACATCACTCTGGGGTAAGTGCTGCTATGGCTTCTATTTACAGGTACAGAAACTAAGGTCAATTTAAACTGCTCAGAACCACATGGTCAGTCAATGGCCACGCTGGGATTCAAACCCAGGCAATGCCTAGAAAACAAAAGACAAGTGGATTTGGCGCATGCATTTATTTCCTTCTGCATCCATTTCCCTGTCATTTCTGGTCAGTGGAAACGGTGTGTAAAGAGACAGAGCCTGTAACCCGAGCAGGGGTGGAATAAAACATTCTGCCTTAACTCCTTATCTTTACTTACAGTTCTTTTATTCATTCACTCATGGATGCAACTATTCATTCATTCAATAGCATTCATTATGACGGTATCAAATATGAGACTTTGGCTGTGCCAGTTGATTCCTTTGTTCTCAGTGGGAGTGGGAGTCAGCCAGGAACCGACGGGGAAGTGGAGACGTCCCTCCCCGCCGGCTCTGGGCAGATCCATGTTCTAAGTGGGATCACCACCTCACCCCTTCCCCTGCTGTGAGCCTGAGGTCTCATTCAGTCTCTCTTGGGTTTATGGATGCTCTGGGACATGTCCACACTGGGGTTCCCAGGGGGGACTGAGCCTAGTCTGGGCACATCTTGAGAGCTGGGCCCTGGTTGTTTGCTGGTGGTAGTTTCGAAATATGGCCATTAATTCTTTGATATTCCTCCCACAAAGAGCTGGGGGCTATGTCCCTTCTCCTGGACCTGGTTGGGCCTGTGATTATTTTAAGGAAGGGATAATGACAGGAGTCCTGCTATGGGACTTCTGAGGCCATGCAGCTCTACCTTGTTGTCTGGGAATGTTCCCTCCTGGGAGCCTTTCTCTCTGAGACCACAATCAGAACAGGTCACATGGAACGCTCTGGTCAGCAGTCTGGCCAAGCCCAGCCTTCCTCAATCCCAGCCCCGGAGCAAGGTTTATGTATGAGGAGGCCATTTCGGGCTTGAGTCCCCACAGTCGATTGAACGCCAGCCATTTAAGTCATCCCAATGGAAGCACCAGACATCAACAGAGGAGAGAGAAATGCCTGCTTTCCAACTTCTTGACTCCCAGATTCCACAAAGAGAATAAACAGGTGGCTGTTTTAGCCACATAGTTTTATGGAGTTTTGTCATGCAGCATAGCTAACTGGAAATCTGCCAGTAACAGTCAGAGTCCAGAATTAGTGGGAGATGTATTTCAAAACATCTATTGCAAGGGATTGCCTAAAGCAGTTGTGGAGGCTGCTGGCCAAGTCAAAAATCTGTAGGGCAGACCATGAGGAAGGGGAGGCAAGAGGTGAGAGCAGGGTGAGAATACAAATTCCCGGGATGCCTGGGTGGCTCAGTTAGTTAAGTGTCAGACTTGATTTCAGCTCGGGTCTTGATCTCACAGTGTGTGAGTTTGAGCCCTGCATCAGGCTCTGCACTGACAGCATGGAGTCTATGTGGGATTCTTTCCCTCTCCTCTCCTGTTCTTCCCCAACTTGCTCGCTCTCTCTCTCAAAAAAAAAAAAAAAAAAAAAAGAATACAAATTCCAGGTTGAGATCTCACATACATCATCCCACCTAATGCAAGGTGCCCAGAGTGACGGAGCAGAGAGAACCACTCAGCCAGCGTTTGGGGATGGAAAGGGATGGAAAGAATGTGTTCCCCAAAATGGCATGCCAGAGGGTGAATAAAGGATAAGGAGAAGGTGGCTAGGGGCCTCAGGGGTGGGAGACGGGGCAGGGAGAAGGATCAGCATCTCTCCAGTGCTACTGGAGCAAAAGGTGCTCCAGGGAGAGTGGTGGGGGCAAGGGGACCCCTCACGGAGGGCATTTCCCATGAAGGCATTTGGACTTTATTCTGAAGGAGACATAAACTATACACTATGTCATAGTGTTGTTTGCTTTCAGTGACACATACAAATCTTGCCCTGCCTCATTTCTCCTTATACAACAATGTTGATGAGGAAAATGATCAAGAAATACAAATGGCACCAGTAACAATCCATTAACGGTGATCACTTCTGCTGTTTCTTCTCCCACACAGTCTCCTAAATGATAGACTTGATTCTTCATATAAAATATCTCTTGTGCTATTTACGAGTATGTGGGAAACATGACTCACAACAACGTCACTCAATATCATAAGAAAAAACAATGATGTCAATGAAAAGAATTCAAAACAATCAGCTGCTTATCAGCTCTAAATGTGGTGCTCCACACAGCTCTGTCCTGACTCTTCTTTTTTACCAAGACTTTCTCCCAGATGATCTCATAGACCCTCTAGGCAATACATGCCATGCATGTATGCTAATGACCCCCACGTTTGTCTTCCCATCCTTGATTTCCCCTCCAGGCTCCAAATTCATATATCCACCTGCCTACTTGACATCTCCACTTAGATGCTTAGTGGGTTCTCAACTTCAACATGTCCAAAATAGGAACTCCTAATCTTCCCCCAAATGTGCTCTTTCCCTAGTCTTTCAGGTACTGTTTCTTAAGTCAGAATCCTAGAAGTTACCCTTCATCCCTCCTTTTTCTCATCCAACTCATCCAATTGCATAGACAGTCTTCATCACCAACAAACATCCTGGATGCACCCTCCTCTCTCCTTCTCTATTGCAATCTTTGCAGTGGAGGCCACCATTCCCCTTGCCATGAATCATTGCATCTAAACTCTGGCTCCTATGCTACAGCTCTTGCAATCCTCCACTGTTTCCTCCATCGAGCAACAAAAAGGATCTTCTAACAAAAATGGAATCATAGCCTTAAAATTCTTTAATAGCTGTCCAAACATATTTAAAATAAAACTTAACTTCTCTCACACCTTGGGCCTAGAAAGGTCGATATCATCTGGTCCCTTCCTGTATCCCCAGGTTCATCTAGGCCGCTCTTCCCTTTGTGTGTCTCCTCTTATTCGCCAACATACCAAGCTCCCCTGCCCCAGAGCCTTCAAGTGTGTTCTTCTTTCCACCAGGAATGCCAGCTCTACCACTCTTTGGATAAATCCAGTCTTTTCAAAATCAGAAGGCCTGGCTTTCTGGACACCTATACCTGATGTAGAATCCCTCCTGCCAGTATTTTTCTAAATAGTTTATTGTCAACTTGGTTTCCATATAACACCCAGTGCTCATCCCCACAAGTGCCCTCTTCCATGCCCATCACCCCCCCGTCCCCTCTCCCCCACCCCCATCAGTCCTCAGTTTGTTCTCAGCATTCAAGAGTCTCTCATGGTTTGCCTCTCTCCCTCTCCCCCACTATTTCCCCCTTCTTCTCCCCCACGGTCCTCTGTTTAGTTCCTCCTAATCCTCCTATATGTGCAAACATATGGTATGTGTCCTTCTCTGCCTGACTTATTTCGCTCAGCATAACACCCTCAAGGTCCATCCATGTTGCTACACATGGCCAGATTTCATTCTTTCTCATTGCCATGTAGTATTCCATCGTGTGCATGAACCACATCTTCTTGATCCATTCGTCCGTTGATGGACACTTAGGCTCCTTCCATCTTTTGGCTATTGTTGAGAGTGCTGCTATGAACATTGGGGTGCATGTGCCCCTTTGCATCAGCACTCCTGTATCCCTTGGGTAAATTCCTAGCAGTGCTATTGCTGGGTCATAGGGGAGTTCTATTGTGAGTTTCCTGAGGAACCTCCACACTGTCTTCCAGAGGGGCTGCACCAGTTTACATTCCCACCAACAGTGTACCTCCTACCAGTTTTTAATGTAACTCTTGACTTGTTTGCAAAAAACCTCCTATTACAACTTGCTGTTTATTCATTAGTCAGTTTGCTTATTGCCTGGCCCCTTAAAAGAGTCAGCTAGGGTTCTCTTTCCCCAGTACCTGAAACAATGCCTGGCACATAAGTGTGCTCAGTAAATAAGTGCAGAATGCATTCAGACTGTATAATGCTCTCCGTTCGCTGGTGATTAGGAAGAACAAGAACCCTGTCACAGCATATATTAATGAAGACTAATTGCTGATATATTTCTTCCATGAGATGTGTCCCATTTAGGTCAAAGAAATATCAAAAGAGAAAGGGATCCAAAAAATACTTAGGTGAAGAAGTCAAAAAAAACTCTTGGGCAGAGAGTTTCCCTGGGGGGAACCGCTGTGTGTCTGACAGTCTTAGTGAGCTGGACATACCAAGTCCAGTTATAAGGTCTGCTGTGGGTTAGAGCCCAGCCCTGCTTGATTCTACCATTCAGCTCAGCCACGTTACCTGACATAGGGGAGCAAGAACCTTGCTTGGCTGAGCCCCAGCAACCACCCAGTCTTATTTCCAGGATACAAAACCCATTTCTTCTGGACACTTATCTAAGTCCAAGTTCACACTGGGCAGTGGGGAGTGAGATCCACCACAAAGAGGAATGGATTTGAATTCTAAACTCTGGTCATGTGTCTGAGACACTATCTGTTTTTCAGAAAGGAAACACTAATGATGACAAAGAGAGTGTAGGGTAGTTTAGGGAAGAGGGGCGCTGTGAGAACCGAACTGATACAGGCCTGGCAGGGCTGGAGCTGATCTCTCTGGGGAAGTCACTTCACCTCTCTGGGCCACAACGTCCTCATCTGGAAGCTATTGTTTCCAAACTTCCCTTTTTAAATATTCACAGTTTTAAAAACTGAGATATAGTTTCCATTTGCTCCTCCCCCAAGGTAGCCCCCGAGACACCTCTGTGGAACCCAAAGGCTCCTGAAGCTGGTGGCTCCAGCGCATCCTTCTGTGTCATCCTTCTGGTCTACCTGTGGGTCTCTGGTGCTCCCCTCTCTGGCCACAGGCAGGGGGACAACTGGAGAAGCTTTCTCTTGCTCACCTGAGTCAACACCAAGATTTTCTGAACTTGGGAAAAATCCAGGATAGAAATGAACATTTACTAATGATTTATTACAAATTATAGGGACTATATGCTATATCATAGAAATTTATGATAAACTAATAGTGATTATAAATATGTCATATACTCTCACTTATAAATCCCCAAACTTCCAATTGTCCCAGTGAAAACCACTGGTCAACTTTAAATGCCTTGTATCCATTACTGGCAGAATTAATTCACATAATCATCGTCACACAGATAATCAAGATATTCCCTAGACTCTTACTACTCAAATGTGATCTCTGAACACACAGCACAGGCATGACCTGGAAACTTGCTTAAAGTCAGAATCTCTAGCCCCATAACCATATTTAAACTTTGTTTTTTGAGTTCCCCCCCCACCTCTAAATACCCCCCTCTCTCTCTTACTGTCTTCAATAATCCTCTGAACTCAAGTCCAGGTCAATTTTTGTACAGGTTCTTTTTTGGAGAACACTTGACATGTCACAGACAGAAAACCATTTTGTGCTGTTGGTAAGAACATGCCAATAAAAATCAATCTGTATGTTTTTTTAGTAAGGTGAATTTTTATGAGGGTTTTCTACCTGTATTTTACTGGTCAACATCATCAGCCTTTTTCTGCTATATTCCAAAGCTGATCTTAACTTTTCTGTAATGTAACATACAACTCATGCTTCCGAGAGCTGTTTTAACAGTAAATATAATTTACATGGAAGAAAGATATGTATACATGCTAAGGGGATATGGACTTTTATTATTTAGACCAAAATTTCTACTTCTTGTTTAAGTGAGGTAGCAGATAATGTTACACTATTTTCAGAAATTTTATTACTAGTAAAACCGTGTTGTTAAAGTTCCTAAATGAAGATGGGTGCAAAATTCTAGAATCGAAGTTCGCCACATAACACGCCATTTCTACCACTGCTGCTTAGGTGCTGGGTTCAGAGCAACCAAGATGGAAAACGTCTGAATATATGTGACATTACTTTGAGTGGCATATTTCACACTGCCGATCTATGGGTACTGAGGAGTCATTTCCAGAGAAGATACAATCGCTGTGAGGCATCATCTCAAAATTAAACCAAATTGTAAGAACAGAGGTGAAAAGGAATTGAATTTGTAGGCAGAGTTCCCAGTATCTGCTCTCATAACTGACCCTGGCTAGTTCTACGGCCTTGGATACTCTTGTAACATCTCTGGCCTCAGTTTCTGCATTTTGAAAAAATATATTGGATTTGATAAACCCAGGAGCCGTTACCAGACGTGAAATATTTTTGTGCCATCGAATTCCTTTACCCGAGCCCAAAGGAGACACGTTTTCATCCCTGATATGTTCCTACAGAGATTACAAAATTCCAAGATGTGAGTCTCATGAGCTCCCCTAAATCTTGCGAACATGACCTCAATTTGCCTTTTTCATTTAATCAGCATGCATATTATATTCACATGAATATTCATGTTCGTCGTGAATGCCATGAGCCAACAGCAGATGTGGGAGGAAAATTGCAAGAAGATCCCTTACCCCAAACCCACCCCAATCAGGGCAATTCTTTTCCTTCTCCTATATGTCTCTGCAAACTAAGTGGAGATTCTGGAGATAATGCTCTTTATATTGAAGGTAATTGTGAAGAAAATTGAAAGAGTAAACCAGCAGCCCTGCAAAGCAGCAGTGGCTGGGTAACTAGGAGCCCCTTCACCGCTCACCAGCACCCCTGCGCTGGGCCACTGCCCCAGCCAGGAATGAAGCAGCCGTTCTGGAGAGAGGGGCTGCTGACTGCTTGTGATGCCACAGACAGGGACCTTGTGGGTTCTGAGAAATTTCTGTGTGACCACCATGGTGCTGTTGCCGTTGTCAAATCTGAGCTCGAGTGTCTTCAGGGGTGACATGAACTCTCCACTTGGCCGCAGGCTTCACTACTTCCTCTTGCCTTCCCATCTAGTTCATGCATTTATACCACCAGGCTGGCTTCTGGCTTCTGGAAACACCAATATTCACACCTTTTTCTTGTATCCCTCTCCCAATCATCATTTATGCCATCGTCACACTTCTCTTTAATATTTCTGATTAACATTTAGCCTCATGGACTCATGAAGTTGGGACTGACTCACTCTGACTTTTCCCAGCAGAGGTGCCTTGTCAAACCCACACGCAGCAGGCCTGGCCTGCCTTGCATTGGAACTCTATCCTTCCTGTATTCATTCTGCTGAATTTTTCCTTATGGGTAGAACATCTGTTGATACAGGTCCCTTTTTACTAAAGTGTCCTTCTTAAACTATTCAAATCTGTCTTTCCCAGTTGCTAATGACAACATCCAGTTTGTTTTCGTTAGCAGGGCCAATAAATATTTGTCTGTCATATCAGCCATTAAAATACCATCAAAGGCAGTGCACCCTGGTTAACCACATCTGTGGAAGTAACAGAAGTATGTATATTCCAAAAATAACTCACATCTAGCTTGCGACATAATCAGTTACCTAATCACACGCACATTATTTTCTGACTCACGCACATAGCTACTTCACAGTCAACCTGATTTCCTCTCAGGTCAACCTTCCTTTCGGCATTCTAGCAACAGAGCCCAAACTAAGTCTGTATACATGTAACTGTGCGTTATCACTGAACGAAATGATTGTTATGAAGGACCCCAGACCAATTCCTGGGCCTCTCCTCCGGGGTGAGTCTGGTCCACGGACTCCAGAGCTATGACCCTTTGCCGGCAGTGTGGGCTGAAGCAGGAATCACAGGGGAGAACCCTGAGCCCCTTCTTCCCCACTCAGGCATCATTAATCGATCAGTGCCTCAAAAAGAGCCTTGATCAGTTGGTAATATTTGCCTGGGCGTGTGTTTTCAGAGATGAGTAACTTCTGCTCACCACTTCATTTCTATATTGTAATATAATGTGTCTAAACAGTTCACACTACACTAAATTCATAAGCATTTGCAGTATCAGCTTGTGTGCTAAGATCTCCATTCCTGCTTCTGTGCCGGGAAAGCTGCGAACAGACAAGCTCCATCATCTCAGGGAATCTCTGCTCAGGGAGAGACAGAGAACACACACGTGCATGGGAACGCACCCAGCCATGTGACCGCATGAGTACTTTCTCAATCATAGAAAGGAACGGAGCACTATGGCCTTCCTGACAACTGATGAAGAACACAGTACAAAATAGAAGGTCCGAGATAAATCAACAGAACAGCTGACCACCGAAGAAATAATACAGGCAAAAGAAGAGCACTTATTGGATGATAACCGTCACAAAACAGGAATGGACTGCCATAAAGAAGAAACAACCATCCGAAAGTAACAAAGTTTTTGGAAGTAAAAACATATAAAAGTCAACATCACATGGATCAATGTAACAGCCAGACAAAAAGGAGCCAAGAAAGACATGGAACAAAAGTGCAGTGAGATGGATAAGATGAAGGAAAACAATAAAATGAGGACTAATCCAAAGAATTTAGCATCCACCTAGAATAGGGATTCTGGAAAGAAAGGACAGGCAAAATGCAGAAGTTATAATTACACTAATAGCAGGGGGAAAGGTCCAGAGTTCAAGATGGATGAGTCACACACAGATTTCATAACGAAAGGCCCAGCAGGTATCAAGCAGAGCACTGAACACCACCTCACACGCCAGAGGCTCTCACATGCCTGAGACCCCCACATCTCCTCCCTAACTGCTCACCTGTCCAGGATGTCTGACACACACACTGGACTCTGACGGTCTCTCTGACATGTGAATTCTGAAGAGCCTAAGTAACGCCATTTTAAAATTAAGACCCCCATTAAAAGCAACCTCGGGCTGCACATAGCAGCAGTCTCAGGAAAAACCACAGATTGCTCAAGGCCAAAACCACTCTCCAATTAGCCAATCAGAGGAAGCTAAAAACATTCCTGCGGCCCGAGACAAGGGCTACTCTTCCGAGCCTAACTCACCTCATAATGGGTCATTTTTCAAAGGAGTCTCAAAGGGTCATAATTGGGCTCTGATAAAAGTAACGGACACCTCACAGGTACTGAATGGTCAAAGCTGTTGCCGTGGGTGCTGTACAAATATGATTGGTGCTTAGATGCTGCTGCTATATGTACAACACGTGTGCTGTAACACCCCCATGCCTTACCCCTTAAAACCCCTGCTCGCTATTGTTCGGGGCTCCCCCCTGCTGCTGCTGTGTCGGTAGGCGGGTGAGCCCCTGCTCGAGCTTGTAATAAACATCCTTTTGTTCTTGCATCAGTGTCGGCTCCTTGGAGGTCTCTGGGGACTCACGATTTGGGCACAATTTCCTCTTCCAAACCTGCTGCTCCCCACACCCCCTCCCTCTCAGGCAAAGGCTCACCATTCACCTAGTCGCCCAAATGAAAACCCGTGGCATTTCATTTTCTCTGCTGCCATGTCCAGTTAAGACCCCAATCTGACCACGTCTCCCGCTTTCTACTGTTAACTCTGTTCCCAACCATCACTGCCTCCCTGGTTTACAGCAGCACCTTCCTAGCTGGTCTTCCCATCTCTACTCTTGACCCTCTCATGCTTCATACACGGCCAGAGTGGTCTTTTAAAATACGAATCAGACCACAGTCTTCCTTAAATGACTTAGAATAAGATCCAAGCTCCTCACAGGCTCTACAGAGCCTGTTCCTGTTTGCCCCTTATTTTCTGCCACTTTCAGCTTTACTAACCCTCCAGCCATCCTGGCTTATTTCTGTCCCCAAACACTGTGGTCCGTTCCCGCCTTGGTCCTTTGGGGGCACGTTCCTTTTACTGTAATGTTCTTTTCCAGATCAACCCTCATCCTGCCTCAGTTTATCCCATTCCTGTTCTATTTTCTTCTCAGAATGTATCAGTATCAACAGGGATCTCATCTACTTGTTTATATTTACTGCCTATTTCCCACACCAGAATGTAGCTTCCTTGAGAATGGGAAACTTACAGCTCTATTTCTAGCTCCTAGGCTTCCCTGAAGTCAATATCTATGGTAAGTATTTGTTGAATGGACGAGTAAGCTCATATATATCACAACACTTTAGAACACCAAAAAATAAAGAATAGATTCATAAGTTCCCAAGAAAATGGAGCCCGTTACCTACAAATGAGTAAAAACCAGAATGGTATGCCTTCCCATAAGCCATATTGGCACTAGAAGAAAATGCAGTGATAGTTCAAAGTTCTGAGAGAAATGGTTTAGAGCCCAGAGTTAGACACCCAGTCAAACCTGCAATCAAATATGGGAGCAAGGTCAAGAGTTTTTGAACATGGCAAGACTCAGAAAATCTGCCTTCCTTAGACACCCTCTGACATAATTACTCACGGGTATCCCCAGCAAAAAGCAAAGACGACTGCTCCCCAAACAAAACACAGGATCCAGGAAAGAGCAATATATAGTAAAATTAAGTCAGCACTGTAATAAATAAAATAAACCTCAGAATTAAATCTGTGCAGCGGGCCTGGAAAGCAATTAGTCCAAATTAGAAACAAGAAATAAGAGGACTCGGGGGGTTGGGGGGAACCTTCAAAAGAAAATAATCTGTAAAACAATTATATAATTAAGACACAAAAAGGATTTTACTGATAAAGGAAAAGTATGAAATAATATCATGAAAAGTATGAAATAATATCATGTTCCCTCTTATCACTCCTATTCCCAATTGTTTTTCTCCTGGTTTTTATGTTACAATCTCCTTTCAAAAAAATATAACATCAACTTTATTGAAATACAGCTTATATACAAAAATATACAGATTTCAAATACACAATTCAAAGAGTTTTGACAAATGTCTGGTACATTGTAACTGTGGCCAGTGCAACTGCAATCAATCTAGATGTAGATTTAGATGATATTATATCCGCTTCCCTCCAGAAATTTCCTTTGCAGGCCCCCTCTCCCCCACTCAACCCCTTCTATTGCAGAGTCCTGGCCAGAGCCCTGGCCTGTTCTAGAACTCCTTATGAATGGGATCATATAGTAGGCACTCTTCAGTGTCTGGATTTATTCACGCAGCATGAAATTTTTTCCAGTCATCCATGTCTATGACAGGTACCAGAAGTCTGTTCTTATAGTTGAGAAGTATTGGGTCTCAGGAATATAACACAACTTTGTTTATCCATTTTCTTGTTGATGGTCATTTGAGTAGTTTAAGATTTCTGAACGTTGTAAATAAAGCTGCTGTTAACAATCTTATACAAGTCTTAAGAAGGATATAAGTTTTCATTACTCTGCAGAAACATGGGGATTGGAATTGCTAGCTCATAAGTTTAGTTTTAACTATATCAAAAAATGCCCAACTGTTTTCCAAAATAGGTGTACCATTTTACATTTCAGCAGTAACGGAGGAGAATTATAGGTGTCCCGTATGCTCAGCAACATGCCCGACTGTCAGTATTTTTAACTTTAGCCATTTTAGTGGGTGTGCGGTGGTATCTCATTGCGGTTTTGATTTGCATTTCCCTAATGACTAATGGTACTAAATATCTTGTCATGAGCTTTATGGACATTATATTTTCTTTTGTCAATATTTCTTCAGCCATGATTTTTAGTATATTGCTAACCTTCTGACTTCTGAGTTGTAAAAGTTATTTATATATTCTGAAAACCACTTTTTTGACAAAAAAAATATAGTGTCACAAATGTTTTTCCCAACCTGACTTTTAAGAACAGCATCTCAGAAAAAAGCAGAAGCTAATTTTAAAGTCAGATTTATCAAATTTTGTATATGATTTTCCCAATTGTTTTCTATTTCCTCTATTTATCCATTTCCCTTTTTCTTCTTTTTCTTTTGAGTATTTATTATTCTAGTTCACCTCATTTGTTGAATTATTAGCTATAATTCTTTCTTTTGTTATTCTAGTGGTTTCTTAGGGTGTACAGTATACATCATTATTTATAACGCTGCACTTTTAAGTGGTATCATATCACTTTACCCACAGCATCAGAACCTTACAGTAATATACTTGTATTCTCACCTCTAAGGACCTTGTGCTATTGTGGTTAAACATTTTACATTTATGTAAGCTGCATCGTTATTTTTAAATAGCAAATGATCTTTATAGAGATTTTAAAACTAAGAAAAAATATTATATATTTATATGTGTAGTTACCATTTCCGAAACTCCTGTTTCCTTTGTGTAGATCCATATGTCTATCTGCTATCATTCTTCTCTTCCTGAGGACTTTCTATAATGTAGTGTGGCTCTGTTGGTAATGAATTATTTTAGCTTTTGTCCATACTCAAACAATTTATTTTGCCTCTTTTGGAAGACGTTTTTGCTGGGCGTAGACATCTCCGGGGCAACTACTTTTCTTTCAGCCAGTCCTTTAAAGACCTTGCTCCATTGACTTCTCACTTGGGTCGCTGTCACCTGCAAAATCTGCCGTCATCCTCATTTGCATGCTTCTGCATAGAATGTGTCTTTTTCTCTCTGACTGCTTTTCAGAATTTTTGCTTTATCACTGAGGCTTTGAGCAATTTGATACTGATGTGCCATAGGGTAGTGTTCTTCATGTGTCTTGCTGGGTGTTGAGATTCCTGCATCTCTGGGATGTAAAAGTGTCCATAGAAATTGTAGAAAATGTTTCGCCATTATGTTTATTTCTTTGTTTTTGGTCCTTCCCACTTTTTCCTCTCCTTTGGGCGCTGCAGTTACACACATGAAGCCATCGAAGTGGTCCCACAGCTCACTGTGGGACCTGCTCTGTTCTTCTTTCTTTTCTTCTTTCCCCCCTTTTGTGTCTTTTATTTTGGAGAGTCTCTAGTATGCTGTTTTATTTTATTTTATTTTTTATTTTTTTAATGTTTTTTTTTAATTTATTTCTAGGAGAGAGAGAGAGAGAGAGAGCATGAGCAGGGGAGGGTCAGAGAGAGAGGGAGTCACAGACTGAAACAAGCTCCAGGCTCTGAGCTGGCAGTCAGCGCAGAGCCCGACGCATGGCTCGAACCCACGAACCGCGAGATCATGACCTAAGTGACAGTCGGACGCTTAACCGACTAAGCCACTCAGGTGCCCCTCTAGTATGCTGGTTTTAAGCGCACTAATTTTTTTCTTTTGTGAAGTCTACTCTGCCATTAATCCCATCCTCTGTAGCTTTCCCTCACACACTGATGTTCCCATCTCTAGAAGTCAAATTTTGGTCTTTTCTGTATCATCCATGCAACTACTTCACTTTTTGAACATAAGGAATACAGCTGTAATATGTGTTTTAATACTTTTGTATGCTAATTCTAACATCTGTACCAGTTTTGGGTTGTTTTTGATTCATGGATTTTTCTCCTCATATAGGTTGTAATTTTCTGCTTCTCAACAGCCACAACAATCCATTCCCAGAGAATTTTTGTGATTTTTTGGTTTAGAGTAAAAAATCTTTTTAGAGGGAAGACATTTGTTCTTATAAATTCTAAGAGTCACATTTCACATAAGTTGTTAATTTCTGTTTTCTACCTAACATCAGTGGCTTTGATAAAATGCAAAGTTATTGTAGTTCATAAAACTGAACTGCTATTTATCACTTTCCAGGCCACAGCTTTACTTTAAATATTCAATTTTTTGGTTCCTGTGACCCTTAAAGACAGTTATATCTTTTCTCGACAGTAAAAGTGGGAACTTATCAGAGAGAGGACGGCGTCTGTTGGTAGCATGTGAACCAGCCCACGTGGAGGAGGAGCTGGGCCGTGTGAGCGGTACATGCACGTTCCAACTTAACATTCTTTAGCATTTGACCTTTTTAGTAACAAGGAGTGTACATTTCTTTTTATAATTAAGTAAAACCAATAAAAGGTAGATTGAATATAATAAAACTAAATATTTGGTACTAGGTTTATAGGAAACCAAGACCAAAATCCCTGACAAGGCCTATGGAACCCGTCACAATGAGCTCCAGCCCTCCGCCACTCATTCCACACCTTCCGCCTGGCATCGTTTGCACCCTGGTCTCACTCTCCTTCTCTGGGTCCTCAAGCATGCCAGCCTTCCTCCCATCATTGGCTTTTGCAACACGCTGGGTTCTCTCCCTAAATTGTCTGAATTTCACCCTCTCCTGATAATTTTTGCCTTCAGGTCTCAGCTAAAATAGCACTTTCTCAGGGAATCTTCTGTGGCAGCTTGTATATTCCAGAGGTGGTCTTAATATCTCCTATCCTATATCCTCCCCTGCAACACAAACTTGCCGCTCCCCTAGCAAGAGAGGAGTTGATTTCTCCACCCACTGGAACCTGGGGGGACTTAGTGACATACTTGAACAATAAAATACAGCAGACATAACATTCTAGGACTACTGAGGTTAGGCACCAGAAGTCTCAAGAAGACCCACAGCTTCCGTATAGGTCTTCTGGAACACAGACTCTTGGAACCCAGTGCCCTGCTATAGGAAGTTCAAGTCACATGGAGACATGCATATGCTTTGGTTGATAGCTCAGCCATGGGAGGGAGCCATCTCGCATGTGTAACCAGTCAGATGACTGCAGCCCCAGCTGACATCTGCCCGCAACTGCATGATAGACCCCAAGCAAGAATTACTGACATGAACCCAGCCAACCCAAGATATAATGACCGTTTTAAGTTCTGAGGGTTGTGTTTCAGAGCAATAGGTACTCAGTCCATCTTTCAAGGAGGGTGAGGTCTCTGTTACACTCCCATGGCCCTACCTTTCAAGAATAACTACTGATAATAGTACAGCAAGGCTACTGTGAGCCAGGCACCTTACAAACACCACTGTATTCGGTCCTCACAAGAATCCTCTGAAGGAAGTATTTTGTCAATCCTTTAGTTACAGAAGCAAGAGAGGTTGAGAACACTTCCTCTCAGTACTCAGCTAGGAAGTGAGGCCAGGTAGCCCCTTCGTTGCCCTCACCATGGTTTGTAATTGTAAGTTCTCTCTGTAATTATTTAGATTAATGTCTCCTTCTCAAAACCACATTGTCAGTTCCATGGGGGTTGGGACCATCTCTGCTCTTGTTCACTGTGGTCCCTGGTGTCCAAATTGTGCTCAATAAAATCAGAGTAAATCTCAGTGGCTTCTAGGGGGCTCGTGTTCAGAGTGAAGGAGAAATAAAATTACCTCATTGTTTATGACATAGTGTCCACCTTGCAGTTTAGAGATAAAATGTGTATTTGGAATTCAGGAGAGTACAGACAGTTTTTGGGAACAGAGGCTTCAGAGCAGGCAGATCTGGGTTCAAATCCTGACTTGAGCAGTCTGTGACCTTGGCTAAAGTCATCATGTCTTCACCTATAATACTGGATAAATATCTTGCTTGTTGTTGAGAGGATAAAATGACATATGCGAACTCCCTAAACACAATCATTCCTTCGCACATGGCCCCAACAAAGGGTCCCACTGTCAAACATAATAAATACAAAACCCTTCCAACTCATGGTAAATGTTAGGTTTGCTCAGATCAAAGTCTAGTGCCTACTGAAAATGGTAAAGAGAAATCTAGCTGGGTTTTCTCACTCAGTGGGTGAGTGATGCTGTTGAGTACAGTCAATGTGCACTGACATCGTTTCAACCCTGGATTAAAGATTCAGTGCAAAGTACCCAATGTACCAGATGAGGCCACCTGATGAAGACTGCAAGCCGGATGAGTTTCCCCATCCAGACCTCACCAGCCTCACCTCCATGCAGGTGGAGAGCATCCTCCCAAGGATGCAGGCCACCCAGCTGGGGCGGGACTCCATCTGCAAAAACTCCCAGGCTACACTGCTGCCCTGAGACGGAGGAGGTGAGCACTTGAGTTTTAGAAGTCTTCCTTCCCACTGTTCAGAAGCTGTAGCTGCTAGAAGCAGGAAAGAGACCAACACTTGCCACGGCTCAGGTATCACAGAGGATGCATTTCACAAGGAGATGCCTTGGGATTTACTCTGTGGACAGGTCATCCACACGACTGCTGGAAACCTGTTGCTTGGTTCTGTTTGGATATTGCCAGTGTGACGTTTCATTGCCCACTAAGCTGACCAGGCGTCTGCCATAGTCCCTGCACAATTTTTGTCCAACTCTTCATTTTCCTGTACCCTCGGCAGTGCTACACCCGTTGTGTTCATGGACTTCCTGTCAGACATTTCCCTTCATTAGGGATGATGCAGTATGTGTGTACAGTGTGACTAATGTACACATTAGTCAAACTAAAGGGCATTATTTGTACTTACAATAAAGAGTCTTAAGTGGGGGTTCCCGCATATAAGGAATGTAGATGAGGGAGGGGATCTGGCATGTCACCCCGCTGTCATCACAACTTATGGACTCAGGAGCGTGTCTCACTTTTGTTTGACCAGTGGGGTTATAATAAGGCCCCCACAGATTCCACTCAGAGCAGACCAGTTAGTCCTTTGTGAGAGAAAACTGCTTACAAAGGTCATAAATCATAACTCTGGCCCAGGGCCATGTGATGAACGGTTCCCATTTCCGTATGAAGATGAACAGAAGAGAACAGCGCAGTCAGCCATGAATGTGTGCTCTGCTCAACTGAGCCACCATCTTGAATGAAGGGTGGGGGCCTCACTGGGGCAGGGGCCAGGCAGACGGGAGGAACACGGCAGCTTCAGGAGCAACTCCTCAACTGGTGCGCTTTCTTTTTCCCATCACATGGCTAATTCCTTTGAAGAGATGGGTCAAAACAAGGCTGTTTTTTTTTTTTTTTTTTTTAACTGAGGGAAGGTAGAGCAAACCCAGGGCTGGGTGTAGCGCCAACGCCCCCTCGCCACCCCCTTCAGACTTTGTGATGGGGGTTGCACATGATATTGTCCTTTTCTGCAGCCCCAGAACCTGGAAAGGACCATCAGGGGCAATCATAGGAGACTCCTTCCATCCTCAGGGTGCCCATTCCACACCTGTACGGCCTGCAGCAAATCACGGGCGCTCTCGAGTCATTCAAGCCACACCTCCGGTAATGCCTGCCATGACTATAAATGTAGCACTGCTCTCAACTTCATTCTGTTTTGAAAGGTCATTTTCTATTACTTTTGGATTTCACCGCAAGTTGAATATTGCTATTTACTTGCCAGCTGGGTTCAAGGATTGCTAACAGTGGTCTAAGTTGTACATTATTTTCTCATTCTAGAAAGCTACTTTTAATTCTTCGCTGTTTTTCTTTTTTCTTCTTTTTTTTTCCTTCTTCTTCTATGTAGAGTTCATTTCCGAGCAGAGAGCTGAAGCTACCTACCCGCCGGGTGTTCTCTGGGGTGTGCAGGGAACCGTGCAATCATTCAAGTGACAGATAGGTTTAATTTTCTAACTGGTATTACTTGGTGCCAAGAGCCAGGAAAGATGCATACCTTCACTTAAGCACACTCTTTAGAATGCAAATGACAAGAACTGAGTAGAGAAACTGTTTTTTAAGAGGATATTTAGGAGTCCGGGCAGGAATAAATTGTATCAGCCTGAGCATCTTCCTAACTGGGAGGAAATAGAAGTTTACTCATACTTATCAGGCCTGCAGACCTGAACCACCGAAAAGAAAATGGACAAATCAAGGACAAATCAAGGAGGCTTGCTGAAGATTTAGAGCTTTTACTCTTCCAAAATCTGAAAGCAAGTTTTGTTTGGGAGAAGCAGTAATTAGGCTGCAGTGTCTGGTATCTTTTCAAAAATAGCACAAAGTTTCACCGATTTAGAAAATAAAGGCTTGGATTAAAATCCCAGCTGGCAGAGGACAGCTACATGTGCCCCAGCCCCTCTAACTGCCTTTGCTGGACCCTCTGCACCATCTGGGGACACACTTCACTCTAGTGCGAATTCAGAGCGCAAGGAAGCATCTCGGTTTGTGGCAGAAATCAGTCAGCTGTCGTTGGGCCAAGTCATGAGCACCTTCCTCGGAGCGAAACCGCTAAGCCAGACAAGAAACTCACTTCTGACAAAGCTGTTCAACAGTTGGCCACTCTGAGGAGTCGAGTATTTTTAACTGGAAATGTTAAAAGTTAAAACTTTCATTAAATGCATGTACTGCTATTGGAGAAATATCATAAAACATCGTTTTAATGTGAACACTATTTCATACAATGAAAAACTATTTACAATGTGTCGCTTCCAGATTGGCTGCTTTTACATCGTGTCTACCCAGCGTGTGTCTTCGGCCGGGAGCCGCAGTCCTTGTAGCTCGATGGCCCTCCAAGGCCCCTGGGGACTCAGCGCATCTGTCCACTTACATTGGTCTAGTAATTATAGCTCAGCAGGCATGCCACCAAAATCATCTATAACCCAGAGACCCTGGCAATCGTATACAAGGAAAATGCGCAGATTAGGTTTCTCTCCAATAAATACTAATTTGACAATACAATCCATTCCCATCTTAAGAAATTGCTTTGTTAGGAAAACATTTTTTCTCAACGGAACTAGAACGAATAGCCTGTTGTTCACCCTTGAACTGTCCCGATGCCTTCGTATACAAATATAGCACATTTTGGCCAGGAATATAATTTCTTGTTAAAGAGTTTATTTGCCTTCACACGCAGAATTGCTACATACATTCACAGTTTTAATAGACTGTAATTAGCTACTCCAGTTGTGCTTTAAAATCCCAAATATTATTTCCATTAGTGAGTGCAAAGCAAATGTCCCATTTGGCTACAATTGGTCCTAGAGTTATAAACTCCATAATGGTTTCTAGAAAATTCCTTCAATCTCCAGTTTCATCATTTGCTTTTTCAGGTATGACTTCCAGGCTCCGGCGCGGCTTCTGAACCTCGGCATTTTCTGTGCCTGGTTTATTCAGCCCACATGAGATAGCAGCATAATGGATTTGTTTCAGGTTCTCCAAGGTCTCGTTCTTAGCATATTTCAAAAGATCCGCTTGTCCCTGTAACAAGACATGCAATTAAATGTTAGGTGTGACATGACTTCTTGTTGCAGTCTGACAATATAGGTGTTCCACTGAAATAGAAATATTTTGATGCCACAAGAGGGCATATTTATTTGTTATTGGCACTGCATCCGAACAGGTCAATTTTAATAAAAAACAAGATTGTCTTCCCAGTTTTCCACATCAAACTCCAAGACCGTGCTGCCTCTTTAGTTCTTTCCCTTTATAAACCTGAACAGAATTCTGTGTGTGTGGACCATGGCTGTCTGGCCTGGCTTAGAATTACATCTTTTTGCTAAATTCTCGGGCCCATCTTGGTTTTTTCCTTTTAAGATTTGCTTTATTTTTAACTTTTCATTCTGAAGTAAGTATAAATTCACAGGATGCAAGTATAGTACAGAGAGGTCTTATATACTTTTCCCCAAATTTCTCCCGATGGTTACGGCTTACATAACTGTAGTACCATGTCCAAATCAGGCAGGTGACACTGGTGCACCGTATATGTACAGCTCTGTGTCACTTTATCCCAAGGGCAGATTCACGTAATCTCCACCGCAATCAACACACATTGCTAATCTGCCGCCACAAAGATCTCCCTGGAACCATGACTCGAGTCACGCCCTTCCCCATCTGTCCACCATCCTCAGTCCCTTGACACCCATTAGTCTGTTCTCTATGACAAAGATTTGCTTTTGAGGCAAGCTTTGGCAGATAGGCACACAGCAGGTTTTCACGGACTACTTGCTAAACAAGGCAGGAAGGAAATGATCCTTTACTTTCGATAAACTCTCTTAGCCAAATTTTAATTTCTTTTATGGGATGTGGCCATCCGCTTGACATATACGCAGTCTAACACATAGGTCAAAACACAATGGGATGGACTGCAGCACACGTCACTAGGAGTCTGGAATCTGAGCTGATGATGGGTCAGTGCAGAGTCTGTCAGCCTCGTCACTCTTGACATATTGACCAGAAAATTCTTTGGCTGGGTTTATGTGTGGGTGGCTGTCTCGTGCATCTTGAGCTGGTTAGCAGCATCCATGGCTTTTATCCACTTTAGAGCAGTTGCACCCCATCAGTTGTGACAACCAAAATGTCTGCAGACTTTGTCAAATATCCCCTGGGGGGTGAAACTACCCACACATCAGCCGATCAGTTCAAGATTACTGGTTAGGAGAGAGGATGTGGTGCTCCATCATACATTCCAACATTCCTACTTTGGTCTTTTGTTCTACTTTTCCTTCTGATATTTAATCTGCCTTCCATTAAGAGTCCTTTCTACTTATACTATTACCTTTCCTTCTCTCTTATTTTTCCTTGTCACTATTTTGTTTTCCTTCCTCAGGCTCTAAATGTATTCCATTATTCTCTTTATCATCCCTCCATAGTTTGGATTTTTCTTTGTTATACTTATATTCTTGGTACTATGCCATCTTTCTCCCTTTCTGGTTTTTATTTTTTTTTATTCTTAACTGCCTCACAATGTGTGTCCCCATTAAGTGCTCTTGTACAACAAAAGCTGGGAGCCAGCTGTGGAGGCAACAGGTAAGGACTTACCTTGGCAGGCAGCTGGACTACAATTGAATCTCAACCTCTGGTGAGACTAAATTGCAGGGTAATCTTAAGCCACTATGAGGCCAGAACCCACAGAATGGTTTGCTGTTTACCACTTACTGTTCATGATTTTCCTGCTTTACAAAGACCTTTAATTAGTAACTATAAATAGATGCTCTATTGCTTAGTTTAACTGAAGAAGCTTCATTTTTACTCCTTCTTAGTAGTCACTGAACTCATAGGCAGAATCTTATAAGCAGTAAGGTCTTTGTGTATAAATATAGCATACTGTGGCAGAAATAGAATTTCTTGTTAAAGAGTTTATTTGCCCTCACGTGCAGGATTGTTACATACATTTATGGTTAAGAGATTGTAACTAGATACTCTATTTGTGCCTTAAAATTCCAAGTATTATTTTTTTAATTAGAGAAGTTTTAGGTTCACAGTAAAACTAAGCAGTAAGTACAGAGATTTCCTCTATGCCCCCATCCCCATATGAGGCATAACCATCACCACTACTGACATCCTGCCCCACAGTGGGACATTAACTACAAACCTATGCTGCATATCATTGTCACCCAAAGTCCATGGTTTACCTGAAGGTCCACTCTTGGTGTTGTACATCCTATGGGTTTGGATAAGTGTAGAATGACGTGTACCCGCCATTACGCAGAATTACACTGCCCTAAAAATCCCTTGGGCTTCCCTATTCATCCCTCCCTTCTCCCTAATCCCTGGCAACCACTGATCTTTTTACTAACTCAACTTTTCCAGAATGTTATATGGTTGGAACTATACAGTAGGTAGCCTTTTAACATTGGCTTCTTTGACTTAGTAATATGCAATTAACTTTCCTCCATGTCTCTTATGGTTTGCCAGCCAATTTGTTTTTAGTGCTGAATAATGTTCCATTGTCTGGAAGTACCACAGCTTATTCATCGACTCACCTATTTAAGGACATCTCAGTTAAAACCAACTTTTGGGGATTATGAATACAGCTTCTATAAACATCCACGTCCAGAATTTTGTGTGGAAATGAGTTTCCAATTCATTTTAGTAGATACTGACAGGGGTGTGAGTGAAGTATCACACGTATAGCAAGAGGATGTTTAGTTTTGTAAGAAACTGCATCCTGTCCTCTGCAGTGGCTGAGCCGCTTTCATTCCCACCAGCAGCGAGTGAGAGCTCCTGCTGTCCTCACATGCTCACCAGCATTTGGTGCTGCTAGTGCTTTAGATTTTGGTCATTCTAAAAGGTTTACACTGGTGTCTCATTTCTGCTTTAATGTTGTTGAACAGTGTTTCACATGCCTACTGCCGCCTGCGTGCCTGCTGTGGGGAAGTGTCTACTCAGATCTTTTGTCCGGTTTCTAATTGTTCATTTTTTCATTGAGTTTTCAAAGTTCTTTGCATACTCTAGGTGACAGTTGTTAATCGGGTGTGTCTTTTACAAACATTTTATCCAAGTCTGTGGTTTGTCTTCTTGTTCTCTTGATTTGTGTTTTGTAGAGCAGAAGCTTTTAAGTTTAAGAAAGTCCTGCTTATGAATTCTTTCATGACTATGCTGTTGGTGTTACACCTAAAAAGTCACTGCCGTACCCAAGGTCATCTAAGATTTCTCTTATGCTATTTTCCAGAAGTTTTATAGTCTTCCATTTTCCATTTAGGTCTATAATTGGTTTGAAGTTAATTTTTGTGCAGGGTGTAGAGTCTGTGTCTAGATTGTTTTCTCTTTGCACATGGATGTCCAGTTGTTCCAGCTCCATTTGTTTAAATGAGTATCTTTGCTCCATTGTATTGCCTTGGCCTCTCAGTCAAAAATCAGCTAAAATTTATGTGGGTCTATTTCTGGGCTCTCTATTCTGTTCCACTGATCTCTTTGTTCTTTTACCAATATCACACTGATTACCATAGCTTTATTTATTTATTTTTTTCAGTTTATTTATTTGAGACAGAGGAAGTTGGGGAGGGGAAGAGAGAGAGAGAAAGAGAGAATTCCAAGAAGCCTCTGCACTGTCAATGCAGAGGCTGATTCAGGGCTCCAACTCATGAACCATGAGACTGTGACCTAAGGCATAATCAAGAGTTAGATGCTTAACTGACTGAGCCACCCAGATGCCCCAATTACTATAGTTTTAGAGTAAATCTCAAAGTCAGGTAGTGTCACTCCTCTGACTTTGTTCTCCTTCAATACTCTGTTGGCTGTTCTGGGTGCTTTGTATCGCCACATAAACTTTAGAATTAATTTGTCAATATCTACAAAATGACTTGATGGGATTTTGATTGGGGTTGTGTTGAATCGATAGCTCAATTTAGAAAGAAATGACATCTTAAAAATATGGAGTCTTCATACATGAACAGGAAATGTCCCTCCATTTATTCATTTCTTCTTTGATATATTTATTCTGTTTTGTTTTATTCCTCATGTAGATCTTGTATGTATTTTGTTAGATTTATGCCTAAGTACTTTATTTTTGGAGGTGCTAATGTAAGTGGCATTATATTTTTAACTCCAAATCACCCTTGTTCATTGCTGTTATCTAGGAAAGTGACGGACTTCTATACACTAACCTTGTATCTTGCAACCTTGCTATAATCGTTTCTTAGTTCCAGGAGTTTTTTGTCAATTCTTTTGGAATTTCTACAAGGATGATCGTGTCATCTGTGAACAAAGACAGTTATATTTTTTCCTTCCCAATGGATAACTTTCATTTCTCTTTCTTATCTTATTGAATTAGCTTGGACTTCTAGTACAAGGATGAAAAATAGTGGAGTCAGGGGATATCTTTACCTTGTTCCAGATTTTAGTGGGAAAGGTTTGGGGTCCCACCATTAGTATGAGGATAGTTAAAGGTGTTTTGCTCTTTATCAAGTTGAGGGAGTTCTTCTGTATTTCTAGCTTACTGAGAGTTTTTATCATGAATGGGCATTTGATTTTGTCAGATGCTTTTTTTTTTTCCATCTAGTGAGATGATCGTGTGATTTTTTTTCCCCTCTAGCCTATTGATGTGGTGGATTATACTAATTGATTTTTGATTGTTGCACCAACCCTCATACCTGGTGTAAATCTCATTGGGACACAGTGTACAACTCTTTTCATACATTGCTGGATTCAGTTTTTAAATATTCTCTTGAGGATTTCTGCATCTATGTGCCTAAGAGTTTGGTATTCGGATAAATGCTGGCCACGTACAATATATTAGAAAGTATTCCCTCTGCCTCTGTTTTCTGGAAGAGAGTGTAAAAAAAAAAACTGGTATGATTTCTTCCTTAAATGTTTGATAGAATTCACTCGTGAACCCAAGTGAGCTGGTGCTTTCTATTTTAAAACGTTATTGTTTATTCAACTTCTTTAATAGAGATAAATCTATTCAAATTCTCTATTTCTTTTTGTGTGAGTTTTGGTAAAATGTGCCTTTCAAGAAATTGGTCCATTTCATCTAAGTTATCAAATTTGTGGGAATAGAGTCATTCGTTATATTCCTTTGCTGTCCTTTTAACGCCCATGGGATCTGTAATGATGTCCCTTCTTTTGGTTCTGATGTTAGTGATTGGTGTGCTCTTTTTTCTTCCTTCCTTCCTAGTCAGTCTGGCTAGAGACTTACTGATTTTAAAGATTTTTTCAAAGAGCCAGCTTTCAGTTCTGTTGATTTTCTCTATTAATTTTCTGATATCAATTTCACTGATTTCTGCTCTAATATTTTTATTAATAAAAATTAGTAGGTCTATGCTCAAAATGCTTACTTGGCATGCCCTCTTAGACTCCACATGCCCAAAACTGAGTTCCTAATATCCTTCCTACAAGCCTCTCTAGAACTAACTCCTCTTAGGTTATGACAACTCTGTTCTCACAGTGACTGAGAACAAAAACCCTAATACCATCTTTGACTCCTCTCCTTTTCTTACATCCCTCATCCCACTTGTCAGCAGCCTCCATTACCTCTGTTTTCAACAAATATACACATATACAGATTCTCAGCACTTCTTACCACCCCCATTGCTCCCACTGTGGCCTGAACTACTATCACCTCTCTCTGAGTTTATGACAATTAGCCATCATGCTTCTCCTTTGTCAACATGACAGCCAGAGAGAAAGAAACACGGTCAGAACACGACCCTCCCCAAACCTGTGGCTCCTCGTATAATGCAGAGTGAGAATCAACGTCCTTTCCCACACCCCCTGAGCTGTCACCCCCTTCATCGCCCCACCTTGTCCACTCGGCCACTATGATGCTGGGCCCCTAAATGCTCCTCAGACACAGCAGGTCCTCTCTGGCCCAGCCTCAAGGTTGTGCACTCAACATTCCCAATGCAGGGAAGGCTCTTGCCCAGAAAGACACACAGTTTGCTCTCTCACCTCCTTCAGGCCTTGACTCCCTGACAGCCTTTCCAAAATGAAAACTGCCATCTCTTGCTCCCAGCTCTTGCCTCTTCCCTGCCTTGCTTTTTCCATGACATGTACTACCACATGACGTTCTCTGTTGCTTTGTTTACTATCTGTCTCTCTCATTAAATGTGAGCTCCATGAGAAGCAGGGCTTTTACGTCTTCAATCCACTGGTGAACCCTCCCCCTCCAAGCCTACAACAGCACCAGGCATACCACACAGGCTCCAGAAACGTGTTGAAAGAGTATAATTAGATTAAGATGCTAAAGTCTCCTCTTTAATCTTCACAGTTGCCTCCCAATCAAGTGTTTCACCTTTCTCTCTGCATTTATATATTATGAATAGGTATTTTATTTTTACAGAAATGAAATCAAGCAAACTCTGTGATTCTTCAGTTTTCTTTTTTTCACCAAAAGTCATGTCTTCTCCATCTTTCCATGTCAGCATATATAGATCTGCCACAGGATGATGGAGCATTTAAATACAAAATCCCCAGATGGTGTAGGATAATTCATGTGGTAATAACAGAATTTTTTTATCTGGTTGAATCTTGGCTCTCATGTTTAGACAGGTCATTACCACATCTTGAACGGACCAGGCTTTCTGCAGCCAGCCAGGAGAGACACAAAGGGCCCCCAGAGCTGGCGAGCTGCTGAGTTTTACCCAGATTACTTGTATTTTGTTCTGTGCGCCCAAAACTGCACGTCTGACATGTCTCAGGATTGCGGCATCCAGTGGGAGCAAAGAACAATTCTGAAAGAGGTGATGATGCTGTTTGCTATAGCATCGTTCACATCTCATTGCTTCAAAAGAGCAAAGGCTATTTAAAACACTGCCGCCCACTGACACAGGGTATCTGGGTTTGAAGACTCCTACGAAACTGGCTTTGCAATGTTCCCAGTTGAGAAACTCAAACCCTATTTGGTTTCACACATTCTGTTTTGAATTTCGTAAGTTATTCTATTTGGTTCTCATGTTGAAGGAGTTATAACAACCTTAGGTCAAAATATTTAAGGTTCCTACTCAGACTCAGAACATAATCTTTAGAAGACATAGCTAAGGGCAGGGCTGAATCCCAGTGGCTCATGCGGAGAGCGGGCAGCCACTGAGCTCCTTCTGGCCCTGCTGGTGGCTGCCTGAGAGGAGGTCAGAGGCCGGAGAAGCCAGGAAACGAATGACGGCAGATCCCAGACACCAGAGCCAGTGCCCCAGCCACACTCAATACTCGGCCAATCACCCAACTTTCTGTCTGACCATCAAAGATGCCCCAGCTTTTAATATGTTAAAAATACTTCGAGGCACATCTGTTAGCCTAACATAGTTTCGAATCTAAAATTAACAACCACAATTCACTGCTTTTATTTAGACCTAGAGTTAAAACTATAGGGATTGTACACTTCCGTTATTCTTTTTCAAAGGTTTTTAATCCAACTGTCTATCAGAGAAGAACAGAGTTGTCCTCCTTCTGAGGAGAGTGAACCAGGGTGGCCACAAAGACTCCCCAGACCACCAGTCTGTAAAATGGCCATGTGGCTGAGCACCAGAAGGGGCAAAGATGGCCACCTGCCATTCCCTGGGAGCCAGTAGACATGTTTCTTCCAAATTACAAGCAGGTGGACAGAAGAGAAAAAAGAGAACACCCATACCATTTTGAGAGTCTGAAGGAGGCAGAGGGGTAGTCAAAAACTTTTTTTTTAAGTTTATTTATTATTCTGAGAGAGAGAGAGAAAGAGAGAGAGAGAGAGAGAGAGCAGGGGAGGAGCAGAAAGAGAGAGAGAGAGAGAGAGAGAGAGTCCCAAACAGGCTCTGGGCTGTCAGCACAGAGCCCGATGAGGGGCTTAAGCTCACAAACTGTGAGATCGTGATCTGAGCTGAAACCAAGAGTCAGATGCTTAAGTGATTGGGCCACCCAGCTGCCCCAAAACTTTTTAAATTTAATGCAAGTAAGAACGTAAGCTATCCGTGTCTGGTTTGACCTCAGCATATCTGGGACCCACACTGACTTCTGGGTTGTGCTGGGGCTAAAAGCCCCAGCCCAAGAAGGTTTGCTTGGATGGCATGGATTAGGCTGCCTCCTTCCTGCTTCTTTCCACTTAGGAACACAGCAGCTTCTAGGTGCCTCCACTGACACCTTCTGCTCCTCCAGACATGAAGCTAACTCTGGGATAGCAGACACCCGAGAGCGCCAAGGCCTAGCAGGAAGACACACTGCCCACCTGCGGGAGCCCAGCACCAGCCCACATGCCCCCTTACTCAGCAATTTGCCATGCACACGTCCTTATCTTTCCCGTCACTCAGGAAGGCTGCCAGAGGCTTCCTGTCCCCTCCCACAGATCACTCTGAGAAGACGTCAAGGGACCTAGGATTCTTCTGGACCCACACCAGATAATCTAAATTGCAAAACCCTAACACAAGCTCATGGTCAAGAAACATTTCTTGGGAACGGAGTGACTGATGTATGCCAGGCACTGTATTAAGCCCTTCACAAAGATTATCTCATGATAATCTCAGCTCTGAGAGGTACTATTACTAGCCCCAATTTTGTAGACAAGAAAACAGTTTAGAGAGATGAAGGGTCTTGCGCAAGGCAGAGTCTGCACAGCAAATTACACATAAATACACATACACATAAATTCCTCTTAGTGTGTTCTGTTTTCTTTTTGGATTAACTAAACCGCAGGGCCCAAACTATACAGTTGAGTCCCACACGTGACATGTGACACTTTAAAGCAGGCAAAGTGTAATGTCCTCCACGTTTCTAATGTCCCCAGTACATCAGCAATGGTGCAGACAATTCCTTCTTCCTGTGCTTACGCACAGGAACAGAGACACAGATTTCCATCTCTATGTGTTGAATGGGGAGGGACTCACCACACACAATGGTGTGGTTGTGCGGTCCTGGCCTGGGTGCTAAGCCGCCTCACTGCGCTCTGACCGCTGCCTCTGAGAGGCCCGCATGGCTGGCGAAGGCTGTAGCACATCCATCAGGGTTAAGGAAGGCCTTCCTCCTCCTGCTGTCTCAGTAAGCCTTACACTTGAACAAAGGTCCCCTGGTCATCAGTCACTTGAAGCTGGAGCAACGGAGCATAGCAGCATGTGCTTTGCTGCGGCACAACAAATTCATGTTAGATGTCCCATGATTTTGTTCTGTCCTACTGGCTTCCCCCGAGCTCATTCACATGTTTGAAGGGAGTGGAACGTGACTTGCAAATAAACCCCTCTCTCCTCAGCAGGAAGACTGCCTTCCTGCTCCTCACTCCATCCCAAAGGGTTCACGGGTGCTGGCCAGGTGGATACGTTGCTCCGAGAGTGTGAAGAACTATTCTGGGAACATGGCTCCTAACCCTTAGCTTTCCCCTTACTCCAGAGAGACATTTCAATTGTCTGAAGCAGTGTCCTGATTATGCAAGCAAAGCAGGTTGATCTAGAAACTGTCCATGCACCGCGATCCCCTACCCTTTGCCAATATTTTGGCTATTTAATCGCATTTACATCTGTTCCTCAACTTTACAAAGGTTGTGGCACTTTAATTTAAAATTTTAAATATAAGATGCAGTTTAAATTCAGAATGGGTGTCTTTCACCTCAGAAACTATTTTACGTTTCTTTCAACAAAGATGGAGGACACGGGGCTCCCAGGAGCTCCTCGGCAGCACAGTGGGGAAAGTGTGGGGGCTGAGCTGGGCCTTGGCACACAGGCAAGAAAGGATTTCAGTAGAGGCCAGGGGGCTGTGGAGGACACTGCTTTCTATATGTGACTCCATGACTCCAACCAATGATGCCTTTGGGGACTAACCATGGCTTAGTAGCGTGATTTCTATACTACAGAGCTTTCTGAGTTCCAGCTGTGGCTGCATCTCCCCCGATAGCGGGAATGGCCATGGGAAAAACTAAATCTCACAATGGCAGTGAGCACCGACACCCTGCAGTGGGAGACTGACTCCCCCCACACAGAGCTGGTGGCTCACGTGGCACAGGTAGGGTGAGGGCTTCAGGAGCTGCCACTGGAGGGTCCACACAGTAGAAGGGAGACCTAAGTGCAAATGACAGGAGGTCAAGAGAGGGCTCTAGGCAAAGGGACCAGGGCCGGTGAGGGGTGGGGAGGAGAGGGCAGTGTGCCCAACGTGTGGAGAGGAAGTAGAGAGCAAGGGGATGCAAGGGCTGAGCAGGACCATGAACATGGAAGCTTCTGAAAGCACTAGTTAAAACAGCATGCACAAGCGCTCCCCTCGCACTGCTAATTTTTTAAGTACATCTTTTGCATAATTAAAGGTTAGCTGAGTGATCACAAATTCCAGATTAGTGGGATCTAGTGTCTGAGGTTTTACTGTGTTTTAAATGGGTCAGAAAGCACAGCCTGCCCAGTGACGCATGCTACTGTAGTTGGGTTTTCTGAGCCATTCTGAAGAGTCCTCACATGCTAAAGAGAGGGATGGTTTCCAGCCAATTACAGATTTTCAGGAAAACAGGCAACATGACACATCACCTATAGCACATAAAATAACTAAAGGGTATTAACATCAATAAAGAAATGGTTGCACACAGACCATCACAGCAATTTTCGGAAAAGAAACAAATGTTAGTCTTCAGGTCTTCAAGGTAAGCACTATACCTCAGGTAAAAACAAAACCAAGATTAATGTCTCACCAGGTGCAAAGACCGTCTGGCTTAACTATTTATTTTTGGCAGAAGTCTTATGCTCCTGAAGAGAACAAATCTCTAATGACTGTCAGGGTTTAGCTTGTAGTCTTAGTTCTGAGGTGGTGGGGAGTGGTGCAGAACAGGAAGAGCTGGCTTGGCAGCAGTTCTTCTGGAAAACATCCTGGGGTTGTAATGAGCTTTATTTGAGTCAATGATATGACACAGGCGCTAGAAAATCCAGCATAATTTTGGCCGTATTGACAGTAAGATAATGTTTGGACGATGAAGAAAATCATACTGACGAGTCCTACCCTGGGGCTGTCAGTGCAGCACACATCCAAAGTATGGGGATAATTCTGGCAAACCAGAGCCACCAAGAGGCCTAGGGAACCAGTGGGGAGGGAATCAGATGCCATCTCACCCTAGAATCTGCATAGGATGAGCATGTCTGACCTGAACCAGGGAGGTCTAAAAGAAGGTAACGATAGTTCTCAAAGGTACACAGGGAAGCTGAAGGAGAGGGAATAGAAATAATTCTGTGCTGCTTTGAGGGTATAACTGTAACCAGGGGGTAGACATGAAGTTAGAGAGAGATCAACTTCCATAGACTATGACAGAAAATAAGTAGAACTGCATGACAGAGGAGTAGGGTGGCAGTCTGGGGGAAGCGGCAGGAAGGTGGGTAGGACGATGTTATGGTGTCGCGTGGCCAAGCCTCACGGTGTATCCTACACCATTCTGAGGGAAAATGCTTCATGGGCAGGTTCTGCCACTGTGGTAGACTATCTGCAAAGGCAGCAGCCATAATCCTTTCCATCTCTGTCCAGGCTACTCTGTCCACTAGTTGGTGGGGTCCACTTCCCCCTCCCTTGAATCAGGGCTGGCATTGATTTGCTTTCATCAATAAACATGGAGGAAGTGGTCTTAAGAAGCCTGGCAGCTTCTCCTTTCATTTTCTTGGACTCTCATAGCAATATAAGGAAGCTGGGCTGGACTACTGAATGAGGATCGGCCATGTGGAGAAAGGGAGAAGGATAGAAGAGAGGGACCTAGTCATTCTAGCCAGCCCTGGTGACATGCCAGTCACATGAGTGGAGACTTCTTGGATATTCCGGGCCCAGTGGACTTCCCAGCTGAACCAAGCCTCATAAGTGATCCTGGTCAACACCACGGGAAACAGAAAAACCACCCAGCTGAGTGCAGCTAGCCCACAGAATCATATCAAATAAGAAGTTGTTTTAAGCCACTAGTTTTGTCATGATCTGTTCTACAGCAACAGAGAGCTGAAATAGTCAGTCAAGGTGGCCATATTTTGTGCTTCCTGGGCACAGTGGATTGAAGCAGATAAAGAACCTGATCCAAGCAGAACTTAATACAAGAGGAGGCTTATACCTTTAGGATCACAGGTCAGGATGTGAAAGGAAAGGGTAGCCTCAGCTGATCAGATTTCCTCTCCTTGGATTTGAACTATGAAATACAAACAGATTGAGGAAGTAGAATAAAACCTTCTAAGGTTCAATCAGGACCAAACCAAGACAATACCAAGTCACAGGGCAGCAGACACTATAAGGGAGCAGGAGGGCAGAGCAGATGACCGCCGGCCCCTGGGAAAGAGCTGCCCGAAGAGCTGCTGGGCTTCCTGACGCCCTTTACTCCTGTGAGGCTGGTGCACGGCTTTTGGTCTCAGAGCTCCCTGTCCCTTCACAGTCCTCCCAGGGGCCAGCGCCTCTCGCCCCTCCTCTGTGAGCTAACCTGCGGGAGTTCTGCCTCTTATAACCAAAACAGGGCTCCTCTACCTTGAGATTCCACCATCTCAGGAATGGTAATAAAGAGAAACAATAAAAATTATCACCAGTACAGTGAGTGATTTAGCAAATGAAAAATAAAGGGAGAGAAACCTTTTGATGAAGCTGGTGGGTGGAAAATGTTAACAGGATATCCTTCCCACATTTCTGGTGAAATGAGCAAAAAAGAATAAAACTGGCAAACACACACACACACACACACACACACGCAGCAAACCAAGGGGTATGACATAATTTAATAAGCTTCTGGA
Source organism: Proteles cristata cristata (assembly GCA_017311185.1). Classification (NCBI taxonomy): domain Eukaryota; kingdom Metazoa; phylum Chordata; class Mammalia; order Carnivora; family Hyaenidae; genus Proteles; species Proteles cristata. Next base: position 590,783 of record JAESUZ010003188.1, read on the forward strand.
ATTCACAGAATTTACAGTGGCAATTCATAAAAGTCCTGAAAAATTTAAGAGGCTAATCAAACCGGAAAGGCACAAACTGAATGTCCTTTGACTTCTGCTTGAGGCAGCAGAAAAGAGGATGGGGCAGAGGGTGAGAAGAAAGCAGTGGCCTGGGACAAGTGAGGAACAGGGCTAACACACACACAGAAACCTGGACACGATATATTGAACAATGATGTTCTGACGGTGCAAACAGTGAGCCCTGAGGGAAGACATACAGACGGGGGTCCGGCTCCCTGTGTGGAGGGGTTTCAGAGGCGAAGTGGCTAGGGTGTGAGGGGCGGAGCAGTGGGGGCTCTTAAACAGCTACTGCCCATAACTGGTTTGGGATGATGGAGGATTTGAAGAGCACCCAGAGGAGAGAAGTGGGAAGCTGGATGGCGTTAATGGCAGAGTGGACAGTGTAGAGGATACAGCAATACTGCCTGAAGCTGTAGAAATAATAGAAACCATTAAAAAAAATAAAAAATACGAAAGACCTAAAAAGAAATGAATAGTGGATCTGTCAGTTTGGGGAAAATATCAAGTAGTATATATGTATACTTGAGAGTTAAACAAGGAAGAGAGAAAAGGTAAGACTGAAAAAAGATTTAAAGAAAAAAAGGACTAAAAAATTTTCCTAATTTGATGGAAACTATAAATCCACATAGAGAAGAATCTCAACAAACCCAAAGCAGAAGAAACATGAAGAAAATCAGACTAAGGCCCATCATAGTTTTTTTGAAGGCTTAAAAAAAAAAGAGAGAGAGAGAGAGAGAAATCTAAACAAAAAGAAGCCCAACCTCTCTGCATTTACTATGCTGGCTAAACAGACAACAGCAAATGTTGACATGGATGTGGAATAACTGGAACCCTCATAACACTGTCAGGGGGGGGATGCTAAATGGAACATTTAGTAGCTTGGCAATTTCTTATAAAGTCTGACATGCACTTACCACATGACCCAGTAACTGCGCTCATAGGTGTTTATCCAAGAAAATAAGAATATGTCCACATAAAGACCTGCATGTGAATGTTCCCTACAGCTTTATTCACAACAGCTAGAAACTAGAAACAACCCGAATGTCCATCAACTAGTGAACGTATAAACAAAGAGTAACACACCCATAAAACAGAATACTATTCATCAATAAAAAGGAATGGACTACTGAAACACATCTCACTTTGGATGAGTACCAAAAGCATTATGCCACATGAGAGACGCCAGGCATAAAGACTACATACTAGGTAACTCCCATTTATATAACAATCTGGAGCAGGCAAAACTATACACAGAAGTCAGCTCAGTGGTCGGCAACCTGGGGGGAGGGGTGCAGAGGGGCACGAGAGAATTTTGGGGGTGAAAGAAATGCTCTATCACCCCTGTGGTGGGGTTGCATGACAATATGCATATATCAAAATTCGTCGAGTTGTGCAGTTAAAATGGGTTGACCTTATCTTACGTAAATTGTACCTCGATACTGACCAAGAAGAGGGAAGGATGCTGACTAAGGGAAGCGAGGTGTGAGGGAGGGCTCCTGAATTAAAGCAGCAGTCAGAAACCTGTGGAAACGGATCACGCCTCCTCCCAGTTATGCAGCAGAAACCCTAGAATAGGACATTGACAAACTCTGAGAAAGCTGGGTCCAAGTATCCAAAGACTGGCAATGACCCCAGCTAAGATTTATCTCTTCACAGCCCTTTCCTCAGGCGATGGATAGTGGTGACCATGAGCTAATTTAAATATTGAACTTATACCAAACAACATGGGAGTCATCATCTTGGGGCCAGATGGGAATATTTAAAACTGGAAAATGGAAAAATTACAATATGCCTAAGCCCCCACCCAGGAATATTAGTGGGTAGAGATTCTCCTATTTCATAGCAGAAGGTTGACCAACCAGCCTCATAATTGAAATGTGTAGCTTAAAAGAAAAAAAAAAAAAGCAAAATGACTCCTATTTTTTTTCATAACCTTTTTTCTCAACCTCAGAGATATCTCATAGGAAATAAATGCCTCTCACAGTAAAAACTGTTAGTAGTTCATTTAGCTTCTTCATGGTTTACTTTTCTTCTGTTAAATAAAGAAAAGTGAAATGGCACTTTTTAAAAATTTTTAAAAAGAGCAGTTACAGTAGGCGTCTATCTACCGGCATACGTTCTTTCACAATATCTTAGACAGTAGCTCTTGTCAGATGTACCAGTAAGAAAGAAAATCACTGCCAGTTTAACTAGGATACAATGTGCGATGCCATGGACCAGAAGATACATACCAATTTCAAAGATTTTTGATGTCAAAAATAGAAAAAAGAAGGATGACTCAGAATCAATAAAATATATCTCCATCCATCCATATGCATATAAAATGGTGGGTAAAATAAGGTCACCTACATTTAATAATACTTATTTCCTGGAGGGTTTGAAGTCATTTTAAAACTTTTATCTTCTTTACATTAAAAAAAGTTCTGTATGATGAAGACATATTTAGAAAAACAAATGAATTATTTTTTTATACACAATAAAAAAATGGTTGGAAGTAAATATGCCAAGGTATCAATAGTAGATCTCTCTGGGTGTGGTGACCACAGCTGACATTTCTTCTTTGTTTATTTCTGTATTCTAAAGCAATTCTTAAAACTGAAAAACTAGGGGCGCTTGGGTGGCTTAGTCGGTTAAGTGTCCGACTTTCGCTTAGGTCATGATCTCGCGGTTCGTGGGTTCGAGCCCCGTGTCGGACTCTGTGCTGACTGCCAGCTCAGAGCCTGGAGCCTGTTTCAGTCTGTGACTCCCTCTCTCTCTGACCCTCCCCTGCTCACACTGTCTCTCTCCCTCCTAGAAATAAATAAAACATTAAAAAAATTGAAAAACTAAACAAAGGAGGCAAAACATCCCTAAGAACTGGGATGAATGTCCTTAGATGAAAGGAATTTATGGCAGGAGGCTTCCTCTTAGGGTGACCAATCATTCTTGGTTTGCCCTGATTTTCACACGAAAGTTCTATGTCCCAGGATGATTGGTAGCTGTCTACTTTCTTGTTCAAATTAGTGGGAGAAAATCGCTTCTAGGCCTTTTGGCTAAGATCAAGTGCAAATTAGTGGGAGAAGATATTTTTGATTTTGCTCCAGAGCAGAGGTATTCCATGGTTTTAGGGCACCTCAGGATCCCCCCCATGGAACCTGTTCAACAAGCAGATTCCTGCACGCTACCTCTAGAGATTCTGATCCAGATTCCAAGGTTGAGCTTGAGAGACCACGTTTTTAAGCACCTGAGGAAATTCCTTCAGGCCTCACAGCCGCAGGTCTCCTTCAGCATGTCTTCCTGTCCTCTTTCTCACTTTTTCTCCATATCCAGTACCATTGGAAACCTTCCCCCAGCCTCTGTGCCCAACATGAGGGCGCTGCTGCCTCTGGCCCACTGCACTTAGCCCTGGAGGGCTGCCACCTCATCAAGCTCAGGACAAAAAACACGTGGTCAAAGGAATCCAAAGGATCCGATTCCCTCCTGTCAGCAAAAGGCTGGTAGCTCAACTCAGACCCAAACTCAAGTCCAAAGGGGGACTGATTCTCATAAACAAGGTTAAAACTTGTGAAATACCCACAGATGGAAAAAGCCCTTCCGTTATATGGAAATGACACACAGATCTCTCCAGTTCTTCCCCATTCTGTGCCCAGGTTCTACCACATCCAAAAACCATCTAGGACAAATGTGCCGGAAATTTTTAAAAGATCGATTACCTTGTCCTACACATTAGTTCCCATATGAACATAAGTCTGAGGTGTTAATTCTCTCTCCTGGACGTAATTCAAAAGAAAATAGGTTTCCTCAGTGTAGCTATTTGGTTCAATTACTTATTTTGAAAATCTGGTGTATTGCTTTACGTCAGCTGTTTTTCATTAATATGTGCTCCTGGCTCCCATTTTCCATGGCTCTTAGCCAAGAGCGTCTCAGACTTGCATGCGCATGGGAGCCCCCTGGGATCTTGTGAAAATGCAGATCTGTACATGTGCGTTCAGGAGATCTGGAGTGGGGCCTGGGAGTCTGCATTTTGAACAGGCTCCCAGGTGGTACCCAGGCCGCTGGTTGCTAGACCACCAACGCGTAACGAAGACAGCTGACAGGTGGCAATTTGGTTGCTAGGACTGTATAACAAAGTAAAAGAAAATGAGCATTTGCTCTCTCACAGGGCTTAAACGACTGTGTTACCTTTCCCTTGAGATTTATAGGAAATCTGTAGAGTACCCATACCTCTGGGTGGGAGTGAGTCAGTCAACAAGTTATAAAGCCAAATTCCTTTTCTTTGTAAATTCTTCTATCTGCTTTTTCCTTAAATGCAAACTACTGAAATTAACTTCTAAGCAGAAGATTGAGAGATTACCAAAAAAAAGCACATGTGAAGGGTGGAAGTATTTTAAGAAGTCAAGAAAATGATTTTAATTATAAAAATGAGTAGAGGTTTAACGTGAGAAAATGCAAGTTGGCCAGCTTGCAAGTGTGACTTTTTATTAAATCAGAAAACTGTTGTCAGTTGCAGGAATGGATCTTTTAAGTTGAGGGAAAACAAGGAAATTAAAAGGGGCAGTTGTGATAATGTCTTTACGGTGTTGGCTTCAAGGGAGCACAAAGTTTGAAGGATGAATACCGGAGAATAATTTTACATTTAGCTATCCAAGATCCAGAATGAAATAGTGTGTCTCTGTTATGGTTATTCAAGTTCCCAAACACGGAGGAGCAGAAAAGTAAAAACCTCTGAGACAAAACTCAAAAAGGTTTCAAGGTACATACATGGCATGATTTTAAAAACTGATGTCCTACTATGCACAGCACAGAGAAAAGGCAGAGAGAATGCACAGCAAAAAGGCCAGCAGCAACTGCCGCTGAATGGTGGGGCTATGTTTGTCTTGCCTTATTTCTATATTGATAGTTTCAACAATGATAATGTACTACTTTTATAATAAAAAAATAATTAAAAAATTTTAAATGGTCATGCTGAGTTAGGAAGGAAAGGGGGAAGGAGGAAAACAGATTTTCCTCGAAGGTAAATGTCAAAGGGCAATTCCTTTACAGATTTCTTTTAATTATGCCCTACACAATTCTTTCCTATTTTTGTCCTGGGATCATATTAATATTAAGGCCACGATTATACTTGAAAGTATTAAATGGCATTTGAGTAATTAGAATCTAAATTCCCAATCATTCCTCTGTAATCATATTTTCTATTTCACATATAGCAACTGACATGTATAAACTTGACCATGCTTCAAGGACAGAACTCAAGGTCCTTTCCCTTCCTATCAGAATCTACTATGTGCCGGTCATGACAGCCCCATGTTCTCTCTCCAAGAGGCACCGGCCAGCTGTCAGGCCTGCAGGCTCTCCCGCGGGCCGAGTTCTCCCTGGACTGCTGTGACCGTGCTATCGCCTCAGTGGCTGATAACGCACAATGTAGGACATGTTATACTAAAAGGAAGAAACATGCTGAGAAAGACTGCAGAATCGCAGCTTGGCCACGTACCTTTAAGATGGTGATATTCCAGGTAAAGCTCTCCACTGCTTTTTGTAGTTTTCGTTCCTTCAAACCTTCCTTGGTGCCGATGCTGTGCAAGTGTTCATGGAATTCCATGGCTGAAAGAAACAGACAAAGTAGTTTACTTCCCCATCCAACCCGTGGGAATGAACTGGCAATGCTCATGTCTCCAGGTATAGCTGAAAGAATTCCAGTCTCCAGTGGACTTTCAGAAATGTGTCTATTTAAGAATGTGATAATTGGCATGCCTGGGTGGCTCAGTCAGTTAAGTGTCTGACTCTTGATCTCAGCTCATGATCTCAAGGTTCCTGAATTCGAGCCCCACATCAGGCTCTGTGCTGATGGTGTGAAGCCTGCTTGGGATCCTCTTTCTCCCTCTCTCTGCCCCTCCCCTGTTTGTGCTCTTTCTCTCTCTCAATGAAATATAAACAAAACAAAACAAAAAAAAATTAAAAAATGTGATAATTGTAGGGAAACACTGAAAAAAATTCACATGGTCTTAATAAGGCTTAAGGCATCTTAAAAGTCAGCAGCAATCATTCCTCATGGTTTTGAAGGGCAAACAGGGCACATATGATCATTCTCAGTCCTATTTTAGAGATGAAGAATCCAAGGTTCTGCAAAGGGGAGAGATGGAAGGCTGTGGAGGCAGCAAGAGGGAGAGCACCAGAGCCCAGGTATTTGGAGTCTCAGAGGGCAGATTTCAGTTCCTCTGAGGACACAAAGTTGGCAACTGGAGATAAAATGAACTCCACATGAGGATCACTGTTGTCAGTGCAGAGCCTGCTTTGGATCCTCTGCCTCCCTCTCTCTGCCCTTCCCCTGCTCACTCTTGTGTGTTCTCTCTCTCAAAAATAATAAACATTAAAAAAAAAAGGCTACATGATTCCTAAGGCAAACCTCATATCAAAGTGTGCTCAGGTAGGTCTTGCTTCCTCCCGGTGTCCTGTACCCTGACCCCTCCCTCCCCTACACATTTTTTGTAGTTTTTAATTTACCTTTCTCCTGTATTGTTCTCCTCAAAAATACAAGAAACTATGTACACATAGCCATGGCCTTCCCTTTCTTGCACAAGAAATTCCTGTACTTGGTTTTTGTTTTCTGTACACTGTTCAGAAGTACACTGTTCCGCATCTTGGTTTTTGTTTTTTCCTCATATAAGTACACACACAGTAGAGATCACTCGTGTCAGTGTGTATAGCTCATCTCCACTCTTTTCTTTCACAACTACATGGACTCCTTGAGGGGATGAACCAGCATTCACTTAACCAGTCCCCTACTGATGGACAATGGGTTGTTCTGAAAGCATCTGCGGTTACAAGTAATGTGGAGCAGTCGTGATCTTTACAAGACATTTCCTTTGTTCCTTTGTGCCTGTTTACTGTTGAGTTGGGCATTCCAATTTCTAATGTCCTTCCTGTGCAACACCATTTCAAAGTAATTCTTTATTTATTAGTGTCTTTTAACAGTAAGCAAAAGCTGACACATGATAAATACGTTAAGCTGCCAATTTATTAGTCTTTTTTTCTTTTCTTCCCCCTCACCAAATAGGAACAAAGGTTCTAATTCCTATCTTGCTAATAAGGCTTAAGAACATAACTGGTTTCAAGAAAGAACAGTAAAACTCATTACATTGTCTAGAAAGCTCCTACACTAATTTCTCTCCTTTCTTCCAAATTCTCTTTTGCCACTGATGGTATCTGAGAACATCCCAACTTGATTAACTAACCCCTGTCCATCGTGATGCTGGTAACCTGGCTCATACATTGGGCTTCATCCCATATCACTAATTCTGACTTTCACTGAATGTGCTTAGCTGCAACAAATAAACAAACACACACAGACACACACACAAACCCTCAAATTTCCAACCATGAACAGGAAGCAATCTTGTTCTAAATAAAGCCCAGGATTTTTGCTAGAGCATTTAACTGTGTCATATGTTTTTCTTTTTTCCCCTGGGACACTCCTTGGATAGTGCTGTGGAGACTAAGACCCACTTCTTAGAGAATGGCCAGGGGAAGCCTGAGTGGGGAGACCTTGATATGTTGGCTTTCCTGTTAATATTTAATGCTAGATTTCAATACTGGTTTGTCTGAGCCCAATGCCCCATGGTTTTCCAACTACCATGAGTTATTTCCAATCAAGAGTCATATGCTATGGTTATGTGTATCCAATAATTATGCTGTGAGGCAGAGCACCTAGGGCTGATGCACATGCACTGACCTAGTTCTTAGGGAAGAGAGAGGGAGAGTGAATGAGATTATGCATTTGAACTGGGTCAGTCCATATATAACAAGGAAATCTAATTATATTATATATCAATTGCATTATTCCCTTGATATTAAGTTATCAGGAAATCTATTCTAACATGTTGCAGGAGGTCTTTTAGTTCTTTTACATCAACTCTGAGTATGAAGAGCTTGTCTGGGTTAGATGTTAAGTAACTCTCTCCCTATTTTCCAAATTATCTTTCGCAAAGAAACATTAGCCCAATGACAAGGTTTCTTATTGTAAAAGCACTATTTCTTCTCCATCCGGAAGTTGTACCATTCTGTCTAAAAAGCAGAGTGAGACTTAAAGTCACTGGTGAAAAATCAAATAAGCCAAACTTTTAAGACTAATAATTTACCACCTCTCCCACTCCTACCTCAACCCCCACAAGGGAGCCAAATTGTTTCTGTTTTCTAGAGGCACCTGGGTGGCTCAGTCAGTTAAGCCTCTGACTTTGGCTCAGGTCATGATCTCCTGGTTTGTGGGTTCAGCCCCACATCGGACTCTGTGCTGATAGCTCAGAACCTGGAACCTGCTTCAGATTCTGTATCTTGCTCTTTTTCTCTACCTCTCTCTCAAAAATGAATAAACATTTAGAAAAATTAAAACTCCTCTTCTTTAATTACAGTTTGAGGGGAGTTGGGAAGGAGCTAGGGGAAGGTGGAGAGACTGGGGGCTCCCACTGTGGGGGTGAAGATGGAGTGTGCAGGGGGTATGGAGAAGAGCCCTGGGTAGGCAAGGAGCTGGTGTGAATCTGTGACTACAGTTGAATGGAGATGTCAGGGGTAAGAATGCTTTCACGGTCATCTAGAGAATGTGCGGCCTCCATTGCTGGAAAGGCTGTGAAGAGGGATAGAGGGGATCGTGTCAAAGGAACACAGGGCAGACTTCACAAAGCAGTCACCCACGTGCTAGGGAGCAGGTCCCAAACTTGGGTGTACAACACAAGTCACTGGAGGTGCGTGTTTAAAATGCAGAGTCTTGGGGCACCTGGGTGGCTCAGTTGGTTGAGTGTCCGACTTTGGCTCAGGTCATGATCTCAGGGTTCGTGGGTTTGAGCCCCGCGTTGGGCTCTGTGCGGACAGTTAGCTCAGAGCCTGGAGCCTGTTTTGGATTTTGTGTGTGTCTTTCTCTCTGACCCTCCCCTGCTCACACTGCATTTCTCTCTCTCACTAATAAAGAAAACATTAAAAAAATTAAAATGCAGAGTCTCTGCATCTCCGTCAGGATCCTAGTCAGAAGATCTGGGCTAGGCCCAGACCCGGATATTCTTAGCAAGTACCCCAGAAGATTTCCATGCAAGAGGGCTGGCGATGGGGCACCTGGGTGGCTCAGTCGACTGAGTGTCCAACTCATGATTTTGGCTCAGGATGTGATGTCACAATTTGAGAGTTCAAATCCTCCATTGGGCTCTACACTGACAGCATGGAGCCTGCTTGAGATTCTCTCTCTGCCCCTCTTCTGCTTGCATATGTGTGCTCTCTCTCTCTCTCTCTGTTTCTCAAAATAAATAAATAAATATATATTTTTTAAATCTTAAATTTAAATTAAAAAAAAAAAGAGAGAGAGAGAGATCACTGCAAGGAAAACCAGGTTCAGAGGATAAGGAGATGAGATTGAGAGACAGCAGGGTATGATGAAGATGGACAGTGTGTCCAGCATATGTCAGAGGGCCATGACTGGAGAGGCATTTCAGAAAACTGAAAAACTATGATACTATCGACTCTATCTCTCCTGAAGGAAGCAGGGGAGGGAGGGTGGAAGGCAGATGAGAGATGTGGCAGGCACCACAGTCTAGACTCTATCTTTTTTTTTTCTTTTGTAATGACAGGATATAAAAGGTCTCATCATTTTAGATAACGGAAGTAATTCTTGAGGTTTGAAGTAACAACACTAATTGGTCAGAGAACAACATTTACTGATTACAAACCGTGTGTAGGTCATCTGATGATATGCTGTATTGAGTCCTATTAAAACCCATCATTTAAATTTGTAAACCCATGACTTACACCCATTACTGATTATTCTGTAAAAAACTACAGACTTCTACAGATATGGGGAGTAAACTGAAGGAAGGGAACTAGTGCTTATATTATCAACTCACTGACAGCTCTTTCATAAAGTATTGATAGTTCTGTTCTGGAACACAATGGCAAGTTCAGTGGCATCACTATAGTAAATGGGACAACAGCATTAAAATGATGTGAAAACACATAACAATTGGTGCTTTTTATATCAATGCCAAAATGAAGCCTGTAGGAAGACCATCAGGGTAGGATTTCTGTAACAGGAAACATGCACTGGGCACGGGAGATTTAGTAGGCCTATCAGGTCTATGTATTAGACTGTAGAAATTTTACAGAACAAGTTACAAACAGCTGGTAATTTTAGACTAGATTGTTTAATCTTATATAATAGACTAAACATTGTTAAAATCAGCCACATTTAAATTTCCAAAAACATGAGGAAGTCCATTCTGTGTTCTCACTTAAGCAACTGGATAGAAAATGAGAAGGTAATATGTCCCACAGTAGAGTTGACTGCCCTCGAACCTCCTACAAAATTGTAAGCAGTTATATTGGAAAGTTACGTAACAAGGTGGACAGGGAGTCCTTCATCATCTCCTGCTCTTTATCTCCGCTAGCCTTAGTGTTCTAAATGTGGTAATGAGAACGCTGGCCTCTGATCGAAGAAAGGCTATCAGCTCAACTATTCTCCGCAGACATGTACCAGACAGAGCCCGGGACGCAGAGCATGCCAGCACCCAGCACAGCGCAACCGCATCTGAGGCTGCGGGCTGGGCCTCAGGCTGCCCGGGCCTCCTCTGACCTTGTTTAGGAACAAAAGCTGGCCACTTGCGGTAGCTGTTCTACCTGCAGAGGTTAGTTCTACATCCTGCCTTCTTATTAACTATACTATTAAGCAAACTGACATGCAATCACACAAACTATCCAGTATATTTGCACGTTCCTTGTTTACCAGTTAGCAGTGTGTCTTTTATCTTCCTGTCTATATTACTGGTATTTTAGAGTGAAAGTCCCTCCACTCGGGGTCAGGGGAGGAGGAGCACTGTTCATTTACATAGGTGGAGTGCTTAGAGGCAGCCCTCAGCAGGCTTTTAGCTTAAGTAAAGCCTTTAGGATTCTGAAAAGGATAAGAAGATGCAGGAGAACCATCAAATCAGCTTCAGCTGTCACTCCCTCAGCAGACACCACAGAGGGCCACGCACACACACAGGCCGATCTGGGGGCGGGGCGGGGTGGGGGGAGGGAGGTGTGCCCCAGTCAGCTTTCTGCAGGAACTGTCTTTACCTGGGGCATTAAGGGCTGAGATCGAGGGCTTGCCAACTCTAAAACACAAGAATTTCTCATTGATCAGTTGTAGGTAAAACAAAAACCAACCTATATGCTTCTGAAAACAATTAGAATTTTATTGATCCTGAAAAATTTCTTTTGTGACCATCTGCAAAATCAATACCTACAGGTTTCTAAATTGCAGATTTATGACAAGAGAGTTCTAATAATCTTAGAAAACACAGCTCTTGGCTCCTGCGGCCTGAGCACTGCTGGTGGACGTCGCTTCCAGACAGGCACAGGTCACAGGTTCTTGGTTGCATTGCTCCTGCTGCTTAGTGACAAGAATTCTCACTGTGAAAACAATCTTCAGGTTCAAACACAGAAACCAGCCCAACAGTAAAGAGGGAATAAGAAGAGGGCTTGTTTTGTTTTTTGTTTGTTTGTTTTTAGGAACAAATTGTATTTTTCTGTATGTTTCCAGAATCTTCCAAATACTCTGCCAACATTTTTATCTTCAATTTGTATATTTTAGACCCATGTGTAGTTGTTCACATTACCTTGCAGTTTTTTCTATTAGTAATGTCCCATTTACATGTCTGATTTACACTAAATGGCATTATAAAAGCCTCAAATAAAGCATTGTCTGTTAACATTTACGACATTTGGACCAACTATTAAGGTAGGGAAAGGGAACAGCATTCCTTGATTCTACCAGGATGTTCTCACCCAAGCAAGACAAGAGGTTACAATTAATTCTGGCCAAAGAAAGCAAAATCTTTCTAAATTTTACTCAGCTTCATGTGAAAACCAATACTACTTGGTTAAATCGTCCTTTGAAAAGTAGGCCACGCTATACAATTGCAATGGGCTATATTGTTTAACAGTCAAAATACATGGTGTGTTTAAAGGCAGTAAAGTTTGAAGGCTATGAGCATATGTTACACAAATCCAATGAAGTATATGGACACACGGACCAATGCCTAGGGGAAATGGTGTCCAGAAAGCAGCAAATGATCATGTCTCATGCACAGACCTGGCTGGCCTGCTCTGACTTACTCTTTTGTCAAGAGGCCTGCCTTTGAGCCTTGGCTACTCTGTGCCAAAGAACCTACAATTAGGTTCTTGACTCCATGACCCCAAGTTTCTGTTCCCACAGAAAAGATGTGAGTTATTTTTCTTTAGGAATATCTGCTCCTAAATATTCCAAGAGAAAATCTGCTCAAATTCCTTGGTGGTAATGAACTTGAGAATTTAGGAAATGAATTAGGTCATCAAACAGCAGAGAGAGAACAAACAGAAAACCCATAAATTTCTATGAGAGTAAGTTTGGTTCTGTTCTAAGGAAATGGAAGACAAACGCCCTGTGAACAAAGAATAGGGCCATGTGTCCACGGTGGGGACTGCATAAATCATTTAATCCTTCAATTTATAGCTATAATATTAAACTTTAAAAATTGGTATGGCCACACAAAACACATGATTTGTTTTTTATGTAAAAAACTACATTTTGGAAAGTTGCTGCTTCTTCCTATGTCATCTCTTAAAAATCTAAACAGCTAAGATTTTATTTTAAATATATATGAAGCCATTGGCTTCACATAATTTTCCAATTATTATTTCAAAATATTTTACAACCTAAATATTTTAAAGACTTTATTTTTGGAGGGGCTTAAAGCTTAATGACCAAAGATAAAATATAAAGCTGACAGATTAAGTATCATGTTTTGTAAAAATGAATAAGTGATGGTAAATTTTCCAGGATGATACATTCACATTAACTGAGCACATAAGTATAACTGAGAAGAATGGGATTTGTGGAGCTTCTACTGAGTTTCTTGCTTCCCACCACAGTTAAACTTACATGAAAACCAAATAGCCATAAAAATAAAATAAAAAAAAATATGATATATGCAATAAATACAAAGATATGATGAAAGAGGCTTTTGCTCAGAAAGGAAAGGAGACTTGGTCAAAAACATGGCATCATATCCTCTTTGCTCTAAATGAACGCCATTTCTTCTTGCCAAACAGAAAGCAGATGACCTTTCAAACATTCTGGTTAGGATTTTGTCTACTGATCTAAATGATAGGAATCTAAAATACACCATGTAGCACAAGGCTAAGTATTTTTAGAAATGAATATAGTTAAAAAAAAATACTCCTAAGAGAGACATATTGATCTTAAACTTATACACTTAAAGACTCGTTTTTCAACTGAAAATTTATTTTGCTGCCCTAAAATGCTCTTTTATCACAAACATATCCAGTGCAAAAATATATTTTTATGTGTTGAAAATAGAAACCAGCCACAAGCGAAGGGTAAAATCTGTCCAACAGTGACAAAAGAAATATATATTCATATTTTATTTCAAATTTCCCAAATTAGGTGTAGTGAGATATTTCCTGGAAGATGGAATTCTACATAACACAGGTCTATTTGGGACCTCACTCAAAAGGATGACTTATCAACAGTATCAAAAATACCTTAACATAACACGGTCTGCACATGTCTTGTGGCACAACATCAGAGTATCTTGAAAACAAAATATGGTTATCGGATTATTTTTCCAACTAATTTACATACAGCACCTGTTAAAAATCACAGCCTTTGTAAACTAGATGCTCTGTCCTCGAATCCCAGGGGTCTGAAGTTTGTGTATGCTCCTGACGTGAGGGCGGCATTTGCACCATAATCCCCATGGGGACACGGAAAAATGCCTAATTATTTTTCATATAGTTCCAGTTGGTAGTCTCTTTTCTTGGCCTTCTTTCCAATCTTGGCATTAACGAAAGCTAAATTATTTTAAGATGGACTTTTGAGCTGTTAAATCCCGTTCCACATGAGGTGGAAGAGATAAACCAGGTCTCTTAAATATAACCATGAAACCCAGATGGATGGCAAGATCTCGGAATGCCAAACCCACAGCAGTACAATTTGTGAATGGATTGCATGAGGGAGGTTTTCCTTCCTCTGCCATCCCGCTCCATCTGGGTAAATCGAGGTGAGAGGAAGTTGCATAACTTTCAGTCCTTTGTGGAAGGCAAGCGCCATGTCACCATCCTAAATGCACGGCCACATGCTGCACTTGGGGTGGGGCCACAGGAGCACAGGATGTGTTTAGCAGGACCTTCCCCATTCATTTCTCTGAGGTATAAAAAGGCCTCTTCATCCCCATTAAACTCAAAGACTAGTGCTTTTTTTGTGTGTGTTTGTTTTTGTTTTTAATACGTAGGACATCTTTCTCTGGATTGCCACTAGAAAGTTGGATCCTTCCCACTACCACAGCTTGGCGCGATCACCATAACATATCAGGCTGCGTCACTTTACCCTGTCCCTGTCTCCCTTGCTTTTTATATCTCTTCTTAGCTAAATTTTTGAGTAGATAATATAGTCATATGGCTCAGCAATTTAAAAAGCATAAACTCATGTACAGAGAATTATCTTTTCTCTCCCCCTCCTCCAGTCTCCTTGCCCCCCTCCCATCAGGCAAGTGCTATCATCTCCTTCAGGTGTCCTCCAGACAATGCCGCACTCACAAGCACACAGAGCCCTACTCTTCTACCCCACTTTTTAAAACAAATATTAGCAAATAGCAGTTTGCCTTCCCTTTGAAAACAATATACATTATATATGTATTTAGCCTATATGTATATATAAGATCTTCCTTATATGTGTGTATATATGTTGTGTGTGTGTGTGTGTGTGTATGTGCACATGCACACGAAGGTATATATACAGGCTTATATTTTTTTTATACTTTCTTATGGTAGCATAATGTTCCATTTTATGGATCTATCAGAATGTATTTAACAAGGGCCCTCCTACTGAGGGTATACTTTAGGGTATAACATTTAGCTTGTTCTCAGTATTGCAAAGAAAGTTCTTTACATATTGTCCTTCCCCATGTAGGTGATCATATCTGCAGAATAAACCCTAAAAAAATAGAATTGCTGGTTCAAAGTGTACATAACTTGTAAATCTGAAATTTATGCCATATGGTCCTCCCTAGGTATGGAGTGTGCCCCCAACATTGTGACAGGTATCAGTTTCCCCTATGTCCTCCCCAATCCATCATGACTCATGTGTGATGTAACTTTGTGGTCTTGGATATAAACATTTGGATCTGGTGCATAAAAAGTGGCATCTCCTTGAAATACCTCATGTACTCAACTTCCAGAAGATCACAGCTCTCTCCTCCTGCCAGCTGGCTGCATCCTAACTTCCTGTGCCTGGTCCTTCTCACCTCCTCCCTGACATCTAAATGTTGGAGGGCCAGGGCTCTGTCTTCTCCACCCAGTCACTTCTTAGATGATGTCAGTCTCCAGGTATAAAAGACCACCTTTGTTCTTATGGATTCTGAACTCACTACCTCCAATCTGGACCTCTCACCTGAACTTTCCAACTAGGCATATCAAACTTCACATGACTAAACCAAGTCCCTGACCTTCCCTCTCGAGCCTCTCCTCACCAAGCCCCTCTACCTCAGTGAAGAGCAATGTCCCCTTTCCAGCCCCAAATCCTGCAGTCATACTGATTTCCCTCTCTCTTCCCTCCTAAGCACATCCAATCTACCACAAATCCTGACATATCCAGAATATAGCCTAATATCCAGAATGTAACCATTTCACATCACCTCCATCCCAACCATCACCTGTCAAACTGCAACCACAGAGTGGGCTGGACTGTTGCAAAAGCCTCCTGAGTGGTCTTCCAGCCACTGCTCTAGCCACCTTGCCCTATGCTCAAGTGATCCACTGCAGCCACGCCCCTGCTAAGACCAAGGAAAGACCCGTCATCTCACTGAGAACAAAGCCAGCCCCTGTATCAGGCCTACTGTTAACTGCGTTCATTGTTAACACTGGCTCCTACACAACCCCCACCCTACCCCTCCGTGGCCTGCTAATTCCTGCTTTAACACATCAAATGCTCTCATATCAAGGCCTCTGCCTCTGTAGCCCCTCTTCCTGGGATCACCCCTTTTCCAGATGTTTGGAAGGCTTACCCTCCACCTCCAATCATGGTTCCATCACAAGTCTCTGGGGTCTTCTGGGAGTACCTTATTTACAAGAGCCACCTTCCACACAGTCTGGGCATTCTGTGCCTCATTGTTTCCAAAACACTCACTTGCTGCCTGACGCCTAAATGTTTTAATGATTTGCCTTTTGTTTATTTTCTGTCTTCTGCAACTAGATTTCAGTGTCATGAAGGCAGGTAATTAGCCCCTTTGGAACAGGTTTGCATCTTTAATGAATGAGGTTGAATATCTTTCATTTTGTTTTAGACTTTTGAATTCTCTTATTGTAAACTGTGTCCATATTCTTTGAGAAGAATATAGGGTTGTTGGCCATTTTCTTACTGATTTTGGGGGTCCCTTACATATTAGGGAGGTGAGCTCTTTCTGACACATACTGACAACATTGTTTCTCATAGTTCTTGTTGCAACTTTGCTGCTGATAGTTTCTGCCCTATAAAATTCTTTTCATGCAGTCTAGTCCATCAAGTGTTGTTGTTGTCGTCGTCGTCGTCGTCGTCCAATGTTACATTAAAGCTTCTGGGTTTGTGTTGGTTCCTGTCTGCACCTCCAGCCTCATCTGCTGTCCCTGTCTTTGTCATGGCCACAGCTGCCGTGGGCCTTTCTGCATCACCCTGCATGTGCTCCCTGCCCGGAATTCCTGTCCCCACCTGTCTTGTTCCCAGACACACCGCTTGTGGGCTCCACTCCTGCTCTGCATGAAGCGTGCTGTGCATCGGCTCTCTCTTGACACGCCTGTGTCCCCACGCTCTACCTGGAGTGCCCCTGGGGGAAGGGAAGCAGAGTCCCAGCTTCTGTCACGCTTGGAGTAAGGACCTCATAAATGTCTGGTGAATAAAAGAATTAGCAGAAAAAGGAAGCATTCAACATTCAATTCAATTCAGCATATGTTTGCTAAGTGCCACCATTGTTGGCATTCGGGCTACGTGATAAATAAGTTGCTGCCCTCAAGGAGTTTATATTTGGGTTGCAAGAAAACATAATGATTAAACTATATGGTATCAGGAATGCTTTTATGATTGGAGGTTAAAGTAAAACTACCAGTTCTGAATTATAGATTCATAATCATCTCTCAGGATTTTCAGTATTTCCTCCCAACCCTTTTTCCTGTAAAGAACTAGTCCAAGCAAGTTAACACTTCCATTGGGATGACACCAATTCTATCTGTAAGCCTGACTCCATCCCAAGTTTCATTGCAGTTGCTTCAACAACTTACTAGCTATTTCCATTCGACCATCTACTATGGTCTCAATGTCTGCCTCCCCCTCCAAATTTATACTTTTCAATTCTAATGCCCAGTGTGATGGTTATTAGGAAATGGAGCTTTGGGGAGGTACTTCGGTCATGAGGCTAGAGCCTTCATGAATGCAATTAGTATCTTTATAAAATGGTCCCCAGAGAGTTCCCTAGACCCTCCCACCACATTGAGCACACAGCAAGAAGGTACTATCGATGAACCAGGAAGTGGGCCCTCACTCACCACCCTATGAAATCTGCTGGCACCATAATCTTACCCTTTCCAGCCTCTAGACCTGGGAGAAACAAATATCTGTTGTTTATAAACTGTCCAGTCTGTGGTATCTGTTATAGCAGCATGCACGGACTAAGACACCATCCCACAGTGATTATGCTCACCAAACCTGAAACAGACCTTCACAATCAACTCTTTCCTATGCTGACACATCAGAAGGAGCATCTGAACACGGATGGCAAAGGGCAGAGAAGAATCAATCCCAGAGTCACCAAGCCTGTGCTAAACTATGTAGTGTCCCACCATCTAGAGCACTTTCCTAAAGTGTTCAAGACACTGACAGAATTTGATACAAGGGCTTTATAACCATGTATGTTCTGGAAATGCTGAGTTAAACTGTAGGTATTTAGCATGGTGGATATGTACTGAGAATCTCCAAAGGGGAGCAAGTTTTGCTATGGAACTTTGATAATGAGACCCTTTGCCCAGGGAGGATGACCACTGTTCCTTGAATTAAACTTTGAGAAATGCTGGCCTAGAAAGTCAACCCCAAATATTTTATTCTTGAATTAAAATGCTTCCATTATTTGAAGCAACCTGCATTTCCAATCCTAATTTCTGCTGCTGCTTCTTGAAGCAAATATCTTACTTCAGCCAGGACAATATATGCCATGTGTAGTACATCTTGATAAAGAGGCCTTCTCCACTTTGGCCCACCTAAAAAGCTCTGCTCTCCCTACATCGATCCTGCATTCCCTAGGCCCCTCGGTACAAGCCCATCTCGTTTCCATACCAATGAAACCTTCTGGGCTTACTCCTTTCTTTAAACTTCATTGGTACATATTATTTACACCACATGCTTGGCCGTGGCTTATAACTTTCAATGATAGAGACCTTTCATTGTTTTTTTTTTTTTTGCACCTTCAATAAGTAATTAGTACATCTTGCCATTGAAGACGTTCTAAAATGCGTAACTGTGCTTTCCCTCTCATATGTTAACATGTATAATGACATATTTTTGACAGGGTGCTGACTGACCTATAATGAAAGAATATAGGTTAATTAAAGTTGCTTTAAATTCCTTATTCTTATAAGATTTACTTCTAGATATTGTTTGCATACTTCTTAGAATTCATTTGTTCACTTTTATCTACTACAATCCCTTATTTATATTATATTATAGGACTTGTAGACCGTAACATCTGAGAGCTGGAAAAGCCTTAGAGATTATCTTGGCTGTTTATTTGAGACCCAAAGATATCTTTTAGGGGTGTGTGTGTATGTGTGTGTGTACATATATATATTACACAGATGTATATAAACTTCCGGCATTTGAGAAAGACGAGTTATCTGTGGACTTTACCTGAATTGTGGTTCTTCTCAACCTCAAGAAACGGGGATAATAGAATAATAATAAAAACACTTGCATGGGAGTGCAGAGCTGAAGTGGCCTGACCCCTCTCCAGCAGAGCATCTGCTGAGAGGACCCTGCAGTTCCTATTTAAGTGAAAATTGATGCTTTCAGAGAGTGTGAGTGCCCAGAGGAAGGAGGGAGGAAGAAGTGACAAGAAAGCACAGCTTTGGGATTTGCTCACAGGACACGTATCTTAGGAAAGTTAAGCACCCCCCAAATTTCCTCCCCTTCATTTCCCCAATGAAAGTATGTTAGAGAGAAAGACAATTTGGCTGCCAATCAATCTCGGGAACAAGGGTGGCTTTCCATCTAGAGCAGGTCTTGTCCCCTTGAGGGCCAAAGAAGCTCATAGTTGAGCATGAAGCCCAAAGGGGGCCAGCTGTGCTCCACCCTCTAAAGACAGGTTCTGAAAACCTGAATGTGCTCATTCAATTGCAAATTTCTGAGCTCCATCCCCAAAGATTCAATATTGGGTGTGATGCAAAGGAATGACATTTTATTTTTATTCATTCATTCATTCATTCATTCATTCATTTAATGTTTATTTTTGAGAGACAGACAGTGTGAGCAGGGGAGGCACAGAGAGAGAGGGAGACACAGGATCTGAAGCAGCCTCCAGGCTGAGCTAGCTGTCAGCACAGAGCCTGATGTGGGGCTTGAACTCACAAACCGTGAGATCATGACCTGAGCCGAAGTCGGAGCTTAACTGACTGAGCCGCCCAGGTGCTCCAGGAATGACATTTTAAACAAGCATCCCCAGGAGAATCCAACCACATTTAGGAGAAACACTGTTAGTGCACTATAGTGGTTGATGTGGGAATCCTAAAACGGGACGGGGTGATGGGTGCAGGATCTGGAAGGGGTGCAGTGATGCAGTGGGTTCTAGAGACCAGTCACTTGTTTTGAGTTTTTTGCCCTGTTAGCCTAGTTGTCGCCTTTGTGATCATTCTCTCCTCTCCCTGATTAGCAACGAAGGTACATTTTGGGGGAACAAAAGGACAGGTGGGGCACACTGGCCTTCTACGGAAGACCATGCGAGTTCTTGGGTTTCCGTGGCTTCACTAACTGTGAGTTAACTGACGTGCCTGGGGAAGGAACTGGAAATTCAACACCCGTTCTTTAAGAAGAGCACAGATGCTGAGGGTCCCGAAGGACTTGTGGGGTCTGACTCTAGGCAGGCCTGTGTTTCACCATCAGAGAGGTCACCCTTCACCTTCAAAGTCAGGCATTAACCTTCCCCCTTGAAACTCATGCTGATGGGCTACAATTTAAGTATCCTCATGCCACCGGATGGGATTACTTGTTTAAACGTATAATCTTTTTAAGTAACTGTAACCAGGCCATTCCAAAATTGCTAACTAGACAACTGGTCTTCGGTCATGGCATTTTAGAACCTATGAGGCCAGGAGGAAATCATATGATCCAATGTCACTCAGAAGGAGAAAAATGTGGCAGAGAGGGGTAGTGACTGACCTAATATCACACAGCAAGATGTTGAACAGAGCGCACAAGAACACGGTCTCTGGATCCCCAAGAAACAACCTCTTACTTCTGTCAGACACAGTTGAGAACATCCTAACATAAATGAAAACAGAAGTTATAGGCTCCCAGAGTTCCTTCTGCAAACTTTCTCATACAGAAGTGCTTTCAGATTAAACCTTACAGATGCTTTTATGTTTACTGTATTGGCCAAGACACCGATGTGAGCAAAGCAAGTGACAGATGGTGACAGCTTCCTTATCTGGTAACCCCAGCCCCCAAGAACACACTGCGATCCGAGGAGTTTGCAAAATAAAAAAGGTCTCTGCACCATCAGATCCAGGAAGCCGAGGTGTGGCCTGACGCTTTGCCTGTTCTCTCCATGTGGGAATGTGTCAGGCTCTCATCCTCTTCTAGGGAGACACATCAATCAAGCTCGGCCACAGGGGAGATGCCAACTGCTCAGCAGACTAGCAGCAGCAAGTCAGAAAGGAAAGAAAGAGTAGTATGCTAATAGGCAGTCGGAGACACAGTACAAATTAGTGGTAGGAAGTGAGAGTTGCATGGGAGTAGATGGAATAAACCATTAACACTGGAAAGAGATCTGAGGAGGCAAAGCAGGTGCGGGGTCTGCGGGGTCCTCCGGGACATACAAGCTCCCCTGGGGAACTGCCATTAAACCACAAGATAGTAACAGATGCCCCTCAAGATGACCTTCAGTCATCAAAGTTCAAATTATGTTCTGCAGACCGAATCCAAGGAAGTGGGGATACACAGAATCTATTATAGAAAGTGCTCCATTAAGAGGATTAAAACGAAGGGTAATGAAAGCTTTCATTTATTTGGAAAGTTACCGTATATCCCACTTTACCCGGTAATGAAGCGACCCTGTGATGCATGCAAAGCCCTGAGAGCTTTTAGAAAAGGAGCTTCTATTTAAATAGGTCTGGGGTGGGCTGGGGTTTCTCTCCTTTAGAGCCTGATCTTACCCCATCCTTCAGAAACAGGGCAGAACCAAGTCTCCCTCACAGGAGAGGAAGCAGGCTGCAGTCCACCCAGGCACACAGGCGCCACCTAGGCCCTGGGCCTGCCCGGGGTGCTGGAGGTGCCAGCTGGGGTCCTTGGCAGAAACCTCACCCACCACTCAACACTGCCCGAGGCTTCCCAAGTGTAGCAGACACGGCCTCAGTTGGGGAGTCCTGTGGCAGCTTCGTGTCCTTGATGCCTTTCTTTCTTTTTTTTAATAATTTAAATTTAATTTATTAGTGACTTAATCTTTATCAGAATTAGGTACATGGTTTAAAAAGCAAATTAGTTGTCATCAATTTCCCCCTTTTAGGAGCAGTTATATTCAACCCCAATACCTTTTTAGTGATTATGTCCATTATTTCTAAGGAACATGCTTATATTGTTCAGGTTCCCCCCCCGAGCATTACCTATTTAACCTCCCAAGTGAAGGATGAAAATGTTGCTATTTTAATGTTTCCACTCTCAGGATACATGTAGTCGCCCAGCCATCTGGGGTCTGATTGCTCCTTAATCCAGCTTTTGGACAGTTCTCTCTTTTATCGCTACCTTTACCCCAACTTCCCAAGGCTCCCGGTGCCACCAGTTCTGAGCGGGTGGGGAGTGACCTGCAGTGTAAATCAGATTGCTTGTCAGGCGCCCCACTGCTAGGATCAGAGTCAGCTTTCCTGCACCACCTAAGTCAATTATCACTTGTTCAGGTGTTTTTCTGTTTCCAAAATTTTGTTCGGCCTATTTTCTTCATCCTTATGGGTTTATGCCTTTAGAGAAAAAAAAAAAAAAACAACAACCAAAAACCAAAAATTTCTTACTGTTATTTTAATGAGGCTCAGAAGAAAGTAGAGATTAAATGCATGTGTTAATATATCATCTTTACCAAGAAGTATCTCATTGATTTCTTTTTTCTTTCCAAAGAGCAAATTATTTTCCACTTAAATACACCAGATGAAAACATCCAACTCACTAAAGCAAAGCAGTTTGGGTTTCCTTCTATAACATCTTCCTATCTTTTACGTAGCAGATCATTGCAGTGACTAAAAGATGAAATTAAAGCTCAAAGATAGGCTGCCATTTTGGGCCAGTGACAGAGAGAAAGATAGATACTATTAGTGAAATAGATTTTTCCCCAGAAATAATCTGGCTACCCTTTTATCACCTTTTATAAACTTTTTGAAGAAGAACTTTTATGAAGCTTCCCCTCTGCAGATTCTCATTCAGAAGCTCCCCTACATGTGTTCCTCACCAATCTCCTACTTTGCTACTTCTTAGAAGAACAAGCATGGGTTAGATTTGGGAGTGAGGGTGTGTGTGAAGTGTGTTCGCCTGTTCTCACGGATTTACACACACTCATGATTGTACAGCCACGCCATTTATTCCTTACCCATCTGTCACTCATGCTTGGCCCAGACCCACTTGCCCCACACCATTCTTGCACCGTCCGACATTTCACCGGTCCCTCCAATGGCACTAGTCAGTGCTTGACTCTGACAGGGCGCTCCCACCCTCTTGCCCGTCCGTAGACCCCTCTTCTACTTCCTCTCTCCTGAAGCCGGTGCCCTCCTATGGCACTGTGACCACATCAGAACAGTCATCTCCTCAGAATTTCTCTAAATATCACAGCTTTCTGGAGTCTCTGGGAAGAAGGGGCGTCCATCCCCCTTTCTAAAGGTCAAGAGTTTCTCGATTGTACTGGATTCCTGCCCCTCTCACTTCTTCCCTCCTAACTCCCTGTCTCATCTTTTAATACCTTCCTCTTCACCTCTTCAGTGGATCTTTCCTATTTCTGGGGGCATGGCTTTCTTATAAAGATTTCCCTTTAACCCTCCGACCCTGCTGGGCTGCCATACCCACCTCTTAAAAGAGTAGGCTCTGGGGGTGGCTGGGTGGCTCAGTCGGTTAAGCGTCTGACTTCGGTTCATGTCATGACCTCATGGTTCATGGGTTCCGTGTTGGGCTCTGTGCTGACAGCTCAGAGCCTGGGGCCTGTCTTTGGATTCTGTGTCTCCCTCTCTCTCTGACCCTCCCCCTGTTTACACGGTTTCTCTCTCTCTCTCAAAAATAAAAAAAATAAATAAAACAAAAAATTAAAAAAAAAAAAAAAAAAGAGTAGGCTCTGCAGGCTTTCCCAACTGCCCATCACCTGGTCATCCCCACTGTCCTTCCCAGGCTCTCTCTGGGTCACCTGCCTGCCGGGCCTGCAGGCTCCTAGCCCACCCTGGCCGGGAGTCTTGTCTTCTCAGCAATCTTCTCCTGCCTCCCTCACTCCCTCTTCCCAAGAACACCACCAGCAAAACACATTTCTAGATCCCCCAAAAAACCAATCCCATAGCCAGGAGTCTGATCGTGCCCAAACTGGGCACACTTTTGAACATGTGGCTGGAGGTGGCAGTGTGACTCCTTACTTTCACTTAGCTGTTTAAATGAAGGCTTGTTTAGTAAGAATAGAAGTTTGTGTTTAGAAGTTTGAAATGCTTCTAAAATAATCCTCTCTTACATCACTTTGGTACCTGTATCTTCATTCTGTCATTGCCAGAATAGCAATTACTTATCAGAAGTAAAAATCTCATGCAAATGTTTTTGAGCCCAATACAAATTAGCAATTCTTCATATGACTAATGACTATATGCCCTTCCGATAACTGTAAACATGAGAAACAAAAGATCAAGGACTCTAAAATAAGCACTTGGGATAACAGAAGGGCTGTGTAGGCGTTCAGCAGTAACTGTGAAACCAAAAGATAATCGTTATGTGCTTCTCAAGATCTTCAAACTCAGAGCAGCACGAACCATTACACAGTGGTTATTCTTTTTTGTCTTCCAAGCAAAATTCTTAATAGACAAGACACTTCAGTTCTTTAAATACAAGCAAATATACCCCTCACTGAAATTAAGCAGAACAGAAAACTGCATTATGCTAGGGATTAACACATTTCATAAACCGATAAAGTTGCAAAAACATTGACAATAACTCAAATTGTCAATAAATAGGTCTTTTTTTCTGATAAATGTAGTTTCATATTATAACAATCCACAATTCTTACAGCAACACATACATGCATTTAGGAGAATCAAAACCTTAATACAAGTCAAATCACATTTAGTCGGTTAGTATTTGAGTGACTGCTCTGTGCAAAATGTTAAAACAGGTGCCATGGGTAAAATACAGAGTAACCCAATATGCAAACCCGTGCATTCACAGGTTACTAGCTTGTTTGGAAGAGGGAATACATTGGTAAAATACACAGCAAATGAAACTGTCAGCTAAACCAAACACATTTTGAAGGCTGACTAGAATGGTTAGGTAACATAACTCCTGCAATCAAGAAAGGTCTCCTGAAAGACTGCTGAGACAAAAAGAAGAAATGTGCAGATTGGCAGAGAGGAGGGAGAGAGGCCTTACCAGAGTGGTGGCTTGTGAAAATCTGACTAAGGAGAAACACACTGAGTGTGGGCAAGGAAAGCCCAAAGGCCTGACTGGAAGCATACCGTCACTTCCAGCCCTTCTAACTGCCCCCAAAATCTTCCCAGTTGGGTTCTGCCCATAGCTCTGCACACAGCTATTGTGATCATCACCTTAGAGCTCAATTTCTCTCCTTTTCTGTTCCAAAACAAATTACTCCCCACTGCCCCCAAAACCAAACTCAGACTCCTGAGTAACACAGAAGAAATACTCAATATATTTGAGTATGTGTGATTACTTTCATATCTCCCACTTGACTGGAAGGTTCTAGAAGGCAAACACCAATCTTATTTTTTAATATCTTGATATGTGATAGCTCTTACAAGTACCTTTGGCATATGGTAAGTCCAAAACATATTTACTAAATGAACAGATGATTTAATGAATGAATTTTTATAATAATGGCAAAAGGGGCTAGCCAGTTGGTAGACAACCTTGCATAGTTAAGTTCGAGGTTTAGATCTGACTCAACAGACTCTAGTCAGCTACTGGATGACTTTATATAAAACAATGACAGGATAAAAATGGTGTTTGACGTTATCTCGTTTTAGTTGTGGTTGCAGGGAATATTAGCCCAGAAAGGACTCGGAGTAGAAAGATCACTTTGCTAATAATATTTTGCTAAGAAGATGAGTAAAACAAGATGAGAATTTTCATCTGTTGGTTAGTCACTAATGTGAATATTCCTTCAATAAACAACAAAAAAGAAAATTGTTTCATATATGTCTTTGATCTCTTTTTAACAAGTTTATTTCTGAGATAAGAATCTTTTTTTCAGGCCAGGTGATACTTATGGTCTCCTGATTTTAAAGAATACCAACCAGGGGCATCTGGCTGGCTCAGTCAAAAGAGCACAGGACTCTTGATTTTAGGGTTATGAGTTGAATCCCCATGCTAGGTATATAGATTACAAAGAATAAACAAATAAACTTAAAAAATATATTAAAAAAAGAAAAACAACCAGAAGCTCTAGAAGTTCAAGACAGATATTCTTATTTATGCATTATAAATATCCCCCACATTAACATCTTCTAAAACGACGCTCTCACAAAACTTGAAAATGGAAAGAATTCCATTTTGTCTATTATTACAATGCAGAACACTTGCGTTTTGGGTTTTATCTTAGCTAAAATTAATTAGACAGTAGCATTTTAAAATCCAGTATAACATTTTGATGTTAAACTGATGAATTCATCAGCATTTGAAAATGCCAGTACATTAAACACGTGTCAAGAGGCTGTAACTAGTGCCCACCCTCCTTTCTAAGTACTCATTACCTCTCTGCTCAAGCCTCACTCACCTTTCCCACCGTGTGCGGGAAGCTCATGGGGGACTAGCACCGGGGAGAGTGAGGAGGAGGTCAGTACAATGGTCTCCATCTTGGCTGCTTACTAGAAATACCTGAAAGCTTTCAACAGCTATGAATTTTTCAACCACATCCCAGACTGATGTCAATATATTTTATTTTTATATTTACTTATTATTTTTTAATGTATTTATTTTGAGAGAGACAGTGACAGCATGGGTGGGGAAGGGGCAGACAGAGAAAGGGAGAGAGAGAATCCCAAGCAGGCTCTGCACTGTCAGTGTGGAGTCTCAGGCAGGGCTCAAACTCACAAACCATGAGATCATGATCTGAGGTGAAATCAAGAGCTGGATGCCTACTCAACTGAACCACCCGGTGCTCCTAGATGTCAATATATTTTAAAAGCTTCCCCCAGGTCAATTTGTTATCCAGGCTTGAGAAGTAGTGAATTAGTATTTTCTTTAGCCATGGAAAAATAACTTTTATATCTGATTTCCTGGCTATAGTGTCAAAAGATAAAATAGTTTAAGGAGCTAAACATATGGTGCTACTAATTTTATTTTAAAGAGAAGAAACAAACTTCCACTTACCTGCTTTCTGACAATATACAATCTTTTCATACACAGCATCTGCATTTTCAATAACGGCCTTGAGGGACTGGATCATCTGCAAAGGGAACAGCCAGATACGGGATCACACACCTGACAAAGGCATGCTGGTCTGCGAAGGTGCCTGAGGCTCTCCTCTGTAAACAGGCTGAGGGGCTGTGGCCACGTGCTCTTTTCCCTGCATTCCCACTACTCGGTTAAAATGTGCATGGAAGAGATGAAAAATCATGCATCCCATGTAATGGGTTAAGTAGATCGTGAGTATCATGTTTGAGACACTGTTAGGCTTGTACAGCATTGAATTTGAACCTTTGAGGCAACACTGAAGGGAGTTTGTGTCAATGCGAAAAGCTACAAATCAATATGTATACACATCTGATCTGTGTTTTAAATTATATTTTCAGCCATTCACTTTAACAAAACCTTCAACTTCATCTTACAGAAAGCTCTACCACCTACACACCCTACCCATTTAAGCTAAATGCCTTCATCTGAAAATTAGTTTAAAGCTTACCATGATGATCAAAAACAGCATTGATTTAATGCATCACTAATAATAGCACTCAAACTAGGATTTTAAATGTTTCTATCAATGATTTTAATGGATCACATTTTGGGAAAAAAAAAGATTCAATTTTGAGTTCTTATTCCAAATTACATGTACTTGTTTTGACAGCCAATATTGAATTAAAAAAAATAAAAAGGTTCAGGGTATAGTTGATCAATTATTTTACTTACCAAAATGTCAGGAAAAGATCTGTTTGAAGCAATCATTTTGCCTCAAGAATCACCATGAAAGTGATTTCATCCGGGATGGCCAGATTCAGTTCTCATAGCTCAAATGTGAACAATTATGGCACTTACCTTAAGCACAGATTTCAAGTTTTTCTCTATTTTCTCAACATTTTCTCTATTTAAATGTCTGAATATTTTGCATTATTATATTACTCATCTATTTCACATGATCATTTTATTTTAAATAACAAACACCAATCCACCATTCTCTATTCCTTTAAATTCTGCCTTGTTTTTCTTTATAGTATTTATCACTAACTGCTACAATAATTATTAATAGAAACCAAATATATGTAGGTTGGATTATTTGTATAATTCAAAGAAAGAACAGCATATTTTGATTAGTTACATGTATTTATTTTTTTAATGTTTATTTCTGAGAGACAGAGACAGAGTACAAGTGGGGGAGGGGCAGAAGGAGACACAGAATCCAAAGCAGGCTCTCAGCTCTGAGCTGTCAGCACAGAACCCGAGGAGGGGCTTGAACCCAAAAACCACAAGATCATGACCTGAGCCAAAGCTGGACGCTTAACCGACTGAGCAACCCAGGAGCCAAGTCACACTTATTTAAGCCAAAGCATAATCAACATGCCTTTCAAGAAGTGTAACCAGATTCTTAAAATGAGTCAAACAGCATTTATCAACTTGTCCACTGTTCTAAGAAAATTATAGTCAACACCAAAAGGTTTAAGGCCAACGCGGGTGTTCATTGATGCCTTCATGCATTATCCATGGCCCAGAGCAGGAACTGGGGGCACAGGGACCTACAGGATATGGCCCCTATTTTCAAGAAGCCCACAGCCTACTGGAAGAGCTTGCACTTTAGAATTCATGATTTTCACATTCACTCTTCAAAGTCTGAGTCATGCCTGTAAATTAAAATAGTCTATTTTACAGCTTGACATATTGAACAGGCGATGATAAAAATGAATAGTTAAGAACTCGATTACACTGATATAAAGTCATTTGTACCATGACATCACTTGCATACTGAAAAGGTTCATACCATCATCAGTAACCTTTTTCAGCTTTGATGTCAAGCCAAATGGGAGATATGAAGATGCAAGGACTTCTTCAAGCAAGGATGTGGCTGTCACAGCTCAGTGTCAAAGAACTGGCCAACTGTGCCTCGACTGCTCAAATAGGAAAAAGGAGAAAAATGAAATGAACCTGGTATCAAGCAGACAGGAAGCACAGGGGCAATAACAGAGGGAAGGCAGAACAAAACAGCAGTAATAAGCACAGGCTCATGCATACAGGTGGTCAAAACCCATTTTTACTGGGGGGGGGCAGGGGGGAGAAAGAGCACAGATCTATATCAGATCTATATGGGCTCGAATCCTGGTTCTGCTGTTTATTAGCTTTGTCATCCTCATACTAAATATCACTAAGCCACAATTTCCTGCCTATAAAGTGAATTTAATAAAAGACACTACCTTTATAATGTTGTAAGGATTAAATGGAAGGATGCGTGTGACCACACAATGAAGACACTTGCAAACAGATGAGACAATGGATTCCCCATTTATCCAGATGGCATGGTAGAGTGCTTTCTGGTAAGCCCAAGAATGAGTATGCCTTCCCTTCATATGTTCACTGGCAATGATTCAAACACTTATTACTAATTTTGGTTTTATTTGAAAAGCCTGGTGTGATGAAGCTGAGAAACAACAAATCACATTATTATTCTTAGAAACATCTTCTGGTGTAAAGGTTTCACCAAAGGTTACATAGACAGGCACGTTTCAGCTATTAAAAAACATGCAAGGCTTAAGGAAAGCACATCCAGCTCAAAGGTCTGGAGAGAGAAGCTCGCCCACCTCCTGTGTTCTATAATCCTTTATTCTTGGGACGATAATTTACTGAGGCCCTCTGAGTGTGGGACCCTGAATTAAGTGCTATGAATGAATAAAGACTAGTTGCTGACCCAGGACTACGAGCAAACAACAATTATAACAAAATGTGGAATTGCCACTGTAGCTCACATGCTATTGGGGGTGACAAAGTTAAATACCCCTGAGTAAGCAGATGGGATATTTAATCTACCAGTGATGTAGTGGTGGTGACTGGTGGTGTCATGGCGTCATGCGGACTCTCTGTTTGTGGCTTGGACTTGAATACACTCTCCACCCCTTTTTTACAAGCAGTATATAAAATGTGAAGGTGGCTGACACGCCAGGGTGGAGAATGTAAACCCAGTGAAAAGCCGTTCCTCTCAGGCTTGGAAGTAAACAGCAGCAGGCATTTGCAGACCATACGGGAGGGGTATTCTGGAGAGAACCAGCCTTGGAGAAGGTAAGCACAACAGTAAACAATCAGTGGAACTCAGAGAAGGCAGGAAGAAAACATATCCCCAGACCTTAGCAGAGATGATTCATCTTGCCACACCTGTTGCTAAATGTTTTCACCACTTCCTTGGGGAGGAGGAACTGCCAGTTTATATCTTTTTATAGTTTTAGGGCACATATTTACAGTTAGGGTGAGTACTTATAAATACATTAATATGTAGTAAACAGCTTACAGTTCTTGTCCATGGAGTGAGTTCATTAATCTCAAGTCTTGCAGTACGTGTGTAAGTTCCCCTCGAGTGAAAGAGCCCCTCCAGGTATTCCTGGGGAAGCTCTCTGGACCGTGAGCTCAGACAGGAGCACTGGGTTACAGGTCCAGCAGGCCAAGAGGACCTCCCTGCCCACCTACCCAGCTTCACTGATTTCTCACTCTCACTCCTCGGACAACTATGACTGAGGGTAGAGTGCACGGCCCGAGGATACTGCAGGGACAATGTGGGGGTGCCATTAGATTCAGTGGTGACCAATCTCTGCCTGGGTCTGCTGCTTTACAACAAGCTGTGATTATAAATAGTACAAGTGTTGGTTGAATGAATCAAAATGAAAGTAATTCAACGCCTCCTCTGCATCAGGTGCGTACTTGGTGCTTTCTATTTCGTCTAGTGCTCACAAAATCCATGTGAGGTGGGTATCTGTGGCGTTGGTGTTGCAGATGTGACTCCTGAAGACCTAAGAATTAAGGTACTTTCCCAAGGTCCTCTGGTAAGATGGGCACAGGGGCTGGAACTAAGAAACAATGAATTCTGCTTGACCTCAAAGCCTCTGCTTTTCCACAGCACTGTGACCGGCCTTGCCATACTAGAGGCAACTGCACAATTAAGACGAGGAAAGGGCATTATATGGAAACCAACTTGACAATAAACTATTTGTAAAAAAAAAAAAAAAAGATGAGGAAAGGGCAGTCCAGCCAGAAAGACCTACAAAAGCAGGAAGGAATTTAGTGACTCCTGACAGGTGCTACACACAGTAAGTAGTATAAGCGTAACTACTGACATTACCCCTGAATTGTCTTTTTAAGCAATATTTCTGTAAAGTGCTTTGGGAAAACACTTTTTAAAAACGACAACAATAAATAATTTGCTTCTCTCCACTTAACAATTCAGTATTAAGAGAAATCATAAATGAGAGAAATCAGTTGTATTTAACATGAAACTACCAGAATAAGCATTTCAGAGTAGACAAAAGCAAATATATGGGGAAAAACATTAAGAGATGAGTCAAAGGGAGAAACTGCTTTAAATTATCTTATTTTCTCTGTATATATGGCATTAATATGTCAACATAATGCAAGGCCCAGGAGAGTGATTGGTTTTGGAAGTATTATTTACATTATGCAAATGCATTTCCATCCATTCCTTTTAAATGTGGAGGTGTGGGTCTTGTCTGGCAATCAGATCATCCTGCTGCTTAATCTAGTAATACGGGACTCAAAACACACAAAAAGTGATGTTTCAACTAAAGTCAAGTAATAGTTCATATTTTATTAAGCTGGACAGAAACCAGAAATACCTTTCATTAAGAATGTCCTGTTTTGGGGGCGCCTGGGTGGCTTAGTCGGTTAAGCGTCCGACTTTCGCTTAGGTCATGATCTCACAGTTCGTGGGTTCGAGCCCCGCGTCGGGCTCTGTGCTGACAGCTAGCTCGGAGCCTGGAGCCTGTTTCAGAGTCTGTGACTCCCTCTCTCTCTGACCCTCCCCTGCTCACGCTGTCTCTCTCTCTCTCTCCTAGAAATAAATAAAACATTAAAAAAAAAAAAAAAAAAAAAGAATGTCCTGTTTTGAACGTAACTCTCCATGTTAATATAAGGCAAAGTTCTTTTTGGAACTGGATAGAAGAGCTATTGCTGTAATAACATAGTTTATTTCACTCGATTTCTATACACTGCTTCTTTATTTTTTGCTTTGAAATTTGCATATCAAGTAGGAAAATTCTGTTTTCAAGACAGGCAAGTCTACAGTTTTATATAAGGATCTTATGTCTAATTTTGGACAGTGCACTGAATCTCCTTTCATCCATCCCAGGCACACAGATTTTAAAAAGTTTTAAAAAAATTGCCAATAATTTCAGGTCCTTGGGTGAAAGAAGTTTAATAACAACAATAACATCTTCGGAGTTCTAGAATGTTTCCTATATCGTGCTTTGACTTCCATTTCAGACAGCAAATGCCTCCCTCATAAATAAGATATGTCTTTGCATGTCCTTGTCTTCACACATGGCTGCAGCTGCTGCTTTGGCTGTAGGTGTTTCTAAATAAAGTTACAAAGTCTGAGAAGTGTGAAGGCCCTTACAAGAGGGAATGTCTAGGTAACAAACGTTTGTTCCTTAACACAGATTCTGTGACTATGTGACACACAACAAACTCAAGCAATTGAGCATCATTTTCAAACTTGCCAATGGACTTTGAGAAACGATGCACCTGCCCCCACCTCTGAACACCTCGGCTTCTGAGTTTGTCACGGAGATCCATGGCAGGCCTTAGTGCACAGTAACATCCAGGTGGCAGGTACCCTGGTTCGGGTACCACCAGGCTCAGGAAAGACCCAGGGAGGACTGGATCAAAGCATGGCTTGCCTCTCAGGTCTCCAGGAGTGAAGACCAGAACAGGAAATATGAGTCAAGAATCAAGGTCTTCAGAAGACCAACAAATTCAGTCCAAAGCAGAGTCCTCCACCCAATGAGAATTATCGGGGTGGAGTCTCTAATGCTCAATATCATTGATTGTCACCTGGTGCTACACAGCCCCACAAAGTGAGTCAGTTCACTGACACTGAGAATGAGACAGAAAACAGGGGAATTCTCTCATCTGTAAGCTTTCATTCTTTTTTTTCTGTGCTCTTGAAAATAATATCTCTGGATTAACGATACTACCTTTCTTTTCAACACTTTACAATAATTATTCCTATGTGGCTGAAGAATTTTAGAACTGGATACAAGAACACTAGGATCCGGGACTTCAAAACTGAAATCCAGAGGTAACATTTTCTTTCAGTAAAGCTTCGAAGTACAGCAAAACATCACAAAGTGGAACTAATGGAAGACAAACCATTTATGAAGTTACTGTTGGAAAATACAACATAGCTTTTAATACTTGAAAAAAACTGTAAAAGTCATATACTTGAATGGGGGTAGAAAAGGTCTATCGCTGTAGAGGTCTTTGCCCAGTAGCATGCCACAGTTAGAACCAGTGCTCTCCCTGGCTCACACAAGGGAGGGCTGTGGCCACATTTTGCAGAGAGCTGGTCGCCATCTGGGGGTTGAGGTATGCCATGTCATTAAAAGCTATGGTCATCATCCCTTCCAGCAAGGTCACCATGAAAACACTTCCCACATAACAAAGGGTTTCCAGAGTAATTTATCCTGGTTTCCTCTTGAAACTTCACTTCTACTTCCACATTTTCCATTACGCAAATCATAGAAAAGTATAGAAAAAAGCCTATATAATAGAGAAGTATTAGAAAGGACCTAGAGCTCTGCCAGTTGCACATCACTACTGAATATTAACGAACACGTAGAGAGGAGCATCGGCTGCTGCCGCATACGGGGCCCCACTACAGGCCTGAGTGGGGGCAGCATAGGGATCAGTCTAAAATATCATTAAGCTTTCCCAGCATTTCCATTCATGTTAGAGGGAAGCAGGGGACTGTGGTTAGACAAGGAGAGAAGGTCAGCCCAGATGGGTACAGACTTTCAGCCCTGAGCAGACACCAAAGGTGCAGGAAGAAATGCAGGGTGGGGGCATGAAGGTGGGGACAGGTCCCAGGCAGGGAGCCAGGGCAGGAGAGGCACAGGAAGTGGTGGAGGGGCTGGAAAGAAGGGATGAGAGTGGGGGACAGAGCAGGACTCAGGGACTGATGTGCTGTGGGCACAGAGGAGGAGTAAAGACTCTCTCCCCTTAGAGGGGCAACTGGATAGATGAGACAAACTTAGCCTACTCCACAGTCTCCAAAGTGTCTTTACTATGTCCACTCATCTAGGATGTGGAGTTCCTCCTTGGCTGGGCTGACTACGTGGTCACAACGGGGCAGTCTGGGAAAATGTGCAGCAGCGATCGGCAACTGTGTGGGGGCCTGGCTCCAGCATTGGAAAACTGGGAATTTTCTGCATAGAGGTGGCAGCTGAGAGGAAATCATGTATGCATCTCCGAAGGAGGGATTTTAAAGATAAATGAGATGAAAACATCACAGTGATGTTCCAGAATCACTTAAATTAATAAGCGGAGAGAACCAATGTAAGAGACACAGCAGGCGTGGTCAGAGGGGAGGGAACAGAATGAGGATAAACATTTACAGATGTGTGAGGAGAGTTTCTGGAAGGAGGGAGGGACTAAGCATTAGGAGCTCTGGATTTGGTCATTTGGTAACTGTGGAGAATATAATTGCAGTACCCATAGTTCTGCTATAATGGGACACACAGGCTCCTGAAAATCACTGCACTATACAAAATTATTCAATAAAAACCATAGGGTTTGTGGGGAAAAAAGGGGCTAGGGGCCCAGCACTCAAAACATCTGCAGTGACATATTTTAAAAAGACAGGAACTGAACGCAGCGTCACATGTTCATGTTAGTTAAGGAATGCAAAACTACTCCAGTGCACAAGGTGCTAACCCTGAAAGAGACCTGAGGTTTACTTGGGAAGTGGGTGGTGGCAGGGTTGCAGCTCGTGGGTTACGGGAAGTTGAGGAAAGGCCATGTGACATCTTCAGCAAGGCTATAACAGCAGGTGTGGACAGGGACAGCTGGAAGCCCACTCACTCACTGGGGGCGCCGGATGCCCTGTGAGGTGTGGATGTGCACGCACTTCAGCCACATGCACTCTTCCGGGCTCACCAGTGTGTTTCCTGTGGTCAAAACTGTGTACCCACAAACACAAAATTTGACTTAGGTTAAAACTATTCCTTAATGTATCACATTCAAATAAATGTCCATCTTCACAACAAGTGTCATTGTCTAAATGACTATAAGAGGGAGATTATTTCAAAAACTTTCTGAAATTTCTTCCCCATACTTCATTGTGAAGTACAGTCAGACTCTCAGTTTCCATGATATTCAACCTAAGCATGGATCTGACATCTTATAAGCCTGCCTCAACACTGTACCCAGCTATTTTACCAATCTTTTTCTTCTTTTTTTTTGCCAGAGAATAGATGCCAAGTGCTATGTAAATCTGGAGCGATTTATGAGTTATGAGTGACCCAGAGTGCACATTCAGAATACCAAGAATTCTCCAGCTTTTCAATATTCTCTGATTTTTCAAAAAGTTCACTTCAGAGCTAGGGTGGTATGCACCTAAGGAATCCATGTAGCTCCCCTGGTATATATTTTTAAACTAAATATTAGTACAATACGAATCTCTTGTGCATTAAATTTCAGATCAAATCCTGTACAGAACCACACTATCACATGTGTAGGATTTAGTTGAATTTTTACACGACATAAAGCCTCCTCAACCACAATCTTCATCTCCATCAACCACTTTTCACTTTCACTCAATACATAATCACATTCACAACACTTAGAAAGGGCTGCATTTCCTATATCAAACCTCAGGTTTTAATTAAACTGTAGTTTCTGAAGTGAATCACCATGTTAATAGAAGACAAAGACATTATGTTTGTTATACACACAGCAATATAGGTTTCTCCTGTACTCACCTAAAAAAAACCATTTGGATTCCGTAAAAAAATTCGTAAAAAATAAATAGCATCATGTATGGAAAACGACCAAGTTACTGTGCTAGGTTCTTGCTTTCTAGCAGTTGCTGTGGCCTCAGGCACCCAAGGGCCCAAATGCTGACATGTGCGGGTATCTCCAAGCAGCACTTCCAATGTCAGCCACTAGAAGTCCTTCGTAATACACATTTGCTGGGCGGGGAGCGAGGAGAAAGGAGCAGAGAAAACATCACAAAGGGAAAACTGGGTTTAGGAGGAGCACTGTGTAGAGGAATAGAAGAAAAAAAAAAAAAAGACGAGATCACAGACGAAGAGCTCAGAGGAATTAACAGTAAGTGCACCAGAGTGATTTATCTTATCAAAAATCGTACTTTAAATCAGATTAGAACATTTTATTTTATGTGGACAACTCAATAATCTATAAAGCTACAACCAGACTTGGATTTAAAAGAAAGTCACTCCTATTTCTAGATTAATTGGGATTTAGCATTACCAAAGGTCCCATATGTTCCCAAACATGCTTAAATAGACAGGGAGCTAGAGAAGCAACATTGCACAAAATAGCTTGGGGAAAACCAAAAAAAAAAGGGGGTGGGGTCTGGAAAAACCTCGAGTTCCTACAGATCAAAAGATTAGTTATAAAGCCAGTGTACAGATTTTAAATGTTTATCCTACTCTAAACTGTTGGCAAAGTTTTAGAACGTCTGAATACTTTTAGCTTCAGGAAGTATACAGAATGTGGAAAAGTTGAAAAGAATTTTGATCTTGTGCTGTTTCTGGTCCTTGTACACTAGGATATTCCAAGAAAACAAAAATTGTTGAAAATTAAGCAACAAAATAGAGCCTAAGCTAGGTTCCTAAAAAGGAAATCCAATGCAATTATAAAGCTATGCAGAAAAAGTTTACAGTAATTCCTACTAGTTCATGTAATAATATATCTTGCTGTACTTTTCTGTGTGGAGAACATGTATACAGTTAAGTTCAAATGCACTTAAATTATAATAATGCTCTTCTCTCTCTCCATGCTACGGTCAGCCTTACACTCATCATGGAGTAACCAGTGTGCTACACAGCATCACTTGGTGTTTACGCTATCACTGTGGGAAGACTCCTGATATTCTCACACTTGCCGGGCTGAGTCACTGTGCACCGCAGCTGCCTCATGGAGACCCACACACAACCCCATCCTCTCCAGGCTTTTGGTCATGTCAGCCTCGTAAGGCTGTAAAATACATCTCCTGCTTCCCTAAATAAATAACGATACACTCTCAGGATGCCCTCAGACCATCTCAGCACGAAACCTAAGTGTTCCTGTGCTGAGATATCCTCTGTGGTCAGGAGAGAAGTAAGGGAGAGGAGCACAGGGCGACTGAGCAACTTGCAAAGGGACTTTGGGCTGGGCCTGATGGGTGGCCAGGCCCAGTCCAGTGGAGACCCAGGCTACACAGTCAGCTGCTCCTTCTGCCTCCAGTAAATGCTGGCAAAGCCGGAAAGCAGGGCAATGGACCACCATAACCCTCCAGTCTCGGAAGGTTTCAGGATAGTGAGTTCAAGAGGCTACATCTTGGATGGAGGGGATAAGAACTGAACTGATAAGAATGGCTTAAAGCATGGCCATCATCCTGCAGGAAGAAACGGGAACTTGAGCTCCTTAAACCTAATTATTCAGTGAGCAAGCTACTTCCGGAGAAAGATTAGGAACTTCTGGATGCTATATTAACTCTTTCGAGTCACAAAGGACCAGTCTGAATTCTGATATGCTTGTTTAAAACAATTATTACTACATTAATTAAATTTCAAAAGATACAATTAGAATTAAACATAGTACCACTTTTATTACTGTCTACTTATAGCAAGCCTTTTCTCCAAGGGGATCACGGTGATTTAGAAACTTCTAATTAACGGAAGGTAATTCAATCATAGTCTTACTGTAAGGTATCATTAGTTTCTCTCAGGTCTGTGTAACTAAGTATAGATGTTAGTTAAAAGAAAAAAGCAATTGGAGGCTTCTCTGTAATGAAAAGCAGTGTGTGTGTGTGTGTGTGTGTGTGTGTGTGTACACACAGTGAAGTGTCCACAGTATTCCAGGAATGACAGAGCAAGAAGGAAGATAAGAACGTAGTTGCCAGCTACTAGAGTGTTTACTATATAAACCCAGGATTTCTTCCTGGTGTTGACCCAATAACTCACGTGTTCCCCTGTCTTCCCCTTTCAGAAAAGACAGCTTGCCTAGGAAGGCGGTGGGAAACCTTACCTTCTGCTTTTCACTTGGTAATTCTAAACCTGCCTTTATGAAATGGAGTAGCCATGCTCTCTGTACAGCAAAGCTGCTGCTCTGAAGTTTGCAGTGATGTTAAAATATACAGAATAAAGGTCTTACAGCTCCATGGGCTGCAGGTATCTAGCATTTGAAAACTAATAACATGATCATCACTCAGTTCTCAATTTATTGAGAATTTACTGTGGTCTGGTCTACTTACATATAATTTTGTACCCTCTGAGGTGGTGATACTCTGCACATTTCACAGATAAAGAACTGGACTTGCCCTCAGTCACACAGGAAGCACCAGGCAGGGACTATTTCATCATCAGGGCTCATATTCTTTGCTAGGACAACCTCCACACCAAAACCCATTCATATACTTCCAAGGGCCCAAGGTCTATACTTTCTCTTTCACCCCCACCCCAATTTCTAGTCATGGTGCCTTTATATAAGAATTTTGTGCACAGGTATTCACATTCCCTGCACACCTGCCCAGATGGTCTGTATAAACCCACAACTGCACCCACAACTGCACTCACTGAGATGTGCTCTTGGCAAAACACACCAGGGCATTATCTTCTGCTGGGCACCTGTTGCCCTCACTCAGCTCACCATGGCAGGTGATATAAGGATAAAGCCAAGAATTTCCCAAGGTAGGGCCAGAGCTGCTGGATTGTGTGTGTGTGTGTGTGTGTGTGTGTGTGTGTGTGTGTCCCGGAGGGTCTGGTTTCTTTACCTAGGAGCACAGGAGTGTGGTACACCTCACTTAACCAGAGGGAGGGAGCGTCAGCAATGAAGTGTCTGGGACAACTGAGAGTGCAGCTGTGTGACATCCAAGTATTTCTCTGACTAGCCCACCAGGAGCCTATGCCCACCTCTCAGCTCACATGACAATCAATCTATAAGCACACTTTGTAAAATCCTAAAATGCACACAAATATGAGCAATGTCTGCATCCTGAGCTGGCTTCACTGAATCAAGCTGTTCTCCTGTCTGGCTGGGTGACAAACTAGGACTCTCCCCTCCAGTCCTCAACTCTGCTGTATTTTCCTCTTAGGACATAGGAATCTTTAACTAGGGAATTTCAGACACAGCAAAGTCCTCTGGCAAAAGGCAGGGGACATTTGAAGGTCTGAACAAAAGGTAAATGCCTGCCTTCCGGTCTCCCCCTGTTCTAGTCCTAAGCCTCCTGCCTCTGGCCCACCCCCCACAGGCATCTCAGGCATCCTCCTCCTGTGGGACCCACAGAGGCTCCACTCACTGCCTTAGGATGTGGGGGACGGAGCCTGGAAGAGCAGAGCAGCAGCTCCACCCCCCACCCCCTGGTCAGTCCTCAAACATAACCCTTCCAGGGAAGACTACTGGTGTTGATACAAATGAGCCAAGTTTGGGAAAATGGAAGCACTGAGGGGCAGGGAGACAGAGTAGGAAGAACACCGGATCTGTGTCCTGGAGAGCAAGGTCATTTTCATTCATTCATTCATTCATTCATTCATTCATTCATTCATTCAATCATAGATATACTTTGAGCGCCTGCTCTGTGGCAGGCTCTGCTGTGAGACATGGCGGTGACCAGGGCATCATCCACTGTCCCTGCCATCCTGGAGCTCTGATTCAGGGGCGGGGGAGAGAAGTACCTTAAAAAAAGAAATCAAACCAACGAATGCATAATTACAAGCTGTAGTGAGTGTGAGAAGGAAATGAACAGCATAAAGGAGCAGGGTGTGGGAAGCTACGGAGGGCCCTCAGGGCAGCCTTCCCATTTCCCCAGTGGGAGAGGGCTTCACGAGTGGTCTTCATCTCCAGTACCCTTCATAATCCTCTCCCTGATGAGACAGCTTTAAATAGAAGGTGTTAGCATAGCCAGGATTTTATCATTTGAGAGAAAGCCCTGCTCCCTGTTAAGGGAGGGGAAAAGGAAGCCAGGGGTTTTCAGAGAAGATAGCAGAGCCTGTCCACCCAATTCTCCTTTCTCTGCACCCCTGCAGCCTCCCCTGACAAGACATGCTTGATCTGACTGATAAAAGCAGCACCACTTAAACTGGATTCTTTGACTGGCTCATTTTTAATGCCTCATTACGAGGTGGCACAAGCTGGGCTATACACTCACTACCTGTGAAGTTAAGTTAGTTACAAATTTCATTGCATAATAACACAAAACTCCAGTGGATCGTCTCCATTCCCTCTGACATGGGAGCCTCAGGAGCACTATAAGCAATCAGAGCAAACATTAATTCTCCTTGGCTTTTCTCTTCTACTTTGTGCCTCTGGTGTCTGCAGGCTCTTCCCCATCAAAACGCTATGTGAGCACTGCTCCAGGGGCTCACGGCTCTTCCAGGACAGCACTCAAGCCAAGGCGGCACTCTCCACCGTCCCGGTTCACAAGTAGCATGATGTTCTTATGGAACAAGATTCAAAGTGCACTGAGTACGTAACTTTAAAAAACAGAAAGAAAACCTTCAGAATTATAATTTAAACTGGGGAAAGTGAATCTGGGAACCAGCGCATTAAAATGCCACAGGGACTTTTTCCCCCCAATCCCCCTTTTTTTAGGACTTGGCCAATTCTCTCTGCAAAGGAGGAGGCAGGTGGTACTTTAGGCTCTTAGGCTGAGCCTTAGTTTCTGTCCCAACAACTCACTGCTGCTGTTGTGGTACAAGAGCAGTCACAGGGAATGTGTCATGCATGTGACTGTGCTCTAATGTAACTTTGCTTTTGGACACTGAGATTTGAATTTCAAATGGTTTTTGTAAGCCATACAGGTATGCTTTTCTATCTTTTTCAATCATTTAACATGGAAGGACCATTCTGCGCTCTCAGACCATATGAAAACAGGCCCACAGGCCACAGTTCCATAGCATGTTATAAGATGCATCATTTGGTGATACTGGACGAAAAGTTCCAGAGAATACAGCTTGATGCGTTACTTGCACATTTTATCAAAGACCATGAAAAAATCAAGTCCAGCTAGTATTTTAAAAGGATAAACATACATTATGATACATGCAAGCAAAGGAAAGACTTGGTTATGGAGACTCCTAACATGGGTCAAAGACTTCCACCGACTCACAGCAAGGACAGGGCTCAGTTTTAGGAAATCAACTGAAAATCCATTAAGCAACAGTCTAATTCCATCTAGTTAAATACTCAAATAGCTACTTCTCTTCACAAAGATAGGTTTCTTTGTTTTTGCTTTTGGCACCAGATAAGTGATTTAAAAGCTAAAATTATTTGATGCCTATATGATGATATAAGTGATGGTGTGACTCTATATGGCCACTCTGCAGTGTGGGGGTATAATGGTTATAAAGAACACCAGAAGAATCCATACTGATTTCAAAGGAAATACTGGAATTAAAGATTTGTGTAAGTTGCTAAAGGATTTTCTATAGAAAATCTCCACATAAAAATTGAAACCATTTACCCCTAAAGATTTGACTAATACTATATGTAGTAGAGAACTACATATTTTAAACTACCTAACATGTTATTTTTAAGTTAATTGGTAATTAAGCTTGTAGAGTTAAACTTAACTTTGAACACATCACATTGTCCACCCACT
The DNA here is from genome assembly GCA_017311185.1 of Proteles cristata cristata. Classification (NCBI taxonomy): domain Eukaryota; kingdom Metazoa; phylum Chordata; class Mammalia; order Carnivora; family Hyaenidae; genus Proteles; species Proteles cristata. The sequence goes on from JAESUZ010003188.1 coordinate 632,329, forward strand.
GAGTTTATTGTGAGAGTAGTTTTCTTATGGTTCAGAATTTTAAAATGCCCTAATTATGTTAGAAAAGACTTTAAAGGCATTATTAAGTGCTATTTTTATTCCTGATAAATTCATGAGGTCATGAAATCAGATTTCTGGTATTAAAGGTGGTTATTTCTGTGGGGTGAGTGGCATTAATTATTTCACAGCAATCTGGGGCAATAAAAGTGAACAGAACGAAAAATAGGAGCTGTTCAAATAGAATGATGAGTGACAGTTCCTGTAATCCCCACTGGGAGAGATGTTCATGTGCTGAGGGCAGTCTGCACCCAGGCTCCTGCAGATGTGAGGGTTTGGGTGAGGCTGAGGGAGGGCTCTCCTACCCATGCGAAAATAAGGAATAATGAATCCACGAGCAGGGCTGATTTTTATTTCTCTCATGAGCATGAGGTCAAATGTAACATGTCAACAAAATACAGGCTTCAAATCTTATATGGTGTCAAATGTGATTTATCAGAACACATCTAGCTGTGGAGAAAAATCACTACCTTGTTATTTAAGAGGCTGTGGAAAAACACCTTTAAAATTTTCTTTTCCAGTTCATAATTAGGGACATATGGATTTTTTTCAAAAGGTCAGAAATGAATATACTCTACTGTCTGAGAGAAGATGTCAGAAGATGGTTTAAGTGTCTATAATTACATTTTCTCAAAAACAATTCTTAAATAAGATGTTTTTTCCTCTAAACTGGTTATTTCAATAGCTTCATTTTCATGGAGGTGGTTCCATTCAGATTATCCCATTTCTTAAAGAGTTGTCTTAACTGTCATTGTACATCCAAAGAGTATGTGTCCACAAAACAGAGGCGCCCATCACCGCATTTACAAACAGATCTACATATCTCCACTAACAATTTTATACAAGTATCTGATGCAATTTCAATCTTTTTAACTCAACTCCAAATTATACTTGCAACACTGCTGAATTTCTAAATGGAAAGCATATGCCGTTCTAAACTACACAAAAATGGGTGTTAATAAATCAAGTTAATCTGTGAATGGATCTCGAATTGAGAAATCCAGGGAATGATATAAAAAAACATCAAGATTCTAAACAATAAAAATTATATTATCACTGTAGCTTACATGCTTTCTAAACTTTAATCTGAGTGGACAACAATGGGACACAATGTAATATTAAACTATTCATTCTTTTGATGAATCTTTGACCAAAAAAAATTACTTCTGAATAGAAATTCACATGGGCCAGTCTTACTTACTTCAAAGTCAGGTAAGATTACCGCTCATGCAAATGATTTCCATTTAACTGGCTGGAGAACATTCTGAACCCCAAAAAAGCTACACATGAGGGCAAACTGCAGGCTCAGATGCAAAGGCAGCCACTTCTCCGAGGTGGAATGGAGAACTGCCACAGGCTTTACATCCCCAACCACCCACCTGACCAGAAATTGCCACTGTTAGGAAAACTAAGTTAAACAGAGAAGATGCATTTCCTGGGTCCTCCAGTGGAGTGTGGCCCAGGAAGTGCTTGGTATTTCAAAAGGGAGTCCATGCTTGGGGCTCCAAGGTTTCCCTCTCAGGTTTCTACAAGCTGACAGGGATGCAGATGAACACACTGATTGCTCTTCCTAAGGAGTAGCCAAGAGCTGGCTGCAAGTAGCTGCCACCGCTGTGCCAACAGCAAAGGTTAGAGGGTTAAAGAGAGACCCAGCCGTGTGCTGGGTCCAAGGCTAGAGGACCAGAGGCCCCCAAGCAAGGGGAGAAGCAGGCTGAATGCATCAGTGAGCTATGAACTGCATGTTCTATGTCAACTAATCTTCACTTCTGTGAATCTAAAAGGATTTGGAACTCACAGCTGTGTAAAGACACACAGATAAACTGTCACACACTTGAAAGCCAGTTAGGTTGTTTCTTCGATCATTGCTTTCCTAGTTAAAAAGGATTTCCACAAAAGAGGACAACCCTACCTACATAACCAGACGTAGAGATGATACCATTCTGTGGACACTACAGAAATAATTCCAAGCTTTAAGATGTCAAACAGATTCTGAATGCTGTAAAAACATTTTTTTTAAAAGAGCAGTATATTATTAATAGTGTTTGATGGATGTTTTAGTAACAAATCAAAAATCTTGATTCTAGGGGCGCCCGGGTGGCTTAGTCGGTTAAGCGTCTGACTTTCGCTTAGGTCATGATCTCGCGGTTCGTGGGTTCGAGCCCCGCGTCGGGCTCTGTGCTGACTGCCAGCTCAGAGCCTGGAGCCTGTTTCAGTCTGTGACTCCCTCTCTTTCTGACCCTCCCCTGCTGATGCTGTCTCTCTCTCTCTCCTAGAAATAAATAAAACATTAATAAAAATTTAAAAAAAATCTTGATTCTAGAAAACTTCAATTGCTAGATGAATAGATGAAGTACATGTCCTTAAAGTTATTTTTCTCTTTTTGTCGCTTCGCAATATTAGGCTCAACATAACTTTCTCATCGATCCAAACACACCAAATGGATCCCACTGTTCCAAGATGCTCTAAGAAGAAGGCTATTGGTCTAACAACAATAGTGAAGGTCACAGAGAGCAATCTGGCTCTGTTTCCCTTGATGATCACAAGCCTTTTAGCTCACAGGATTCTTAAAGTTGTCACGTCATAATTCTAACTCTACCTTCTGGCTCTTTTCTGAAACACCCGGGTCTTTCTCTAGCTGGTATTTCAAGACATCTGTCTTTACAGCAGTCCAGAAGATGTGCTGCAGTGGGGAGGGAACGCTGACATCTGAGGGCTGCAGCAGGAGCACAGGCGCTACGGAGAGAGCATAAAGCTATTTTTTCCCACATGTATGGCCATATTTTATAAACCATTTTGCGGTTGGATGGGAGGAAGAAAGGAGCAATGAAGGAGAAGCTTCTCTTGAACTCCTGAGTGACTGGAGGGAGCTATGAGAACCCTCCACTGCATGGACCAGCACCAAGGTGAGTGGGGGCGAGGAAGAGGATGGCAAGCTTTAGAATGATGTCCTTGAGAGGCGCCTGGGTGGCTCAATCGGTTAAGTGTCCTACTCTTGGTTTTGGCTGAGGTCATGATCTCACGGTTTGAGAGTCTGAGCCCCACAGCGGGCTCTATGCTGACAGCGTGGAGCCTGCTTGGGATTCTCTCTCACCTTCTCTCTTTCTGCCCCTCCTTGCTCTCTCTGTCTCAAAATGAATAAATAAACTAAAAAAAAAAAAAATGATGTTCGTTAGTAAGAATTCAGAAAGGACCCTTTTACAACTGTTCCTCTCCAGACAACAAGTGGCCACTTTGCAGAGAAGCAGAGGGAAAGAGAGAAAGTCTGAAAGACTAAGTATTTATAGTCCAAAGTCGATGATTAAGTTAATACAATGGATCAAGTTTCCTAAGTGAATGGAAACTGAGGATACCCACCTCTCCTGAAAGAGATAGGAAAGGTACATTTTTCTTTGCCATCTGAGTTGAGTGTGAGGTTCATACTTATCTGCCACAGGGGCATAAGGTCATGAGAAGCTGAACTAGAACATTGACCACAGAAATGCGAAGACCACAGTGCTACCTCCTCTTCTCATAAATGTTTACTTACTCAAAGTCTATTGGAGACCAAAAAGATTTACTGAAAAAACTAGGATAAGGAAACTAAATGCTTCCTCACAGTTTTGAAAAGCCACCAGTGTGCATCCTGACTGACCAAAAGAACAGTGTATATTATTTACAGAGCAAGGACAGTATTTTAAATATGTATACAGTCTTTTTTTTTTTTTTCCATTTCCTGGAAGTGTTCTTTACAGAAAGAAGAACTTAACAAACAATGTAAGGAGATAACTTTACCCAATGCAGAAACCTAAAACCTAAAATATTTCTGGTCAAGAAGAGACAATATGAAAAATAAACTTTGAAGGAATTTATATAAGAGCAAAATCCAAAATACAATGTGGAATTTGATGGGAACAAGTAATTCCTCTGTTCTTGCAAAGAAAAAAGAATCCCAGTACTTCAATGAACTCAGTTTTATCAAAAATGCAGTAGTGTTCTCTTACATAAAGCATAGGTTTAGAATGAAGTTCCTTAACTTTTCTGGAGTTTTAGGTTTCAGATATATTTTATACATATTTTCTGCCAGATTCAGTGTTTGTGAAATAAGCAATCTTGCTCTGCCCCTTTAAAAAGCAAAAGAAAGGCTCTAAACAGAGAAGTAAAACAGCAGACCTACCAAATACATGGCCCCAGATCACTGCACACTTCCCCTGGTGGCCTTCCTTCAAATGAGATCTACCCAAGAACTGAAGTGATTGCAAGAGCAGGCTTCCATTTCTCATTTGCCAATATGGTTGGATAGCTCTGACCATATTACTGTTTCCTAGCTTACTTCAAAATTTTAAATCAGACTGCTGGCACATCTCATGCTACAGTGCTTGTGTAATACCCTTTATCATTTCTTGCCTGAAGACACTATCTGACAACACGCTAACTCCATTAAGGCTTTCCTGTCTGTCCCTCAGAGACTTTGGAGTTAGGCTTCAAATTTAGTTGATAAAAAATGCTATTCGATGGAGTCTCTATTTCAAGGTGACTGTCAGCCCTTAAAATGCTATTCTTGTGTGTGTGTGTATGTGTGTGTGCGCGCACACATGCGTGCATATAAGAATACTTCTTAACATGTGCTCCTAAGTTTCTGTGTAGACATGTAACACTAGAAAACTAATCAGAAATAACATCTATAATCACCACTGTGTGCACACCGAGAAGCCCCATCTTCCAAAAGTTCCCCAGTCTCCCTGCATCTGATTACTGAGTGGCAGCCTGCTATACCTGATCTAATCACACATGTGATGTTGTCATCACACTGTATCTTTAACATCCCTTCTCCCTTCTATCCGCTTGGCAGCGTGAACCATTTTGGAGTAGCTCAGCTGAATGGTTTTGATGACTCCAGAGAAACTGCTTTTGGACACATCACTGGCTGGACCTCCCCTATCAGTGAATTAAGACTATAGCCTTTGGGTTTCTGCTTTTCCCTCTGCAGGATACATCTACCTTCCCCCCACCCCACCCCCCCACACATACACACATGTACACACGCACACACACTTAAGCTCACTCTTATACCAAAGCATAATATTATATTAGGTCTTCTTTCTATAGTTACAAAAGTGGGAAAGGTTGACACCTCCAATTAAAAGAGGCTTTTAATGTTAAGTTCTGAGGCAGTAGAGTGATCAAAGGAGCCACAAAGGAGACGGGATCAATAGGAGCCTTATTACAGATCATTTCTGGCTTGGTCCAGATGGACTGACTCCATTAATTATGAAGTGTGATTTATTTCTTCACTGCATTAAGCAGCAGCAAGACAAAATACATGAAATCATACCAACAAGATAAAGCAGAGTGCTCCTGATGTTGGGTGCCAATTGCTTATATGTCTGTATAAGGAAGAAACCCTTCATTTCACATGTTTTATTTAAAGAAACTGTTTTTTAAAGAAATATTTAAAGTAATGAGTTAGAAGGGACTCTTCAACAATTTATATAAAAACACTCAAGGAGCAAATAATATCTTCCTAGACAAAGCACAGGGTTCCTCCCTTTTAACACTAAAAGAAATACTATTGTCTACTGGATAAATGGATTCCCCAGAGTATGATTTCTTACTTAAATGTGAAAGCAATTAAAATAAAGATTTTTGTGAAGATGTGAAAGACCGAAACAGACTAATTTTAAATAGAAAGCAGATACGAAAGCACTGCAATGGTACGAATTTCTGGAAAATCTCTATACAGACAGGGGCTGCCCACCACTGTGGATATGAACAGGCCTACTGCCTGGAACAAAATTGGGCATCATTTTTTGTACTTTTTCTTCTTTTCAGTCCTTAGGACTTGTCTTCAATTTAATTACAATGACTGAAACATATTCCATAGTCCATATTAGAAAACCACAGCAAAATCAAGGAAAAACATTTTTCTTAAAAACGTTGTAGTGAGAACCCCTTAATGAGAGAGACATCTTCTTAACAAATTTTAGGTGTACATTTCTGCTGATTAGTGGCATGGCACTAGCGGTGTGTGCTGGTCTTCGATTTTAGGAATTTGACTCTTTCGGATACCTCACCCAAGTGGAATCATGTAGTACTTAACCTTTCTGTGTCTGGCTTATTTTACTTTGGATAGTATCCTCAAAGTCCAGTCAGGGGAAAAACATTTAAGGAGAACTTTCTTTTTACGGGACACTGCCAATGTTTTCTTTCTAAGGAGGAAGACTGTTGACACCTTGGTCACAAAAATTTATAAATTTCAAGTCTGAAATCTGAAACTAATAAAAAAAGAGAGCTAGATAGGTGAATGATGACTTTCATCAATACGCAAAGGGTGGTAAAAATCACTTTCATCTAAAAAGACTATGAATTAGATCACTGATATTGGCAAGAGGGGAAGGTTGAGCCTTGAAATGTCAGTGCAGATGTGATCTTAAGAGCACTATATATCATAAAGAGTATCCAGTCGTCTTTCACTAGAATGTCTTAAACTCAAGTTACATGATCCTTAATTTCCCCCACCAGGCCTTTTTTTTTTTTTTTAAGTTATCTATCTAGAGCCACCTGCATGGCTCAGTCAGTTAAGTGTCCAACTTGGGCTCAGATCATGATCTCATGGTCTGTGGGTTTGAGCCTCATGCTGGGGTCTGTGATGACAGCTCAGAGCCTGGAGCCTGTTTTGGATTCTGTGTCTCCCTCTCTCTCTGCTCCTCTTCTGCTCATGCTGTTTCTCTCTCTCAAAAATAAGTAAACATTAAAACAATTTTGAAATTATCTATCTATTTTGAGAGAGACAGAGAGTGCGAGTGTATGAACAAGGGAGGGGTAGAGAGAGAGGGAGACAGAGAAGTTCAAGCAGTTTCTACACTGTTAGCGCAGAGCCTGACAAGGGTCTCAATCCCACAAACCAATAGATCATGACCTAAGCTGAAATCAGGAGTTGGACACTTAACTGAGTGAGCCATGCAGGCGCCCCCACCAGCTTTTATTTACATGAGAGAACAAATTCAATCTTGACATTTAATTGTGAACAGTGAATGCATTCAAGTTCATTTACATAAATTTTAAGTAAAATATTTAAATGTTTTGTTTTCTGAAATAATAATATAACAGATATGTTCAGATATCTATAGCCAGATTTCTTTGAGCAGAATTTGATCTATGGAAATAGTCTCCCTTGGTTTAAGCTCATTGAATCTCTCTTTTACTGTACACTGAAGTATAAAATATGAATTATTTTTCCATCTTCATGAGGAACAGGAATCAGAAACAAGTTATCTCTTACTTCAAGAGCCCCACATGAACAGCTTTAGATTATTATTATCGACAATATCTGGGCTTTATCTGTATATTGATCTCATCTACATGGCTAATTTTTCTGGTCTGGATTGCAGGAAAAAAAATGGACAGAGACTTTTCAGGCTTTAAATCTACTTCTGCCATCTAATTTGATGTGCCATAGGGTTTCCATTTTATTATCTGTAAAGTCAAGGCATGTGGTCTCTGAGCTGTCTTTTGCTCTAACCCTCCTGTAGTCTCTAATGCCCATGTCTGAGCTTGGTCGTGTATTGCTCAGAAATGTGCAAGAATGACCACGGTCAAACGTGAATTTCCCAGAAGATGTGCTTCCACATTTCTGAGCACATTTCATTCTGTGAACTCAGCTTTCAACAGCCTACTTTTTATCATCTCTACCTGTTGATATGTGACTCATTCTTAAAGGTCTAGCTCAAAGGCTAATACTTTCCTGAAGTCTTCCTAACCCCTACACCTGAAACTGACCATTCTTGTCCACAAATATCCAAATAATTTGCTTATATATTTTAAAATATCTATTATGTATCATTTTACTATCTGTGGATATACTTTATTAAATTATAAACATCTAAGGGGAAAAAAAAGGCTTATTTGTCTGACAACACATGGACATTCCCACTCTCCATACCACCCAGTCCTTATTTTCAACAACCTTGATCTGCCACATCTAAGAAGGTATCTGTACTTTTCTTCTTCCTCTACTCCTGGATGGCTTTGAGCCAGGGCTAAACGTCATTACTTCCAGGACCCAAGAAGGTATCACAAATAGGGTAAAAACACAATTTGGGCAGATTTAAAAATCCATTTGTTGGTGCTAATCACAGGAGCCATTAGGACAATCTAGGGGCTATGGATAGGGTGACTACAACACAACTAATTATCTAAACAGAGACACTTCTGAGAATTAAAGGGAAAATTAGTAATAATTATTCGGGGATAACAGGCGTTATCAGCAGGAAAACCGGGATGTGTGGCCACCTTACACACCTGGGCATTCTTTTCTAGCCTCCAGACTGACTTACATGCTGTCCACATTTCCATGGCCAATTCCTTCTCTGCATTCTCCTTTTTCACAAAGAAACTGGCATATTCCTGATATACTGGTTTCTTAATATGAGTTTAGACACTGGAAAATAATCATAGTTGTGACAGCACAAATAAATACCGTGCACTCAAGAGAGGCCGTGTCATGGCCCTGCCCTTACCAGGGGGCGGGCTTCAGCAGTGCAGACCGGCAGTGACACAGGACTTCTGGAGGGGGTTTCTGACAGTACTTTTACTTTTCATTTGGAGGCTTCAAAATATAAATGGGAAGTCAACAAAATGAAATGAGATCTTATTTCCAAGGTTAATTTTGGGTAAAGCAACATAACATTACAAAAATAAAGAGCTATATTTAAAGTTATAGGCTCTCCAAGACCTTCGTCCATGTCACATTGATATTCTTTTAGCTAGCTTTAGTCAATCATCACATTACGTTACTCATAAAAGGAGTGAAAAATATTAGAAGAGTTATCGCTATAACAGTTTTTACAATTATAATTATAATAATACAAACTTAATTGCAAACATTTTATAGCTTAGCTTTTTAGATGGAGTTAAAAAAGAACAAATCAATAGAGCTAGGGGTATGATGCAGCACAGCCATTTCAATTAAACATTATGTAAGAGTAATTTCACAATTTAAAAAATTTAAACAAGCTAAACATTCTGTCTTATCACTTCCACAACAACACAACTATGAGGTTATGTGCAGACAAGAGTTGCGCAATAAGTGTTATCATTTACCAGTCCAGGAAGAGGACAGGGCAGGGAACAGAGGAGCACTGAGTGACTCCTGTGCAAACTATGCTGATGGGTGCTGTGAGGTTGCCGGCATCCGTAAGCCTCTTGACCAGGATCCCTGACAACCTCCCGCTCAGGGTGGGCACTCAGCCCCTGGACTAGGTGCCGGGACCTCACCCTGTTCAGTCCACCCTGCTATCACTCGTGGGGTGCCGCCATCCCAACTCTCAGGAAGCCCTGTTAAAGAGATTACCATGAAAAAAAGCCACTGTATGTGACTGCCATGGAGATCAGGGTCTAAGTCACATTAGATTTTGGTGAACAAAATGTCTGACAGTTTTATTTGTGGCTTCAGCTTAAGAAGCCTTTACACACATAAGCTAGTTCTTCTGGCTCCTCATAAAACTTGAAGAGATGGCAGCTAACTAGGTGTCCTCGGTCACAGCATGAAAGAACTCTTCAAACTTTCCCATTTTTACCTCTTCTCCTATCTCCCCCCACCCTCACAAAGGATCCCAGCATAAGCTTCTTGTTTTGCCCCCAGCTGCCTCCATCGCCCTCTAGTAGACTGCATGGCTCCCTGAGGTCACAGGTGATTCATGTCTGTTCCTGTGAGCCCTGTGGCACCCAGCACAGTGCTCACCCCTGGGTTTAGAGGCATTTACCCCTCGCCTCCATCCTTTCTTCATATTGACTGCCACTCTCTGCAGTTTGCCTGCAAGTGTCCGTTGTCCAGCTCTTTATATCTCTTACACCACCATGAACTCTCAGCTAGTAACAGTAGGGACTAATTTGCATCTGCTAAAACGTGCAGCTACTGCATAGGAATCTAGAAAAAAGCTCAAAAACCACCCTTTTAGGGTTATGAACTGATAAGCTGTTTAAAATATTGTGTTCTACTGATTTGAACCTCCAGATCTTATTCACCTGAAGACTCAAGTGAATACGGTCAAGAAGTGAAGAAGATCAGGAACAAAAGTTATTTCAAATGTTTGTTTCTGGAAACAGTACCCAATGGCCAAGTCAGTTTGTGAAACTGGGCATTCTGTATCTATCTCCCTCTTGGGAACTCACTGTGTCAGCAAATAAAAGGCCCTAAGAGGTCCTGCCATAAAGACATATGATCAACTTTGTTCAAACCAGTATTTCCCCAAATTATTTCACCATGGAACCCTTTCTCCCATGTGACATTTACTAATATCCTAAGAAACCAAGGTTTCTCTGAACACACTGTGGGAAATGCTGACCTAACGTGTTCTCTCTTTTCTTTGAGTTGTAGAAATTCCTCGGAATTAAAGCATGCAGATCAACTTATAGAACAGTCAAAAACATTTCTGTTAGGGTTTATGATGCCAATCCCATTTTGTCTTTGACACAGCAGGCGACATCAGATGAAGCCTAATGTTTTGTGGTCTAGCTCAGGCATTTCATGTGGAGGAGGTGGTAGATGTGGCCTCTTACCTCTGGGCACCCTCAGGGCAAAGGTTGACAGCCTGGCCCATCTGGGAGAGGAGTGCCCAACCCCACTCTTGAACCTCACAGGCAGGAGAGCAACAGCCGGCAGTCATGGGTTCTGACAGTCTCTGCTACATTGTGGGATTGAAAGAGTGTCGTTCACCCACTAATTCTCCCTTAGAGCTACGCTACCTCGAAAAATACACTAAGAGCAGGATGTGATTATGAAAATGCAAGATATATGTAAACACAAAAATGCAATATTCTAGGTATCCTGAGGATACCTCATTAACGTTAAGTTGATTACAAATTACAGGTATCTCAGAGCAGCTGCTGTAAGGAAAGAAAACATCAAACATAATCACGTGATGGAAGCAATTGTCCTTAATGGTGTTTAAAACTTATTTTAGAAAAAATTAAACTTCTCACTTTTACCAGTCTGAAAAATGAAAACAAAACAAAAATGAGCAAATCATGGCTGGTTGCAGAGAAATATAGAAAAAAAATTTCTTTGCTATGTATGTGTAGAAAATAGTGTCAGCTTTAAAAATCAATTCAGATATATTCTTGAAAAGATAACTGCTATTTAATCCAATCGACACAAGTGTTTCTGAATCCGGCCTTCTAACACAAGAGTAAAACACTAGCTCTTTCAAATGCAGTGAGGTCAGAGGAATAATTTTTCCAACACAGTCACATGAATCATGAAATAGGAAAGCACACCTTAACAAAAGGGCCTAGGTATGTCTGGTGTGTGGTCTTAAGATGTCTCTCTCACTTAGGCTTCATGAAAGTACAAAGAACAACTCACCGTGTCGTAAGTTGTTACAATCTTCTTTAGAACCTCAGGCACAATTCCCTGCAACTCCATTGTGGGATACTGCTCGCTAAGATTCAGGACCACGAGGGGTGTGTTATCAGCTCCCAGAAAGCGGGGAGATACCGCCAACACACACTGCATGAGATTGGCCACGGAGGAGAGGCCACATAGCTCTTTGAATGACACCACTGCATTCTGTTAAGAGGAAAGAAAGGAGGCACTGTGTAACTAACCAGAGGTTGAATTTCCCATGGGTAGTATACCTGATATACTTGATTATACTCGAACGAACTGCCTGATACAATGGTTATTAGCAATGTTATGACAGAATTAGCTAATGATTATTTTATTCCAGGAAAACTTGGCCGTTTTCCAAAATAAATACAGTTACAGACATTTGCAATACCAATTTATCAAAAGTAAAATTCTTCTGAAGGGTAAAGCCTCTTTTCAGATCAAAGTTCACAGTGGTGCTAAGGCCTATATGCAATCATGAGCAAACAAAAAGAGGTAAAGAAAAAAAAAAATCAGGTTTAAAGTAAGTGGCAAATATGCAACCATCCAAAAAGGAAAAGAGTATTTATGAGATAGAAACTTGAATATCCCTCATCTGCTTATGCTGCTTCCAAATTTAAAGGAATTTGGGGGCTGGGAGGTGTGGTTTAAACAACAAATTTAGTGTCTCAGTTATGGAGGCTAGAAGTCTAAGATCAAGGTTTTGATAGGTTTTGTTCCCCTGGGGGCAAGAGAGAGAGTCTGCTCTATCTCTGCTTCTTAGCTTCAAAGTCATATGAAGATGAAGGCAGCAATCTGTCAGCCAAGGGATGCCAAAGATGGCCAACAAACCACCAGAAAATAGGAAGGAATTGTGAGGACACTGCAGTTTACCAGAGAGGCCTGCCCAGCAGAAGACTGTCCCTGTTAGTGTGCCCACTTATTTCAAGGTTTCTCCCTCTCTGTTTCTGCTAATCACCAGAAGTATGCCATTAAAATAACCATTAAAGAAAACCTCTTAGGAGTGCAAAACACTGTGAGTTGGCATTCTTTGATTATTTACCAAATGCCAAGTTACAGTAGGCATACTTACTATGTATTATCTCATTTAATTCTCTCAACCAGCCATGCTGTGGGTGAGGAAACTGAGTCTCGGCTCTAACCTCTCTCTGTTATTTCCTAAGGACACACAGCTGGTAAGTGAAGAAGTCAAGATTTTACCTGACATCTGCTGATGTTGAGACCTAGGCTTTTAATCACTATGCTATAACAACAGGTACATCCTAACCAGAATAGGAGCCATTCCAGGCACATGTGGGTCCCTATTTGGGCTGAGCATGGCGGCCAGAAGGGAGGAGTCCAGGCCTTCCTAGTCCCATGCCTTCTGCTCTCAGATACCCTAGTCTTAGAAATGAGCAGCACACTGGGGAGCCTGGGTGGCTCAGTCAGTTAAGCGTCTGACTTTGGCTCAGGTCATGATCTCATGGTTCATGGGTTTGAGCCCCACATCAGGCTCTGTGCTGACAGCTAGCTCAGAGCCTGGAGCCTGTTTCAGATTTTGTGTCTCCCTCTCTCTCTGACCCTCCCCTGATCATGCTGTCTCTCTCTCAGAAATAAGTAAAACATTAAAATTTTTTTTTAAATGAGCAGCACTGTGGCTTTAGATTTAAACATTTTCTTTTTATTAAGAGCTCTTTAAAAATGGACATCAAATTCTATGTCATTTTGCTCAAAATCACCTGGATCTCAACTACTTGTGACAATAAAACACGACTGTGATATCGATGGCAGGGTATCCCAATCAGTCCATCACACCTTCCTGTTTTATTTTCTTTACAGCCCTTGCTTGTGTCTGCAACTCAGCTATCTGCTCATTCACCAACCTGCTCACAGTCTAATTCCCTCCCCCACTGCCCACTCCTACTAAAGGGACCACTTGTTCCCAGCTGCGTCCTCACGGCCCAGACTGAGGGTGCCTGACAGGTGCTCGTTAAACCCCACCACAGACTGCCCCATCGGGGTCAGCGTAGACATGCAGCTCCGGAAATAGGATGTTCGAGCTCTGGAGAATCCTCACAGGAAGGCTGTGTCACACACACTGTGGCAGCCCTTCGTCAGGGGACCATGGGGCGTGCTCAGAGCTGAGGGTTTACCAAACCACTTTCACTCTCAGATACAGGGAGAGAAGCCCTTTGGATTTCTGTGAGGTTTTTACTTGGAGAGAAAGAGAATAAAAGTTCCCAACTGTGGTAAGGTCTTTTTATTAATGAGGTATCTATAACATCTGTACAGGGTTGAACTCTGTCGAATATTCTGAATCAGAGCTTCCTTACTGGTGGCATTATTCTTGTGTGTGTGTGTGATCAGCTGATACATTACATATATAATACATATATACACATATACACATATGTAATTCACATACTATATATATAACACAAACACATGCCAACCAGCTACCACAGACGTGGCTCTCTCACACACTGGGACGGGTTAGGGCCGCTTAGCTCTGTAAAACAGGCCTTACTATATTTCTGGACATGTGGACGATCCTTAATTATATAAATTAATTCCTAGCTGACTGCTTTTAGTCATTATACAATTTAGAGGTAATTATTATCTTAGACGTCTAATAAATACAGACGCCACATGTCTTTTTACTGAAATAATTGAATAGCTATCCTCTAAAATCAAGAGGATGCTCAAAATACAAACGCTTTGGGTCATTTAAGTGCTTACTATTTCCCTAGCACTATAGTTCTAGAAGGAAGAACTGGAAAGTGTTCCTTTTATTTTGATAAGTCCTTAAAGTATGCTCTAGCTAAAGATTATTCAGGAAAAACAGAGATTCCCATGTGCATTCTTAGAAAAAAAAAAGGGGGATCTGCTAAGCAGACAAGGACTAGGATTAACAAGGACTGGGATGTGGTTATGTGAGACGGCAAATTTATTTTAATATTACTAAAATTTAATTTAACTTTAACAAAATTTATTCTAAGACATTATCAATACTTTCAATACCAACTGCAGTTTTGGCAATTAAAATAACAAAAATGAGACTAGTGGTAAATATTCTAACAACAAATTGGAATTTACAAATTACTTAACATCAAATGCACTATTCTAAAAACAAACCCCTCCAAAGCCTTCACTGTGAAGAAAAGCCATTGAGTAAATACTTAACCACAAGAACGTACCTGCATGTTCTCTCTCAGATCCGTGGCATCCCGTATAGGGGGCTGGGCATTCTTGAACACCTCATCTACAGTTTTAATCCACAGTGTTCTTAAAGATGCATACTCCCTGGATTTCTTCCCTTTTCTCACAGAAAGGCCCCTTTTGTGTGGTTTCCCTCCTCCTCTGCGGTTCGTAATGGCCACATGGACAAACAAAGAAGCATGTGCTAGGACCTCTCCAGTCAGCGACTGCAGGGGGACATGGCGGTAGCCCGTCTGTAAACATTCAAAGGGAATTGTGTACTGACCAATGAACTCATCCCCAATGTAGTCATCATCTAGTACGACAAAGCGCACCATGGCCAGTTCAGGGAGGTTGATCTGAAATTCAAAGCTTTCATCAAAAATGGGAGCATCCCCATTCTGGTGCACTGTTTTTGTCCTTTGTTCTGCACAGTCGGCAGGGATTCCGTGAATTTCAACATAGACGTAGGGATCCACTATATCACCTTTGGCACCTGATCCTTTGGGTTTGGGAAAGTTCTGCCCACTGATGATTTTAATGTGAAGAAGCTGAGGTGAAACCCCAGGGACAGAGTCCTTTGTGTTGGCGCTGAAGAAAGAGACTTCCTCCCTCATGATGGCCGGCCGAAGGACATAGCCGCAGTTCCCATTCTGCCTGAACCAGCCAATATTCAGGTCCATCATCAGGCCTGGGGTCTGAAAGTTCATGGCTACGATCTGACACCCACACTTCCAAAAGTCCTGGGGGTTCATGTTACTGGAGTCAATTCTCATGGGGCTGGGGAAAACCCTAGCAAGGAAACGTTTGTTGTAATTTACAAAGTCCCCTGGATTCTCATTGGCGTATTTGCTGGCAAGCACTTCATTAAATGAACAGACTTCCCAGTACTTCTGAACCTGAAATGACACCTGAAATTCTTTGAACTGAACTGACTTGCAGATGCTCACCAGTTCAGACAGTTCTTTACAGAGCTGAAATCGCTTCACGGGCACATTGTTGGGCTGCTCCATGTTCTCTTTTCCCATCCTCTGAGACATTTCTGCTCCCTCATCTTCATCAGTAACATCCCCTTCCACACCTGGGCAATTTGAGGACAGCTTCTTTGCTTTAATTAGTATCCTCCCTTTCAGGACATCTGGGGATGGTAAATAAGATTCCTCCACATTGGGTGATGTTGTATAGAGCTTGTCTCCTAAAATTTTTTTCATGTGCTGAACCATTACCTTCTGCTGTTTAATAGAACAGTGATTTTCTAAACACAAGATAAGAGGATACTCTGAAGCAAAGAATGCATACTTGTTAATAATATCAATGACACTGCGGAAGACTATCTGAGAGGTCATGGTGTGGCCTGTGTAAATAACAGGTTCATTATCTGGCCCGTCCCATACGTCTAATTCAACACTCCGGCAACCCATTTTTAGAGCTCTGATGTATCCCGTGATATCAGAGGGACCTCGGAACTGATCCTCTATTAAGTATGTATTATGAGATGAGTTTATAAAGTAATGAGACAAAGGTTGCTTCATATCTTGACAGACCTTCTTATGTTCTGGATCAAATATATAACAGTCAGGTGACATAAGGTAATTAGTGAACCCATCTATGGAAAGCCAGCCCTTTTCCTTACCTTCTTTGGATGGCTCATATTTGTGAATAATCTCAAGGCTTATTTCCTCATTTATATGTGCCACACCCTGCTCTGCCTCAAGAAACATCATAAGGTCCTTGGTATCAAGAAATTCTTTATTGCTTGAAAACTGAACTAAAAGGAAATAAATTTCAGGTCTGGTACAAAGCTCATGGAAAACCTCAACAAATTCTTCCTTTGTGACGTCAGTACCAGCTTTGTCCTTGGATTTGTGCAACTCTTTGAACTTGAGCTCAATTTTGCTAGTTTTTAGACCGGGATTGAGGTTTCTGATGCACTGCACAGCATTACACAGAGTTATATGTCCAAGGTCTTCTACATCAATTTCACTAAACATTTGTGAAACCCAAGAAGTCCTCATGTTGTCTTGGCTACTTTCTAACATATCAAGTGTATGTTTTCCGTAAGAAATTAGGTACCGCAGTCCCGTAACCCAGATGTTCGCAACATCTGCAGAGTTGGCAACCAAATCAAGCGACTCATAATTCTCTCCATATATGACTGAAAATGCACAGTCTTCAGATATCTGGTCATAAATGCCATTGCTGCGGAATATGTCTGTATTTTTTCCTGTTCTCACTTCCTTGATGGATTTAATATCAATCTTGGCTTTCTCAGAATCCTTCTTAGATGGCTCCCACCTCAGGCTCTGCATGTCGGCATCCAGTAAAAAATACCTATGGTAAATCCTGGAGTTGGAGCGAACCTTTTTGAGTTCTGAACCCTCGACCATCGAATTGATGCAGTCACTTGCACTGCTGATCTTCTTCTCTGTCGGCATGCTACTGAATGAGACTGTCTTCTTCCGTTCTCTTTTCTGTTTTGTACCATCCTGGGAGAAAAAAAATAGTGTATAAGAATAACAGAAATACAGTATCTATGTTCAAGACTAGGAATAAAAATTAAATCTTTCAGGGGCTCCTGGGTGGCTCAGCAGGTTAAGTGTCCAACTCCTGATCTCAGCTCTGGGCATGATCTCCTAGTTCATGAGATTGAGCCCTGAGCTGGGTTCTGTGCTGATAGCGCTAAGCCTGCTTGGGCTTCTGTCTCTACTCTATCTCTGCCCCTCCCTCGCTCCCTCCCCCCTCCCCCCCACATATGCATGCTCTCACTCTCTGCCTCTCTCTAGATGAAAAAACATTTTAAAAAATTAAATTTCTTCCAGAAAATTGTTCTGTTAAGATTTCCTACTGAATGTTTTATGATAAATGATACTCAATCACTTATAGAGCTTAGAAGGGGCCCTGGAGTTTACAGTCTAATATAAACAAGTAAAAAAATCATTTTTGAACAATTGCAATCCATGGGTGTCAAAAAACACAAATTCAATAATACACAATAAAATCCTGTACAGAGAGCTGGCTACATAATTTGCAGAGCTCAGGGAAAAATGAAAATGCAGAACTCCTTGTTCAAAAATTGTTAAGAATTTTAAGGTGACAAAGGAGCATTAAGCCAAAGTACAGGGCCCTTCTGAGTGTGGGGCCTGCACAACCCCACCAGCCATACACCCATGAAGCAGGCTCTGTGTGTGCGCACATCTTCCATACCCGTGTTTCTCAAAGGGCTGTCACCACACCACTTGCCTCACAACCATTTGGGTTAGTGATTAAAATGCAGATCCCTAGACCTTTAGGGGGCAGTGCCCAGAAATTTGCATTGTAGGTAACACTCTGGTTAATGGCGATGCACATTAACCACTTCCTGACCACTGGGACACACTAAGATGTCTGGGCTATTTCTGGAAACTACAGATGCCAAAAGACCAGAAAGAGCTAAGTACTGATCACTAAACTGTGTGTTAAGTGAGCAGACCCTGAAATCCCAGCAGAAATTCCTGGCTCCAGAGTCTATTAGAGTAGTCACAGTTCTAAAGACTTCAGACCGGTATGGTTTTACTGTTGTGGTGGTATTGAGTCTGGGTCAAAGGCCTAGGTTATAGCTGAGGGTGCTTCTAAGTTTTAGAGCTGGATTTATTAAAGCCTGTGAGCAGGCACCAACCAGGCTAGTGCTCAAAACAAGGTCACCTAGGTACTTCCAATTTCAACAGGTTATTAACACTATCAGGTGAAAAACTTGGGGAAGCATCTGTTTCTAAAGAAGTCTGCATCACCAACGACACACCCCTCAACTTTCCTGCACAGTGTAACAGATGCCCACCTTAAGATGCTGATGCCACACCTATGTGTGTAATTTAAGTTCTTTCCCTGTGCAGACATCTTTAGTATTTTCTTTACATGCACAAATGACCTCAAAGCATCTTTCACGATTTTCACAATTTTAACCTAAAACATGCTATTGTCTTTCAGGAGGTACATGAAATTTTTTATAAATTTTCAGTAAGTCATTATATTCATACATAGGGAATAGACATGGAGGTTGAGACAATATAACTTTCATGGCAATAAAGAAAAGAGCATGAAAAATATTATACAAAGGCAATTCTAACTTTCCTGCCCTAGAAAGAATCTATCTTGAGTAAAATTTCTACATTTTAGAAAGTGATTATGCTATTCTCTGCATCTGAAATTTAAAACCACTCTTACTTTTTGACTACCTATACTTCCAAAAGCAATTTGCAGAAAGTAATTAAACATTAACTTTAAATCATATGGTTACCATTTTACTCAAAGTTCCAAAATGAACCATAGAGGCTTTTGTGATCCAAATGCCAAGATAAAACATAAAAGCCACAAGGCAGAGTATTTCTTTGCAACTGAATCCTCAGAACAATAAAGTGCTAAAGACATAAAGCCTGTGGCTACTGTATCCATAAGATGCACTGTATCAGAGTTGTTCCAAATCCCTAAAGCGTAAACTGCATTCTATCTATTTAAGCGAGTTGGCATGAAATTAAATTTGTAATCAGCCATGCAGAAGGGCATGAAACAAAGGTATGAATTTCCGATTTTTCAGAATGCAGGTTGTCTTTACCTTCAAAAACACACTTGTTACTTCAGTAAAAACAACATTCTAATTAAGTATGGGAATTTTATAGTCTTTTAAATTATATCTTTAAGATGCCATTAGTAAAAAGAAGCCACAAAGATAAATGGAGGTGCTTATCCACTAATCCACTAAAAATATATATAGCATTTCCTCAACATTGTAATCTTTTGTTCTGTCAGCTATAACATGTTGATTAATATTTGACTACCACTTTCTAATTTATTACAATTGATATATTTCAACTTCATAGGTTTCTTTGCTATTAAGAAGAAAAAGCCAAAGTGCAAAGCACTTTTATAATGTTCTTATATGCTCACACACCATCATGTGTGGAATAGGAAGGAAGTTAAATACCATACATAAGGCTTTAAAAATATTGCCTTGCTTTTCACAAGCCAGCCAGGTTTTGGCTGGTGAGTTCTGATCATCCACTGCAGACACATGAACGTGACGTGACGGTCACCCAAACACAGGCTGATGAAAGTAACGACAGCAAGGACTTCCCTTACCAGAGACTTTCCTGCTCTTCTTCCCCTTCTATTTGCTGTTGCCCAGAACCATCCTGTCCTCTCTAGAGCACACCTCTCTAAAGCCTCCTTCCTCCCTAACAGATGAAGCTCTTAGGAAATGGAAAGAGGCATGTGCTTGCTCAGAGACCACAAAGAACAGGTGTGTAAGCCTGCCCTCACCACTGGGTAGTCCAGAATCACTGGCTGGAAACAACGTGAAGGCAGGTCAATCCCCCCTGGCCAAGCGTAAGGAAAGAGAAGGACAGGCCCCTTGTGTGGGAGGGAAGGACAAGTGAGGTTCAATAGCAGAAGATCCAGGCCCCCACCTCGCCCAAGTCCCCAAATCTTTATCCCACACCTCTTCATTTCTACTTCGCTTTCACTTTTCAGCCCAGCAATGATCAAGTACAGTATACTCTTGAACAATGTGAGGGTTAGGGGTGCTAACCCCGCACACAGTTGAAAAATCCATGTGTAACTTTTGATACCCCAAAAACTTAACTGCTCATAGCCTGCTGCTGACCAGAATCCTTATCCATAACATAAATAGTCGATTAATACATATTTTGCATGCTATATGTATTAGATACTGTATTCTTACAACATAGTAAGCCAGAGGAGATGTTATTAAGCAAACGTCAGGAACAGAAAATACATTTACAGGGCTGACTGTACTTATCAACAAAAAGTCCATGTGCAAGGGGACCCACACATTCAAATCCACGATGTTCAAGGGTCAGTTATACCTGCTTAAGCAAAGCAGCTATTTAATATCCAAGCTGGAATCTATTTGCTATGTTGTCTTTTAATGTTAGTTAAATTTAACAGTGAAAAGTGATCAAACCATATGTGCTACACATAATAGTCTTTTTACCTAAAGAAAACAAAATGCATATAACTTGCATGCCCTAATCACCTAAAACCAGAGGAAAAAACACAAATTTCTGCTGAGTTGGAGATGCCTCAAAATACTTTTAAAAAGTGCATAAACGATGTGTCAGAGATGGCTCTTATAAGTACTTACCATCTAAAGCTTCTGAGTAGTAAAAAGCGGATGCAGATTTGGTCCATTGGCACATTTCTACTATCGGCACTTATTAACACCAAGAGAAGGAACGTGAGAAAAATATTCAGTCTGGAGGAAAATCAGCTTCGAAGAAACCCATCTCTATATCAATCCTGAATTCTACATAAAGGCAGTGATGCCAGTGTGGGGTGGGGGCAGGACATAGCAGAATGAGGAAGGGGATGCAGTGTGGAAACAAAGTAGCTGTTTGTCCTTCTGGTTTGAGTCAAGTTATTTAATTTCACTTATAAATAACATTAAAGAAAGACCTGAGATCTTTATGCTGATTGAAGGGGGCCTAGGATTAAAGAGGTTGAAGAAATTTCTATCCTTAAAAAAAGAAAACAAAACACCCCCAGAAACAACTTGAGGCCCCTTCAAGGAGCACAGCAAGGCCTGGCCTTTCTTAAGCTCAGTAACAATAAGCCTAAATTGAAGGAATAAGTCATGCTGGGCACATCAGAGTTACCTTGCAAGGTTTTTCATTCATTGTTAAAACTTTGATGTGCTCTCCAAGATGAGAAAAAAGGAAGGGAAAAAAAAAGGATCTAGAGCAAAGTCGGTCACTTTGAAGGTCATTTTGTACAATCAGATGAATTGAAAGGAATGAAAGGGAAGCTAGGTATGGTCAAATGTTCCTTCCCACTCACATGGAAGTCCTCTTACTGCAAATAACAGAAAGCTGCTTGGCTCATGGATTCCTCTCCTAATGTGTCCCCTCTCCCATAATGCCCTCTGCTGTATTACAAGAATTCACCCTGACCCAACTTTGGCAAGGAATCTATGAGGGCACAGATTGGCTAATGGCTTGGGAGCCACTGATGACTGTGACTCACCAGTGAGTAAGTACAGTGAAGCTGATAGCGTAGAGGGTCACCCAGGTGGCTAAGTCGGTTCAGCATCCGACTTTGGTTCATATCATAATCTTGCAGTTCATGAGTTCGAGCCCCACATTGGCCTCTGTGCTGACATTTCTCAGCCTGGAGCCTGCTTCAGATTCTGTGTCTCCCTCTCTCTGCCTCTCCTCCACTCGTGCTCTGTCTCTCTCTCAAAAACAAACTTTTTTTTTTTTTCAAAAAAAGATGATAGCTTAAAATGTGGAAAGGCAAAGCCAAGAAAGAATGTTACTCCCACCATAATGAGAAAAAGCCAGACTATCTGTAAAATCATAATCTTTCTTCTATTCATCAGAGAACTGTGGTCACAAAACAAACAAGTTTTACCTTCACTGAAGGTAACAATAGCACCTCAAAATACAAAACCAGCTCAATTATGGACTAGATTGGCTTAACTTCCCCAACACCAAAGCCCCAGAAGATGAAGAGACATGTTTATTTCTAAGCATAAGTATTATTTACCTCAGTCTTTATTAAACATGATGCCTAGCATTCAATCCAAATTACAGGACACACACACACACACACACACACACACACACACACACACACACACACACACACACCACCCCCGACCCAAGACAGGTCACAGTCAAGGTGCTAAAAAACAAATACAAAAAGAAAAAGAAATAAGTTATATATAGAGGAATATGCATAAGAATTATGATTCAGATGGATTACAGGTGGTCCACTTACATCTAACCACAGGGCATCTACTTGACCCAGTTTGCAAATTTACTACATGTAATGAATATTTTTCAAAAGTTATTCCCTTTTAAAGGACTGTAGTCCCTAAATTTCCCTGTGCTTCAACCAACAAAGGTGTCCCTAAGCTATAGGTAAGTATCTGAAGGGTTACAAGTGGGTTTCAGAGGCCCCAAAAGACTGTGATTGGATTCTCAAAGTGATATGGAAACCCATCCCTCTTCCTCTCCAGAGGCTGAGAATCATGGCCCTTATTAACATAAGCTTCCAAAGGGAAAGAAAAAGATGATCATTTTCTAAAAATGAACATCAACCTTAAATGTTAAAGGCAAAGGATATGTTTTTTAGGGTTGTCAAGGAAATTTTAAGGCTGTCCAAAAGAGAAATGACAAACTGAGAGACAAGAAAGCTAAAGTAAACTACATAATTTATGGATAGAAGTAACAGAATTTTACTAATAAAAACAGCAAATTTACTAATAAAAACAGCAAAGTCAATCAATCATAGAGTTCTTATTCATAGCTGTGAAACGGTTTTCTGTTTTCTTTATTCTAAGGTAGAACAAAATAATCAACAGTTTGTAAACTTTATACTTTAGGAATTAGTCACAGAAATACTATGAATCACAAGATATGAGCTACCATTGCAAATTCCCTCTGCCTCTGTTCCCCACTGTACAATAGAGATTTAAACAGCACCAGTGTCCTCCATGTGTTATTTATAGTATCCACTTAATAAGGGTTCTTATAATGATAAATGAGTTCATAGCTGGAAAGCAGCTCTAAATGCTGCTTGAAGGTTTATACCTTCTTTATTGCTGCTCAATAAATACATTTCAGGCTGAAATTATTTTCTCATGAAATAAAAAGGAAAAGAAAAAGAAAGATTATCATAAATGTATAATTGCAATACTCTAATCACTTAGAATTTGTTGAAAGTCCCATTCCAGAAGAACAGGATGAGAACATTTTCCCTCTGGGTCTTATTTAACTAAGACTACCAGTTAACACTACTGTACGACTTTTGAGCACAACCCAGTGAATGTGATACCCAAGATATACTGGGAAACTGTCAAAGGTAGCCAGGTGCCTCTGAGAATAGCTTCAACAGGCTACACCACAACATCTATAGGGCACAAATAAACCATTTCTCAAAGTCTTTTGCTAATTTTATTTATTTTTCTTTTGTTAATTTAAAATCCCATCAATTTAGCGAGAATTCTAATTTAACTCACATATAAGTAGTCACATATAAAAAGTCTGAAGCAATGATCCCCATAATATTTTTGTCTAAAAGCTAATCAAATGACTTCACTCAAAGCACTTTCTGATAAGAATTACTCAGATGATTTCTTCTACCTCATACTCCCATATTATTTCCTACAGTGTTCCAAATAACTCCATGCAAAGAAACCACGTTTCTAATTCCTGTAAAATGAAGTTTTCAAGGTCAGGTTAAAGCTTCCACACCATTTGATATAATGGGTTACACCTGCTCTAAAAAGAATAGGGCCTTTAATTATGAAATCAGAGGACCACAATGGAATATGATATTTTCATGACAATAATCTTTTTTTAATTTTTAAAATTTTTATTTTATTTTTGAGAGGAGGGGGAGGGCAGAAAGAGAGGGAGATACAGAATCTGAAGCAGGGTCCAGGCTCTGAGCTGTCAGCACACATCCTAATGCAGACTTGAACCCATAAACTGTGAGATAATGACCTCAGCCAAAGCCAGATGTCTAACCAACTGACCCACCCAGGCGCCCCATGACAACACTCTTTTGGTGAAACACTTTCAGTACCACTGAAATACTTACTAAAAGTAAATTTACAAACCATAATGTACAGCTGTGTACAATGCAAACTGCAATAACATTCATCAGTTTTCTCTAGTAATAAAAAACTTAACGGTGAGCACTGAGCTCCTATGAACTATACAAGCGCTACTTTACATTCCAGTGAAAATACTGATGCTAATAAATTTTAATTTATGATCTATAGTAATGGTACTTAAGTGGCCCACTTTGGTGTGAAAATTGTCAATGTTTCCCAACTGTGTATATAGTAATTGCTTATTCAGCACACTATACAGCCTGCTGACTTCCCATACTACAAAGCTATTTCCAGATGTGGTTACATAACTTTAATTGTTAGTAACTGTTTGGTAAATCATACTGAATTTTAAAAGCTATGCCAGTTGAATCACATAATATGTAATCTTAGCTGCAAATACAATTGATTCTAGGCATAACTGCTCAATCACAATTTTCCACCTAAGTTATGCTGGTTCTTCATTATTTCATGATAGCATAGGGGGAAGAACTTATTTTCCTCACTTCTTATCCTCAAATCTATCATTACTTGCATCAAGGGGAGATGATGGACATCCAGGGATAGTCAGGATTCAGAAGGAAAGCTTCAGGGGCTTTCCTGGCTGGCTCAGTCAATACAGCATATGACTCAATCTCGGGGTGGTGAGTTCAAGCCCCATGATGGGTGTAGAGATTATGTAAAAATAAACTCTTAAAAAATTAAAAAAAAGAAAGAAAGAAGGAAAGCCTTGCAGAGACCCATAGGTAAGCAGAGCTTCTGCCCTGGGCCACACCCACCACAGCGAAGGAAAAGCAGTAGCTCTTCCAGTCAGAAATTTCAGCTTTTCCACAATTATTTTGAATTAAATTTGAAAAGGAAAACTGCTTCACAGGTAATTTACTATGCTATCATCTTGTTTACTATTTCCTATCTTATTTATAGGAAAAACAAACTTCTTCTTGGGGCTTTTTTTAATCCAATGTTTTATTTACATATGAAATTAGTGTATGTGAACAATTAGATTATAAAAACAAACAAACAAAAAAAATAAGGAATTATATAAAAGGGAAATTTCACTTTCTCCAAAATCTTCTTTTAAGTTCTGAGCCATTCATGCGGCTGTACTCGCCCAGCCCTCAATGCCGTCTCTTCTCCAAACTCATACAGTATTTAGAGTCTCTACCCTATTATTT
The DNA here is from genome assembly GCA_017311185.1 of Proteles cristata cristata. Classification (NCBI taxonomy): domain Eukaryota; kingdom Metazoa; phylum Chordata; class Mammalia; order Carnivora; family Hyaenidae; genus Proteles; species Proteles cristata. The sequence continues at coordinate 657,713 of JAESUZ010003188.1, forward strand.
AACACTTAATTATAGTCTTATTCAGTTCTCTAATTGCTCATGTGGGTTAGCCTTATCTCCTCAATCGGAAAATGAACTTTTTGAGGGAATAGGCTAGCCCTTGGCTGGATCAATGCTGGCAGTCAGAATAGTAACCCCTTTTGATGAACTGGTAATCTCAATGATAAAGGCATCAACTCAACAAGAAGATTAGCATTTGTAAATATTAATGCATCTGACATAGGCATGCCTAAATATATAAACCAAATACTAGCAGACCTAAATGGAGAAATACACAGCAATACAGTAATAAGAGGAGACCTTAAAACCCCACTTTCATCAATGGATAGATCATGCAGAAAGAAAATCAATGAAGAAATGCTGGTCTTAAATGACATGTAAGACCAGATTCCATCCAAAGGCAACAGAATACACATTCTTCTCAAACACAGAAGGAACATTCTCCAGGCTAGATCATATGTTAGACCACAAAATAAGTCTTAAGAATTTATGAATACTGACATCATCACATCAAGTATCTTTTCTGACCACCTTAGTATGAAACTAGAAATCAATCACACGAAGAAAACTGGAAATTCTCAAGTATGCGGAGATAAAATAAACTGCTACTGAACACCAGTGGGTCAAAGATGGAAAAAAAAAAAACAAAAGAAAAAACCTGTGACAAATGAAAATGGAAACACAACATAGCAAAATATACGGGTGCAGCAAAAGTAGTTCATGAGGGAAATCACAGCAATAACTACCTACATTAAGAAACGAGAAAAATCTCAAATAAAAAACTTAAGTTTACACCTCAGAGAACCAGAAAAAAGAACTAAGCCAAAAGTTAGTCAAAGGAAGGAAACAGCAAAGATCAGAGGAGAAAGAAATGAAGTAGAGACTAATGAGACAATGGGAAAGATCAATGAAACCAGGAGTTGGCTTTTTTTTTTTTTATTTTTATTTCTAGGAGAGAGAGAGAGACAGCGTGAGCAGGGGAGGGTCAGAGAGAGAGGGAGTCACAGACTGAAACAGGCTCCAGGCTCTGAGCTGGCAGTCAGCACAGAGCCCGACGCGGGGCTCGAACCCACGAACCGCGAGATCATGACCCAAGCGAAAGTCGGACGCTTAACCGACTACGCCACCCAGGCGCTCCAGGAGTTGGCTTTTTAAAAAGATAAACAGAATAAACCTGTAGCTAAAGAGAGAGAGAATTCGAATAAAATCAGAAATGGGAGAGGAGACATTACAACTGAAACCACAGAAATGCAAAGGAAGGGTATGTTAATTCTTCTTTAAATGCTTGGTAGATAAATTCACTGGTGAAATCATCTGCTTTTGGGCTCTTCTGTGTTGGGAGACTTTCAGAACAATTTTATTTATTTATTTATTTTTTTAATTTCTAGGACAGAGAGAGAGAGGCAGCGTGAGCAAGGGAGGGTCAGAGAGAGAGGGAGTCACAGATTGAAACAGGCTCCAGGCTCTGAGCTGGCAGTCAGCACAAAGCCCGACGCGGGGCTCGAACCCACAAACCGCGAGATCATGACTTAAGCGAATGTCGGACGCTTAACCGACTAAGCCACCCAGGTGCCCCTTTCAGAACAATTTTAAAGCACTTACTTTTTTAATAGTGCTTTTTGTATACTGGGCACATGCTCTTATTATAGAGCATGCCTGTAAGATATGTTTGTTTATTAAATACACGTGCTTGCTACTAACAGATTGTGTATGCTAGAAAACATTCGCAAAATTAAACTGAAGTTCAAATATTTTCTTCCAGGCTTACCAACTTGGCAACTGCTGCTCCAAACCAGGAGCCCCAAGTTCAGTGCTAAGGTCCAGTGGGCTCTGGAGGCCCCGCCCCCGCTGTGCAGCTCTCAGCCATGAAAACCTTGCAGGACTTTCCTATCTCACAGAGCTGATCCAAGGTGAGGGTGGTGCTTTGCGGCTCCCCTTTCTTCCTGCTCTTCATCCAGACAGCTTCTGGACAGACCCCTCAAATATCCTCACTCCTGGTTCCTGGTGCATCTGCCTTCCACTACTCATTTCACTCCGCCTTCCAGGAAGAAGGAATGACTAGTATAAGACCCTGAGGCCCATGTGAACTTGAGTACTTCAGTGCACAAAGGAGACCAATGTGGCTGATGTGTAGTTAGCTGGGTAAGACTGGAAGGGGATGAAACCACAGAGAGGCAGATGCTAGAGGCTACAGAATCTTACAGGAAGCCGCTGGATTTCATTCCAAGGACAACTCCTTAAAGAAGAGTGTTGTGGTCTGATTTGTCCTTTTAAAACAGGGCCAGGTGGAGAGTGGATGAAGATGGGGTAAAAGCAGAGAGACAACCACAGCATCCCACATGTGGGACGATGGTAGCTGGAGCTACAGTGGTGACACACACACACACACAGAGGTGGATGGCTTCATGACAATGTCAGTGACAGAGCTGATGACACTGGCTAATGGACTGGAGGCAGTATGTGGGAAAGACGGAAGAATCTGAAACAGCTGCTGGCTGTTCCGGACTCGGCGAAATGGTACACAACGGCGATGTCTAATAAGATGGGAAGACTGAGGGATAGTTTAGGGGCCTGGGAACTGAAAGAAAAGTGAGGAATAAAGACAGTGAACATGGTTAACTACACGAAGAAGGCAGTTAGAGGGAGTGACAGTTTATTCAGACTGGAGACCACAGAGCAGTTTTCTAGGCTGAAGGGATTCACCTAGTGAAGAAGGGAAATTAAGGACACAGGAGAAAGGGAACATGTCTCTGAAGGAGCAAAGTCCTCTGGGAAAGCAAAAGGAGAGGAGACTGTCATTAGCTTTCCCCAAGGGGTGACTTCTGAGCTGGATCCTGATGGAAAATGAAAAGGAAGGGAAGGCTAATCAGAGGGACAACATATGCAAAGACAAGAGACAGGAAAGAGCCTATAAGGTTTGAAGCCGCTCATGGGGCCTGGGAGCAGGGGGTGGGGAAGCCCACGGAGAAGGCCAGATGTGAGCCAGCAACTCCTCTGAGAAGGCCTCCCAAGCTTGGGAGTGTTTGCTCCTATGCCACAGACAGAAGAAAATACAAATATGTACAAAGATTTGATATCATACGCATTTTTTTCCTGTGTGTGCAAATATAACTCACCACCTGTTTTAAAAGGTCAACAAATGAAAAAGGCCTCATTTGTTTCACAACTTTAGAATCAACAGCCCATTTATGTAGGCATTTATTTTATTTCTCCCTTAATAGTCTAATAAACCTGAGCTCAAGGATATATCATCTTTACCTGTTATACAGTTTATCAACCCCCTTGAATGAATGAAATGGAAGATTACTATTTCAAACACCAGACAGAAACTTGCAAACTTCTAAAATAACTTGTAAACAGTTACAATTATCTAAAAATGTTATATAGTAACATTGTTAAATTTTTTTAAATTATTGAACATTCTTAAAGTCAATTCCAAACTCACTGCTTTTCTCCTTAGAGGTGGTATATGCAAACAAAAGATTTTCTAGCACAAACATCTGCTGAAATGGCACAGATATGCCCTCACAATTTTAGCATCTACTTGATATACAGCAATGACATACTTATACTTTATATCATGTCCACAGTAAGACTTCTTTTTTTTTTATTAAAAGCCACACTTGGGTTAAGAAATCAATAAAAATGCCAATGCCTAGCTGGCAGGAATCCGTTAAGACTTGAGCGATTAGCCGAGAGCATTTGCAAAGCAGAGCAGTGCCAATTTGGACCACAGAAGGTCCGGTTCTGCCATTTTCCTGAATCATCGTGTGTATACCCTTTTAAAACCACAAGTCCCTTCCAGATTAATTAGCTCATCAAACTGAAATGAAAAGCCATTTTAAAAACCAGTAAAATCTCATCATTAATGCATCTTAAATGGTCTATGCGGCCAGTAACCAAAGCAATTCAACTGCTTCAGTGAGATCCGATATCCCCCTTTCCAGCCCTCACTGCTAGGAGACTTGGCTACTGAGAGAAAACAAGTGGTTCCATGCAGCAGGTACAAAACTCATTCCAAATACAGCTTCCTGACCCTGGCTCACATCTTAAACAATACAACACAGAGCACACTGTTAATAGGGGTCTCTACACTATTTTGTATAGAACATAAAATCGGGACGCTCAGGCAATCTTACAAAGCACATACCATAAATCTTGGTTTTGAGAGCTGGAACTAGAAAGGCTTTTCATTAATATGTTTCAGGATTCTGGTGTGAAAATGAAATATAGGCATTTACAAGGCAAGCTTAGCTATTCTAAAAAGGTATGACAGCAGACCTTTGCACAACACAGGTTTGAACTGGGCAGGTCCACTTACAAAGGGAGTTTTTTGGTTTTTTTTGTTTTTTTTTTTTTACAGGGCAGTATTATAAATGTATTTCTCTTCCTTCTGAAAATGTATTTCTCTTCCTTCTGATTTTCTTAATAACATTTCCTTTTCTCTAGCTTCCTTTACTGTTAAGAATACAGTGTATAAAAGTTATACAAAATATTTGTTAATTGACTGCTTATGTTATTGGTAAGGTTCAAGAGTAGGCTATCAAGTTTTGGGGGAGTCAAGTTACATGTGGGTTTTCCACTGTGTAGGGGCGTCAGTGGCACACCCCCTGTGGTTCAAGGGTCAACGGTATAATGTAAAATGTGAAAGATTGATGTGATCTAAAGAGAAATCAGAGCATCGAATGTGGGGCGCTTGTGTGGCTCAGTCGGTTGAGCATCCGGTTTCGACTCAGGTCATGATCCCACGGTTCATGGGTTCCAGCCCTGCAGAGGCCTCTGTGCTGACAGCTCTGAGCCTGAAGCCTGTCTTCGGATTCTGTGTCTCCCTCTCTCTCTGACCCTCCCCTGCTCATACTGTCTCTCTCTCTCTCTCTCTCTCTCAAAAATAAATAAAACATTTTGAAAGAGTATCAAACATATAATGTAAACTTAAAATACCATTTATTTCATTAAAGTTATCCAAGAGTAGCAACAAGGACTAATTCCAAGTCTACCTGCAAACCAATGACCAAAATCACTTACTACTAATAATAAACAGGATGCTGTCCTTACTCCAGGAATCGGACTGCTACGCCTACTGCCACTCTCCTTTCCCTTCCCCTCGCCCTCCCCCTTCTCCTTCTTTTTTTTAAATTTTGAGAGAGAGAGAGAGAAAGAGAGTGGGTATGAGTGGTGGAGGAGCAGAGAGACAGAATCCAAGCCCAGTAGGGGGCTTGATCCCACAGACCCTGAGATCATAACCTGAGCTGAAACCAAGAGTCAAACACTTAACAAACTGAGCCACCCACGCACCCCTCTCCACTACCACTTCTAAACAGTGCTTGAATTTCTGAAAGTGCTGAAGCTGACCTTCGGTCCATTATGCAACTGCACTGACTCGCTAAGGCCCCAGCTTCTTTCAGGGAAGACTCTCAGGCAGAGAGCACTGGGGAGTGGAGCAGTAGCCCCAACAGAAGCCTCCACCAGGAAGGTGAAGACACGGGCCCCCAGCACCCACAGACCAGGAATTAGTGGATTTTATTCCCCTAAGGTAGAGTGACATCTGAACTGGGACAGTTCTGGGAATCAAAGTGGGAATTATTAATAAATATGCCACAAAAACACAGACTGTCCTGGGCAAACTGAAACATATAGTCACGCTACTTGAAAGTGACCTTATTACTAATACGTCAAGTCCCTACCAAGTGCCAGGCATTGCAGATTCAGGTAGAACCAAAGTCCAGTCTTAGCTAACAGATGTTCCCATGCCGACTGGAAGGCAGGCAGGCTGGCTGTTTGGTCTGTCTGGACTTTCAACTTGCACACCTCACCCTGTGCAGTGTGAGAGCCCCTCCTAACCAGGCCAAGAACCTACCTCTTAGTGTTTGTGGGGTGTGGCTCAGTCTTGCTGCCTTGAACCAGGGGACAGTCAGCCATGTGTACCTTTGGGCACCATGACCTAGTCCTTATAGCTGCTTCTTCCTTATTTCCTGAAGTTGCTACAGTTCTCCCTACCCTTGGTCCCTATGAAGCCCAATCTCTCACTTGCCTGGCTAGAACTGAGTCCTTGCCCAGCTCCCCTTTGATCTACACTGACCTTGCTAGGAGCACCCTTAGCTGCACAGAGTTCTGTTCTCCCAGGACTCCCACGAGGTACAGCCCTGCAGGCACCGGCTTGGGCTCACCACTTGCCCTTGGACGTTGCAATTCAGATCCCCCTGAATTATCAATTCCTGCCTCTTCCATAGTCTGGCCGTCCTGCAAATCACACAGCATTGCCTGTGTAGCCCACAAAAGGAGAAGCAATATACAAATGGGGGTTATGATCCTCTGGAGGTGATTAACAGAGGCATGAGTAAGCACTGCAGAAGGCAGACAATGGCAGGGAGCCCTTCACAAGGGGATACAGTTGTTAGAAGGGGATACTGAAGGCAGGGTGCGAGTTCTCAAAGCCAAGCAAGGAAGTGAGGTGTGAGGTAGGGTAAAGGAACTGATGGCTGGGCCATTCTAATTGATCACAAATCAGTTCTTCTAGATATCAAGTCATGCCCCCTTCCCCTCCAAAATATGTGTATGTATTATAGCTCTCATTGTAAATCAAAACACGAATGTATTACACACATATAACATCATCAACTTTGTTATGTGTGACCATTGACAATCCAGGACTCTATCCCAGCCACCTCATAATTCAACTCTCCAAGTTCAGAAACCCTTTGCAAAGTTGCTTGGTTGAGTCTGTGGTTCATGGCATTTAAGAAATGCATCTAAAAACTGGACTAGCAAAAAGTTTATCTTTTAATCTGATTTGATGAATTCCCCCCACCCCCAAGCCAATATGATACAAGACTCACTTGGGTTTACTGAAAATTATAACGGCAATACAAAAAACACATTTTATCCTCTGGAAAGAGGAATTTTAGCTGAACCATGTTTATTCCAATTATAAATTTGTTTTTCAAGTAATTTAGTTGTGCTTCTAAAAGCATTACTGTAGAGCAGTTTTTAATTTAATAAGACTAAAGCTTGAGACTGAGGGCTTTTCAGAATAAGATGGGGCTAGAAAAATGGGAAAATCAACCTTCTACGTGGGCTATATCAGCTTCTTGTAGGCAGTCCTACTCGCCCTTGGGCCCCTTACCTCTGGACAAAATGGGAAGTGTCCTTGATGTAGATAATATAATGAATTTTCTTTACGAATTAATTGTGAAAGGAGAAAATTCCAAAAAGAATGAAAAGAATGATGTGTAGAGAGTGACTTAGAATAATCCATGGTGGCTCACAGAGCTTGGGGAGACAGTCAGGATCTCAACCATCCTCGCGTGCCACATACCTACACATTTTAGGCCACATGTTAACTACGGTCCACCTTACCCACAGGTGTTCTGTGGACAGCGGAGGTGGGGCCAATCTTTGTTGAGTTGCTGTTATGCACAAGCACTTTATAAACATGATTTCTGTGAAGGCTCAACTCTGAGGCAGGGCCTATCGCCCCCATTTCAGGGGTTAAATAGTTTGCCCAGGCTTCTATTGGTTCTTTCTCCAACCCTGTTCTACTCTGCATGGTGAGAAAGCCGGCCCTCGGGGCAGATTTCCTCAGATCCCAAGTCAGCCCTGATGTCCACCGTGTTACTTCCATGAGGCTCTGGCAGAGAACTAGACCCTGGGCAGGAGGAAGGGTGAAGCTGGGTGGGTTTCCATTTTCTTCTCTCTGCAGGGGAGAGGCTGGCAGAAGGTGCATCCCCTCCGAGGTCCCCGTGGTTCCTGGGCTCAGGGACCAATCTGCTCCATCTCTCCAACCTGCATGGAGGGATGGTTTTCTGCTGTTGCTAATCTCTGGGTGGCTTCACCAATCCTCCGTTTGGCTTTGTGGTTCTTCCAGCATCTGTAACAATTCCCTAGATTAAATTCTCAAGGAAAATGCTGTTTTTTTCTGGTTGGACCCTGAGTGATTCAGTGCTCAGAGTTGTAGCTGTTAAGTGTAAACCCAGGTCCCTCCCACTGCCCTGGCTGGACCACTCTGCCAGCCAGGGCTGAGTTCTTCCAGATCCCCCATGACTGGCTGTGCGGCCTTGGAAGATCTATAAACCTCTTGAAACTTCAGTAACCAATTTCATTACATGAGGAAAGTAATTACTTTCCCTTATTACTATAAAGGGCTTGGTAAGGCACGGGTGAGATACTAAATGTGAAAGCACTGTGTAGGTTGACTTGAGCAAGACTTTTACATTACTAGCCTTCAAGTCTCATTTGCTGGGATTGCTGGACAGAGAAAAAGGAGTTTACTTGATATCAACTCCTGAATTAATCTCACAGATCTAAATGGTTAAAAATTACACAGAGCTGGGGCGCCTGGGAGGCTCAGTGAATTGAGCATCCAACTTCAGCTTAGGTCATGATTTCACAGCTTGTGAGTTTGAGCCCAGCACTGGGCTCTGTGCTGGCAGTTCAGAGCCTGGAGCCTCCTTTGCATTCTGTGTCTCCCTCTCTTCACCCTCCCCTGATCACACTCTGTCTCTCTTCCTCTCTCTCAAAAATAAACAAAAACAATTTTGTTTTTTTATTACACAGAGCTGCCTTCTAAGAGCTCACTGGGAGCTGACAAGCACCTTGTCCTCATAAAGAAAGGGAAGTTGGTTGGCCATGGTGTCCATGGCTTCCACAGGTACCTGGTACCTGGCCACCATGGACTGGGGCTGGCACCCGCACTGCCACTTCCCGTGTAACTAACCCTGGCCTGCTGCTTTTGCAATGTGGACTAGATAACACTGCCTGCTTCCTAGGATTGCTGTTCAGTATTAAACAATGCAGAAATTAAATAATGTAGAAATGCCTACTGAAGTTCTTGACACCCTCGGTAAATGTCAAATGTAGTCAATGTTGTTGATCTTATCACTACTATCTTATTAGCATTACCATCATTCTCTCCCATGATGAGCATTTTACAAGGGTTTGATCAGAGCTTTCTCTTCTGCCTGTATCATTCCCAGATAAGCAGCAGCCTCAGATGTATGCTTCCCTGGACATCTTCACACACATCAAGCAGTCATCACTACACATGGGAAGGATGGCTCTCCTTCCCACTGCTGCCTCTTCCCTTTTTTTCATTTCTATTCTAAGCACCTGGGAACCCTGGCTTCTCTATTTTTCATATCATACTATGTGTGACAGAAGCAAACTGTACTACCTAGACCTGTGTTTACATAATAATGGGTTAAAGGGCTAATAAAAAGCCTTAATACTCTGATTTCCTATACTGTTAGCCTTTGCTACTGTTTGTTGTAGTTATAAACATGAGCATTTATGGAGAAAACACTGAGTTATCTTTGGGAGGTGGATACTTTCCCTTGGTGATAGCACCGGAAGAAAGTAGAGACTATCTAGAACAGGGGTGTCCAAAAAAGTATGAGTCACACATGTAATTTAAAATTTTCTAATTGCCTTAAAGAATATAAAAAGAAACAGATGAAATGAGCTTTAATAGTTTATTTTATTTAACCCAAAATACTATCATTTCAACACGTAATCAGTATAAAAATTATGAAGACACTTTGCCTTCTCTTTTCATACTAAATCCCTGAAGCCCAGCACAGTGTACATTTATAGCACATGTCAATTCGGACTGACCGCAGTGCAGGGCTCAATAACTACACGGGTGCAGGGCTAAGTACCACAGTGTAGGTGTAGGCAACAAGCTACTTAAGGATAGGGACCTATCATATTTTAATTCCAAATTCCTGCTGACATTTCTAGTGTGGTGCTTCACCCAAAGCAAGCACTCAGCAAATTTCATCATTGGTCTAGAGAATGAATGGCTGGAAAGAAGGGCTGTCACTCATAACGTAATCAAGGCCAGTATAAATCTCCTGGAAGAAATAACATTTTGTTGGTCTTATACTTTAAAACATTACAAATGAACATCATTGCTAAAAAATCCCACCAATGTTCACTCACCCTAATATCACCCCAAAAGCCACATTAATATATATAAAGAGAAAGAAAAGTTAACTATCCTCCAAAAAGGAATAAAAAAAGTGGGGGAGAGTGAAATAAAAAATGGCCCCAATCAGATCTCCATAGCAACTTCAATGAATCATCAAATACTACTTAAATGACTTCATAGGCCCAATATTATGTAAGACACTGCCATGTATGCTTGGATACAGACAACAACTTGAAAAAGCATTAAGAACTAATATTCAAATCAGGTAATTTATGGAAATGACAAATATCTTTTTTTTAAAAAAGCATATTTGACTTGAAAGATTTTAGGGTTAATAAGTGCAGGCTACAGTTATCTTTCACCTAGTTGATACAAGCAAATCAAATTGCTCTGTTAGGATAACCACTTAAAACATAACTTGTACTTCCCTAAGGCCACAAAATCACACTGTATAGAACTATAATACAGACACAGCCAGGTTACAAAGGTAGCTCCTTTCCACCTGTGGTACAGAAATTGCTATGTCAAATCCCCTTTTACTACTGGTGTGGCTATCCACGGAAAGACTACCTGACTTCAGCCACTCGTCTGTGACAGCTTCTCCACAAAACTCAACAGGCATCCCATTTCCCTCAAAAGAAGCGAATGGGTAAGCCTCAGCAAAAGTTGCATGAAATTGCAAATATTTGGTGTATCTTCACTAAGACTGTGAAATGAACATCTAAAGCAAAGTCAACTAGCACTAAAGGCACCTACTTCAAAGAAGAGACCCCCAAAAAAAGCTTCTCCTTTACCATGACAGGACTGTGTTTGCTATTTCTAAATACCCTTCACAGCCAAATGGATTCAAAAGAAAAGGCATCTCTATGTGCCTGGCTCTGTGTTATAACTCCTACCTGCCAGGGAATTGGGAACTGAGATGATCCAACCAACTTGTGCTGAGAAGAAGCTTCATGGCCGTGGTGGTTACTTTTTACCCGTAGAGAAAAGTCCTCATTTAATTGAAACTTGACTTAGTCAACCTAGTAGAAATTCCACCAGATCCCAGCCTTAACAGATTCATGGTTCTGTGGTTACTCATAAAATACCAGTGTCCAACTAGCCTTTTACACTTCCATCATCAAAATTTTCACAAAACAGACAGCTAACAGCTTCATTTATTTGGTCAAGAACTGGCACACTCTATTTGCTTCTTAAATTACTCCACTTACTTTTAATTTTCAATCTGATTGAGAGTTGTTTGTGCTATCTTTATATAAAAATTAATAGTGCTTTTAAAAACCTCTATACTGGCAATCTTGGAATATTTACACGTTAGAGGAAAGGAAGTGGAGAATACACGAATCAAAATTTGTATCATTCATCTTTTTAAATTTATTTTTGAGAGACAGACAGACACACACACACACACACACACACACACACACACACACAGAGCGAGTGGGGGAGGGGCAGAGAGAGAGGGAGACACAGAATCTGAAGCAGGCTCCAGGCTCTGAGCTGTCACCACAGAGCCTGACGCAGGTCTCAAACTCATGAGCTGTGAATTCATGGCCTGAGCTGAAGTCGGACACCCAACTGACTTGGAGCCACGCAGGCACCCCTGTATCATTCATTTTCAAAAGATATTTTTAGGCTTATCAGCTTACTCTCCTCAAGAAGCAGCATCTGCCTCTCTAGTCATTTAAAAGATTGTTGACATCTTTCGAATTTTATTTTGTGTCAGTTTTTCCCATATTATCCAATTTTTAAACACAGATCTTTAAATTGCTGTATAGCCACTTGAGCAGAGCCTGTGTTAATAAATGTCACATAATTTTCAGTAACTCAATAATGTTGATGACAAATTTCATATTGCTGACAACCTGCTACTTGCTGAAATAATTAGTTTTCTACCTTAACTTGTGGCTTTCATTCACTCAGTAAATATTTACCATGAGCCTGCCATGTGCCAGATGTTGCCAGGCCCTGGGTTTGCCGAGCAGAAGGCAGCCGGGGCCTTTCAGGCGCTCGCAGTGCACAGGCTCCTGTGCGTGTCTTTGAAACCTCTCCTGCCTGGCGGTCTTCCTAAATTTCAGCAAAGGTGGGAGGGGGGAAGAGCACTGGCAGTAACACCTGACAGACGGGGTCCAAATTCGGACCCGCCCCCTGCCAGTAGCTGATGACCATGGGCCACTAGATTTGTCCTCTGTCAGCCTCAGGGTTTTCACATGGCAAAAGGAAAAGAATTTATTCCACAGGGTTGTTGTGAGAATCAAATGAAATCAGAGATGAAGAAAAGAGAAAGAATCTGGCACTCAGAGACCCCCTTCATGTCAAACTCCCTCCTCTCATTCCCTTTCAAAACACACAGCTTTCTGTACTACACAGACACTCTGTTTTTAAAGCAAAGATAGATGAACTGTAAATCTGAACCATATACTGGTATATCAACTATTCAGGAGTTGTGTGTCACTGGGGTTCTTGGTAACCTGAGAGTCTGTCACCAGCTTGATTCCTCTTTCCTGAGTTTCTGACAACTGACCTGTTTTGAGCCAATTGTTAGGTGATCATTTGCTTTTCCTCCACTAGAGCTTTAAAACCAGTTCTACCATGGAAGCTAAAGAACCCCTAGGGTTTGGTCCTTCCATTGGTGGGGTGATTCACACCAGAAGAACTGCAGAGTCAGAAAGGAACTAACATAGTAATAAGCAGCTGAAGCATGTGGGCCCCAGTGCTAGGGGAATCGCATGCATTGCCTTGCGTAAACCCAACAACCACTCCAAGATGCAGGTATTATTATCTTCTACCTTCTACAAAGAAGCCCAATTACTCAGGGAGGCTAGGAAAGTTGTCCACAATGATGAACCTATGAATAGCCCAACATCATTTCTCAGGACTTCTCTTTTGACTTATAGGGCCATTAAAGTCCTCTGTTTGGCAAATATCTGGCTGGTTGCTCTCTACAGTTCCTTGTCACTGTTTTTGCTAGCTGGACAAGATCTCCCTCTTACAGATTAGAATTCCCTATGCCTTGGCTCCACTAACCACTCCTATCAATACCTCCAAGGTCGCTCAGACTCATGGACAGCTCGTGACATCATGGTTCCAGGGATCACCTCATTGTTTGGTTCTACTCCTCTTGATCTCTCCACAGGGCTGCCAGGTATATTAAGAATGACCCTCAATGCTGATGACCACCTTTGTCCCTCTCACAAAGCTCTTAGAAATTGCCACTGGAAACAAGCAAATACCCTTTCATGCTTAACTCCCATCTGCTCTTACTAAGTGTGACTGCAGCTCACCTGTGCGTCCATACTCAGCATTAAATGACTATAAAGATAAAGGTGTCTTTCCAATTATTCCATGGCAGAATAGCTATCATCACTCCTCTTGGCAGTGCTCAAGCACTGAGAAGTGACAACCCTTAATCCTTTCCGTATATTCCCCTGTGCAGACAAAAGCACATGGAGTACACAAATTAAGCACAGGCACAGCCATAAGACTCTCAGTTCCCAAAGGAAATAAACTAAAAATGATACTGAATTAGAATCATAAGCCAAACTCTCCCTCACCTCCACCCTTCAATGTTTGAATGTGTGTAAAAATGGAATATTATACTCTATACTCATCAAGTACATTACTAACTTCAGGCATGAGAAAGACCATTTTTATGCTTTTTAATTTGGCTTTTAGTTTAGTTTCAATTCAATAAAGAATTATTAAGCATTATGAGCCAGGTACTGTGGAAGTACTAAAACAGTCTGAAGTATAGTGGAAATGGCAGAAATAACAATTTCAAAAGGGTGTGATACGGAAGCATGCCCAGGGAATTATGGGTACCTGGAGAGGGGCCACCATTCCCAGCCAAAATGTTTAGTCAGAGAAGGCTTCCTAGGAACCCCTAAGCCTTAAAATAACTAAAACACACAGAGGTCATGTTACTACATCCTTTACTGAAGGAAAGAAGTAATTGAAGGAATTCCATGAAATCATCTCTTTGCAAATGATACAATTCTACATCCAAATATCAATAATGAACCCTCTTGCACTTATGCTTCTTGAGATCAGACAGTCTTAGCTTCTTTTATATCTTAAATTTCTAGGCATGGGTCTGATTCTTTTTTTTTTTTTTAATATTTATTTATTTTTGAGAGAGAGAGAAATGGAGTATGAGTTGAGGAGGGGCAGAGAGAGAGGGAGACACAGAATCTGAAGCAGGGTCCAGGCTCTGAGCTGTCAGCACAGAGCCTGACGCAGGGCTCGAATCTATGAACCGTGAGATCATGACCAGGGCCAAAGTCGGCTGCTTAACCAACTGAGCCACCCAGGTGCCCCAGTATGGGTCTGATTCCTAAGTTATGACCTTTAAATCATAGCTCTTCTTTTCCCTAGTGCTGACCCTCCCTTTTTCTGACTTTCCATGACAATTACGAATGATCATTACTCTTATTTCTAATTTATGGAGATAAGAAGATAAATAGATTACCCAAAGTAGGGAACCCAGGAAAGATCACATAAAAACAACAAACTCTAACACTTCTGCCCACACAGGAAGTCTTATAATCAAAGAACCAGGGAAATAATTTAATAAAGCTTATTTTCCCAACATTCCAAACCTGCACAACCAATTATAAATCTACTAAGCAAAATCAGCAGGTGGAATAGAAAGGAAGAACCAGTGAAAATAGCTAATGGTAGGTTAGCTTTATTCTTAGAATTATTAGCCATTTATTTCTTCTTTAACAAATCATAATCTTAAAAAACAAATTATCTCTGTTTATGTAATTCATTACTTTTAAAAACAATTATTAATACCTGCCAATGGGCCTTATTATTTAAGCTTTGCAATATTAGAAAAGAAATACCCTCCCCACATTTAAGTATGAAGACATAATAACATGGCTTTTGGCAGAAACTAGAATTATACCATTTCCTGTCTTGGCTGTAAACAACAATTTACCTAAATCGTTGAAAATAAATAGCTTTCATATTTTGACTGCCATTACAATATATAGAAAAATGTAGTTTGCGTCTGACCTACGATGAGGTAGAAAATCATTACATTTGAAAATGTGACTCCAAAATGCAATGGAAGCCTTAGATATACGAAGGAATAAAATGCGCTCAAATGATATCTTACATGTCTTAGAATGCTTTTCTGGATATAGTAGAAAAAGTCTGTATAATTAGAATGTCTCTGTCCCTGGTAAAATTATCTCAGTTTAAATTAGTCGTCACTAGCATTATAAATGCATTAGTCTGTGGTGGGCCATTCTGGCCTCATCATTTGGTTAGAGCGTAGCTCTGAAGGCACTTGAAGCCCTTCTCCCATGTGGACCATCTTATTCCCACAGAAGTCACTCAGCTCTGTTCTGAACCATGGCCACAGACCACAGACACATGAACTTGGTTGGGCATTTTATAAATCCAAAGGAAAGCTGGATTAGAGACTCTGGTTGGATCGTGACAAGTCCAATCCCAAACAACACACATCCCTTCACAACAGCTGTGTGAGATGTGTGTACAACTAGAAGCCAAAATGCACTAGCAAAAATAGCTATGTAGGAGGGATGAGACCTGGAGGGATTTTTTTGTCCCCCAAAATGTTTTTAAGATATACTTTAGATCATTTTTAAGTTAATATGAAAATTTTAAAGACATAAAACAATGCCACTGCCATGGAAAAGTAGCTCCAAGCAAAGATCCACTAAGGTTAGATGAACAGGTTAGCATTTGCAGAGAATAAAGAAATGCAGATACGGGTGGGGAACACAGCTATGTAAAAATAAAAATATACTTATAGGTAAAGTAAATTTTTTTGGTCATTAAATAGGGAAGAAGAGATTACATTTTTAGAAACCTTCACTCTGGCTTTCCTCTTTTTATTATTATTACTTTTTTCCTGGTAAGAAAACATGCAGCTGATTCCCCCTGCACCGAGGGGCTCACAAGTCAAGGCGGAAATGAAGACACAAATGCTAGACACTGAACACTAAATTAAACCAGGCAGGTCTGGACAACCTCTAACGCTTGCTTTTCAATTTAAAATGGCTGGACAACCCTCTGCCCAGAAGTGTGACTTTCTGTCTTGGCTTTGGGCCACGTTCCTGGGTTTTGATAAATGTAGTAGGTGCCAACAGCTGCACTGATGATGATAAACACCACCACTTCCACCCAAAATGTACATACCCCAGAGCGGGAAAAGAAAAAAGAGATGGCAGGCCATGCAAATGCTGTGGCTTAGAAGCTTTCACGGAAATCTCAGGCAGATAAATAATAGCTCCTCAAAATGTGCAAAAGTCTATATAAATTGGTACAATGATAAAAAGGACAGAGTCTGGATGAAGAAAAAAGGCACAGTGAGGAACAGGTCTTAATTTTACAGTTTGGTGAAAAATATATCAGTTTGTCCATGTTTTATGGAGTGCCTCCCAGGTGCCATGGAATTTTTTTTTTTTATGTTTATTCACTTATTTTTGACAGAGAGAGAAAGTGCAAGTGGGGAAGAGGCAGAGAGAGAGGGAGAAGGAGAGAGTCCCAATCAGGCTCCACACTGTCAGCACAGAGCCCGATATGGGGCTGGAACCCAAGGACCATGAGATCATGACCTGAACAAAAGCCAGCATGCTGAAGCGATTGAGATACCCAGGTGCCCCACCATGAACATTTCTAATGTACTCTGGGTTTTTTGGACATGAAGCAAACACATTCTCTGCCTCAGATGTTCCCTCTTTCCACCACTTCCATAGGGATGGAAGTATTAACTAGAAACATATTTTTAGAAATGTGTATCCTGCCTACTTATAAACAATCTGAAGTGACATATGGTTATAGCATAATATAAAAGAGAATAATTTGGGGTGAAGAAAATAGAACATCTAAGCTTTAAGATAAGATGTCACATACCTGAGGTGAACAAACTGCTGTAGTTAGATACGAAATTGTTGTGACAGAAAAGTTAAAAATGATAGTACACAGGATTAACACATCTTTTACTGTCCAACAAAATTAAGCAAGCAAAAGTCCTTGCTGAGATTCTTCCAGAAACTAAATTCAAGATGCAGTTCATCACATGGTTCTTGTATAAAGAGCACTGTGGAATCAAGTAGGTAGCAATTGCTTTTCTATTTAGGAAAGAGAAACCCAAAGAAGTGAAAGTAAACAATTAAATGACCTTCAAGTACAGTCACTGGATGTGATGTACAAAATATCAGTCTTTCAGAAGATGTTACCTACACTTGAACCAAATAACCCAAATAGCAGACACCTTCAATACCATTTTAAACTGCATATGATGCCCCACTACTATTTAAACTACTCTTTCTCATAGATGATGAAAAAGAAGACAGAGTCACAATTTTAGTCAAGAGATTACTATTGATTTTCTTTTTCCAAATCTTCAATAGAAAACTTTAAAGTATGTTATTATTTGTAAAAATCTAACTGATAAAATATTTGCTTGGATTAAAATGGAAAGTATGGTTAAGCATCCGACTTTGGCGCAGGTCACGATCTCATGGCTTGTGGGTCTGAGCCCTGCACTGGGATCTGTTTTGACAGCTCAGAGTCCAGAGCTTGCTTCTGATTCTGTGTCTCCTTCGCTTTCTGCTCCTCCCCTGAATGTGCTGTCTCTCTCTCTCTCTCTCTCAAAATTAAGTAAACATTTAAAAAAATGAAAAGTAAACTGGGGAAAAATGTGCTTTTTTAAAAATTTTTGCTGCTTAATCAGCATATTACCAATATTACATTATTAAAATAAACCTATTTCCAGCCCATACAAATTATGACAAATTGTAGTTAAGAGTGGTTTGATAAATTGTATTTTTTCAAAAATTAAACCACATAGCCAATAGAATTTACATTTGTAGAACCCTCTGGGAGGGAGAGAACATATCCATCTAAGAGTTCATGCTTTATACTTAGCGGGCTTTAAATCACACAATAAACATGGCTTGTGTCCCTATAATGTGTAAGTCACATCATCAGGTGATTTTGAAATACTAGTCAAATTCGGAGATTCCAATTTGGGTTCACGATGGTCCAGAGGCATACTACCCAAAAGTAAACAAGGCAATTAGTAAACATTCCAAAGATAAAGACCTCACCAATCCACAATTGTCTTTTCTTGACAATTCTTCTCTCTGGGCAAGCATCAACCAGAAGTTCTAACAGAACGGCCAGAGCTAACACACGAGTTTTCCTACGCTTTGGCATAGGGCAAGATCTGGCTTCCTCTCTGCCAACAAAACTTCCTAATGTGAAAAGAGTCATTTTCAATAAGTTTCCAGCCTCTAAAATTGTTGCTAGGATTCTGGGCTTGGTACACTGACATAATGTCATCTGGCATCTGAGCTTGCCAATGCTTCTACGGTGAGAAAACTAATGAGCTTGTAAGAGTGTCCTTACATCCTTATGTCCCCAACAACACCGTGCCCGTCAGTACTTCTCCAGTTAGAATATTCTTTTCCCTTGGAGTGGTGATATCCAGGCTGCCCCCAAATTCACTGAACTGTAGGTGGCTCCTGCCCACTCTCTCTCTACACCTTTCATACCTTTTCCCCTTGTCTCTCCTTCTCTCATGTTACTGGACTAAATGTTCTTATTGGCACCTAACTACAATAATAAGAAAAATGAAGTGCCAGATTGCCATCACTGGCCCCCAGAGCAAAGCATCAGTAACTGCTCTGTGAGCACTGATGAAAATGAGGCCCACTGATAAACAAGTCACAAATATTTTTAATCTTTCTTGTAGCCATTCATTTAAAACCTTCAAATGACTTGTCTTTTTTTTGGTTAACTATCCTCTTATCAACAATAAACAAGGAGAAAGGATCGCCATTTTTACTTCTGTCCTCTGACTACATTCCAAATACAAATAGAAAGTCTGAGATTGTCCAGAAACTGGGTAATCAGCTCAAAATAACAATGTGGTGGCTGAATAGACTCCTGACGCACATATCAAACATTCAAGGACTGCTGGAGGCCATTGGGGTCCCACTTCATTAACACCTGCAACGTGCAAGTTACCGAGCAGGGGTACAATACAGAATGAGACCCAGACCCTGCCTCCAGAGGCTCTCACCACAGAGGTGAAAACACACACACGGTATCATAAGAGAGGTCATGAAAGGGCTGTGGTGCAGACAGTGAGCATGGGGCCCAGGGGGAGCACCCAAACTCCTCATCTACTAGACAGTGGAGCTGAACGAGGAAAAATGGAAGGGACTGGCAAGACAGGATATTTCAGGTGGAAGGAACATCAGACAAAGAGTGCAGCTGCTGTCGGGGGAACTGTGGAGAGAGGTTGGACTGGCGCAACCTGAGGGAGGGCTATGGGAGCAGCGCGGTGAGAGCTGAGGCTGGAAGGCTAAGCTGAGACAATCACGGGGACCATGAATGCCAGCCAAGGAAGGAGCACTTACAGGACTATGTTCTAGGATCTACTAGATTCAAACTGTTCCCCTCTAATTCAGTGAGGTGGGGGGAGGGGGGTGCGGGGAATATAAATCATCATGTAAAGTGATGTGAAATATTTCACTCAATAAGTACATACTCAATGGCTATTCCAATACCTAGCACAGTGCCTAGCACAGTACACTTCAATACTTTTCAAATGAATAGTGTCCATTATGTAGGAAACTCAGTGCCAGATACTATGGGGCTACCAAAATGAACAAATACTGATTCTACCCTTAAGGTTCTTCCACCTAAAAATATGGGTCCCAACAGAAGACCAGGGCTCTGGGACTCTGGCTGGTACCAATAAGGGTAACCTTTTTAGGAGAGAATGATCTATGATAAGCCAGCCCCCCCCTCAAATGCCATTATAGTGTGTGACAACAGAAAACTCCAAGTTCAAGAAGCAGCTAAAGATTAATAAGTCCCACAAATAAGGACAACACTCTTCTCTCTCCCCCTCTTCCCACCATCTCTTGAGGGGGAAATGCTTACCTAATGACCTCCCTTCCTTTATGAGATTATAGTATTCCATGACCATCGTGGTAATGGTTAATTTTACATGCCATCTTGCATGGACTATGGTGTGCTGCTGTTTGCTCAAACACTAGCCTAGATGTGGTTGTAGAGGTTTTATTTTTAGAGGTGATTAATATTTACAATCAGTTTTGTTTAAGTAAAGCAGATTAACCTCCATAATGTGAGTAGGGCTCATCTAATTAGTAGTTCAAAGCCTTAAGAGCAAAGACTGAGCTTCCCAGGAGAAGGAATTTTGCCTCCAGAAGGCAGCACAGAAAATCTGCCTGAGTTTCCAGCCTTCAGACTCAGGCCTGCAACATCAGCTCCTACCTGAATCTCCAGGCTGCTGCCGGCTTATTCTTTGGTTTTGAAACATGCCAGCCCAAACAGTCACTCAAGCCGATTCCTTAAAATCAATCTTTCATTCTCTCTCTCCATTTATATACATATGTATGTACACACATATCCTATCAACTCTGTCACCCTCTCCATTTGTATACATGTGTATATATACACACACACATACATACATATGTGTGTACGTACACACACTCTATCAATTCTGTTTGTCTGGAGAACCCTAATACCACTGTGATCTCAATACGCATTTGAGAGGTCCGTTTTGCTCCTTTGCCCGTTTCTTTCCCTGAAGAAATCACTCAGATGAGCAAGATTCAATGCTGCCTTCTCCTATCAGTCCATCCTACAAAGGGACCAGAGGCCCTGTCAGGTACCATGTGCTCAGCCAGCCTAACGCCGTCCACCAGCAGCCCAGCTGCACCAGACTTGAGCCAAGGAGAGCCAGGCCTCCTGAAAGACTGGCAGCAGCTTTTCTGCTGGCAAGAGGGGTCTGAAAGAGGCTGGTTGCCCCAAGGCTAGGGCATGGCACTCAGATGAGCTTTGCCCCCGCCACTCAGAGCATCTCATTTCAAAAGCTTCCTTTTCCCAAATGAATGAGGAACCAAATTCTAGCCTCAATTGCTTCTCATTACTCAGGAAAGGCCATCAAGATTTCCCTAGGAAACCAGCCTCAAACAGGCTCTGTGAAAGCCTCCATGTTTACCAAGGGCCTGTCTTTCTATCTCTGTCCTAGTATCGTCTAAGGCCTGGGTAAAGAACCTGGGTGGTTTGTTCTTTGAGATCTTTTAGAGGAAAGCAGTTCTCTTAGAGTCCAGAATGGGATTCTCCATTGTCACTGCCCCTTCCAGACAGTCATACAAGGTCTTCCACTTGAGCAGACCTCCTCAGAGTAAAAATTCATAATTGAGAGGCACCTGGGTGGCTCAGTCAGTTAAGTATCTGATTCTTGATTTCAGCTCAGGTCACCATCTCACGGGTTCATGGGATCAGGCTCCTCAGGTCATGATCTCATGGGTTCATGGCATCAGGCCCTATATCAGGCTCCGTGTTGACAGTGCAGAGCTTGCTTGGGATTCTCTTCCTCCCTCTCTGTCTGCCCCTCCCCCACTAGCATGCACTCTCTCTCTCTCTCCAATAAATAAATAAACATTAAAAAAAAAATCCATAATCAGGAGAAAGGGCCAGCACCAGAAATAGAATCAGATGGAAACAGGAACCTCTGGAGGAATTCTAAGTGCCTCAGCTATAGACTTTAGCCCTTTCCTTCATTAGTACAGTTTTCAAGACTTTTCAACAGCAAATATTATACAAAGTTAAGACATAATTGAACTTTCAAAAATTATTAAATCTTTGTGCTATTGGGCAAAGACTTTAGGACTTGAATTTCACTTAGCAAATGATATAAGACACAGGAATATAACCATAACCCATAATCGGAACTCTTAATAACAGCAGGAAGAGAGGCCCAAAGTATGGCAGGAACTCAGGGTTAGAAGGGATCATGTCCATCTGGGTGACAACAGTCTGCAGCTCTCAAGAGTACCCAGCCTATATGTCCAGCTGCCTCCCAGTCATTTCTTCTTGGTGGCCTCAAGGGCACTTCAATTTCAGCATACAGCCAACGGGATCTAGCTGGTCCTCTGCAGGTGTTCCCACCTTAGCAAGGGCTTCACCATCCACAGGCCAGAAGCCTAGGAACATCTTCGACCAATTCACCCTTCCTTCTGTTCTTCCTGCTGGTGTTACCTCTGAAATCCAGCCCAAACCCACTCACTTCTTTCCTCTCTCCTACCATCATCATGTTTCTGGGTTCCTCCAAAGGCCTCCTAGCCTGCTACTGTCACTCAGTCCTGTCCTCTAACCCAGTCCACTGCAGCTATGAGGTATGGTCCTGATGACTGTCTGCTGAAAACTCTCCATGTTTTCCCCTCCCTATCTGGATAGAAATAGCACTCCTTCAGATGGCCCGCGGGACCTGGCAAGACTGGCCCCTCCTTGCCAAGTCCCAGCTCATGTCCTGTCTCCCTCTCCCCGCCATTCTCTCTGATATTTCCCAAACCCCATCATCTACTAGTCCTTTGCCTGTGCTTGTCCATTTTCTCTTCCCTTCTTCTCCCCTCTTGGCCTAGTTAACCTCTACTCAGTCTTCAGGTTTCAGAACTGTCGTTTCTCAGATCTCTGTAATCATGTCTAATTCTCCTATGATGTGTTCCTTCAGTTCCATGTAGTCTCCTGTCCAATATCTGCCATCGCTACAATTTTATATTTGTTTCTCTCATTATATGATGGACA
This sequence comes from Proteles cristata cristata, assembly GCA_017311185.1. NCBI lineage: Eukaryota > Metazoa > Chordata > Mammalia > Carnivora > Hyaenidae > Proteles > Proteles cristata. Next base: position 680,247 of record JAESUZ010003188.1, read on the forward strand.
CTTGTCTCTCCTATTAGATTCTAAGCTCCTTGAGAGCAAAATCATGACTGTTTCTACTCCCTGATATCTAGTGCAGGGTCAGAAACTTGTCAGAACCTAAATAGAGATTTGCTGAATGAATGAGTATATGAAACATACAGGCCCAAGGTCAGAATGGAATAGTGACAGGACCAGGATCTGAGTGGAGAGACTCTTCTCACTATCTCTGATCACACTGCAGGGTTCCATGTTGTCAAAAACAATACTCCTTAAAACTCATGTTCTTCCTGTCACCATCTTAAGCATAATCTTCAAATAGTTAAGATTTATGGTAATTTACATGGTTAAAAAAATTCGTTTGCTAAATGTGGTTCACTTTAAATATTACAACTTTTTGTTCTTTATTTCAATATTTTCATTGACTACAGTGTTTGAGCACAGTGCTAGGTATGAGGCATATAAAAATGAGTAATACATTTCCTGCCCTATGTACATGGTAGGCTTTAGAGCCTCAGCACCTGGGTTCAAATTTCTGACCAGTCACTTAGGAGCAATGTCATATTAAAAAAAAAAAAAAAAAAAGGCTTAAACTTCTCAGGTTTCAGTTAACTCACCTGCAGAATGGGGATAATATTACTAAGTCACAGGTTATTCAAAGACGTGACATTTTGTGTGTAAGCATTATTATCAGAGGGTTTTTTTCAGTACTTTTATGAGTACCTGCTAGAAATACAAGTTAAATAAGACTGTTCTCTACTTTCAAAGAATTTACAATCAGAGGGGTAAATAAATGATTAGTAAGTAAACAAATAATGTTAACATAGAGTCATAAATGCTATACTCAGGTAAATGCAGTTTGCTGGCATAGGTTCAGAACATACAACTGTATTATCTGATTTTATTATCGACTTGGGAATTAATTCATGAATTACTATATTTATAATTACTAATGCACAACTTACTTGTCTCTCAAGATAAGCTATCTTTTGGTCTTTATGAAGGCTTATTACTTTTTCAAAGTTTGGTAAGATACATTACCTTAAAAAATTATATGGGTACATATATACATGTACATGTGTAATAAGTACATATGTATTCTGTTTTTTAAATTTTATTTTGGAAAGAGTGTGAGCTGGGGAGAGGAGCAGAGGGGGGAAGTGAGAGTGAGAGAGCAAGAGCAAGTGAGAGAGCGAGAGCGAGAGTGAGAGAGCAAGAGAGAGAATCCCAAGGAGATTCCATGCTCAGTGCTCAATCCATGCTCAGCCCAGTGCAGGGCTCGATCCCATGACCCTGGGATCACAACCTGAGCCAAAATCAAGAGTCAGACACCCAACCAGCTGAGCCACCCAGGCACCCTTACACATACGTATTCTTTACTTTTTACTACTGGAGCCTATTATCTTTAGGAATCAAGAAGAGGGAGCTTTTAGTACTTCGACAGTTTTTTCAAATCTCTTACTCACTAAATGTTTTCAGCTTAGAAAGGTCCTCGTAATTCTTTTTCATGTCAGTTGCCCTTGGTTTGATTTTTCAAAGCAGCTTTAATTGCTTTTGCTCTCCTTACATTTGAATTATAATGCATAACATTTTTATAATATCAAGTTTTGTCAGTAGTAGATGATGCTATGGGGCAGAGTAAGGATTATGAAAATATCAGTGAGTACCTCCAATACTTTAATTCTTTTCACTTATCATTTATACTTAGGTTACTAAAAACAATTGACTCTGAATTATTAGTACTAAAGAATGGTAACAGCATAAGAATCAAACATGAAAGGTCCTAGGGGCAGCATGAAAGATGCTGCGGGGTGGGGGCTCCTCCTGACTGCATGGAGAATCCAGAAAACCTAATGTTTGGGTCATGAGACATGCTAGCAGCTAAGGTCTGCCATGACTCAAGTACAGAGAGGACTCATTCTGACCAGACCTGATCAGTATGTGTCTGTGAGCTTACTCTTTTATTTCAAGACAACCCACCAGACTATAAGCTTTCAACATAAATCTGTTTTAAAAATAATCTCTTTTCTTCTTTTTTAAATAGTTATTGTCAAGCTGGTTTCCATATAATAATCTCTTTTCTAATATCCATTCCCCTTCATTCCTGTAACCAACTTTCTATTCCTTATAATCAACTGCCACATACGGAAAATGTCTACTGTCCCTATCATCAGTGCTACTACAGTCTGTCCCCAGACTTCTGTGTTCCCTGAGCTTGCCCATCACCCACACAGATCTCGGATCATTCCTGCATAACTGCCATTCACCTTGCTTATCAGTCCCAGCTTCCTCCCAATAGGAGCTGAGGCCCTGGGCACCCTGGACCACCACAAACATCAGAGGGCTTGACTCCTGCCATGCAAATCCCCTACTCACCCAGTGGCGATCTCTGCTGGGTATCTATGAAGGCTGCCCCAGGCCATTTCTCTTTGCCATCTTTATCCTTTTTGGGCGATAGATGACTTTGCTCCCTACACTGCTCAGAAGGTCAAGGCTCTTGCATTTCCTACAAGGGGGGGCAGTGGTTCAAAAACTCTTGATTTGCCTCTACCACCTCCCTACCCTCAGTCGCATTCAATGATCTTATGTCCTACTTTATCCACAAAACAGATGGCATCAAATGGGAACACTTCCTTAGCTTCCAGTTCCCCTTTTTCAACTCCATTCTGGTTAGAAACACACTCTCTCTCTGGTCTGAAGCTAATGTCCCCACCTATGCTCTGGACCGTATTCCCTTCACTCAGCCTTTCAAGGGTCATCACTGCATCAGTTAACCTTCAACCAAACCTCAGCCTTTTCCCTGCTATTGGCACTTTCCCTCAGCATGAAACTTCTTCAAATCCTTTCCATATTAAAATAAAACAATACAGGGGCGCCTGGGTGGCTCAGTCAGTTAAGTGTCTGACTTCAGCTCAGGTCATGATCTCACGGTTTGTGGGTTCGAGCTCCGCATCGGGCTCTGTGCTGACAGCTCAGAGCCTGGAGCCTGTCTTCGGATTCTGTGTCTCCCTCTCTCTCTGACCCTCCCCTGCTCATGTTGTCTCTCTCTCTCTCAGAAATAAAGAAAACATTAAAAAATTAAAAAAATTAATAAATAAAACAATACAAACCAGAAAAGTTTCCTTCACCTCATGTTCCACGACATTTCCATTTTCCAATGACTTGTCTGTCTCCTCTAATAGATTAGGCTCTTCTGAGGGCCGGGACTGTATCTGATTTTGTATTATATTTCATTGCCAAGCACAGCTTGACACATAGTAGGTGCTTACTAAGTGTGTGCTGAATGAAAAAATGTGTTAATAAAATATATGCAAGGGTGCACCAGAAGTCTATAGATTTTCTGTAAGAACACCAGAGTCTAGTCCCAACCTCGACATCTGCCATTGGTATAACCAGTCCCTAAATTCCTATTGAGTTTAGCTGTGAAAAGATAAAGTTCTCCCAAGACTATCTCTCAGGCCACTGTATCACTGACTTCTGTGACTTTGGTACCTTATAGCATGAGGGGGTTTTATGTTTTGAATGTTAAAAGGCTACCCTAAGGAAAGTGGCCAACTCTCCATCTCCACTGAAATAAAAGGACGCACTTAAATCAAAAGTATTTCATCTAGAAGACATTTTTGGCTTTTTGATTCCAAGAATGTTAGGCCCTGGCATGTTACTAACAGAAGCTTTTGGTATTTCATTGAACGTAGATGGCTGGATTGCTTAAAGTCTTATTTAAGTTTCCTTAACCTATTAAGTATTCAAACTGCAATGCCCAGCATCTAATCAATAAGTAAGCAGTTACTGAAATTATCCTCTGTATCTTCTGGTGACAACAGTCACCAGAGGGGACAAAGAAGGGGATGAGAGATGTTCTCATTTTTAAGAAGCTCCAAGTACAACCAGGAAAATAAGACTAAAATGTGTTGTAAGAACTAACAGAAAAATGATTCAGCTGAAGGTAATGATTTTAGATATAGATTTGGAGAGATGTTGGCAGTTCTTGAAAGCTAGGGAGGGCCTGGAAGGGAGTGAAGCAGGCAATCCCAACAAGGAAAGCACGTGACTGAAGGCACAAACAGGGAGAATATAGCTGTCTCCATGGCAAGTGGGGTGGAGGTAGGAAGGGGGACACAGAGAGAAAAGGCAACCCCCCCTCCCACCCTAGAGTCCTAAGAGTCAGGTCCAGGAGCTAAGACCAATGTCAAAACAAATAAAGAACGGCTGGAAGATTAGTGGCTTGACTACAGTTGTATTCAGAAAGCTTTATTAGGTGGTGATGGCCCCGAGGTTGGAGGCTAGGTAAGGTGAGTAGAACCGAAGTGGTGGCGCTGAGCTGGTGAACGGACATCAATCAGCACGTGACTCTCCAGAGAGAGACTTCTAGATTTCTCAGCTACATCACTAGAAAAGGTGGTGCCACTTACAGAGATCAGAATCGTGATGGTGCTTTGTTGAAACAAATAAATTCTATACATTACCTAGTTTTAAGAAGAAAATGACTTTCCTTTCCATTTTCTTTTCTCCCAAAGAACCACAAGTTTTCAGGTTGGAAAGGACAGGGTGGCTGGACAACTAAATGAAAAAGTTCTGAATGTGGGTGGGATACAGTATGGATAGCCAGGTAAGTCTTCAAGGATAGGAGTATGTTGAAAAAGCTGTTAGTGTAGAGGTGCTAGCTGCTGCTTTTGAGAGCTCTCCAAGGGAGAAAATATTTATTGACAGAGGAGAGTACAGAGCCGAGGGCAGAGCCATGATGGATGCCTATTGCCAGGCAGCAAGCCAGGAAGGACTGCTCTAAAAGCAAGAGAAAAATCATGATGGATAATATGAGAAAAACCAGAAGGAAAAATATATATTCTCATGAAAGGCACAGTCAGCAGCATGAGTGCGATGGAAAGGCAAATGTGAGAACTAGTGAACAAGAGACCTTTGGGGTTTGCAACATAAAGATGGAGAACAGCACTGAAGAAAGAAGTTGTTCCACAGACTGTCAGTTTGGAGAGGCTGGGAGAGAGTGGGCATGAACCATGTGTTCAGTGTATCAGGTAAGAAGGAATAAAAGAGAACAGGAGCACAAAGACACATAATATTATGCTAGTGAGGCTTAAGTGTGTGGCTGAATTCAGAGGGCAAGGCGGAAGACCCTGGGGAGAGTGAGGATGGGTGTGGAAGCAAGTGCTGGGGCGGGAAAGAGTTATTATGTCATCAGTGCAGGTGCAGCGGCCAGCACGGGACCGGAGGTGGAACACTCTCTCTCTGCATTCGGACGGGAGGCTGAAAGGGTATATACAAAGCTGAAGATGGCCAGAGGTGCTGAGGAAGCTAATTGCAGAAGTTAAACTTTGGCAGTGGAAAACAGAACGCAAAAATATCTAATCCCAATAAAGGAGTAAGGGTGTTAGGGGCAAGCCCACGGCATCTAGCCAGGGGCGAGCGTGGCTAAAGGGAACAGGAAGACTCCTCTGACAGTTCAAAGGCCCAGCACTGCTCCTGACATGGGTGTGCATTCAAACAGTATATTACACAAATATGTACTGAAATCAAATTGTCATCTTGGTTAGAGCTTAGAGGGACAGAACAGAGTGAGGGGAAAACTAATGCATGAGTTTAAAAGTGATTAAAAGCGGAAGTCTTGCCGTTATCCGCAGTGACTTTTAGTTGTTATATGAAAGAATTTGACGTCACTGTTTTAGGCCAGTACTTTCACTTTATCCTCTTTATGATCTTCTTATCAGGAATTTAGCTCAGTCATTCCAGGTAGCACTCATTTCAAGTATCTGTCAATGATTCTAAAAACAATAATGGCTTCACCTATTTAGTAAGTTTCAGGGAATAAACTGCACATGGAATTATTTTTGCGTCCTTTGCTTCATGTTTAATTTGCTTTATTACACTTTTACTTTGACCATTGTACCCACATTTACTCTAACAGAGAACATTTTCAGACACCAGAAATAAAAAATGAGAGAATGAAAACACTGAGTATGTGAGCTGTACCGATGTTACATTTCTATGAACATTGGTTAAAAATCTAGCTTCATAATTACCTACAATTAATGGTTTATTGTTCATCCTTTTTTAAGCTTGGCTTTTAGTTAAAGTTTTACAATAGCTAGGCATTTCAAGGGATTACAGAACTGCTCAAGAAACATAAATGCCACTGAGTGGAAATTACAGCTTAATACTGTATGAATTAACAGGTATTTTAAAGTTCACCAGGTATGCTAAATGAAAATGAGAAATAAATTCAAAAGTTAAATATATGCACTCATCTTTTTTTTTAATTTTTTAATTTTTATTTTAGAGAGAAAGAGAACAAGAGCACAAATGGGGAGAGGGGCAGAGGAAGAGACAAAGAGAGAGAGCGAGAGAATGAATTTCAAACAGGCTCCATGTTCAGCAGAGTCCAAGCAGGGCTTGATCCCACAACCTTGGGATCATGACCTGAGCCGAAATAAGAGCAGGACACTGAACTAAGCCACCCAGGCACCCTTGCACTAGTCTTTTTAACATTATATAATAGTTATGACCCATCACAAATAATAAAATCTCTCAAGACTTACATCTATGTACACTATTAAAGATACAGTGGTATAAACATTCTAAGTTTTATTATGATTCATTGAAAATTTTTAAAGTCTGCGCTAATGTTATTAACTCTACCCATCTAACTTCCTTTCTGAAACACGTTAAATATCCACCTTGGGATCACCTGACCTCAAGGATAAACATCCATGAACTTCACCCTAGTTCACTGTATAGGATAAACATCCGTGTATCAGATAAACCTCCATGAACTTCACCCTAGTTCAATGAGGGAAGAAATTACTAAATTGTTACGTACGCTGACAAATGTTAACTAGACCTGCTATGGTGATCATTTTGCAATGTACACAAATATTGAATCGTCATGTTGTACACCTGAAATTCACATAATGTTGTATGCCAATTATACCTCAATTTTTTTTTAATTTTTAAAAAGGAATTACTAAATTGTAATTATTTGACTTCTGGAAAATTAATTATCATGTTACTAACAATTAAAAATAATTATATGAATGTTGTATACCTGTGAAAAAAAGAATTTCAGAGGACAAGCTTCTCAGGAGCAGTGATTCTATTTTACGTGCTTATTACACCTCTAGGCATACTACCACCCAGGGAGTAATATCTGATTGCAATCCTATTTTTTATCTTTTAAAATTTATTTTTATCAAAATTTGTCAAAATTTGTTTTAAGTAATTCTTGTTTATTGTAAAAAATCAAAATTATAGTAATACCTGAAGTGAAGTCACTCAGGTCCTGTCCTTTGCTCACAGGTAAGTACTGTTAACTATTTCATATGTATTTCTCCAAAATATATTTTTAATTTTTTAATGTTTATTTATTTTTGAGAGAGACAAAAAGAGAGAGATAGAGACTGAGCAGGGGAGTCACAGAGAGAGAGGGAGACACAGAATCTGAAGCAGGCTCCAGGCTCTGAGCTATCAGCACAGAGACCAAGCAGGGCTCAAATTCACGAAGTGCAAGATCATGACCTGAGCTAAAATCGGATGCTTCAAGTGACTGAGCCACCCAGGTGCCCCCTCTCCAAAATATGTTTAATGCATGTACGTACTGTGTATGAATGTGTACACACACAACCTATTTTACAAAAATGGGATGATACCATACATGGTACTTTGCAACTTGTTTCACTCAACAATGCATCCTGGGCATTTTTTCATGTCATTTTCCATAAAGATCCCCTTTCATTTTCAGGGTTGTATAATATTCCTTTATTTAGATATAACACGATTTATTTGACCAGTTCCATACTGATGGATATTAGTATTTTTTCTCTCATTTTTTTGTGATTATAAACAGTAATGTGTAAAATTCTTTGTACTTTTATAAGAACTGCTATGGGATAATTCATAACAGAGAACTTTCTGGGTCAAAGGATATAAATAATCAAAATTTTAACAGCTATCGCTAAGAAGCATATCACATGCTGTCTAACACTACTACTAGTAGTAGAAAAGAACACCAATCCCTCCCCCCTTGGCACTCTCCAGAGCAAAATGTATCATCTTTTTACTCCTTTTCCATGTGATACTATTTTAATTTAAACGTCATTGAGCATATTTTAGATTAAATCTGCCATAAACATTTAAAGCACTCTGCCTTCATAATTAGATATTCCAATATTAAATGTTAGTGCTTTCCTGATTTTTAGGTTACATACATCCCAGACCAAAAAATTATGTGGTAAAAGATGTTCCCAAAGACATATGTTTCATTATATTTAATAATAATATAATTTAATATTTAAAAATTTTTTGAAAATATATCCAAATATAAAGAACAAATGATACTATCTATGCCATAATTTGAGATAATTGTTAAAAAACTTTTGTTCTATGCATATATTTAATGTACATAGATTGTGTTCCTCAAACTGTAATCATATCACATGCTATTTTGTATCCTGCTTTGCTAAAGAAAGACATTAGCAATAACTCTCCCTAATATTAAATATTGCTTTGAAACATATGATTTTTAAAGATCACATAATATCTTTTCATTTAACTGTCACTACTGGACACTTACCTCTGACTTTTTATTATTAGAAATCATGCAGAAAAGCATCTTTGACTGTATCCCTGAGTATTCCATTAGGTTAGAGAGATTCTTAAAAGTGGCTAGAACAAGTTCCAGATTTTATTTTTAATTTTTTAAAATTTGAGTATAGCTGACACACAATGTTACATTAGTTTCAGGTGCACAACCTAGTGACTGGACAGGTCTGTCCTTCATGCTCACTGCAAGCGCCCCTATTGTCTGTCATCATACAACACTGTTACAGTGCCAGTGACTGTATTCTCTATGCTACACCTTTCATTCCTGTGATTTACTTTTATTTCAAAATAATAAACAATATCTATGTAATATCAAGTCTTCAGAGGTTTATAGCTCTATCTGTATAGGTGACTCCTCACTTCCTTTGGATATGACTGGTACCATGGTTGAATTGAACTTTATAAATAAACCAGAAATGTGTTCTTTCTTATTTTTTGTAAAACTGCTTGACTTTGGATATCAGAATACTTGACAGACAAAGCACAAATCATGGACAGACTTTTACATTTTTCTAAGAAATCATCAAATCAAGGACAGAAACTAGAGATAAGAGTCTCTGAATAAAAAATAAGCATTAGTTTTTAGTATATCCATAAAAAGTGATCTTGTGTTAGGCCAAAAAGGAGCACTCAAAAACATTCCCAAAACAGAAAACATAAAGGTGAAATAATATCAAAAGAATCCTATACATATAGACATTTTAAATCACATTTCAAAAAAAAAAACAACTTGTAAGTTAAAGTAAAAATAAACCAAAATGGAAATCAACTGTATAAAAATGAACTGTATGAGAGCGTTGAATGCTATAGTCTTTGTGCTGCTGGAAAAGTAGCACTGAGGAAAACTTATAGCCCTAAATGTCTAGAAAATAAGAACAACAAAAAGTAGCAAAACTTTCCATTCAAAAAGCTAGAAAGGGGCACCTGGTGGCTCAGTCAGTTAAGCATCCGACTCTTGATTTCAGCTCAGATCATGATCTCACAACAGTGGGATCAAGCCCTATGTCGAGCTCTATACTGGGAGTGGAGCCTGCGTGGGATTCCCTCTTTCCTTCTTCCTCTGCCTTTCTCTCCTCAAAAAAAGAAGAGAAAAATCATACGGTTGTGATAATCATTGCAGGGAAAATTATTTGATAAAATGCAAAACATATTCATTTTAAGACCTTTCACAAACCATAAATAGAATTTTCCCTAACCTGAAAAAGGGAACCTATGACAAAACAATGATAATCTTTTGATTTAATGATGAAATGCTAGTAGCATCCCAAATGAAGAATAAGACTTGTATCAGCCAAATCAATATCTCAAGAAAAAACAATATAAGACATATATATTAGCAAGAAAGAAACAAAATTGTCATTATTTGCAAATTTTTAAACTGTCTACATGAAGAGCCAAGAGACAGAACTGGAAAACTATTAGATATATAAAGATGTCAACAAGGAGGTAAAATACAAGATCAAAAACAGAAAAATTATTAGCAGAAAAAATATAGTGTGTGTATACACACACAAGCAATCGATTAAAAAAGCTTAGAAATAAATCCTATTCAAAATAACAACTTGAAAATGCCTGACATACAAGACTGTTAAGAAAAAATATGTAAAACTTTGCTGAAAAACAAAATAATTAAAGAAGAGATATATCTTGTCCCTAGATGGGAACTCTCAATATTAAAAATATCTAATTTTTCCACAAATTATTTATAAATCTAATGTAATCTCTATGAAAATGCCAAATGGAATTTGGAAAAACTCAAACAGGCTGATACAAAAAAAAACTAAAGTAAATGAATAAACCTACAAGAGAGTTGAGTCAATCTTGAAAAGAATAGGGGCACCTGGTGGCTCAGTGGGTTAAGGGTCTGACTCTTAATTTTGGCTCAGGTCATGATCTCACAGTTCGTGACATCAAGCCCCATATCAGGCTCTGCGTTGAGAGCACAGAACTTGCTTGGGGTTCTCCGTCTCCCTCTCCTCCTTCTCTGTATGTGCATGTACACGCATGCACACAGACTCTCTCTCAAAAATAAACATTAAAAAAAAAAAAAAGAAAGGTCTTAACCCTACCAGATATTAACAAAACACTGTGAAGATGCAATAATTAAAATAGTGCAATGCTAGTGCGTGAAAAGATGACCAGGTTCACAGAACAGATCACAGACACCAGAGACAGCCCAATGAATGCAAGGGAATTCAAAATATAAAAGCAGCATTTCAAATCACAGGAAAAGGATTAACTACTCAACAAGTGGTACTGAAATAATTAGCTGTCTGTTTGCAAAACACACAAAATTAAAAGCAATAAAATCTCTTCTTCACACAAGTCACAAACACACACAAAAATGTCCCAGAGTAACATATAAGCAGGACGAACTACATAATTTGTGGGGCCAAGAGCAAAGTACAAGGCAAGACTCTCAAGGTGGCAACAGCAGAGAATTAACACAAGGTGGGGAGGAGATGGGAGGAGCTCCTGAGCACAAGGAAGGTTATGTCTGATTACATCTAAATTTAAAACTTCTGGCTGACAAAAGATATCGATAAACAAAGTTTAAAGAGAAGCCACAGAAGAAAGCATTTATAACAAATATGAGACAGAAAATTAATACCCAAATATATAAAGAATGCCTATCAATCAGTAAAGATAAACAATCCAGTATTTTCAAAGTGAATAAAGGATATACAAGAGTAATTTGCAAAAGGGTAAATTAAGGTGACATTAAACATGAAAATCTGTTCAACCTCAAGAATACACATGCAAATGCAAATTAAACAAGGAAAGTTTTTTTTCAACCACAGATAAGTCTGATAGTGTCAAATGTGGGCAACTGTGCATAGAAAGTGCTGGTAGGAGAGTATACTGGCTTCTTCCAGGAACAACTTGGCAGTTTCCAAGTAAAAAAGAGGCATACCTTCTACCTAGCAATTCTGTCTCTTGCTTACGACCTTAGAGAAAAGCTTCCCACATGTATGTTCACAAGGAGTCATATATGGAGATTTTTACTGCTGAACTGTTCCTAACAGTAAAAATTAGTGGGGGGCGGGGTGGGATGGGGGGGTGGGACTTAAATGACCATCAATAGGGGAATGGTTAAGTAAACGATGATAGAGTTGTGTTATTTATCATGCATGCATATAACTGTTCTGTAACAGTTAAAAAGGTGCACAACCCTATATAGACATAAAACGCTCTCCAAGAGGTATATTTAAAGGGAAACAAATTAAGTTGCAGAAAAAGAAACACAGTATGCTACTATTATGTTGTTGGGTGTTTTTTTTTTTTTTTAAAGAAACCATATGTCTAAACTGTATCTCTATAGGAACATAGGTGTATATATGAAATACAGAGAAAAAGACCTAGAAGCCCAAGGACAACACCTACCAAATCAGTAACAGTGGTTTCCTCTCTGGAGAGAAATGGGATTGTGCGATGGTCAAGGGGAATTTTAGCTGAATCTGTGACATGTGTACTTTTTGAAAATGGCATACATTCACAAATTATTTAATAATTTAAAATAACTTCTAAAATGTGTCAGGATGAACACTGCCTATTTGAAGATGGATTTTACACTAATATATTTCACCTGGCCAGCACTAAAAGGTTTCAAATATCCTGTGCCAAAAAGAAAGGCTCTTCCATCTCAGAGAGAAAGGAAGCCCAAATATTTTCTTGACACCTCTTCACAGCACAATGACTTCTCATTTCCCCTTCATACAAGCAGAATTATTTTTTTAAGTTTATTTATTTTGAGAGAGAGAGAACACAAGCAGGGGATGGACGAGAGAGAGACAGAGATAATGATTCCCAAGTAGGTTCTACACTGTCAGTGCAGAGACTAATGTAGGGCTCAAACTCACAAACCATGAGATCATGACTGGAGCCAAAGTTCAATTCTTAACCAAATGAGCCACCCAGTGCCTCATAGCAGAATTAATTATTAAGTGACTTTAATTTCCCAAACCCACACAACAATTGTATTGCCTGAACTGCCTCTGATGGTTTATGACATTAAACCACGGTATTACCACTGGCCTGGAGATACTGCATAGCAAGGTCATCTCTAAAGCAAATAGCAATAATATTTTAAGTTCCCTCATGACACGCAGCAGATTATTTCAAATAGTCTTCAGACGTTAAATGAAAAGTTCAGTACATGTAAACTCTGAGCTTGGCTCCTCAGTATGTAACTACAATGATATTTTCAAATTTATGAAATAGGAAATTTGTTCTTTATTCATTTTCACCTGAATATCATTACAAAGACATGCTGAGAATTTTCTTCAGTGAATTCATTTGCTCACTATACATTATATTTATCTAACTGAACATGCTGTGTATGTTTAAAGTCTTTTCCTGATTATATTAAGTCAGTGAATGAATTACTAACAACAATGTTTATTTTTAATAAAGACTTCATTGAGATATAATTCACATACCATACAACTCATCTATGTAAAGTGTAAGATCAGTGACTTTAATGATATTCAGAGAGGTGTGCAACCATTACCACAATCAATTTTAGAACATTTTCAGCCCCCTAAAAAGAAAGCCTGTACCCATCAATGGTCATGCCTCTTACCCTCCAATCCGACACCACAGTCCTAGGCATCCACTCATCTACTTTCTGGTACCATAGATTTGCCCCTCCAGACATTTCATCTAAATGGAATTATAAACATGTGGCCTTCATGTGTAGCAACGTGGATGGAACTTGAGGGTATAATATGCTGAGTGAAATAAGTCAGGCAGAGAAGGACAGATACCACGGGTTTGCATGTATAGGAGGATTAGGAGGAACTTAACGGAGGACCAAGGGAGAGAAGACGGGACAGGGGGCTGGGGGAGGGAAGCAAACCATGAGAGACTCTTGAATGCTGAGAACAAACTGAGGGCTGATGGGGGAGGGGAGGGGAAGGGGGGTGATGAGCATGGAGAAAGGCACTTGTGGGGATGAGAACTGGGTGTTATATGGAAACCAACTTGACAATAAACTATTAAAAAAAAAATGTAGCCTTTTGTGACTGGCTTCTTTCACTTAGCATGTTTTCAAGGTTCATTCATGCTGCAGTATGTGTCAGAATTTCATTTCTATTTATTGCCAACCAATACTCCATGGTATGGATGTATCATATTTTATTTAACCAGTTATCAGTTAATGGATAATTGGATTGTTTCTACTTTTTTGGTTGTATGAATAATGCTGCTATGAACATTCATGTATTATTTTTTTTTAACCTAGCCAATTCAATGTAAATGTGTGATGGAAGATTTAGAAAATAGGACAATTAAAATACATGTTTTTCTTTATTCATCCTAACAAGTAATCTTTAATGAATCAAATGAGCCATTTTATAAAAATAATGAACAGGAAATAAGTATTGATATCATACTAACCATAATTAACTTGTAAATTAACTTTATTTTAAATGCTAAATTTTAACAAATGAGTTTTGTAACTGGAGAAATATCCTTGATCAGCAATTATTTTATTGATTAGAATTTTAGAAAGAGAAAGAAATAAAAGGCTTTCTGAAAAGTGGTGGGGGCAGGAAGGATGGTTATATCTTGCCAGTAACTGAGGTAATTGAACACTCTGGTGGCAAAGATACTTTGTACCCTGACTCAGGAGTGAATTTTTGTAATTATTTGGAATAATAAAAAACTGAGACAAGATTATTGAAACGAGGAATATTCTAGTTATTTACTTATTTATTTATTTATTTATATTTAGGCTCCATGCCCAATGTGGGGCTCAAACTTACCACCCTGAGATTAAGACTTATGTGTTTTATAGACTGAGCCAAGCTGGTGCCCTGGGATATTGTTTATAAACCACTTTTTTTCCAGGGTACCTGTATGGCTCAGTCAGTTGGGCCTCCCACTTTTTCTCCGGTCATAGTCTCACGATTCATGAGTTCAAGCCACACGCTGGGTTCTGTGTCGACAGCTCAGAGCCTAGAGTCGGCTACAGATTCTATGTGTCTCTCTCTCTTTGCCCCTCCCCCAACTGCCCTCTGTCTCTGCCTCTCTCTCTCTCTCAAAAATAAACATTAAAAAATATTTTAAAATAATAAACAAAAAATAAACTACTTCTTTCCTATAGGTGTAATGAATTGTCCTTCAAAAATGCCAAAGTACCAGACAGGTAAAATGCACCCATCCAAAGGCTTTGTTTTTTTTTTTTTTTTTTAATTTATTTTTTAGGAGAGTGCAAATAGGGAAGGGAGCACGGAGAGGGGGACAGAGAATCTGAAGTGGGCTCTGTGTTGACAGGATTAGAGCAATGAGCCCTATGTGGGGCTCAAACTCACCAACCACGAGATCATGCATGACTAGAGCTGACTGAGCCACCCAGGCCCCCCAATGACCCTTGCTTTCTGCCTGTCTCAATATAAATTGCTATTCCTTCTACTCCATTTACTGAGCATGGCTCCATGGACAAAAGGTACCATCCCTTCTCCTGAGGAGCTCACATTGTAGGTGGTCCAATCCCACAAAGGTGAGAGTTTAAGAAAATCTTTGTTTATGGCTCTTTCAGCAATTTTGTTTGAGCTCTCATGTAAAATAATAATGATTCATAAGAATAATGTTATATTCATTTAATCTTATATTTATCCACTTCTTCATAAGTATGAAAACAAATATAAAAGAAAGGCTCTACCTGATTATTGTGATTAAAAGGCAGAAAAAAGAGAACTACTACTAATCATTAAAAATTTTTTTTGTTATTGAAAATTTATTGAATAAATATTATTTTATTTATTTATTTTGAGAGAGAGAGAGCAAGCATGGTTCGAGTCCCATACTGGGCTCTGCACTGACAGCATGAAGCTTGCTTAGGATTCTGTCTCTCTCTCTCTCTCTCTGTCTCTGTCTCTCTCTCTCTCTCTGCCCCTCCCCCACTTGCTCTCTATCTCTCTCTCAAAATAAGTAAAAATAAACTTTAAAAAAAAATGTTTAAAAAAAAAAAAAGGAAACCAATCAGTCCTGTTGCATTAAGGCCCATCCCAATGGCCTCAGTTAACTTTATTATCTCTTTAAAAACACTATCTCCAAATACAGTCACATTCTGAGGTACTGAGGGGTTTAAGACCTCAACATATGAGTTCTAAGGAGACATAATTCATCCTATAACATGTATCAAGGACAACTCCAAGGTTTTTGGCCCAACCAAGTAGGAAGGTAGGGAGCCATCTGAGCTTACTGTTGAACGATGGGTAGGCATCTGATACAAGGAGAAGAGGATTGGGAATAGAAATCACAATAGCAATAAAATCAGTGAATATGTGTCAAGGGATTTTTATATGTAAGGCACCACTAAGCACTTTATGTGCATTCTTTTACTCCCTACAACAACACTAGAATGTTGGGATTATCATATCCATTTACAATCAGGAAGCCGAGGCTTAACGAGGTTACACAACTTGCCCAAAGTCACACAGGCAGTAAGTGGAAGAAAAGGGATCTGGAGTTAAGCACTTTAGATAGCAGCGGTGATGCCTGGAGCCCGACACTGCCTCTGCCATGGAAAGCTATGAGCTGAAAGCATGAAGCCATAAACGTAACCAAAGCTAACCTGAAATACAATCCACAAGACACCATCAAGCTCAACTCTGCTTTTACAGGAGTCGTCATGGATTCAAAAGGTCATCAAATTATTTGCTCAATTCAAGAGTCCTAGAATAGACTTTTTGTTTTTATTCATTTTTTGAGAGAGAGAGAAACAGAGTCCGAGTGGGGGAGGGGCAGAGAGAGAGGGAGACACAGAATCTGGAGCAGTCTACTGGCTCTGAGCTGTCAGCACAGAGCCCAATGCAGGACCTGAACCCACCAACTGAGAGACCATGACCTGAGCTGAAGTCAGCTACTTAACCAACTGAGCCACCCAGGTGCCCTAGAATAGACTTTAATTAGAATATCTTTATTTTGTAATACTAAAAAAAATGGAAACAACCTAAATGTAGGTTGTAACCAAGCTTGAGGGCTCTCAGGATGGGCTGGCCGTCAAGCCTTCCAGGAGTCACTGCTCTCAGGCAGCTCAGACTGTACCCCAGGCCACCCTCAGGAGGTGACCTGTCGGCAGGTACATTTCAAGCCGGTATAGAGGAGAGCTGCACTCCAGTGCCTCACCATTTGACTCAGAGAACCAACTTTTCACAAATGAAGTGTCTGACCTCAAGAAGTGCAAGCATATTACTCACCTGGTATTTTTAATAATATCAAATCTGTCAAGATTGTCATTTGTGTCAAAGTCATTTATGTCAGGATTATAAAATGAAGCACTGATAATAACCTTTGAAAGGAGACAGATCAGGGCATGAAAGAGAGAGTGGGGAGATGCTGGGGGCAAGCCAACCAAAAAGCCATCACAGCACCACACTTAGCACTTGGTAGTTCCATCTAGCTGGACAGCAGACTAGGCCAGCCCTCATTACTCGGTGCATGGCCCCATGCTACGTCCCCCAAAGTCGGAGGTAAACAAGGCATGGCCACCTGGAGGACCACGTATGGTATGTAGTCTGTAACACCATAACAGATTCCCTTCCTTTTATTAAGTGGGGGTGCCCAAAGAAGTAGAAGTCCTCAGACAATGAGCTGTTTCTTTTATTCTTTGCTTTCGAGGCAGTGGAGGGGAGGGACGGAAGAGGAGGAGGGAACTCATGAGAGGAAACGGGAAGGGTACTGAGGACACATGCTGAGCTGGGAAGACAAGCAGCCCAGAAAGAGGACAGGACACCCCAGAAGGGAAAAGTGGAATGTGTTACAGAGTCACGGCTGGTCCCTGCCAGGTCCTTGAGCAGGGCAGCGAGGGAAGACGAGGAGGGAAGAGTGGGGATGCCAAGTGGGAGCACCCCGAGGTTCCAGCCCTGCAGCTGCTTCTGAGAATGGCCTCAGAGGGCCGCTGAGGGGAGGATGCACTCCTCTGCCTCAGGGGTATG
The DNA here is from genome assembly GCA_017311185.1 of Proteles cristata cristata. Lineage (NCBI taxonomy): Eukaryota > Metazoa > Chordata > Mammalia > Carnivora > Hyaenidae > Proteles > Proteles cristata. The sequence goes on from JAESUZ010003188.1 coordinate 697,775, forward strand.
TTTTCTGGTGTGCCAGAGGAAAAGGCACAGGAAGGTCTACAAGGAACCTTCCACTTGCCTGCCCTTTCCTTCCTTGGCTACCCTGGCTGCAGGAAAGCCACTTCAGTCTGAGTGGTGGCACTCAGCGTCCCTAAGTAACAGAGAGCTGCTCCCCACATACAATCACAGAATCTCTCACACACAGTTGGACAAGAGAACAGGTTCTCTCCTAAGCAGATCCTCACTCGACATGTCCTATACCACATTCAACTTGTCGACAGGACACAGAGCTTCAGTGTGGGGGCCTAGTCAGTGACACAGTCTCAGAGAAGCCGCCTGTCACACAATCGCGTGCTTCATCCCAGGAATCCATGTACTCTCATTTCCCCTCCCTTTTGCTTCTTTGAGAATTAGCAGATTCCATATAACAAACTTTTTACTTGACTACATACTTTGCTAAACATTAGAGCTAAGAGGATAAGAACCGTCCTCGCTCCCGAGGGGTTCACAGTCCATGGGGAGACACAAACATAATTTCCACAGAACCTGGCAAATCAGAGCTTTTCAAACTTTTCTGTTGTGGCCCTGAATAAAACCCACAGTTTACACAGCAATCCTATGTACAGGTACACGCAAATGTGTAAAATAGCGTTTCCTCTTCTAGTCCACTCTGTCCAGTTTTATTTACTCAACTAAAAGTTGAGTCACAATGACAGCCTGTGCAGTAGACAGGTTGCCGTGGGGAATACAGGGCGCAGAGTGAGGGTGCTCAGCCCATGACTCAGAGGGCCTTGTGCAGACCACGTCTGTGCAGACGGTAGACTAAGCGAGCTACACGAAGATGGGAGGAAGGGCATGGTGGGCCCAGCTAACCTGACGAAGCTTCAGGAGAGGCATGTGCAGCGTGACTGCAGCCCTGCTGGCGGTGGATATTGTCAGAGCATGACTGTGATGCAGGCAGGGACGCGAACCGGGTACCAAGCAGGCAGGCGCCAGGGGAGGAGGGGTCCTGAGCGTCACGTGGGGTGTTATAGCCCATGCTGCTGGGTCAAGGCCTTGGCTGAAGGGTTTTTAACAGGAAATGATAGATGTCTTCCAGAAATCACTGTAGGTGACAATTACATTTGGGGAAAGCAAATACAGAAGGAAAAGAAACAGTCAAGAGGGTAATGTGACAGTGGAATTGAGAGGTGATGGGGTTTCTCACACACTGAGGGCAGGGGACATGGGGCATTCCAGTGAAAATGTTGGCAGCCAACCCAGGGAGCCTGAGAAGCATGGACACAGGCGGGAGCCACTTGGGGAGAAGAGCAGGCTGAGGGCGAACCCCTGCGCCTCTCCCAGCAGCGAGGCCTGCAAGCCACAGGCAGCATCACAGCAAACCTGCGGAGAACAGGGGGGGCCCAGCGCTGGGAGCGCGGGAGGACTGTGGGCCTACAAAGTCAGGGGCAGCGGAAAGGGCACCGGCCCTGTGCAGGCTGCCCCTCGTGAGGCGTCTCCTGCGGGCCAGCACCAGGCGCCGCACACTCTACTCGATGCTTATTATGCACATTTCTACCTCGTCCCACTCAGGTCACACTCAGTCTGTATAACAGAAGAAGTGGTTAGCATCCTATTTTCTGATGTAAGGCCCAGAGAGGGCAAGTGACTTATCCAATGTCACTTGACTTGTCTGTAGCAGGGCCAAGATTCAAACCCCCATTGACCTCACACCAGGGCCCGTTTTAAAAGAACTAAATTTTACAACACAGAACTTGGTTGTGGCCCTTGTAAAAGCAAACCCGAGGCTATACAACTGTGGGGGACACAGGGAGAGAGGCAGTAAGAGAGAGCTGGACTTCCACGCAACAAAACTGACAAGGAGGAACACCAAACAGAGGATGCTGTCCCTACAGGAGGAAGGCTCGGGGTGTGAGGGAGGAAAGCCAGTGTAGAGAAAGCATCCGGAGGTGAGGCGAAGGGACGGAGGGACCACGGGGACAGGGAGTGCTGGCCCACCAGAGGGACAGCTCACTCCAGAGGCTGGAGGGAAGGCGGGGAAGAGGGGTGCTGCTGCCTGGATGCTTTGCACTTGAATGGAATCCATACGCTCCCCATCTTCCTATCATTTACCGAGTCCTTTTCTTATTCTCTATGGTTTCCCTTAAATTCCTCTTACTTTGAACATGGCTTTGAGCACCACTGTCTCAATTACAGAATTCTGTCTTTACAGTATGAATGATTATTTCTTTAGACCTGAAGGCCCACCACCCGCATGGTTGGGTATTCCCTCTGCTCCCTCAGTGCCCTGCAGAATGGGAAGAGTCTCTCAGTTTCTCCTCCTTCTATAGTGTCTGGAGGCAAACATTTTTCTCAGGTTTTCTAAAATATGTTACTTTGCAGAGAAACAGATGGAGTGCAAATAACAAAAGTATCACCCCAATGAAAGGCGTCCCCATTATTCTGAGCAATGTAAATACAACGAGACCCTGCCCTTTTGTATTCAGAGGCTCTACGACTCTGAATGAAATCAGTCATTTCGTTCCACTGAAGGCTAATCCATCTTTATCAACGTTATTCTAGAAATAACTACCTTTTGATTGCCTCACCTAATGTTAATAATCAGCATGCCCTTATCTGGTTGGTTTTTTCTCATTTACTTATGTGTCTGTGGTCACCTTGTTTGCCCAGCACAACGGACAGTCACACATACCTGTGGAATGGAAGGATGCTCTCTTTGGCCCCAGCCCCCTGAAGACCACCTCATTAGAGGCACCACAATGTACAATACTGGAATCTGACAGAGCTACGAGCTGGATGCCGAGACCAGTCCCATGCCTTCAGCCTCATTATTGCCACATCCCAATAAATGTAACCAACAGACTCTTCTAAAATAAGTATTTAAAAAGAAAAAATCCACAGACTAAAGATTTATATTTGTTTTTAAATCAGTGGACCTAGAAGCCCTAGAAGACTAAACACTAGTAGTTTGGACCTATCCAAACTGCAACAGCTATTCGACTATGGCCCTGAAAGAAAACATGACGGGAAAGAGTGTGTGATCACCCCCATTCACCCTGGGTGCTATCTACAGTGAGAATTAGATTTCCAACATTTGCACAAGCACGTAAGTGCTTTAGCTGATTTGAAGGAAGCCAAAACATAAAGCATGGGTCCGCAGTGTTCCTTGAAATGTCTATATTTAGACAGCGACAAGGTCAGATAATTCAAGCAAACTCTATAGAGAGCTATTAAATAAGCTTTTTAAGTTGAATAAAAGTTAGAGACAGTGTTAGAGTATCCTCCCTCAAACACTTGCATAAAATATTCTCATATTGCTGAATTCTTCTGCTCTAATTTTTAGACAGTGTCAGCTATCCTATTTTTCAGGCGCAAATATGGAAGCAGCAAGCAGAATGTAAATCCTTGATATAAAGAACTCATGCCTGGAGGGGCATTAACAACAGGAGAACAGGTAAAGGGAAGAGAGGCCCTGAGGACATCTTCTGTTCCAGGTATTTCCAGGAGGCATCCGGTTACAACAGATTCTGACAGCAGTTTCATCAAAATGCTTCTAAATGATATCTTTGTTCTTCTTATGCAATAAAAAATGGGTTCCTATTTCCTGATTTCATATGGAAATGCATTTAGACAAAGGCCAATGAAAATCTGCTAGGAAAAAAAATTAATACACCGTCTTCCACAAGTGGATAGTTTTCTCTGAGTCTGTGGCTTCCTCCCACCACCAGCAGGTCAACTCTTACTATAGATGAACAGTGCAGGCTGGACAGAGAGACACTAAGGATGGCTAGGTGCCCTGTATTTCTTTCCACATGCTTCACTGTTTTCTATAGTACTTCTTTCCTTTATTAGCAATGATTGCTGAAAGTTGACTATAATTATAAGTTCTAATTATTATTTTATAATCCTTTAAAATGCATTAAAGGGCAATTTATACAACATAGAAACAGTTCATCCTAATGTAATTATCTAAAAGCTTTTTAAAACCATCAAAATGTTTTTAAAAAACAGATCCAAACATGACTAATTCCTTGTCCAATATACGCAAAGCAATGTTTTTGGCAGGGAATTTATAATTCACTCCAGTTAAGTAATTAATAAAAATATATTTAACAATGAATTAATGCACTGCATTATATAGGCAGTTAAGGTTGAAAGTAGTACTAAGCATTATGTAAGACAACTAAATTTTAACATGGAACATCAAATTACACACCAATCACCACCTTTCAAATCTATTTTTCATAAAGTAATTTCTATTATTGTATAAAAAATTCAATATAAAGCAGTCATATATTTTATATATTATACACACATATAAATTATACACACATATATAATACATATATACATACAATATACATGCATTATATATAATATATAGTAAACATGTGTACATGTCCTATATATACATGTATAATACATATACATGTTGCATGTGTAAATACATGTGTAACATATACATTATATATGTATTAATGTGTATGGGTATGTATATGTATACATGTATACACACACACACACACATATCCAAAAAATAATACAACCACAACATTCTCTTCTAGAGACAGAGTCTGCTTTTTTATCTTTTGTTTGACCTGTACTGCCAGTGTTAATAAAAGCACCTTTACAAATCAGCAACAGTGGGACTTGAACCATAGGAGAGGAAAACACACACCACTAGTTTCTAGTCAAGTGTATAACTTGCAGTTATTAAATCACGTAGTCAAGGGTTTTGTTACAGGTTTTGGTTGATTTTCCAGATTTTTCACAGCAGGTGGGTGTTTCATCTGAATAGGTCAGCCATCCACAGAAGGCCAGCAAATCTTGCATAGCCACCACTGTTTAGAAGGGCAGGAGGATATTTTAGGAAAGAAGCATCTTTTTCTTTGATCTATGCCATTAGCACAGTAAATAACTACACTTAACGACTATAACTGATTTACCACAGAGGTGCCATATGAGTCCTGCGCTTTGCCTGGGATCAGCTGAGACCCATATTAGATCAGTCCTTCTAGAAAATAACCTCCCAGTTTTTCAAATCTATCTTCAGGTCTCAGTTCACTGATTTCATTTTCAATATAACAAGTTTAATTAATTAGTGTCTTTCAGTGCTATGAGATTTCACTGTTTTTCCACTGAAGTCCAGGTAAAGGGATTCTTCCAGTGGCCTATTACTGCCCTGAGGAGAACTAATTCCTGATCTGACCAACCTTACCTTCTCTGCAGTGATGACAACAGTCATTCTCATCCAGGGATTATATGCCCCCAAGGGGATAATTTACAAGGTCTGCAAGGACATTTTTTAATTGCCCTGGTCGTTGGGGGAATACTACTCTCATCTAGGGAGTGGAAGCCAGGAATGTTGCTCAACATCCTATTGCACAAAGACTAGCCCCACAACAAGGACCTATCCAACCCCGAATCCAGTTGAGGCTAGAAATCCTGAACTATAAAAGATTTAAGGGTCAATATTTCTACTTGGACAATAGCAGAAAACCTATGCCATAATTTTAAAAAGGGTGACTTTCCAACACATCTTCTGGTACTGATCTTGGATATGCAAAGAGTAGCCAATTATAGCCTTACTTTTTGAAAAAACTATTGCTTAGTCTGCTGAAAAAAAAAGTATTTATAAAATCTTACATACAGTTTTATAGTTGATATTTATGTTCTCAAAAAAAGACTAAATCACCTCAAGAAAATTCCTCAGGGAAACAGCCTTTTGTTTTTTCAGGAATGCAATTACACTTAGATTCTCCATAAATTCATGTAAAATGATAAACATTTAACGTATCATTTCTTGCTCCCCCCCCCTTTTTTTAAACAAGCTGGCAAAGCAAAGAACAGTCAAACCACAGAATTTATCAAACAGATACACATGGCATCTGGATGGCCTGAAAGCCACCAAACCACACCTCAGACTCTTGCAAACAGTACTTCCTGGGAAGCAAGGCTTCACTGGAGAGCCAAGGGCATACACTAAAGGGGACAGGACAGCCCCAGAGGGCACGTACACACTGTCCCGTCACCAGACTCTTCTCTCATTCTCTCCTAAACAGGAAGAACAGGGCAGCGCTTTTTCTCAGGAAAAATAAATCAAGCTCCAGAGTGTTAATGTGTGTGTGTGTGTGTGTGTGTGTTCCTAAAAGTTTAGAAAAGTTTATCTTGCTGCCAAAATGATGAATGTCAGGGACTGTGGCATTTTATTTTCTAAGATTTCTTGAGTCATTTTGAGGCTTTGCTTTAGTACTGTGGGTCAAGACTCTACAATCTTTGGTCTTGTTCTTACTTCCTCTACCACAGTCAAGAGAATGGGTCATCTTGGATGTTCTGTGTGAAAGGAACCCATGAATACATAAAGATTAGAGCCACCATCCATCTGAAAAGTCATTTCAACGTTAATTAGTGTTTCAAAGAGAAAGGATAACTCTGAGTTGGTGACACGCAGATTGCAACCACATATTTACTGTGGGCAATATGTTATGACCTGAACTCTCCCATTTACTGGATTCTTTTGACCATGTACAATAATATCAAAATCCTCAAAAATACTCATTTTTCTAAATCCAATCTATGAGACTTTTTCCCCATACAAACTGCTTAAAAATTCTTTTGTAGACTTAGGAGAAGTTTCCTCAGTTTTGCTTTCAGAAAAAAAAATTTTTTTAACTTTTTTTCCTTAACCATTGGGAACTAAAAGGGTAGATTCCAACAACACATCTTACTCCAGAAAAATCCTGATTAATTTTTTAAAGGTAGAAAATGAAAGTAAATGTGAATATTTTATACGAATTCCAATATTTATATAACCCAGGGTTGAGGAAGGATTTTCTGGGTTCTAAACTAAAGGCAGAAAGCATGAGCAAAACATTTTATTATATTTAAACACAATCTTTCTGCTCAGCAAAACAAAAGTAAGCAGAATAACAAATTAGAGGGACATTAGAACATATAGGGGCAATATATGTAAAAAAACAAGGATTTATGGAGCCCCTAGAAATCAAAAAGACAAAGATAAACAGTTGAAGAGAAAAATAAAACAAGTATATGCAATTTGTGGAGATATAATTCATAGGTAAACATGAAAAAAACATCAAGCTCATCAGTACTCACAGAAACAAATTAAAACAGAGAAAAGACATGTATTTCCTGCTTATTAGACTGGTGTCCATTCCCAGCAACGGTAACACCCAGTGACGGTGAAGCCGTGGGGAGCCGGCAGCGTCCAAATTGCCAGCAGACCTGTAAATTGGTAAAGCCTTTATGGAAATGATTTTACTACATTACTAAAAGATTCAGAAATCTCATTTCCTTTGACTCAGCAATTCCACTTCTAGGGTTTATTCAAAAGAAACAATACAGAAAGCTCATAAAGATGTATGTATTAAATGCATGGTTTATAATTCTTTTTTAACTGAACAACCAGAGGGCTGTGTCTCCGCCTCCACACCTATGTCCAGCTATCACCCCTCACTTGGATTACTGCAACAGCTCCCTAAATAGCATCCCATCCCTTTCCAGCTCATTCTCCACCTGGCAGTCAGAATGAGATTTTAAAAACAAAAGGCAGGTTACTTCACACACCCAGTAAAAGCCTTCCATGGCCTCCCATTGCTAAGTCCCAACTCCTTACTGCCTGCAGAGAGCTATGAATATCATGACCTGGGATCGCCTTGGGAGCCTCCTCTCCCTACTTCCCCTCAGACACACTTGGAAATTCCTCCAATGGACCAGATGGTCTCTGGGCGTGCTGCTGTTTGCTCTCTGAGAACAAAGTCCCTACACTATTCTACCCATAGCTAACTTATATACCCCAAACATTTTCCAGGGCTCAGCTTAGCAGGCGCATCCTCATGGTAAACCTCTCCTGTCTCTGCCACACTTGAGTTAGATGTTGCTCCAAAGGACACACTGCCACAGTGCCTGAACTTATCCCATACAGCACTGACTGCGGTGCATTGGAACTGTGTGTGGGTCACCGAAGTTTGCTGGCATCTAGGTCACCTTTATCACCGCGTGGCCTATTCAGAGGACACAAAGGTCTGCCTGTGCACCAGCTCCCTCCTTTATTCACAGACCACAACACCAACAACTCTTCCACAGTACATACACCTGGGCGTAGCTGCCTGAGATAGATCCACATTTTTAGACCATTTTTGCAGTTCTTAGGTCCTTTTTAGTTCTTTTTAGCTTTAAGCATTATCAGATGTGATCTCCATTGTTTTGGAAACAATGGATTTGGAGATCCTACATAGTTTCTTTCATTCTTTTTTCTAGGACAAACTATTAAAATCATATCAATAGAGCACATCATATTAGGTCAGCTTTCTCAAACCAGCAAGAGAATTTAAAAAACAGTTCCTTCATTCCAGACCCTCTGGTAATGATCAAAGATGAAAAGCAACCTAAATGTCCCTTAAGAGGAAACTAGTTAAAAGAATTACACATCAAGACAGTGGAGTACTGTGCAGGCATTAAGAACGAGAAACTCTTCATAGACTGACTTGGAAATTATCAGGAAGTAGTGTGAGGTGAAAAACAAGCAACGTGATGGACAATCTTGTAATATGCTGCTGTGTCTAAAAAGGGCAGGCCCATCCATTGACTATCTCTGGAAGCACACACTTGTGGGGAGGGAAACTGAGGGGCCAGGGCCGGGATGGAGAGGGAGACTTCTCCTTGTATAACCCTACTGTTCAGACTTGTTTGTTAGCATGCTACGTATTTCAATGACGGCTTTCTGTGGATTCTTATTTAATTAACTAGGTAGAAATGTCTGGCGAAACTCTTCATATGAGAAGCACAAAGGCTAATTTTAACATACCGCACTCCCCCTCCCCCACACAAAAAATCCTTACAATTTCCATGCTCTGGAACAAGGTTCTCATATGCAGCGGTCCCTGCCAGGTAACTAAAGTCCATCTCAGAGGAGGGCTGTGGCTGGCCTTGTCTTTTGGGTCTGCTCTGCTCCTCTTTCTAAGTCCTTCATCTGAGAATCTCCTGAGCCAACAGCCGCTATAAAATACTGCCCCTGTCTAACAATACTTAGGTACATTCCATTTTCTTGGAGGCAGTGGGTAACTAGTATGGTTTCTTCCCAGAAAGTGGTGCTGAAATCAACCTTAAAGGAAAGGTAAAAGTTAAGAATTCATACAGCCAAATTGTCCTAACTATAAATTCTGCCTTAGTGCTCATATTATCATAAACAATGGATAGACCAAGGAAAACAAGAAAGAAAAAAAGAGGGAGAAAAAAAAATCCTTCATTCCAATGGGCTTTTCCTTTTCCTTTGACTTGGCACAGCCAACGTGGCAAGACAACAGGGCAGGCTGATTTCCCCTTGACTAAAACTGTGATCTAGATTCTGTCTACAACTAGTAAGTTGTAGACCAGACTTCAAAGTTGCTTTTCCTACACCTTAAAGACACGTGCAAGGGAATATTGTGCTCTAGATCGCCTATGTATCCCGGTACCAACCAGATATCATGCTCACCCCATACAAACCAGCATATGACTACACAGTGGAGGCCCATTCCCAAAGTAGAATTGCAATGAATGGAGAGAAAATTCAGCAGAAATTCCAAACAAAATAATGATAATCATGAAGCATCTTACTTCTGTCTTCATGCTGAGATGAAAACAAATACCTCCCAAAAAAAAAAAAAAACATAAAACCTGCTAAATCTAATTACCAAGTTGTTGGGTTTTTTTTTTTTTATTACCAAGTTTTTTTAAGTGATACCATTAAGGGGCACCTGGGTGGCTCAGTCGGTTGAGCATCCAACTTCAGCTCAGGTCATGATCTCACAGTTGGTGAGTCCAAGCCCCGTATTGGGCTTGCTACTACCAGCCTGTTAGTGCAGAGCTCACTTCGGATCCTCGTCCCCCTCTCTCTGCCCCTCCCTCACTTACGCACTCTCTCTCAAAAAATAAATAAAACCTTTTAAAAAATGATACCATTAATTCAACATTATCCAAAACATGCTAGAGAAATAATGAGAATTCCAAAAATTCTTAAGCGAGAAGAAAAAAAAATCAGTCCAATTGTCTTATAGAACAATCAGTTGAAATAATATTCATAAGTTGTTAATACCAAAAGAGGATATTACTAACACAAAATAAGGACAGATGTGGAAAACTGGGTCCTTGAAACATCACACATGTTTACAGCTGATACTATATAAACCAACTAGTAGAATGATTTCATATCCAGGCCTGACAAGCATATATAAATTCAGATTCAACTTAAAAATTACCTGAGAAGTTATTTTCTATCAGAACTTACTCTATGCCTTACACTATACAAAATGCTTTCATATTCAGTATCTCATCTAATCCTTAAAACAATCGTATCAGGTAGGTATTATTAGTCTCCTACAAAGGAGAAAACAGAGCATAAAAAATACTGGAGACGGCTGAGGTCACTCAGGTCATAAATGGTAGCACCAGGCCCGGAACCTGACCCTTAGCCCCTAAGGCTATGCCTTGTCTCTATAATGTCAACAGATGTTAATGAAACTGCATTTGGACAGAACAGTGATAATGTACTCAGGTTATTTTATCTGTGATAGAGAAGACTATATTTAAATTGCTTCTATAGGAACAGACCTTTTATGTACTTCTTTCTAAGTGAGAGAAGCAAATGAGTAAGGAAGACAAAAAAAAAAAAAAGACTAAAAAGAGATCAACCAATAAATAATAAGCATCATTTAATGGTCCCTCTTTGATCCCATATATCTTTTTCTAAATTCAAGTCAATTAAATGTGGCCACTAGTTTTTGTGCTGACATATGTGCCACACATGGATTTAAGTACAAACTGGATTCCTACCCTCAAAGACCTTATAATCTAGCCAAAGAGTAAAACCTGCAAATACAAAATTACCAAATAATTTCATGCAGATTCAAGTGAAAGAAGAAATAGCAATCCAGAGGAAAAAGGAAAGACATCTCCCTGGGAAGGGGGCTCAGGGGGTAAGGGCTCTGCTGAAGATGGACATGTGGGTGGGGGACTGGGAGCTGGCCAAGGGAAGAGAATTCCAAGCAGAAACATTCCTATGAGGAGACAAGGCCCCACACCCCAACCGGCAATCACAGAGGACAGAGTGCAGGCTGACTTCACTAGAATATACATCTCACAAGATGGCCTAACCGAATGCACACTGGAGGTGAGCAAAAAAAAAGGGGACAAAGACAGCTCCAAGATTTCTTGCTTGCGTCTTGGAAACAATGCCATTAACGACACAGGAACTACTGCAGAAGCAGGAGACTTACTGGAGTCTTAACGTTCGGGACATGCGGAAGTTCAGGAGGGTTCTACGAGGCATAAGAAAACCAGGGACTCAGGTTTCAGAGAGGCGACAGGGTTCACAGATCTGAGAAGTAGTCCCTCAGGGAGTTTCCAGAACTCTAGGTTAACTACTCTACGTTCTACTTCTTAGAAAAGAAAAAAACACTGAATTGTGGTAAAAGCTCTAGGAGTTTAAGCAAACAGTATGCTATAGTGCTCTTATTTACAGCAGTTCTGATCAAAACAAGGAGATACGATCAGCAAAGGTCCTATTCATACATTTGTTGGACTGCAGATCCACAGACAGAATAAATAACAATTAGGAGAGTTTTAAACACAGCTGTTCCCAATATTGGCTCTTGCCTGCAGTAGTCGAGGGAGGGCCACTGTTTTCTCTCAGCCACAAGTATTTGTGCACTTAGAGCACTCCCTCAAAATCTGGGTGTTCTTCCATTTACTAAGGAAGTCTTCCCTGTCTTCAAAATGAGGGAACAAAAATAGGAACCCATGAGGTTACTTCCCAAAGTCAAATGGAGAAATAATCAAAAGCATACTCTAACTTGCATTAAATGTTTTTTAGACAAAAAGAAAAGGGAATAAGCTAGGAGCACGTACCGCCGAAGAGCCCCGTTCCAGGTCCTGAGGGCGGAGACACACTAGGCAATTGTGACCGGAAGAACCCAGCTCTAAACTGAGAATCATGTGGCCCTTCTGCGTCCTTGTGCTAGCCCCCTCCCACAATGTTTCTCCATCTATAAAGAGAGGCGTGGGCCTTCTGACAGTCCCTGAGAACCTATGGGAGGTACCCGGCGGGCCTTGCCTGGGGAGTCCAGGAGCACTGTGGAAACAAAGCCTAGGGCTTGGAGTTCCAGGCGAGGCCTGGCCGGGCAGTGGAGATGTGCACCAGCTAGCCACTTGCTCCACATGCTCCTTTGGATTCAAGCATGGAGTAGGCTCCTTCACCTGAACTAGCCCCTGTGTCAGGACACAGAGAGTGTTCCCCTTTCTGCAAGTTCTGGGAGGCCTGGGCTTCCCCAATCCTCCCAGACTGGGGAAGAGTGGGAATTACTCCCGCCTCACACAGGAGACCGGGAAGAACAGCACATCAACGGCTATCAGAGAAGGAGGAAATGTTGGCAGACACATCCGTGCACAGGGAAATCAGGACAAGCACCAATGGCTGCAGTTCAGAGTGAAATTTGGGAGGCTTTTTTTTCCCTTTTAATAATGACTCCAAAGTGAGTCTGCATTCCAAGGCGACTTCCAGGGTGTTTGAAGACTTCACCAAGATGCTCTGGCTCTCACCTGTCTTCCCAGGAGCCCTTTCAGGATATGACATATGTTCTCATTATGCAGAGAACTGCACAATGGAGCACTGAACCCTGAGTTTCAGGAATGTGCCAGTCTCAGTTGCTCTGGTATCTGGATGCTCTGAGGCAAGTCCTGGCATACAGCAATTTCGCTACGGGTCCCCTTCCCGTGCTCCTTCCTAGGCCATGTGCTTTCCTGATGAGCTTCACCACTGCCAGCTCCCCAGCCTCCCCCGCTCTGCAACTAAGTGTGCTCAGACCTCTCCTACTGATTTCTTCTAAACCTGTCCTCGGGGTCCCCAGCAACAGTCCTCCGCCAAACCATTCGTAACTAACCTTGAGAAAACGTCTAAACTCACAGCCTCTCCTCTTCTGCCTGTTACTCACTCCTCAAACTGTCACTCCACTGAAATGGATATTTTGCCAAGGGCACTTACAACCTCGGCAATACTGAATGCAGCAGGTGTCTCCAAGTCCTCATCTCCATAATAATAACGATGCTATCACCCAATGTTTACTGAGCACTTCTTGTATGCCAAGTATGATACTCCAAACCATGCATACTTTATCTAGACTTCACTACCAGTTGATAAAGTAGGTTTACAATTATACCCTTTTTATACATCAAACCTTTGAGAAGTAGAGTGACATGCACCCAGTGTCACACAACCTGTGAGCAAGGCAGTCAGGACTGAGAATATAAGCTCAGCTCTGAGCCCAAGCCCTCAGCCACTAGAGCCTGCTGCTGCTTCTCTGCAGTATCAGAATGTAGCCCTTCGCCATTCCCAATGCTTCCTCCTGATTCCTCCTTGGTCTCCATTTGGGGCTGCTGTTTGTGTACCCTGAAACACTGATGTCCTCTGGTTCTGTCCTTGCCTCCTCATCCCCAGAGTGTGCTCATCCAGTCCCTGGCTTCAATTATTACTCACAGAATCAAAATCTGTCCCTCCAGCCAGTCTATTGATTGGTCTCTTCAACTGGTCTACTGTCACATCCACAGGTGCCCCAGGTTCAATGCACTGTCCTCTACTCACTCCTCACCAGTGTTGCAGTCGCCTATCGCATAGGCTGTCATGGTCTCCCCCAGGGCCTAACACTGAGGCTAGCGGATGGGAGGTGCTCCCTCGGCAATTATGAAATTAATTAGTGTGGAGCCTTTGGCTGCCTCCCTAGACCTCAGTTCCTCACTTGGAAACCAGACTTGGATCAGGGAATGGAAGTGTGTTACATCCTGTAAGCTGCCCTTTGTAAAATGGTCTGTAGCAAAATAAGTGGACACGTGCTGTATGTCTGCCTCTGCACAATTCACACTAGACAGCATAGTAAAAGCTCTCTCAGTCTATTGTTATTGTTTAATAAGGGTCTCTAGCCCTTTTCCAGGAATATCCCAGGCTCTCCAGAGGAAGTGGTTCCATGGGGATGAATGTTTCGGCAGGGGCACCTGGGTGGCTCAGTGGGTTAAGCATCCAACTGCAGCTCAAGTTATGATCTTGGGGTTCTTGAGTTTGAGCCCTGCATCAGACTCTGTGCTGACAGCTCAGGGCCTGGATCCTGCTTCAAATTCTTTGTCTCCCTCTCTCTCTGATCCTCCCCTCTCACACTCTGGCATTCTATCTATCTCTCAAAAATAAGTAAAGATTAAAAAATTTTTAAATAAATAAGTGTGAGTCAATAGGCCATTTCTGTTTTGTGAACTTGAAACAGTCATCTGGGCCACTTTAGAAAACATCTGTCAATTCCTCAAAAAATTAAACAGAGTCACCATCTATGACCCATCAATTCCAGTTCTAGGAATATAGCCAAAGAGAAATGAAAACACATGTCCACACAAATATACACAATGTTCATGTAGCATTACTCATAATCATAGCTAGAAGGTGGAAATAACCCACATATCCATCAGGTGATGAAAGGACAAACAAAATGTGGCAGATCCGTATGATGAAATATTATTCAGCCATAAAAAATAATAAAATACTGATACTACCTTCTACAATAAGGAAGAACCATGAAAACGTTATGTTAAGTGAAACATGCAAACTGCCAAAGACCACAGAGGGTATGATTCCATTTATATGAACTGTCTAAAATAGGCAATTTAAAGACACAGAAAGTAAATTTGTGGTCACCAGGGGTTGGGAATAACTGCTAATGGGCAAGATATTTCTTTCAGGGTAGATAAAAATGTTCTAGAATTAGATAGATAGTGATGACAGTTGCACAACTGTGAATATACTAAAAACCAATGGAATGTACACTTTAAGAGGGTGCATTTAATGTAGGGGAATTACATCTTAGTGAAAAAAAAAGGCACAGTGGATAACTGCAATGAACAAAATGAACAATGAAGCTCATCTTTATAACTTGAACTGGTTAAGATAAATAGGTGTGCCAACAAGACATGTCAATTAACCCTAGTGACTTAGGTCATTCACACTAAATAACAAAGACAAGAACAAAAAACCTATACTTAGTAGATTTAAGTTCTATATACATGAAGTAAAGCGGAACAGAAGCTGAAATTCAGACCTAAAGGTATCTTCTAATACCCAGGAAGAATCGTTGCTTCAAGAGTATCAGTGACTTACACTGACAATGCTGGTAAACCACTTTCTATCCTGCCTGGGAACAGCAAGGGCCCGTACAGAGCTGAGGCAGACATCCGTCGTCCTTCATTTTCTGTGCGAACGGGCACAATCAGCAGGTGACTGTAGGTTATAAAAAAGTTAACTTGTTCACACAGCTGACAGTGCCAATGCCTAGAATGCTAAAGTCCTAGACTTCTAATTTAGATTTTACTCTTTTAGTTAAAGATACCATATGACCTAAGAGCATTTTGTATTCACTTAAATACAGAGAAAAAATTTATCCTGAAAAGTCCAACAGAAAATGATTGAAAGAGATGGGCCTATAGGACATGGCTTTTAGTACTTTCTAAGCAAGCCACAAAAACTAAGGATAAAACCTGAATATGCACTCTTTGACCCAGGAAGATTTCCTGTAACTCCATGATTTTAAAGGTCTAGATAATTCGAGTCATAAAGGTCTTCACTCCATAGTTTTCATCTAACCAGCCCCTATACTTATTCATTTACTCATTCTACTAATGTTTTTTGCACTCCTACTATGTGCCAGGCATCAGGCCTCATGCTAGGAATACAGAGGTGAATAAAAACAGAGACTGTCTTTGCATTAGAAGGTTCTTAGACTGGTGGACAAAACAGTCATCAATCAAATAATAACACATATAAGATATGCAGTAAACATTATTTATTTAGAAGTTATATAAGTTCTGAGAAAGCTGAGCCTTGCAGCAATTATTAGGATTCTCTAAGCTTTATCTTATTTAATGTCATGCAAGGGAATCTTAATAAAAGAAGACATTAGATGTTAAATTTTTATTACATTAACTTGGAAAAAATCAATAAAATTGCTCTAGATATGGCTACAGACTGTAGTCTATTTGAAATATATCTATATAGATCTGTATCTATATAGATACAGATATAGATATATTATTTTAGATACAAATATACATATATAAAGGGTATATCCACTCATATTTTAGTGAGAAAGACTCATCAAGAGAGGTTTAGAGCTAGATTGAGTTTAAATTAAACAGTTTCTGTTTGAAGTTGATAGCAGCCTATATAAAATCAAAGTCAGATGGTAAACAACATTAATGAAAATGGCAGAGTAGGGAACTCTGAAAGTTCATTGCTCCATAAAAGCATCAAATAAACTGGCAAAACTGTGGAAATAACCAAAATATTGCAGCAACCAGGGGAACACTTAATAAAAAACAGCTAGATCTCGGCAGGAAAAGCCGGCCACTTGGTGGTATTATAAGTTACCCCGGCCCCGGCCCCTGCTCTCCAGCTCAGCGAAGGGCCTTGAAGACAAAAGCCCATATTCCCAGTACAGATACCATTACCAGAAGCAGTAGAGAGAAGCCTGTTCTGAAAGAACTGTGGTTGTGGTTGTTTGTTGTGATCTGCCTGGTTGCTTCAGCTCGAAGGGCTCCACCACAGCTCTCCAAACTTGGTACTCTACCAAAGCTGAGGTGGCTGCCAGAGGGGGTTGTCAAAAACACTCAAAAATAAATCTACTAGTAGCTGCTGCCTGGGGCAATAAATAACTGTTGAAGTAAACAATGAACAAACCAAAAGCTTGGGAGGAAAATTTGGGGATTGAGACGGTTTCTCAAGCAAATATTTTAAAAAGATCACACATAGAGGGGGTATACCTCAGTGGAAGAGCATTTCACTAAAAAGATCAGACATATTCCTGGAAATTTAAACAGTCAAGTGCATGCATGGGCCTAAGTACATGCTCAGGAAAGCCCTGAGATAACCTTAAACTTTCACCTCTGGCTGACCCCCGAGTTCTGTGCATGCAGGAGGTAAAGGCTAAGGCGGAGTTATCAACGTGTATCCAACGTGTATCCGATCACTAGCTAGACACTGAGCTAACAGAATACAGACAGCAACAGCCACTCAGGACAAAGAATACAAACTGCTCAAAATTGGTATAGAAAAGTCACAAAACAAGCAAGGAGCAACTACAAGTAGCAACAAACCCAGGGTGGGGGGGGGGGAGGGGGACAGGTGCGGGTAAAAAGGATCTAATTTCTAAAGTTGCCATGCTACAATATTAAAAATATCCAATTTTACACACACACACACACACACACACACACACACACACACACACACACACACAAATTCCACAGCACATAAAGAAACAAGAAAATACAGCTCATGTACAGGGTGGAAAAGACCACTAATAGAAACTGTCCCTGAGGAAGCACACACATTGGCCTCATTAGACAAAGACTTTTTTTTTTTTAATTTTTTAAATGTTTGTTTATTTTTGAGAGAGAGAGGGCTCAACCGGGGAGGGGCAGACAGGGGAAACATAGAATCTGCAGCAGGCTCCAAGCTCTTAGCTGTCAGCACAGAGCCTGATGCAGGGCTTGAACTCATGAACCAGTGAATTCATGACCTGAGCCAAAGTCAAATGCTTAACCGATTGAACCACCCAGGTGCCCCTAGACAAAGACTTTAAATGAACTACTTTAAATATGCTCAAAGAGCTAAAGGGAACCATGTACAAAGAACTAAAGGAAAATGGTGTCTTATCCAAAAGAGATTATCAATAAATAGACAAGAATGATTATATTTTTTAAAGAACCAAATAGAAATTCTGGGTTTGAGCTTCTGCACGGCAAAGGAAACAACCCACAAAACTAATAGGCAACCAACGGAATGGGAAAAGATAGTTGCAAACGACATATCAGATAAAGGGTTGATATCCAGAATCTATAAGGAACTCACCAATCTCCACACCCAAAAAACAAACAACCCAGTGAAGAAATGGGCAGAAGATATGAACAGACACTTCTCCAAAGAGGACATCCAGATGGCCAACAAACATATGAAACGATGCTCAGCATCCCTACTCATCAGGGAAATACAAATCAAAACCACACTGAGATACCACCTCACGCCAGTCAGAGTGGCTAAAATGAGCCAATCAGAGAACTCTAGATGCTGGCGAGGATGTGGAGAAACGGGCACCCTCCTACACTGTTGGTGGGAATGTAAACTGGTATAGCCCCTCTGGAAAACAGTGTGGAGGTTCCTAAGGAAACTAACAATAGAACTCCCCTATGACCCAGCAATAGCACTGCTAGGAATTTACCCAAGGGATACAGAAATGCTGATGCATAGGAGCACATGTACCCCAATGTTCATAGCAGCACTCTCCACAATAGCTAAACATGGAAAGAGCCTAAGTGTCCATCAACAGATGAATGGATCAAGAAGATGTGGTTTATCTATACCATGGAATACTACACGGCAATGAGAAACAATGAAATCTGGCCATGTGTAGCAACATGGATGGACCTTGAGGGTGTTATGCTGAGTGAAATAAGTCAGGCAGAGAAGGACCAATATCATATGTTTGCACGTATAGGAGGATTAGGAGGATCTTAACAGAGGACCAAGGGGGAGAAGAAGGGGGGAAATGGTGGGGGAAAGGGAGAGAGACAAACCATGAGAGACTCTTGAATGCTGACAAAAACTGAGGACTGATGGATGTGGGGGGGAGGGGGGATGGGCATGGAGAAGGGCACTCGTGGGGATGAGCACTGGGTGTTATGTGGAAACTAATTTGACAATAAACTATTTATAAATAAAAAAAAGAAATTCTGGGTTTGTAAAGTACAAGAACTGAATGAAATTTACACTGAGTAAGCAGAAGAAAGAATCAGCAAACCAGAAGATAGGTTAATTGATGCCACCAGCTCTGAAATGCAGAAAGGACAAAAGAATGACGAAAAATGAGCACAGAATAAGAAACGTCCAGGATACCACCAGTCCCACCAGCTGGGAATTCCAGAAGGACAGGAAAGAGAAAGGAGCAATAAGAATGTTTTAAAACATAATAGCTCCCCAAATGTGATGAAAAACTCCCCAAATATGATGAAGAACAGAAGAACTGATGTTCACTTAGGGGCAAAACTAACACAAGCAGTTGTGTGAGGCGACTGAACTAAGCCGCACGTCACTGGGTATTTCTGTCACAGGAGGAGTGAGAGTTCAATGAAACAAAATTCTTTGTGAACAAAAGTCCAATGAGAGGCGAATGCTGTGGTGGCTCTAACAGCTCTCTGCTACAGATCCTCCAGATAATAAGAGGAGGCAGCAGACAGAAATCCAGACGTCTGTCCAGGCACCCCTGGCCGCTCTCACTCACCAGCTTCCAGGCTTCTGCTCTGTACTATGTTCCTGCTTCCTTCACAGCTGCGGGCTGCCTGATCCACCCCAGTCCTCACACCCTTGTTTCCTGACGTCTCACACACAAACACACACACACACACACACACACACCCTCTCAGACCGGTTGCCTGTCCCCACCCCTACTTTCAAATCACTAGAGTAGCAAGCAGCCACAGTGCCAAGGAGGTTTGCCTTATCCCTCTGGCGAGGGGCAAAGGACTGAGATGCCTGCCTTACATGTTTCAGGGAGACTGACCCACCCTGGCAGGCTGGGGAGTCCAACACAAATCATATTTCAACCAAAGGTTGGAGGTGGGGCAGGAAGGGAGCTAATTTTAAGTGCTTAAAACATGTTATTATACTCAGTAATCTTTTAAATTCATTCTTAGAGGTTGTTATATCTTAGATATTTACTAAGGAAGGGCTGCTATTTTCTCCAATAATCTGTTTTATAACTCTAATTTTATAGCAGGTTATCAATAGGACATCAGGGCTCCATATGAAAAATTTTGCCTCCAGAAGCTTTTTGTTTGTTCCAAGTATCAATGGATGCCTTCATGGAAGAGTGATGAAAGAGAGGGTCTTTAGGGGCACCTGGGTGGCTTAGTCGGTTAAGCGTCCGACTTTCGCTTAGGTCATGATCTCACAGTTCGTGGGTTCGAGCCCCGCGTCGGACTCTGCGTCGGAGCCTGGAGCCTGTTTCAGTCTGTGACTCCCTCTCTGACCCTCCCCTGCTCACGCTGTCTCTCTCTCTCTCCTAGAAATAAATAAAAAACATTTAAAAAAAAAAAGAAGAAAGAAAGAGAGGGTCTTTAATTAACTCCCATAATTTGATTACTTCTTTTGAGGTAGCATATTTAGCTGTCTCTAAAAAGATTTTTTTTCCTAAAACATAATGTGTTCATTTTAATTATTGTGGGCTAAGAAAGGAATCTGTGCCTATTTATAGATAGAATGCTTCATTTGCCCATTGCCAATTGTGATTTTTCTATTGACAGAAATATACTGGCAGGATATATTTCAATAATGCCAAAGCTTCTGAGCCCTCTCTTACACATGTTACACTATTAACAAATACATACATAGGAAGATTAACTTCCTAAATATAGCCTCCTCCATAGCCATATTTGGTGGAATTATAAAATCTTAAGATAGATTTTTTTTTTTTTTTGGTCAAGGGAAGAATCTTTAATGAGCATTAAGAGGCAAAACGTATTATCTAAGAAAGATCTATCCAGTTAGAAAAGCATGAGGAGATTTCAAATCTTTAAAGCTACATTTTTAGACCATTTAAAAACTTCTGCATTCTTTTAAAATTTTGAGGGGGGTTATATCTTAAAATAGATTTCAATTCACCATTTCTATTACAAACTCTAAATTGCGGTGAAATCTGAATACTAAAATCCTGCTTATTGAGTAAGTTTTAACATAACAAAAACTGCAGACCCAAATTCTATTCTAGCAGTAAAGATTCTGCTTTGCAGGGTTAATTTTCTAAGTTCATAACCATTAAAAATCATGAATTTTCCTCTTCCCCACCACAGATTAAAAATAGTTTTTGTTGTATCACATTCTTTTCAAATAGTGGCATGCAACTCTCTCTCTCTCTCTCTCTCTTTTCTTGTCCTACTAAAAATATGTACAACTTAACCAACCTCCTAATATCAAAGCAACTTCAACTTTTTTTCCCCCACAGCTACCAGTTTCCTGGATGTGATTCTTCCACACAGCTATCTTAGTATTTCCTGTGTCCTTACATAAGTAGAAAATTGTTCTATTTGGACCCTTCATGATCAAATTCTCTCTTGATGGTTGCCTAGTTAATTGAAAGAGGTAATGGTAAAGATCATGCTAAAATAATGTGCAACTGTTTTTTGCACTTGCATATGAAAATGAATAGTGATAGCCAGGGAATTTAGAACAAAGTTCTTTTAAGTTCTGTCCTACTTCTAGTTCACATTTTTTTCTAGAACACTGGCAGCAGGGCATCTCCTGTTTTTCTCATCCACATCCCTGCTCAGCCTTTGAGTAATTCTGAAAACATGGTGAAATAGGATCTCCTCTTGGGGAAATCCGGAGGCCATATTCCTCAAAAGACTGTTCTCAGCTCATGTGTTCAATAATTTTACCACTTATTAGATATTTCATCAGCTTGCCAAGAATGGCTATGACAGTCACCAATTTAAGATCCTCCTGAAAGCAGGTAAGTCACATTTCCAGTATCCCAGTCCCTTGACCCTTCGGTCACTATATTTAAAGCTTTCTTATAGGACAAAGGCAGATGATTACAAATAAAGCAATCTACTTGGCACCAACTACTTCAAAGAAAGATCCTCTATCAAGGCAAATTTCTTGTGGAACTGTCCAATTTAAAAGATATGATTAAAATATCTGACCAGAATTTCTCTACCTACCAGGCAGCAGGTATTTTTTGCTATATACACATATATAAGAAGTAGACCACTTGACCCCTTTCCCTTGGAAAAAATTATCACATGGGCTAGATTAAATAAATATTATTAAATAGAATAAAACATGAAATGCTTAAAGATGCTTTTAAGTCAAAATGTTATGCACCTTCTTTTTTAAATGACTTTGACCCATTTTGTTCTGGGATGAAATTCCTAATTCAAACTTTAATTGAAGGTGAGATATAATTTTAATGGCAGGTATCACATTAAATTTCTTCCAAATGGCAAGGATAAAAAAAAACTATAAATGGGATAACAAAACATATTTATAGATTATGATCTGATGCTGAGGAACTGATACTCAAAATGCTTTACTGTATTCTCATGTAGTGGTGGTTATAACACAGTGGTTATCAATATAGCAACACTTATTTATTGATAGTTTTTGAGGAACTCGGTGGCCTCCAGTTAAATAAGTAAATCTATTTTCATTTTAAATAAAAATCCCACACAAGCATCTATACTCCTGAATTCTGTGAGCACATTCTCCCTAGAAGACTGGCCTTCTGTACCCCCACCAATGGCCAAGCCAACGTGCAAGAGCCACTTACAAGGCTCAAGGATCTCATTTCTTCTCTCTTGCATGCTCTCTTTCTAATCTATATCTCTGATTTTTAAACTTTTGGTTGACTTTCCAGTTATTCATTTTCTCAATAAATAGAAGTTTACCATATAATTTATTAAATGATAAATTTACATTTCCCATGACTAAGTTTTAGACTGATGCCACATAGGTGGCATATATGGGTATTATTTATTTCATAATATGCCTGAATGATTTCCAATGGTTTTGTCTATTCTTATGCCACAACTTCCAGAAAATATAATTCTGAAGTTCATATTCACAGAATCTCTGTAGTGAGGATTCCCAGGAAGAATATTTATTCATGCACTGTTACCTGAGGTAACTCTTCCTCACTCAGGGGGAAGCATCTCCAGGAAGACAGAAGCCCACTCAACCAGACTCCAAAAAGTTGAGTCAGAAAAAGCATGCATTTTTTTTTTTAATAAGCCAACTATACAAGCCACAGAATGAACAACCAGAAGGAAGACTAAATATTAAGGAGCTAAGTATATAACTTTAAAAGTAAAATAAAATAAAATAAAGATAAAAGAAATAAAGATAAAACCAGATACTAATGGAACAAAAAGGAAACAGCAGAGCAACAGAGAAGATCAATAAACCTTTTTTAAAAAGATTATGGAACTGGGACGCCTGGGTGGCTCAGTCAGTTGAGGTTCCAACTTCAGCTCAGGTCATGATGTAGCAGTCTGTGGCTTTGAGCCCTGTATGGGGCTCTGTGCTGATAGCTCAGAGACTGGAACATGCTTCAGATTCTGTGTGTGTGTCTCTCTCTCTCTGCCCCTCCCCGCCAAAAAAGAAATAAACATAAAAAAAAAAGATTATGAAACTGATAAACCATGGCAAGTCTAATTAGAAAAAAAGAAAGGACAAATAAAAAATACTAGTAATGAAAAGAAGAACTACATATGTGTTGGATTACAAAAAGACTGGATAAATATTATTTCAATAAATTTTAAAACTTAAGGAATAAAAGCCCCAGAAACTATTGTGCTATTTCTTATTAAAGTGTTATTTATTTGGCAGGAGCACTTTCAACAATAGCTAAATCATGGAAAGAGCCTAAATGTCCATCAACTGACAAATGGATCAAGAAGATGTGGTTTATCTGGTACAGCCCCTCTGGAAAACAGTGTGGAGGTTCCTAAGGAAACTAACAATAGAACTCCCCTATGACCCAGCAATAGCACTGCTAGGAATTTACCCAGGGGATATAGAAATGCTGATGCATAGGAGCACATGGACCCCAATGTTCATAGCAGCACTCTCCACAATAGCTAAAACATGGAAAGAGCCTAAGTGTCCATCAACAGATGAATGGATCAAGAAGATGTGGTTTTATCTATACCATGGAATACTACATGGCAATGAGAAACAATGAAATCTGGCCATGTGTAGCAACATGGATGGACCTTGAGGGCGTTATGCTGAGCGAAATAAGTCAGGCAGAGAAGGACAAATATCATATGTGTGCACGTATAGGAGGATTAGGAGGAACTTAACAGAGGACCAAGGGGGAGAAGAAGGGCGGAAATGGTGGGGGAAAGGGAGAGAGGCAAACCATGAGAGACTCTTGAATGCTGACAAAAACTGAGGACTGATGGATGTGGGGGGAGGAGGGATGGGCATGGAGGAGGGCACTTGTGGGGATGAGCACTGGGTGTTATGTGGAAACTAATTTGACAATAAACTATTTGTAAAAAAAAAAAGAAGAAGATGTGGTTTATATACACAATGGAATACTACATGGCAATGAGAAAGAATGAAATCTGGCCATGTGTTGCAATGTGGATGGAATTCAAGGGTGTTATGCTAAGGGAAATAAGTCAGGCAGAGAAGGACAGCTACCATATTTTCACTCATATGTGGAACAGAAGAAACTTAACAGAGGACCATAGGGGAGAGGAAGGAGTAAAAAATAGTTAAGGAGAGGAAGGGAGGCAAACCATAAGAGACTTAAATACTGAGAACAAACTTAGGGTTGATCGGGGTGGGGGGAGGGGAAAAGTGGTGATGGGCCTGGAGGAGGACACTTGTTGGGATGAGCACTGGGTGTTAAATGGAAATGAACTTGGCAATAAACTATTAAAAAAATTAAAAATTTTTCAGAAACATTAATAAAAATCAAATAAAATAAATTTCCAAAAACATTTTTTCTTAAAGATATATTAAGAAATATTCATTCAAATATTCAAAATAAATTCATTCAAATTCAACAATAAAATTTTTTTTTAAATAAAGTGTTATTTAGTCATTTAAATTCAGGCTCCAAATGAGTAAATTCAAGTTTATGACTCAAAGGAATGAAACTAAAAACTTTACCTACAATATTTCATACTAAGAATTATGATTTATAAATACTGTAAATTTAAGAATAATGTCCACATCCTTTAGCTATTTAGGTAAATAGTTTACCTAATCTGGAATTTTTTCCCTAGTATTTCTATTTCACCTTTGGGATTCTTTAATACAGTTTTATAGATGTTGTCAAGTGATAATAACTTAATAACTTTCTAAAATTTAATGGAGTGACCCTTGTACTTCTATATTTAACATTAACTTTGAATTGCCATATGATTGCCTTATTCCAGGCCCAGGTAAGTTCAAGTACAATAAAGTCAAAGTATTATATCGCCAGAAGAGATTTCAACCCCGCACTTGACAGGTACAAAAACTGAGACCAAATGAGGTGAAGTAACTTCCCAGGTTGTCACATTAACTTTTTTTCTTCCAACACACAAGGTCATAACAATTCTGCACTGGGTGGAACATAATGCCACCCCATTACCTTCACCACTAAGGTGATGGGAACTAGTGTGCTAAAACCCCAATGTGCAGCCCTCTGGGGCATATTATGTAGAATCAGCACAGCCATCAACATTAAGGGGAGTTTTCATACATTATCTAAAAGACTATTGTTTGCACACACAAGAACAATGCCATTATCTTAACATTTCTCTTCTTTTGTCTTCCTGGTTTAAATACCTTGTTGACTGTAAAGTTCATGGTGACAATTTACTCTTCCTTGTAACAGCCTAGCACAATCTTACAGTCTTAACTTTAGCCGCTCAGATTAAGAGTATGAGACTGTGTTAAACAGTCCTCCTTTGATTCTTCAGTTATACAAAAGTTATTATGAGAAGTCAGACAGCAACACAAATAGGTTAAAAGGAGAATAATCAGGCAATCATCTAAAGTCTTGTCTACATAATACTATATTTTCGAGTTCTAAGACATTTGAATGATTCATATGATAAAAAATTTGGCATTGTAGAATCAAAATATGAAGATGTAGTTTCCCCTTTTGCATAAATTTCCAAGATGACTGCTACAATGTCCCTCATGCTAAATGGTCTTCTTCCATGTGACCTTGTACTGTCCCATCAAAAGGTGGGGTCTCATTCCCCTTTCCCTGCATCTGGGCTGGCCAATGATTCACTTGTAACTAAAAGAATGCAGCAGAAGTGACTCAGTGACCTGAGAAGCTAGCAGAAGTGACCTCTAGGTCACTAGCAGAAGTGACCAGCTAGGTCAGTGAGGCCATGAAGGCTGCACCTGGTTCTCTTGGAAGGCTTATTCAACCACCTGAGACCATCACATTGGAAAGGCCACACTCAGGCACTCTGCTGAGCTCAACTTACCCATTATCCCTACCAAGTTGTTCAGTATGGGTGTAAGTCAACTTGGAAGGGGAGCCCAACTGTTTGAGTCACCCAGCCATTCAAGTCTTCCCAGTTGAGGCCCAGATACTGGTGAGCAAAGACAGACACTTTACATGTGTTTTACGCAAACTGCTGACCCAAAGAGTCCACGATCATAATAAAAGGATTACTGTTCATGCCACTAAGTTTAAGGAGGTTTGCTATACAGTTAGGTATGTAGATAACAACAAAATCATATTTGGGCCAGAAACAAAACCGAAAAAACTAAAGGTCTAGATTACAGTTGAGTATAGTTATAGGACTCATCCTTATATTTATTAGCTAGGCAGCCAGATAAACCAGAAGGTTAAAAAGGCCCTTCAGATCTGACCCAACTGAAAGGAAGATCAATCCACTAGTACACGGAGGATGCATATCCTTAACAAAATGGGACCGTTTCCTATGCATATCCGGATCACGAAGGACAGAAAAGGGCTAAGTACCAGGAAAAGGCCAGGACAGGGAAGGAAGAGCCTTTTATAGCATAGCTATCTCGTTCTCCAGTCACTGCCAGGCAACCTACTAAGGAAACTATGAGTCTCCAAGGGGCCCATAAGACAAAGAACACAGGCAAGGGGAAGGGGGAGATAAAGAACACACAAGTTGTTCCTTTACCCTTTGAGGTACAGGATGACAAATGGCTACTATCACAAAAGAAAGAAGAGAACCCAAGATATAATTTACCATACAGACTTGAACACCAATGAGGAAAAATCAAGTATTTTAACTATCTTTATCTTTTACCCTTCAAAATTCTGTTGATAATATATTTATATTTTAAGTCTCCTTAAGTAATTTACATCAAAATAACTCCAACATTCATCATCAACAATTTAGACTTCGCCTCTAAATAAAAAGATGATAGAGTTATATGAAGGATATTCATTTGATGCTATAATTTCACTAACTCTTTATACAGATGGTATTAATTTTCTTCTTTTAGACTGGATGCTTTTGGTGGTAAATTATTCCTGAAGTTTTGGTAGTAACAAATTTGAATGCCAAGCCGTAGAATGTATTTTTCCATCAGAAACAGTGTCAGGAAAGACAACTTCCCTCTTGACCATTTCTTCACCCCATGAACCATTTTATTTCCCTTCTTCAATACTTCAGGAAAGACACTTTCAGTAAACAAAAGAATGTGTTCACTATAGAAACCCATTAGCTCCAGCATAACCTGTAACAGCAAGGGATATTACATTTTCTTGATCAAAACAAATGAGAAACAACTAGCTCAAAAGCAAAATAGTTGGTTATTTGTGGTTTTAAAAAGCTGAATAATCTTTCATTCCATATTCTACATCCTTCCTCAGATTTGTCTCTTCCCTAGTATAGCAGGTTTACTGAGTCATTTGTACCTGGTTAATTCTGATGCTTTGCCTTGTATTAAATTAGGCTATGGTCAGCAAATCAGCAACAAAAAAAACCCCTTTCAGTTAGATCAAAACATGAAATGCTTTTCAAGATTATAGGTTCTTACTAAACATGCTTTGAATTAATTAAGTAAAAATAATGGAAACCTTAGCAGACTTAGATGCTCATGAATCACTTCCTGAGGTATAAGCAAGTTGGGCCTGGATTTTCTTCATAATATTTATTCCATTCCATGTTTCTAAATGTAGACTGCATGGGGTGTCCCTCTTTTTCTCTCTAATCTTTCCTCTTGCACAAAGCTGTGAGTGGCAGATGGGCAGACACTGGATGGGCACTGTCCTCTCCCTCCGCCAAACCTGGCTTGATCCAAATGATGTAAAAATGACCTTTTTAAAAACAATAAAGTTTCCCATGGTTCATATGGTGAATTTGAAAGGAAACACAGCATAAACAAAATAAATCAGTGAGAATTTCCTAGTCACAGAGATGAAATACCATCTAAATTAAAAGAGGAAAAAGTGGGGGTGCTTGGGTGGCTCAGTCAGTTAAGTGTCTGACTTCGGCTCAGGTCATGATCTCATGGTTCGTGGGTTCGAGCCCCGCGTCGGGTTCTGTGTTGGCAGCTCAGAGCCTGGAGCCTGTTTTGGAATCTGTTGTCTCCCTCTCTCTCTGCCCCTCCCCCACTCATACTCTGTCTCTCTCTGTCTCAAAAATAAATAAACTATTAAAAAAATTTTTTTAAAGAAGGGGAAAAAGTGATAAAATTAGAGGAAAAATATTAGAGCCGCAAATAAACCTACTTATACAACCAGAAAATATATCTAAATCTATACAACCGAAGAATATACCTAAACAGGGAAGTACCTATTTTCAGTGCCATGAAAACTCATGAACTATGGAGCATGGAGAACTCTAACATCAAATATATGGGTGAAAAATTCCAGAGATTCTAACAGCAAATACATCCTGACTTTGTCTATGTTAGGCTTTGGCTAAATACCAGCACAAAGTGAATGTGTGGATGTTAATACTGAGAGCTCTCATCTTAAAAAGGACAAGGTGAGAATAAATATGAAGATTTCAGTGAAGTCTTAACCACCTTGGAGGCCTTAAATCAAAAGCATTTGACTTCACAGAAGAATGTTCACTAATATTATGCATTGTTTGGTTTATGTTAGTTTTTCTTTACCACATTATAAAAAGTATGTTTTAAATGATTTATTCTAACATCTATTAATACAGCTTTGTATGCAGATGAAATCTTTGTTTGCTAAATTGAAAGTATTATTTACATTTTAAGTGATATTTTATGAATCTAACTTAAAATCTTTAAACCAAACATTCTCTTCAAATCCTGTAACAATAAGATTTTCTAACAAACTCTATAAAAACTCTTAATCATTCATTTCTATTATACTGTAATTTCATAAAAACAAAGATTTACCAAACTCTATTAAAAAAATAAAGATATTTTATTTTTAATACCACAAATTTTAGACCAGTAAAATTGGGCCACCAAAGGAAAAAAACTTGAAAATTCAAATTTAACTTATTTTGGAAGTATGTTAATATTCTAATTAATAAGCTCAAAATTAAATTCAACATATTAAAATTAATGAAGGGTGAATGTAAGGAAGATATCCTGTTTAGAATCTTTCTCCTAGATAATATTAATGTTTAAGAAAATTTAATCAAACTAGTATGCTTCTTCCTAGTTTCTCTGCTCACTGTTAAATATATTTCTCCATATACACAGACAAAATACACTTTCTTATCCTCATGAAAACAGACTAGATTAAAATCTGTTAGAGTTACCTTAAATTTCTCTCCCAACTGATTTCTCCCAAACTCAAAACTAAAACAAAAAACTTCTCGTAACTAATGTGTACACGAAAAGTTCCATAGGAGGGGTGCCTGGTTGGCTCAGTTGGTGTAGTAAGCTGACTCTTGATCTCAGGGTGGTGAGTTCAGTCCCATGTTGGGTGTAGGGGTTACTTTAAAAATAGACGGAGGGGTGCTTGGGTGCATGATTGGGTTAAGTGTCAGACTTTGACTTAGGTCGTGATCTTGTGACTTGTGAGTTTGAGCCCTGCATCAGGATCTGTGCTGACAGCTGAGAACCTGGAGCCTGCTTCGGATCCAATGTCTCCCTCTCTCCCTGTGTCTCCCCCAGTTGTGCTGTCTCTCTCTCTCTCAAAAATGAACATTAAAAAAAGTTTTTAATTAAAAACAAAAATAGATTTTAAAAAGTTCCACATAAAATTTAAGCACCCTATACAAAATGACTAAGTTTTGTTTTGTTTTGTTTTTTAAGCAATGCAGTCATGAAAATGATTTCATGAAATCTAAATTATAAATATACAAATATATTTATAATATTCTTCTTCTATAAGTAATTGGATTTAATTTCATGTTCTCAAAATCTTTGACAAAATGTAAACTTTCCTTACAGCCAAATCTAAAGTGATATTGCTTCAGATAAACATAGCAGAAACCATAGTAAACCATTAAAATATTAATTCGTTTGCTAATCATAAAAGAATCTCGGCAACATTCTGACAATATGATTAAGGAAAATGTAACACCACATCTCATACTAGGAGTGATCCTATTTTCTGAATAAAGACATTTAGTAAGCCCACAGAAGAGTCTTACGAGCTGAAGGATATAGTACAACCTGTAATCAAAATTTTAACTGACAAGTGAGAAGTACACCATGAGAATGGCTGGACTTGCTAAGTAAGAAGGGGAAGAGCATTTCTAGGGTAGGGCACAACATATAAAATCAGGGATGCTAGTAAGATGGTAAAGTGGCTGCAGTCTGTGAGGCCCGAGCTGCCTACAACAGGGGATTGGAGAGAAGGAAGAAAGGATCCTGGACAGACATCAAGGAGAGATGGGAGAAATCCTGAAAACCAAGATGAAGGTTGGGGCACCAGCCTAAAAGTAAAGATCATCATGGAACTGTTGAGTGAAAAAATGTTCAAAGTAGTGTAATAGTGGTATTAATCTGAAAACTATCTGAGGGGCACCTGGGTGGCTCAGTCGGTTAAGCGTCCAACTTTGGCTCAGGTCAGGATCTCATGGTTCGTGGGTTCGAGCCCCACATCAGGCTCTGTGCTGAATGTTTGCTCAGAGCCTAGAGCCTGCTTTGAATTCTGTGTCTCCTTCTCTCTCAGCCTCTCCTCCACTCATACTCTGTCTCTCAAAAATAAATAAATGTAAAAAAAAAAATTTTTTTTTTAAAACTATCTGAAAAGGATTGGGGGCAAGAAAGAGGAAGGGGCAAGGAGATTAATTACTGTAGTGTTCCAAGCGTATGATGGGTGACAAGACTCTGGTACCAGCATTAGACTTGATGGGGCAGATGTGGGGGACAATGAGAACACTGTCAGCTGGTAGGAGGAGGCCATCTTCACCACCAGTATCTCAAGAAAGGTTTTGTTTGTTTGGATGGTGGATCTGGTTTGGTGAGGAAGTACATTTTTATGGACCTAACTGTGATCCGTGACACAGTCATTGTATGTTAATATTTCTTAAGCAAAGAAAGCAGAATAACTAGTATAGAGCACCTGCTTTCACAGTCAGGAGCCCACAAATCTATTTTTAGCTTTTTGAGCAATGCTGCTCATCACCTTGTACAACCAAATAGGTCTCAGTTCCCTTCAAAGAAAAATAGTAGAACAAACTCGTCTTATGGTGAAAAAACAAACTCGAATCTATGAAACAAAGTGCTTGGGAATAAAACTACTATACAAATGCTAAACCACTAGCAAGTAATATTTCCTTTTTTTAAAAAAAATTTTTTTAATGTTTTTTATTTATTTCTAGGAGTGAGAGAGAGACAGCGTGAGCAGGGGAAGGTCAGAGAGAGAGGGAGACACAAAATCTGAAACAGGATCCAGGCTCTGAGCTGGTAGTCAGCACAGAGCCCGATGCGGGGCTCGAACCCACGAACCACGAGACCATGACCTAAGCGAAAGTCGGACACTTAACCGACTAAGCCACCCAGGTGCCCCACAAGTAATATTTTCTATATGATGCCAGATGACCTTCAATTTTACCAAACTTTGTTTGCATTTTGTATTTTGATGTGAGCTCTGATGTCCAAACACATTAATACCAAAATTCACCATTTTACCTACTTGTTTAGGTACTTGTTTATCTACTTTTTAGCTTCTAAAGTTGAAGATCAATCACAGTTGTGATACAATTTTGAAACACCATATGACTATTTAAAAAAAAAAGCTGAGAAGCAAAATATTTCTATACATTCAAATCCAAATCAAATATTTAAAACAAAAATAATAGTTGCACTAAACTACTTAGCAGGTTGTCTGAGGCAAGGCATCCATATACTATTTATGAAAAGAAAGAGACAAAGAAATGATAATTTTCATTGCCATGAAACCAGTCATAAGGAACACCTAACAGTCGACGATGGAGACAGTTCTAACTTCTTCTAGTCCATACAAGCTGCGACTACCTGAACTCTGAGAATCCAGCACCTATACATAACAAAAGTGAAGCTTATACGTTATCAGCTAGTTGGGGGGAAAGTTCTGAACTCCTGTTTCTTCAAGAGCTAGGTTTGTTCAAAAGAGAACATGGTCTACTCTGTGAGTGAAATTTAAATTTCTTAGAACTAGGGAGACAAATTAAGTGAATTCTTTTTTTAAAAAAAACATTAAAAATGTTTATTTTGAGAGAGAGAGTGAGAGAGAACAGGGGACGGGTAGAGAGAGGGAAGGAGACACAGAATCCAAAGAATGCTCCAAGCTCTGAGCTTCAGCACAGAGCCCAACATGGGACTCAAACCCACAACCCACAAGATTGTGACCTGAGCCAAAGTCGGATGGATGCTTCACCTGCTGAGCTACCTGGGAGCCCCCAAATTAAGTGAATTCTGAAGATACTACGGAATATTCTTTTTCTGCTCCTCAGTTCTCAATGGTCTCCCTATTCTCCCATTAAACTAAGACATTTTTAAATATGCAAATATAAACCATAAAACATATTTTTTTTAATGTTTTATTTATTTCTAGGAGAGACAGAGAGAGACAGCGTGAGCAGGGGAGGGTCAGAGAGAGAGGGAGACACAGACTCTGAAATAGGTTCCAGGCTCTGAGCTGGCAGTCAGCACAGAGCCCGACGCGGGGCTCGAACCCACGAACTGCGAGATCATGACCTAAGCGAAAGTCAGACGCTTAACTGACTAAGCCACCCAGGCGCCCCAAACCATAAAACATATTAATGCAAAATAATAGTGAAGACTTTGGAACCTGCAGAACTGTTCAATTAAGAGTCACACCTATTATTAACTCTATAATGGGGATAATACCTTCCACACATTCTCAGATTCTAGATATATTTTGAAACAGGACCAGAAGGATTTATTGATAGGTTAGATAGTGTGTCAGAGAAAGAAAAGAGTCAAAGAGACTGCTATGCCTGAAAAAATAGAAGGCTGCCAGCCAACAGAGACAGAAAAGGCTGCAGGTGGAGGGAAAAGGAGTACTGCCTTTGAGACACAGTAAGTGGAAAGTTTCAGGAGGCAGGTGGATATAGGAGCCTGAAGTGCAGAAGAAACACTGAGCTGGAGATTTAAGTTTGGGAGTGCTGACATATAGATGGTACATCAAACCATGAGACAAAATGAGGTCATCCAAGGAGTACAAACAGAGAAGAACAGACAGAAAAGAACTGAGGTCACTACAACAGTTTGAGGCCAAAGAGAAGCAAGGATAAGCAAAGGGAAACTGAAAGACAGATTAGTGAGACAGGAGGAAGATGGGAGAGGAGGGAGCCATGGAGACCCATGAAGTAAGTGTATCAAAAGGAGGGATGTGAACATTTTAATAAAAAAAATAAAAAAAGAAAAAGAAAAAAAAGAAAAAAAAAAAAAAGGAGGGATGTGAATCAGCCATGCTATATGCTGCTGATGGGGAAAAGGAAGGGAGAACTGAGAACTGACTGATGGATTTAAGGACCTGGTGATCTTGACAAGAGCAGTTCTCCTCCTCCTCAACAGTGATGTGAAGAACATGAATTGAATGGATTTAAGAAAAAATGATCTCTATCTGGCTTGGGAATCAAAGTGATGCTGGCTTCGTAAAATGAGTCCAGAAGTTTTCCTTTGATTTCTATTTTTTGGAATATCTTGAGAAGAATGGGTATTAATTCTGTCTTAAATGTCTGGTAGAATTCCCCAGGAAAGCCATCTGGTCCAGGGCTCTTATTTGTTGGGAGATTTTGGATAACAGATTTAATTTCTTCTCTAATACCACTGCTAGAAATTTACCCAAGGAATACAGGAGTGCTGGTGCATAGGGGCACATGTATCCCAATGTTCATAGCAGCACTCTCAACAATAGCTAAAACATGGAAAGAGCCGAAGTGTCCATCAATGGACGAATGAATCAAGATGTGGTTCATGTATACAATGGAATACTACATGGCAATGAGAAAGAATGAAATCTGGCCATGTGTAGCAACATGGATAGAACCTGAGGGTGTTATGCTGAGTGAAATAAATCAGGCAGAAAAGGACAGATACCATGTTTGCACTTATAGGTGGATTAGAAGGAACTTAACAGAGAACCATGAGGGAGAAGAAGGGGGAAAATAGTTGGGGAGAGGGAGGGAGGCAAACTATGAGAGACTCTTGAATGCTGAGAACAAACTGAGGGCAGATGAGGGTGTGAGAGAGGAGAAGGGGGGTGATGGGCATGGAGGAGGGCACTTGTGGGGATGAGCACTGGGTGTTATATGGAAACCAACTTGACAATAAACTATTTAAAAAATGAGAGTAAAGAACTGGAGACAGTGAACACAGACAATTCTTTAAGATTTTTGATGCAAAGAGAGACAAATAAGTTGGGCTAACGGGAAAGTGGCATCAAGAGAACATGAAAAAAATATTAGAATGTTGTCTGCTGATGGAACTGATGCCACAGAGAGTTAAAACTGACTACAAGGGAGAGGAGGAAAATGTGGTATGAATGTGCTGTGTGGGCATAGGGGGGTGGAGACCTTGCATCTGAACTGGAGACTGGTTTGGGGAAGACCTAGGCTAGTTTAGCTTGGTAACACCTGGGGAACGGGAACATGTGGATGCAGTGCTGATAATGGGTAGACAGATAATGGGTAGCCTTGACCAAATAGTAATACTGATTATCAGTTAGACCAATCCTTTGTTTCTTAGGGATGGGAAGAGAAGACCCCATAAAGAGAGAAGTAACCACTGTAAATTTTATTTTTCTCATCCAAAATTTTAAATTTCCTAATTATCTAAAAGAAACAGCTATTAATCCAATGTAAGCTGTGTTAAACTGGAAGAGGTGCTTATTATTGATATATTTTTGCCTTTTGCTGAATAGGATTGGGGACCCCAAAGCAATATTAAATAGGTTATAGGGTTTAAGGAAGTTACAGAATATAAAAGAAACACATCTGAGCTGTAGTGCACAAATTTCAACCCCAGGACACATAAAATATACTTGTTCCTAATGCTCTTCACTAGTCATTGTCTGCATAGTGCACCTTAACGGTCCGAGAAGATACTGGATAAAACAATACCAGTAAGAATAGGAAGAATGATACATAGAATAATTGTGAACTTTGGTGGACCGAACCCTGCACTAAATTCTCAACAATTCAGCACCGGAGGCCTCTGAAGGAAGCACTATTATTACCCCCTTTACACAGATGAGGAAGCTACACCATAAAGAAATTATGTAACTTGCTCAACAGTAAATGACTGAGCTAGAATTCAAGCCCAGGTTTTTGCTAACCTCTGTGTTAAGAGTGTACATTTTAAGATATCACATCAAGAACTCAATCAACTTGGATAAGAACTGTTTAAAGTTATAAAACATAAAAAGATATCTTCAGTTGGTAAAATATTTCTACTTTTACCCAAGTTAAGCAGACGGATAACTCAAGCCCAAGCCCTTCTAGATTACTCCTGGGACTCCATGAGAACCATGGTCTGTATTCTGGGATGTCGTCTTATATGTACTAAGATTACTTTAAAATTACTAGCATCACTTTTGTAATATAATTA
Organism: Proteles cristata cristata; assembly: GCA_017311185.1. NCBI lineage: Eukaryota > Metazoa > Chordata > Mammalia > Carnivora > Hyaenidae > Proteles > Proteles cristata. The sequence goes on from JAESUZ010003188.1 coordinate 733,335, forward strand.
AAAGGAAAAATAGGAAGAAGGCTGACACATAACCTTGTTCCAAATATCTAACTAAGATGCCACAAGGCCTATCACACGTTACCATAATTTTCCAATTTAGGCATTATCAGAAAATAAATTGATACACTCTATATTTCCAGTGGTCTCTGCTACCATCACATTTTTTATTTCATCTTGATCTGAATAGACATGCTATTTTAAAGCCTAGCATCAAAAATGTATAATAAACCCAAACCTGGGATGCAGCCTCAGTCCCCACCATCTCCTCCCTGAGGGTACCTGTCTCAAATACAGTCAAGTTGTTCACTCCACCAACAAGCTATGCAGTGCCATTCACAGGTCTTTGCTCATGCTATTCCCTTTGCCTGGAAGTTCTCCACCAAGCAGTGGACACCACTGGTGTCCTGCCTGAATCTCCCAACTGCTCTCCACGGGTTGGTTGCTAGGATTTGTTTTAAGATAATACAGGATGGGGATAAGTGGTAGCGGTACAGAGGAAACAAGGTTGGCCATGAGCTGATAACTGTTGAAGCTAGATGATGAGTACAAAAGGGCTTACTATACCATTCTTTTTGTGTCTATTTTCCATAGAAAAGAGAGACAGAATCCATGAAATGGACAGGGGAATTAAGTATACAATTAGAATGTGACCTGATAGTACTCACAAATTAGGTTTCACTTCTATTGGCTTATAGATTATCTGGAATAAAATATTGTAATGAATAAATATCACTAGAATATAAAAAATATAGTGAAGATTCAGTAAATGTGTTTTGAAATGAAATACACCAAAGTGAATTGATATTTCTCTCATGGAGTCATTACAAAGATAAGTGAACAGCCAGATTCCATCTGAAGGGCATGACTCCTTAAATGTTAAGTTTATACTCCTGCTATTCTGTGAGTGAGTACAAAAGCAGTCACCGATCCTTATGAAGGTTGTGTTTTACATATATGTCTTTAATTCTCACAAAAATCCAGTGAAGTCAATTCCATTATTATACCTATGTTAGAGACGAGGGAAATAAGTTGAGTAGGTGACCCCACCCAGCGGACTCCAAAGCCTAAGCAACATACTATTCCTTCTGAAGCAGTGCCCCCTGCCACTGACATCATCAGTGCCCTAATGCTCTGCTGTAGAGTTAACAAATGGGCAAAACATCTTGATAGTGACACATGCTTCAAGCATCTTACTAATACAATGTGTGGACATTCCACCACTGGTATCACCAAGCTCCCTTTCTGGTAGCCATGGCTTTACAATAAGCTGTGCACTTCTCCAGAATTCCCATGGTCCATGACACAAATGTCAGGCTTGTCTGGTTAATACTAGTCCCATGAGGTTGTGTCTTTCAGAGGAGATAAATCTATGCAAGAACTAAACTCCTACTTTAGGCCCTTTTAAACACAATGACCAAATAAGCAGCTGTCTTTTTAGACTATCATGAAAGATACAGGAAAACTTAGTAATTTTTTAAAAATTTATTTGTATTTATTTTGAGGGAGACAGACAGAGAGGGCAAGCAGGGGAGAGGCAGAGAAAGAGGGGGAGAGAGTGCAGAGCCTGACACAGGGCTCAGATTCATGAACCGTAAGATGGTGACCTGAGCTGAAATCAAGATTCAGACGCTTAACCAACTGAGCCACCCAGCGCCCCAGAAAATGTTATAAAGTAACAAATTTCTAAGATATAACTGTTAGCAAAACCCACAACTTCAAATTTCCTTTCATGAACCAGAGGTTAAAAATATAAATAAAAAGAAAGAAGGAACCAAAAGCTAAACGTGGTCAAATTCATTTGTTAACAGATAACAGCATGTGAAAACAATTAATCTGAGTAGCCAAAGAAAGGAAGCAGGAATCACAAGTTAAAAGGATGATCTCTTTCAACTCTGTGACAGGGGGAAAAAAAAAAAAAAAGGAAAAAGGAAAAAAAGCACTCTCCAGGGCATCAGGTCCCCAAGCTTGCGGCCACCAGCTGTGTTTTACACTGGGTGGAGCAGAGAGTAAATAAACACAGTTTCTATTTTGAGCATGCTTTCCCTGGCCACTCTGAAATTTCCAAGTCACAAATTATTGCCTGCTATCTTTTAAAGTAGATTTTTACTAAAGAATTCATGAAAAACACCTCAGATCAGGAAATGATTATATAAGTTCCTAGGTAAAACTAACTTATTTTAGAAAATAATTTATTATGTAAAAACTATTATATAATCACGACATAAACTAGAAAGAATGCCTAAATATTTCCACTGCATATACTCAAAAGAGTATAGCTTCTCAAATATAAATATAAATTGCTGGTGTTAACAGAATAAATTTTTCATTTTAAAACTCAAATTTTAATAAAAATTTGAAAATAAATGTCTTTGCAAAAATTAGCAATACAGGGGCGCCTGGGTGGCTTAGTCTGTTAAGCGTCCGAATTTCGCTTAGGTCATGATCTCGCGGTTCGTGGGTTCGAGCCCCACGTCGGGCTCTGTGCTGACTGCTAGCTCAGAGCCTGGACCCTATTTCAGAGTCTGTATCTCCCTCTCTCTCTGACACTCCCCTGTTCACACTGTCTCTCTCTCTCCTAGAAATAAATAAAAATATTTTAAAAAATTAGCAATACAATAAAATCTAAATTGAAGCTACAATTTACATATTAACCAATGCAAAATTCTCTCCAAAATTTAACTTCACAGAATGCTCAAAAACTCACCTTTATTCAAGGATAATAGATTGGAAATATAAAGAACAGATATCTGTATATTCCACTTCATACATTTTAGAAAGAAAATTAGAAGACTGTCTACACACACCAGGCAAGGCCAAATTATCCACTGGACAGTAGACACGATGCTTAAGGCCCACAGTATTTTTAGGGGTCCACGAAATTGTCTGAATTTCTTCTAAAATCAGAAGGAAAAAAAAGAACTATCAGGATGAATGTTTTACTATGTAATATTAATAACTTTGTCTTTATACCAGCATAGATGTAATAATTTTTTTTAAATAGAGGAAGGAGACCACAAAGATTTTCTCTAGCACCATGAAAGTCCATAAGCAATGCTGCTACATATGTACTTAACCCTTGAGCAACATGGTTTCAACTGCACAGGTCCACTTACATGCAGATTTTTTACATAAATACAATACAGTACTATAAATGTATTTTCTTTTCCTTATGATTTACTTAACATTTTCTTTTCTCTGGCTTCCTTTATTATTAGAATATAGTACAGAACACATATAACATACAAAATATGGGTTAATCAACTGTTTATGTTATCAGTAAGGCTTCTGGTCAACAGTAGGCTATTAGTAGTTAAGTTCTGGGGTGAGTCAAAAGTTAGACATGGATTTTTGGCTACACTGGAATTGGTGTCCCTAACCCCTGTGTTGTTCGAGGGTTAGCCTTCCTGTCCCAGAAGCCTCTCTGAGTAGATCTCAATTATGCTTCTCAAAGTAGAAGACAGTTAGTGGTCCCTTTGCTGGGCCTGGAGGGTGATGGTATCTGTCAGCAACTACTCTATTTGTGAGGACCTCTTCCCATCAGCTTCCTTCCTCCAGCTGCCCTCAAGGATGGGCCACAGAACTAACAGGCTCCTATATACTGTTAATATTCTGAGGATACTTCAAGAGCAAGCTGGGACTGCTACAATAGCAGTTTTGCTCCGAATCAGTTGTTTAGTTGCTTTTTAAATTTCAGATGCCTTTTCCATCACTGGAAACCCATTTCTCATACATAGAAGATTTAAGATTTCTGTAAATAATACTCTCCCATGTTAAGTGCAAAAATTAACTGCCTGCTGCTGGGAAAAAAAAAAAAGAAAGAAATCTAAACAGTGCAGATAAAACAGAAAGTACACTGTGTATTACAAGAAAGTTGTAATTAGAGGGCAGCTACTTTGGTTTGATACAGACGTTGAAATTGGATCCTGGTCTTCAACAGTCAAGCAGCTTCAACTCTGGTTTTTGTCTTAACGATAAAAGGCATGTAGTGCCAGGGGAGTCACAGCCCGTCTTTGCCAGGAGACTGGCACAGGTATGAGTGGTGAGTGTGAAAATCCCCCAAACCTCTTGCAGTCCCGTTCACTTTTCATCTCCGCCTGTGCCCACACACCCTGGGCCTTCTGGGGCAAGGTTGGCAGCGCCCATGCTGTCTGTGCCATGAAGGGGAGTTCAGCGCACGTTTCAGTATAAGGGTGTCAGAACCAAAACCACCTTCGCAGGTGTTCTGTTGTTGTTGTTGGAGTCTCCCGGCTTCTGCCTGCAAAGGGGCTGCCCCAGCCACGGCACGGACTCCGGCGCATGGCTGCGCTTGGTTACCTGCTTCCAGGTGGCGCTTCCGACACAGCAACCAACCACAGGCCAAAGGTGCTGCGAGTTGTTGGTAAAGCCTCGAACGGAACACGGACCTACTCACGCAGAGGCCTGCAAAACCACCAAACGTGGCAGCCCATCCATAAGCTCCTCCCCGTGAGAACAGGGTTTTCCCTTTCTGAAAACATGCATGCACACCCTCACGCACACATTCTTCTCACATTTGTCCTCAGTGTTATTAATCAAATGCATTCCATGGACTGCTCTCATTTTTGGTCAAGATCTCTAAAAAAGGGGAGGGAGTAAAAGTCATGGCCCTGGGCCTGGCTAAACAGACAACGCCGCATGGTCAGTGCATCAAATGCTCTCGGGGGAGGATTACTGGCTGGCAGGCTTGACAAAACTGAGCAGCGACATAGAAAGCTACAGTGCTTATGACACACGGGACTTTTTACCTAAGCCTCAGCAAAGCCAAATCAGCTGCCCCGTGTCCAGATGCTCCTTCTTTCAAGGGATCAAGGTTTTCTTACCACCACATTCTACATTTCAAATATATCTGTGGCCACTGTACTTTCCAAAAGGAGTTCACAAAAGACAAATTCTTTGAAAAAACATACACACATTAATGAAAAGCATCATGTGGTTGAAATGCAAAATGCCAATGGGCTCACCCAGATGCAGGCTGAAGGGACCTGTCCTGCCAAAATCTGCTTTAAAATATTAGAAGGGACACAGGCAGCCTTGAGTGCATAGTGCCATGTCTACAGCAATGCTGTAGTTCTATTCTAGGCCACAACACCAACCTGACTACTTCCCAGAAATAAAACTTCACTGCCACCTTCTCCCACTGGTGAGGCCTCTCCCACCGGGACTCGCTGAGCCTTTGGAGCTCTGTCCTCTCACGCAGCTGCATCGCTCGCTGCTGCCGGGCACACCGGAGCTTTTTCAGATTCTATGCTCTCATTAACAAAGACCTTGCTGTGCAACAGGCACAGGGGTGTTGTGTCTCATCACATTCAGTGATGAAAGTACAACTGAAATGCAGGAGCACCAATGTATTTGGCTGTCTTTAGCAATTTCCAGTGTGAGAAGAGACAGCTGTCCATAGCTACCTGGCAGGACAGGTCTGCTTTAGTGGCCATCAATGAGGGACAATCTAGTTCTGTAACATGAGGGTCACTCCAGTGGGGACTTCCAGACCATCCATAGCATCATTCTATCCCACTGGTACTCACCTGCAACAGTCTTAGTAATATCTTTGGAACACATACACAAAAAAATCTTCACAGAACTGATTTGAAAGCATCAGGAAAGAAATCAATGGGGGAAAAATCTTTAGAAAAGCGGGGAGCACCTGGGTGGCTCAGTCAATTGAACATCCAACTCTTGATTTCAGTTCAGGTCATGATCTCATGGTTTGTGAGATCAAGCCCCACGTTGGGCTCTGTGCTAACAGTGCAGAGCCTGCTTAGGATTCTCAGTCTCTCTCTCCCCCCACCCCCGCCCCTTCCCCACTCACTCTCTCTCAAAAATAAGTAAACATTTTTAAAAATCTAAAAAAAAAAAAAAAGAAAGAAAGAAAGAAAGAAAGGAAAAGAAAAAGCAGGACATCTGGTGACTCAGTCAGTTTAAGTGCCAGACTTCGGGTCAGGTCATGATCTCACAGTCGTGGGTTCGAGCCCTGCATCTAGCTCTGTGCTGACAGCTAGCTCAGAGCCTGGAGCCTGCTTTGGATTCTGTGTCTCCCTCTCTCTCTGTCTCTCCCCTGCTAGTGCATTGTCTTCTCTCTCAAAAATAAATAAATATTTAAAAATTTAAAAAACAAAAAAAAGTAAGAAATTAATGGGAAAAAATTGCAAATCATGAGTCCCAGAATAAGAATTGCTGCCTTAAAGATGATTGGACTCCAAACTGAAACCTTAAAAGAAAATAAATTCTACATATGGATACCCCATTTCAAAATGCTTAAAAATTGTCCCTCTCTGGCTCATAAATATGCCCATTCCTAACTTATAACACCTCTTCTATTGGAAACAAATGGTTCTGAGCCAGATACGAATTAAATGTTGCTATATAACTTTAAGTAAACCACTTCATGGCAAGTTGGGAGAGACTCTCAAAATTTAATGGAGGTTGAGGGTAGAGGCAGATGAATACCTAGATAGTTATACAATTTCCACCAAGCCATTTTCGAATGCAAATTAGAAAGTTATACTTATGAGTTAGATCATTTTAGTTCAATTCAGCCCATGTTCCTGCCACAGAAATCATGCACTTACTTAAATTTTAATAGCAACATGTATTAGAACTGATCATCTCTTTAAAAAAAAAAAGAATGTAAATGCAAGCATTTTTCTTGTGAGAGAAGAACTTGCTATAATTTCGTAAGCTTTCCAACTCCTTAAAAAAAAAAATTCTCTTTAATCCAGACTGATTCTTTGACCATAAAGAAAGGTGGATGGCTGGTGGTTCCAACTGCCACACTAAATAACTGCAGACAGGGACCAGGAGGAGGGTGGGAGCAGGATATGAAAGGGAAGTCAAGATTGGAACATACAGCAGTGACATGCGCTGAGTGTGCTAAGCAGGCAGATGTATCTGGGGCTCCCAGGACGCATCTGACTACAGACATCAACTGAAGACTCAACAGCGAACCCCTGGTTAACTGCTGCCATGGCTGTGGAAAAGTTGTCCAGGATGAAGCCTGAGATAAGGGAAGCAGGCCTGGTAACCATATGGCACGGTGAGCCCTGATGACCTTCACTGGTGGCAGACGGTGGAGGAGTGAATGCAAGGAAAGGACACAGAGCAGATCACACTCTTTCAAGACCCAGCTGAAGAGAGAGCTGAAGAGGGAGGAAGGGAGGTTACGGCGACCTTCCTTGTTTAAGAACCTGAGCATATATGCGTGCTCACAGAGGAAACACACGCACAGAGGGAGAGAAGGGGAGCTGGGGCACAGGGACAGCCAGGAAGGCAGGCAGGCAGCCCCCGACCATGAAGAAGGAAGACTGGTGAACAGCTCTCAGGACAAAGGCTCAGGGGTTTCTCTGAAGAGCAGGAGCTGAGACCGTATGCCAAGGATGGTGGTGAGGAGGTGACAGGATGGACATCCTCAGATTTCCTTGCCCACAGCTGTCCACTTGTGTGGGTGCTACCCACCCAGAGTGAGGGATTCAGACTTGGCCCAGAGAGTGGAGTCGGGATCTTTTCCTCTGAGAAGGACAGTTTGTGACCCTCAATGGCACCGGCTCCACCCTGGGTCATGTGACCGTGGGAATGGGACTGCCCCAGCGCAGCTGGCATGATGGCCACCCCCACATTCTGAAGGGTCTCCAGCTGCCCTGGAGCCGCGCCTTCCATGTAGCTCTTGAAAGCAACAGGTGGCCTCCAGAATGGCCCAGTGTGATACTACTGTTGCTCTCTTGGAATGACAAATAGGTCCAGCCTGCTAAATAAGTTCAGAAAAAAAACGTAACTTTTTTCACTTCAAGGACGCATAGATGCTCTGCCTTATCAGAAGAAGCACTGAAGCAGTTAACTTTTCTAAGTAATAGTGGGCCAGAGACAAATGCTCAAGGCACTAGACTCCAGAGCCCTCACAACAGAAAAACAAGTTCTGGTTTCTCGGTCAGCCGTACAGCTCGGCACCTCAAATAGGTGCTGCCCCAAGATTAGCTGCTGATGATACTGGGTTTCTATTTTTATCTCTTGTTAGCTAAGTGGGTGAAGAATTAAGCGCCACCTTCCTGATTTATGTGAGTAAACTGTGTGAAGGTATCTGGGTAGCATGGAGACTGAATGGAGGGCCTGATGGCAGGCCAAGGGTACTGGGACCCCCTTCAGCCTTTGCTAACATTCCGTGTGACCACATGTGACTTTGTACACACAGGCCTCCACATTTCGCCTGTAAAATGGGGGCCACCAAATGATGTCTACGGCACAAGACAACTGTGAAAGGAAACCGAGCTGATGTTAAATGTGCCTCTTAGAAATTAAAGAACTATGCAAATACGAGGTGTTATTAACATACAAATGAATTTGCTCCTTTTTTTTGTTTATGAAGGTTTTTTTTTTTAACTATCATTTTATGTCTTCAAAACACCTTGCTGTAGGGGTTTTAAACTTATTTCAAAACATCAGGATAATTATCAACCAACAGATCAACCAACATGTAGCTACATTTCAATTTATAGAAAATACGGTAACATAAAGAGTAAATGATTTTCTTAAAAGTCAAAATTTAAGATAGATATGAAGCTCAGATCTTCTGTCTTCAACTGGATACTCTCTCTGAGAAAAAAATAAAAGTGTAATTTGTAATTTTGTTAATGAAAAGCATTATCTTTTCAAGTACACTGAAAAAAATACTAAAAAAAAAACCTAAAAAATACAGAAATAACTGTATTTAAGTTATTGCCTTAAGGGACTGCATGAATTTTTCTCTCTAAATTTTTACTGCAGTCCTCAATAATATGAAGGTGATTTTCTTTAGTATCACAGTCACTGTACTACACAGACCCTTTTGAGATCCTGAGATGAAGACCTCAACGTCGCTCTAAAACAATCGTGCCAGCCCCCCAGTTCACAGACCTGAGAAATAATAACAGTGATGGGCTGGGGAGAATACACAGGCTTTGGGATCAGTGTTTCCATTTAAAACAGTAAGCAAACTAAAGTCAAAGAGTGAGCAAAATTAAAAATATGAAACCAAAACATGATATTCAAATAAGGTGGAACAGCAAGTATTGAAAACATTTTAAGTTATGGATGATAAAAGAAGGGGAAAAATTAAAATATGACCTTTAAAACAGGACAGAGGTTTTGCTGGGGTTTTTGAGGGGAAGAGTGCAAGTAGCTTAATGGATTTATGAGCAAACTTACAGGAACAGCATGGACCTTTCTCACACAGAAAATCAACAGTAAAATGGCAGAAACTGAATCATTCAGATAACAGATCCTCCTCAGATCTATACAGGTTTTACTTAACACATCAGTTATGCAACGAGTACTTACCCAGGTGCCCAAAAGACATGTAAGAAATCTGGCAGACAAGAAATCTCGTATTTCTTACAGCAAAAAGAGGAGAAAGCAGAGTCCTTTCTATCACACAGAGGCACAGACCCTAAATCAGAGCCCTGAACTCTGGACCGGCAGCCCTGGGTCTCTAAGGTCAGATTCCTGAGCGCTGGAGCTGGATGGAGTTCATGTCTCACATTGGAGCCTCTCCAGGGACACTAGGGGAATCCAGCCTCCCAACCTACTTGAGGCTCTTCTCAAGTTGTTGTTTTTAAACCTAACCCCAGGGGACTGCTCAGTCCAGATACAGCAGAAGAGCCTAAGGCTAGATTAGCTGTCCTCTCTACAGATGAAATTGGCCTTCCTGCAAACATAGTTGCTTGACTGTTCCTCGCTCTCTCTTATCCAGTTCTCACATTCACAAGCCAGACTAACCTGTCTACTGTTCTTGTTTGCACACAGGTCACAGCTCCAAGGCATGTCTTGGGGACATGCTTCAATCTACCACTCACGTGAATTAGCTCCTGGAGCTGTTTATGGAGGACATCCCCTCGACAGCAACAGAGGCAGAGCACCCCAGAGCTGCCTGTCCCTTTCCTTACACCTCTGTTCTCCTCTCCATCACCTTTAAAATACAGCCTCCTGATGAGTGTGCCCAAGTGTGTGCCAACAGTGGATTAAGGGACCGCCGAGATACTGATTCCAGCACGCACCCTCCCCCCCATCCCTACCCTCACATAGTTGGGTGGCACCTCTAGCAATCTCTTCCAGCTTGCTGTGCAAGGACATCTCTTCTTTGATAGCCTGGTACGGAACAGGTTGAAAGCTATCTTTTGGAGCATGACTGACAGATCCAGTGGCCCCTGGTGTTCCTAGGAATAGTGGGTCAGGGAGCTGCCGAATTCTCTCTCGGGACAGGAGCTTTCTCACACACTGTTACTCAGTGACATCTTCTAAGGCATCTTCCTCTTTGTTTTTTACCTCGCTATCTGGTAATGATGAGGACAGCAGGATAAAGGCAGTGGGTCAGGGCGCTGCCCCAGAAAGAACACTTCTCATCTACTTTGAAGTAAGGAGCCCAGCAGAGCCCTGTAAGTCTGCTTTTCACACTGTTTCACTTTCTTGTTCCCAGGTCCCTCGGGACAGCGTTCATCAATAGCAGCTATTCTTTGGGACAAAACGGCTATTTGACTATTTAAAAATATTCTTCAACAATATTGTCTTCCCGGGGCGCCTGGGTGGCTTAGTCGGTTAAGCGTCTGACTTTCGCTTAGGTCATGATCTCGCGGTTCGTGGGTTCGAGCCCCGCGTCGGGCTCTGTGCTGACTGCCAGCTCGGAGCCTGGAGCCTGTTTCAGTCTGTGACTCCCTCTCTCTGACCCTCCCCTGCTCATGCTGTCTCTCTCTCTCCTAGAAATAAAAAAATAAAAAAATAAAATAAAATAAAAAAATAAAAAAAACAATACTGTCTTCCCTAACAAAGAAGATGGATAAGAAGATCTGGCTAATTATGTTGTAGGAAAGAATTTTTTCTTTATAGATTCTTTGCTTGGAAAATACTACAGAGTACCAAATTTTCACAAAAAGATTATAGGCTTTCCCCCCAAAGAATGTTAGAGTTCATTTCTACCATTCTTCCCACTTATAAAGAAGGAAATTAAATTGTATATCTCAATAAGCAGGTCCTCATCATGATCAGGAAGGCACCATAACACTCCTCTGCTGCCAAACTGTGGGGACTCCTCCAGCCTCTAGAGACCAGCGTCCCAGACTCGGCCCTCCTATCGGATTCTTCTCTTCTGTAGTGTCTGCCCAGAAGGAGCGGACACAAGCTTCTCTGCTGGAAGATCCACCCATGCTAATGTGGAAGAGAAATAAACTGACCTGACAGAATAAATGTGAATGATGATGATGTGCTAACAGAGCAACCAAGTTAAGGAGAAAAGTTACTTGGTGTGTACTTAAGGCCATGACTACACGACACTGGATAGTTTCGTGTTACCACTTTGCAGCCAATAAAATATATTTTACAGATGCTCTGGGAGCTCAATGGCCATTCTTCTTGACCGCAAGGGGCTGTGTGGCAAGAAGAAAATGCCACAGCATTCAGAAAGCAGACGTTCACCCAAAGGTCATGACATACCAGCCCAGACTGTCAGCTCGCCACAATGGGGTGCACTGAAGCGTCACTGGATTGGTTCTCTTCCTCCCAGCACAAATTACACGTACAGAGAGATACCTCTCTCACAAGTGTCGATTTATAATCTCCCGAAAAAATCCTGAAAAGGATTTTTACTGCACACTGCCACCTAAACACAAGATGAGGTGCTTAAAGGAAATGTAAAGACTCCTTTCAGCAAAATCTGAAATGTACAATCACCAATCTCCAGAAATAGTGCTCATGGCTCAGTCAAATATTCCCAGCAGGGAGGTTCTCCTTCCACGTGCAGAATGTCCTAGGTACACAGATGTTCTTTGTCTTATGAGGGACAGAAAAGAGTCAAGAGATGGATGAGGAAGTAGTACTGCACAGTAATGATTAATCCAGGTAGATTAAGGCTCCAAATAATCAACCCAGGCTTTGCAGGGAGAACTGACACAACATACTCCCTTACTTGGATCAAAAATACATTCTTCTGATGAGTACACAGTATAGACTATTTCATACTTTTTTTTTTTGTTTTATTTTATTTTTTTAAATGTTTTATTTATTTCCAGGAGAGAGAGAGAGAGAGACAGCGTGAGCAGGGGAGGGTCAGAGAGAGAGGGAGTCACAGAGTGAAACAGGCTCCAGGCTCTGAGCTGGCAGTCAGCACAGAGCCCGACATGGGGCTCGAACCCATGAACCGCGAGATCATGACCTAAGCGAAAGCCGGACGCTTAACCGACTAAGCCACCCAGGCACCCCTAGACTATTTCATACTTTAAAAAATTCTGTTTCTCCAGATTTAACTAAGGAATTTTTCCTCTTCTTCAGTATTTTTTTATCCCCTCAGAAAAAGGGCAGCTCAACTCCTTACGGGAAAGCTCCTCAGAAGCAGCTGAAGGTTTTGCCCTACCCACTGCACCCCACGAGCCACAGGATCACCCCTAGTCTGTCTCCTGCGGAACCCCAGAGCTGCCCGCTCGCTCATCTCTAACAGAGCTAAACGCAGCGCAGACCTAATGTAGGAGAAGGGCTTCACAGCTGTTCTTAATCCTAGCTACACCTTAAAATCTCCCAGAGCACTTTAGGAAACCCCCCAAAATTCTGATTTAATTGGACTTGAGTAGATCTACGCATTATTAATTTTAGAAACCAGATTTAATTCTGGTGTCCTGAAATGACCCATCTAAAGATTTGGTGTTTTCCACACCTGGAAGAGTAGTCAGATGGGACAGTAAGCGTTCAGTAGAGCTAAAACCATATGCTGACGTCTGGGATTCTAGGCATTGAGAGGTGATCAGCCAACTCTCACTTTTGTCTTAAAGACCTGGAAAACTGGTTTCTGTTTGCTAACTGCTTCTGAGATCAAAAAGCGCAATCTAGAAAACGGTCATGCAGAGAACAGGTGCTCCACAAATGAGTGGTTCTCAAAGTTTTCTATGAGTAGCACACTTTCGAATATTAAACTTTCTGAGCGCACCTGAAGGGATTCAGATGCTCAACACGACACCAAGTCATGAAAACTCCCAGCAATCACAATAGTGTAAAAATGACTCCAATGACCAAGACACGGGGTCACCTTCCCACCCAGGCCCAGATACTTATGTGCCCTCAATACAGGCCCGAAAGAGAGAGTCGTCACATTGCCCCAGCAGGCTGCCCGTCCCTCTACCTGCCCTCTGCACCATCACTCAGCTCAGGACGCCCACCAGGTTTGACCACGGCACAAATGCTCCACTGCAGCTAAAAGACACGTGTTGATCACCAGACTGAAGCATACTGTGAAAGGCACCGCCCGCCACCTACTGCAGAGTGAAGCAGCCAAGAAAGTACTGGAGTTTGATTCATTTTCACAATGGGTTTGTTCAAATCAACCTATTTACTGAAGTATAATATACCTACAGAAAAATCATGAGTGTATACACGTCAATGGATTTTTACAAAGTGCCCACTCTTGAAGTCATCCCCAGATCCAGCAGCCAAAAATTATTGTCATGCAGCACCCAAAAATTACTATTGGTTCCACCTCCCAGTCATTAGCCTCAAATGTAACCACTATTCTGATGTTTATCACCACAAATTAGTCTGCCTGCTCATGCACTTACATAAATGGAATCCTACTATACGTATTGCTTTACCTCTGATATCTTTCCCTTAGCTTTACCTCTGATATCTTTCCCTTAACATTATGCTTGAGACACTGGCATGGTACATATAGCAGTTATCTGTTCATTTGGTTCTTTCTTTCTTTCTTCTTTATGATATTCCATTGTATGATATGCTATTTTACAACATGGGCATTTTGAGTTGTTTCCAGTTTGGGGCTGTTACAATTAATGCTGCTATATAAGCATTGTTGTATACATCTTTCAATCTAGCACATTTGGGTATATACCTTGCTATATAACTGGTAAGAAAGACAGTGTGGTGTGAATAGAAGGGTAGGCAAATAAACTGATATAACAAAATAAATTCCAGAAACAGACCCACACATACACAGTCTCTTGATTTATGATGAAGGGCCAATACAATGCAGTGGGGGGAAATGATATTTTCAAATAAATGGTGCTGAATTAATTCATTGGATATTTATATGGACAGAAAATCTTGACCCATATCTCACACCATACACAAAAATAAATTCCAGATATATTGTGGATGTAACTGTGAAAATAAAGGTTCTAAAATTAAATAAATTAATATCTATATGGTCTTAAGCTAAGGTTTCTTAAATATGACACAAAAATAATAACCATAAAGGAAAACACTGATAAACTGGATTCACTAAAACTAAGAATTGGCATTCAATAAAAGACACTCTTTAAGACAGGGAAAATACAACTCACATACTAGAAAACATCTTATATATATGTATCATACAAAAGACATATCCAGAAAACGTAAAGAAGTCCTACAATGTTTTAAAAGATAAAAGCCCAACTTTTTTAATGAGTATTGAGCAAAAGAAAATATCCAAATGATGAAGAAAACATATGAAAGTGTGTCCAACATCATTAGTTATCAGGGAAATGCAACCTAAAAGCCACAGTAAGGTACTACTACATAACCATACTAAGTGTTAGTAAGCATTTAGCACAACCAGAACCTGGTGAGTGAAAAATTACATGATAACATCTACTAAAGCTAAACATATACATATCCTAGGTCATAGCAATTCTACTTCTAAGGTTATTTATAATATATAAAAAATTTATGGTAATACATATAAACTAGAGAAAGCCTTGAACAGATCTCTTTCAACAAACCATCGAAAACTTCAAAGATAAACACATTCTTAAAACTGGCATTATATCAGAAATTCTATCAATTCCAATATGAAACATCTGAATAATTCTTTAGATATTTATATGGACTATTAGCATGGATTGCTAGAAATAAAAATTTAAGTTAATCACTGCATTTCCTTCAATAAGAAACATTAAGCCACATTATCTTTTGAAAAATCACATCTACTATGCCCACAGGATATCAGAGCTCAGAAGGAAAATGAAAAATAAAAGACAGCAGAAAACCATATGGAAAGAGTCATATGGCTTGTGATTCTAATGGTAATTGCAATGAGGTCACTTATCCCTCTGTGGCCACACTAATTGGTCAAGAGCAAGAGAGGCTTCATCAGCAATGCTCATAAAAAAGAACCAACCCCTTCCTGGGCATTTTCAATTTTGAGAGCAGACACCTGCTACCCATCAGTCTCTTATAAGACAGGACTCATGTCAACCTACCACTACATTATTTGATTTGCTCTTAATCATTACTATTTATAATCAGTCTTCAGAGTATACACATGCACAAGTATAGCATGCATACACGTGCAGCTATCTATAGCAAAAAACAAATTCTCAAAAATAGCTGTTTGGAAGACCACATCTCTTGTTCTATTAATTCTCATATACTGCAGTATTACATAACAAATTTTTTCCAATTCTGTTATGCTAATATGCAAATAAATGAACTCAACCATCGCCAGGAGCTAAATGTACTAATCAGTACGGCCTTGTGTATCTCTAACTACAAAAGAATTTTACATAATCTCTTTCCGTTCTAAATATTCCATGAATCTACATTATTAATTACTTTTAAATCCAGCTGCTTGGTTTCTGGCTATTAATATTTACAAATCAGTATATTTAGCCTGCTCCATGAAAATACCTGAATACCAATTTTCTAGTAATGTGTTGTAAGGATTAATGCATTCTATAATTTCATAATTATTTGACAATTCCAAAACAATAATAGGGATAGATACTAATAGAAGAAGCTCACCTAAAAACAAAATGTTACAAATTACTATCTGCTTTCTCAAAGCTAACAGAGAGGAAAAAGACAAGATCCTGACTTTGTGAATGAGATAGAAATCTATAGTTTTGTGGATGAGACAGAAATCTATGGTGGACAGGACTATCACTATGGCTTTTTGTTGATTAGGCACATATTGGCTTCATCCTAAGATTCAGCCACAAAAGGCCAAAATTTCCTAAAAATCACTTATCTATTTTAGGACTGGTAGAAACAGCCATGATGAAGGAGTCAGAATGCCTTAGGCAAACAGGAGAAAAAAGGAGAAAGTCAAAGATACATGTCAGAAGATAAAGTAGAAAGTGGGGGATGAGTAGTTCAAAGTGTGGGCTTTCAAGTCAGTTAAACCTGGTCTCATGTGGGCTTCGGCTCTTACAATTTCTGTGACCTTGCTCGGAAATTCCCAAACCTTGAGGAATGAGTTTCCCTGTCTGTTAAAAGGAAATGATAATGTCTCCTTGCAGGCTGTGGGGAGACCTGCATGAGATGATGCATACAAAGCACTTCCCTTCTACACCCAATCCTTGAGTTGCAACAAAAGGCAGAATTTCTAACACTGTATGACAAAATATGCTGAGGGATTAAAGATCCTACTTCTACAATTCTGCCTATTAGTATTCTACATTCTTTATGTATTTTCTTTTTTACTATTAATTCTACAGCACTCCCAATGAATGTCTTTTGACAATCCAATATTAATGACAATAAAAAGTAATTCAGGTCCTTAAAAATAAGCTAAAATTAAGCAGAAACTATAGATATCAGTTAAAGAAACTAAATACCAGAAAAGAGATTAAATGCTTTAACAAAAAGTAAAGATCTCTTGCTATGGTTTTTCAAGTTTGATAGCAGAACATAAATCAAAAGAAATTTTCAAAGGTCTACTCTGATTTCAGGGGCACAAAAGGGGCAGATCATTTATATTAACATCTTGCAGAATAATTCTTGAACCAACCAAATTCCTGGATCTAAATTAAATGAAGGTATTTCCTTCCATTTGATTGTTTCCAAAATTATGTATGTGAAATAAATTTCTTCTTTGAAGTACACAGTCCACTGAGTTTTACATTCAATCAAAACCAACTGGAGTTGGAGGAGGTCCAAGATGGCAGCATAGGAAGATTCTGAACCTACCTCTTCCCACTTAACACCAAATCTACAGCTATACATGGAACAATTCCTGCTGAAAAAGAACTAAAAACTTAGCTGAACAAACCCCTCCACAGAAAGGAATAAAAGAACCACATCAAGATGGGTAGAAGATGCAGAAAGACAGGGTCTTGCCAAAAACTCCATGCCTAGCATAGCAACCCACAATGGGGGTGGGGGGGAATTTCACAGGTCCAGAGCCTTTCCCCAAGGAGTAAGAGCATCATTCCCCACATCAGGCACACCAAACCTTGGGACCTGCATGGGAAAGATGAGGCCCCCAAAATGTCTGGCTTTGAAAATAAACAAACAGGGCTTATGTCCAGGGGTCCCAAGGGGTCAATGGGAATCTGAGATACTCATTTTGAGTGGCTTATGTATTGATTTGCTCATCCTAGGACCAACACAAAGGCAGTAGTTTGAAAGGTAACTGGATAATACATGAAGGAGATTCATTTTCTAATCATAAAGCATCTGTCAGAGGGGCAGGAACCAGGTGGGATTCTGTGGGGACAGAAGCACTGGTGAGCACCATTTTCACACTCTCCCTCCACCTTGCTAGTTCAGGTGGGTATGCATGGATACAGCCTTGCTAAAGCTGCCAGTATGCCCCATCCCAGTGTTCTTCTCCTATATCTCTAAAGGGGTGGGCATGGCCTGCCACAAGTGCTTTTCCCCAATATCACTAACGCCACATGTGAGCTGCACCCTCAGCACTCTCCCACAGCCTGATAAAGAGTTCAAAGTAATGGTCATGAAGATGCTCACCAAATTCAGGAGAAGAATGAATACAATGAGAACTTCAACAAAGAAATGAAAAATACAAGAAAGTACCAAACACAGGCCACGGAGCTGAAGAATGCAATAGCTGAACTGAAAATACACTAGAGAGGTTTAACAGCAGACTAGATGAAGCAGAAGAATGAATCACCAACCTGGAAAACAGGGCCATTGACCTCACCAAAACAAAGCCACAGAAAGAAAAAAATAATTCTAAAAAGTAAATATAGCTTAACGGATCAATGGAACAACATCAAGCAGAATAACATTCACATTATAGGGGTCACAGGAGAAGAGAGAAAGGGGCAGAAAACTTACTTGAAAAAATAAAGATTGAAAACTTCCCTAACCTGAGGAAGGAAAGAGAAATCCAGGTTCAGGAATCACGGAGAGTTTCAAATAGGACAAACCCAAAGACATCCTCACCAAGAAATAGAATTAAAATGTCAAAAGGAAAAGATAGAATCTTAAAAGCACCAAGAGAAAAGCAACTTTTAGATAAAATGGAATCTGTATAAGACTATCGGCTAATTTTTCAACAGAAACTTTGCAAGCCAGAAGTGAGTGACATGATATATTCAAAATGCTAAAAGAAAAAACTTCCAACCAAGAATACTCTCCCAGGAAAGATCATCATTCAGAATTGAAGGGAAAATAGAGTTTCCCAGATAAGCAAAAGCTAAAGGATTTTATCACCACTAAACTGGCCTTACAAGAAATGTTAAAGGGACTTCTTTAACATGAAAAGTGAACAACTAATAGCAAGAAACCATAAAAGTAAAAACCTAACAGGTAAAGATAAATATATAGTAGAAGCAGTGGATTAACGGCGCCTGGCCAGCTCAGTTCATTGAGAGTCCAACTCCGGCTCAGGTCATGATCTCACAGTTCATGATCTGAAGCCCCTCACTGGGCTTGCCACTGTCAGCAGAGAGCCCACTTCGGATCCTCTGTCTCCTCCCCTCCTGCACCCCTCCCCTGCTTGCACTCATTCTCTCTCTCTCTCTCAAAAATAAATAAATATTTTTTTAAAAAATAGTGGATTAGTCACTTAAAAGCTAGTATGAAGGTTAAAAGACAAAACTAGTAAAATTAACTACAATTAGTTAAGGGATACACAAGATAAAAAGATAAAATATGACATCAAAAACATAAAACATAAGAAGCAAGGGTAAAAGTGTAGAATTTAGAATGTATTAAAATTTAAGTTGCTATCAATTTAAAATAGATTGCTTGATAGGCTGTTGTAAGTGAGCCTCGTGATAATCACAAAGCAAAATCCTAGAGTAGATACGTAAAAGATAATGAGAAAGCAACTGAAACATAACACTAAGGAAAGGCATCAAACCACAAAGGAAAAGAGCAAAAGAAGAAAGAAACAAGATGTAAAAATTAATAATTACTTCAAATGTAAATGGACCAAATTCTCCTATCAAAAGACAGAGTGGCTGAATGGATTTTAAAACAATAAGATTCATCCATATGCTGCCTATAAGAGACTCAGTTCAGATCTAAGAACACACACACCAAAAGTAAAAAGATAGAAAAAGATCTTCCACATAAATGAAAAAAAGAAAATTAGTGCAGCTATACTTATATCAGATGAAATAGACTTTAAAGCAAAGAGTATCATAAAAGACAAAAAAAGTGGGGTTACACTACATAAATATAAGTGTACCAATCCAACAAAAGGATTTGTAAATATTAATACACCCAAAACAGGAGCACCCAAATATATAAAGCAAATATTAACAGAACTAAAGGGAGAAATTGACAGTAATACAATAATAGTAGGGGACTTTAATACACCATTTAGATCAATGGATAGATCATCCAGACAGAAAATCAATAAGGAGACACTAACCTTAAACAACACTTTAGACCAGATGGATAATAGATTTTAGATGGATAGACCAGATGGATATAGAGATATACTAATTGATACATGCAAAACATTCTATCCAAAAGCAGCAGGATACACATTCTTCTCAAGTTTACATGGAACATTCTCCAGGATAGATCATGTTAGGCCACAATATGTCAGAATAAATTTAAGAAGACTGAAATCACAGCAAGCATCTTCTCTGACCACAATGATATAAAAGGAGAAATCGATTACAAGGAAAAGAACTAGAAATTTCACAAATATATAGAGATTAAACAGCAAGCTATTGAACAACCAATGAGTCAACAAAGAAATCAAAGGAGAAATAAAAAGATTCCTTAAAACAATCAAAAATGAAAATACAATAATCCAAAATCTAAGGGATGCAGCAAATAACAGTTCTAAGAGGGAAGCTGGTAGTGATACAGTCCTACCTCAAGAAACATGAAAAATCTCAAATAAATAATCTAACTTTGCCCCAATGGAATGAGACAAAAAAAGAACAAAATGAAGCCCAAAGTTAGTAGAACGAAGAAAATAATAAAGATCGGAGCAGAAATAAATGAAATAGGAACCAAAAAAAAAATTAGAAATTATCAATGAAACTAAGAGGCAGTTCTTTGAAAAGATAAGCAAAGCTGACAAATCTTTAGCTAGACTCACAACGAAAAAAAGAAGAAGACTCAAATAAACCAGAAATGAAAGAGAAGCATCTGGGTGGCTCAGTCGGCTAAGCATTGACTCTTGGTTTCAGTTCACATCATGATCCCACGGTCATAAGATCGAGCCCCATGTCAGGCTTTGCGATGAGCATGGAGCCTTCTTAAGATTCCCTCTCTTCCTCTGCCCCTCTCCCCTGCCTTCATTCCCTCTCTAAAAATATAAATGAATGAATGAATGAACAAATGAATAAGAGAAATGAAAGAGTAGTTACAACAGATACCATAGAATACAAAGCATCATAAGAGACTACTATGAATAATTACATACCAACAAACTATTGAACTGTTGACAACCCTGGAAGATATGGATAAATCCCTAGAAACATTCAATCTTTCAAGACTGAATCATGAACAAATAGAAAATCTGGAGAGACCAATGCTTCCAAACTCATTTTATGAGACCAGCATTACCCTGATACCAAAACCTAACAAGCACCACAAGAAAATTACAGGCCAATATCCTTAATGAACAGAGAGGCAAAACTGCTCAACAAAATATTAGCAAACCAAATTCAAGAATACATTAAAAGGATTATACACCATGATCAAGTGAGATTTATTCCAGGGATGTAAAGTTAATTAAACATCCACAAATCAATCAACATGATACTCCACTTTAAAAAATGAAGGAGAAAAATTATATGATCATCTTAATAAATGCAGAAAAAGTGCCTGACAAAACCCAACATCCATTTATGAAAAAAAATTCTCAATAAGCTGGTATATATGTAATGTATATCTCAACCCAATAAAGGCTATTTTTAACAAACACATAACTAACCTTATCCTCAACAATGAAAAGCTGAAAGCTTTTCTGCTAAGATCAGGAAGAAGACAAGGATACCCACTCTTGCCACTTTTATTCCACACAGTATTGAAAATTCTAGCCAGAGCAAGTAGACAAGAAAAAGAAGGAGCATCCAAATTAAAAACAAAGAAGTATAACTGTCGCTATGTGCAGATGACATGAAGACTTTATTGAAAAATTGTTAGAATAAATGAATTCAGCAAAGTTGTAGGATACAAAATTAATACACAGAAATCTGTTACATTTCTATATACTAATAATGAACTATCATAAAAAGATTTTTCAATCCCATTACAATTGCATCAAAAAGAATAAAATACCTAAAAATAATCGTAACCACATAAGTGAAAATCCTGTACACTGAAAGCTGTAGGACACTGAATAAAGAAATCGAAAAAAGATACAAATAAATGAAAAACATTCCATGCTCATGGGTTGGAAGAATTCATATTACTAAAATGTCCATACTACCAGGGGGGCCTAGGAAGCTCAGTAAGTTAAACCTCAGACTCTTGATTTCTGCTGAGATCATGATCTCACGGTTTGTGAGACGGAGCCTCGGATTGGGCTCTGCACTAACAGCAAGTAGCCTGCTTGGGATTCTCTATCACCCTCTCTCTGCCCCTCTCCTACTGGTGCTCACTTGCTCTTTCTAATATAAATGATTTTTTTAAAAAAACAAAATTTTTTACAAAAATACCCATACTACCCAAAGCATTTTACAGATTGAATGTTATCACTATCAAAACTGCAATGGCATTTTTCACAGAACTAGAACAAGTAATTCTCAGATTTGTATGGAACCGCAAAAGACCCCGAATGACCAAGCAAACTTGAGAAAGAATAAACCTAGTGGTATCATACTCCCTAATTTCAAACTATACTATAAAGCTATAATCATCAAAACAGTATGGCACTGCCACAGAAACAAACACACAGATCAAAAGAACAGAACAGAGAGCCCAGAAATAAAGCCACACATATATGGTTAATCAGCATATGAAAAAGGAGCCAAGAATACACAATGGGGAAAGGACACTCTTTTCAATAAATGGTGCTGGGAAAAGTGGACAGCCACATGCAAAAAAGTGAAACTAGGCTACTATCTTATATCATACACAAAAATTAACCCAAAATGGACTAAAGAGTTAAACATAAGACCTGAAAGCATAAAACTCCTAGAAGAAAACATAGGCAATAAGCTCTGTGACACTTGTCTCAGAGTCAAGTGAGAGACACTTGTCTCTCTTGTGTTATTTATTTTTTTATCCAGCTCCAAAAGCAAAGGCAACAAAAACAAAAATAAACAAGTGGGATGACATCAAACTCAAACACCTGTACACAGCCAAGGGAAGCATCAACAAAATGAAAAGGCAACCTAGTGAATAACAGAAAATATTTCCAAATGATGGATTGGATAGGGGTTAATATCTTAAATATATTTTTTTAAAACCCTCATATAATCAATAGTGAAAATCAACAACAAAATAATCCAAATAAAAAAACGGGCAGAGGATTTAAATAGATATTTTTCCAAAGAAGACATACAGAGGGCCAACAGACAGACACATGAAAAGATGTTCAGTATCACTAGTTATCAGGGAAATGTAAATCAAAACCACAATGAGATAGGACAGAATACCTGTGAAAATGGCTATCACCAAAAAGATAAGCAATAACAGGTGCTGTAGAGGACATGGAGAAAAGGGAACCCTTGCACACTACTGTTTTTGGGAATACAAATTGGTGCAGCCACTATGGAAAACAATATAGAGGCTTCTCAAAAAAAGTTAAAAACAGAACTACCATATGATTCAGTAATCCTACTTCTGGGCATTTATCCAATGAAAACAAAAAACACTAACATGAAAAGGTATATGTACTTCTATGTTCAATGCAGCATTACTTAGAATAGCCAAGATACGGAGACAACCTAAATGTCCACTGATGGACGAAAGCATAAAGAAGGTACTGTTTATACAACAGAACTCTATGCAGCCATAAAAAAGAATGAAATCTTGCCATTTGTGACAACATGAATGGACCTTGAATTATGCTTAGTTATTATGCTAAGTGACTTATTTAGTCAGACAGAGAAAGACAAATAACTACCAGAGAATTTCACTTATATGTGGAATTCAAAAAGCAAAAGAACAAACATTACATAACAAAGCTTTTAGATACAAAGAAAAGACTGGTGGCTGTCAGCAGGGAACAGGCTTCGGGGTGGGCAACACAGGTAAAGGGGACCCACTGTTTGGCGATGACTGGCAACTAGACTAATTGTGATGATCACTTTGTAGTGCATGCAAACATCAAATTATTATGATGTACACCTGGCACTAATATAACGTTTACACTAATGTTACCTCAATTAGAAAAAAAAAAAAACAGTTGAAGGCTAAATAATATCTTCTTGGAACCCCTAAGTTATACCATCCATGTCTATTCAACAAGTATATACTTAAAAACATGCTTTCCACAAGACATTAAACTAGATGTCTTCACAAACTCTTGCTGAATATGATCAAGTTACCTGAGAGGCAAAAAGAAACAGGACTGTACAGAGATACTGAGTGGTGGTTGGAAGCAGAGAAAGGAACAATTCATTCTGAGAAGTGATTACCTGAGGAAGACTTGGAAGATGACAGAGAGGAGGGAAGCACACAGGCTGAGAAAAGAGGTGTAAATCTAAAGGCTAAGTTGGGCGTGGAGAACAGTCACACGGGGCTTCAGCATAGCAGATCAGTAGGGTGACCACATTATTTATCATCCAAATCGGGACGCCTTTCAGAGGGAAAGGACGCACTCTTAATAATTTTGTCAGGACAAAAGGTGTAAATCTAGATTGGGCAAATCAAGATGTATGGGCGCTTGGCTTAATGAAAATGATGTTCAGCACCCTCCAATCACTTAGCTGGGGTGACTGAGGTATGTGACAGTTGTACTGACGCATCCGATTTAGAAAAGCACCAAAACAAATCATTTTTGAAAGCATCTTTAGAATATGTCTGAGAAATTTCTCTGGGTATATTCTGCATATTTCAAAAGACAAAACTTCCAAAACAGGCATGGCAGATCTCCAACTCAAATGGAACTAAGTGAGTTTGCTCAACTCAGGATAAACTCCAAGAGAAACTAAAAATGACAAAAACAAACATAGCAGGTACTGTTTATGGACTGCTTCTTAGGCACCATACTCTGCTCTATTTCATACACACATCATCTCATTTAATCTTCATCCCAACGCTATGAGAGGGGATTTAATTTTTTTTTTTCATTTTAGAGACTATGTAACTAGACACACAGACTTAAATACCTTGCCCAAGGCTAAAGGAAGCAAGGGAACCAGAGTCTGATCCAAGCACCTCACTCCACAACCTCTATTTTTCTTGCCACTATTCTGCCTCTTGAATAATCCAGACATGTAGCTTGTGACCCAAGTGCAGCCCAGCTGAGAATATCAGCTCAAACACAGTTTACATAACTGCCCCTGCCAGGTGACCAAGCCCTGGTGGCCAGCGGTGCCTAGCCACCTGCCCTTCTCCACCACTGGGAACTAGCCCCAGCCAAGTGTCCTGCCAGCAGCCTGAACCACTCACATAATTGTCAGGAAAGCTCAGTGTTTAATTATATGCTCTGAGCACCCTAAAGCTATGCAATTATTCTGACATAAAGAAAATAGGTACTCCTGAAACTTCCCTGGTGGCTGTGATTTGTTTGAGCCACTACTCAGCACTCTTATGCCCAGCACAACCCTCTCGATCCACCACAATTATTAGTAGAAAAAAGCTGGTCAGGCAGCTTGCAAACACACAGTTTCTGGTAAACTGGTAAAAATATCTGAATAACCTTTGCAATGCAGAATCCCATTAATACAAAATAAAAAGGTAACCAAACTAATCTAGAGGTCTCGTAGATGACAGCCAGAACTTGGTATTAATAAGAAATAGAGAACCTATTCTTGAATATATATGTATAAAATAAAGTCTGGAGAGAAAATATGAATGTTCATACTTCATTTATATCTGCATTTAGGCTGTAGATAACACTGCCCTATTTTGTTGAATAATGAAGAATGGGTAACTCAAGTATTTAAAAAAAGAAAGAAAAGAACAGTCTAGTTTAGCACTCTTGCAGAAGACACAGAACTATAAAAGGAACTGAACAGATTCTGGGAGAGAGCATTCTAAGAAAATGACTTGAGTGACCAAGATCAGCAATTAAAAAAATAAAATAAACACTTTCCTGTCAGTTGTCTATATGGATTTGGTGAAGAAACAAAAAAAAGAAAAAAAAAAAAACAAAAAAACACAGATCAAACAACTGTTTGGAGGAGAGGCTGGAAAACAAGAAAGGGAGCAAGTAATTTTTAGGGCATGAAAATTAATACCCTCTAACTGCTCCTGCAAACCGAACTCTGAATTGTGACAAAAGCTCTTTGAGTGGGCTGAGACAAGCAGCCACGCCCTGGTCTTTCAACAGTTACCCTGTGTGGCCCAAAATGCATTAGTACAAAGTGAAGTGGAGAGTTGCTGATTGGGCATTAGATTTTTCTGACCTAAATGATCCAGTCTGCCTATCTATTCACACCTATTCACTTTGGGATCCAATTACTGTTTGTTTAATATTTAGGATATGCCCATACGTTTGCTGGGCATACAGTTGTCTCTCCCTTCCCTCCACTCAAAGCAAAGAAACAAATAAACAAACAAAAAAATCTAAAGCCAAATGCAGACATTATTTTTAAGATCCAATTCAAGAAATGGTTATTGAGTACCTATTATCCTTGCAGAACTGATAAATACAACCCTTCTTTTGCCTGCAAAACGTCTAGTTTAGGGGTGCTTGGGTGGCTCAGTCGGTTAAGCATCCGACTTCAGCTCAGGTCATGATCTTGTGGTCTGTGGGTTTCAGCCCTGTGTTGGGCTCTGTGCTGACAGCTCAGAGCCTGGAGCCTGTTTCAGATTCTGTGTCTTCCTCTCTCTCTGCCCCTCCCCAGCTCGTACTCTGTCTCTCTCTGTCTCAAAACTAAATAAATGTTAAAAAAAAAAAAAGGCTAGTTTATTTAAATCAGAGGCCAATATAATACCCATATGTACATTTTTATTATTTTGATTAAATACGCATAATAGATGCAAACGTCTGCTTCTTCCCTACGTTGGGGCTCAGCATTGATACACAGGAATATATATGTTGGTATAAAGGCAGTAAAAGGGATTCCCCTACACACTATGATACTGTGATAATGACATAATGATATTAAGAAAAATAAGGGCTGCCTTGGACAAGATCACACCATTGTCCCAATGAGGGTGGAGGCTCTGGTCAAGCAGCCACAATAGGTAACTACAGCTGCCTGTCTATATTATCTCTCAGCTTCTTCTGCCAAAGGAATGGAGCCTTTTGATTCCCTCCAATATCCCCTACATTTAGAGCGAAAAATTGAATGCGGCATTCCAAACCACCAGTGCTACCTTAATTATACAGAAAATTTAAAACTGTCGGTGTAATCTGGGGAGCAGTGGAGTGCAGCCTACCAAAATGGGGTAAACCAGCTCTGGCACATTAGGCAAGTGATTAACCTCTCTGAACTCTGGTTTTCTTCAGTCTCCCTGGAGGGGGCAGGACCATATCACAGAATTATATTAAGCATTTCCTATGTGTTTTTGCACATACTGCTTAATAACTGGCACCTGCTGTTATTACTCTTAACTACCAAAAATGCAATGGCTTAGTTCCTACTTATTAAAAAAGTACCCAAGATCAGTGGTTGCCACAGCCCGGGCATGGGAAGAGGGGAAGACACAAAAGGACTAGGAGAATTTTTTGAGGGCAATGGAATTATTCTACATTCTTATTGTGGTGGTAGTTACATGAATGTGTCTTTTTGTCAAATTCACAGAACTGAACATCAACAAGAGTGAATTTTACTTTATGCAAATTATATCACCTTTTTAAATATACCAACCACAATATTCAATTAGTTTTAATTAAACCATCGAAACTAATGGGCATTTTAACTTCATTTCTTTCTAAAATGAAAAAGAAATCTAAGGCCTAAATGCTACTTGACATTTTTAGACCAAGTCTTTGAGTTAAAGGATTGAGGTATTAGTAAAAAAAATAGATGTCAGCTAAACAACTGACCAAATTAGCTGGGTTTTTTTTGTTTTTTTTTTTTATTTCTAGGAGAGAGAGAGAGACAGCGTGAGCAGGGGAGGGTCAGAGAGAGAGGGAGTCACAGACTGAAACAGGCTCCAAGCTCTGAGCTGGCAGTCAGCACAGAGCCCGACGCGGGGCTCGAACCCACGAACCGCGAGATCATGACCTAAGCGAAAGTCGGACGCTTAACCGACTAAGCCACCCAGGCGCCCCCCAAATTAGCTGTTTCAAATGAAAGCGTGGATTGTACTGAATGGTGTGATGAAATGAAATATGGAAAGAGAAAATGAAAGTGATGTTTTCGTTTACTAGATTACTTAAGATTACAAAGATAATGGCTCCTTCCCTAAAAACTTGGTAATGGGCTTAGTAAATAATCTAAAAAGTGTAATATTATTTCCAGTTACCTAAGGAAAAGTAGAGAAGTCAGGTGATGAGTTCCATGATTTATTTCTCTTCTCACCGTATTTGTAAAAGATTCTATAAGGCTCCTCACTCTGAATCTTCATCAACACTGTTCCCATAACCAAGGAGTTCCTTTAGTATAGATCTGTGCAACTATTTTGGCAGTAAATGTAGTTTTACAACAATTTCTTACTCAACACATTTACAAAACAGATGGAGTTCCAAAGAAATGATTTTAAATGAGAAATATAATTCTGGTCAGCCCACAGTGTATCTCTACATATGCCCTGCATCTCAGCAATAACCCCCTTTCTGTGCCCATTGCTTATCACAAATGGGCTGTTATTTCATCCTCTGACTTGGGGATCCCCATACAAGAGGAATGTCAAGACAGTAATGAAGATGAAAGCTAGGAAACAGGCATAGCTCACAAGCCCATTTCGACTAAAGCAACCTCATAAACACTGGCCTCTCTTCCTTAGCCAGAAATTCCCTGCCATGACCTCAAGCCCCCAATTATCACCTTGCTTACCCATCCACTCCTGCCTCTATCTTTTAGTCACCTGACTGAACTCATCCCTTATATTCAAAAAGAACATAAGGAAACTAATGAAAAGATGTCACTATTGCTTTTTTACATGAGCTTCTACTAAGCTTTTTTTTTTTTTACTGTTTTTTAACAAAGGTGAAATAATTTCTGCCATTCGTGTGACCAAAATGTCTGTGCACTATTCATTGGTTAATGAAATTTTATGTTAAAGATCTCTTTATTCTATTAGAATATTGTCTTGATACTGTTATGTCTACAGTAAATACCACACTAAGTTTCTAAAATCTTGATCCTCAAGGCACCAAAACAAGGGGAAATATACCAAATAGTTACCTACTTAAATATAGCATACCCCTTTCCTATAACCCAGGCTTGATCAACTTTCAACACTATTTCCATTTCAAAGTGTATTTAAGAAAATACACATTAACAAAGAGGAAAGAAAAAGGAGTAAATCAAGTCATCTTAGGAGGTATAAGAAAATGAACAAGATATGAGACTACTAAACACCAAGCCACCAATTTTAGAAATTAACAGGACTTAGATAAAAATATGTGCTTCCTTATCATTCCTCCATTCATTCAGGAAGCAATCTATTGAACCCCTAATATGTTCCTGGCAATGTGTATCCAGCAGTACGACTCTGAACAAGAAACCAACTGCCTTCATTAGGGGAAAAAATAAATGACAAAGATAACTTTCAAAGTTTCAAAATTCAAAAACCAGTGATTGCTGAATAATTAATGATTTCCCCCATGTGCCTCTAGAATCTTCAATGAAGAAATGATATCTACCAACAATTTCATAATTCCACATATCAGAAATATTGGCAAATCATCCTTATTCCTATTCTGAATATAAAATTAAAATAGCTGTTTTAATTAAATAAGTTAACAGTGTGAATCCCACTGTGAATACCAATAAAACTTGATTTTTCTTTTTAAAGTACAAAAATAGGCTCTCCAACAAATTGGGTAAGAAGAATTAAAATTAGGTAAGCTGGTATCTTCTCTGAAATTTCACCTCAAATTTCATTAAAACCACAATGCAGTATCAATACAAACATTAGGTAACCAATAAAAACAGAGTTGACACATAACTGTTAGTAGGATTGATGATCACACATAGTTGAAAGCAACTTCCATGGAAACAGAAGCTACAGAGTAAAAGAAAATCTAAGTCACTTTTTAAAAGCCAGGTATGCAGCAAAAAAATGTTACTTTCCTTAAACTCTCGCCTACTGCAGGTAGTTAACACACTTGATCTTTAAGCCCTTCACTTGAGCCCTTGCCCAGACATAAATTGTACAAACAGATGACAAAGCGAAAAGCAGTTTCACAACTGCCTGTTACAGAGGATAGGAAGGTGGTATATTTCGCGAGATTACTGCAGAAGCTGATAACACCATGAGACACTACAGAGTACTTAGAAGATTTCTGTAGGTCCAATTAAATTTGAAATACCACCAGTGCCAAAACTGTGGCCTGTTTTGCCCTCTCTCCCATGGGTTATCAGCCACAGGAAGGGTGGGTGCAGCCCTGTCAATGTGCTTTGCTGCTCACTGTCCTGGTAACCCCTTGATTTTCAAAAAGCAATGTTTTCATACTTGCTCTGAACTTAAGCAGAATGAGCTCCTCTTGCCTAAGGCTCCGCTCTCCTTAGCTCATCAACTATTTTTTTTTCACTTCACGTCACAAGAAATATTTTTACACGGCAGAACAAAATGTAGTATTAGAATGAAACCACCACAAACTCAGAGGAGTTCCTAATAATACTTCTCGAGTTTGAAATGCACAAAACAATTGCTGACTTTCTGCTGCTAAGTATCACTATGCAAAAGATATCAAAACCAAGCAAACTGCTCAAAAGAACTTCCACAGAACTGGAGGCCTGCCTACTGCAGCAAGGAAAAGATTAAATTGTGCAGAACTGTAATGTCTCAGTGCTTCTGAGCCTAAGAAAGCGGAAATCTTCATTTGTGTTCAGAAACCTACTCCATTTCTCCGTGTGAGTGAGTGACCAGAGATTTTGCACCCTCCAAATATCACCAATTGCAAGAGGCAACTAGATACAGGTAAGAAGAAACCTATTAAATAAGCCTGTTCACCCCCTTGGGATTTTTAAGAAAACGTTTTCACATAACCACTGTCTTTAACATACAATAGACACGTTACAGGCCGTCTGTTACCAGCCAAGGCTACCACAAAAGAGAATGTCCTGCCCAGCCAGGTGCAGGCCATAATTCCAGGCCAGTCCTGGGAGAGGTGACAGCCCCAAGTTCAACTGGAAACGTCTGAGCACAGCTCCCCCTGCACATTAAGGATCACCTCTCCATTCTTTCCAAATGCCGTTTGCATCCAATCCCTTCAAGCACCCCAAGAACCCATGCACCCGTGGTTCCCGTTAGCAGGGGACTCCTCTTACAACCCCCTCCTTCCACCACTGCTCCCCTCTTGGGAAACTGACCCCGGGAAAGGCTGGGGGTGGACGATAAGCGCCCTTCTCTCACCTACCTTGATGATGCTGCTCCGGCGGGGCAGGCCGCCGGGTTTGCTCTCCCGGGGGAGGGGGCAGGCGGCGGGGCTGGGGGTCGGGGCGAGCGCGGCGCCGCGGGGTCCCCTGGCGGGGCTGGCTCGGGCTTCGTCCCCAGACACGCCGAGGCTGCAGTCTCCGTTGGAAACCCCGCCGCTGTCATAGCGCGCCCGCCCGTGGCCGAGGCGACCTCCCCCGCCGCCGCTGCCGCCGCCGCCGCCTTCTCCGGCTCCAGCTTTCAGGGCGCCCTTGGCACCGAGGGCTGGGCCCGGGGAGGTGGGCAGGGCCCCGCCGGCGGCGCCCCCCCGGCCGCACTCCGCCATGGGCGCCCCACGACCCGCCAGCACAAAGCCGCGTCCCCGCGTCCCCGCGTCCCCGCCGCCGCCTCGGGCCGCCGCGCGCGGCCCTCCTCCTCTCCTCCTCCTCCCGCCGCCGCCTCCTCGGCCGCTTCTTCCGCTTTTTTTTTTTTTTTTAATTTAGATGTGCTGTTTGTTTCGAGCTCGCCTCGCGCACGGTTCAAGTCGTGGCGGCAGAATTATCGGAAGATTCCTGCAGGGGAGAGGAGAGAGAGAGACACAAGTCAGCTCCGGCGGCGGCGGGGCCCGGCTCCCAGTACCTGGGGAAGGAAAACACGCCCCGGCACACGCGCCGCAGCGGGCGCCAAAAATAACCCGCGCGGGCCGGGCGCCCACCGGGCCACGGGGCACCAACCCCGAGGTAACGGGGCGGCCGCCTCAGAGGCTCGGGGCGCTCTCCGCAGAGACTCAGGGCACCCTCCCCGCCCCTCGCCAGGGGTCGGAGTGCTCATCAAGCGCGAACCAGGCTCCCGGAGCCGGGCCGGGGCGCCCACCTTGGCCTCAGGGAAAGGGGAAGCGGCGGGAGCCCGCTGCTCTCTGGCCTCGCGGGGGCGCCACCCGAGGGTCTCGCGGCCCAGGGCGGGCGGGGTATGAAGCCGAGTCTCCCCAGACCCCAGAGACGGTCGCGTGCCGGGCCCCGCTGCAACACCCCCAGACTCTCTGCCGAGGCCTGCGGCACCGAGAGGAAGCGCACGGCGGGCAGGGGCGGCCGGCCCATGACAGTGGCGGTGCAACCAGGGGCAGCTCCTGAAGGGGGCAGCCCGGACGCCCCCGCCCGCGGCCGTCTCCTCCAGGCTCGGCGCTTCCCACCGTAGGCCTCGGGACCTTGGTCGTCGCCGTCGCGGCTGCTCTAGCCGTGGCCAGGTCATGGGGCCGCGGGAACCTAGCTGCGGAGACAGCGGACGGCAACCGGAGGCGGCCACGGGTCCTGGATACCCGGGTCCCCTAGAGCTGCGGCAACTGCCAATCACCCGCCCGGCGCCCCAGGGGCAACCACCGCGGAGGCCTCGGGGCCGGGGGCGAAGGTCTGGGGCTCGAGGGCTCGGCCTCTGCACCTCCCTTCTGCCCCCGACCGGCGCACCGGACTCGTTCCCCTCCCACCCAGTTCTGGAAAAAGCCCTCCGGACGTTCCCCTCTGGGCTTCCCCACGGGGGCAGACCTATTTCACAGACAAAAACTAATTCCGTTCCCCGGGCTCCTGAACTGTGAATTGATTCAACTGGTTGCAAGGATGCTGGGGCGCGGGTGGGGGCGGGGCGGCGAGAGGTGATGAGTAAAGGACCTCGGCAGAGCCTGTCCTGTGCTCTCTGAGTCTCCCTACAGAGACTTAGCACCGTCGTGCCTCCCTCCCAGTGACCTTCTTGATCCCGCCGAAAGGGACGGCGGCTGGTCCAGCCCGCTGCGGGCCCGCGCCTTAAGTCGGGCTCGTCTTTTGGGGCAGCAGCCTACTTGGATCAGAACAGCCAGGCCCTCTTCTCTCTAGTCCTTGTCCCTTCTTTCCCTCCCTTAATGCTTCAGGTAGAGTGACCTGACTAAAAATCAACCCAGATGTTGCCGTTCCCCAGCACAAACTCCTCCCCTGGATCTCCATCCCTCGAGCAAGATGGGGCCCAAACTCCGCAGGATGGTACGCGGGGCCCCACCCAGCCTGGCCCCACCCACCTCCCCGTCCCAGGTTCCCTGGCTTCAGCCTCCGGAGCTTCTCCAGAACCCCAGCCCTTGTCCAGCTAGTGTTTCCTTTTCTGATAATGCACTTCCCGAAGGAGAGTCCGCTAGGGGAATGGGGGTGGGGGTGGGGCGGGGGGAGGACGGTGAACTTAAAGACTTTGCTTTTATTAGCATGATGTTATAGCAAACTAACTGCCAAGTAGCCTCTGAGGAAACTGGGCTTTATATACGGATACATACATACCCGCCTTTGCCACTGAAGAAACTTCAAATACCTTCATGTTGTTCTTGGGGCGTTTTAATTCTTCTGATCTTCTGGATTCATGTTTTTGTAACCCATCAGAAAAGCTTTTATTCATCTCTAGCCAATCGAGGCCCACACACTAACAGAAATATTTTCACATCGAGGGACAACAATGTTTTAATTTTTTATTCGGTGTCATCCCTTTATTTTTCCTAGTTTGGGTTCAAAAAAATTGTTTTCCTGTCATGATAGTTTGGCAAGAAAATACATTCAAATAATTCAGATCAGCTTCTTAATCTGCCTTATATTGAATTTATAGTCAAAGTGGCCAGCCAGTATGCTGAGGGGGAGGAAGGGAAAAATGCTGGGCCTTTATTCTTCATGTTCTCCAGTTTTGATATGTTGAGTAATTGCCTGAAGATCTCTCTGCCTTTTCCTGCATTTACCAATCACTAGTAACATCCTATGAGAGTCCTATATCCTGCAGCTTATACCGTGAATTTCTCTTGTAAGTGGGGACATATACAGATTTAAACCCCCAGGATGTTTTTTTAAATAAAACCACCATCTACTTCACCTAATGCTCTCCTAAATGAGCACCTATCCATCCCACTCTGGACTCCCAGCAGGTCAAATCAGAGAGACTTCGTTGACATAGACTTGGCATTTAAATTAAAACATTTCCCAAAGCATCTTGGCAGACCTGTAACTAGTGATGCCAGAAGCCCAAGGCCTGTGCCAGGTTCCTTTTTATCCCCGAGTGCTTGTCTCCCACAAGCCACCGGTCACATGCCTGCTGATGTTATAGCTGTACTTCATCACACCAACAGCCAGACTGTGTAGGTACCATTTCTTCTCTATGGTGATGGGAAGCAGCATGTTCCTCTGACATGTGCCATTCTCGGCTCCCAACAGGCTTTTTAATAGCTAAACTCAGATTTTTTTTTCCCCATCACAAACAGCATAGTAAGCAATTGTTTCTCCTCCTTCCTGCTTGTCTCTCTGCAGTTACTAAGTGATTGCTTTCCATTTCTCCTGTTCCATGAGCAGTGTTATTGAAGAAATTGTAAATATTTTGCCAAAATCCTACGGAATTGTTTTCATGGTATTGTAAAATTCATAGAAGTTAGAGTTAGAAAAAGAGCCAAAATATCGTAGTCATTCCTCAGCAGATCCTGTCTAATGGTTCCTTCAGACAAGTTTTCAGAGTGGGGCAATAAGAGGTAGGCGAGACAGGAATAAAATGCTCATTCTGGATAACTCCATGGTGTTTATGCCAATTTGTTATATCTATATGGTTATATCTATATGGTTAGATGTTCATGATAATCTGCCCATAACATTTAAAGTCAATAAATACCTTTAAACTCTCATGATCCTGTTACACAATACATGCCTTTATAAAGAAATACATAGACTTTTTAAAAAAATATTTCAGTCCATCTCAGCTTTTAATCATCGTTGTCACCCTTCACCAAATTCTCTTCTATTTGTCCTCTTTAACTCGATGCCTAGAACATAAGCTATTCAGGCTGTCTGGTCCGTAATAACCTTCCTTCATCCTCCCAAAATAACACTGACGCTGTTTACTGACTTCTTGGTCATTTTTACCCTTGTAGGTTATGAATTCATATCTAGTTTCCAGTTCACAGGCTCTAACATTACGACTCCCTAAATTTTTCTGACTCACTGAGCACTTGGCCTTCAGATTATTTTTTCCCCTCAATGTATAACAATTTTCATTTCCCAAATATCAGTCTCATATTATTTCTGTATTTCTCTAAAGATGCAGTTGAACCTCTAAGCCTTCCTATTCGGCTGCTCCCCCAGATGCATAATGTGAGAGCTAAGTAGAGCAGAAACTAGAAGATCAAAATGCTAAAAGGAAACACCAGATCATATCAACGTACTGATCCACACTGGCTACCCATTTGCCTCTTGAGTTGATCCAAGATGTTGATTTTAATCTAGTATGCTCTGATGGCTTGGATTATATTTATCATGATCCTTAACAAGAGATATATAGCAATCACCCTTCTTCCTGGGCACCAAAGAGGCAAGTTAGAGCTGCCGAAAGCTTTCATTTTCATACTCTTCCTTTCCTCTGACCCTAAAAGATCCTTCACCCAGTTTCCTTGGCTCCACCTCCTACAAGTATATATGACTGCCAAGATGCTAGGCATTCAGGGAATTACATCGACACTTTCCAGCCACTGAGGAACCACTGAGAAACAATTCATTAAATTGTTCTCAGTGGCTACTGAGTTAGGTAGCACTTTGAGGGAATCTATTAATTACTGAAGATTTGGTAAGATTATTCCATGAGCAAAAGTAACAATATGATTTGCTCTAAAAAATTACCATTGCTTTTCATGCTGCTTTTGTAAACTTGCATGTATTTGACTGTATTACCACTCTTATTTTATTACAGGAGTCACCATAAACTCAAATGCCCATAAGGAGCCAGGTGGATAATGTAAAGAGTAAATCTGGAAGGATTTGTTTCATAATAGCATCATAATTTATAGTTTTTCAACAGTGACATATTTGCATACCAAGTACAGAGGAATACTCTTCCTGATTCATCTTTGTTTCTCTAGTTTTAAAAAGATCCTTGAGTATAAGAAATGTTTCACTTTCCTCAGAACTGTAAGAAAGAGACTGAACATAATGATAAACAGCAACTGACACTCAGCCAGGTTTGGGGCAGCACTGTGGAGTGATAGGGACTCAGATAACCTGGTAAGTGACCCTACTGCCGCCACAAGGGAGTCCTGGCCTGATGCTGCCAGGATCATCTCTTTTTCCAGAGAAGCCAAAAATCTGGAATATAAAATTAGCTATTGTGTTAGCTCATTCTCTTAAGAGAAGGACACCCACGAAGTGAGGTCTCCACATATTGTTCTTTATAAGGTCTGCGGAGAGGCCTTTTTTCTTTTCCTAACCTACCTCCTAACTGCTTGATGAGCAAAGTGTAGCCAATGTCTTCCACATTTTGCCTATATTGGGGTCTTGTCAAAATTATTTTCATGGATAGCTTTATCTTTATGTGTTTAAGGACTCTGATGACCATATCATTTTCAGCATCCAAATCTGTTGATGTATGGTTCCCAACTTACTTCCCTTCATCTACCCATGCCCATATCACCAACCCCAGAGCTATTTCATCTCTGAACTTGGAAACTCAGAAACCCATTGTCTAGCCAAAAACTCTGCCTTCCCATCCATCCCTTCCCCTTATTTCCCTTTACTTCCCCACCTGCCAGCCTTGGCAAGACATGGAATTCCTCCGCCCACACCCACTCTCATGGTCCATCAGCACTCCTGTCTATGCCTTTCTTCCCTACCCAGCCTGGGCCTCAGGACTGAGACTTTCAACCATATTCCCACAGCATCCTAGGCCAGTCACTGTCTGTTGTCCCCATCTTGCCAAACTACAGTTTTGTATACATCTAACGATACATGCCCCAGGCTGCCACTCTGCTGGGGAGGGGAAAAATATCCTATAGCCATGCTGACTGGACAAGTGTATGATTTATGTGCTCCCTGAGGCCTTTGGTGCTCTAAGGCAATATTTTACCCTTTGCTAATTGGCTCTCATTTCCATTCTCCAAACTCTCCCAGCTGCCCTGCTGCTGCCAAGCACCACCCTCTTCTCCCTGGCCCCCATCTCTGCAATAGTCCTAGAATTCTACTTCACAAACAATAAAATACATCAGAAAATAAATCACTTTAACTTCCCTTCCATGCTATTTATCCTTACCTCAGCCATCGCCCCTGCATCTTAACCTAACTCTGTATCGGAAACCATGTACGACTGTCTTTTTTGATCAATGGACTCTTCTGGTCTGATGTGACATTTTTCTTTTGGGACCAAAGGGTATTATAACCCTTCTTTGGGTGGAAGGTGGAGCAGTCTTTAATCTCAATGTCAAACATTCAGG
Organism: Proteles cristata cristata; assembly: GCA_017311185.1. Taxonomy (NCBI): domain Eukaryota; kingdom Metazoa; phylum Chordata; class Mammalia; order Carnivora; family Hyaenidae; genus Proteles; species Proteles cristata. The sequence continues at coordinate 770,335 of JAESUZ010003188.1, forward strand.
AATCAAGGATTTGAAAGGCAGTCTTAGACCAAAAAGGGAGAGGAAATTTCCTTCTCCTGAGCCACCTTCTTCCTCGTGGGCTTAGTGTCTCAGGTCTTCATGAGTTTTCCAGGGAAGTCAGGAGGAGAGTTAGGCCCCCAAGAGCCAAGAGGAGAAGGCTGCCTTTATCAGAAACCCCGTAAATCTGGGTCCGTGTGCTCTAAGGATTGGAACATTGTGTGCCCAGTTTAAAATTACTCTTTGTGGTATAATTCCCCCATGTTGTAATTAAGGAGGACTTAGGTATTAAAGCTTCTCTCCACTGTACTATCACATTACTTTCCTTCTAGATATACCTTCCTGGTAATTTTTTTCAGTTACCAGCCTATTATAACTGGCTTCCTTCCTCTTCTACTGAAACTGCCCTCCCAAAGGTCATGGTTGCCATCCTAATAAACAAACCCAATGGCTACTTTTTAATCTTCATCTTTTTTAACCTTTGTGGAACATTTGATATTACTCACTCTCCTTATATCATTGAAACTCTCTCTTCCCCTGCTGAGATTTTTGGCCTGGTTGTGCCACAGGAATCTCAAACTCCACATGCCTTAGGTTTAAGTCACTGAATTTTTACTCCATACCTCTATTCTCCTGTATTCCTTATTTCTTTTTATGATATTCTGCCCATGGGCAGCCTTATGAAGTACTCAGCATCAGCCTCAACTCCTGGCACCCCACACTGCAGTTAACTATCAAGGCGTAGTTAACCATGTAAATCAACCTAGAAATGTCTCTAGGTTGTCCCGTTCCCACCAGAGTGACCTAATTTACTGTCTCACTGCACTTGGCTTGGACTAGGACGGTAGTCCTAATGCTGGCTGACTAGTTCACTCCCCCCCAGCTGCCCCCAGATTCTTTTTCTCAAATCACCATCAAAACTGCCCTGAGGGGATCACTTGTCAACCTAAAAGTCTCCAACAGTTCCACTTCAAGACAACATCATTCTCCGTAGGTGGCACACATGGCCCATAATACCCTGGTTCCCAGATTCTTCTCTAGCATCATCTTCTACATCCTCGTTCTCTATATGTTTGCTAGGTTTCAAAGTCCTATTTCTCTCTCTCCACTGGGAGAATTTAAAGGCATTCTTTAAGAAAGCACAAATGCTTCCTCCACCGACAATATGTTCCTGCCTCCAGAAGACATAATGAGTTGCTCCTCTAGGCTCTTAAAGCACTTAGTATATACCTCAACTACAGCCCTCATTATACTATACTGTAATTATTTATGAGTCTTTTCCCCATGAGTTTGAGCTCAACAGAGTTCAACTTAGAAGCCTTTTATCCATGCTAACTGAGCTTTATCAGAGTTTGACAATACATTAGGTTCACCTTCTAACTTTGTACCAGTCCAGGATCTGACATACAACAGATCCCCAGTAAATTTCATTTCAATAACCCCTTTATAAAAATTCATCTTTGTGCCTCATGTGCTTATAAAATCCTTTTTTCTTTCATAAGTCCTCTTTCTTTGGATACACTATGTTTTATTCTCTGTCTTCCATTTTATCTTCCTATCTTTTCCGATAATCTGACACAAGTAACACCATTCATGTAGCTAGCATCTGTTAAGAATATTTGTACCTTGTATGAAGAACAGTATTTGATGCTATGGGTAAAGGCGACGAGGATTTTATGGAAGGAGGAAGTTTTATTTCTTAGTGTCCATGCATTAAAGTCTCAGTCTTAAAAGTAGTTAAAAAAAATAACAAATTTAAGGAGCGGTCCTAGCCCTGCCATAGGTCAGTAAAAATTTTGACCTAGCTCTACGAGGTAGGATGTAGCAAAACCTGACTGGATCAAAAACATTAACCCTCCACTTGGTATGCTACTCAACTCCTTTCTTAATTAGTTAGAAATCCCCACCATTAACAGTACACAACACAAGAGAGGACAAAATCTCCAGAAGGCTGCTGGTAAGATGTACAAATTACCTGGCAAAAGGAAGCTTCCCTAGACAGCTCCCGCTTATGCATATTAGCAAAAAAGCCAAATGTCACCTTGTCCTTTTCAGCATACACATATGCAGGCCACATAAGAGAGAAAAGATAGGTTAATCTTGTTACCCAAAAGGAAGACAAGACTAGGAACACTAGTCACTCCCACCCCAACCACCAAAACAAACAAATAAATAAATAAACAACAAAACAAACAAAAAACGATAGAGAGGGGCTTGAGGCCTGTGAAGAGAGACTGAGTACTGTGGTTTTATAATCTGGCTCCATGTCTGCCTGGTACAAATTCCTAAGAGGGGACTTGGGGAGGGAGCGAGACTTGAGTGAACCTGGCTCTCACACGAAGTGATGGAGCTGGCTTGGGGTCAGCAGGTCATTCTGGGGAAGCCAGCAAACACAAACCGAGATACATCCAAGTTCCTCCCCTTGTCACCAGTTCCTGTGCAAACACTTCTTGCATTATTAAACAGTGGTTAAGACACAATGTGGAGGGAGCCTTAAATTATCTTTTAAAATCATGTGATCATGTAAATAGAGGATCATGGGCTCAACTGGGACTAGCATAGGAACATGAGGAAGTAAATAAGCTGTGGTCATTGGGATTTTAGGCTCCACTGAGAGGAAACCTTCCTTGTGCAGCCATTGGACACTGGTATGCATAACTGGGGCAGGGGGACTTGGAATTTCCTTTCCACAAGAACCGAAACCATAGGGTAGGCAATTATCTACTAGGATGGTATGGGCTGCCCCAGCCTGGAGGCAAAAGGTCATAATGAATGACTCCTTTGACCTGCTGATTCTGGGTGTTTAACCACACAGTTTTTTTTAAAGTCAAATTAGATGTTTAGGGGGGTTTTTTGGTTGGTTGGTTGGTTGGTTGGTTTTTGTTTTTGTTTTTGTTTTTGTTTTCAGTTCTCAGTAGTCTTCCTGTCAGTAGAATTACTATTTGGAGTGCTATAATGAAACGTTTCAGCTCTCTCCCAATCCCATGTATTTCTCACTGAACTGTCCAATTCCCTCTCATTTGTTGTCTTGAAACCAAATACCTTTGTAATCATATATTCCCATACTCTGAGTTTAAGTGTTTCACCTAATTGGTCCATTTTTCCTATCTTTTAAATCAGGCTCCCTGGTTTCTCTTTATCACTCTCTCTCTCTCTCTCTCTCTCCTGGGTAGATTCTCCTCCATTTGGTGAATTGTAAAAATGGCCCTTTTCCTAACATGGCAACCAGCTTCTCTGATGCTGAGGATGCACTGTATTTGTCACAGGGCTAATTAAAGTGTCTAGTAGAGTGCAATGTTAATGTGAGTGATTATCAATGAAAGTAACTTTAAATCAGCCTCAATCTCCGGTTCTGATAATGGAGAACTTGGGTCTTTGACTCTATGTTGTATCCAAAATAAAATTTCATATCACCGTATTCTCCAGTGTCAAAGTCAGCCTGCTGCCTCCATAAACACTTCACACATTAAACCATTTCTATGTTCTCTAATCCATCCGTCTCCCTCCAAAGATTGTATTAGTCTACGCTGACATTTCAGCTGTAAAAATGATCCCAACCATCTCTTCTCTGCCTTCTCTTTTCCTTTTAAACACACAGCTTAAATCTTAAGTCCTTCATAAGCCCTTTTCACTACAGTGGTGTGTAAACACTTCATTCCAACAATCTACTGTTCTTGCTCTTACTTGTAGGGAAATTCAAACCTTCTGTCTCATTCGGGATGTGAGGAAGCAGCCTGGCTATGTGACTCAGCCTCCAGACCTGAGATGCTCTAGCTGAGAGCTTCTATCAGAACCTTGCCATTTGGTCACTACTTGACATAAGACAAATCCTTTAAACCTTGGGGATTTCATTTTCCTCCAAGGTCACACAGGGATAAAAACGCTGACCTACCTTTTGACCTACCTCCCGGGCTGGAACAGACCAGCACGTGCAAGAACTAAAGAATAGTGTACATGCTGATTGAAAAGGTGGCAATTTGAGCTCACAAATAATTACCCCAAAAGGTCAATTAGACCCACAAGATTTCTCTGGCACACACAGGAAGTCTCAGCTTCATCTATATTTAATATACTTCCTTTCTCACTAGTTCCCACAAAGGTGAGTTTCGGGTGTAATATTTCACAGTAAAAATTTCCATGCCCCCAAATTCCAGAGCCCCAGTCAGTGCCCCCCTTATTTTTGTTTTGAATATAATAAAATGTCTGCTCAATCACAGAATATGGATATTTGTTGGAACATAATTGACCACATTCCCTTTATAGCGCTACTGACAACTAATTCTTGTCCACTATGTCAATTTGGGGATTGTATGACTGACCACTAACTCACCCATCAGCACACGGTGAGTTATACACACTTTGTAGTCTCTCTAAGTGTGTCTCATAAGCTAATAATTCTACAAAGAAAGAAACATAGAACAATGAGAGGACAGAAATTGTGTCCTTCTAAATTGTGATCTCATCAAGAAGAAAGAGGGAGGCCAGCCCAGCAACCAGAGACTGTAATGGGGAAAACCATTCATCAACCCAGAAGGGTGGATGAGTAATGGGGCTTATGGGTTGGGAACAGAACTACTCCTATGTATCAAAATGAAAGAAAGCATTAGTATAATTAGTGTTCCTTATGCAGCTGGCTGAAGAGCCCTACTTGGTTCTGGCATGAGCGGAGTAGGGACCAAATGCTTATCAGTTAATTTCCTTGGGCAAGTCCATATCATCTCAGGCCTCAGGGAGGGGGTGAGGTGTGTGGGCACCTTGGGATGAGCCAGACCTCTGAGAACTAACCTCACTCCCCTCTAGCCCTGAACACAATCCTTCCAGGAGTAAGTAAACAGGGGTTCTGGGATGGGCCTGCCTTGAGTTTCAAGCATTATGGATTTATTTCATCAAGACTCTGTCTCCAGGATGTAGAGGTAGGATTTCTGTGAGCACAGTCTCACAGTCTCACCCTGCAGCGGCAGCTACTCTAAAACAAACAAACAAACAAACTGGAGCTCAATGTGAGGAATGAGAAAAGTAAAACAAAGGGAATGAGGGTCTGTAGGCAATAGACAGCCTGCTTATCTCCTGATCTTCCTTGGTGAGCAAGAGAGGGAAGGAGGAATGTCATCATGAGACTAGGAAGAGAGGCAGGTTGTACATATTTATTCCCATATTACAGATGAGGCTATAAAGGCACATCCAAAGTTAGGTAATGTGCCCAGGGCCAAGTGTGATTCCAAAGTCCATTAACTTAACCCTCATGCAATTTTGGGGGGGCGGGGGGAAAGGGGAGTGCCAGAATGCCCTCTTTGAAAGTCCAGCCCAAGATGAATGAGTAGCTATGGGGACACATTTATATCTCTATTATTTTCAGAAGATTAAGAACCAGTTAATAATCCTGATTGGCTATTCCTTTTCCAGGAGCACATAGACCTGGAGGATTCCCCCTACATTCCCTTCTGAGGTTAGCATCCTAAGAGACAAAGAACACCTCAGAGTATTCAACCAGTACGGACATCCTGGTAGAGCCTTGGGGATTAACAATGCAGCTCAGTGGAGAATCAGTGAGCACCTATCATGCACCAGGCACTCTTTCAAGGCCTTCTCATGCTTCATCTTACTTATATATCACAGAAACTCTGACAAATAGCTATAGTTTCCTCCATTATACAGATGGTAGAACTGAGAAGGCTCAGAAAGGTGCAGTGACTTGCCTAAATCCAAACCACAGGTGAGACACAAACCAACCTCAAGTTCAAAGCTCCAGTGGTTTTTAATGCCAGTCTGCCCTGCGGCAGCTCTATTTCCCAGGAGGCGTCATGCTACCTCCTTCACTCCTCAGAGAAGGTCTGTGTTTGGAGGAAAACGTATTTTGCACTTCTAGGATGATTAAAGTGTGTGGTTAAGGCAGAGATGAGTATGGCAGAAAAGGATGGCAGGTCTAAAATTCCAAGTGTAAGGAAGCGAGCCCCATCCTCCTTGTCCTAAGAGGGCTAGGGAAGATGAGGACTCTTGGGTTGGGAGGGAGGGAGATTAGGGGCAGAGCTACTGTGCTCCCAGTTCTGCTCCAGGCAAAAGCCTAGGTGGGGCCTCAGTGGAGTCTCATCTGTTGGACACCTGACCACAGTCTCCTCTGGAAGTAATCAAAGAACACTTGACATTAAGTGAAGGAGACTCAAGGACAGAACTCTCTGCAGTGATTTCACCCAGGGGTGGGGAAGAGCTAACCAGAGGACTTTGCTGAAGCTGCCTGGCTACAAGAGGACCTCATTTAGGTGACGGAATGGCTTGTCTAGAAAATCCAACAAATCATCCCCAATCAGCTTGCAATTAGAAAAAAAAGTGAGTTCAGCAAAGTCGTAGATTATAAGGGACAAACAGGACCAGCTACATAATTTGTGGCAGCCCATTCCAAAATGAAAACTCAGGGCCTTTTGTTCACAAATTGTTAAGAATTTAAGGCTGTGACCACAGAGCATTAAACCAAGTACAGAGCCCCTCTGAGAGCAGGACCTTGTACTACTGCTTAGGCTGAAATGGCTCTGAAGCCAGCCCTTGATCCAGCCATACATAGGAGGAGCCAGCCAAGCACCAGGAGATATCCACAGAAATGTAATTGTAGATCTTAGGACGAAAGGAGTTTGGCAGGAGTTTTGGCCAAATAGAAGAGAAACAATATAGCTGAAAAATGTAAGGAATAAAGTAGAGCTAGCAGACATCTGGGAAATATTGGATCATAGGGCAAAGGATTATAAAGATTCTTTCTAGTTGTACAAATTAATTATATACTGGGACAGAAAAACGCACTTAGTTAATGCAAAAAACAATAGCATGAAATCTATGAAACCATTCTCACACCACAACATTACAATTATAATTAAGTAGGAAAAATAGAATTCTACAGAAACAAATCACATAGAAATTAGAATTGGAAATGCCGTATTAACTTACCTGGAGGAAAGCTATAGTAACAAAAATATTTTTTAAAATACCAAGCATGTAAGTATAAGAAATCATCATTAGTGATAGTGGCAGAAATATACTAAGAAAATGTATCTCTTTACATATATATTAACAATAAAATGGGAATAGAAACATCATGAATTCTGTGTCAAAAGAATTTTAAAACGGAAAAATTTAATGAAACAAAACAAAATAGGAAAGTAAAAATGCAACAAAAAATTGAAAATAAAGAAGGAATGGGGAACCTGGGTGGCTCGGGCAGTTAAACAATTAACTCTAGAATTCAGCTCAGGTCTTATGGTTCATGAGGCAAGTCCTGCATTGAGCTCTGCACTGACAACATAGAGCCTGCTTGGGATTCTCTCTCTGCCTCTCTCTGGCTTGTGCACCTGTGCATGCATGCTTTCTTTCTCAAAATAAATAAACATTTTTTTCAAAAAGAAGGAATAATAGGGGCACTTGGGTGGCTCAGACGGTTGAGCATCTGACTTCAGCTCAGGTCATGATCTCATGGTTTGTGGGTTCAAGCCCCACATCGGGCTCTGTGCTGACAGCTAGCTCAGAGCCTGAAGCCTGTTTCAGATTCTGTATCTCCTTCTCTCTCTAACCTTCCCCTGTTCACAATGTCTCTCTCTCTCTCTCTCTCTCAGAAATAAATAAAACACTTAAAAAAATTTTTTAAAAAGAAAGAATAATAGAAATAAAGCAACAGAACAGTAGTTTGCATTTTGACAAAATGGACAAAATTGATAAATCTTTGGACCAATAAGGAGAAATTACAAATTAAAATAATCAAGGGAAAAGATAATATAGCATAAATTTTGTTAATACTAAAGAGCTTTGTTCTTAGCTACAAGTGTATGACTATTTTTAAAAAATTTTTAATGTTTATTTATTCTTGAGAGAGAGAGGCAGAGTGCAAATGAGGGAGGGGCAGAGAGAGAGGGAGACACAGAATCTGGAGCAGGCTCCATGCTCTGAGCTGTCAACACAGAGCTCAATGCAGGGCTTTAACTCTCAGACTGCGACATGACTTGAGCTGAAGTTAGACGCTTAGCTGGCTGAAACACCTAGGCGCCCAAAAGTGTATGGCTATTGATTTAATAATGTTTATATTATTTCTTACAAACAAGTAATAAAAACAAATAGAAAACATTATAATTCATGACAATATATAGGAAAAAATCATGCATTAAGACCCTGCCACCTTAACTGGAGAAATTTCTAAGTTTTAAAATGAATAAATAACTTATTGAGAAGCCTGGCTAGAGGTTTGTCAATTTTGTTTATTTTTTCAAAAAACCAACTCTTGGCTTCATTGATCTGTTCAATTTTTTCTTTGGTCTCTATGTTGTTTATTTTTGCTCTGATTTTTACTATTTCTCTTCTTGTACTGGGTTTAGGGCGTTCTTGTTGCTCTGTCTCTAGTTCCTTTAGGTGAGCTGTTAGATTTTGTACTTGTGCTTTCTCTAGCTTCTTGAAATAGGCCTGGAGTGCAAGGTACTTTCCTCTGAGGACTGACTTCGCCGCATCCCATAGAGTTTGGATTGTTGTATTTTCATTTTCATTTGTTTCCATATATTTTTAAATTTCTTCTCTAATTGCCTGATTGGCCCATTCATTCTTTAGTAGGGTGTTCTTCAACTCCATGTTTCAGAGGTTTTCCAGACTTCTTCCTGTGATTGACTTCAAGTTTCATAGCATTATGATCTGAAAGTGTGCATGGTATGATCTCAATTCTTTTATATTTATTGAGGGCTGCTTTATGTCCCAGTATGTGATCTATCTTGGAGAATGTGCCATGCGCACTTGAGAAGAAAGTAAATTCCCTGGCCTTACGATGTAGAGTTCTAAATATATCTGTCAGATCCATCTGGTCCAGTGTGTCATTCAAGTCCATCATTTCTTTAGTGATTTTCTGTCTGGTTGACCTATCCATTGCTGTAAGCGGAGTATTAAAGTCCCCTACTATTAGCACATTCTTATCTATAAGATTGTTTCTGTTTGTGATTAAGTGTTTTAAATATTTAGGTGCCCTCATATTCGGTGCAGAGACATTTACAATTGTTAGTTCTTCTTGATGTATAGACCCTGTAATTATTATATAATGCCCTTCTTCATCCCTTGTTATTATCCTTAAAGTCCAGTTTGTCTGATATAAGTATAGCTACTCCAGCTTTCTTTTGACTTCCTTTAGCATGATAGATATTTCTCCATCCCCTTATTTTTAATCTGAAGGTATCTTCCAATCTAAAATGCATTTCTTGTAGAGAGCAAATAGATGGATTTTGTTTTTTTATCCATTCTCTCTTTTTTATCCATTCTGCTACCCTATGTCTTTTGATTGGAGCATTCAGCCCATTTACATTCAGTGTTATTATTGAAATATGTGGGTTTAGAGTCTTTGTGTCCTTTGTGGGATTCATGCTTGTGGTGGTGTCTCTGGTATCTTGCGTTCCTTGCAACACTTCCCTCAGAGTATCCCCCTCAGGATTTCTTGTAGGGCTGGCTTAGTGGTGACAAATTCTTGCAATTTTCTTTTATTTGGAAAGACTCTTATCTCTCCTTCTATTCTGAATGACAGGCTTACTGGACAGAGGATTCTTGGCTGCATACTTTTTCTGTTCATCACATTGAAGATTTCCTGCCATTCTTTCTGGCCTGCCAAGTTTCAGTGCATAGGTCTGTCACCACTCTGATAGGTTTCCCTTTGTATGTTAGGGCCCTTTTCTACCTAGCTGCTTTCAAAATTCTCTCTTTGTCCTTATATTTTGCCAGTTTCACTATGATATCATGCAGATGATCGATTCAAGTTACATCTGAGGGGAGTTCTCTGTGCCTCTTGAATTTCAACTTCTACTTCCCTCTCTAGGTTGGGGAAGTTCTCTGCTATAATTTGTTCCAGGACCCCTTCAGCACCTTTCCCCCCTCTCTTCCTCTTCTGGAATTCCTATGATATAGATACTGTTCCATTTGATTGTATCGCTGAGCTCTTGAACTCTTCTTTCATGTTCCTGGATCAGTTTATCGCTCTTTTTCTCAGTTTCTTCTTTTTTTCTATAATTGTGTCTTCTAAATAACTATTCTCCTTTCTGCCTCTTCAATCCATGCATTGGATGCCTCCAGTTTATTACGTATCTCATTTATCGCATTTTTAAATTCACCATAACTATTTTTAAGCTCCATATTGTTTGTAACCATAGTTTCTCTGATGTCCTCCATGCTTTTTTCAAGACTGGTGATTAGTTTTATGATTATTGTTCTAAATTCTTGTTCAGTTATGTTGCTTATATCTGTTTTGAGCAGTTCTCTAGCTGTCATTTCTTCCTGGAGTTTCTTTGGAGGAGAGTTCTTCAGTTTCATCATTTTGGTTAGCTTTCTATCTCTTGTTAATTTTAAAAGTTTGTTGTACATACGGCCCCTGCGAGTTCTGCTGTATTAGAGAGGGCTCTTTTGACCATTCAGGGCCTGTCTGTTCAGGAAGTGTTCTTTGGATGGTGTCTCTTGGTTTCTCTTGTTGAGCGTTTGGTTATTTTGTTTCCCTACTGGTAGTGGTATTTGGGCCTCTCCACCATGTATAGTTTGGCTTGTTCCTTGAGGCAGTCCTGGAAAAAGAAAACAGACAACCACAGAGGGAACACAGGTACACAAAGGCACAGATAAAACCAATAAACATGCAAACCCAGGCTCAGGTAAAAACAGCTACAACAACAACAACACAGCTATCTGGAGGGGATGGGTGTGGTTTGGTGTAGGCAGGTCTTGTCTACACTGTGTCCGCTGGCCTCCCTGAGGCCCCGCCTTGGTGGTTGTGGGGAGAAGAATGGCATCGCCCCAGTCCCTTCTCAACCAAGCGTTGCAAATCACTTCTTTGGTTCAATCTCCCTGTGCTGAGGATGTAGCCAAAGTGGGCTGAGTTCTATTCCCCATGCTCTGCCTCGTTTCCAGGTCCCAGTCCACAGGCTTTGTTATACCACCCTGAACAGTCCCACTGGTTGCTGCTTCCCTGTTGTGGGGGGTTGAGTGGGGGGTGGGGGAACTGTCGCAGCCTCAGATCCTCTGGGGTCAAGCAGCAATACAACCGGAGTGCGTTCTGGGAACGTAGCAACTTCCGGTCCGCGGAGTCCACATCACTGCAGCGTGTCGCCGCCGCTTCAACTGGCCACTGTCTTGTGCGCCGCTGCCGCTTCACCTGATGCCGCCGCTTCAGAGGGCTGCTGTCGTGCGTGCAGCTGCCACTTCACCTGATGCTGGGAAGGCGTCCGCTGGCGTTGCTGCCGGTTCCCCAGGCCGCCACCACCATGGATGGTACCGGGCACACTACAGTTCAGTTTTTCCTGGCACCTTCTGGGACCAGAGCACCTAGTTTAAAGTCAGTACCCCAGCCAGAGCTAAAAAACAGTCTTTCCAAGCCAAGGGGTTTTTTTTCCTCTTCTCCAGGGACAGTTCTATGAGCAATCTCAGCTTTTCTTTCCTTTCCCCTGGACTCGCAGCAGCTCGCCACCACTCGCGGTTAATCACTCACTGCAGTTGCTCACAAGCTGTGTTCCCTCCTCTCCCTCCATATCTTTGGGTCCTGTCCTGCTTTTATCTTCCCCAGTTCACACTCACGCACTTATGAGGTTTCCTTCCCAGTGTACTCTGTCTCTTTCTCTTCCCAAACTCCTGTGGCTCAGTGTCCTACAACTCCAGACCTTCTCTGTTTGAGAGATGGGTGCAGGCGAAATGTACGGATCTCCCTACTTCTCCACCATCTTGCCTCCTACCAAAGAATAAATAACTTAAATCGCTCTCAAAGTGTATCTTTAAAGTATGGTATGTTTCCCTAGGAAACGACTTTTTAAAACTTGTTTAATGTTTATTTATTTTTGAGAGTGAGAGAGTGTGAGTAGGGGAGGGGCAGAGAGAGAGACACACACAGAATCTGAAGCAGCCTCAAGCTCTGAGCTGTCAGCACAAAGCCCAACACAGGACTCAAAGTGACAAACTGTGAGATCATGACCTGAGCTGAAGTCAGATACTTAGCCACCCAGGCACCCTGGAAACAAAATTTCTTAAGTGAATTTCTTGAGCTTTGTCAAGGTGAGGAAATCTCATAATGAAACAAAGATGTACAACCTTAACCAGAATCTCAGAAAAAATATATAATATACTACATATATTATATATATTATATAAATATACAATTATACATATATATAACATATATATACAATGGGCTAAAAAATTGTCCAAGATGGAAAAACAAGATTTATTCCAAGAATATAAAGTTGGTATATTACAACAAAATATCTTCTAAAATTAATCATGAAAAATAAGCCAAATAAGCACAGTGGATTATAGTCATAATATAATAAAGCATAGATACTTTAACAGTAAAAGCCAAATATAAATACCAGTACAATGTATTCAAGAAGGCAAAAAAAGATATATAAATACATGAAAATAATGATACTTAAAATCCTGTTTTTGCAAGTTAATGCAGCTCTATTTAGAAACTAGAAATTAAAAAGCCATAAAAGTATTAAAGATAATTAAGAAAAGATCAGAGGAATTAAGAAGGGAGTAACAAAACTCAATGGCATTCCTTTATTATACAGAGGACACACCAGTAGAAAGTATAAAAGAATTCCCATTCAAAGAAAAAAAGGTAATGAACTCAACTCAAAATAAATTGATATTTAAAAACCATTATATTGCAGAGCCTGCTTGGAATTCTGTCTCTCCTCTCTCTGCCCCTCCCCCACTTATGTATTCTCTTTCTCTCTCTCTCTCTCCCCCCTTCTCCCTCTCTCTGTCTCTCACAAAAAAAACCTTAATTTAAAAATTGTAAAACCCAAATGGATAAATACAGGAATATATAATAAATAAAGCAGAAATCAGCATTTTGGAGGCCTAAAAATAGAAAAGATGACAGTATTTCTAGGTTAATAAAAAAGCTAACTCACTATAAAGTCAAAAGTCTTGTAATATAATATAGGGAGCTTTATAAATCGACACATGTCAACTGATACATAAGAAACCAATCCAATAATACCAAATACTATTTTAAAGATGTGGTCATACTTGTATTATGTTTCAAGTATATTTTAAATTGTTAAAATAACTGTCAAAAGCACACAAAGTAGGTATACACAATTAGGAAAAATTATCAAATAGAAAGATCCAGAAATAGACTCAAGGCAGTAAGTCAGTGAGTGCTGTCCAGTTGACCCTTGAATACCACAGGTTTCAAATATGCAGGTCCACTTACATGTAGATAAATACATTATAGTACTGTACAAGTATTTTCTCTTATGATTTTCTATATTTTCTATGGCTTACTTCATCATAAGAATACAGCATATAATACATGGAATATACAAAACATGTGTTAATCAACTGTTTATTATATTACAAACAGTGGGCTTCTAGTCAATGGTAAGCTATTAGTAGTTAAATTTGGGGGGGGAGTCAAAAGTTATATGCAGATTTTCTACTATGTGGGTTTTGATGCCCCTAAGCCCCCTTGTTCAAGTTCATTGATATGATGTAAGTCATTCATGTAATTTAAAGTTTTCCAATAGCCATAATTTTAAAAGTACAAAGAGATAGGTAAAATTAATTTTAATAATGTTTTATTTAATCCAATACATCAAAAGTGCCATTTCAATATGTAATCAGTATTAAAATTATTAATGATATATTTTATATTCCTTTGTTCATATTAATCTTCGAGATCTAGTCTGTACTGTACACCTACAGTACATATAAATTCAGATTATTCACATTTCGTGTGATCATGTGCAGAGATATGGTAATTGACAGATTATGTGCATGTGTGTGCATTCATGCATGTGTGTGTGTGTGTGTGTGTGTGTGTGTGTGAGAGAGAGAGAGAGAGAGAGAGAGAGAAAGAGAGACTGAAAAGAATAAACAATACAAGTTTCTTAGTCCCTTCAGGCTGCTCTAACAAAACGCTACAGATTGGGTGGCTTAAAAACAACAGAAATTTATTTCTCTCAATTCTGGAGGCTGGGAAGTCCAAGATCAGTGTGCCAGCACAGACACTTTATGGTGAGAACCCTCTTCCTGGGTCATAACTGGTGTCTTCTCACCATGTCCTCACACAGTAGAAACAGCTAGGGAGCTTTAGTGGGGTCTCTTTTATAAGAGCACCAATCTCATTCATGAGGGCTCTGCTTTTGTAACTTTACCACCTCCCAAAGGCTCTGACAATGGGTTTAGGATTACCACAGGTGAATTTGGGAGGGACACAAACATTCAGACTGCAGCAACAAATACCATCATCATCACATTATTTATCGTATCAATACATTGGAAACATCTTTATGGCCATAAATAGGGGTCATGCTAAGAAAATATTGTTTAATCAACAAAATAAAATGCTTTGTAGCAAGTCTACAGATACTGTCATTGCACAAGAAATGAAACTATAAAATTGCGTAAAATGAACAAAAGCCAAATAAAATAGCATGTAATGTTCCTTACAAACTATATTAAGAAGCATTTTTGTGCTATGACAAAGAAAGTATCTGAAATTGTGAGGAATGTAATATTAATATTGCCATAACAGTGTAAAATATGATGATATTCAAGACAACTTTACATTAATTATATTTCAATGAATGTAAGGTTTCTTTTCTTATAAAGATAATTCTGTTTGTGAAGAAAGGAAAGGAAATGCTATGTTATATTGCAACATGACCACAATAGTTGCCAAATTTCGGTTATACAGTGCAATTGCACCATGTGTTTGACCTGGGGATATTCAGCTATACTTGCTTACAGCTCTCTTTGATGTAATTGAAAATGCTGCCAAATTATGTTTTGTCTTTCTTACCTGGGGTTCCAGGAAAGACTTAAGCCCAATGTCCCAAGACATCCATTCACATTATGTAACAGACTAACTTTTAACTAGAATTATGTTAGCTATGTATCATCCTTGGGAGATGTGTGTTTTGTGTTTCAGAAGAGAAACCCTGATAAATTTACCGAAAATCATTGAATTGTATGCTTAAAATGCATGAATTTTTAAGGTGTGTAAACCATACTTCAGTAAAGATTTTTTTAATCATCTGGTTATTGAAGGAGCACAAGTGGCTTCCTTTGGGAGAAAAAGAAAAACAGATACCAAGGCTTTGGAACAGCACTGGCCAACAGAACTTTCTGGAGTGATGGAAATATTCTATAACTACACTGTCCAACAGGAGCCACCAGCAATGTGTAGCTATTCACCACTTGAAATTTGTCTAGTGTGATAGAGGAGCAGAACTTTTAAAAATTAAATTAAACATTATTTTATTTTATTATTTTATCTTATGTTAGTTAAGTGTAAACACCCACATGTGGCTTGTGGCTACCAAAGTGGACAGTGTGACCGCAGTGAATATAAGGAATGCACCTAGAGACTCAGCCAGGAATGAGCTGACCTGAAAACTCTTTCAGGAAAACATTGACCATAGCAGTGTTCAGGAGACTTTTTCACCAAATGCAGGGTCTGTACTCCTGACCCAACCTCCGAAGGCATGATTCCAACTCAATTCATTCTCACTTCCACCCACCCCTCAGCGAGAACCGGGACAGAGAATTTAAACCCCAACAAAGATGCTTTCTATATCAGTTCAGGAACATTTACTTCAAAGATGAGAACAAAACTGTAATACCTGGGCTGTTTCATTCATTAGACTCCATAAGCTCAATGCCCTAACACTGGGGAATTTTCAAAGACTACAGAAAATGGTCCAGATTAAAATACATGAATGACGGGGCGCCTGGGTGGCTTAGTCGGTTGAGCATCCGACTTTCGCTCAGGTCATGATCTCGCGGTTCGTGGGTTCGAGCCCCGCATCGGGCTCTGTGCTGACTGCCAGCTCAGAGCCTGGAGCCTGTTTCAGTCTGTGACTCCCTCTCTCTCTGACCCTCCCCTGCTCACGCTGTGTCTCTCTCTCTCCTAGAAATAAATTTAAAAAAAATATTAAAAAAAAAAGTTTAAAATGCATGCATGCATGAATGAATGAATGATGAAAAGGGAAACACAAAATCAATGATAATTTTCATGGCAAAACTGTTAAAAAACCCTCTTAACTTTCAACAGAAAAAAGTTGTCATTACTTGGGATGTATGTCATTATTGGGATATGAGGAACAAGGTCCCCACCATTATAATGTAGGACATGTGGAGGTCTCAAATGATTTAACATAAGCTTGTTATTCTTTTTAGGAAAATTTCCACATTTTATTTACATTTTAATACTAACTTTAATCTCAAAATCATATACCCATTCACCTATTTCTTCTGTGTTCATATTACTTAAATTCAAATGTATGGTAAACAAAGACTATAAACAAATACTTAATATGTCTGGTACTTGTAAACACAAGAGCTGATTTTAACTGTAATCCAACTCCCCTCTACCTTTTGTTTACTAATACAGATATCAAAGCAATCCTGATATTTTTAATTCTACCAGTGGCCAGCACGCACATCCCTTCAATGGTTAACACAAAACGTGGCAGTATTCTTTGTACCTGCTATTTTTACAATTTAAACTGCAGTTCTTTCATTAAACAAGGGGGGAGTAACACACAAGATCCATTCTTTCTGTGTGACCCATTTTTGGAAATGTGTATTATCTGACACTTCTTGTTTTATTTACATATTGTAAGCCTGAACATTGTGAGTATTCTGGGTTTATGCTTAAATGCTGCCTTGGTATGGGGTTAAATTGTGCTTCATTTTCTTCCCTTGTCTGAAAACACAATGGGGGTTGTGGCAGGCAGTCCTTGACTTAATGATGGTTCAACTTATCAGTTTTTAAAAAAAGATTTCTTTAACGTTTATTCATTTTTTGAGAGACAGAGAGGGGCAGAGCACGAATGGAAGAGGGACAGAGAGAGAGAGGGAGACACAGAATCTCAAGCAGGCTCTGAGCTGTCAGCGCAGAGCCTGACGCAGGACTCAAACTCACCAATCAGGAGATCATGACCTCATCTTTCTCATGAGGTTAAGTAAGATGCTTACTGAAGAGGTTAAGATGGATGCTTAACTTACTGATCCACCCAGGCACCCTAGACTTATGAGTTTTTGACTTTACGGTGGTGCAAAAGCAATAGACATTCAGTAGAAACTGCACTTCCAGTTTCTAATTTTGATCTCCTAGACTAGTGATATGCAGCAAGATCCCTCTCATGATGCTCAGCAGTAAGCCACAGGTCCCACAGCCATGTTATCATAAGGGTAAACAATTGATATGCTCACAGCCATTCTGTACCCCTACAACAATTCTCTTTTTTTGGTTTCAGTACTGTATTCAATAAATTACATGAAATATTCAATACTCCATTATCAAATAGGCTTTTTGTCAGATGGTTTTGCCCAACTACAGGCTAACACAAGTGTTCTGAGCACATGATGTTCAGTAAGTTAGGTGAATGTTTTCTAAAGGTTTATCTATTTATTTATTTTGAGAGACAGAGAGGGAGAGCATGTGCACATAATAGGGGAGAGGCAGAGAGAGAGAGACGGAGAAAGAGGAATCCCAAGCAGGCTCCATGCTGCCAGCACAGAGCCTGACTTGGGGCTCCATCTCACCAATGGTGAGATCATGTCCTGAAGTGAAATCAAGAGTCAGTTGCTTAACCTACCGAGCCACCCGGGTGGCCCTAAGTATATTTTTAACTAAAGGATATTTTCAGCCTACAATGGGTTTATCAGGATATAACTCTATCACAAATCCAGAAAGATCTGTGTTAAATATATTCTTAAACTGGTCATGTCTGCCAGCTGAGATTCATGTATTTCATAGGTAAGTGGTTTGCACCATTACAATCATACCATAATGTAAATGGAACCTATGTTGACATAAGCAGTTTGAGATGCACTAAAATTAATCATTGTATATTTGTCCCTGTGGTGGCTGTGAAAATTTGTATTTCCTTTGGATGTCACTATATTTCTTAGCTCTTAAAGTTCAACTTTAATACTACATACATTTGGCCATTTTGCCAACATTAGTATGCTCTGTGCATCCACCATTCCACTAGAATTATTTGATTCATATTTTGTTACCAAAAAACAAAACAGTAGAGCAGTTTCTGAGTATTTAGGCCCATTCTATTTTGTGGCTGTATATTCTGTTGTCAGAATTTTTTATGGAAACTTCTAGATTTGTTGGTAGAGCCAGTCCTATGGCCCCATCTCCACGTTAAATGTTCTTCTTGATGCACTGTTTTGTGACTTTTACAGACTTTTCTTAATTTTTCAAAGCACACACAGTACTCAATATGTTGTAAGTACTTTTCTAAGCACTAGACAGATATTAAATCATATGATCACCCACAACAACCTTATGAATTGGACACTATTGTTATCATTCTCACTTTACAAATGAGGAAATTGAGACACACAGAGGTTAAGTAATTTATCCAAGATCATACAGCTAGCAAGTGGCAGAGCTAGGATTTGAACCTGGCTCCAGAATATGTCTACTTAACCATTAAGCTATGCTGTTTGCCACCATTCAGTGCATGGGGGGTCCCAATAATCTCTTCCAGATTCCAAGTGTGACTTTAGATCTGAGGTCCTGTCTAAGTGTAAGAGACTCCACAGGGGGTGGGAGGTGGTGGAGCCAGAAGATGGAAGAGGCATCTGTAAGGTTCTAGCGTTCACATATCAACAGACTGGTGGGCCCATAGATTGTGAGAGATTTGCTCAATGTTAAGCAATTCCAATGCCTTCTGTGAAGTGTCTTTCTCCAGTCTTAGGTCATGAGCTATGGATAAACCAGAGCTCAACAACCTCTGTCATCTCACTGACAAAATTGTTGTGGCCCCCATTACTTCCCTTTGGTAAATCTCAAACAATTATACCTTTGCCCTCCAATATTCTTTTTCTCCATCTAAATACTCCACATTTTGGGACTTTAACAGTTTAAAGACTGACAGAAAAGGGGATGATACATGAACTTCTGAATAATTTCGCTTATATCAGTGAATAGACCAGGGCACCATCAGTCCCTGGAGGCTTTCCCAGGAAGATTAATCATCTGAAATCAAATGGAAACAAACCGAGGCCAAAGAGCAGTAAATCAAGCCCCAAATGAACACATACTCTGAAAGTTCAGCCTTGGATTTTACATCAAACAGCAGTCAATGTTTTTAAAAACATAAGAAAACCGGAGGTAAGGGGCTGGGGGGGGGGGGGAGTTGATAGCATCATTTCATGAAAGGGTTTAATTAACATTAATTTCAATAAAAAGGAAAGGCCCACTGAGAAAAAGTTTAGTATAAAAGTATTTATCATAACTGTTGGTAACCAAGAACTCCTCATTCTGTGTTCTACAAAATTCTGTCAAAAATTGAATGGATTCTCATTCATATGGTCAATTCCCTGGGGCTGGTTCCCTATGAAACTGACTCTGAGATGGAGATTAATGTCTATCAGGAGAATTGTTAGGATCAACTCCTGCAAAAAGTAAGGGAAAGAAGCAGGATTGGCAGAGGGAGAGCCTGGATTATCCTGTAGTCACAACAGAGGCCTCAGCCGGCCCCACAGGGAGCTCTAGGATGGCCCTTCACAGTTGTCCTGGGTTGGGGCAAGCATGGAGGCCAAACTTTGTACCCTTCCACTGACCAGTTATTAGATGTGGGCTGCCCTGAAAAGAGGGCTCTTGGGTGAGACAGCACTTTGCAGTCAAGGGTGATTTTGAAGAGGTTTGAGGGCCATTTGCTGACAGCACTCCCAACAGCTGGAGAAACAGGTTGTTAAATCCTGAAAATAGATGTGGATGATGTATGATGGCATCCACTACATTTATTTGTCAAGTATTTATTGAGCACAAACTGTATACCAGGCATTAGGCTTGGCTCAGGGACAAAATAGGAACAAAATATGTATGATTCCATTCCTTGAGGATTTTCCAACACCTAATATAAGAAATCTTCATTCTATAATAAGGGCAAGTTGAAAACCTTAAAAAGCACTAAAAGCCAGTCTGCTTTGGTTTGACATCAAAACCAGTGTGTTTTCCCTTTTTCATTTTGGAGTGGAACCTTAAGAGTTCCTTTAAAAAGGATACTAGTCTGTGTCTCTTAAAGCTCATTTGGATGGCTTGACTCTACTGGAACCAAAGAATCAAAGAAAACCTAGAAAAGACACCAGAGCTTATCTGGTGTCACTTGTCTCCCAAAGTTGAAGACTTCCTTTCTATAGCATCTCTATAGCTGAATAATATGGTTATTTAGCTTTACTTTCATGCCCCCAAGGATAAAGAATTTATTATCCAGAGAGGAAGCCCATTCCATTATTGGATAACTGCAATTGTCAATAATGACCTCCACCACCTACTGATCCTAGTTCTGCTGTCTTGACTAATCCCAAATATCAATAGTCCTTCAGGTACTGGAAGACATCTACTCCTCTGAGTCATCTCTACTCCAGGTTAAATATACCTAATTCCTCTGACTGCCTCTCATAGGATTCTACCTCTTAGGCTATCTTCCTACTTTTTCCTCCTGTGTCCTTTTCCCTATGACTCTTTGCTTTACTGAGTTCATGCCTTAGCCTTACATTGTTGATCCCCACAAGCTCTAAACTACTCTCCCAGAATCCATTATGTTAAAGGCCAGAGCCATCTTTTTATTTATTTAAATCTTTGTTAACATACAGTGCAATACTGGTTTCAGGAATAGAATATAGTGATTCATCACTTACATATAACACTCAGAACTCATCACAACAAATGCCTTTCTTAATACCCTATCACCCAACTAGTCCATCTCCCTCCATCAACCTTCAGTTTGTTCTCTATCATTAGAAGTCTTTTAGGTTGTTTCCCGTTCTTCTCTTCGCCCCTTCATATATGTTCATCTGTTTTGCTTGCTAAGTTCTACATATGAGTAAAATTGTATACTATTTGTCTTTCCCTGATTGACTTATTTCACTTAGCATAATACATTTTAGCTCCATCCATGTCATTGCAAATGGAAAGATTTCATTCTTTGTGATAGCTGAGTAATATTCCATTATATACATGTATATGTATGTATGTGTGTGTGTATATATGTATATATACACACACACTCACACAGGACATCTCATATCTTCTTTATCCATTTATTAGTAGGTGGACATTTATACCCTCACCATAGTTTGCCTTTTGTTGATAATACTGCTATAAACATCAGGGTGCATGTACCCCTTCAAATCTGTATTTTTGTACCTTTGGGTAGATACCTAAGAGCAATTGCTGGATCATATTGGTGGTCCTATTTTTAGTTTTTTTGAGGAACCTCCATACTGTTTTCCAGAATGGTTGTACCAGTTTGAATTCCCACCAACAGTGCAAGAGGGTTCCCCTTTCTCTGCATCCTCTCCAACACCTCTTGTTTCTTGTGCTGTTAATTTTAGCCATTCTGACAGGTGTGAGATGGTTAGACTCATCTTTTAAAAATACAAACCTGCTAGTCACTTCCCACTCCCACACACACACTACAATCTATTTGAATCCAAGATCTCTAATACAGCAAAGAAGCCCCTTCCAGATGGGCTCTACCTATGATATGGGCCTCAACTTCCACCACCTCCAATGTACACACTATGATCAAAACACTCTAGAGGCACCTAGGTGGCTCAGTTAAACATCTGGCTCTTGGTTTCAGCTCAGTCCATGATCCCACAGCTTCGTGTGTTTCAGCCCTTCATCAGGCTCTTTGATGGCAGTGAGGAGCCTGCTTGAGAATTCTCTCTCTTTCCCTCTCTCTCCCCTCCCCCACTCATGCTGTCTCCATCTCTCTCAAAATAAAAAAAAAAAAAAACTTTTTAAAAAACACCCTCTTTTTCTTTGTACATGTTCTTCTCTGTACAAAGGAGGAGAACATTCTCTCTCTTCTGTCTTTCCAAGGGACTCCTACTTAATTCTTAAAGTCCAGTTCAAAAGTCAACTCCTTTGTGGAGGTAATCTCAAAGAAGTTGTCCCTGTCTTTGTGCTTCAGCAAAACTGTTCAATCCTCTCTTTTACCATTTATCATATTGTTCAGCAATTATCAGTTGTGAGTCTATCTTCCAAATTAAATTGTAAGCTTTTGAGAACAAGGAATTCTAGGCTATTTTTGGCATACTATAATTGAGTACATGAGTGAATGAATGAATATAAAATATTTTTCAAAACCTTCATTGGCATAATAATTTCCCTCTAAATTGTTAATATTTCTTTTAACCAACACAGGACATCTCCACACTTTGAGTGTACAATTAAGGTTTTGAACCTGAGAACAGAAATTTGCATTTATTCCTATGAAGTTCTATCTGTAGATCTCTTATCTGTCATAATAAAGTTCAATGTCAATTATGTTGCCTGTTACGTTAGCTAGTCCTGTTTCAGTTTTATAATACTTATACCACTGTTATACCAGAAAAGGGATAATCTTATGCCTTCAAATAAATTACTGACAAAACTGATGAGCAGAATTGGGCCAACAACTCATTACTTTCCTCTGCCGGCCTCCCCCCAGATGCCAAGAGAACAAGGTACACTCTTTGGATGCTGCTATAGTTAAGTCCAATCATCTCCTCCTCTTGATATCACTGAAAACTAGCCAACCCATATATTCTTTCTTCATGATAAAACAGTAGGTCTATCACTAAAAGTCTGTATTTGTTTTAAAGAACAGGTTCTAATGTGATCAGGGATGTAAATTAGTGATGATTTTCTTGGATTTTCAAAAAATAGATTTCAAAATCTTGTTTTTACTCTTGAGCTCATGCATACTTAGTCCACAATGGTGACTTGAGTCATACCTGGAACTAATGAAGAAAAGAGAAAAATACGATTCATTAATGTATCACTGATTCTTTTCTAAAGCCAGACTGCACCCTCTCCCATTTTAGCTTTCACAAGCTATGTATTTGGAGGCAATACATTTTGCCGTAAACATTGTTTTAAAAATATAGGTCTTTGTGTTATTTAGCCCCTCCCTATAACAAAATGGCACAGTTAGGTTAACATTCAGTCTTTCCCTGGGTTATGCAATTTAGAGTATGTGTCTTACTTTAACTTGAAAAACTCTATTCTCTTTTAGCAGTTTGAAAGTGTGGTCCCTCTGAAGAAAGATTCTGATTATTCTTTCTATTGTTAAGCGTATGCCAGGATCATAAAGTCTGGGTATGTCAGATGCAAAACAAGTTTTATCTGCAAAATCTAAGAGTGAAAAGGGGGGAAAATAGATGATTTGTGCTCACTTTTCCAACTCCAGTGTTGGAACCACATTTGACGCTCAGTAAAAAGTGGCCAATTGAGGAATTAAGTAGCCTAGCCCTTCTAGCTTAAAATATGGAGCCTCAACTCAGTCCTGGGACTTTAAAAAAATTTCTTGACTCATTCATAATGAGATCCAAAATGTAATGCTCCATGGGGGAAATTTGGAAATGAGGATAAGAAATACACAGAGGAATAAAATTTGAAGACTTCCAAAATCCAGTGGAATATACAAATTAAAAGACTAAAATTCACCCCCTTCCCAGGCCTCATAAATATTATTCATTAAAGTTTTCATCATGATAGTTTAAAAGTCCACAAAGAAAACTGAAATATAAACTCACTACTAACTATATTTCTATGCATATTCTGACTTTGAATGAATCAATCCAACTTTGTTTTTCTATTTACTAAAGAATCTTGTTGACCTATTCTAAGGTTATTGTAACCCTCAACCCCCCAGTAGTTATTTCTATGCAGGTACAAATGAGATTGAAGTATTGTTCACTAAATTAGAACATTTTACAAAAACTCAGTGTTAAATTCAGAAGACACCAGTAATTTGGTTGTTTAAATTATATTCAAGTTTATCCAAATAAGCCAGTTAGGAATCTGAGGATGAAGAACTCATAGCCTTATTTAAAAAACTAGATAAGGTCCATTTGGCAGTAAAACATTCATAAAGTCCAAAGCACAGGATTACTCATTCCCCACTTCTGACTCATGAACATTTTCGGAAATAATCCCTTAAATGTTACTGCAATGGGAAATATGAAGAGCAAAGTTGTTTTGGCACAACTTCACTCTTGTTTTGTTGAGTTATGAACTGTATTTAGTTTCACACTTTTGATCTTGTGCATTCTTGATGATATATTTGCACACATAACATCTCTATATACATTAGAAATAGAAGTGCTATGACAGTTCCTATGATTTAAAAATTCTTCATACAGCTACTCGCAGAAATTTCTATTATTTACAACCATGAAAAGCTTAACGCCACTGAAGTAAAATAAATTTTATATATTGTCACACCCTTTATTTGAAAGTATGACATTGCAATCATGCATAAGGAAAAGTTGATGAGAAGTAAATGTTTACATAAAGTTAATTTTACTTTTGGAAATAAAAAGGGGAAATGGATTATAAACATCAGTGTTTTTAGGATATATCCTCCTAACAAAATAAAAGAGTGAAAACTGTTTCTGTCAGTCTAGTTCAAAGGGAACCATTTCTGGAAAATGTTTCTAAGCCACTCTGTTCTGCTATGATTGCCTCCCTCCTCTGAAGTTCAGTGGAAACTTACTGTTTCACTCATCTTAGTCCTTAACTATATCCTGTCTTGTGGTTTTAAGCATGGATTTTGGAATCAGTCAGACAGAGGCTTGAATCCCATCTTGGTCTTCTACAGTAAGACGGAGCGATTGTACCTCACACAAAGGGCTGCTGTGAGGATTGATGAACTAATGTAAGTAAAACATTTAGCAAAGGGTCAGGCACATGTTTAGAGGTATAACAACAATAGCTACTATTATGATATGATAATTATATGTGTTATGTTCCTGCTGGATTATTTAAAGGGGAAGTGTCACGATATTTGGAATTTACTTTCAAATGGTTCAAGGAGAGAAAAAAATACAGAGAGAGAATGAGAACAAAATGTTAACTGGTGATATCAGATGAAGAATATACACATTTTCATTGTATCTTTTAAAAATCTTTTTCAAAAGATTTGCATTTTTTAAGTAAAAAACATGAGAAAATATTCCTGCTTAAACACTAATTTCTAAATCTCTGCTTAAACACTAAAAAGAAATCACTTGTGTATGTTCATATTTCCAGTCTTATAATGATTGTTTAATCACATGCAGACACCACATTTCATGGTATACATAAAAGTTTACTGTTACCGATTCCACTTGTCTGTTTGATTTATCATTTCATGCTCTCACATCACCAACTCTCCAATCTTATAACTCCATACTCCAGCTCTTAAAACTTTGCTTCTGACATAACTTCTGTCCTGATAACCCACTTAGTTTCTCTTTATGGTTTTTGAAGATCCTGTTTTATGATTATGTTAATTCCTTAAGTTTTCTAAATTTAAAAATGCAATAAATTAATGTATATTTATTGTAAAATATATAATTCAGGCAACACTAAACTGTAGAGGGAAAAACAAGTAAACATCAATTTCCTCTCCATGTCACAGTCACATCTCTCAAAACAACCATTTTTAATAGTGTAGCATGTGCCCTCTCAGATAGTTTTCCATCCACATTCAAAGATATAGGTATCTTTCTATTTTTGTTTATTTTTTTAAAAATTTTATTGTTATATGCTTTTTTCTTATCTTATTACATTGGCTTACACCTCTGGAACAATGTAAATTAGCAGTGATAACAAATATCCTTAAATTAGTCCTCATTCTTCCCTTTTATACTCATATTCTTAGATTTAAATTATGCTTCTTTTAATGGTCTCTTTTGAAATAAACACAATAAAGATGCTATACTAAATTCTCTACAGGTAGAAAACAACCAATTGGATTTTTGCAGGACAATTTTTTACACATTGTATATTTCCTTCTGTACTCATCCATGCATGTTTGCTGTTCCTACAGTTTAAGTGAAATGATCAAATAAAAAATACTTGTTTCTAGAAGTGGAGTCATCTTTCCTACAGACTAGTTCTGATTATGCACTAGAGATGTATCACAATTATTGTGCAGACATTACTGTTGGAGGCTGACAATTGGAAGGTAACAACTTTTAGGCATACATATCTTGAGCAAGTTTTATAAAGTTAGGCTTGCCATGATTAACCATTTGCCAGCCTCATGCAATGATTCGCTTATGTAAAGGTGCCAAATGAAAAGCTGAGAAGATTAGTGCTCTAAGTCTTTAATAACTTCTGTGAAATCCAATAAAACCTATTGTGAACTACCCATTTCTGGTGCTGAAATTGAAGACAGAAGACTGGCAGAAATGATGACTGATGAAAGCAGGACATTTTTTTACAGGAAACCAGAATGTATCCATAATAATATCTACTCCCTACAAAGTTAGGAAGAGTTGATCACATGAGCTTAAGGCTCAATCTGTCAAACAACAGAAATATGATCTTCCTCAAGAGAAAACTGCACACACAGTTATTAAATATCCCTGTACTTTGCTATAAGAAGGATGATTAGATGGAGCCACTGAGCTTTCTTTCCTTTAGTCATTCAACTCCCAAATACCTCCATAAATGAATTCTTACTACTTAAGAACAGGTCTCTAATTTTCCATCAGATTTAATTTTAATCTGGCCTCCAAGTCAAGCATGCATTCAGTTATACACTGGAAAATCAGACTTCATATCAATCTATCACCTAATTAAAAACTGCTTCTTAGAGCCAATGCCAAATCATAAGGCTACTGTTTAGACAATTATTCCAACTAATTAGTTGACTGGTTATTTTATTCATCAAACAATTCTGAATGCCTACAATGTGCCATTTCCTATGTTATTGGTGGCAATAAAAAGATAAGATTGACCAGAGTCTCTGCCATCAAGAACTTCCTAAGCTCTACCTTTTCTGTTGAGAAATTTTAAAAATTATATTTCAATATAATTTTGTTGTTTAGCTCATATTATTTATTTCCATAAATATTGTCATAATTAAAAAATAGTTACAATTAAAATATATCAAGCAGCAACAAGATTTAAGTCTGTTAATGGAAGTCAGGCCTTCTAAAAAGCTTCTTCCACAGGTAGCCTCTGTTTTCCTATTCTCCCAAAGGATAACTATTGAAAATCATAAAGAAGAGTACACTTGGGGGGCACTTGGGGCTCAGTCAATTAATCATCCAACTTCAGGTCAGGTCATGATACCATAGCTCGTGGGTTCCAGCCCCACATTGGGCTCTGCACTGACAGCTCAGAGCCTGGAGCCTGCTTGGGATTCTGTGTCTCTGTCTCTCTCTGCCACTGCTCATGCCTGCTCTCTCACTCTCAAAAATAAACATTTAAAAATTTTTAAAAAAAGAAGACTACACTTAGGATATAACCTAAGTAAACAGAATAATCTCTGACAAATGTTCACATGTTAACAATTGAGCATGACACAATAATATGTAAGATTTCAAACGGGTTGGGAGTCACTGGGCTCAAGAAAACACAGATTGGATGCTTGTATACTAACTTCATGGAGTTCTTCTGGAACAAAACTATATGACAATACTCATCAGTTTTCCTGATTTATTAACTACATGTTTTTAGCAGCCCAGTAAACCTGACACTCATCAAAAGGATTGAATTCTGTCAAAGCCAACATGGCCCTAGATGCAATCAGTAGGAGTATAATAAGAACTAGAAGGTATATAGTCAAATGGTGCCAACATATGCCAGCTGGTTTGTAATATATGATGTCCAGCTCTGCACCAAAGTAAACCAAATTCTTTATTTTTTTTTCCTTTAAAGCATTTATTTTACAATGTGAATTTATACTTGTAATGTGTAAAAGATTCTTATCATTTTGTTGACTTATATGAGAAACTAAAATCTCTACATCTCTCCACTTATCAATTAAGACCAATTCTTTCTTCCTTAAATTTTATTAAAAAATATATTTTCTTCACTTTTTTCCACTGAACTTCATAATCATGCTGTTCCATGATTGATCCATGATAGCTATGACTTCATGGCTATCAAGTTATAATTTTTAGTTTTGATTTTATAAGTCATGAAGACTCTTTCATGACTTTGTGATGTCTGACAACATGAGGAAAGAAGAACTTTATAAGCAAAATGTTATGGCGGCTGACTGATCATTAGTTATTAAGCATGTAATCACAGTGGCTAGCACTCAATGAAAGAAATAGCTTTTTAAAGAGACAACCTTAAAAACTATACCATCAGATTATACAGTTAAGCTACCTGGATGCAATATTACAAAAAGAAGTGAGAAAGATTAAAATGTTAGATTTATGATAAAAAAGTTATGAAATATAAACAAAGAATTACATTATATATCTAACTCATTGAGAACCCTTCTTTCTCAAATATCCGTATCTTTCAAAAATACTTTATTTTCTGTCCTCTGTTCTCCCCTCTGTTTTATTTGCAAACTTCTCCAGGAAGTTTATTTCTAAATCAGCTTTGTTTCCCTCACTCAGTTCCCCCATATTAGTCCAGGGTTCTTGCAGAGAAACAGAACCAGTAGAGGTAATATGTATAGAGAGAATATGTGTAATGTAATATATGCTAATATATATACATTAAAGTACATATATTATATGTATATATGCACGTATATCATTTATATTAATATGTAAATTATATCAGTAATATATGAATATTTCCATATTATGTTATATATAATATTAATGTATATTTATATTAAATAACACTTGTATATTACTATATAGTAGGATATAGAACAATATAATATACAAAATATACTACTTACGCAGAGGCAGATTTTATATATATATATAATATAAACTATTATAGAATATGTATATATGAAGACAGAGAGAGAGAGATCTTAAGACATTGGCTTCTGCAGCTGTAGGACTGGCAAGTCCAAAACCCATAGGGAAAATTGGCAGGCTGGATTTCTTCTTTAGGAAAACCTCAGTTTTGTTCTCAAAGTCTTTCAATTGATTGTTATGGGGACCACCATATTATCGAAGAAAATCTCCTTTACTTAAAATCAACTGAGTGAATATCTATAAAATATGTTCTGAGCAACACCTAGATAAGTGTTTAATTGAATAACTAGGTACTGGAACCTAGCCAAGTTGACATATAAAATTAACCATCACTCCAAACAATTACTGTGATTTACCTCAAAGCTCGCCAATGATATCTTGACTGCTAAATCTAGAGTCCCTTTATTAGAGCTCATTCTCTGTTGCTCTTGACAGGACTCACTGCCTCTCCTTTTAAAAACCCTCCCTCACCAGAACACACACTAGCCTATTTCTACTTAAGGAATTGGATACATTATTGTATCTTGATTCAAAACCTGTCATTTAGCAAATAGTGCCATGATGACTAGATATCCAGGAGCAAATAAATAAATAAATAAACAAATAAATAAATTCAGACCCTTAGCTTATGCCATATACAAAACTTCTCTCAAAAATGGATCAAAGACCTACACGTAAGAACAAAACTATAAGACTACTAGAATGAAACACCGGAGTAAAAATATTTAGAGGAGTAAAAATTCTTTGTGACCTTGGATTTGGGACTGTTTTTCTTAGATATGGCAATAAAAGCACAAATGACAAAAGAAAAAAATAGGTAAATAGGATTTGCTCAAAATTTATAATTTTTTACTTCAAAGGACACTATCAAGAAAGTGAGAAGACAACCCAGAGAAAGGGAGACAATATTTGCCAATTGTATATCTGATAAGGGACTTGAATGCAGAATATATAAAGTACTCTTACAACTCAACAACTGAAAGACAATTAACCCAATTTAGAAATGGGAAAATGATTTGAATAGGCATTTCTCTGAAGAAGACCTATAAAAGGCCAATAAGCATATGAAAAGATGCTCAACATTATTATTCATTCATGAAATGCAAATCAAAACCACCACAAGTTACCATTTTACTCCCAATAGGATGACTAAAAAAAAGACAAACAATAATAAGTGTTGGTGAGGATGTGGAAAAATTACAACCCTCATACACTGCAAGTGGGATTATAAAATGGTGCAGTCACTTTTGAAAACAGTCTGATAGTTCCCCAAAATGTTAATCATAGAGTTACCATATAACCCAGTAATTCCACCCCTATGTATGTACTCAAAAGAATATAAAAATATATGTCTACATGAAAATTCATACACAAATGTTTATGGCAACATTACTCATAATAACCAAAACATGGAAATAATACAAATATCCAACTGATGAATGGATAAACAAAATGAATATGTCCATGCAATGGAATGTTATTCAGCCATAAAAAAGGAATAAAGTACCAATACATGCCACAATGTGAACGAATCTTGAAAGTATTATGCTAGATGAAAAAAGTGATTCACAAAGGCAACATCTTGTATGATTCCATTTATAGGAAACAACCAGAATAGGAAAATCTGTACATGGGAAGTAGATTAATGGTTGCAGGGGCTGTGGAAAAAGGGGAATGCGGAGTGACCACCAATGGGTTTGGGGTTTCTTTTGGGGGTAATTAAATGGTTCTGAAACTAGATACTGGTGATCATTGTATGACTCTGTAAATGTACTAAAATCCACTATACCTTTAAAAGGATATACTTTCTAAAAGCATAATTTATGGTATGTGAATTATATCTCAACAAAGCTGTGTTTTTTTCTAAACCTAAGTCAATGCATCTTGCTACCATTTTTGTTCTTATGGAGGTGGTGTCTTTTAAATTTTTAGATGTGTATGAAATGAGAATTGATGCTCCCAGAAAACTGCTGAAATATGTCAAATTAAATACAAAGATAAGGGGCGCCTGGGTGGCTCATTCCGTTAAGCATCCAACTTCAGTTCAGGTCATGATGTCATGTTTTGTGGGTTTGAGCCCCGCGTTGGGCTCTGTGCTGACAGCTAGCTCAGAGCCTGGAGCCTGTCTTCAGATTCTGTGACTCCCTCTCTCTCTCTGACCCTCTCCTACTCATGCTATCTCTCTCTCTCAAAAATAAATAAAACATTATTTTTTTTTTAAATACTAAGATCATTGCTGATATCTTCTTTTAGGATATCTTCTTTTATTCTGAGTTTTTAAGGTATACGTAAATAATTAATTCCGGGTTCCATGCATTAAGATATTAATTCTGGGTTTTCCCTTTGACAGGACAGGTTTATAACACAATGACACCACTTAACATAATTGCAACCTTTGGAACCTTAAATTCAACCTTCATTTAACTTGCATGTTTTTTTCTTCTGCATCCTGTACTCAAAAAGAAATGATAGACTATTATCAGGTAGAACTTATAGTATTACCTCAGGAGATTTCTACATGTTAGAGATGAAGCTTATGCGATATGAGCTTGGGTTTAAAGCAATTGAAATGCTCTGCAGGATTGCAATTCCCTACCAGATTCTGAACCTTTTTTTCATGATCACCCACTACGAAACTTTTTTAGACTTTTTTAAAACTAATTGCCCTCTCCTTCATGAAATTTTAATACTACAAATATGTGTGTATCTGTTTATATAGTTAATGTCCTGGGTATTTATGCTTTGCTCATAAAAAGGGTAGTTTTTTCATCCCCCCAAACCAATATTTGCTCCCTTTGGAGGGATACTGCCTCCATTGAGAATATGTGGCTTACTTTGAAAATTCATGTGTGTATTTGAGCATATATATTTTATTTTCTTCACTCTAAATATCATTTATAATTCTTTCAACAATTTAGATTTATTTTTTTAATGTTTTATTTATTTCTGAGAGAGAGACAGCATGAGCAGGGAAGGGTCAGAGAGAGAGAGGGAGATACAGAATCTGAAACGGGCTCCAGGCTCTGAGCTAGCTGTCAGCACAGAGCCCAACGCGGGGCTCAAACCCATGAACCATGAGATTGTGACCTGAGTTGAAGTTGGATGCTTAACTGACTGAGCCACCCAGGCACCCCAACAATTTAGATTTAACATTTACAAATTTAAGTAGATAAAATTTAATGTTCATAAATTTAACTTAATAAAGATAATTTGGAGAAAAATACATAAAAAATTTTTAGGTATGCTAAGTTCAGATAAAGTATCAGGCAGCCTTGAAAACTATTTTTTCTGAGAATAATCTTAGACATTGGAATTTGTGGATGCTATCAAGTGGAGAAAAAAGCAACATGCAAGACTTTATCAAGAATAGTCTGTAAATTTTCTAAAAACACATACATATAAATGACTAGAAAATATTCATTAAACTATTTTATGGTTATTTCTGGGTGCATAAATTAGAGGTGATTTTTAGTTTCAATTTTATACATATCTGTAGTCTCCAAGTTTTCCATTTTGAGTTGCACTACTATTATTGTTAGGGAAAAATGGTTACCAACAAAATATTTACTGAAATTAGCCTGTATCAGGGAAAAGATGTAATAACATCTATTTTATGATACTTGAAGTAAGGTATTTATGCAGCCTTTTGGGGGAGGTTTTATTTTTTGTTTTTATGCCATACACAAAAATGCACTATAGCCAGCCCTTCGTCTTGCCAGTATTTTCACTGTTTCTGCAGCAAAAGTATTAATCCTGAACAAAAGACAAGTTTACTATGACCTAGGCTGCTAGGTCATATCCTTCTGCAACTATCTGCAACTATCCTTCTGTAGAAACAACTCTAATGTATTGTAAGGTTGCAGGAGAATCATTCAACAAGTAAATGTTTGCTGATGAGCTTTTAAAGAAAGTGAATCCAGCAAATAACCAGGAGTCATATGCACTTGATTTCAACAGAGACTATTTAAGTAATGGCTCAGATTTGAATATCAGCAACTCTGGGAGCTACTGAAGAAAAGATACTTTAAATTTAAATACCACAGTTTGCAAGGTGCTCCTACTTGATACTCACAACAACCCTGTGTGTCACCTGGCATCATTCCTATTATTACTGGGTACACAAAGAACCAAGTGAAAGAACTAGTACTCCAACTCAAGTCCTTTGACTCCAACTTTTGAGTTCTTTCTTTCTTTGGACCATTCTTCCTTGCTGAATGAAACCAGTGGGTAGTTTAAAAACCAGTAATTGCACTTAACCATGACTTACAGCCCTAGGAACCATGTTTTGATAGAGAGCAGAGATTACATGCTCCCCCACACTCTCCTAGACTTTTCCTGCCCCCTTTGGTGCCACAGAAAGGACCACTGGTAGTGCAAGGGGAGTTCTGCAGGCATCAGGAAGGCTTCATCCAGACCTTTACCATCAATGTGGTGGATTCTGCATCAAAGTATGAGTTTGATCTTCAGTGCTTTTAGGATTTGGAGGAGGGGCAAAATGGGGTGAAGGGTAAAGGAAGAGAACCACACAGTTTCAGGATCCACTCTTAGATTGGACTCAGGGATTAGGTGCCTAATGTCAAATTTCCATATAGAAGCAATAAGGAGCATCACAGAACCAGGAGTTGAGTTGGAAATGTGCTGCAGTGCCCCCTGTTCGGTTATTTTCTAGGTCCATTCCAGTCACCAACCCAAGCCTAAATACATTCAAGACATATGCCAAAACACCAAAATAATCCCAGGTTACAATTTTTCTACCTTGTCTACATTTATATTTCGAGGAAAAATAACTTAAATTAAAAAATTCATATTCTGATTCAACTAAAAAATATATATCTATTGTCTTCCTAACAGAGGGACAAAGCTCACAAATATTCATGATCAGCCTGTCAAATTGGAGATGAATCACCTCCGAGGTTTTCACTTCAATTTCCTTTGACTAGTAAAATAACAGATCACAATTTAGTTTTTGATGTTGCTACAAATTTAGTCTGAAAAAGATACAAAATATATTAATGCTTAAATATACCAGTGCTTCATTATGCTTAATTTATACAATTAACATATACAGTCAACTGATTTTTGACAAAGTGCCAAGACAATTCAATGGAGAAAGGATAATCTTTTAAGTAAATGATGGTGGAACAACTGGATGTCAAATACAGAAGAAACAGAATCTCAACCCTTATCTCACAACATATCCAAAAATTAATTCAAAATGGATCACAGACCTAAACATAACAGCTTAAACCATAAAACATCTAGAAGAAAGACTCCAAGAGAATATCTTCATGATTTGGAGCCAGTAAAGATTTCTTAAGAAATAGGAAGTTTTAACCATAAGAGAAATAAGAAACCATACTCCATCAGAATTAAGAATGTCAGCCCCTCAAAAGACACCATTAAAAGAAAATGCAAAGATAAACCACAGGCTGAGAGAAAACATTAGTAATACATATATATGACAAGTATCTTATATCCAAAATATGTAAAGAACTCTTACAAGTCAATAAGAAGCAGCAATTCAGTGTGGGTGGGAGAGATAAAATAGTCATTTCTAAAAAGGGTAGAATACTCATTTCAGAAAAGAAGTTATACAAATAAACCTAAGAAATAAAAGATAACCAACATGATTGGTCTTCAAAGAAATACAAATTAAAAACCACTATGAGATACCACCACACACTCACTAGAATCCATAAAAGTAAAAAGGCTAATAATACCAAATGTTGATGATGATTAGAGAAACTGGAGGTCTCATTCATTGTCAGAAGGTATATAAAATGATATAACCACTTTAGAAAATAATTTGGTAGTATCTTATAAAGTTACATGTATATTCTATAACTCAGCAATTTCACTTCTAGGTACTTATCCAAGAGAAATTTGAATATATATCCACAAAAAGAAATGTATGTGAATGTGTAAAACAGCTTTACCCATAATTAGCCCTAAACTGGAAGTAACCCAAATGTCTGTTACACATGAGTGGATAAAGAAACTGATATCTTCATACAATGGAATACTACTCTAATAAAAAGGAACAAAATACTGACACCACAACACAATACCTCTCAAAACCATTATGTGAATGAAACAGAAGAGTATAAACTGCATAATTCCATTTATAAAAAATTCTAAAACCTGGAAAACTTATCTATGGTGACAGAAATCAGAACAGTAGTTAGTTAACTAGGGTACAGATGAGGGGATGAGTGTGAGGTGTGCTTAGCTTTAGACCGGCAGGAGGGAGCTATACTGGGTGATGGAGATATTCAGCATCATGACTGAGTGGTGACACACTGGCGTCTACATATGTCTAAAATCATCAAATGATACACTTTATTTATACCATGTTTATGCATGTTATTATAAGAAAATTACACCTCAGTAAGTTGATTGATAATCATTCTCTACATGCTTTCTAAAAATAAATGTATAACTCAAAAATAAGAATATTCCTTTCATGAAAGCAACTGATTCAAGTGAGTAAGTCCTTCTGCCTGGTCACATATCAGGATATAGATTCCATCTAGTTAAGACTGCATGGGTTTAAATCAAATCCATTCCCCTGTGGAATCTTATTAAGACTGTGGGATTTATTCTGTGTGTGTGTGTATGTGTGTGTGTGTGTGTGTGTGTGTGTGTGTGTGTGTGTGTGTGCGCGCGCATGGGCGCACACGCGCGCATGTGTATTTCCATAAGCAACAGACAGCTAATTATTGGTCCAGGATGGTTTATGGACAGTTTTACCAATATGATGATAGATTACAAATTTTGAGCTTTCAATTTACAATTTGAAAATAATTTTATTTCGACCTCTGTGTTTTGTCTAGGTCACAGTAGGTACTCAGCAACTGTTGTGGGATGAATGAGTAAAGAAATGAATGAGTGACTGAACAAATAAATGAGTAAATCTTTATCTTTCACTCACTATAAAGTAAAAACTTTATATGTGCACCAAAAAAATTATATCTGGTCTAAATATGCCTTGCCACATACTACATATAACCATATAATAAAAACAAAACAACAACAAAAACACTTGAGGGTGATCAAAAAGTAATACATATGATTTAAGAAGGAAAAATCACAGGGAGCCTGTAAGAGAATATTTCCTTTGCCCTGACAGTTGTTTACATTCATATGCCTTTTAATTTAAAATTTTTTGAAGTAGTTTATTATTTTTTTATAATTAACTAATATAGTACATGCTATTCTGGCTTTGATCCTGGATGGACAAGGGCCATGATAGCTATAAAAATGTGATTATGATGGGGCGCCTGGGTGGCTCAGTTAACCGTTAGACTCCTGATTTCAGCTCAGGTTCAAGTATTATACTGGGCTCCATCCGCACTGAGAGTGCAGAGCCTGCTTGGGATTCTCTGTCACCAGCTCTCTCTTTCCCTCCTATGTTCACTTTCCATTTCTATCTATCTCTCAAAATAAATAAATACATAAATAAAAACGTGATTATGCATCATGAATTAAATAATAGTTCTGTATTAATGCTAAGTTTTCTGATTTCAGTAATTTTACTTTAGTTATATAAAACGATACCCTTAGTCTTAGAAAATACATTATGAGGTAAAGAGAAAATACATTAGAGGTAAAGAGAAAATACATTAGAGGTAAAGAGAAAAAAGCCCACTAACACATTAGTTATAAACAATGTGGAAAATATAAGAAAGTATGAGGACTATAAAAATCATCCACAATCCCATCACACAGATAAAAGACACAATCTTGGAGATACATAGTTTTTCATTTCTCTTTTATGTATGCTCCCACATGAGTAAATATTCTTATGCTCCCACATGAGTAAATATTCTTAGAAACCCGATTTTTAACGGTTATGTAGTGGCATGACCTGTTTACTAAGTACCTATTACTGCACATTATTTCAATTTCTTCACTATTTTAATTACGTAGTGATAACCTGTTGTACATCAGGCTGTCCTAAGAGATAATTTCCTTAGGATGATAAGCATTGAGGTAGTTCATCCAAGGAGTTCCTGCTTTTTCCTGTATCACAGGTCTAATGAACAGATAGATCAGATTGTTCAGAAACCAGTGGTAACTTAAAAGCACCATTGGTCTGGTGTCTTCTTGAGGCACCCACATAAAGATAGTTGCTCTCACATACCCCACCCCTTTCCTTCCCAGGACTGAGTTTCCAAATGCCCACAGGAAGGCACTTTCTGCACTTCCCCAATTATCCAGGTTTCTCTATTCAAAACTTGGGGGGCCTGGGTGGCTCAGTTGGTTATACATCTGACTCTTAATTTTGGCTCAGGTCAAAGATGAGATCATGATTAAGTTTCCTTCCCTCAACTCCTCCCCGACTCATGGACCTCTCTCTCCCTCCCCTATCCCCCAAAACCTCCCAAAACCTCATTTTACATCTGTGTCATGTAAGCAACACCATAGCAAAGTGCCTATGTGTTATATTGGTCTTTTTAAAGATCTCATGCTGTCTGACTGAGCTTGCTGTGATAATGGGAATGTTCTTTATCTCAGCTGCCTAGTCCAGTAACCAACAGCCACATATGGCTACTAAGCATTTGAAACGTGGCTAGTGTGAGTGAGGAACTGAAGTTTTCATTCTATTTAATGTTGATACATTTAAATTTAAATAGCCAGATGTGGTAAGTAGCTATTATATTGGACAGTGAAGCTGTATGGCCCTCGTTACTCAAAGTGTGGTCTCTGGACCGGCTGGAACAGTATTACCTGGCAGCCTGTTAGAAATGTGGAGCCATAGGTCATGCCCAAGACATGCTGAATCAGAACCTGCATTTAACAAGAGATCTCAGGTGACTCATGTGCATAATAAAGTCTGAGTAACACTGCCTTGTATCTAGAAGGATGCAGGTCCAAAAGTTCCTAATGTTGTCTTCTGAAGTGAGACATAAAGGGTGGAGATGCAATAGGAAAAGGACTTTGAGTTTTTCCTTTATACACCTCTATTGTTTGACTTTGATTCAACAGATAAGTATTACTATCAATGTGTATATAACAGTAAAGATAAAATGGATGGTACAGTATGGGAAAAAATATTTGCAAACCATATATCTGATAAGGGGTTAGTATCCAACACACATAAAGAACTCATACAACTCAACAGCAAAAAAGTAAATAACCCAATAAAAAAATGGATACTATCTGGATAAACAGTTCTCCAAAGAAGACATATGAAAGGCCAATGGATACATCAAAAGTTGCTCAACACCAGGAGTCATTAGGAAAATGCAAATTAAAACCACAATGAGATATCACCTCACACCTGTTAGAATGGCCATAATCAAAACAAACAAACAAACAGGAGATAACAAATGCTGGTATGGATGTGGACACAAGGCAATCCTTGTGCACTGTTGGACTGTAAACTGGTACAGCCACTGTAAACAGTATGAAGGATCCTCAAAAAATCAAAAGTAGAACTACCATATGATCTAGCAATTCCACTTCTGAGTATATATACAAAGGAAATTAAAACACCAACTCAAAAAGATAACTGCACCCCCATGTTTATAGCAGCATTATTTACAATAGCCAAGATACAGAAACAACCTAAATGTCTATCAATGAATGAATGAATAAAGAAGTTATGGTACATACATACAATGAATATTATTCAGTCATAAAAAAATTAGTATACCTTACCAATTGTGCAACATGAATGGACCTTGAAAGCATTATGCTAAGTGAAATAAGTCAGGCAGAGAAAGAAAAATACTGTATGATCTCACTTATATGTGGAATCTAAAAAGCAAACAAACAAACAAAAAACTAAACTTCTAGAAAAAGAGATCAGACTTGTGGTTATCAGAGGTGGAGGGTTGGAGAGGGGAAATTATAGGAAGATAGTCAAAAAGTACAAACTTCCAGTTTGTATATTTATATATGATAAATACCTACTAGGAATGTAATGCACACTATAATGACAGTAGCTGGCACTAATGTGCTATATATATAATTGTATGTATATATATTTTATGACCCTCAACACTGACTTCCCAAACTATTGATAAGTCAACACTTACAGTCTGCAAAAACATTTTTAAGGTGAAATAGGGAAAGAGGGAGAAGGGAAGGAGACTGATTCAGGAAAGAGAAAAAGAAATGAGAGATATCCCAAAATATCCAAGAAATGGGGGAAAGGATAGAAAAAGTCCAAAGTGGGAGAAAGAGTAAGGGGAAGAGGAATCCTAATTCCTACAACCTGTCTTGCCGATCCTGGTGCTAAGGGGCCCAGAAGACCCACCCAAATCCTCCTACACTGTGCTTGCATCTCTTCCCAGCATCCTGGATTCTCTTATTTCACTGCCATAATCCCTTAATCATCTGAGAGCATGTTTCCTGCTCTAAGATCATTCATGGAACCCCTGACTGGCTTCCTGCATCATGGACTCTCTTTCTCCCTCCTCCCACTGATGGCTGCTTCTCCTTTGTTCACTTCCACTTGGATGTCTAACTTTTTCTTTGCCCTCATTTCTTCTCTCTCTCCCCTGGTTATGCCTCTTCCCTGTAACTGTCCATTGCATGGTCAATGTAAAACACAATCAATGTAAAACACTATCTAGGGTCCAAAAATGCAATTATACAAGAACTATGCAGTGGAAAATTTAAAAATTCAAGTGAAAAATTACAGGGCACTGTTTCTCAAACTCAGAGGGCTTGTAGGCCTTGGAGAAAATGTACAAAAACCACCAAGGTGGCCTGGCTCCCATTTTAAGCCACACTGTCCTGGGAATTCTGTTGTCTGTGATTGTGAAAAGAACTGATCTGACCCTATGAAGCAGGAGCAGACAAATGTGGTATTCAAGAGAAAGGACAAACAACTGGAGAAGATTATGCCAACAAACAGCTTGTGGAAGGAAGGAGGATGTGAGGACACAGTAGGAAAACTAGATGAGAAGTCTGCCAGCAGGATGCCCAGTTAGCAGGCTGGATTAGTGTACATACAGCCCTGGGCAGTGGGAGATCTAAATTAACAATAGTAGTAGAAAGGAAGAAAGAAAAGGAAAGGTGTTTTCAAAGGAGAACCTCAAGTTACTATGTTGGCATCCTTAGCCAGGACCAAGTTATATAAATCTGCAGAAGTGTGGGAATTCTGTTAAAGTCATTCTGAAGGTAACACTGAACCCACTTTCAAACAGGCAGATGAAAACTAAATTACTCAAAGGGGGGAAAAGAGCATAGGAGAGTTTTGATGATGGAGAGCTGAAGCCTGGTTCACATTCAGTGAGGAGCAGCTTGCCAACCTTGGCTGCTAGTCCATTTTCTCCATCCCTACGACAGGAAATTACGTGAGGCCCAAAATACGCACCCCTACAGCTCCAAGAGTGAGTGCAGCTGTTCTGGGTGAATTTCCTGTATTCAGGCTCCACACATGAAGATTTGTGCAGTTCCAATATGTTTGCTGAGCACCTACTCTGTGCTAGGTGCACTGTTAAGTCTATGTTCAGGCCTTATGTGTAAACAGATGGCAAGTAGAAGATAGGCTGGCTCTGAGATGCAGTAGGAATGTAGCCCCCTTTGACCTCTTGACAAATTCCCCTAACCTTGCCTGGTGCCTAGGTCAGTTCACAAATCTCCTTCTCAGGCTCTACGGGACTCCTACCCTCACCCCCACCCTGCACTCCAGAACCACTCTCTTTTACTTGAGGCACTCAGTATTGACAATTCTGAGTCTTCAATGTCTGTGTGTGTGTGTGTGTGTGTGTGTGTGTGTGTGTGTATGTGTGTGTGTGTGTGTGTGTGTGTGTTTCAGAAGCTCAATAATAGCAGGTAACAAATTAAGACTATTAAACACAGCTTTCTAGTAGATGAGTGAAGGTGTTTACAATTCATAAAATACTGTTCTGGATGCTCTTTCCTTTCTGAGTTCTACAACCTCTTGCCTTCATCCTGGGTTAACAGACTATAAATAATGCATTTTCTTAACAGAAAAAGAAAGAAGAGAGAGGAAGGAAGGAAGGAAGGAAGGAAGGAAGGAAGGAAGGAAGGAAGGAAGGAAGGAAAGAAGAAAGGAAGGAAGGAAGGAAGGAAAGAAGAAAGGAAGGGCGGACGGAAGGAAAGCAGGAAGGAAGAGAGAGAGAGAAGGAAAGAGAGAGAGAGAAAGGAACACATTAAGAAAAAAGCCTCAACTTCCTTATTTCCTAAAGTAGGAAACACTTTTTCTTTTCAATGCCTGGCAGAGGAAGTATGGTTACAAATGTTACTGGGCACTAAACCAGATTAATTTTCCATTCAGGAAAGAAAAGTAAGCAACTTGGGCTAACGAAGGCAAATTGCATGGCCCTATTATTTAGCACGTTTCAAATGAAAGCCAATACTGCTATTGAAGTACTGGCTGATGGAGCTTTCTCTTCCTCTCTGTAATGCCCGCCCACAGGTTGCTTGGCAACCACATTACATTGCTGTGAACACTCCCCAGCAATAACTGACCCTGAATTTTAATTTTTGTGCTGATGCTTAAGAGGGATAAATAAATAAATAAAGGCAATCTCTCTGAAAGAATATTTTGATTAATAAGCAACATGTGTAGATTATAGAATGGCAAACAGAGCGATATAAAAAGCTGATAAAGCCTTTGTCTTTTTTTGGAAGATTTTGTTTAAAAAATATGAAAAATCTAGGTAGGGCTATAGAAAAAAAGTAAGTAAAATGGTAAGAATGGAAGATAACTCCCCCCACATCCTAACATCTATATTGATATAAAGAATGAAATGTTAATTTTTATTGTTTCTTAATTGAAATGCTTTTCAAAAATAAGAATAACATTAAATGTGTTTCACATAAAAGGATCTGGAATGGTCACTTACAACTCTAGTATTACCCTCCCTTCTCATGTGTAGTAGAAATCATGATTTACATGCATAATAACAGAAAGAGGACAGGTTGAGTTGGAGGTTCCACATCTACTTGTAGTTACTGCTTTGTGTTTTGAATAAAAGATTTGAATGGAATGTGTTGTAAATAACCCCCGACAGTCTCTATTGTCCTTTATTCACAACTTCTGAAACTGTGCCCTCATGTGGCTATTTAAGTGTTCCTAGTCTGGGGGCTATCAACTATCATTTTTACCATTTCTGAAAATCATCCTCTAGTTCATTTCAAAGATGAAAGGAAAGTACTGCATGCCTCTTATCTCTTCAATCTCAGTAAGATTTCCCCCTCGCTCCCCCACTTATCATCTGTGGCACTCAGTTAGAGGATAGCATTATCACCTCGTTGAGCAGTTGGGCTAAGTGGGCTAAGTAAGATCACCTATCTCAATGTTGTCATAGGTATGTACTCAATTTCAGCCATTATCGTTAATTAACCATATAGCATAGTATTTTGGGTATAGTAGGTGCTGTGATGTGCTGCCCAGATTCCCCTTTGGGAATGAAGGAGTTATTCTCATAGCTTCTGGGAATACTACTATAAGACAGCCTTCAGCTGTGTAGCTCTTTGAAGAATGCCTGGGCTGAAAAACCTGAGATCATGCCTAGCCTGAGATCATGCATCCTTCCAGGGGGGCAGACTGAAACCAGTCAACGGTCCCCATAGGGATTTAAAGGTCCATCCCCTTCACATCAACCTGGGACAGCTCCAGAACTATCTCTCCTGCAGAATTCCCCATGGAATTGGGTTAAAGGCCTTCACTGGACCTATATCAGAGCTCAACCCCTACTTTGTGTCTAGCCCTGCCT
Organism: Proteles cristata cristata; assembly: GCA_017311185.1. NCBI lineage: Eukaryota > Metazoa > Chordata > Mammalia > Carnivora > Hyaenidae > Proteles > Proteles cristata. Next base: position 812,709 of record JAESUZ010003188.1, read on the forward strand.
CCTTCTCTTACTTTTTGCAGCTGTTGATTCCAAGGGCATGCCCTAATGAATATCTTGCATGCCAATCTGCATCTCAGAGTTTGCTTCCTGGGAAACCAATCTGCCATAATGAACCATCACAAATACATTTAAGAGGATTTGTAGTGATCATGGTATAATTACATGTGCAAAGAGGTTACTCAACTCAACATATGGGATGATCTCAACTATGAAAAATTATATTCATGTGAGTGTGTATGGGTTGGAAAACTGGAAAGTACACCAAGATTAACAATATTTCTTACTGGGCAATGGTATTAGAGATGACTTTAATTTTCTTTATACTTTTCTGTGCTTTCCAAGTTTCCTAAAAAGGCCAGTATCTTTTTCCACTGGATCTCCCAAGGGCTGAGCTTCATCCTCTACTTGACTTGTCCCTGGTAGTTCAACTTTCAGATAATCACGAATGAGAATGTGTCAAACTAGAATACTGCTCACCAACATAATGAGTCGGTACACTCCCATGTTTCTAATCACTGGAATCTGTAGTTCTCAAGCTTTAGCTAAGGAATCTTTTCTTCAAACACAAAGTTTACTCAGGTACTCAATACGTAAAGTATGTAAAATCAGAACTTCTCTGACAGAAGCCAAGAATGGGGATAGGTGGGGAAGAAAAAGAAGATAGAAGCCTCTGCCCCTTGGTCAAATCTCTAAGATGTCACTTTGATACTTTTTTTTATTTATTTTTTTGAGAGAGAGAGAAAGAGAGAGCACATGCTCAGGAGAGGCAGAGAGAAAGGGAGAGAGAGAACCCCAAGCAGGCTCTTCACTGTCAACACAGAGCCTGACACAGGGCTTGAACCATGAACTATGAAACTGTGATCTGAGCCGAAATCAAGAGTCAGATGCTTAACAGACTGAGCCACCCAGGTGCCCCTCCACGATAGCACTTTGAAAACTCTGAACCAGAGTTAGGATTTTCAAATATTACCTTCAACCTTGATGTGCTTTAAAGGGCAAGACAGGAACATCTTCATGTTCATACTAACATCAGTCTGGTTGGGAAAACACATGTAAGAAACAGAAGACAAAGAATGTAAATTTTTTGTCACTGAAAATAAGTACAGTCTGGTGGCAAAGGGACATGCCTACAGGCTGGTATCATCAGGAAGGGTTTCATTGAGGAAGTAGGTCTTGGCTACGTTTTGAAGAATGAAAAAATTTAGCGAAGCACAGGGCAACAGCGAGGTCATCCTAGGTAAGGACGGTGGCCAAGCACAAAAGGAAACTGAGTACTGGATCTTTAAGTCCAGTAGATATACACTTCTGCAGCTAAGGGTTCACTTGGAAAGTGAGAAAATATGATTGAATCTACACTGCGACTGAAACATTTGGAGGGAAACCACACAGTGGAGTTTAGGTTTCCTGTTCAGGTAAGAGTGGTTCCTTGGGGATTCTTGATAAGTTGAAGGTGATCTATTAAATAGCTTTGTCTGACCGTGATACCCAAAGGGAGAACTAGGTAAAAGGCACCCCAGGAAGAGGCTGTGGTTACCCAGGTATCATGGCCCACTATGACATGTGTTCTGGTAGTAGTTGACATGGTGAATTTGAGTACAATGACACTGATTTTCTCATGCTGATGAAAAAAAAATCAGTCACATCACATATAAATAGGAATGTCATTCTTTTCAAGAAAACTTTGTTTAATATTGTATGTGTCTTTCCTCCCAATGCACCACTGACAATGGTCTCACTTCCAGAGAGTAAAAGAGGCAGGAACATGTGAGGGGTGAGCCAGAAACCTGAGTGTGCGATTATCTCTGGGGCTAGGTGCTCCCTGACTTCTGCCTCACGGAACAAACAAGACTTTAACAATTCTGCCTGGAGCGATCTAGAATAACTGTAGAACTTCCCTCATTTTATGGCACCCAGTAAATGAGTAAGTGGAGAGATAGTGGGTGCCATAAAATTGTGTATGTAAGTTTTCAATCCCACATATGCTTGTTCAGTTCATTAGATTAGAAACAAATGACACATCTTAATGGCTTACTACTCGCTAGGTAGTTTGCATACAACTCATTAAATCCCTGACACTCTGTGAGGTAGGTATTTCCACTCCCATTTTGCAAACAACTGGCATTTTGTAGGCATTCATCTCTATTAAAATAATTGAACATTTCCTCAGGATTTTTATTTTAAAGCAAATAAGTAATTCCTTCTTCTCTTTACCCTAGTAAATTTAAAGGGTACATTTAGACAATAGAGTTTGACTTTACAGTTCACTGCAGAACAGCTGTTCACTAACTGGGCACTTTGTCCTTACAGGGCACTAAACTAGGGGCTTTGGAAAAGAAAGCACAGTCTGGCCGATGCAATCACTGACCTAAATTGCTTTCTCTGGAGTTAGATAAATACTCAATGCACAGAAGAACACTAAATAGTAGTTCAAGGAGGTATGAGATAGGATCCAGTGAAATTACATCTATGAGCTAGCTCTGAAATTGCATATCAACAGGTATTTCCTACACCTCAAATATCTAAATCCAGTAAGCCATCTTTGTTCATGTTTGTGGACTTCTTTCCTGCTTGGTCAAAACCTATTAAATTTTCCTTTTTGTCACCTCTCTTTCCATTTCCCCTTTCACTAACCTATTTCCAGTCCTTCTGGTCTCTTGTCTGGATTCCCACAGCCCAGCAGAGTATCGTAGCAGAGATAACTGCCTCCTCCAGTCCAGTTTTTTAACCCTGACCAGACTTACCTTGGCAGAATATCACCTGCATGACTGTATTCTTCTGCTCAAAATCTTTCTATGGCTCTCATCGTCTGCAGGATAAAACCTAATCGTCTTGAATGGGCATTCAAGTCCTTCAAAAATCTGACCCCAGCCCCATTTCCAATCTGACTGCCTAGCCTACTAATATTTTTACTTCATCTAGAGTACCTGTTTTATGTTTTCCCAGGGCACTGTGCCCATTTCTGTCTCCTTGGCTTGGTTCTACTTGTGCCTCCTGTCCTGTCAAAGTCAAGCATTATGTCTTTTATCAAACCCACTCTGGCCTCACAGTGTTACAGGGATTTTTTGGTTTTTGTTTTTTCTGAAACACTTCCGTGGACTGCTGTTTAATGTCATTCCACATACTTAGTATCTGTCCAACTCAACGGAAGGCAATTTGGGAGCAGTGACTACATCTGCCAGACTTTGCTATCTTTCCATAGCCCCTTGGTTAGAGCTACACATAGAGTGTGTAGTTATTCAATAGCTGTTGGAAAAAAAAAATAGAGTCAAATTTTACTGTCCAAAAGTAAACTTACCCTTTACATTTCCTAATTTTTGTATTCAATTCTGCAATATCCTCATTGCATGAGTTCTGGATTTTGCCATCTCTGGGTATCCATTACACTCTGCAACTTAAAGTAAAAATCTTAAACTCTAAGTCAGTGGTGGTCCATGTAATGTTTTACATCTATCTGTGCTGTCGTATTTGTTAACTCCTAGCCACATGAGGCTTTTGAGCACTTAGAATGTGCCCAGTGCAACTGAATTTTTAATTTTATTTCCTCGTTATTAATATAAATAGCTACATATGACTAGTGTATATTGTATTGGATAGTACATACCTAAGTATTCACAGACAAAAGAGAAGAGAAGGTAGATAGTATTAGCCCCAGAGCTTTTCAATAAACACTCTAAATTGTAAGTATTTCACAACAGTATTGAATAGTGATGGCATGAGGTTCCCAACCCTTCTTGCCCATATGATACACAGTTTCAGCTAGGACTATACCTACTGGCTGTTAACCAAACATTTCTATTTTTATGGTCTGCTTGAATGCCAGAAGCCCAGTTCAGGTAATCTTATAGGGAGATAGAATAACATTCTCCCACATGACGTTCCCTAATAACTAGAGGTGGTCTTATAAAACCAGCTCACACCTAAGTGTCCCACTTGAAGTATTCTGTCAAGACTCCTATTTCTGTCTTTATATGTGTTTTCCTATTTTATACTTAAGGAAAAACTTTATGAAAAATAGCACAGTTGGAAGGCATGCATAGCAAAAATAAATGATGTTTACTTGTAAGTTCTACTTTATACAAATATTCCGATCCTCACCAAACTGTACTAACCAATCAACATGTGGTCAAGTTGGCTAAAGTCAACTTCAGCTTTTAATAAAAATAACAGGTAGTGGGGCGCCTGGGTGGCTTAGTCGGTTAAGCTTCTGACTTTCGCTCAGGTCATGATCTCGCGATTCGTGGGTTCGGGCCCCGCATCCGGCTCTGTGCTGACTGCCAGCTCAGAGCCTGGAGCCTGTTTCAGTCTGTGACTCCCTCTCTCTCTGACCCTTCCCTGCTCACGCTGTCTCTCTCTCTCCTAGAAATAAATAAAAATATAAAAATAAAATAAAATAAAATAAAAATAACAGGTAGCATTTATTGAATGTTTACAATTGATGGAAATAATGCACATGTATTATGGTAGGCTCACAACAACTCTTGGAGGCAGGCACTACTATCATATCCACTTTACAGATGAGTAAGTCAAGGCACACAGAGATCACAGGATATGCCCAGATCAATGCCGCTAGCACATAGCAGAGCAAAATGTGCACCCAAGAATTCTAACTCCAGTGCTTGTGCCCTTAATCACTCAGCTCATCTGCTCAACCCAATCTGAGGTATTAATATTCATTCATTTCAAACTCAATATATAATGAACATTAGCTGCTCACAGGTATCAAGCACTGTGCTGATGGTGGGGTGGAAGAGATTCCTAGGGGGTTCATAGCCTAGGATTTGAACTCAATCATAGTAACTAGTCACCCACCACCAGGTTTGCTGTGAGGACCTTATCATCTACATGGCAGGAAAGGATTATGAGGAAAATGAGACCTTTAAGCAGAAGGACACATGTCAGGTTTGTGTTAGGAATATGTTTCTGAGAATACCATGTTTGGAGCTAAGCTTTGAAGAGTGAATTAAATCCCTAATAGAATCAAAGGCAAGCCCAAGGCCATTTCAAGGCTATCTAACAAAACCTCAACTTCTGTCAACCTCCCTACTCCCGAAGTGGCTCTCATGGGATACTCCCTCTCTTAGGAACACCCTTTCCCACTTCCCTACGTGATTAGCTCTTTCTCAGTTATCATTTAGGGGTGTTGCCACTCGAAGTATGGACCTCAGACCAGTAGCTGTCATTACCTGGGAGCTTGTTAGAAATTCAGAATCTCAGGCTCTTCCAGACCTGTTGAATAAGAAAGAACTTGCATTTTAGCAATATCCTCAGGTGTTTCTTATGCCATTAAAGTGAGAACTGCCAACATAAGACCCAGCTTGGCACTGTCACTTCCCTGAGCACTCCACCCCCCACCCTCCACCCCCACCCTGCTTTGTGGCTTCAGTGAGATTCTTCTCCAGGGAGTGTCCACATCCTCTGGTCTTCAATCTACCACTGAAGCTTGTTGACTCTCTGCCTCCACCCTGGGATTCCTGGAGGGTAGCTACGGTGTCTCATTTCTCTTAGTTTCTCCAGCGCCTATAAGAATACTCAGTGTCAGCTGAATGAATGAGTCAGTGGCTCTGAAGAAATGTGAAGGCACTTCTTGAAAAATTAGTGTTATGTTGCTGGCAGCCCATCTGGAACCACGAACTTGGCATTTTTCCCTCCCAGCTGCTCAGCCGGCCCCTGAATGAGAGAACGACTTACACTTCTCTGAACTGAACCTAACTTCAGCCCTCAGGCGTGGGCTGGGGGCTGAGGGTTCTCTGAGCCTTCTGCTTTTAGCCACTCAGTCACAGAACCCAGCAGTAAAGCCCCAGCAAACAAGGGCGGGCCCTTTGTTGCTAAGCACAACCACCTCAACAAAAGCAGGGTGCTTCCTGTGGGGCCAACTGGTCGGGTATCCCACCCCATGGGGGCGGGGGGGGGTTCCCCAGTGCTTAGAATGCCAAGTCCTTCCCCCTTTTGCTTGGGCTTCTGCAGGTGTGAAAGGCACGCCCTACTCTGGGGGGCAGGCTCAGAATCTCAGTCAGTAGATGCCGGGTCACCTCACATTAACTCGTTTAATCTTCAAAGATCCTGCAAACAGAAGGAGGATCTGAGCCTACTTATTTCTTGTTTCTTCTCAGACAGGGACTATCTCCTAATCAGCCATGCATGCTGACTTGGGGGAGCCTCTCTGTTCTTAGAGAACATGGAAAAGGGGCTCAACTTCTTAATAGTGTCTTTCTTTTGTTATTTCTCTCTCTTTCTTTCTCTCTTTCTCTCTTTCTTTCCTTCTTTCCTTCTTTCTTTCTTTCTTTCTTTCTTTCTTTCTTTCTTTTTTTAAACATTTTCGGTGGCTACACCAGGTTGGGTAATGCCCAAGGCTTTGCCAATCTTATTGTGGTAATTTTTTCACTTGTAACAAATGCAACCACAGAAGCTGCCGCAAGCATCACGTGGCTCACTCCTCAGGGCCAGGAGGGAGACACGCCTCTTATTTCCCGCCTGACCAATGGGCTTTGCCTTTTCTCTTTCCTGCTTAAATTACTGAGCTGTCAGAACTCCAGGGAGAGGAGGAAAGAAGAAGGAATTGCCCACTTATGAAAAAATTTAGTAAGACAAATTGCTGTTCCATTGTTTTAACTTTTAGAAGCATTTTATTTTTTATGTGATACTTCTACATGCCCATTGTAAAATATTTGGAAAATACAGAGAAGTGTCAATGACCCATAATGTGACAATACAGAGAGAGCCATTCTTAATATTTTGGTAAATGTCTCACTATACATCCACAGCCCTGAGATAATGTGAGTTTGGATGGAAAGTGATCGGGAATGAGCTGTCATCTACTTCTACTTCAGGAACTTTGTCACAATTTTATGCAGTTTGGAGTTTCTATCTACTTATTGGGGGAGGAGTGATATTCTACTTACATAATTGAGCTAAGACTATACGCAATTTTGTATGCTTATTACTATTTATTATTGCTTAAAAGAACATAAATGGTATTCTCCCATGTTAACACTTTTTTCAATTTTCTAATTTGTCAGATAAATTTAAATGACATTATAAATAAATCACTGGAAATTAGGAGGTTGCTAATCTTTTGTGAGGTTTAAAGGAAATAATATATACTTAAAATGCTTAGCCTGGGGCTCAACATATAGTAAACTCTTCATAAGCGGTAGGTATGGTCATAGATCATTACTAAAATCTCATTTTAATGCCAGCATTTCATTCTAAGTAGCATTTTTTAAAAATATTTTTTTATTTATTTCTAGGAGAGAGAGAGACAGCGTGAGCAGGGGAGGGTCAGAGAGAGAGGGAGTCACAGACTGAAACAGGCTCCAGGCTCTGAGCTGGCAGTCAGCACAGAGCCCGACGCGGGGCTCGAACCCACGAACCGCGAGATCATGACCTAAGCGAAAGTCGGACGCTTAACCGACTAAGCCACCCAGGTGCCCCCTAAGTAGCATTTTTAACCATCCTTTATTATGAAGAGCTTATTTCTAATTCTTCCTACTTAAAATTATAGCATTGCAACAGATATCTTTGAATATTATTTCTTTAAAATGGATGACTACATTGGATGATATGAACACTGTAAAGGCTTTTTATTACATGTTGGCAAATAGCTTCCCAGTGATTATACCACATTTCCCACCAGCCATGAGTGGGACTGCTCACCTTTCTGCAACCGCACTAGCTGTAAATCTCCTTGTTTTTAAATCTGCCAATTTGACATGTGAGCATTAGATTTCATTGTTATTTGGTTTTGCATTTAAAAAAAACCGCCAATGAAATAAAAATATTTTTTCATATTCATGTACCATTTGTATCGCCTCTTCTATGAATTATGTCTTCAAGAACTTTTTAGTAAAAATATGTTATCAATCAAATATCAGTTTGGGTTTTCTTTTGTGTGTGGTATTTTTCATACCAAAACTCAGAAACACAATCACTTCCTACACAGGCCTGGAGAGACTAACAGTAAGAACATTTGGGATCTTATTAGAGATGTCCTTAAATTAATCACACAACTAATGACTATTAGGCAAAGCCCATTACATGCCCCCATATGGTGGTCTTTAATAAGATTCTGTCAGGGCACCTGGGTGGCTTAGTTGGTTAAGCGTCCGACTTTCGCTTAGGTCATGATCTCGCAGTTCATGGGTTCGAGCCCCACATCGGGCTCTGTGCTGACAGCCAGCTCAGAGCCTGGAGCCTGTTTCAGTCTGTGACTCTCTCTCTGACCCTCCCCTGCTCACACTGTCTCTCTGTCCTAGAAATAAATAAAAACATTAAAAAAAAAATAAGATTCTGTCTAGGAGTAATGGGAGAGAAATGAGTGGGCAGTAGCTACAGCAGTCTCATGCCCCAGGCAGCCCATCTTATGTGTGCTCAGTCCCAAGTGAGCTTCTGAGCTCCTCACAGGCAAAGACACACTCAGGACCCAGAAGTAACACACCCAGCTCCCCAGCTGACAACTCGTGATTCTGCTAACTCCAGAGTGGGAGATGACCTGATGAAGCATGTTACAAGGCAGGGGCGGCCCCCATCTCTCACCATCTCCATTTTGGTGATAAAGAAACCGAGACTGCCAGGGGTGAAGAAAGGTCACAGAGTAAGTGGCAGAGTAAGGATTCAACTGAGGGCCTAATGGGCCCCAAAGTTGATGCTCTTAGCCACCAAACCATATCACTTCCCTTAAAAACAGGGTCTCTGTACTTGAAAATGCCTACAATGCAGGTACATGCAATAGCATTACCTATAATCTACCAATTAAAAACAATAACCCGAGGGGAACCTGGGTGGCTGGTCAGTTGAGCATCTGACTCTTGGTTTTGGCTCAGGTCATGATCCCAAGGTCATAGGATTGGAGCACCATGTTGGGCTAAGGGTGGAGCCTGTTTGGGAATCTCTCTTCCTCTGCCCCTTTCCCCCCACTCTCATTCTCTCTCTCTCTACAATAAGTAAAATGAAGAAACTCCAATAACCTGAGCTCTCTTTCCCCCCAAAATGTATATTTATTTGTTGCCTGATTTATTTTAGCATTGATCTAATTTCTGATATCACGCTAATTCAAATGTTTGATGTAATACATCCCTCTCTTCAGTTCTTGGAGAGCTATGAAGATATTCATCCCTCTGAGCTACGGAAGTCAGTTTTTTCATCTATGTTTTGTAAAAGTACTCACTGCTATTTGTCAGAAAGGGATTGAGATCTACATGCTTCTGTCTCCGAATCCTAAATAGGAGAGAAAGGCAAAGTGTGTTGTGTAGACCCCATATGTCAGATACTGCTGTTTTTAATTTTCTACTTGTGTCTAAACTTGAGAACCAACTCGACTACCTGGGGTGTCCAGAACAGTTAACTAACTTTGCTTCTGCAAAGCTGAAGTTAATTGTTTTTGCTTGAATTAAATACATAGGGGCAGCATTATCAGGGGTTGGCACGGCCAGATGGCAGTCACCACACCTTGCCAATTACCAGTCAGCAATCAACAGCTGGGCTTGACCGAACAGCAACTGCCCTTGACCCGGGCTTCTGATCATCTGTTAGCTATAAATAGAAGCTGGATATCAAGCAAAGTGAGCAAAGTATTTGATACCAGCAATTCAGGAAATCCATCTGACAGCAGCATAATCAGCTTAACATATTGAGCCAAGTTTCAGGAATACTTGAGTATGGGAAAACATAGTGTCTAATAACGGACTATTCCAAAATTGGGGTACCTGCAGCAAGAAATGATGGGTACTTTTATGACATGAATGCTAGGATACTTCCAGATACATGTGCAGTCATACTGAAAACATGATGTATCAGTGTTTGAAATCCCCTAGGTTTAACAGACAGCAACAGTTAGAGTTCGTTGAAGAAATAGGAACGCATATCCAAACTTCAGTGTCATGCTGTTCCCATACCAAAAGAAACACAGGCCTAAAAAAAATTGCAGTGGTTCACTTTCTGCTTCACGTAATGTATGTTTAACCCATTTATCAAGCTTCGTATCAAAGCTAAAGACAGAGATGTGCGTTTTGTTGACTCAGATCTGGACTGTGTAATTCTAAAAGAAAGCATCAGGAAGAGAATCTCCACGTGTTACATTCTAAATCTCCTTATTTTCCAATGACAAAAGGTAGGGGGTGGGGGAAAAAAGCAGAAAATGACATTTTTAGAAACAAAACTGAGATTACCTTAGATGAGCTGGATGAGATGGGAACCACACATTCTGCTGAAGGAAATGCAAACAGCCCAGCAAGAAAAGAAAGAGGTAAAATAAAAAAATGTTTAAAAAGCAAGAAAAAGAAAAACTGCTGAGTTTAAGCTCCAGAGAGATTCTCGTGAAATCGCCGTGCGCTTACACAGGGCTGTGCTTTAAAGGTTAAGGCGCACACACAAGCAGGCCGGAGCGTCTCCGTCTGCGTCCGCTCCTACCCGGAACAGCTGGGAACGTCGTTCACTGCTGACAACTGGGGCGTGGGAGTGTGTGGACAGAACAGCAACTGTGAGCTTGGCGGGACCCCACGGAGCTGAGGGCGGGCAATCTGGGCAGAGCCTAGCATTGCAAAGCCTCTTCTCCCTCCCTGGGCCAAGAGGGCACCACCTGAGCAGAGGCCTGTGGAGGCCAGGGCTGCGCTTTCCACCTCTGTGCTCAGGGGGCCCTCTTTCAAAGTCAAAAACTGCTGAGGACGCCGTGGACAAGTAGTTATACTTTGGGTGGTCTCAGTGGTTGAAAGACTGAAAGCCACGAGGAATTCATAGGCTTTTAAAATTAATTTGTAGTTTGCTCCTTGCCATACCATCTATATAGATACAAAGTCTGTGAAACAAGTTATTTCTTCAGTCTACGGATGGATTGGAGGTCCCTGCCCATGAAGAAATACAGACAGAACATTTTGATCATGGAATCAGACTTCAGGGACACATATTTGATTAGAAATTACATTACAGGGAGAGGGGGCAAGATGGCGCAGAAGTAAGGAGCACCGTACTTGCACTCGCGCCCATACATCACACAGAAAAGATCTGAAGCCATTGGAAACCTTACAAAACCTGAGAGACTGGGAGAAAAAGGACGCAGAATCCACTGAGAAAGCCTTCTAACGTGAGTGCGAACCGGGGAAGGTAAAATCGGGCCGGGATCGGAGCCTCCAGGGTGGGAGGCGATCCCCCTCTACCCTCTACGGGGAGTGAGAGGGAAAAGGAGAGAGTCCGAGACAGAAAAATCTCCGCTCGGTGCATAGAAAGACCGTACTTGCCAAATACCTACACACCAGGTCCCCTCGCGACAACTGGTCCTGGGGGAGGCTGAGCACACAAACTGCTTCTTTGTGCCGTTCCTGGAGGTTGGGTTTTAAAGCGGCGGCGGCGCGCCTGCCGCCATTGTAGCTCCAGGGCGGCTGGGACCCCTGAAAGAGCCGCGCAGACACCGGGCGTCCGCGCTCCTGGCTGGCTGGAACTCGAGAGGGAAGGCAAAGAGCTAAAAACTGGGAAATTTGCCTGTGAGTTCGTGTTTCGGGTGACGAGCCATAGAGAGACCCGGTTTTCCTCACTCCAGCGGGCTCAGGCTACGCGGACCCGGCAGGCAAGCCCCGCGCATGCGCACCAGCCCGACCCAGAGAAGGAAGCAGCGATCCTGACTCCGCCCCCAGAGCTCAGCAGGGAGCCTGGAATAGCCCGAGGGGGTTGTCTGGGAAGCTGTGTCTAAGGCAACTTCAGCGGGGCGCGAACTGGGATTTGGAGATTGGAACTGGCCTGGGTTGAAGAGTGCAACCAACTTCGGCTGGGTCCCGGGAACGGGGAGTTGACACGCCAAAAAAAAAAGCGAGCTGCAGCGCGGGGTTCAAGAAGGGACTGGAGCACCGTCACTCTCCTCCCCACAATCGCCAAAGCAGAATCCCCGCCTGAGGCATCGGATCACGCCACGCCCATCCCTGCCTGAGAGGTGCCCTCCTCCCTTTTTTTTTTCCCCTTTTTTTTTTTTTCCTTTTTTTTCTTCTTTCTTTTTTTCCCTTTCTTTTCTCTTTTTTTCTTCTTCTTTCTCTTTTCTCGCTTTTTTCCCCAAAACACTGACCTGATTAACTCTGGTCGCCAGCTTGCTTAAACAATCACAACAAGTCCATTCTGTAAATGTAAATTCTACACCTACCGACTTTTTCAGCTATTTCTCTCAGGAGTAATTAGACTATATAGTTTCTCTGGATAATTCCAGCATCCTTCTCTCACCTATCCAACCATATTCTACCCTTTACCTCTTTGAAAAAAGTTTCTTATCCCTTCTGCCTGTTCATTCTATTTCCAAATCTGCCTTGTCTCGCCCTGCCTTCTCTCTTTTTCTCTATGCTCTTCAACCAGCACTGCATACACACGGCTATTTAACTGTAGCTGGGAAATCCGGTTATATGCTTTAAACCGTTCTTTGTCCATCGGTTTTCTTCTTTTTTCCTTTTCTTTTCCCCTTTTTGACCCTTTTATGTATTTTATGCTCCCTATTATTCGCCCTCCTTCCTCCGTCTTTTCTATTAAATTTTTCGTTTTCCCTCTCGCTTTGCATGTTAGTTGAATCAGCCTGTGCGTTTGTGTGCTCCTGCTCCCTGTGTGTTTGTCTGTCTGTTTTCTTTTCCAGGGCTACCTCAAGAAACAAGCTAGAGTACACAAGGTGAAGAGTCCCAAATATCACTACGAATAGGAAAATAACTAAGGTCCCAACAAGAGTGACCAAGGGATACCATTCAAAAAACAATCTCTGAAAGGTTAGGCCCTGGAAAGTCAAAGAGTCTTCTTGGATATAGCAGCGCTCATAGAAACAGAGAGCATAACAGGTCTTTAAAACCAACAAGAGCTGGAAAGCTAATTAAAATGACGAAACAAAAGAGCTCTCCTTCAAAGAAACTCCAAGAAGAAATGACAGCTAATGAACTGCTCCAAACAGATATCAGCAGCATAAGTGAACAAGATTTAAAAATAATAATGGTAAAATTAATAGCAGGGCTTGAAAAAAACATAGGGGACATCAAAGAAACTATGGCTACAGACAGAATGGAAAATAAAAACAGGCATGAAGAATTAAAAAATGCGATCAATGAGATACATAATAAATTAGAGGCCTCCAATGCACGGATTGAAGAGGCAGAAAGGAGAATAAGTGATTTAGAAGACACCATTATAGAAAAACAAGAAGCTGACAAAAAAAGAGACAAACTGATCCAGGAACAGGAAAGAAGAATTCGAGAGCTCAGCGACACAGTCAAAGGCAACAATATCCGTATCATAGGAATCCCAGAAGAGGAAGAGAGAGGGAAAGGTGCTGAAGGAGTCCTGGAACAAATTATAGCAAAGAACTTCCCCGACCTGGGGAAGGAAGTCAATGTGGAAATACAAGAGGCTCAGAGGATTCCCCTCAGACGTAACTTGAATCGATCTTCTGCACGACATATCATCGTAAAAATGGCAAAATACAAGGACAAAGAGAGAATTTTGAAAGCAGCTAGGGAGAAAAGGGCCCTCACATACAAAGGGAAACCCATCAGAGTGGTGACAGACCTATCTACTGAAACGTGGCAGGCCAGAAAGGAATGGCAAGAGATCCTCAATGTGATGAACAGTAAAAATATGCAGCCAAGAATCCTCTATCCAGCAAGCCTGTCATTCAAAATAGAAGGAGAGATAAAAACCTTTCCAAATAAACAGAAATTGAAAGAATTTGTCACCACGAAGCCAGCCCTACAAGAAATTCTGAGGGGGTGCTCTGAAGGAAAGGTTGCAAGGAACAAAGATTCCAGAGACACCACCACAAACATGAACCCTACAAAAGATACAAAGACTCTAAACCCACATATTTCAATAATAACAATGAATGTAAATGGGCTGAATGCTCCAATCAAAAGACATAGGGTAGCAGAATGGATTAAAAAACAAAATCCATCTATATGCTGTCTACAAGAAACTCATTTTAGACGGGAAGATACCTTCAGATTAAAAGTAAGGGGATGGAGAAATATATATCATGCTATAGGAAATCAAAAGAAAGCCGGAGTAGCGATACTTATATCAGACAAACGGGACGTTAAATTAAAGACAATCACAAGAGATGAAGAAGGGCACTACATAATAATTACAGGGTCCATCCATCAGGAAGAACTAACAATCATAAATGTCTATGCACCGAATATGGGAGCACCTAAATATCTAAAACAATTAATCACAAACAGAAACAAGCTTCTAGATAAGAATGTGCTAATAGCAGGGGACTTTAATACTCCGCTTACAGCAATGGATAGGTCAACCAGACAGAAAATCACTAAAGAAATAACGGACTTGAAAGACACATTGGACCAGATGGATCTGACAGATATATTTAGAACTTTACATCCTGAGGCCAGGAATTTACTTTCTTCTCAAGTGCACATGGCACATTCTCCAAGATAGATCACATACTGGGACATAAAGCAGCCCTCAATAAATATAAAAGAATAGAGATCATACCATGCACACTGTCAGATTGCAATGCTTTGAAACTTGAAATCAATTACAGGAAGAAGTCTGGAAAACTTCCAAAAACATGGAGGTTAAAGAACACCCTTCTAAAGAATGAATGGGCCAATCAGGCAATTAGAGATGAAATTAAAAAAATATATGGAAACAAATGAAAATGAAAACACAACAATCCAAAATCTATGGGATGCGGCAAAGGCAGTCCTAAGAGGAAAGTACATTGCTCTCCAGGCCTATTTCAAGAGATTAGAAAAAGCACAAGTCCAAAATCTAACAGCTCACCTAAAGGAACTAGAGGCAGAGCAACAAGAATGCCCTAAACCCAGTAGAAGAAGAGAAATAGTAAAAATTAGAGCAGAAATAAACAACATAGAGACCAAAGAAACAATTGAACAGATCCATGAAACTAAGAGTTGGTTTTTTGAAAAAGTAAACAAAATTGACAAACCTCTAGCCAGACTTATCCAAAAGAAAAGAGAGCACCCAAATAGACAAAATTATGAATGAAAATGGACTTATTACAACCAACCCCTCAGAAATACAAGCAATTATCAGGGAATACTATGAAAAATTATATGCCAACAAATTGGACAACTTAGAAGAAATGGACAAATTCCTAAACACACACTCACTACCAAAATTCACACGGGAAGAAATAGAAAACCTGAACAGACCCATAACGAGTGAAGAAATTGAATCAGTGATCAAAAATCTCCCAACAAATAAGAGCCCTGGACCTGATGGCTTCCCTGGGGAATTCTACCAGACATTTAAAACAGAATTAATCCCAATTCTTCTCAAGCTATTCCAAAAAATAGAAAGCGAAGGAAAACTCCCGGACTCATTTTATGAAGCCAGCATCACTCTGATTCCCAAGCCAGACAGAGATCCAGCAAAAAAAGAGAACTACAGGCCAATATCCTTGATGAATACGGATGCAAAAATTCTCAACAAGATCCTTGCAAATCGAATCCAGCAGCATATAAAAAGAATCATCCACCAAGATCAAGTGGGATTCATTCCTGGGTTACAGGGCTGGTTCAACATTCGCAAATCAATCAATGTGATACATCATATCAATAAAAGAAAAGATAAAAACCATATGATCCTGTCAATAGATGCAGAAAAAGCATTTGACAAAATACAGCATCCCTTCTTAATAAAGACTCTCGAGAAAGTTGGGATAGAAGGAACCTACTTAAACATCATCAAAGCCATCTATGAGAAGCCTTCAGCTAACATCATCCTCAACGGGGAAAAACTCAGAGCTTTCCCCCTGAGATCAGGAACACGACAGGGATGCCCACTCTCACCACTGCTGTTTAACATAGTGCTGGAAGTCCTAGCATCAGCCATCAGACAACAAAAGGAAATCAAAGGCATCAGAATTGGCAAAGAGGAAGTCAAACTTTCACTCTTCGCAGATGACATGATACTCTACATAGAAAACCCGACAGACTCCACCAGAAGCCTACTAGAACTGATCCAAGAATTCAGCCAAGTTGCAGGGTACAAAATCAACGTACAGAAATCGGTTGCATTTTTATACACCAACAATGAAGCAACAGAAAGAGAAATCAAGAAACTGATCCCATTCACAATTGCACAAAAAACCATAAAATACCTCGGAATAAACCTAACCAAGGATACAAGAGATCTGTATGATGAAAACTATAGAAAACTTATGAAGGAAATTGAAGAAGACACAAAGAAGTGGAAAAACATTCCATGCTCATGGATAGGAAGAATAAATATAGTTAAGATGTCATTACTACCCAAAGCACTCTACACATTCAATGCAATTCCAATCAAAATTGCACCAGCATACTTCTCAAAACTAGAACAAACTATCCAAAAATTTGTATGGAACCACAAAAGACCCCGAATAGCCAAAGTAATCCTGAAAAATAAAACCAAAACGGGAGGGATCACCATCCCAGACTTTAGCCTCTACTACAAAGCTGTCATCATCAAGACAGTATGGTATTGGCACAAAAACAGACACATAGACCAATGGAACAGGATTGAGAACTCAGAAGTGGACCCAAAAGTATACAGCCAACTAATCTTTGACAAAGCAGGAAAGAATATCCGATGGAAAAACGACAGCCTTTTAACAGATGGTGTTGGGAGAACTGGACAGCAACATGCAGAAGAATGAAACTAGATCATTTTCTCACACCATGCACAAAAATAAACTCAAAATGGATAAAGGACCTGAACGTGAGACAGGAAACTATCAACACCCTAGAGGAGAAAGCAGGAAACAACCTCCTTGACCTCCACCGCAGCAACTTCTTACTTGACACATCCCCAAAAGCAAGGGAATTAAGAGCAAAAATAAACTGTTGGGACCTCCTCAAGATTAAAAGCTTCTGCACAGCCAAGGAAACAACCCAGAAAATTAATAGGCAACCAACGGAATGGGAAAAGATAGTTGCAAATGACATATCAGATAAAGGGTTGATATCCAGAATCTACAAGGAACTCACCAAACTACACGCCCGAAAAACAAACAACCCAGTGAAGAAATGGGCAGAAGATATGAACAGACACTTCTCCAAAGAGGACATCCAGATGGCCAACAGACACATGAAACGATGCTCAGCATCGCTCCTCATCAGGGAAATACAAATCAAAACCACACTGAGATACCACCTCGCGCCAGTCAGAGTGGCTAAAATGAGCAAATCAGAGAACTCTAGATGCTGGCGAGGATGTGGAGAAACAGGCACCCTCCTACACTGTTGGTGGGAATGTAAACTGGTACAGCCCCTCTGGAAAACAGTGTGGAGGTTCCTAGGAAACTAACAATAGAACTCCCCTATGACCCAGCAATAGCACTGCTAGGAATTTACCCAAGGGATACAGAAATGCTGATGCATAGGAGCACATGTACCCCAATGTTCATAGCAGCACTCTCCACAATAGCTAAAACATGGAAAGAGCCTAAGTGTCCATCAACAGATGAATGGATCAAGAAGATGTGGTTTATCTATACCATGGAATACTACATGGCAATAAACTATTGTAAAAAAAAAAAAAAAAAAAAAAAAAAAAGAGAAGGAACCTACTTAAACATCATCAAAGCCATCTATGAGAAGCCTTCAGCTAACATCATCCTCAACGGGAAAAACTCAGAGCTTTCCCCCTGAGATCAGGAACACGACAGGGATGCCCACTCTCACCACTGCTGTTTAACATAGTGCTGGAAGTCCTAGCATCAGCCATCAGACACCAAAAGGAAATCAAAGGCATCAGAATTGGCAAAGAGGAAGTCAAACTTTCACTCTTCGCAGATGACATGATACTCTACATAGAAAACCCGACAGACTCCACCAGAAGCCTACTAGAACTGATCCAAGAATTCAGCCAAGTTGCAGGGTACAAAATCAATGTACAGAAATCGGTTGCATTTTTATACACCAACAATGAAGCAACAGAAAGAGAAATCAAGAAACTGATCCCATTCACAATTGCACAAAAAACCATAAAATACCTCGGAATAAACCTAACCAAGGATACAAGAGATCTGTATGATGAAAACTATAGAAAACTTATGAAGGAAATTGAAGAAGACACAAAGAAGTGGAAAAACATTCCATGCTCATGGATAGGAAGAATAAATATAGTTAAGATGTCATTACTACCTAAGGCACTCTACACATTCAATGCAATTCCAATCAAAATTGCACCAGCATACTTCTCAAAACTAGAACAAACTATCCAAAAATTTGTATGGAACCACAAAAGACCCCGAATAGCCAAAGTAATCCTGAAAAATAAAACCAAAACGGGAGGGATCACCATCCCAGACTTTAGCCTCTACTACAAAGCTGTCATCATCAAGACAGTATGGTATTGGCACAAAAACAGACACATAGACCAATGGAACAGAATTGAGAACTCAGAAGTGGACCCAAAAGTATACAGCCAACTAATCTTTGACAAAGCAGGAAAGAATATCCGATGGAAAAACGACAGCCTTTTTAACAGATGGTGTTGGGAGAACTGGACAGCAACATGCAGAAGAATGAAACTAGATCATTTTCTCACACCATGCACAAAAATAAACCCAAAATGGATAAAGGACCTGAACGTGAGACAGGAAACTATCAACACCCTAGAGAAGAAAGCAGGAAACAACCTCCTTGACCTCCACCGCAGCAACTTCTTACTTGACACATCCCCAAAAGCAAGGGAATCAAGAGCAAAAATAAACTGTTGGGACCTCATCAAGATTAAAAGCTTCTGCACAGCAAAGGAAACAACCCAGAAAATTAATAGGCAACTAACGGAATGGGAAAAGATAGTTGCAAATGACATATCAGATAAAGGGTTGATATCTAGAATCTACAAGGAACTCACCAAACTACACGCCTGAAAAACAAACAACCCAGTGAAGAAATGGGCAGAAGATATGAACAGACACTTCTCCAAAGAGGACATCCAGATGGCCAACAGACACATGAAACGATGCTCAGCATCGCTCCTCATCAGGGAAATACAAATCAAAACCACACTGAGATACCACCTCACGCCAGTCAGAGTGGCTAAAATGAGCCAATCAGAGAACTCTAGATGCTGGCGAGGATGTGGAGAAAGGGGCACCCTCCTACACTGTTGGTGGGAATGTAAACTGGTACAGCCCCTCTGGAAAACAGTGTGGAGGTTCCTAAGGAAACTAACAATAGAACTCCCCTATGACCCAGCAATAGCACTGCCATCAATTTACCCAAGGGATACAGAAATGTTGATGCATAGGAGCACATGTACCCCAATGTTCATAGCAGCACTCTCCACAATAGCTAAAACCTGGAAAGAGCCTAAGTGTCCATCAACAGATGAATGGATCAAGAAGATGTGGTTTATCTATACCATGGAATACTACATGGCAATGAGAAACAATGAAATCTGGCCATGTGTAGCAACATGGATGGACCTTGAGGGTGTTATGCTGAGCGAAATAAGTCAGGCAGAGAAAGACAAATATCATATGTGTGCACGTATAGGAGGATTAGGAGGAACTTAACAGAGGACCAAGGGGGAGAAGAAGGGCGGAAATGGTGGGGGAAAGGGGGAGAGGCAAACCATGAGAGACTCTTGAATGCTGACAAAAACTGAGGACTGGTGGATGTGGGGGGGAGGAGGGGGGCATGGAGGAGGGCACTTGTGGGGATGAGCACTGGGTGTTATGTGGAAACTAATTTGACAATAAACTATTTGTAAAAAAAAAAAAAAAAAAGAAATTACATTACAGGGGCATCTGGGTGGCTCAGGCAATTAAGTGTCCGACTTTGGCTCAGGTCATGATCTTGTGGTTTGGGGGTTTGAGCCCTTTGCCAGGCTCTGAGCTGTCAGCACAGAGCCTGGAGCCTGCTTTGGATTCTGTGTCTCTTTCTCTGCCCCTCCGAGCGAGAGACTTGGTCTCTCTTTCTCTCTCTCTCTCAAAAATAAATATTTTTAAAAATAAAAAAAAAGAAATCACATTATTTATGCCTCCCTGGGATATCTGTGGCTTTGGAGGCTTGAAGCCACTTTCCATAGTGTCCCTTGTCCTGATGTTAGGTACATTGATCTCCTTTCCCCATTTCTGCTTTCAGAGAGGTGTGAAAAGAATTAATTAGTTTTCTTGATTGCTTTTAATGTCTCACATCAAACTCATCTCAATCCAAATTTGGAAGATCTCTTTTTACCTTTCCCTCACAGAGATCTTCACTTTCTAGAAGGCTCTGTGTATATTAAACCCCAGGTCTCAGGTCACTGTTTACTCACTGAAAATCTGAGAAAACCAACATTATCTCAGCCATGAAGGTATTTCTCTCACAATCTGCTGCTGGAAAAGCAAATCCAGAAACTGTGATAAACAGTAATTGGCAGAGTTTTCAGTTTCAGGAGAATTGCCATAATTGTGCAAATGTCTCTCAGAAGGTATACTTGTAATGTGTTAGGGAGTTATAGCCCCCACACATTGGAGTAGGCCTCCTGATAAGGATGGTTTGGGTTAATTCACTTTCTCTGCGCCCACCCAAATCCATGACTAAACACTTTTTACTTTGAAGACCACTCTAATTCATAGTGAAGGCTATTAGGCCTATCAAAGAGAATCATAGAACAGTGGCCTTGGAAAAAACCTTAGGGAAGTCCACTCTTCAAATTTTATACACCAGGAAATGGAGACTTGAGATTTTAGTGCCTGGAACAGATACTGACAGTATCATTTCTTAGCTGTTTTCCATGAAGGTCTTAATGATGTATGAGCCAGGCACCACCTTTAATATCTAAAATGGAAAAATCCTAAAAACAACTAAGATAGGTCTTCTTTGGCATAATCCACACTTTGTGCCATATGTTTTGCTTTGTTGGTGGGGAGTAATGACTTTGTTAGAACTGCTATTCAAAGCCCCACAGCTTCTTGATGTCTTATGGAACCAGGACTAGCAATGGAATGCCATCTGATTTTTCCATTTTAAATTCCATCCCTGCTTTTTACCCATTCCCAGCAACTTTAGAGTCACCTAAAACAGTGACCTCTGGCTCAGATTTTAGTGTGAGTGGGATCACCAATGAGGCTAACCAAGTTGCTCTGCTGGTGCTGACATTACTCTTGTCTTTTTCTACAAGCTGAAGGCTGACCAAAATGAGTATTATGGGTAACAAGGAGTAAATATCAGTCAGGGTTAGCAAGAGAATCAGAACCAGTAGGAGATAGATATTAAGAGGTTTAGAAAGGAATTGGCTCATGTGATTGGAAAGGCTGGCTGGATACACATGAAACTTCAGGTATGCTATCAAGAGGGGCGGGCAGGAGCTGGAGCTCATAGGTGGAATTACTTCTTCAAGGAAACCTCAGCTATGCTGTTAAGGGTTTTCAATTGAGTCAAGCCCACCCAGAATATTGAGGGTATTTTCCTTATTTAAAGTCAACTAATTATGAACTTTAATCACATCTACAAAATCCCTTTGCAACAACACCTAGATTAGTGTCTGACTGAACAATCAGGGACAATGACATAGTCAAGCTAATATAACCCTGACTATCAGAGAAAGGCACTATTCTGTTTTTTGTATGGAATATTCTGATATTAAGGGAAACTGAGTGTCCCCAGCTATTCTTATTATTGTGTTAGGCACAAAATTGACAAGTAATTATTTATTGAATGAATAAATGAGTGAATAAGATCATAATAGGGATGTAAGGGTGTAGAGTATAGAATGTAAGCCTACTCTGAGATGGGGAGTGGAGGGAGGGCAACAGGCCAAATCACACTGGCCTCCGCACTCAGTGGAGCCCCAGGAGTGTGGGTGACTGTTGGGTTTGGGGTTAGGGCACTCCTCCCCCAATGATTCTATACGAGCAAAGGAAGTAAGCTTTGCATCAAGAACCTTATTGAAAGGGGAAAATTCATAAAGGATAAACAACTATGCCTGTGGAGAAAAGTAGACATTCTTCAGTTGGTAGGAAATCAGGCCACGGGGGAAAGGCTGTGAGAAGGAATTACTGAGGTTCACTATTGCTTCCTCTGCCCAAGCTTTTGCTCTGCTGTCCCATGTTCTCTTCTAGCCAGAAAGACCAAAGCAATGGAACTACTTGCTATAAACCCTAATGTGCAAGGCGCAAGGCTGGTAGCAATCTCAGCTCTCCCACCTACTGGCTCTCTGCAGGATTTGGGCAAAGGTACTTCATTCTATGAGCCTTAGGTTCTTGGCCTGTAAAGTGTTCTCAATACTGTCTAACTCTCTGGACAATGGAAGGATTACAATATGTGTTTAGAGCAGTGGTGGCATTACCTTGAAGCTGATGAAGCTAAAGCTTCCAAGGCTCAGAGTATCCCCCAGGTATGTGAGAGGAACAACAGCCATCTGAGTGCTGGGTGTGGAGTGCTACTGCCGCACGGGATACCTCTGTGCCCTGGTGACAGCCCTGAGGCTACCAGCACTACCTCCCTGTCCAACTGACCCCAGCAACCATCTGCTCCTTAGACACTGAGTGAGTTACTTTGTGAGGATGAAAGGCATACAAGTTTTCAGAAGTGACAGCTACTATATTATAATTTAAAAGCCTTACACAGAACTTGAGTCAGTACAGGGTAAATAGTTGATGCTAAGATTAACACTGAGCTCTACAGATGCTCTCCGGAGCTGAATTTTGTTCTGCCTGCAGGGTCAATGTCTTACTAAAATGAATTGTTTTCATTGATCTTCTAAGTGTGTTCTTTTAATCAGAGTGTAATGGGTAAAAATAGTAGTTTGCCAGTTTAGTGTTAAAAATAAGAAAAGGTCTTGATTATCCTAACCAGCTTTCTCTCCATTTTATTTCTAGATCCTGCAGACTAGTTTCTGGCTAGTGAGAAAGTGAGAATGAAGTTGAGTGGGCAGAATAAAGAGATGAAATGAACAAATCAAACCAGAGACATTTAAAAGGAAATTCAGTCAATGCTCATCTCTTCCAAACAGCTGCCAACCCATTCTCCCAGCTGAATGAAGATTTCACATTTTTGCCTCCAATTACTGGTAAAATTATGGGAGGAGGTCCAGCCCCATTTGTTAGAACTTGACTAGATTGCCTCCATTATTATCAGGAGGGCCTTTGGTCCAGCTACAGAGCGCCTTCCACAAATTATGAAATGTGCTGCTCTTCTACTATCATGTTTCCAATTGCGATGGGAATAGTTGAAAAAGGATAAACTATTTCACTCTGTAAAGAGACAACAGCAAGAAAAATTACACTTGAGGGGGCAACGGTCAACTTCCAACTATCATTATCCAAAATGATGTGACAGTGCAGTGTGTATTGTGAAGCTCTGTAGTTGTAAAAAATGGAAAATGGGTTGGAGTAATAAAACTGGCTGCTGCAAAAATAAGTCTTGTTGGCTTAACTCCATTTGTTTCTTACTCTTGTAAAGTCTCACATAGGCAGGTGGTCCCATTCCATCTCAAGGCTATGCCATCTGCAACCTATGGTCTTCAAGAGAATTTCAGTAGAACTGAGTGATGAACGATCCACTCCAGTCATTAACTACCTTGGTGGATGTTATTTCTCATATCTTTTTACTGGCCAACTACATTCATATAGCCACAAATAATTGCAAGGGAGGCTGGAAAATGGAGAGGAAGGCACAGATGTTAGGTGGTTGCCTGCTGTCTTGATCACCAATATAAACCACTAGGGACACAATGGTTGAAGACGATTGCTCAGTCATTGATTCATTCAATGAGTATTTTTTTTTTAATTTTTTTAACGTTTTATTTATTTTTGAGAGAGAGAGAGAATATGCAAGCAGGGGAGGGAAAGAGAGAGAGGGAGACAGAGAATCCAAAGACAGGCTCCAGGCTCTGAGCCAGCTGTCAGCACAGGGCCCAACACGGGGCCTGAATTCATGAACTATGAGATCATGACCTGAGCCAAAGCCAGACGCTTAACCAACTGAGTCACCCAGGTGCACCCAGTGAGTGTTTCTTTGAGGACGTACTTTGTGCCTGACCCTGTTCTATCCACTAGGGATATAGCAGAGAACACTAATAACCCTGAAGCTTCTAGTGTAATGGGAGAGATAGACATCTAACATAGACTTACACAATTCATATCATGTGGATGTGGAAAGTGAAATTCGAAGCAAGCAGCTTTATGCACTCTGTGTAAGCAGTCACTTGTCCACACTTTTTCTACCTAATTCCGCTTTTAAATTATTTGCACAGTTTTCAGACCCTGGGTCCTGTCTCCTTAATTATAAGAGAGAAACTAAAGCACAGCATATAGACACAAAGACATCTCACTTAGGCTGTATCAGTGGCATCCGCCCTCACTGTGACACTTCTTTGTACTCCATCCCTCAGTCTGTTCACCACAAAACAGCCAGAATGATCTTTGTAAAATGGAAGTCAGAGCATGTGATCTGCTCAAAACTCTGTAAAGACTCTTCATTTCACTCAGTAAATACCCAGTCTTCACCGTGGTGCTCTATAAGGCCTTACATGATCTGGCCTTGCCTATTCCTTAAACCTCTCCTTTCTGTCCCCCTATTTCCTTACTTAGTTGGCTTCTACTACTTGGGCCTCCCTGCTGCCCTTCACATGCAGTAATCACATGCCTACCACAGAGCCTTTGTACTTGCTATTTTTTCTGACTGGATTCTTTTTCTTGAGACACCCATATGTTTCATTCTCTCCCTTTCTGAAGGCCTCAGCTGAAATAAATGTCACTCTATTACAGAGGACTTCAAGACACAATGCCTCCAAGAAATAACCCCACCCTCTCCACCCTTGTAACTCTTTTTCCCCCCCTTGCTCTCTTCCAAGCTTCTGGCTCTTTCTGAAAATTTTGAAGGTAGCAACCTCCTTCTTTCCTTCCTTCCTTCTATACATGGGGATGTACATACAATCCCTCCTTCCTTCCTTCCTTCCTTCCTTCCTTCCTTCCTCCCATCCTCTTCCTTTCTGGCCTTTCTTCCTTCTACTCTTTTCTGTCTTTTTAACACCTTTATTGATACATAATTCACCTATTTAAAATTCAGAATTTAGGGGGTTTGTTTTTGTTTTTGTTTTTAGTATATTCACAGAGTTTTGCCACTGTGATCACAACCAATTATAGAACACTGTCATCACCTCAGAAGGAAACCCTATGCCCTTTAGCTATCACTCTCAAATTTCCCCCATACTATCCAGCCCTGGGCCCAGTCCTAAACAACGATAATCTACTTAACATCTCTCTATGTTTGCCTAAGCTAGACATTTCCTGTAAATGAAATCACATAATATGTGGTCTTTTGTTACTGGCTTCTATCACTTGTTTTCAAGGCTCCTTCGTGTTGTAGTGTATAGTATCTCATTCCTTTTTATAGCTGAATAAGTATTCCACTCAATAGATATACTACATTATGTTTATCTATTCATCAATTTGGGTTGTTTCTACCATCCGGCTATTATTACAGAATACTGTTATGAACATTCATATATAAGTTTTTGTGTGGACATGTTTTTATTTCTCTTAGGTATATATCTAAGAGGGGAATTGCTAGATCAAATGATAACTCTATAATTTAATAATTTCAAGAAGAATGGCCAGAGTATTTTCCAAAGTGCTACAACATTTCACACTGGAAAGAAAAATAACCACCATTTCACATTGTCCCTAGTAACGTATGAAGTTTCTGATCTACCTACATCATTGTCAACACGTATTATTATCTGATTTTTAAATTACACCTAATCTGAGAGGTGTAAAGTTGTGTATCTTTGCGGTTTTGATTTGCATTTCCTTGATGACTAATGAAATTGAGACTCTTTTAATGTTATTTTTTAAAGTTTATTAACTTATTTTGAGAGAGAGAGAGAGAGAGAGTGCAGGGGAGGAACAGAGAGAGGGAAAGAATCCCAAGCAGGCGCCACGCTAAAACCATGGAGCCTGACACAGGGCTCCATCTCACCAACTGTGATATCATGACCGGAGCCAAAAATAAGAGTCAGATGCTTAACCAACTGAGCCACCCAGACACCCTGCCTATTTTCATATTCTTACTGTTCACTTGTGTGTGTGTGTGTGTGTCTGTGTGTTTTCCAAGAAATGCTTATGCTCATTTTTTAATTGGATTGTCTTCTTATTATTCACTTGTAAGATTTCTATATATTCTAGATATAAGTCCCTTACCAGATATATGATTTGCAAATATTTTCTCCCATTCTATTGGTGTCCTTTCATTTTCTTTATGGTGCTCTGGGAGTTCAAAAGTTCTTAATTTTAATGAAATACAATTATGTATTTTTTTCTTTTCTTGTTTGTGCTTTTGTCATATTTAAGAATCTATTGCCAATTCCAAGGTCAAGATTTACCCCTAGGTTTTCTTCTAAGAGTCCTATAGTTTTGGCTTTAAATTTAAGTCTTTGATCTATATTGAGGTTTCATTTTGTTTTGATTTGCATGTAGCAGGAAGTAAGGATTAAAATTCATTTCCTTCTTATGGTTATCCAGTTGACCTGTATGTTTATTCTATGCCAGTACCATGCAGGCTTGGTTACTGTTGCTTTGCATTAAGTTTTAAAACTGTGAAGTGGGTACTCCAACTTTGTTCTTCTTTTACACAATTATTTTGACTATCCATGGTCCTTACAATGCCACATGAATTTGTGCTTGCAAATTCCTACAAAGAAGCCAATTCAAGTGTTTTTAAGTTTATTTATTTATTTTGAGTGAGAGAGAGAGAGCATGGAGAGCATGGATAGGGGAGGGGTAGAGGGAGAAGGAGAGAGAAACTCCCAAGCAGGCTCTACACTGCCAGTGTGGAGCCCACTGTGGGACTCAAACTCACAAGCCTGTGAATTCGTGACCTGAGCTGAAGTTGAGAGTTAGAGCCTTAAGCAACTGTGCCACCCCACCAATTAGAATTCTGATGGGGACTGCATTGAAACTGCAGATTGGTTTGGGGAGTATTGCCATCTTCACAATATTAAATCTTTCAACCCATGAATATGGGACATTTTTCCATTTTTTTTTTAAATTTTTTTTAATGTTTTATTTATTTCTAGGAGAGAGAGAGAGACAGCGTGAGCAGGGGAGGGTCAGAGAGAGAGGGAGTCACAGACTGAAACAGGCTCCAGGCTCTGAGCTGGCAGTCAGCACAGAGCCCGACGCGGGGCTCGAACCCACGAACCGCGAGATCATGACCCAAGCGAAAGTCGGACGCTTAACCGACTAAGCCACCCAGGCGCCCCAACATTTTTCCATTTTTGAAGATCTTCTTTCACCTCTTTCAACGTTATATAGTTTCCAAGGTATATGTTTTGCAAGTCTTTTGTTAAATTTATTCCTAAGAATTTTATGCTATTTGATACTATTGCAAATGGAATTGTTTTCTCCTTTTCAAATTCTTCATTGCAAGTGTATAGAAATACAGTTGATTTTTGTTTTGCGTATCTTATATCCTACAACCTTGCTAAACTCCTTTATTAGTTCCTATGTTTTACTAGATTCTTTAGAATTTTCTATATACAAAATCATCTCATTTGAAAATAGAGATAGTTTTATTTCTTTCTTTCTGATATAAGGCCTTTTATTTCCTCCTCCTCCTCTTCCTCCTCTTCTTCTTCTTCTGTTCCTGTACTCTTGACTTTTCTTACCTTACTTTTCTTTTTCGTAGACCTTCCCATTATCAAACACATTGGATGTTTACCTGTTTATAACTATCCCTCTTGGTATGTAAGCTCCTTGGAAGACAGGTACTTTCTCTCTTCTGTTCATTGCTTTCCGAGGTTTTCTAGAACAGAGTCTGGCACATAGTAGGGACTCAATAAATACTTACATTCTCTGCTACCTTTCAAGGTAAGCCCTCCAAAGGGACATCCTCACCATCCAGCATGTTCTCAAGACCCAGAACTGCCTAGAGTTGAGGCCTCAGTGACAGTATCTTTTTCCACTACCTGACAGCCTAGGGCAGAGAGACCTCCTGTGGCCACAAAGCGGTGCAGAAGCTAAGGGGCTTTTTGATATTACACTGTGTAAGAGTTGCTAGGATCAAGACTCATTCAAGAGTTGCTGTAGACACTGTGCTGGACAGGTTCCACCTGCACAAAGACCTGTCCAATGCCTCCCCATCAGCTCTTCTCTCAACAGCCTTTTTCCACCAATGTTTCTGGGGGAGGGGCAAGATGGCGGAGAAGTAGGGAGCTCCGTACCTGCACTCGCGCCCAGGCATCACACGGAAAAGATCTGAAGCCATCAGAAACCGTACCACACCCAAGAGATTGGGAGAGAAAGGACGCAGACTCCACTGAGAAAGACTTCAAACGTGAGTGCGAACTAGGGAAGTAAAAACCGGGCCTGGATTGGAGACTGGAGAGACGGGCCACCCCCTCTGTGGGGAGTGAGAGGGGAAAAAGAGAGTCCGAAACAGAAAAACCTCCGCTCCGGGTGGGGGTGGGGGGGTAGAAAATCTTTGCGCACAAAATACCTGCGCGTCAGGCCCCTCCACGCTCCAAGTCGCCCAGGAGGGGCTGCGCTCTGATTTGCTTCTTTGTGCTGGCGCCTGGCCGGCGGGGAGAGGCTGCGCGCCCGCAGCCATTGCCCTCGAGGCGGGCCTGGAGCCCTGAGGAGGCGCACGGGCACCGATGGCTGTGCTCCTAGCTGGCTGGAGCTCGTGTTTTGGGTGATTGAGACACAAAGGGAACTTGATCTCCTCACCCCAGCGGGCTCAGCGCGCCGGCAGACAAAGCCCCACCCCCACCCTGCCCAGGCCCCCCAGCCCCGCCCAGAGGAGGAGGGAGCAGAGGCTTCTGGCTCCACCCCCAGAGCTAGGCTGGAAGATTGGAATCGCCCTGAGGCGAAAGCCAGGGGATCGCCTGAGGCAACTTCAGCGGGCTGCTTGGCCTGGGATTTGGAGGCTGGGACTGGCCTGGGTTGAAAAAGCGCAACAAACTTTGCCTGAGCCCCTGGCTCAGGAAGTTTACGCGCCTATAAAAGCGAGGTGGAGCGCCCGCCACTCTCCTCCCTACAACCTCCAGGCAGAACTGCCGCCTGACTCGGTGGATCACACCACGCCCATCCCTGCTTGAGAGCTGCCCTCCTCTCTTTTCCCCTTTTTTTTTTTTTCTTTTCTTTTTTTCCGCAGATTACCTCTGGTCACCGGTGTACTTAAACAATCAAATTTAGTCCATTCTGTAGATGTAAATTCTACACCTCCCGACCTTTTCATCTCTTCCTCTCAGGAGTAATTAGACTATATAGTTTCTCTGGATAATACCAGCATTCTTCTCTCACCTATCCAACCATATTCTACCCTTTTCCTCTTTGAAAAAAGCTTCGTATCCCTTCTCCCTGATCATCCTATTTCCAATTGTGCTTCATCCCGCCCGGTCTTCTCTCTCCTTCTCTATGCTCTTCAACCAGCACTGCATACACACGGCTATTTAACTGTAGCTGGGAAATCCGGTTATATGCTTTAAACCGTTCTTTGTCCATCGGTTTTCTTCTTTTTTCCTTTTCTTTTCTCCTTTTTGACCCTTTTATGTATTTTATACTCCCTTTTATTCGCCTTCCCTCCTCCGTCTTTTCTCTTAACTTTTTCGTTTTCCCTCTCGATTTGCATGTTAGTTGAATTAGCCTGTGCGTTTGTGTGCTCCTGCTCCCTGTGTGCTTGTCTGTTTTCTTTTCCAGGGCTACCTCAAGAAACAAGCCAGAGTACACAAGGTGAAGAGTCCCAAATATCACTATGAATAGGAAAATAAAATAACCAAGGTCCCAACAAGAGAGACCAAGAGATACCATTAAAAAAACACTCTCTGAAAGGATAGGCCCTGGACAGTCAAAAAGTCTTCTTGGATATAGCAGCACTCATAGACACAGAGAGATAACAGGTCTTTAAAACCAACAAGAGCTGGAAAGCTAACTAAAATGATAAAACGAAAGAGCTCTCCTCCAAAGAAATTCCAAGAAGAAATGACAGCTAATGAACTGCTCAAAACAGATATCAGCAGCCTAACTGAACAAGATTTTAGAATAATAATGGTAAAATTAATAGCTGGGCTTGAAAAAAACATAGGGGACATCAAAGAAACTATGGCTACAGACAGAATGGAAAATAAAAATAGGCATGAAGAATTAAAAAATGCGATAAATGAGATACATAATAAATTAGAGACCTCCAATGCACGGATTGAAGAGGTAGAAAGGAGAATAAGTGATTTAGAAGACACCATTATAGAAAAACAAGAAGCTGACAAAAAAAGAGACAAACTGATCCAGGAACATGAAAGAAGAGTTCGAGAGCTCAGCGACACGGTCAAACGCAACAATATCCGTATCATAGGAATCCCAGAAGAGGAAGAGGGGGGAAAGGTGCTGAAGGAGTCCTGGAACAAGTTGTAGCAGAGAACTTCCCCGACCTGGGGAAGGAGTGAATGTTGAAATACAAGAGGCTCAGAGGACCCCCCTCAGACGTAATCTGAATCGACCTCCTGCAAGGCATATCATAGTAAAAATGGCAAAATATAAGGACAAAGAGAAAATTTTGAAAGCAGCTAGGAGAAAAGGGCTCTAACATACAAAGGCAAACCCATCAGAGTGGTGACAGACCTATCTACTGAAACGTGGCAGGCCAGAAAGGAATGGCAGATCTTCAATGTGATGAACAGAAAAAATATGCAGCCAAGAATCCTCCACCCAGCAAGCCTGTCATTCAAAATAGAAGGAGAGATAAAAACCCTTCCAAATAAACAGAAATTGAAAGATTTTGTCACCACTAAGCCAGCCCTACAAGAAATCCTGAGGGGGACGCTCTGAAGGAAAGGTTGCAAGGAACAAAGATACCAGAGACACTACCACAAGCATGAATTCCACCAATGTTTCTATTGCTTCACTAAACCATCCTTTATTAGGATTTTTTTTTAAAGGTCATTAATTACATCAATGAAGAGTGACAGGAGGAGGTTTCTGTAAGGCTAAAAAGAGAAAGAGCTAGCCTGGAATAAAGAATGGGTGGTTTGGAGTTCATAATACAAAGTAAGATCTTTGGGATCCACGCAGGGACCCAGCAGCTCCCCAGGGACATGAGCTGTTGGTGAAACTGCATCCCTCTCCTCCCACCCATGCAAATCAAGGCAACTGAGGGACAAGGATGTTACAGAGATTCTTTTGATTCTACTTCATTTGTAAGAGAAAACCGATCATGTCAGGTAAAGCAAAATCAAGACTGTAAGGCAAAGTACAGGAGAGATTTGCAGATATTTATGATGTGTAAAGAAACATTCTCTCAAAAGGTCATTCCTGGGCTCTGACTTCATTAGACCTAAAGTACATTGAGGAAAAAATAAGTGCAATTTCCATGCCAAATATAACACGAGGAAGAAAAAGGTAAATCCAAAGTATTCCTAAGGAAATGGAGAATAACAAAAATTGATTGGATACGTGTAAGAAGGCCTTTCATAGGGCAGTTTTTGTTTATTGATGGCATTTTGTCTATTTTACCAATATTTTGGCAATTTAATTACAGAATAAAATTTTGTCATCGTAAGATCTTAACATTTAAAATATCTTGTAAGCTGTTATTTTTTAAAATTGCTTTAATGTTTATTTATTTTTGAGAGACAGACAGAGCATAAGCAGGGGAGGGACAGAGAGAGAGGGAGACACAGAATCTGAAGCAGGCTCCAGGCTCTGGAGCTGTCAGCACAGAGCCCGACGCTGAGCTCGAATTCATGAACTATGAGATCATGACCTGAGCTGAAGTCAGATCCTTAACTGACTGAGCCACTAAGTGCCCTATAAGCTATTATATTTAAAATGTCAGGGTCAAATTTTATGAGGAAAGAGAAGAGACCTAAAATAGTAACTAATACAAGTAGTGCTTAGTATGAGCTAGGTACTATTAGTTTAGTCTTCCCAGCAACCTTCAGAGGTAGATACTATTATTTTTCCCATTTTTCAGATGAAAAAGTTGAGGCAAGTGATGTTACAAGCAAGTTTCCCAAAGCCTCACAGTCAGTCTGGCAGGGCCCAAATTTATACTTCAGTCATCCAGTTCCAGAATACGGTTACTACTTCAATTTACTTTTTATGTCATTATAGTTTATGATAAGTATTCTACCTAATCTAAAAACTCTTACTATGCAAGCTATATCCATTTTCAGATAGGAAAGTGTCCATCAAACAAGTGTCTTGGTTTATGGGCTACTAAGAATTTACCCACAAGATATACTTAGGCTTAGACCAAAGACCAAGATACATATACCAAATATGTCCATTATAGGTTTTTCCTTTTATCATTAATAAAGAATTGATTAAGAAGTAAAGTATGTTTATCCATAAAAAGAGAATTGTCTGCAGCCACTAAAAACAAACAAACAAAAAAAACAAAAAAACAAAAAAACAAAGCCAGTCTATGATAGAAACTTTGGAAGATGTGGGAAAATGCATTTGTATTAATGGCAAAGAAAGTACATATAATTTCCTGAAAGGACACAGAAGAATATATAACTGTGGTTAATATTGGGGTTAAGATAAGGGAGAAAATACAACAAAGTGAATGTACTTAATGCTATTGGACTGTACACTTTAAAGTGGTTAAGATAGCAACTTAAATGTTATGTGTATTTTACCACAATAAAAAATAAGATAAGGAGAAGAGACATTTATTTCTCATTTCATATCTTTCTATGCTATTTGGTATGTGCATGTATTACTTTTGTTTTCATAAATAGTCCAGTAAAAAGTAAAAGGAATGCATCAAAGTTGTGAGTGGTCAGAGACTGAAAATCACTTACCTGCATCCAGCTACATTTTTATTAGTGGCCCGTATGAAGAGCTCCAAGAGTCAATGGACTTAAATTTACATGTAATTTCAAGTGACTATGTGGTCATCTTAAAGTTCATAAATAAATAGCCCAGCTCCCTGAAAACTTCATATCCCATTAAGAGAAGTGAGTTTTATTGTATATGGTCTGTGTAAAAATATCAGACTCAGCATGCACCTAACATATTTTCCTGACATTTACTTCAGATGATCTTGTTTTGAAGAACAGGTAGTCCTGTAATTTCAGAGTGTCCTTCTGAGAACACATTATCCTGGTGTCCTCTCTCTTCTTGACCATGCAATTTCTTCATAACCTTTTATGGCTTTTGTTTTGTCTTTGCTTATGCCTTCAAAAAGTGAGCCAGAATATAAAAATGTTCAGGGAGTATGCCAAACATTGTAAATTGTATGTATCAAGGTTAAAGATAAAACGGGTAAGAAAGAGAATATTACCATTTATTAGTTTTACTTTGACTCTGCCCATCTCTATATGAAAATATTGACTGAGCCTCAATCTTTAAGATTTAAGCCTCAATCTTTATTCCTGCCTCAAAGATGTGAAGACCCTATGAGTAAAGGAATCTCAACCTCTAGAAGACTTTGGAGATCATCTGGTTTCCAGTCCCTGCAGGGGCCAGAGAGATAAGTAAACAGTGATGTTGGCCAGGTAGGGATAGAGACACCTGAGGAGAGTGTGCCCATCTGAAGAGACTGCTGTCTCTCAACTCCAGCCCACAGTTGCCCTATAAGACCCAGTGTGGCAACAACAATTCCTCTGATACTTCAAGAAAATCAGGAAATCTAGACTATGTAAATGATTCCAACTTTTAAAAGTTGGCAATCAATTCAAAAAATTTGAAAGCATTTTGAGGGCCAAACAAAACATGTCTCTTGGCTGATCTGAGATGTGACCTCAAATGGAATCCAACGTTCTTCATCTTAAGGAATAAGCCCAAAGGGAAGTGAAGCCACTCACCTAGAGGACCAGGGCTCATTTGGGCAAAGAACCGGGACCAGACAGAGTTTGCCTTCCAATCCCATCCTCTTTCTTCAGACTTCCAGTCTGACAAATAAAACAGAAGACTAATTTTAGGAAAGCATATAAGCTTTCAACTTGATGGGCTGGACCTTGATCACAAATAGAAGACTCAAGTGATAAAACTACACCCACTCTCCACTTAATTCCGACTGGAGTCTAGTGCTCAATGTTTTGGATGGATATAGGAAAGAAAGGAAAGGCTGAGAATTTTACCCTCAGACGGTCTGTGGGAGGAATGGGAAAGTCTGAACTTCCCAGTCAAAATTTGTAAAAATCACTAACTACAAATGTGGCTTGGGAAGATCTTTTATTTGGCTTCTCAGAAAGCAGATGCAAGCTCTCTGTCCCCTGCTCCGTGGAAACTTTATAGTACGGGGCTTTGCCAAGAACTCGTGTTCCCCACATCGTAAGAGGAAACAAACCTGCTGGCTAAAAGCCAGATGGCCTGGGTTCAAATCCACACTGGAAATTACCAGCTATATGATCTTGGATAGAGCATGGGACTTCACTGTGCTTCTATCTCCTCATCTGTGAAATGAGAACAATGCCTGCACCTCTCTTGAAAGATATCTGCAAAGATTAGGTATATTAATCATGCATAAACCCGCATGGCAAGTATCACGTATGTCAGCTGCACCCTGGACGGATCTGGGAAGCCTTAAATATATGCTGATGCTTGGGTCTCACCTCCAGAGATTCTACTTTAACTGGTCAAAGGTGTGGCCTGGGCACAGAGCTTTCTAGTCTCTCTAGATGATACCAATGTGTAGCCAAGATTAAGAACCTCTGATATAAACCCTTTCAATAAATAATGGTCCTCTGAGTGATTGACTTTGAGGGTCGTTGGTGTTAAAGTTGTAGAAATGTATTGTCTCATGGTTCTGGAGGCTAGAAGTCCAAAATCAAGTGTCAATAGAGCCCTGAAACCTATAGAGAAGAACCCATCCCTGCCTAATCCCAGCTTATGGTGGTGGCCACCAATCCCTTATGCTTCCTTGGTCTGAGCTGCATCTTGGAGTGACTTATTTTTAAAGAAATGAGAATGCCCTTTCCTTCATTTAAGCACATACTTTGCAGCCTTTTTACGAAGTTCCCCAATGGCTATTTAGTAGTATTCAGCATGGAGGACCCCAAGATCCTGGGGAAATTTGCAGAGAAGGGGAAATGCATCTGGAAGCCTCTCCATCTCCTCTGCTCTCCTTTCTTACCTCTGTCCTCTGACTTCAGGAAATTCAAGTAGCCCCTGGAGTTTCTGATTCAGCTGAATGGCAGAAGATAACACAGCATGAATTCTCATACAGTGAATAGGTATGTTTATTTTTTTTTAATGTTTTATTTATTTCTAAGAGAGAGGGAGAGAGCATAAACAGGGGAGGGGCAGAGAGAGGGGGAGACACAGAATCTGATACAGGTTCCAGGCTCTGAGCCTGACACGGGGCTCGAACCCACAAACTGTGAGATCATGGCCTGAGCCGAAGTCAGACGCTTAACCAACTGAGCCACCCAGGCGTCCCGGTATGTATGTTTAAAAGAGGGATCTGGGGGCACCTGGGTGGCTCAGTCGGTTGGGTGGCCGACTTCGGCTCAGGTCATGATCTCCTGGTTCATGGGTTTGAGCCCCGCATCGGGTTCTGTGCTGACAGCTCAGAGCCTGGAGCCTGTTTCAGATTCTGTGTCTCCCTCTCTCTCTGCGCCTCCCCCACTCGTGCTCTCTCTCTCAGAAATAAATTTAAGGAAAAAAAAAAGAGGGATCTGTAAATCCAGTTGATCTTTAATGACTGGAATAAGGCCGTGGAGCCAGGGGAGTGTGGTAGTATATGCCATGGCATTGGAGGTATGTCTCTACCACCTCCCTGAACCTTACCAATCCCAATGACTCAGGCCAACAGGAGAACAGGGGCCTTTAACATGGCTCCCAGCATCAAAAGACGGTACCTCTGACACTCATCTCATTTGAGATGCTGGCAGATTGAGTCAGAAATACTGAACAGTGAATTTATTATGAATTGAATGTGTTACATCTTAAAATGCAACACAGTGTGCTCTCAAATTAAAATGGAATTGTTTTCACCTTGTTCTGTCAGAGAGGCTTGTTTATAAACTCCCTGTCCCAACATCATCAGTTTTGATGGTGATCAGAAATTCTAATGTCACTGGATGGGGGAGGGGACTAGTGAGGGCAAGAAAAGTTAAGAATTCCATAGAGCAGAATGTCTGCCCTAAAATGGGAAATCTAGCAGGGGGCAGGGAAGGAGGCTTTTAAATCAACTGACACCTTGATGAGGGGGTGGCAGCATCTGTGATTTGAAGCACAGATTAACCAAGTTCCTTTTAGTATGTCTGGTATTTTTTATGAGCCTCCCTGTTTCCCCTGGGCTTGGTATCTTATTAGTACGCAATTCTATTAAACACATTTGTTCTCAAAGTAGGAATTTGAATATGAAGGCTTCCAGGGTAATTCTGGAATTTCCCACTAGAAAGTAAAGTTAGGTGACCAAAGATAGATTCATTCTTTACACATTTCATGAATATCCGTGTACTCCAGCCACTGGGCTGCAAGGCTCATCCTGAGAGGCTCAGAACACTAGCTACTACATTCCCTTTCTCTGTTGGGGGATGTCAAGATTTCTGGGATCGTAGGGGCAAGAAGAATAAGAATTAGAATAGCTAACACTTGCACA
This sequence comes from Proteles cristata cristata, assembly GCA_017311185.1. Classification (NCBI taxonomy): domain Eukaryota; kingdom Metazoa; phylum Chordata; class Mammalia; order Carnivora; family Hyaenidae; genus Proteles; species Proteles cristata. Next base: position 849,170 of record JAESUZ010003188.1, read on the forward strand.
GTGCTGACTATCTTAAGCCCTAATCCCTCTCCATGAACTAACAGATCCAATTTTCACAGCAACCCTATGAGGTATGTAACCCCTTTTTTTTCAAATGAGGAAATGGAGACACAGAGAAGTTAAGTGACATATTCAAAGTCACACAGCTAGGATTGGCAGAGCTTAGACTAGAATCCAGCCAGTTCAATTCCAGCTATACTGCTATCCCAGAGAATACCTACCCCGGCATAACAAAGATTTTGTTAGATTATGTGGTCAGGGACATTATTTCAAAAGCCCATTTCCCCTTTATGAGCCCCTAAAAGAGTACCACCCATCTGCCACTTCCCTCTAAGCTCTTTTGAGAGTAGAACATTGAAGCTGTTTCCCAGGAGGGCCCTCAACGGCCAACATCTCTCACTGCCCCTTTCCACTTACGGTTTCTCTTTCATGTTGCAGAGAATAAAGGTTCCCCCATCCCAAGACAAACACTTGGCTGTACCTTTTTTTTTTTTTTTTTTTTTACAAATAGTTTATTGTCAAATTAGTTTCCACATAACCACTTGGCTGTACTTTAAATTAAATCTTCCATCATTCCTTTTTCAAGCATCACCATGTCTCAAGTTCTTTTTTTTTTAAATTTTTTAAAAAATTTATTTCTGAGAGAGAGAGAGTGAGAGAGAGAGAGACAGAGAGAGAGAGAGACAGAGAGAGCACGAGCATGAACAGGGGTGCGTCAGAGAAACAGAGAGATACAGAATCTGAAACAGACTCCAGGCTCTGAGTTGTCAGCACAGAGCCCAACACGGGCTCGCACCCACGAACCATGAGATCATGACCTGAGCTCAAGTTGAATGCTCAACCAACTGAGCCACCCAGGCACCCCTAAATTTAATGTTTTTTTTTTTATTTCTGAGAGAGAGAGAGACAGCGTGAACATGTCTCAATTTCTATATATTCTGTTCCCCCTTGTCCTTCCCTGATGCTCACAAAAATGTAAGCATCTTTTTTATAGTTTTTAAACATGTTTATTTATTTTTGGGGGGGGAGAGAGCGAGCAAGCAGGGGAGGTACAGACAGAGAGAGAGAGACAGGTGGGCAGAAGTTCTGAAGCAGGCTTGGCATTGACAGCAGAGAACCTAATGCAGGGCTTGAGACCACAAACCATGAGATCATGACCCGAGCCAAAGTCAGACGCTTAACCAACTGAGCCAACCAGGTATCCCAAAAGGGTAAGCACCTTAAAAGTGCAGGAACAGAGCCAGGCTCAGAGCCAGGTTGTCTGGGTTTATCCTGGATCTGGACTTTCTCCCTTTGTGATCTTGGTAAGTGACTTCACTTCTCTGTGGCCCCTGTAACTTGGGAGTAATAAGAGAACCCATCCAATGGAATAGCTTTGAAGATTAAAATGAATTTATCTAAGAGTTTAGGACAGTACCAGGCACATACTAAGAGCTCTAAATGTCACTATATCATTTTTATTTCCTCTATTGAAGATACATTTCACTTGACCCCATTGCTTGGTGCTGTTACCTCCCCATTTCCTTCTTTGATCCCAGTGACTAGGCCAGTACCCAATTCAAGTCCGCTAATGGCTCCCTATTATCTACTTACCTACAGTAAGATGAGACAGCTTGGTGTTTGAGGTTTGCCCATTCTTCTACCCAAGATGCTCCCTCTATCCTTCCCTGCCTGATCAATTCCTATCCATCTTTCAAGGCCTCGGTTCCATGACGCCTCCTACAAGAAACCTTCTGAGATTCCTGCTTCCTTAGTGGGACCCTTGGCTTCTACTACTCTCCAGCATTCCTCAAACACAACCATCTACTATATGCTTGTCTTTGTTCATCTAGCAGCCACCAAGTTTTTTTGTCTTTTCCCTATAATTACTTCCATAGCCAGATTGTACTGCATGTGCACTAAGTGCTCAATGATGAAGTATGCATGTTACCTCAGCCAATCTCTGTGAAAGACATGGAAGTCCTTATCCACATTATACAGATGAAGCCTGGAGAGCTTCATTACTTCCCAGAGTTACACAGCCAGTAGGTGACAAAGCCTAGACTTGGAGTCATGGCACAGAGCTGTTATCTTAACCCCCATGCAGCACAGCTGCCTGGCTAGTTTTGTATTTCCCCCAGCCCAAACACAAAATAAGTGTGCTGCTGAGCACTTTGGCCAGTGCTGAGTAATAAAAAAAGTGACAACGTTGATGATAATATCATACCAGTTCATCTGAGTGCTTATTATATGCCAGCACCTTCCTAAACACTTTACTTCTATTAACCAATCCTCACAACAGCCACAGGAAGTAGGTAAAAAATTTAACCCCATTTTATAGGTGAGGAAATGGAGGCATGGAGCACTAAATCATGTGTTAGTGGCAGAGCTGGGAGGCAAACCCAGGAAGTCTGGCCCCAGAGTCCATGCACTTAGCCAACATGCTGCCTCCACACATGTCTATTTTAAATGGATGGATTTAAATGTGGAAAACAAAGGAAAAGATATGTCACTGACAAAAATAGAATTTAATAAACTTTCACTTTGTAGACACCCCCTAAAACGGATGACAGGAACTGACCTGCAACATTTAGCCACATGTCTTATTCCGAGGACAGGCAGGTCAGTTGACAAGAACATGGTCCCAACATCCACAGAGAACTGGAAAGAGAGCGAGAAGCTCCAGGAAGCACCTCCCTGCCACAACTCCCTGCTTCTTCCACCCTGAAGCCACAGAGACACACTCAGGTGGCCCCGTGCTCTTGGCTGGTCTGATATGACCTCTTTAGGAGACAATCACGAAGGGTCTGCTGGCTCCCAGTCCTGCTGCCCAGCACAAGCTCTGTGTCAGGAACATGAATACTGAGTGCCATGGTGAATCTGTGAGCATGAGCCAATGTGCCCTCAGAGGTAAACTTCCATGCAACCTCCAGGCACCTGCACAAGGTATGTGGAGTCAAGGTCATTGCTTAATAGGGGTTAGCTTAACACTTCTCTTGGATTTTGTTCAGGAATAGCACAAAGGTGCAAATGGAAGGGAAGGGGAGGCAGATGCCCTTGTTTTCCTATCTCAGCACTTGTTCTGGACTCCCTAACTTGGACAAAATACTCACAGTCCTAATTATCTCATTAATATGCATGAAAACTGTTTGCCTTGCTGATACTGAAGCATCTCATTCTTTCCTTATTAAAATACTTATCTCCCTTAATTGTAATTGCTCTTTTAATGGTCATTTACCAGCAAATGGTAAGTAAGCTCCATAAGGGCAAGAATCACCCTGATTATTCATCTATATACATACCCTAACTCATTACTATGCCCAGCAGATAACCAAATACGTGTTGAATAAATGTATGAATAAATAAAAGAATAAACAATTATGCCAACAGAGCTAGGCAGCAGGCCTCCTCACTGACAGCCAGTCTTTCTCTCTGAAACTCCAAGTTGCAGAGTTGTTAGGTGGGATTACATGGTTTGTTCTGGCCAATAAGTTGTGGATGTCATTTCTGATCTGGGACAACAGTTGCTGGTACATGACTCACAGAGCCCTCTCCCCTTCTACCATGGCAACTGGCAATTTTCCAGATGGTAGGTTTTCCCTCAACTTGGATTTGTGTTAGATGTGCAGTGTGTCTAACACAACCTTTGTTGTTCGAAGCCATCAAGATTCAGGAATATTTGTTACTGCAGCAAATCCTAGTATATCTTGACTAATAGATGACCAGTCCAGACAAGCTTATCATGGCCTACAGAACTGAAGAGACCCAGGAAACTACACTCCAGAATAGCACAATAGAACTTTCTGCAATGACAGAAATGTTCTATATTTGCTCTGTCCAATACTATTGCCACCAGCCATATTTGGGTGTTAAGCATCAAAATGTGGCTAGTGTGACTAAGTAAATTTTTTTTCACTTTTTTAAAAAGTTTATTTATTTATTTTGGGAGGGGGGAACAGATAGAGGAGGGAGAAAATCGCAAGCAGGCTCCACAATATCACCATGATGTGGGGCTCGAACTCATGAACCATGAGATCATGATCTGAGCCAAAATCAAGTCAGATGCCTAACTGGCCGAGCCACCCAGGTACCACTGAGAATGTGAATTTTTAATTTTAATTGATTTTAATGTGATTAGTGGTTATTGTATTGGAGAGTATAGTCTAGAAAGTACCGGAGTAGCAGATAATGTAATGCACCATGCCACAGTCCCTTATTCCATTTGGTTTCAGTGCAGCAGTGGTGGACAGTTTCATGCCCACAACCCAAGTCCTGCATCAAGCTCACTTTATAGCATCTCTCTACTTTGCCTTCTTTGAGGCTGTGAAGGTCATGCAGCCACACACAAAAGTATATGTATGCGATGGTGACTTGGTGTTGACAAAAGCTATCTTCAACAATGGAGGATCGAAGTCAGTAGGTAAATGCTCCAGTCTGCCTGCTCTCCAGTGGGAAAATTCTGAGACACGTTTGACATGGAATTAACATAGTTTCTTTGAGAGTGCTCAGAAAGAGACCCACAGAAATGAACCCATTCATTCATGAGCCTTTTACTAGCCTTGCTCACTTCTCTTATTCCTTCAGTTCTACTTAGTGGGGTCACCCACTTGCAAATAAGCTACCTGCAACCAAGTTCTGATGGCAGAGTGCTTTAGAAGGAATCTACACTAAGATGAAGCGGTTCTTATTTCCCAAGAACCCCACAAGGAAAGCTATTTCTTTTTTAAAAATCTTTGAAACTTCGACTGTCCAACAATGGTTTGTCTTTCCACATTTCTTAGACTGCGTCTGTGAATAGGTGAGGGTCAAGGAGGCTGGCCATCAAAGACAGACCACGTGAACGCTCACAGACTGCACTACCTGATTCTTGCTTTAAAAGGCAAACAAAAGACAGAGAGTATCCTTATTAAATGCCATCTGAAACATAGATCTAAGTTTTTATCAGCTTTGGGGACAAAAGACAATTCAATCCCAATGTAATATTTAGAGACTGAGGTAAACTCAGTCAATTAGTCAATTTGGAGCTAAATTTCAAAGGTCCAAATTGCATTCCTCCCAGCCCGCAATTTAAAAAATTTATCCTAATGATGATGTATTCATTCAGGCTGCTGCCTCACAGGCCCCTGAAGGTGGGGGCTGCCTCTTGAATCCCATGAGCTAATTTGCCACGTAAAAGTACAGTCTCTTTATTACCAAAAAAAATAAAAATAAAAAAGTATAGTCTCTTCCTCTCCCATGTGCCAGCTGTGACTCTGGTGGAGAACAATTTGTGATGAGGAAGAAGGTCCACACATGGGGAAAAGCCTTGGTCAGGGAAAGCTTCCATAAATACAATGATTACCAACCCATATGTGCTATGTAAGGGCCCATGTCATCCTGGTTGCTGCTGTTGGTATGTACAAACACATATTGTCATGAAAGGAAGCTCAATTATCAAGGGCCTACCATGGCCAGGCTCCAAAGTAGGTTTATATCCAGGATCTCACTTAATCCTGACAGATAGGGATTACTGGAGTCATTTTATAGTTCAGGAAAATTGAGACCCAGAGGCAATAAGGAAGTTGGGATTCAGACCCAATGCAACATGGTCTCAAATTTCCTGTGTTCTCTTGCTGTCTTTTATATACTGCGGAGAATATGTGGTCTTTCCATAGATCTTTGGACAAAAGAAGAGAAAACAAAAGAATGTCAGTAACTGGAGGGGCTTTTGTGTTGAGCAGAAAAGTATAGAAAGAAGCATGAGGGAGGAAATGAGCACTGAATTAGGTAAAAGTTTCCTAATTAGGCTCCAGGTCAGGATTTATAGGACCTGGGGTACAAGGCAGATTCTATCTGGGCCTCAGTTCCTTCATAAAATGAAATGATTTGGTAGAAATACCTCTATATTCCCTACCAGTTCAGTACTTTTACTGGTTTGGCATACAGTCCTGAAGACTGCTAACCTCTACCTCCCTGGAAAATCACCCCAAGTTAGATTTTGTTTTGTTACTGCTGCTCTTAGACTGATAGGTTCAAGGTCAGAATTGGGGGTATCTAGAGTCTCAACTAGTTGAAGCTGAGTTGAATATTTTATGGCTTTATTGGAGAAATGGTCCAATTCAAATATTTGCCATTTGGTTTTTTTTTTTCTTATCAAGCTTTTATTTTATCATAGTTTTAGATTTAAAGAAAGTTTCCAAGACAGTACTGAAAGTCACCATATATCCCACACCCAGATTCCTAGAGGAATAGATTATCAGTATCTTATGTTACTATGGTACATTTGTCACAACTAATGAGCCAATGATGACTCATTATTATTAGCTAAACTCCATGTTTTATTTTTATTTCCTTTGTTTTTACCTATTCTCTTTTTCTATCCCATCCCGGATACCATCCCAGATAACACATTATATTTAGTTACCATGTTTCCTTAGGCTCTTCTAGACTGTAACAGTCTCCTCAGATTGTTTTGTTTCCAATGACCTTGACACTTTTGAGGAACACTGATAGGATATTTTGTGGAATGTCCCTCAACTTGAGTGCGTCTCAGGTTTTTCTCATGGTTAGAATGTGGTTAGTTTAAGGGGGGAAGACTGGAGAAATAGAGTGCCAGTCTTGTCACATCGTACCAAAGCTGCATGTTATCAACATGGCTTATTACACTTGATATAGACCTTAATCACATGGCTGAAGTAGCGTTTGCTATATTTCTCCACAGAAAATTCATTTACCCATCCCCCTAACTATCCTATGCTGTACTCTGTGATGAAAGGCTATGCATTTTTATAAAGCACAACCAGGCAGGCAATTTCTGCCAGGAAACAGACACCAACTCTAAACCTTATTGCCAACACAGCCAAGGTGTTGGTGATATGTAATCACTGTATCCAGTGTTTTGAAAGAGGCATTCCCCAAAAACAACATAGCATACGTATTTTGCATAAAAGATGCTGATTATAGAAGGCTCACTCCTCTTCCTGTTTACCGAAGATTTGTTTCCTGCTCACAACATTCAGTCTCACTCTCACCTACAAATCTAATGCAGTTTAGCATCATACATAAAGAGCTCTTAGAAATCAATAAAAAAGTACAATTTACCTTTTCAAACAAGCAAAGGGAAGAATTGACTCGCATAAGAAACACAAATGGATAATAAATACATATATATGCATATATGCCAAAGAGTCTAAAGTGGCTATCTCTGAGGTAGGTATGGGGGTTGAGAAATTCTAGAGCACTCTCATGTTCTACTTCATACTTTTGAATACTAAAAAGAGAATTTTTTGCAATCATTTTTTAAAAGCAATAAAATAATTTTAAAGTAAGATAATTATATCTACTAAAATATATGTGGGGGTTTTCTGATCTGATACTGGCTATAAAACCTCAATTTTGCTTTAGACTCTCTCTTTCACTTAACTGTTTCTTTGAGTGAAGGAGAAGCTGCAGGCCTTGGGACCAGATGGCTGGTATTGTGAAACAGGATGTGACTATTTATTTGCATTTTTAATTGGAAATTTAGCATATCAGGTCACCCCACCTTATATGTTTATAATAAGAAATTATAGATATTTTTCTTTGTGAGGTTTTTCAGACAAGATTGGGTGTATAGCCATAGACTTTGTGATGTTTTTCAGATTAGGCAAACCATTGTTCATTAGGTAATTATAGTTATACTTGCCATTAACTGTAAAAAAATCAGTCATATGTAATTTCTGAAGAATATTATTATTATGCATAGTCAGAGAGAGAGAGAGGGAGAGAGAGATTCTTCTGGATGAAGGCACTATTCAAACTAAAACCATTTGAATGGTCTAAAGGAATCATAATAAAATATATCATGCCTATTTAACTTACATCCGGAATAAGAAAAATTAAGAACTGGATCCAAAATTTGAGTATAAATTTATATTCCTGAAGAGATGTTCCTTAAATGAAGATACTCATCTTTTGGGGTGTTCAGATAAGAGAAAAATAATGTGATCTTAACATTCAACCTGTCACGATAGAGTACTAAGCATGTGATCCTGGGATGTGCTATTGAAACGTAGGAGAAAGAAACGTGTTAGTGTTGCTGTCTGGGCAAGGGCAACAGTGGTTCTGCATTCTTCTCGGAGAAAGAGCCCAAGCTAAACACAGATGAGAGTAAGAAAAATCAATGCCCACTTAAAATAAGTGTGATTTTATGTGCAAAAAGAGGTGCTATGTATTTGTGTGTCTGACAAAGGCTGCGGCCATGGTCACAAGACTTGAACCTGTGAGGGATTTAATTAGCTTTGACATTATTGTTCTGGGCTCCGAATACCTTCTAGTCTGCCATTCACTGATTAGCTGTAGAAAACACGTTTGCACATATAATGAAACCTCTTCTATCATCAAGTTTTTATTTAACTGTCAGGGCTGAGCAGCTAAAATAACGTGAGAAGCTACTGAGAATGTGAGGCAAGTACACTTCCTGAGGCTGAAAGGAGGCATGTGACTTGAGCCATCTTGGATATATCTAGACCTTTTGAAGTGTTCCTTCAGGAAATCCTATTGGAAAATGCTGTGCGAGGTTTTGTTTTGTTTTGTTTTTGGACTTGGTGCTGATTCCATTTGGAAGTTTAAATCTTTTGGAAGCTATTTTTGAACAAAAATGTTCTCCTACAAATTTCATTCGGAAAGAGCTGAGATGAAAGAAAGTTAGCCTTAACATTATTTTACTAATTCCAAACCTTCAAACAACATTGTAATATTTTTGTTGGAAATCCACAGGACAACATTATTCAATTTGCTTACAATCTTTCCATTAAGTAGGCTGCCAGGCTGAAAAACAATTAGAGTGGTGATGGAAAAAAATTTTTTTTAATCTGACAGAGACTAAATACAAAATAAAATCCTGTAAAGTGTCTAAATCAGAACCCCAACATATTGAAGTTCTGACTCATCAGCAGAACTCAACCTAAGACAAAGTCTCTTCCATTGTTAGCTAGTTTGTTTGGAGAACAACATTTTCAGATATACACTCCATATAGCCCAAAGTTGCCAATGATTCATTTTCCAGTTTCTTGCACCAACTCCTGCGAGAAGGTGGTCTTAATGTCCCACCAGGTTGATGGGGTTTCTGTTGATATATCTGATAATGCGGAAAATACTGTTGTTATTGGAAATCACAAAGAATCAAGGACATTCTTCCCAGGAAAATCAAAGGTCCTGCCAGCTGTCTCAGGTGTCTGATTTGCAACAGACCCAGGAAGACTGTGGTCCCTCAGGCCAAGGACATTTTGATGAATGAGTATGTTCAATAGGTATTTGATACACTGCAGCCCACATCAACCGTTTTCCAAACCACCACCAACACCACCAACAACAAAACAAACTGTCCAAATAATCATCTTCTATGTTTTGGTCAAATAAAGACATATGAAGAAATAAAGTCACCAAAAGATTAAATACTTCAATTAGAAGATGTTTCCCAAACTTGTTTTTTTCATATCAACATGAAAACCTTTGCAGTGTTCTGGGATCACTGTACTATTAAGTTGAATGAAAATATTTAGATGTGATCTACAAAATCAGAATTTTCATATGATTTGATTTAATATTAATATTAAATATTATTACTTGATGTTTTTTCTTCAGATTGACTAACTTTAAAACCTTCAAAAAGTCCATCCAGAGATTGTACTCCTTGGTATTTACCCAAAGGGGTTGAAAACTGAATACAACAAAAACCTGCACACAGATGTTTATAACAGCTTTGTTCATAACTGCCAAAACTTGAAAGCAATCAAGATGTCAATAGGTGAATGAATAAATAACATGTGGTATATCCAGACAATGGAATATTATTCAGCACTAAAAAGAAATGAGCTATCAAGCCATGAAAAGACATGGAAGAAACTTAAATGCTTATCATTCAGTGAAAGTAGCCACTTTGAAAAGGCTACCTACTATGATTCCAACTATATTATATTCAGGAAAAGGCAAAACTGTTGAGTTAGTAAAAAGATCAGTGACTCACAGGCATTAGGAGGTGGAAGGAGTGGATAGTTGGAGCACAGAGGGCAGTGAAAATACTCTGCATGACACAAAAATGATGAATATAGGGTCATTATACTTTTGTTCAAACTCCTAGAATGTACACCACCAAGATTACGACGGTGTGTAATCTTACGATATTTTGGGGATTATGATGTATTGCTGTAGTTTTATCAACTGTAACAAATGTACCACTCTGGTGTAAGATACTGACCACAGAGGAGGCTATGCATGTTTGGAGGCAGGAAGTTTATCAGAAATCTCTGTCCCTTCCTCTCAATTTGGCTGTGAACTTAAAACTGCTCTTAAAAAAAACAGTCTATTATAAATACAACGATAACAACAAAACTTTAAGTTAGTGGTAACATTTTGGTCCTTAAGCATATTGTCGTAGAAACTCTCTAAATATGGCTGCCATCAATTCCTTTCTTCCCTGAACATTTATACTGCTTCTCTCAACAAAAAGTATAGTTCATTTCTCCTTCTCTTAAATCTAGATTGGCTTGGTTAACTTTCTTTGACTAATACAGCATAGCAGCAGTAAAGCCATTTCTACCTTGCTCTCTGAAGGAATGCCAGCTACCATGCCAGAAATCTGATCCTCTGAGACCACTGCGCTATGAAGCGGCTCAGACATTATTCATGTGGGGAGGTGGTGTAGGAAAGAACCGAGAAACCTAGCAGACAGAGAGAACCTCAACTCCAGATGAACCATCTCAGGCAGCTCTCAACAATTTGAGAATCCCAGCGAGGACCTAGACATGGTAAACTACAGATAAGCCATCTTTGCTGTGACTTACTGAATTTACAGCCCACATAATCAATGAACATAATAAGATGCTTGTTGCTCTAAGTAACCATGCTTGGAGATAGATGATTGAAACACTTTGCTTGAGGAGATTCCCTGGTGGTTATGACCACAGATTCTAGAGCCACACTGCTCCAGATCTCAGCTGGCTACTTACAAGCTGTGGGTCACCAGGTTAATTATGACTATAGAAGACTGCTTCATTGGTGGTACCCAATGAGCCACACCTCCTGGTATTCACACCTTTATGCAGTCCCTCCCACATGGACACTGGACTTTCCATGCAACTTGCTTTGGCCAAGGGGACATTAGGAAGTATATGCAAGCAGACACGTCATAAGCACATGCACAATGGGACTTGTCCTCTCAGAACTCTTGCTATTGGAGCCCTGAGCCACCACATAAAGAAGTTCAGCTGCCTGAGTAAATAGATCATATAGAAGGACAGATTCCCAGCTAACCCTATCCCAGATCAGGGGCCAGACATATGAGTGAAGAACAAAACTGACCTGCTGAGCTCAGTCAAAAAAAGCTTAAATACATATCATATATCAGAAGAAATAATACATCACTATTATTTAACACAACTAAGTTTAGGGATGGTTTGTCATACAGCAATAAATCACTAAAATCGAAATAATATCCATCATGTCATAAATGTGATTATGTTTTTTCTAACACACATTAGAATGTTTTAAAAGTCAATCAATGTAGCACCTAAAATTACCAAATAATCCACTTATCAGACTTTGGGAAATGCTAGTTTGATGGGACAATAACAATGATAATAAGTATAACAGCAATCATTGACTGAATATCTACTCTTTTCTCGATTTGGAGACAAATGGGTTATATGCATGATCTAGTTTATTCTCCCAGCCTCTCTATTAGGTGTCGTTACGATTCCCACTTTGTAGACAAGGAAAGCGAAGCTCAGAAAGTTTAAGTGATTTACCAAAAGTCTCTCGAGGCTCACCTTTGATGACCCTTATAACTATTTTTTTTTATTATGAAATAGAAACTTTCTTGGACCTGGAAGCAAATTCATGAGGTCTGCTCTATGTAAATACATTTTCTACCTTTTAGTTACGAATTACTGATATCTTTGCTTGTATCATTTTCAGGGTCTACATTAGGGACAGCTGCTTTTTTTGGCCAGATGAGATTGGAGCCCTGCTGACTCTAATAATCAATGGTACTTACTAGATATTTAGTACTTGCTTAGTTGTGTGCTGAGTGCTGGGGTAGGAACGGAAGTTAAGAAGAGATTCAGTACAGGGCTGCATATGATTCTGCCCCTCAAAGAAGACTAGTTCACACATCCCAAAATAATCACTAGACACAGTCAAGCCACTTAAAATTATATGCTAAATCACACAGAACAAATATGCAGCCGAATGGAAAGGCAACACTTACGTACCTCTGAAGTGAGCAGAGGTTTGCACAATTGGAGCTGCAAGGGGAGGGCACCCCAGAAAACATCCCAGGGAAAGAAATGGTGGTGAGAATAATTGTGGGACAAAGAGACATGCTGGGGGTGGGAAATATGTTTGGATCCATAGACCAGAAGATAGAGATCATGCTGGAGTCACCTCATGTCCCCATGCCCTGAAAAGGGCCTGGCACATAGTGAGTTTAGTGCTCACTGAATAACTGTGAATCCAGATCCTCTCCGTGGGCACAGAGAAAGAGTGACCATGGAGTATTTGTGGATGGAGGGCTGCACTGGAGAGAAGACTGGCAGGAGAGAAGGTATGCTCCACTCAAGAAATCGCATCAGAGGCCACACCAGTGACCTTTCATGATGGGTGCTGGGAATGGTGCAAGAAGCCCAGGCAAATCAAAGGCTTACAAGAGAGCACCCTCTCCTCCAATGAGACCCCACCGGCCTGAGACAAGGGCTTCCTTGCCCTGTCTCTGCAGGTATCTGAAACAGAGGCTCACTCCTCCTACTGTGAAACAAAGGAAACCCTGTGGCAGCTTCCTTCGCTGGCCTTGGACAGAGCTCAGTAATTGCTCTCTCTTCAAAAACTGACCTTGGCTTCAAAATGACCCATTTCTTCCCTCCAGCAATGACCACCTTCCCCAAGCCCCCACCTTCCTCCTGGGCTTGACCAGCAGTTACTGTTCTTGCATCCAGCCTGAATGGGAGGGAATTCCCATGGCTCCCCCAGAAGGGACTGAACACCCACTGCGCTCTGGAGGTTTCTAAGACTGCATCAGCCCACAAGGTCTTTTTGTCTTCTTCCAAGTCCTTTGACTTGCCAGAGCCATACACCACACCCAGTCCCCATCACGGTGAGACCTTTCTGGTGCAAAGTCAGCAAAACCCAAACAGGCCCCCTGACTTCCTGACCATCTGATGCTTCCAAGCACTGGCATGTTCTCACTCTCTCTTTGTTCTTCAGGGAACACTGAGCTTTGGTTGGAGGTTACCTCAAAGGAAAAACAATCTGATGTGTGATAAGCCTCTTTGGCTGCTGGCAGGACAAGGAGGGCCTATCAGACCCGGCTCCAACTAAACAAAGCTAGACTTTCTGAGGGGAGTTAGGCTAAACTGTAGCTCTCATGGTTTTTTTTCTTTTTTTTTTTTTTAAAGAAACCAGCTGAAACTCCAGCCCGAGGCTGACACCTGGGAAACCTTCTAGGAGAACTATAAATAAGCCAAGGAAGTCATTCTGGGGGATTTGTAGAACTAGAAAAGCAATTTCATAAGTGTATATATTTCCAACAGCACCTTTTCAAAAACAGCTCAATTTGCAATATTCATTTGCATCAGAATAGTCATGAATATTCAAAAGTCAGCCAGTGTTTCAGAACCATTGTCTATTCCTGGTGCTTTCATCTTCCCCTTGAAAAGCAGATCATGGGTTTTCAAGAAAGGTGGGCCTGGCTGGTCTTTACACTGCCATACTTGGCAGGAAAGGGGGTGATTATTTTCTGTTTCTTAATATTAAAAAAAAAATAAAAAGCCTCAGCTGGTGTTAAATCTTTGCTCTTTGTTCCAGTCAGGATAGGAATCATGCCACAGACACCGAATCTGGCCTAGCAGTGCATTTTTCAAATTGCTGGGCACAGCTTTCTGTTCAGAGTCTCAGATATATCTTCCTACTTGCAGGTTTCTTTTATTTTTTCTTAACATGTATCTATTTTTGAGAGAGAGACAGAGATAGAGAGAGACAGAGTGCAAGTAGGGGACGGGCAGAGACAGGGAGACACAGAATCTGAAGCAGGCTCCCAGCTCTAAGCTATCAGCACAGAGCCCAACGCGGGGCTCAAAATCACAAACCTCAAGATCATGACTTGAGCCGAAGTCGGAAGCTTAACTGACTGAGCCACCTAGGCACCCCCCTACTTGCAGGTTTCTTAAAGACAAAATCCCACCGGGGCTGCGATCCAGATTTGTGGTATATACAGCCCTAAGACTTGGGAGACTCCTGTCAGAGTGCTCAGAACTCTCCGGGTTGCTTTGGCCAAGCCACTTATCTTCCATTATCTTAATATCCCCACTGGACAAATAAAGACTCACATGTGTCCATCCACCCTCTCTTCTTCTGCCCCAAGTTTACAAAGCTAAATAAGATGCTACCGCATCAGCGAAAGTGCTCTGAACTCCTTGGAAGAAAATCAAGAGCTATGGCCAAGTCGGCAAGTGTATATCAAAGTTTCCATTGCCAGAAAGCAATATAACCCCACAAGAGATTATCTTAAACAGTTTTAATGTTACGAAAATAAATGCCATTTATTAAAAAAAAAACCCAAAAACACAAAAAAAGGAAACTCACCAGTCTATCATTTGCTGACGCTAAAATTTGGTTTGCTCAACATGTCTTCCTTACGCTCCAAATTGATAAGTGGCTCAATAACAGGTTTAAGGTGGGTTATGAGAGAAGGAGGTGCAGGAAGGTTAAGTTGGCACTAAGTTGATTTTCTGAGAATTCATTCCTCTGCCCCCAGCACATTCCAGGAGAAGTTCATTCTACTGTCGCCTAAGCTCTGTCTAAATTGTTCAGTTTATGTGACAAAGTCTTGATGGTATCTCTTTAAGGCTGTCAGAGGAGCCAATGCAATGTCAACTGCAACGACGTGAAGTCATGGTTACAAAAGTGCCTTTAGTGAAAACTGACAATGTGGGAAGTCTTACCTGTTCTCTTGCAATTACTTCCGTATTCAATTTGCAAGATAAAGGCTGAGTGCCTCTCCTTCCACCCCCATACCTCTGGATCAAGCTGTGCTTTCTACTTATTCATCAGCTTCCTCATGGCTGGCCTTAAATCACCAGGTATAGTCCTTGAATATTGGGGAGGACTTTGAAGATTCAAAAGACAGAATTAAAACAAATATTTTTATTAATTGGGCATTAAAGTTAAAAAGGATGTGCATTGCTATCATAAGACTAAAAAGGATGAGAAACACCGGAAAAATTCTGGGGATGGGAGGAGTCAGGATAGGCCATACTGCCCCATGTTTCACAGAGGATGAATGCCTCGGCTCCGGCGCCCCTAAACAGGGCCATGTTTAGCTATATTCTGAACAGTCCAAGAGGCCCCCAGGGAAGGTGGCCCCATACCCCTCCCACTAGTAACATGCCCATTAACACACCCTTTATTGGCTTTCCTCCTTCTCTTCCCTGACTCACCTCCTGAGTCCCTCACAGGCTTCCTGAGATTACCTCCCAAATAGACTACTGGCACCGAATTCTTTGTTTCAAAGACTGCTTTTGAGAATGTGAAGTTCACACATCCAAAGTACTCCCCTTAGAGGACTAGTTCTTAATGGGGGCTGATTTTACTCTGGCAAAATTTGGCAAAATCTGGAGATATTTTTGGTTGTCACAACCATGGGAGGGGTGCTGTGGGCATGTGACAGGTAGGGACTAAATATACTGCCATGCACAGGAAAGGCTCCCACAACCAAGAAGCATCCAGCCCAAAAATGTCAGTAGTGTCAAAGGTGGGAGATTCTGCCTTAGATTACCTGCTCCACATATCTCATACCATCAGCTCAACTCATTATCTTAAAAATTGTATAAAGGTCCACGTCGGAGGATAAGCTCACAGAGAGGAACCATCCAGGCCATCTCGGCTCCTCCTCTGCCTGTAATAATAGAAGTTATTCTCTGGGAGTACAGTGATGGTGTGGCTCCTGCAGCTACAGATGTGAAAGGGGACAGGGCTGGTGTTCAGTTAGGGCAGCATGGAGCATGACTGGCAACTTCTGGGATACCACTGAGGTCCTACAGGCAAGGCACTAATTGTGATGATTGTTGGTCATTCATGTTTGGGCAGGTAACTTCTCTTTTAATCACCAAAGTACACTTGAACATAAGTATATTACATGCTAACATCATTTTGGGGTTAAATGTGTTATTCTAACTGAAATTTATCTAAACTCTTAAAATAGTGTGAAAATGCACCTAAGTAGA
This sequence comes from Proteles cristata cristata, assembly GCA_017311185.1. NCBI lineage: Eukaryota > Metazoa > Chordata > Mammalia > Carnivora > Hyaenidae > Proteles > Proteles cristata. The sequence continues at coordinate 865,384 of JAESUZ010003188.1, forward strand.
TCCCATGGTCTACTAAAGCAACTTATTTTACAGATGAAGAAGCTGAAGCTCATATCAAGGAGGCCATTCATTCACATAACTAGCTGGTGCTGAATCAGAATTGAGAGATATCTGAACTCCCAACACCTTCACCCAGGGACAGAGAGGAATACAGACAGGAGAGCCCGTGCTGTAAGGTCATATTGCTAGGTGGGTAAGATAAGCCCAGCAGATGGCTAACATTGAAGCCAGACATTTCTCAAAATTCCCAAATTCTAATAAATAAGCAGGCTCATTGTGGTAAACTGTGCCCATCTTATCTAGTACCTTCAAAAGGACAACCTCCCCCCCCCCAACACACACAATCTATATTCTTCATCTTATAAAATATAGGAAATTCAGCTTTACAAAACATTTAAAACATTTTTTTTTCAGTTTATTTATTTTGAGAGAGACAGAGCAAGTGTTGGGGGGGAGGCTGCAGAGATAGAGGGAGACAGAGAATCCCAAGCAGGCTCCACACTGTCAGTACAGAGCCCAACACAAGGCTTGATTTCATGAACCATGAGTTCATGACCTAAGTAAAATCAAGAGTTGGGCCCTTAACCAACTGAGCCGCCTAAGCGCCCCAAAAACATTTTAAATTCCAGGTGAAGATCAAGAAAAAAATAAAATTAAGCTTATTATAGAAATCTCGAGGAATTTTATCTGTGATTTGCAAAGATGATGTCATAGGTAGCTAGAGAAAACAGCCAATAACCAATAAGAGCTCTTTAAAGAACCATATAGTTTTACATCTGGGGAAGATTCCAGATACCATTTCATGCAATGGCCTTATTTTACAGATAAGGGTATGAAGGCAAAGAGAAGACGAGGAACATGTGCAAGTCTACTCAGCAGGGGTTAGAATACTCCCCGCCCATTACTGTGGAATATGCCTCTGAAGCCAATTTTGTCATATGGTCCTCATTTAAAAAATTATACTCATCAGCTACAGATATAATTCTAAGCTAGAGTGCTTATGTGCAATCCATGAGGCAAAAAATAAATAAAGAAATAAAAGAGGTGGAGTGTAATTTATTGATTTACAGGAATGTCTGAATTATTGTCTTCTAGATCTATAATTTGAAACTTCTTTATGGTTTCATGAAAAAATAAATTCCTACCAAGTTCTGGATTATAAATTTGGGTGAGTAGTTAGTATTCACTGGAAATGAAATAAGCATGTGGTATATAACCACATAGGTTTTGGTCATATGGGAGATTGGTAAGAACATCTTAATTTGTACAACTCTGTCACTTAATTAGAAAACCAACTGAAAGCAACTTTATTTTCTTTAGATCACTGACATTTTTTTAAGTTTAGAAAAATGACTAGAAAATTCATGCATTGGGCTTTTGTTTAATTTTCTGTTCTAACTAGACTACACAGCACTTGAATGCTAGAAACAGATCACATTTGTCTTCCTGGCACTTAGCTCAATGTCCAGCACTTAGTAATTACTCAGTATACTTGTGTTGAATGAATGAATGTCAGGGATGTTTTAGAGGCATCTGCTTTGATAGGAATTATTAGTATATACAAGTCTGTTTATTTTTCACAATTGTGTTTGAATTTTCCCATTTTTCTATTTCTTATAACCCAAGTACGTCTCACAACATCCATCTTTTATAAAATAATAATTCAAGGAAGAAATTATTGGAACTGAAGCCTGACTAGGAAGGCGGGTCATCATTTCAAGAATTATTCTTCCCTTCTTAAGAAAGTTATCTTTAGCTAGGAAATATACATAGAAAGAAAGAGTTATAAAACTTGAGTGTTATTTCCCTGTCTTTATTTATCCTTTATTATTCTGGATTGGTTTGTTATAAGTGCCAGTGGCAGTATAGTGGTATGGTCATGAGCAAGGACTTTGGAATCAGGCAGACATGAAGTCAAGTCTCCAACCTTGTGCAGCCTTGGGCAAGTTACTTAACCAATCTGTGCCTTGTTTTCTCCATCTATATAATAGTTACCTATCTCATAGAACTATTAGGAAGATTAAAAATGAATTCTACACATTAACTGACTGGCATATCCTAGACACCCATTAAATATTAGAAAAATAAACTCTCCATCTACTTGTAAACTTGTTTTTCTACCATCTGAGTGCATTCAAGACCTTGATTATATCTATTTTAGTTGCCCATTGCAGCATAAAAAACTACTCTAAAATTGAGTTAGTTCAAAACAGTAAGAATTTTTTCCCCCCACAATTCTGAGGATTGACTGGGTGGTTCTTCCACTTGGTCTTACATTAGCTCACTCATGGGATATCAGCTGGGGGTTACACCCAGCAGGAAGAGCTAGGCTGCTGGCCTCCTCCTCCATGTGGCCCTTTATCTGGGCTTCTTGATGACATAGTGGCCATGGGACAATGCTCCACATGTGCAAAGGCAGAAGCTGCAAGGCCTCTTGAGACCTAGGCTCTGGGGTCTGCACAACATCACTTCCACCATATTCCATTGGTCAAAGCAAGTCACAGGTCCAGCCCAGTTTTAAGAGGGTATAGGCTACACCTCTGGAGAGAGGAGGAGCAAAGTCACATGACAAAGGACCATGCATACTGGGATGGGAGGACTTTGTGCCCATAATACCATCTACTACCATACCCCTTCAACTTGCCTCAAGTACCTCTTCTTGGAATATACTTCCCTAATCTTTCACTTCACTTCACAAATCTTCCAGTCACTGCATGAAGTAAAAATACTTTTGTCATGGAGCCAGTGCTTAATGGAGACCTGTGCAGGAAATCAGGGAACAAAGAGCTTGTGCTCCAAAGTAAGGTCAATACTCAAATCTATGGACAAATTCAGAAAGAGCAACCTTTCTAATTTTTTATAACGTTCATTCAGTTTTGAAAGAGACAGACAGAGTGTGAGTGGAGGAGGAGCAAAGAGGAGACACAGAATTCAAAGCAGGCTCCAGGCTCTGAGCTGCCAGCACAGTGACTGACGGAGGGCTCAATCCCACGAACCATGAGATCATGACCCGAACTGAAGTTGGATGGTCAACCAACTGACCCACGCAGTGCCCCAAAAGCCACTTTCTAAGAAAGAAGCTAACAAGAATCCATGTGCCAACGTTGGGGCCATCTATTGCACCTGAAATAATCCAAACTTGGGACTTTGGAATAGTTTTATTTATGGGGCTGTGCAGTCACAGTCCTATTGGTATGAAAAGTAACTAGCACAAAACACAATTATTAAAAAGAATCCCAAAATTTGGGAACTTAATGTGGCATGCATGTCTTTAGGAATAAAAAGGGAGAAATGAAATGGCAATATATAAGGCAGAAATTGGTTTTCCAGCTTCCGCTTGAGCCAGGCTGAGCATGTGACTCAGGTTTCCTCAGAGGCTCTCGTCTGAGACTTCAGGCTAGAAGCAGGAGAACCACACAGAAGTCCTGTTGGTGGGGACAGAGATATCCAGCTGCCAGAGGCTGCAGGGGTGGAAATTCTATAGATCAGTGGTGTGGTCCATGGTATCTGTGCCCCAGGTGATTTCCAGTGAAGCGATGCTGAGGGATCACCTGGGGATCATACAGGTTGCATGCCCTCTGAATAGCCCTCTCTAGTCCTTCTGGAGAGTTTGTGAGCTGCCTGAATTTCCTTTAACAAATTCCACATCTGCTTAACTCGTTAAAGAGGGTTCTGTAGTTTACAAGGAAAACCCTCCCTGGTACATTTGTACTAGTAGGTAGTTGGGTCAGAAGAGTGCTCTCCTCGAGACACTTTATCAGAATTTATCAGAGTTCAGACGAAACCAGGTTATCTCAATCCTGGTGCGGGGCAGCCATGGGAATGTGCCATTCAGATATCTTCACGAGAAAGCCTAGTGGGATGAGCCAGTTACACACTTGGGATTTCCACAGTATTCCCACTGAGGCCACACTCTACCCAGGCTGTCTCCAGGGAATGACTGAGCGCAGGGGCAGTGCCAGAGCCAGGATGTTCCTATTCTTAGCTTTCCCACTGGCCTGGATGAAATTTCTCAGACCTGTACTTTTCATGTCGTCTTAAAGAAATCCTTTCTTTCCTTTAAGGCCAGAAAATACTACTCTGTATTTCTTTTCTTTATGCTTATTTATTTTTGAGAGAGGGAGGGAGTGTGAGCAAGCACACACAAGTGAGGGAGAGGCAGACAGAGAGAGAGGGAGGGAGAGAGGGAGAGAGAGACAGAGAGACAGAAAGAATCCCAAGCAGAATTCCAATGGGAGGCTCAACCCCACAAACTGGGAAATTGTAACCTGAGTCGAAATCAAGAGTCAGATGCTTAACCGACTGAGCCACCCAGGCACCCCACTCTATATCTTACTAATAATTTTAAAGTTTTGCTTTTATAATTAAAGACTTTAATTCATCTGGAGGTATCTGGGGGTATGTTGTAAAGCAAAAGTCCAGTTTCATTTTTATCCATATGGATAAGCATATTTTTAGTTCCACTTATGATTGAATCCCTCCTTCCTTCACTGCCAAACCACTCCGATCACATATCAAAGTTCTGTATGTACACAGGTCTGTTTTAGAGTTCTCTATTGTTTTCCATTGGTCAATTTGTCTACTGCAGCACCAGTACAACATTGTCTTAGTTAGAATAGATTCATAGTAAGTCCACTTATCTGTAATTCTCCCCTTCTTACTCTCTTCCCACAGAACTGTCTTGACTCTCTTTGGTCCCTTACTCTTCCAGATACACTTTAGAATGAGCCTGTTAGTTTTATGAAAAACCCTCATGAAACGTGTTAGCTTGGAAGTACATTGAATCTGTAGATTTACCTGGGGAGATCTGACTTCTTCCATTCTTTATTGGGGGGAGAAGTTCTTGGGATTAAATGCCTGGCTGTCTGCTGTTCTGCATCTAGTTGTGGGGTATCAGTGACTATATAGACCCTCAATTAATCTCTGTTTTGAGCTTCCTTTCTTGCTCCTAGGTCATCTAATTCTGAGCACAGTGACCCCGTCCCAGAGATCAGTTCTCCTCTTTGCTGTACCTTAGAGGTAATTTTTAATTTCTCATTTATATCCTTAGAATTTTTCCACAAAGAATATTGCATTATTATTGTGATAAAAGCAACAAATAATATGGCTATTTCACTCTTTTGATGACAACTCCCAAGCCCAGTGGCCAGCTTTCTCAATTACTTTAATGCCAACAGGACCAGCATACACATGGCCAGCACACTCACCCACATCAATGGCAGATGTTGGAAACTCAATCACATGCATTTGCCCAATGCACCTCGTCATCAGAATCCTTCTCAACACAGTTCCACAGGCAGCCACTAAGTTGTGAGGGATCCCATGATGTGACTACAATTCACTCTTCTTTTTAGATCTATAGTCTGTGAACAATTTTGAAGGAGACAGTCTAAGTCTAGGGTGATGGAAAGAGCATCATATATGGAGCCAGATGCCCCAACATCCAGGTCTGGCTCTGCTGCCCTCTAATAGGAACTATCCTCCACCTTGGACAGTCTCCTTCCTCATCCTCAAGCTTCCTCTTCTGTGAAATCTGGAGAGTGACCTAAGTGCCAGTTAATATCTCTAAATGCTATACCACACTGTGACCCTAAATTCCACTTTTTCCCCAGGCACCTGACACAAGAAAAGAAAATAACACTAATGGTAAGAACACACATATCAAGGGATCCTCTGTATTAAGCGTTGTACTAAGCACTTTACATGTATTATTTCTCATTTACTACTCACAGTCTCTCGTGATGGTATTTTTCTCCATCTTATAGATGAAGACACTGAGGATTAGAGGGAAGAGGTAACTTGTCTGAGGTCATCCAGCAAGTCAGGGGATTCAGATGTGAACCCCAGTCTGACCACAGCAGATGCTGCTATGCTCTGCCCACATCCCCCAACAGTACGGCACTCACTGTCCCAAAGCAGTCTACTGTGAGAATCAGTCACTCTCCACTCAAGGGCTCTCTCTCACCCCACTGGGGAAGAAGTTCCAGAAGTACAAGGGAGTTAACGCCCCTGGAAGCAGGTCTCACTCTAATGACAGATAGGAGTTGGAGAAAACATACCCCAATTCCCTCACATCTTAGCTGAGGTATGCCAAGCCATATTTTGTTTCCTTCCCTGCCTCACTTCATCTGCCCTCCATCTTCGCTTCCTGGGATCACATCCCCAGAAAACTCCTTGCACTCAGATTCCTGCCTCAGAGTCTTTTCCTGGAACTAAAACCAAGATAACTTTGTTTGCTGATAATCCCGCCATGAAACTGGACAGGAGTGATGTAGAAAAATACATTAAAAATGTTTCTCTGGTCTTACTGAGCTCTTTTTGAGTTTGAAGTATATAAACCAGTTGTCTCATGGTCTGCACCCCTTGAAAGAGGCGGGTGAGGGCGACTTGGGTTTGTGAAGCTGTGCAGGCCATGAGGCTTCATAGAGAGTCAACCTCTGGGCTCTTGTTTTGTCTTCAGCAACTTCAGCCCTCAAACAAGGGTAGAATCTCCGAAGGTCTACTTCTTCATTCGTAAACAGAAAGCTCTGTGACTCTGCCTCTAAGGTTTCAAGTCTTGGACTCAAATAATACAGCACACGGCCCAGCCGACCCATAGTTAAGGCTGGAATGCATCCCTTTATGAAGCCAACAATTTTGCATAAAGAAATAAAGGCCTTGGGACACCAGCAGGGCAAGAAAAGGTGAAAGCACAATACTAAACAAGGAAATTAGATGGGGAGAGATAAAGGGCTGTGCAGTCAGTCCCGGGTGAAATGTTCATTATAATGCAGCCTCTTGAAACAAGATGGAATGTAAATCCCACAAACTACAATGTGTCCAGAGCTAAATATGCAGCCAGTATGATGATTTTTTTCAAAGAACTATCATATTCAATTATAGCTCTGAGATGTTTCTTTTCATAGAGATAATACTTTTACACGTTGAATAACTTCTTTTTAGAATCTCACTTTTAGGGGTAGTGGCATGACCGAGTGCCGTAGCTTCCAGCCCTGTCTTAGTGCTGGTTGTTCATGGGATCAACTGAAATAATTCTTGCTATTTATTCGAGGAATTTGTGAATAGGACAAGACTCCCTGAAGAATTTGAGAACAAAGCAACAAAAAAAAAAAAAAAAAAAAAGCACTCCATGTGACTTTCCTTCCCTGACATTCTCTGTGACTCCCTGCCTGCCATCAAGCTTGGGCTGTGATGTTCGCTTTTCCATCTGCTTTGGCTGCAGGTAATTTGGAGATGCTGACGTCATCAGACCATCTGTTCAGTAAAACCACAGCAATGCTTTCCTCCTGAGTTGTTTATGCTTTGACAGCTACGTAGGGCTATTTTCAATATATGCTGGGTAGAGACTAAATTGTGTTCCAAACTGTTCCTTAGCATTGCATCAAAGGGTAAGAACTGAAGATTAGTTTGGTTTATAATTATATTTAAAAATGCAGGTGTAAATAGAGTTACTAAGAATTCATGATTAATCCTAAAACAAGGGAAAGCAGATAGCTTGCATATGAGTAGTTTTACAACACGATTTCTTTCTTCCTGATGATTTCCTGACAAACTCAATTTGTGCAAAATGATCATTCCACCTATGCCTAGGCCCTTCATAAATGAAATAGTGTTCTCAAAATGACATTGTTCAATGCCATGCCTCTCTGTCTACTTTCCACTATGATTTCTGAATAGTCCAATTCAAGTGACATTTATTGAATACCTACTATACTCACTTGAAGTCCACCTGAAGCTGTAGTAGGCATTTTCTGTGCATGCTGACAGCTTCCCTCCTCCAGCCCTGAGCCTTTCTGCAACTATGCCTGTGGAAAAGCTTTCTTGTGGTACCTGTATGGATCTTACTCAACTGTGCTTGGGCCAGCTTGGAAGCATTGGGGATTTACCACCCTTAGGAGTAACTCTCAAACAATGAGGGATACAAACATCTAGTGGGCCAGTTCCAAGGCTCATTTTATGCAGTCACTCAGAGGGCTCCCGCAGGACTGAGCACCAACCCACAGTAGTCACCCACTGACTGATGTACACTTCATTGGTTTTCTTCCTCCCTATCTCACCATCTCCTTTACTTGTGCAGATAAACTGTCCGTCTCCAAGTCCTTGTCACAAACTTTGCTTTTGAAGACACTCAAACTTTAAGAAATAGAAGATGGGGAAGGAAAAATGGGAGAAGAAAACTATGGAGAAGAAGTGCTGCTTGAGACAGAACTTGAAAGACAGCTAAAAGTCAGATGTAGAGATGGAAAGGCCTTAACTAGGAACACAAAGAGACAAAGGCATGGAGGCCTGAGAGACATCTGGAGTCTGGAATGTGCCTGAGTCACTGGAGCACAGGGTAGGTGGAGGGCAGAGGAACCAGGCAGGCCTAAGACGTCATCCAAGGGTAGCTCAACTAGAGCCCTGCATGCAGACTGGGTCTAAGATGAAAAACGTTCCTTCGTTGCACAATGAGATCTATTTCAGAAGCACAGAATCCCTTATCAAAATCTATTCACTCAAGTCTTGCTCCCCATTTGAGTAATAAAACGTGCAGAGTCATTGAACAGAATATATCCTGGGGCCTGGCCAATTTAATCCTAATGATCCCAAGATTCCAGAGGCACCTTGCCTCTCAATGCGGCTTGAGCAAGCTAGCCATATGGTGGTAAAAAGCCTCTGGCTTTTTAGACAACAACCACTGTCTTCTGTAGTATCACTAGAAATAAAGGTATGTTTATTTAGAGCAGATTAAACACAAGTGATCTTTACCTTAGCTTGAGTCACAGTCCTCATTTGATTCCAGCTTTATGCCAGGTACTCCCGGGACTGGTGTCCTGACTGTGGAGATGCCTGGACAATCTTCTTCTCTACTTTTAAGGTCTCATGAAACTCTAAAGATCCCAAAGTAGCAGTCAATGCTCAATGATTCTGTTTCCATATTATTAAAAGTTCTTCTTTTCCATCCATAGCTATCATGTCCAATAAGCAATGGGATTTGAGAATTACAAAACAGTACACCTACGGCAGCTGCCCTCAATGCTCTGCCCAAATACCCTTAGCCTTACCATTCTAGAGCATAACTGCCTGACTTCCCAACTACTTAAGGGCCTACTTGGGTGGTTGAACCCACTCTGCCCAAACCCAGGAGTTCATAAGTGCTAGGGAATTAATGTCCATGCCCCTGTAGCAACCCTCGGCCAACAAAGGAAAGTTGAAGACTCCCATAGCTCCCTCTCCCTTCAGGTATGACAACTCTTAAGATGTGTGTTCTAGACTGATTCCTAGGGAGTTTTCCAGTGGAATTAAGCTCTGGATGCCTAGAGTGATCCTGGATTCATATTTCATAAGAATTTTCCCCTCCCTGTCCCACTTTTTCACTCCCTTACTCATGTTTCTGGAATCAACTTCCAGATAAATTACCTGCACTCAGTTCCTGGTCCCAGGGTTTCCTGGGGAATCGGGCAACACTCACCAATCTTTCCATTTTAGCACCAGCTCTGACAATGCTTTATTTTGTGAAGGCAGGAAATTAGGTTTTTAAAAATCATTTTGATGTTTTATTGGTTATGTTCAAGTTCCTCTTTTGCCCTCACTACTGTAGAGATTTGAGAGCATTATCTACTTAAAAAGAATATTCTGACTAGGTGGTTTGAGTGAGGAAGGTAGAGTTATTGCAGGATTGAATGGAAGAGAGTCCCTAAAAGTGTATACTGGGAAAAGAGATATAAAAGGAATCAAAAATGGCTCACAATCTAGCTAAAAAATGGCAGGCAAAAAAAAAAAAAAAAAAAAAGGTGACAGGTGGAGATAAAGATGGATTTTTTTAATTGAAATATAATTGACATGCAATATCCTATTAGTTGCAGGTGTATACCATAGCGATTTCATATTTTTATACATTATGAAATGATTCCCATAATAAGTCTAGCTACCATCTGTCACCATCCAGAGTTATTAAAGTATAATTGACTATATTCCTTATGCTGTACATTATATCCTCATGACTTATTTATTTTATAACAGGAAGTTTGTACCTCTCAATCCCATTCACTCTTACTTCACTCCCCCTTCCCCTCTGGTAACCCCCATTTTATTTCCTGTATCTATGAGTTTGCTTCTATTTTGTTTTGTTTGTTTGAAATAAAGATGAATTTGCACTAGGAAAAGCAGTCTCTCACTTTTCCATTCTTTAGAATTATGTACGACAGAAATGTTGGTTACCTTTACTGATAGAATTCCATCTTTGTTATAGTGGCAATGTATCCAGCCACAAGTGATGAATCTTGATTGATTTAAGTCAACTGTGGCAACCTTGCTTCCCTACTGTGCAGCTAAAAGATGCCATATGATTAGCTCTAGGCAATGAGATATAATAAAAACCTCACTGGAGAATCCTAAGAAAGCTTTGCTTTCCTGATAAAAAGGGACAGAATAGGCTATCAGAATAGGCTGTTTTATCCTTTTTTTAATTAAAAAAAATTTTTTTATTAATGTTTTATTTATTTCTAGGAGAGAGAGAGAGACAGAGTGAGCAGGGGAGGGTTAGAGAGAGAGGGAGTCACAGACTCTGAAACAGGCTCCAGGCTCTGAGCTGGCAGTCAGCACAGAGCCCGACACAGGGCTTGAACCCACCAACCGTGAGATCATGACCTAAGCGAAAGTCGGACGCTTAACTGACTAAGCCACCCAGGTGCCCCTATCCTTTTTTAAATTTTTATTTGAGAGAGAGAGAGAACACAAATGCGAGTGGAAGAGGGGCAAAGGGACAGAGAGAGAGTCTTAAATAGGCTCTGTGGGAGCCCAACGAAGGGCTCAATGTGGAACTTGAGGCAGGGCTGGATCCCACTACCCTGTGATCATGACCTGTGCTGCAATCAACAGTCAGACCTTCACTCTTCTGAGCCACCCAAGTGCCCCATTTTTACCCTTCTTTTTTGTGAGTTATACGCACATATGATGCCTGGAACTGTAGCAGGCACATTGCAACCATGAGGCAACAAGCCAACATGCTAATAATGACTGACTGGATAGAACACAAAGAAAGAGCTTGTCTGCACTAAGCATTATCCTGGGCTGCTGATGTATATAGAACATTTGTTACAGAGAAAAATAAACCTCTATTTGTTTAAGCAACTCAAAAGTGAAGTTTTCTGTTACTTGTAGCCTAAAGCCTTCCTAAACCCTAAACATACTGTCTACCAAGTCCTTTAAAAAAAATTCCCTACAAGTGATTTTGTGACAGTGACAACCAATTACAAGTATCATTTGAGCAATACAATTTTGGTTAATTAGCATTTCATTAATTTTTGAGAAGGCCCACAGATCAAAGTTCAGCTAAGTGGAAGAAAGTATGGTAATTAGTTGATTCATTAAACAGGAAGGATTAAAGGTTGAAGGAGTGCTACTAGAACTGGTCAGTAACCCAAAATGAAAATAGTCAATTCTTAGAGAATATTCAAATATTATACTACATATATACACTTATAACCTTGTATGTACCTTTCCTAGATAACATATAAGGTATTCTGCACCTGGCTTTTTTATTGGTTAAGAATACATCTTGGATATTGCCCCACATTAGTTCAAAGAATTTCCTCATACTTTCCCATTTTGACAACTTCATGGTACACTACTGTGTGGATATCTCATGGTCTATTCAACAACTATCCAAAGGATGGGTGTTACAGACTTAATTGTGTCTCCCTCAAGTTTGTATGTTGAAGCCTTAACTCCCAATACCTTAGAATGTATTTGTATTTGAAGATCAGGCCTTTAAAGAGGTAATTAAGGTTTAGTGAGGTTATAAGGGCGGGGCCCTACTCCAACAGGACTGTTGTCCTTATAAGAAGAGGAGGTGACACCAGAGATGGAAGCACACAGAGAAAAAGCCATGTGAGGACACAGCAAGAATGTGAGACTGTGTGCTCTGGCCACTACTGAGAACTCTGTCAGAGTAGTAGAATCTGAAGGGCTTTGCTTTGGGATCTCAGTCCTCCACTTTGGAAAGCCTTACTCTCTCCCCAGGCAGCTCCTGTGAGCTGTGGCTAACAGTGCTCTCAGGTGAGACCTGGGGAATGAACCCATGGCCACTAGTTCTCCTGCAGCTCCATGGATGGGTGAAAACAGCATTTATGCATGTGAATGGTTGGGGGGGTGGGGGGGGGTGGATATTGGCACAGCTTCGCCATAGGCAGCCTTCCAATTAACACTTCCTCCACAGTTTATCCCACCTCCCACGCTAACTCTCTCTACCTGGTGACTTGGGCTTTCAGCATTTCTGGGGCTCCTGGGAGAGATGGGCTCCAGGCTGAACCACAGTCTTCATCCTAGCAGTGGTGGGTTCCTCCATATGTTTACCTGCCAATGTGTTTCTGTTCGCCGTCTGTCATCCAAACATTCATTAATAACTCCCATGTAATGATAAACCTGCTCCTACTCTCCACACTATTAGGGGTTCATTTCCTCTGGAACTTCTGTGTCATAATTTCAATGGGATTTGGAGAAAAAATGGAGAGACAATTGCATATGGCTCTCTCATCCTGACCTAGAAACCTGATTATAACATAGTGAAGTGTCAAGGGCACTTGACAAGGTGGCTAGAGACTAATGTCCTTGTCCTAATTCCACCACCATTTATGTCACCATGTTCTTACATTCTTTTTCCTTATTGGTCCCTTACAGTTCCAATATTCCTAGATTTTAAAATAATATATATATTTTTTAATTTTAAAATTTATTTATTTTTTTTAATCCCAGTATAATTAACATAAAATGTTATATTAGTTTCAGGTATACAATACAGTGATCTAACAATTCTATACATTACTCAGAGCTCATCATGATAAATGTACTCTTAATTCCTTCACTTATTTCACCCATCTCCTCACCCATCTCTGATAACCACTAATTAGCTCTCTGTATTTAAGATCCAACATTCCAAGATTCTTTAGGGAATTTTTTTTTCATGTAACTGACACCAACTGCTGACTCTGGGAGCCTTATCCCTGACATTTTCTCCTGACATTCCAATGTATCACAAATGAACATCTGTGTCACCTTCCATTTTCCCATTGTCCAAGAACCTTCAAAGATTTCAAGTGGGAAGAAAATCGGAAGCAACTTATTCAGCTGAGAAGTCTCAAAATGGATGCAGAATCCTTTTGTCCCCTTATTTTTTAATCCCCTGCTAACAATAGTAGACTCTGCTCTTTATTAAGACCTATCCTTTCTATGAATAAGGAGACACTCTACAAGCTTAGGTGAAAAAAATAAGCAAAGGAAGTAGCAGAAGCAAAACTAACCGGAACTGCCGGCATGGTGAGAATGTGTCCATTCATCCAAAGAGAAGCTATCAGAACCCAAGGACACTTAAAACACGGCCCTTGCCCTCCAGGAATGTACAGTTTCATCAATCAGATTTTCCATCATGGAGCCACACTGGAAAGGAGCAGTCAAGTGTTTGCTGCTGTAGATAAATGTGAGGCTGCATGAGAATTCACTTGGTGGAGACTGTGCCCTACGGGGTGTGCTGGTTATTGCCAACAAAATGCCAAAGACTGGAATGAAAGATGTAAATCTCATCAAGAAGGAGTCTTTGGAGCATATGCCACAGAGTTGAGCCAGCTTCATAGGGAAAGAAATGTGCAAATATGGCATGCCAACGTGGTGCAAGAAGAACGGATATAGGTAGATAAAGCCTGCACTTCAGCTCACCTTGCACCATTTGCCCATCCAGAAGAGGCTTCCTGAGATTGGGCAAGGATGGCACAGATCTTCAGCAAAATGTTAATCTGGAGATGGGCTACTACTGTTTGTAATGGTGAGTAAAAAAAATTAGGTGTGGTTTATTTAGGTCTGTTTACTTAGGTATGTTTTATTCACCTCAGATATCTCTAGCTGCACACAAACTACCCTTAAGTATAGCACCTAAGGAAACATTTTATTATTATGTCTTAGGATTCTGTGGGCCAGGAATTGAATGCAACACAGCAGCATACTTTTCCTATTCAGTATGGCCTCAACTGAGATCACTTGGTGATTTAAGTGGTGATATTCATTTGGTACACATGGGCTGGTCTGCAGGGTCTGGGACAGCTTCACTCATGCATCTGGCACCCTGGTGATGGATAGAAGGCTGTGTCCATCTGATACCGTTGACAGGAGTGCTCATATGTGACTCCTTCAGCACAGCTGTATCAGAGTAATTGGATTCCATACATGGTGGCTGGAGGCTCCAAGAGAAAATGTTCTCAGAAATGGAAAGCAGAAGAGCTGCCACTGTGTTAAAGCCTGAGCTGGAAACCTGGTACAACATCACTTCCCCCATATCCTATATGGTTAAAGAACTTTCCAGTTTTAAGGGAAGGAAATATAAGCCCCATTTCTCAATAAGAGGGGTGTCAAAGACTCTGTGGCTGTCTTTACTCTGTCACACCATTAAAGAGTAGATCAGAGAACAAAATGCTGCACTAAACTACTCATAAGGTGACAAAACATCTTGTTTTTCCAGGACTGAGGGATTTCCTAGGACTTTTAGGGCTAAAACTGGGACTATCCCAGGCAAACACAGTTGGTTGGGCACCCTACTGACTCGGCTCATTCTTGATTCACCACGACCTTGACAGATACAGCAGGTTCTTCCCAGTTTGCATTGTAGCATCTTCTTGCAGGAGATTGGTATTCACGTGGGTTGTGGTTCATGGACACTGCTCAGAATACAGCTTTCTGAAGTTGAGATTAGAAAAATAGATATTTGCAAGTAAGAAGAAAAAAAATGCACAATGGTAGAAAGTGAGAGTAAGAAAGAAATGTCATATGCTGGGATGCCTGGGTGACTCAGTTGATTGAGCATCTGACTCTTGATTTTAGCTCACATCATGATCCCAGGGTCGGGGGATCAAGCCCAGCGACTGGCTCCATGCTAAGTATGGAGCCTGCTTAGGATTCTCTTTCTATCTCCTCTGCCCCTCTTCCTTGCTTGCTTGTGAGCATGCAGTCTCTCTCTCATTAAAAACAAAACAAAACAATAAAAAAGAAATGTCCCATGCTATCTTTCCACAATTCACTGTCAGAGCTCATCAGTTTTATCATTTTAATTGTATTTAGTCACAGCTTACATTTTGTTTGCTTTCCCAGCCCCTCCTTAGGCAAGCATACAGGCCTGGAGGAATATCCCAGTATAGCAGAAAGAGCAGAAATTCTTCTTTCGTCACATCTATTATTAATGTGACTATGAGCATAGCCCTGGACCTCTCTGAGTCCTAGTTCCCTTATCTCAAAAGCTGGGACGGTTTTGGTTGATTTTCTGATGTACACATCAAATTAAAAAAGTCATATGTTTATTCAACATTTTTATCAATGGCTTGGATGTAAGCCCTAATGGCATAACAGAATGTTGAGGCTACATGCAGCTTTGGAGGGAGAACTAATACACCATATAAGGCTCAATATCCCAAAACATTTAATAGGCTGGAATGATGGGATAAATGTAATGAGATGAAATTTAACAGAGAAAATGACAATTTTTGAACTTGGGCCTAAAAAAAGTAACAGTTCAAGTACAGAATGAGGACCAGGGAATAGTAGCAACACATATGAAATTATTTGGGAGTTTTAGTTTACTATAGGCTGGGTATGAGTCAAGAGTACCACATGACTACCAAAAATAAAAGCCAAAGAAGCCTTGGGCTGATTAAAAGGAATCTAGATCTAGATCAAAAGGTATGTTCGTCTTTTTCTAATCTGAAATGGAGGAACCACATCTGAGGAATGCCATCTCACTCATTTGAGAAGAGTCCCAGGGAAATAGATTTAAAAAAAAAAACAAAAAACTCCAGTGTAGTTAACATACAGTGTTATATTAGTTTCAGGTGTACAATATAGCAATTAAATAATTTCACACATCACTCAGTTCTCATTACAACAAGGGTACTCCTAATCTCCATCATGTATTTCACCCATCCTCGCACCCAGCTCCCCTCTAGTAACAACTGTTACGTTTGTTCTCTGCAGTTAAGAGTCTGTTCTTTTTTTGTCTCTTTTTTCCTCTGTTCATTTGTTTTGTTTCCTAAATTCCACACATGAGTGAAATTATATGGTATTTGTCTTTCTCTGACTGATTTATTTCATTTAACATTATACTCTCTAGCTCCATCCATGTTGTTGCAAATGGCAAGGTCTCATTCCTTTTTACAGCTTAGTAGTATTCCATTGTGTATACATACCACATTGTCTTTATTGATCTACTGATGGACATTTGGGATGCTTCCATAATTTGGCCTATTGTAAATAATGCTGCAATAAACATAGGGATGAATATATCTTTTTGAATTAGTGTTTTTGTATTCTTTGAGAAGCTACCCTGGTTTTCTTTTCACTTCCATTTGTATGATAAAAGCTTTTCCATCCCTTTTCTTACAATCTGAATGTATCTTTAGGTCTCAAATGACTCTCTTCTAGGCAGCATATAGACGGATCTTGCTTTTTTTTATCCATTTTATCTATCTTTTGATTGGAGTATTTAGTCCATTTACATTCTAAGTAATTATTGATAGGTATGTACTTACTGCCATTTCATTACTTCATTTTACGGTTGCTTTTGTAGTTCTCCTTTCCTTTCTTCTCTTGCTCTCCTCTCTCATGATTTTCTGGCTTTCTTTAGTGATATATTTAGATTTCTTTCTCTTTATTTTTTGAGCAACTATTACTTGTTTTTTTGGTTTGTGGTTACCATTAGGTTTAAACATAACATCTTATGCATACAGCAGTCTATATTAAGTTGATAGCCACCTAAGTTTGAATCCATTCTTACTCCCACCCCCCAATATTTTAGGTATATTGTGTTATACACTACAATCTTTTAATTTGTGAATCTGTTGATTGATATTTGTAGATATACTTACTTTTACTGCTTTTGTGCTTCCTACTTTTCTTATTCCTGCTTATGGTTTTTCCTTTCTACTCAACAAGTTCCTTTTATCACTTTTTTTTTTTTTTAGATTTTTAAATGTTTATTTTCTGAGAGAGAGAGAGAGAGAGAATGAGAATGAGTAGGTGAGGGGCAGAATCTGAAGCAGGTTCCAGGGTCTGAGCTGTTAGCATAGAACCTAACATGGGGCTTGAACTCACAAACTGTGAGATCATGACCTGAGTCAAAGTCGGACATTGAACCGACTGAGCCACCCAGGCACAGCTGCTCCCCCTTTATCATTTCTTGTAGGGCTGGTTTAGTGGTCATGAATTCCTTTAACTTTTGTTTGTCTGAGAAACTATCTCTTCTTCAGTTCTGAATGATAGCCTTGCTAGATAGAGTATTCTTGGCTGCAGTTTTTTTGTTTTTTGTTTTTTTCTTTCAGGACTTTGAATATATCAGGCCACTTCTTCTGGCCTGCAAAGTTTCTGTTGAACTATTAGCTGATAGCCTTATGGGTTTTCTCCTGTGTGTAACTGTTTTTTCTCTTGCTCTTTAAAAATTTTTTCTCTTTATCACTACTTTTTGCCATTTCAATTTCTATGTGTCTTGGTGTCGACTTCTTTGGATCAATTTGGAGGGTGTGTGGATCTGGATTTCTGTTTCCTTTCCCGGATTAGGGAAGTTTTTAGCTATTATTTCTTCAAATATATTTTCTGTCCCTTTCTCTCTTTTCTCCTTTTGGAATCCCTAAAATGCAGATGTTAATACACTTGATGGTGTCACTGATTTCCATAAGTCTATTTTTATTTTATTATTATGATCATTATTATTATTATTTCTCTCGCCTGTTCCCATTACTCTGATCCATTCTTCTGCTTCCTTTAGTCTACTATTTATTCCATCTAGTGTATTTTAATTTCAAGTATTGAGTTCTTCATCTCTGATTGATTCTTTTTTATGTTTTCTATCTCTGGGGTATCACTGAGGTCCACCACTCAAGTCCAGTGACTATCTTTATTACCATTACTTTTAATTTTTCTATCAGGCGCATTACTTATCTTCATTTTGTTTAGTTATGATTTTTCTGTTCATGCTCTGATTTTGTACCGTAGTGCCCTTCAGTGCAATGTCCCCTGTTCACTAGAACTGGGTACTTCAGAGGTGTCACGTATGTGTGCTCCTTGCACCCTACTGCTATGGCTGAGCCATTTTTGCTTTCAGTCCAGTCATCTGCCGTAACTCTCTTGCCACTTATGGGCAGTGTTTGGTCCCTGTAGTATTAATGGACCAGTCGGGGGCTACCTTGAGCTTGAATTAAGTCAGACCAGGTGTTTTCCAGAGATGCAGTAGCAGCAAATTGCAGGGCACTTTTCCTGTGTTGTCCTCTGAGAAGTTTACATTGGTGGGTGAGGACTGCAACCAGACCAGATATCTGCACCCAGTCCACTGCTGGAGCGGCAGTCCAACTGATATATATGGTTATCTCCCTTTTTTCCTAGGGAAGGAGTCACTTTGGAGTGATACTGATCCCTATCAAGGCTGCTTACAAGCTTGTGGCACCACTTTGGATGGCCTTAGGCCAAGGGTATATTGGAGGGGAAATATCTGCAGGAGACCATGCAGGCAGGGTGTGTGGTGTCAGCAAGGTTAGCAAGATGGGTCTACTATAAGAGGGGACCTAAAGCTTGGCTGGAGGGGGCATGTCTGCAGGAGAATGTGGAGGCAGGGCACACTGTAACAAGTTGGGCAGTAACTTTTGGCATTGCACTGGTTCTCTCTGATGTCAGTGTGTCTAGGCTGAGGGATAGGAGAGGGAAAGGGCACCTGCCAGCTCTTTTGTTCTCAGAGAATTCTCCCAATGATCCTTGCACCTCCAGCATGTACTATTAGATTAGTGAACTAATATCCCTCCCATTTATTCCAGGTGTTTTTCAAACTGCTGCTTCTATGCTGTATCTCTGCAAAGCTGTTTGCTGTCTCTTTAAGGACAGGGACTCAGTTCCCTCATGCCCTCTCGGCCCTCTCAGAGCCAAGCCCACCAATTTTTAAAGTTCCAAGTGTTAAGCCCCACTGATTATAAGAATTAGTGAAATTATGTCTCCCTGGTTTTCAAAGTCAAATGTTATGGGGATTCATCTTGCTTGTGCAAGTTCCCCATGCCTGAGGTGCCTGGTATGAGGGTCTGTTTCTCTCCCCTCTCCATGCCATGGCATCCCTCCCTCCTATGGACACTCCCACAGATCCAATTAGCTCCTGACTGTATCTCTACAGTTCCTTCCCTCTTTTATTTTTTTAAATTTTTTAATGTTTATTTATTTTTGAGAGAGAGACAAGAGTGTGAGCAGGGGAGAGGCAGAGAGAGAGAGAGGAAGACACAGAATACAAAGCAGGCTCCAGGCTCTGTGCTGACGAACCCACAGACTCGTGAGATCATGACCTGAGCTGATGTTGGACGCTTAACTGACTGAGCCACCCAGGTGCCCCTGTTCCTTCCCTCTTCAATGTTTCCTCTTTGGGTCATTTTCTGGGTTATTTACACTGATGTGGGTGTTATCTAGTTATATTGATAGGCCAACGTGAGTTTAGGGTTCTCCTACTCCACCATCTTCCTTGGATGTTTTTGGTAATAGGTTTTTATTTATGACAATGGAATATTGACTACTACAAAACTGTGTCCATGATGTTGTCTATGTCATGAGGCTTCCCTTGGGGCAGGGCATAGAAAAATAGCCATTGGGCACTAGGAGGATATGGCAGATTATATTTTTTAAAGACAGTCATATCAATATAATTCCATCCCATTTGTTCTTACATGTGATCCTGCCATTCCTCCATCAGGGATAAAAGCCTATAGTCTTCCTCTATGAATGTAAGCAGATCTTTGTAACTATCTTGACCATCAGAGAAAATAATCCTATGTGACTTCTGAGATAGGTCACAAAAATTATACATCTCTGTCTGCCTTCTCTCTTTCTTTTTTTTAAAAAAATTTTTTTAATGATTTTATTTATTTCAAGGAGAGAGAGAGAGAGAGAGAGAGAGAAAGACAGCGTGAGCAGGGAAGGGTCAGAGAGAGAGGGAGTCACAGACTGAAACAGGCTCCAGGCTCTGAGCTGGCAGTCAGCACAGAGCCTGATGCAGGGCTTGAACCCACGAACCATGAGATCATGACCTAAGTGAAAGTCGGACGCTTAACCAACTAAGCCACCCAGGCGCCCCTGCCTTCCTCTCTTTCATTATTCTCCTCCTTGGATTCCAGTCACCATGCTGTGAGAAAGCTAAGCAGCCACAAAGAAAAGTCACAAGCAGTAGATGTTCTAATGTTTAAGTCTTCCTAGCTACTTAAGTCTTCCCAGCCAAGAGAAAGCATCAACTGCTATACATGTGAGTGCATGAAACTTGAGAAGATTTTATCTCTCATCCTTTGAGGCCTCAGCTGAGGCCCCAGACATTGTGGAGGAGGGGTCAGCCAATTCTGTTACATCTGTCTTAATTCCTGACCCAGAGAATCCATGAACATACAATGGTGTTTTTCTGCTGCTATACTTTGGGATAATTTGTTATAGCAACCGAAGTAACTATAACAGAAGGGTTCTACCCAAGAACCACTGTGGTCCCTCTATCTAGGAAGAAGGGATAGAGTCTGAATGATGGGTTATCCTAGAAGGATGGGGTCAGGGGGTATCAGGAGATAGGTGAAAGTATTGGGAAAATAAAGTAAAAAGCAAGGTATGGAAAAGATGGGATCAGAGGATTTGAGAACTAAATCTGAGAATCAGGGGACTCTAGGCATGTGGTAAGTAGGTATTTACTTTCCAAAGAGCCTGCTTTGCATGTAGCAAATAGTGGCTCCAAATCAAGGAGGTAGAGGAGGTTATCTTGGAAGCCAATGGGTAGGCTTCAGCATACTCTGTAAAAACGATTTGGACATCACATAGGTTGCTGAATTAATAATGACATTTAGGGGAATCTGGCTGGTTCAGTCAGAAGAGCATGTGATTGTTGATCTCACGGCTGTGAGTTTGAGCCCCACATTAGGGGCAGGGATTACTTCAATAAATAAAACTTTGAAAAAAATAAATGATGGCATTTAATGTTTTTTTCAATCCTAAAATTCCATGAAGTTCCTTAAAAAGTACAAAACACTATGCAAATGTGCAAATATTTGCACTATGCAAATATTGTTATTAATGTATACTCTATGGGCCCAACAAGAAAAGGCTTAATAGAAATTGGTAGGTAGCTGAAAGTCAAGGAAGGAAACCAAATCTAATGGCCGGCAGGTGGGTGAAGGTTGGGGGCTCCTGGGTGACTCAGTTGGTTGAAAATCAGACTCTTGATTTCGGCTTAGGTCATGATCTCATGGCTATGGGATCAAGCCTTATGTTGGCATGGAGTATTCTTGAGATTCTTTCTCTCTCTCTCTCTCTCTCTCTCTCTCTCTCTCCTTCTCCTCCTCAGCCCTTCCTCCATGCTCTCTCTAAATAAGTAGATAGATAGATAGATAGATAGATAAATAGATAGATAGATAGACAGACAGACAGTGAGATAATTCTGATAGGGTCAGTAGAGGCATCACTATACCCTCGTGCTGGTGGCAAGATAAATTCCCACTACTCCATCCACCCTGTGTGAACCTTCAGTTATACATTAGATTCCAGGCTCCAAAGAATATTCTCCTAATAAAGATAAAAAGTGAGGAAGAATAAATAAATCCATGTGAGAAGTGGGTAACATCACAGCCAAGCATTTAGCCATGGAGAAGAGGTAACTCTGATTCCTGCAGCCACATTTGTGAACAAATTATACACTGTTGGAGAATAGGGAAAAACGCAGCCAGAATAATGTGGCAGTCCCTGTCCTATGTACCCCAAATGTTTCATAATATCTCTATTTATCCATTTATTATAATAGCTTTTAATTATTTGTTCAATTGGGCTGGCTTTTAATGTCTAAAGTGCAGGGATCCAATATCTTCATGTTCTCGATGGTTAACATAATATCTGAAAGAGAACAGGAATTCAGTAATTGTTTGATAAATAGGTAGATAGAGGGAATGGCTGGCTGGCTGGCTGGCTGGACAGATGAATGGATGGATGAATGGATGAGTAGATAGATGGATGGACAGATAACATTCCCTGTTGGATATATGAAGGCTGGTCTATCACTCAAGTGGAGGCTTACTATACTGGTACTTAAAGACTTTGGCCTAGAGCCTCTGAATATGTGTAGGTGAGGAGTACAAACAAATATGGACATTTATGAGTGGTCTTCTGATACTTCTTATCAACTTATCTCCCTTAAAATTGCTCTATAAACTATTGTGGAGCCCTAAAATTCTCCACCAATTAAGCATATTATTCATTTATTCAACAAATATTTATTAAGCATCCCAGTCCCTGTGCTAAGCACTGGAGACAAAGATATAAACTAGAGTTGTGACTGTGACCTCTCACAATCAAATACAATTTGATAGTTCATTGATGGTAGAAGAACAAGATGATGTTGGAACATGGTAAAAGCAGATATTCACATTGATCTAGAGAAATCAAGGAAGGTTTTCCATAGAAAATGATGTGGAGTGCTGCAAAATGAATGGAGATGTGTATTCTGGGCAGAAAGGAAAACATAGGCAAAAAAGTCCAGAAACAAGCTAAAGCCAGAAGAGCTTCAAAAACAGAGACATTCTATAGGACCATATATTGGGCCATAAACAAGTGTGAAGATTCAAAGAAAAGTCCTTTTTTATTTGAACTGAAAAAGAGCTCTATTAGCTGAAGTCTTTTTGCTGTTCTGCAAGAACCTAATTCTAAATTCCTGGCCAGACAGGACTGTGTTGTCTTCATCTTTGTGACCACAGAGGGCTAGCTTTATTACACAGAGAAGGAATTCAGCACCTGTTGCACACCTAAAATTTTCCTTGACATGTGAGCAAGTTCTAATTTTCTTCTGGAAGACCCTGTGCTCCAAGGAGGTCAGAGAGAAGGGCTCTTTCTTGTGGTCCTGCTTATGAAGACAACCCTGTTTAAGCCTTTGGCTATCTCCTAATGACTGTATATCTATCTGTGTGGCTTCTTTTGAGTTTCCCAAGAAGCAGATCCTAAGACAAAGACCTGAGTACTAGTAGTTTATTGGAGAGGTAATCCCAGGAAGCACTGGTGAGGGAGAGGGGAAGTGAGACAGGCAGGAGAAGGAAGAGAGTAAAGGATATGCTAGTGATCTTACTGCTGTAGGAATCTGAGGCTCAAACCTGTGTCAATCTCTGGGGAATAGTATAGAAAACATCTCAGAATTGGCTCAGAAAAGAGGCAGCAGATCCACCAAATCCCATCTCCCGTTGATTGGTTCAGGGCAGCTCCTGTGAACATTAACTCCCAACACTTCTGGCCTGCCTCCTATGCAGGTAAAGGGAGGGTGGGGTTATGTTTGGGCACTGAGGCATTTGCTACTGGTTCCTTCTCACTCAGGCCTTAAGCTCTGCTCATGTGGCTGGGGGGAAACAGGAAGTCAAGTCCCTGATATCCAGACCAACATCTGGTCTTGGGCTAAGGGGGATTTCCTGATGACAGGGAGGTTGAGGTCATTACTCTGTTTGATCTACTAGGATATAAAGAAGTCACACAATTCTTTGCTGAGGTTTTTTTTTTTAAGCTTCTTCCTATCTATACTCATACTGTGCTTACATTTCAGTTAATTTTTCATCTTATCTTCTGATTGCTATAATTAAAAAAAAATTTTGTTAATGTTTATTTATTTTTCAGAGAGAGAGAGTATGAGTGAGAGAAGGGCAGAGAGAGGAAGACACAGAATCTAAAGCAAGCTCCAGGCTCTGAGCTGTCTGCACAGAGCCTGACACAGGGCTCAAAGTCGCAAACTTTGAGATCATGATCTGAGCTGAACTCAGACGCTTAACCAACGAGCCACCCAGGTGCCCCAACTATAAAGTTTTGTTTTCAATCAAAATGTTCATTCAAATCCTTTCACTCTTACAAAGTTCTTTGTATTCTGCCTTACTTTTTCCCATGTCACAGCACTGAAGAGACCTAGGATGGTCCATTGGTGATGAGGAAACAGAGGCTAAGGAACTAGATAACCCCACAAGGTCACCTGGCCAGCTAAAAAGACAGCCAAGACCAGAATTCAAGTCTCTAAGCTTCTAGTTTCAGAAGCTGACAAACTTTGAAAGTTGGACCAAATCCAGCCTGCTGCCTAGTTTTTTTTATAAATAAACTTTTACCAGGACATTTGTTTGCATATTATATATGGTTTCTTTCATGCTACAACAGCAGAGCTGAGTGTTGCAACAGAGATAGTGTGTGCCCCACCAAGCCAAAATGTCTACTACCTGGCCCTTTGCATAAAATGTCTGTCCTATGGGGCGCCTGGGTGGCTTAGTCGGTTAAGCGTCCGACTTTCGCTTGGGTCATGATCTCGTGGTTGTGGGTTCGAGCCCCGCGTCGGGCTCTGTGCTGACTGCCAGCTTGGAGCCTGGAGCCTGTTTCAGTCTGTGACTCCCTCTCTCTCTGACCCTCCCCTGCTCGTGCTGTCTCTCTCTCTCTCCTAGAAATAAAACATAAAAAAAAAAAAAATTAAAAAAAAAAAGAAAATGTCTGTCCTGTTCTAAGCCATTGTTTATCCCCTAATTCCCAACTCTTGGATCATCTGCAGTCACACTGTCATCTCACACACAGTCTCTCATTTAGATTGCAGAAGAGCCCAGGCAAGTTGTTGTTTTTTCCCATTTCATAGATGAAAACAATAAGGCATAGAAAAACTAAGTTATTTGCCCAAGATTAAACAGTGGTTGAAAGGTAGACGCAGGAATCAAATCCACTTCTGACTTTAAGTCTGTGTTTGTTTGTTTGTTTGTTTTTCCATCCGGCCTCTGCTCTCTCTTGGGCTTTGTCATGCCAGTTTAACTTCTAAATACTCATCCATTCAGGCAAGAGTCGCCCTCAATAGATGTACAGCTTTCTGTATGGCATGAGTAATCTAGATGGATATCTTCATGTTTTTCTTGTTGCTTTCAACTCAGATATAGTGCTATTACACGATAAGTTATAGGAATCCAGGAACAAAGCCATAAATTTTGATAATGTAGGTGGTTGTTTTTTATAAACTGTAATTTATTGAGGTAGAAATGTAAGCCTTTCAAGTGCAGAGGACTGGGAAGATTTATCTGTGGCTTACCCCACTAGAACTCAGTCTCACTAGTTAAAGAAATATTCCAGAAGGGTTTAATGCACCCATTTGTGACCATTCCAAGTAAGAGCATTTTGTCTGAAACATTCCAGTGGGACCACGTGGTTCATATAGATGTCTGACAAATATATCAAGGTATAAGACAAGAGAATTACAAAAATTGAACACATGCTTCAGTGGAACCATGTATGTAGGTGGGATGAATATTGAGAATCACTATTATACTAAAAAAAATCATAATTCTTTGTAGCCAGTTCTAGCCATTTAACCATTTAAGTAGTAAATTTAAATTGTCTTATGATGAACAATGGGATTCTAGATTTCATATGCTTTTGGGTTAAAATTGACAATCTGTAAACTATCACACCACACGTGACTTACCACGTGAATCTGACAACACTCAAACAGGTCGATACTCCAGTCAAGGAGAAAAGTACATGGTTTCTTCCACCCTACCTCTACTCCCCTAGGCTCATACCTGTCTTTAGTCTCACTCTTAAATACCCACACATTTAGCCAAGGATCTCACGGCTTTCTGCATGGCTTGAGTAATCTCAGGTGTATACCTCTCATGTTTTCTTATTGCCTCCAACCAAAACAAAATGATAACTCTGATACAAGATAAATGACAAGAATCCAGGACCACATTTGATTGTTGCAGCAATATCAAATTCCTATAATCTTTTCTAAATGCTTTCTCTAAATCTGTTTCTTGTGTTGCAGATCAGTAACCAATAGTCCACAGACCATCACCAATCTGTACTTTAATTTCCATAGTGTACTCGTTTTCTATTGTGAGCTCCATGCTGTGTTCCTGACCATCCTCACAGAATTGGCCCTGAGTGCTTCCTAATTTCTATCTGTGAAACAGAATTGTGCTTTCATCATAGTACTGTTAAGAAGGCTTTGATTCCCTTGATAAGCTCTGCCTACTAAAAATGCTGGCTCCCTACTTTACCTACTCTCTCAGGAATGGCAGTACTCTGCAAGTCTCTTTTCTATTCCACCTACATTTGGTTGGTTATCTGCCACTTAGCTAGGTCAAAGGGAGGTACTGTTTAACATCTATGTGACTAGAAGTGTCACTTTCTCATTGGCATCCAAGACTAAAATAGATTTCCCCATGGGGCAGAAACGCTTTAGCCATGACATTACCTGTATCCTGTCATTGCCTTGGGAACTTCTCTCCACCTTTCTCCTCTACCCCCAGTTGAAGCCCTATTTGATTGATTGCATTTCTACTTGATCATATCGTACTGAATATTAAGTAGCTAGAACATTCATTGACTGACAGTTACCTTGCCTGAAAGCCTAGTTGTCCCTATCATTTCAAACCTCCCTAGAAGATCAGGTCGACAAGCACTCTCTTAACTAGAAGACATAGGTGCATATTTTAAAGTACACCAATCCCATCTGAAGTGTTAATTGCTGATATACACTGTGAAGTAACATTTTTAAATGGATAAAATTTTAGCCTTTAATCCTGGTTGGTGTTTAGACTTTGATGACTAAATTTTTCTAGATGATAAATTATTTTGGGAACAGCTTGGGAATAGAACTGGCTTTGGTTCAAGTTAAAGTTTGTCACCATCATACATTTTGCTTCTACATCCTTTCATCTCCTACTTTTAGCTGTGCAATTTGCCAGTTCTCCAGTATTTCAAAGGTGAGAGATGCCAACATTGACAGAGGCAAGTGAGGTGCTGGGGGAAGGGAAGGAGACTCTGACCTTGGGAAAAATATATAACAGTTAAATGTTACTTTAAATTTTAAATGGTTGGTGGGGGAAATGTCCATTTTTAGTTACAGTGAATTAAAGAAAAAAATTAAAAATACTAAACTCTTTAAAGATGAAAGACATGTCTTATTAAATCAAAATCTTAAGCAAATGTCAAAAAAAATACTGTTACTTGAGAGAAATGTAAAGATTGTTTTCTCAATCCATTGAAGTCTTTTATCCCAGAAAAACTGAGACTCACAGCTTTCAAAACAATTAAACTTCTAAACCATGATCCTTGGTAAGCTTCTGGACCATCACCGGAATTCAGGGTATTCCAAAGATCGTCATCCTTCTCCCTGGCTTCCCTTCTTGTTGATTTTAGCAGCTGATATTTAAAGATGAGGATAACAAGAAATACCATTTTCTTCCACTGTTTTAAAAAAAGATTGTTGAACTCAGACATGACTGTCACTCACAGCCCCAACACATGACTGACACTTTAAAAAGTTATTTTTTCTTTCAAAACAAGGGTGACAGTTCCTGCATAAAATAAATCCTCTATCAACTGGGAAACGCAATCACTAGAAATTTTTGGCAACCTACTTTGGGAGAAAGATGATTGAGAAGAAAACAGGCTAATATTGAGCACCTTTGATTAAAGGAAGCATCTAAGCTGTATCCCAGAATTGGGGCAGATTCCGGCAATTTCCTTCTCATTCTGCATCTCTGGTTTTGGTCAGTGTTGATCAATGGTTATAATTTTGACCCTTACATATGTCAAGATCCTGACCATCAAAGGAAGAATAAATATTGTTTGATTCAGTGTCCTTATTGAGGCAAGAAAATAGTCCAGAACATTATTAAAAAGGAAATCACAGGCCCCAAAATGGAGTCACTTGTGCTAGGACCATGTCACTAAACCAGGGCTTAATACCTAACCTTAATACCTAACTGGAGTTTCAATCTTCCTTAGGAATGCAATCTTAACTGGTTAGTCTAGAATTTCCTGGTCAGCACCTTTGAGTAATCCACCTAATAAGACCCTTTTGTTGCCAAAAGAAAGACAGGATTTGGCTGAAATAATCCTTTTTTTTTTATGACTTCTTCATCCCACCCCTTCTCTGCTTTTAAAATCCTTCCATTCTGTACAGTTCTTTGGAACTCCTTTCTACCTGCTAGAAGGGGTATCACCCGATCCATGAATCATTAAATAAAGCCAATTAGGTCTTCAAATTTTACTTGATTAAATTTCTGTTATTTAACAATATTTCAGAAACATTTTCAACTTTAGTTAAAAACCTTGATTTTAACTAATTGATTTAAAAATCAAGAATCCAGATTCCTTGAATATTCTGGTTAAAGTACTACCTCACCTATAAAATAAGAAAGTTCCATGAGAAAGTTCATTCGTTCATTTAGCAAAGAGTTATTAAGTACCCAATCTGCCCCAAATGCTGTGTGAGATTCTGGAAATATAGTCATGAATAAAACAAAGTCTTTGCACTCATATGACTTATAGATTAGTAGGAAAGATGGACAGAAAGCAAATAATTCCATAAATAATTTATAATTGCAATTTTGGTAGCCCTACAAAGAGGAAGTACAAGATATGATAAGAAATTGTCATGGGGACAAAGAAAACCTAATATAGGAT
This sequence comes from Proteles cristata cristata, assembly GCA_017311185.1. NCBI lineage: Eukaryota > Metazoa > Chordata > Mammalia > Carnivora > Hyaenidae > Proteles > Proteles cristata. The sequence continues at coordinate 893,851 of JAESUZ010003188.1, forward strand.
TCCTAAATCCCACCAATAACAGCATGTGCCAAGGTGCTGAGGTGGAGTGGAGCCCCATCTTTAGAGAAAATGAGAGGGAGAAAACAGCTAAGCAGTATAAATAAGTATAAACAAGAGATGAAGCCAGAGACCTCGCAGTGACTCGATCAGTCAGGGATTTGTTGGCCATGACAATAAGATCACACTTTCTCCAAATAGCAAAGGGAAGCTATGACTAAGACCCATTTGTCCCCCAATATCTGTTCACATCTTATTCCTCTGGCAATCGAACCCCAGAATGTAGCCAGACACACAGTTGCCCAAAATAAAGACCACATTTCCCAGACTCTTATGTGACTGAGTTCTCTCCAATGAAGTGTAAGCAGAGTGATAGAAGCAACTTCCAGGAAGGGTCTTTAAAGAAGAGGGTGTATTCTTTCTTCTCTCATGTGGAAATGCTAATAGGATGGCAGGAGTTGGAGTAGCCACCTTGGACCATGAAGACAGAAGCCAGATAATGAGGACAGCAATGCCACAATGTGAATGAAGCTCGATTGCCTGTCATCATGAGGGGTCACACTACTTCTGGATGGATACCTGTGGGCTTCTACTATGTGTGAGGAGATTACACTAAAGTACACATCCATTCAAGCCACTCTGACTCAAGACTTTCTATTAGTCTTTGCTGAACCTATTCTTAATTGATACAGAAGTCCCTCATTTCTTAAAAATGGAGGCTATTTTACAAATAAATTTTGTTTTACTAAAAAAAAAAAAATGGAGGCTAAAGAAAATTCTCTCGTGATGGGATTATAATCTGTTAACACTACAAATTTCTATGACTTTTATGACCTAACTGAATATCTAATCTAACAAATAAAACTGAAGCAAAGCTTTTGTCTGCTTCTTCATTAATTTTTAAAAAATCTTTATTTATTCTTGAAAAAGAGAGAGACAGGGTGTGAGTAGGGGAGAAGCACAGAGAGAGGGAGACACAGAAACCAAAGTAGGCTCCAGGCTCTGAGCTGTCAGCACAGAGCCTGATGCGGGGCTCGAACTCATGAAACACAAGATCATAACCTGAGTCAAAGTCCAACACTCAACCAACTAAGCCATCCAGGTGCCCCACATTCATTTTTTTTATTCATTCACTTCATCATTTGGCATCTGTTACAGAAAAAGTACTTGTCTTAGGTGTTGTAGAGGACAAAAATCACAAATAATTTGCTGCCTACCCTAAAAGGACTTCTAAAAAATACAGATGTGGATGACCAAAGAAGACAGTTCAATAAAAGCTGATGTTAAGAACATGGACAACTCACTGAGATAAAAAAAACAAAAAAACAAAAAAAAACCCTAACATACATTGAGTCTAATTGCCTCTGTAAGGCTACCACATAGCCTAAGCTCCATTCCAATTCAGAAACTAAACAAATACTCTAAAACACAAAGTTTCAGAACAGGGAAATTTAAAGAAACCCACTATTTGTCTAATTCAATAATTAACAGGATTCTGCTGACCTCAGCAGACCACTCAAGCAAAATAGACAGGCAAAGATAATTTTCTCCTTTGAAACCAGAGATTAACAACAAAAACTCAGCCAAACATGGCTTCAAACACCTGCTGATGAAGTCTGTTTTACCATCGTTGCCAAAGTTAGTCCCCAGTCACAGGTTTATCACAGTTGCTGAGATCTTACTTAAGAATTAACACTGCAGGGGCACCTGGGTGGCTCAGTCAGTTAAGCACCCGACTTCAGCTCAGGTCATTATCTTATGGTTCATGGGTTCAAGCCCCCCTTCGGGCTCTGTGCTGACAGCCAGCTCAGAGCCTGGAGCCTGTTTCAGATTCTGTGTCTCCCTCTCTCTCTGACCCTCCCTTGATCATGCTATCTCTCTCTCTCTCTCTCTTCTCACAGAAATAAATTTTTAAAAAAAGAATTAATGCTATAGTTTTACAGGAAAAAACCTGATCTGATATACAGAAGTAAAGATGAAGAGCCAAATGCCTCAGGAAATAATTCTGTAAGACCATTTATGAGCATATACCAGCTGAGGAAGGAAGATAGTGTGCTATAGTCTTGGGTGAGCAGACAGTAGAAAGGAAGGAAGGGCTACTTTTGATCAATTATGTGTCAGAGATTGTATAAGGCACATCTTATAGGAGAGCCTGGTTAATATTTATAACATCTCTGTGAGATTCGAGTGTTGTCTCCTTTTACACATAAAGAACCTGAGGCTGAAGAGGATATGATTCACCCAGACCATGTAGTCCAGATGTGTTCTGCTCATTAAGCCAGGCAACATGAAGCTCTGTGCGAAACAATGTCTTCAGCTATAAATTGGAAGTGAGGGGTGTTAGCAGATGGTATCCAAGGGCATTTTCCTTGAGAAAGCCAAGCTACAATTCTCCACCAAACAGTCAAGTCTGTTTCTGAGTTGTGGGGGTGCCAGCCAGTTCCAGCAACAGGAAAGTCTTCCCTTTGTACTAACTTGATAAATTTAGCACAATAAACCAACTCTATGTATAGTTATTCTTCATCTTCAGATGAAGATCTGCCTTTAAGATTTGAAAACATTTAAGATATATGGAAACTGGAAGTTTCAAACACTATGATGCAAACTTTTATGGAAGAAAATGAGAAAAACTTGACAATGTCAATCCTTAAAAATTTAGATTCTATAAAAAATTCAAATTCTTTAACTCTATTGGATGATAGGTTATTTCTGTCTCATGTAAAAATCTGGAGAAAAGCATTTAAGACAGTGGAGCAGCTCTGCTCAATGAAGTCCTCAAGGACACAGGACTTCAAGACCATGCTCTGTCATCCCTACAATGTGGTCTTTGTCTTCATGGTTCAAGATAGGGGCTAATGCTCCAAACACAACAGCTGCATACTAGGCATTAGGATAAAAGAAAATGGAGTGACCAACTATCTTTCAATGACACAATGTCAGAAATTCCACATAGTGCTTACATCTCATTGGTCAGAATTTAGTCCCAGGATCAAGTGTTCTTACAATGGAGGTATGAGATGTAGTCTTTATTCTGAGCAGCCAAATACTCAGCTAAAAGTCTGACACTTTTTAATGAAGAAAGAGGAAGAAAACAAGTACTGATAATAGCCAGTAGTCTCTGCACTAAGTAAATAAGAAGGAGAGGAAGTTGTATATTATGATACTATATGTGAAGAAAAGAATACACACATGTGCACATAAAATGTCCTCAGAAATACTCAAGGGGCACCCGGGTGGCTCAGTTGGTTAAGCGTCCAACTTCAGGTCAGGTTAAGATCTCATGGTTCATGGGTTCGAGCCCCACATTGGGCTCTGTGCTGACAGCTCAGAGCCTGAAACCTGCCTCAGATCCTGTGTCTCCCTCTCTCTCAATACCACCCCCTCCAACTCACACTCTGTCTCTCTTTCTCTCTTTCAAAAATAAAAACATTAAAAAGTTTTTAAAAACACTCAAGAAACTGAGTTTCTCATAGCCTTCTACACTGTATAAATTGTCTTACAATTTGAAATTTTAATCTGGCAATTGATAAAACTGTTAAAAGAGTGGATCAAGAAACTAGATAGAAATATACACAAATGTTAAAGAAATTGTCCTTGGGATGGTAGAGAAGCAAGTTACCAATATTTCTGTTATTTCTTCTGCAATAATTTCTGTGTCTAAATACAAGTACTGCTTCAAAAGTCAGTAAGAATTAAGATGGAATAAATTAAGAGTAAAATATGTTAAGTAAAAGAAGCCAAACTGAAAAGGCTGTGTATGATTTAAACTAAATGGCATCCCAGAACAGGTAAACCTATAGGGAGAGAGAACATATCAGTAGTAAAAACAGGGTTTAGAGGTGAATGAGGGTTTGACCACAAAATCTTAGGTTGAACAGGCTACAGCATGAAAAAATATCTTACAATAATAAAATATTCTATATCCTGATTGCCATAGTAGTTATGCTACTCTACACATTGGTCAAGATACAATCAAAAATATAATCCAAAAGGGGCACCTGGGTGGCTCAGTCAGTTGAGTGTCTGACTCTTGACTTCAGCTCAGGTTATGATCTTATGGTTTGTGAGATCAAGCCCCACGTCAGGCTCCATGCTGGGCATAGGGCCTGCTTGGGATTCTCTCTCTCTCTCTCTCTCTCTCTCTTCCTCTGCATCTGACTCTCTCTCATTCTCTCTCTATACAATAAAATATATAATAAGAAATAAGATATTATGAAAAAAGAGTGCCAATATATTTCAAAACTTAAATGAAATACATAAATTTCTAGAAAAATAGAAAACAACAAAATTGACTCAAGAGAAAATATAGAACTTGAATATTTCTAAGACTATGAAATAATCTAAACCAAAGTTTAAAATCCCACAAAACAGGGGCCCCTGAGTGGCTGAGTCAGTTAAGCGTCAGACTTTGGCTCACGTCATGATCTCAGAGGTTTGTGAGATTGAGCCCCACATCAGGCTCTCTGCAGATCCCACTTAGGATCCTCTGTCCCATTCTCTCTCTGCCCCTCCCCCACCTACCTCTCCCTCCCTCCCTCTCTCTCAAAAATAGACAAACATTAAACAAAAAAATAAATTTAATACTACAAAACAAACAAGGCTTATGTCCTTTTATCAGTGATTTCTAGCAAATATTCAGTAACAAAAATTTTAATCCTATGAAAAATATCCCGGAGTATACAGAAAGAGGGAACATACCCCAACTAATCTGATGAAGATAACAATCTTCATAGTAAAAACTGACAAAGATAATGTGAGAAAAAAATTCTGAAAGTCAATTTCAGTCTTGAACACAAATACAAAAATCCTAAACAAAATATTAGCAAACTAAATACAGAAAGATTTTTTTAAGGTAGTAACATATGACTAAAGTAGATTTATTACAGGAATGAGAGGTTAGTTTAACATTAGAAAAGCAATTAATAGAATTACTATAATCTTAGTTTAACTAAGGAGAAATATCATACAATCACCTTAAAAGACACAGTAAAAATACTTCCTAGAATTCAACATACATTTCTGATACACATTCTCAACAAACTAGTAATACAAAGAAACTTCCTTAGCCAATAAATGTTATATATCAAAATCCTACAGTAAACATTATACCTAATTGTAAAATATTGACAGCATTGCTTTTAAGATCAGGAGGGGAACAAACAACAGAGTCCTACCATCATCTCTTATTTTCAACCTTGTACTGAAGGTCCTAGCCAATACCGAAAAAAAAAAAAGAAATAAAGATGTGATTTATAATAAAACAGTCATTATCCATACTTGATATGATATCTACACATGAAGCCCAAAGAACCTATACAAAAATATTAGAGTTCATTAAAGATGTGAGCTAGTTCACTGGATACAAATATCCATACACAAGTCTACTGCATTTCTGTATATAATCAATATTTAGAAAGAATAATTTTGAAGGGACATCATTTACAGTAACATTAAAAAGCCATTAAGTGCCTAGAAATAATTGTGCTAGAGATATGCAAAGCATAATAGAGAAAATAATACTTTTGTGAAATATATTTAAATGGAAAAAATAAATGAGGAATTCTACAATGCAGATGAATTGGAAAATTTGATGTTATGAAGGTATCAATTCCCCCTAATTAATCTACAGAATCAATGTAATTTTCACAAAAATAGCAACAGGGTAAAAATTAGCCAAAATATTCCCCAAAAGGAGAATAAGATGGGGGCTTTCCTGATTACATATCAATACATATTATAGAGTTGTTAGAATGCCATATAATTGACATAAGAATAGAAAAAAGGCCAATGGAGCATAACAGAGAGCCTAGAGATAGATCTACACATACACAGAAACTAGATATAGGGCAGAATTGTCAAAATAGACCAGTGAATAAAGGATGGGCTTTTCTATTGTGCTAGGACTATTGGTTATCTATTCTACACTATACATATTTCTTCATGCCATACATGAAAATCAATTCTAGGTTAAGCAAATACTTAAAGGTAAAAAACAGACATATGCCAAGCACTTAGAAGACAGTATAGGAGTATAGGCTTATGACCTTGAAGTAAGGAAAGGATTTCTTCAATAAGATACCAAAAGGCACAAAAATCATATGATTATAGCCTTAGTTACGTTAAAATCAAGAATTTCTGTTTATCAAAAGATACTGAGGGCCGCCTGGGTGGCTTAGTCGGTTATGCGTCCGACTTTCACTTAGGTCATGATCTCGCGGTTCGTGGGTTCGAGCCCCGCGTCGGGCTCTGTGCTGACTGCCAGCTCAGAGCCTGGAGCCTGTTTCAGTCTGTGACTCCCTCTCTCTCTGACCCTCCCCTGCTCACGCTGTCTCTCTCTCTCCCCTAGAAATAAATAAAAAATATATATATATTAAAAAAAAAAGGTAAAAAAAAAAAAGATACTGAAAGAGAATAAAAAGAGAGTCTAAAATTTGGAAATGATTCCAAGATATACAAACGACAAAGTATCAGTAACAAGATACACTATAAAAAGAACTTCCACAAATCAGTAAGAAAAAGATGGAAAAAACGAACTGAAAACTTAGGCACTTCAGAGAAGAGAAAATATGAATGTCCCCTCAGCATGTGAATAGATACTCAACCTCATTAGTAATGAGGGGAATGTAAATTAAAACCACACCAAAATAAAGTTTCACTCCTACAGGCTAGCAAAAAGCATGAAATTTGATAATATCTAATGTTAGAGGGTTTATAGAGCAACAGAAATTCTCAAGCACTGTTAGAGGAGTATTGGTACAATATATTGGACTTTGACCTTATTTAGTAAAGTTGAAATTTTGTATACCTTATGATCCAACAATTCCTCTTCTATAGAAGAGAACTATTTACATCTGTGTATAACAATATCCATAGCTTCCTGTGGATAACAGTAAAAAAAAAAAAAAAAAAAGGAAATAGCTCAAATGTCCAACAATAGAAGAATGGATAATTTCTTGGGGTGCCTGGTTGGCTCAGTTGGTTGAGCACATGACTCTTGATTTCAGCTCAGGTCATGATTTCATGGTTTGTGAGTTCAAATCCCCCATTGGGCTGCCTGCTGTTAGCACAGAGCCTGGAGCCTACTTAAGATTCTCTGTCTCCCTCTCTTTGTGCCCCTCTCCTGCTCATGCTCTGTGTCTCTTTCTCTCTCAAAAATAAACAATAAAAAAATAATAAAAGTTTAATTTTAAAAAAAGGATGAATAAGTTGTGTACTAGATATGCATAATGAAATTATATACAGAAGTGAAAATAAATTGCAGCAACATGCGTCAACATGGATGAACCTCAAAAGTGTCAAATTTAATGTATACCTATATAAATCAAACTTGCATAAAGAATCCATAACATAAATTTCAAAATATGTAAAGTAAATCAATATATTATTTAAAAACATAAGCATGTTTATACTATCACAAAAGATGGACAAATAAGAGCATGAAAATATATTCAATATCATTATCCATCAGGGAAATGTAAATCAAAACCACAAGATACCACTTCATATCCCTAAGATGGCTATAATAAAAAAGATAGATAATACCAAATATTGGTAAAGATGTGGAGAAATTGAATTCCTCTAGCTCCTGGTGGCAATGTGAAATGGTTCAGTCACATTGGAAAACAGCCTGGCAGCTCCTCACAAGATTAAATAGGCATTACCATATAACCCAAAAATTCCACTTCTAGGTATTAAAACACTCTAAAGAGAACTGAAAACATGTCCACACAAAACATACATATGCAAGTGTTCATGGTAGCATTGTTCATAATAGTCAAAAAATGGAAACAACCTAAATGCCCTTCAACAGATTAATGGATAAGTAAAATGTGGTCTATAAATACAATGAGATCTTACTGGCAATAAAAAGGAATGAAGTACTAATCAAGATGACAATGTGGATGAACTTTGAAACATTATACTAAGTGAAAGAAGCCAGTCATAAAGGCCATGTGGTGTATGACTCCATTTATAAGAAATATCACAAATAAGCAAATCTAAATAGACATAAGGTTGATTAACAGTTGCCTAGAATGGGTACAGGGCAAGTTAGGGAATGGAAAAGTAAGGGTAAAAGAACAAAGGATTTCTTTTTGGATGATAAAAATGTTCTAAAATCTATTGTGGTGAAGGATGCACAACTCTGAATGTACTAAAAACCATTCGATTACATACATTAAATGAATTCATTGCATGGTATGTGAATTATATCTCAAAAAAGCTGTTACAAAAGATAAAAGAAAATAAGGTCAAGCCTCATTAAGAAAAAGGTAAATATGGGGGTGCTTGGGTGGCTCAGTCAGTTAAGCATCTGGCTCTCGGTTTCAGCTCAGGTCATGATCTCATAGTTTGGGAGTTCAAGCCCCGAGTCAGGCTCTGTACTGTCAGAGCAGAGCCTACTTGGATTCTCTATCTCCCTCTTCCCCGCAACCCCATGAGCACTCTCTCTCCCTCAAAGATAAATAAACTTAAAAGAAAAAAAAAAGAAAAAGGTAAATATGTGAGGTGATAAGTGTGTTAATTAATTTGATGGAGGGAATCCTTTCAGAATTCATATATATGTCAAATCATGTTTTAAATCTCTCTTAAAAGATAAATATCTTACAATTTTGTCAATTATACTTCCATAGAGCTGAAAAAATAAGGGCAAGAGAATGTAAACACAAAATTCAGAATAATGGTTAACTCTGATGGGGAGAGAAAGAATTGGAAACAAGGAAGGACCCACAGAACATTTCAGAGTAAGATGCCTTTTACTAAACTAGATGGTGGTACATGTAATGTATGCTGTGTCGTAATTCTTAATATCATATATATTTAAAATATTTTAATGGTCAATAAGTATATGAAAAAGTTAAAACCCTTCAACATTAATAAAACAACAATCACACTGTTATCCTTAAATCTATGAAATAGCTAGGGTTTGGCATTTGTGTGGTGAAAAGCATGCTCTTATGCATGGCTTGGAGGTGGTGGTTACACATTGGAGGAGCCTTTCTGGGGGACAATTTGATAATCTGCAACATGAGTCTTAACATATGCATACTCTTTCTCCTAGTATTTCTATTTCTATGAGTATATTTATATCCCTCTCCCCTTGAATCCTTGGCAGGCCCTAGGACTTGCTTTGACTAACAAGCAAAAAAAAAAAAAGAGTGATGCATTGGGACATTCAAGCCTGAGTCTTAAAAGGCTTATCTGTAGTTTCCACTTTCTCCCTCTTGGGGCCAGCCACCATACTGCAAAGAAACTCGGGTTTCACTATGGATTGAGGAAAAAAAAAAAAAAAGACACATGGAGAACCTTGGAGGAGGTGTGACTGTCTTTGATGATGTAGCCCAAGAGCTGAGTGCAGCCACATGAATGACTTTGGCTGTATCACATGGACCAGAATTTCCCCAGCCAAGCCCAATCAACAGAATAGTGAAAAATTGGTCATGTTAAACCACCAAGTTTGGGATGTCTGTAATGCAGCAACAGAACTGAAACAATATCCTAAAGAAATAATGAGAGATATCAACAAATACTAACATATAAGACTCTTCACATAAGTAATAATAAAATACTGGAATTAATTGAAATATTCATGTTGAATTTCTGTGGTTTCTTTGACTACTCAGCATCCATTTCTCCTTTTATTTTATAACAGAATCCAGAATTTCTTTTATGTAAACCTCCCTCCTCATTTTCAGTCAATGTGGTTCCAATGAGGTTTCCCTCTGCACTAGGAGTGGAAATATGACTCAGATCCAGCACCAGATCACCCTTGGGATTAGTTCAGGGAAGGCCATGACTCATACAATATGGTCACAATCACAGTGAGTCTCAGATTTGTACAGGAGCTACAGGAAAGAGTTGTTTTGAGACTGCTGATAGTCTGAATGATTGAAGACAAGAGTTCCTAAAAGGCTGGGAATTAGGTGAACACTGTAGGCTGTGCAGCTGAAAGATGAAGAGAACAGGTCTTGATGACATTTTTGAGTTCCTAGATCACGCTATTCCCTGGACTTTGTGGGCATGTATGCCAACAAGAGTCTCTTTTTTGGCTTACTTCAGTTAAATTAAGTTTTCTGTTTCTTGCAACCAAGATTCCTAATCAATACAAGGCCTGTCTTAGGGGAAGTTTGTAAAGGAGCAGACATCCATTCAAATTAACTTCAAAAAGAGAGGAAGCAAAGGAAGGGAAAGATCTTATGGGCTTCATGAGAACTGGACACTTACCGGTTACCAAGACACAAACCTCTCCATTTCAGATAGTCTCTATTTTAAATGTATCTGTAACAGTTCTTTCTGTTTTATAGCCAGCTTCTTCTGTCCTCTCTATACAGACTTCATTGTAATAACCTCAACCTCCAGAGTTTATATTACCTTTTATCCCATATCTATAAATATAACATAGTTTTAGCAGCTAATGTCAAATTCCCAAAGGAAAAATCTGATGGACCCAGCTGTGGCTGAGTGTCTACCTGTGGTCAAATCAGCCATATCCAAAGGCAATGATCTCATGAAATCTCTAGGTGTTGCTTTTTCAAGGGGGCTGTTAGCTGTATAAGTTCCTTAAAGAAAGATGTAGGAAAAAACTAAATTATATTCATATGTAAATTACCACCAGGTGAGGGGAGAATGTGTAACCAAAGACTGATACTCTACGGAATAGTATGCAGCCAGAACAACCATGTTTTTTAAAAAGTGCTTAATATCCTGCAACAAATGGTGCTGAGACTACTAAATAATACATGTGAAAGAATGAAGTTGGAGCCTTACCTCACACCATATACAAAAATTAACTCAAAATGGATAAAAGCGCTTAACATAAGCACTATATAAAACTCTTAGAGGAAAACATAAGTATAAATCTCAGTGAGCTTGGATTTGACAAGCCTTTCTTAGATATGACAACAAAAACACAAGCAACGAAAGGAAAAATAATTTAATTAATTGGACTCATAAAAATGAAAACTTTTGGCAAACCATGAGAGACTCTTGAATGCTGACAAAAACTGAGGACTGGTGGATGTGGGGGGGAGGAGAGGTGGGCATGGAGGAGGGCACTTGTGGGGATGAGCACTGGGTGTTATGTGGAAACTAATTTGACAATAAACTATTTGTAAAAAAAATAAAAAAAAATAAAAAAAAAAGAAAAAATGAAAACTTTTGTGTGTCAAATGACACCATCAAGAAAGTGAATAAACAATCTACAAAATTGGAGAAAATATATGCAAATTATATATCCAACAAGGATTTATATCCTGGATATATAAAGAAGTTCTCTAAACCAACAACAAAAGCAAAACAATCCATTTTAAAAATGGGGAAAGGAGGGGTGCCTGGGTGGCTTAGTCGGTTAAGCGTCCGACTTTCGCTTAGGTCATGATCTCGCGGTTGGTGGGTTCGGGCCCCGCGTAGGGTTCTGTGCTGACTGCCAGCTCAGAGCCTGGAGCCTGTTTCAGTCTGTGATTCCCTCTCTCTCTGACCCTCCCCTGCTCACGCTGTCTCTCTCTCTCCTAGAAATAAATAAAACATTAAAAATAAATAAATAAATAAAAATAAAAATGGGGAAAGGACTTGAACAGACATTTCCTTAAAGAAGATATACAAATTGCCAATACATGAAAAGATGCTCAATGTCATTAATCATTAAGGAAATGTGTATCAAAATCATAATGAGATATCATTTCATCTCCCTAAAACTCTTAGAACAAAAGATAGATGTAAAATTTCATAACCTTGCATTAGACAGTGGTTTCTTAGATATGACACCAAAAGTAAAAGTGACAAAAAGAAAAATAAAATACACTATCAAGAAAATGAAAAGAAAATCAACACAATAGGAGAAACTATTGCACCTGCATACAGAATACATAAAGAACTCTTACAACTCAACAATAAAAAGAAAATAACCCTTGGGGCACCTGGGTGGCTCAGTCAGTTGAACATCCAACTCTTGATTTCAGCTAAGGTCATGAGATCAAGCCCCATGTTGGTCTCTATGCTGAGCATGGAGTCTGTTTAAGCTTCATTCTCTCTCTCTCTCTCTCTCTCTCTCTCTCTCTCTCTCTCTCTCTCTCTCTTCTCTCTCTCCCCCTCTGCCCTCTCCCCAACTCATGCATGTTCTCTCTCTCTCTCTCTCTCTAAAATAAAAAAAAAAATTAAAGAGAAAATAACTATGAGGCTCCTGGGTGGTTCAACTGGTTAAGTGTCCAACTCTTGACTTTGGCTCAGGTCATGATCTCATGAGTTTATGAGTTCAAGCCCCGTGTTGGGCTCTGTGCTGACAGCGTGGAGCCTGCTTGGGATTCTGTCTCCCTCTCTTTCTGCCCTCCCCCACTTCCTCTCTATCTCTCTCTAGAAATAAATAAAAATAAACTTTTAAAAAAAGAGAGAGTGAATAACCCAATTATTAAAATGGGCAAAGGATTTGGATGGACATTTCTCCAAAAGAAACATATGGATGTCCTCTTCTGTAAAATGTAGATGAAGACATTTTACTAGGATGGCTAAAATTGAAAAACAAACAACTAAGTGTGTTGACAAGGATGTACAGAAACTGTGGCCCTCACACATTGCTGATAGGAACATAAAATGGTATAGCCACTATGGAAGATGTTTCAGTAGTTCCTCAAAAAGTTAAACATTGAGTTATATGACACAGCAATTCCACTCCTAGGTATATACCAAAAAGAACTGAAAACATGTTTACACAAAAACCTATCTGTGAATGTTCATAGCAGTGTTATTCATAATAGTCAAAAACAGAATGAATCCAAATGTCCATCAGTTGATGAACAGATTTTTTAAAAAGTGGTACATCCATAAAATTAATATTCATCAGCAATAAAAAAGAGTGAAGCTCTGATACATGCTATCACATGTATGTATACTGAAAACACTGTCGTAACTGAAAGAAGCCAGACACAAGAGACAACATACTGTATGATCCAATTTGTTGGGTTTTTTTTGTTTTTTTTTTTAAATTTATTTCTAGGAGAGAGAGAGAGACAGCCTGAGCAGGGGAGGGTCAGAGAGAGAGGGAGTCACAGACTGAAACAGGCTCTAGGCTCTGAGCTGGCAGTCAGCACAGAGCCCGACGCGGGGCTCGAACCCACGAACTGTGAGATCATGACCCAAGCGAAAGTCGGACGCTTAACCGACTAAGCCACCCAGGCGCCCCTGTATGATCCGATTTGTAGGAAATACTCAGAATAGGCAACAGAAAGTAAGTTAGAGTTTTCCAGATGTTGTGGAAGAGGGAAAACTGCATAGTGATTGCAAATGGCTATGGAGTTCCTTTTTGGGATGATGAAAATGTGCTGAAACTAGACAGTGGTAATGTTTGCACAACTCTAAATATTCAGGAGAAAAATCCTACTGAACTGTATACTTAAAAGGATGCATTTTTGATATATGAGTTATAGCTCAATAAAGTTGTCACTTTTTAAATGTCCATATTGATTTTTTCATCTTTCTTAACTACAAACGTAATATATGCTTATGTAAAATATCATACTTTCAAGAGTTTATAACACAAAAGAAGAATCCAGTAGTAAATTGCCACAAGGAAGCCATAGTAATTTGGTGGGAGGGTAGGGGGATATGCCAAATAGAGTTATTTCTCTAAATATTAATTTCTTACAAAAACTATATTTTACATACTGTTACATACTATAAAATTTACATTTTGCAACTTATTTTTCCTCTTAACATATATCAAAATCATATTCTACTATGTGATATCACATTCACATTCTATTTAAGTCAGTAAATATAATTCTACCTCCTTTGTAATTTCTATTTAGTATTACACTATATGAATACAACAATTTACTTGGCCATTTCTCTATAGGTGTACTTTGGAATTATTTCCAATTTTCCTTCATTACAAACAATGTTTCAGTAAGTATCCTTCACAAGTAATTTTTTATAAAAATTTCCATGTAGATAAATGTCACATGTCACTAGTCCTTACAGGTACATAGTGGATAGTGGATACCTGCTGTTTGATCTGCCCACTCCTTTCCCTCCTCTTCCTGTAACAGATCCCATTTTTCTTTGGGGGAATTGCCTCTCCCTATTCCATATGGTTTTGGTGGGGCCGCACATCAGAGTGCCCTGCTACTTGGATCACAGTAATTGGTCCAAGAGGACCTGCTGACCCAAGCAGAGCTATCAGATTCCTTCCATGGGACTTTACATATGGATGGTAGAAAAGAGAGGATCTTTCTTTGCCTGGGGGTAGTTTCCTGACCTAGGAACATGGAGCTCTCTAAAGCCCAACTACCTCTTCCCTAGTGCCTGCAGGGAGCCCACTTAGAGGCAGAAAAATAAGTGAGAATTGCATTGCACAAAAGAAAGAGATTGAGAATGGGCTAATGATATCCATCTAGTTATTGGATCCAGCCCTGCCTGAAGTAATATCCACCCTGGACTTCCCAGTTATATAATAAATTCTCTATTTTCCAGTAATGGAAAGCCTTACTGGTTTAGTGCTTTATGCAGCATCTTTATACAACTAATGTCAGAACCAGATTTCTGACTGGAGGGCTGGATGCTCCAGTTTTCCAGTTGATGCTAAAAGAGAAATGCCCCTGGTGCTCACAATCAGCACAATCCACACAGCCCCTGAGTACCTCATATTGAGGCTGGTCTGGTTCCCTGGTTTCCTAGCAACCAAGTTCCTCTTCCCCTTCCTGACACATCTTTTGTGACATCTCCTTTTAAGACTACTTTCTTTTTAATTTTTAAAAAATGTTTATTTATTTTGAGAGAGAGAGAGCGAGCATGAGTATGGGAAGGGGCAGAGAGAGAGGGAGAAACAGAATCCCAAACAGGCTCCATGCTGTTAGAGCAGAGCTTGACCAAGGCTCAATCTCACAAACTGTGAGATCATGGCCTAAGCTAAAATAGTTAGATGCTTAACTGACTTAGCCACCCAGGTGCCCTGTTTTTTGGTTTTGTTTTCTTTTTTTAAGTAGGCCCCACGCCTAGCATGGAGCCCAATGTGGGGCTTGAACTCATGACCCTGAGATTAAGACCTGAGCTGAAATCATGACTCAGGCACTCAGGGCACCTGGGTGGCTCAGTCTGTTGAGCATCTGACTTCGGCTTGGGTCATGATCTTACATTTTGTGGGTTCGAGCCCCGCTTGGGCTCTGTGCTACAAGCTCAGAGCTTGGAGTCTGCTTCATATTCTGTCTCTCTATTTCTCTCTCTGCCCCTCCCCTGCTCACACATACTCTCTCTCTCAAAAAGAAATAAACAAACAAACAAAAAGACTCAGGCACTCAACCAACTGAGCTACCTTTAAAGTGTGCATGTGAGAGACAGAAAAGAAGGTATGGAAATACATGTAATTTACCCCAAGTCTTGAGGAGTGACCTAGCTTACAGAGTTAGAACATTCACTGGCGGACTAAAAATAGCAAGAGATTTTGCTTTACTGTTAAAACTTGTGAGGGGCGCCTGGGTGGCTTAGTCGGTTAAGCATCCGACTTTCGCTTGGGTCATGATCTCGCGGTTCGTGGGTTCGAACCCCGCATCGGGCTCTGTGCTGACTGCCAGCTCAGAGCCTAGAGCCTATTTCAGAGTCTGTGTCTCCCTCTCTCTCTGACCCTCCCCTGTTCACGCTGTCTCTCTCTCTCTCTCTCCTAGAAATAAATAAAACATTAAAAAAAACAAATAAACATTTAAAACTTGTGTTTGTTTACACCTGATTACTTTTGTAAAAATAATAATACCTATTTTAATCAGCTCTGGATGCCATGACAAAATACCATGGACTGGGTGGCTTAAACAGAAAATTATTTCTCGCAGTTCTCTAGACTAGAAAACTGAGATCAGGGGGTCAGTGTGGCCAGGTTCTGACAGGGACTCTTCCAGGTTTGCCACAAGCTACTTTCTCAATGCGTCCTTGCATGGCGTTTCTTCTGTGCACTGGTGGAGCACAGATGGGGTGGAGGATCTCCTCCCTCTTCTCATAATGCCACCAACTTCATCATGAAGGCCCCAGCCTCATGATCTAATCTAACCCTAACTACTTCCCAAAGGCTCCATCTCCAGACACTATCACACTGGGGGTTAGGGCTTTAGCATATGAATTTGGGGAGGACGGGACACAAATATTGTATCCATAACATTGTTGAAATATTATTAAAGGATTTTTTATCTTTTTAATTCATGACATTCACAACAGCCACGTAACAGGGAAAGCTACATTTATAACACATTACGCAATCCAGAAGACCTTAGGAACTTTCCCAGAGTTATAGTTAGTGTTCCCCTCACCTCTGGACTAATTTCATTGTCTTATGAGCCTAGAGGCTTCTAATAATTTTCTCAGCCACATGCAATGTCATATTAGGTATGGCAATGCTAACACCGCATGGTGTTTATGCTACTTTTATTCACAGTACACAATACTCTTTCCCTCTGTCTCAGGTTCAATACCAGGTTATACTGAAGTCAGTTAACAAACAGGTAAGTATTATAATAAATATGGCTACATAGGGTGCACAGTTTTATAAGACAGCAGCAGACTGAAATGTAAAAACTAATGTTATTCTCATTCTGTGACACTGACTCTACTATAATCTCTGTCCATCCAAAGGCTCATCCAGAATCTGAGTCACCCTTGACCCAAGACTCTTTACCTCACCCTCTACATCAATTCATTACCAAGAGTCTAACTTGCAGGCAGGAGTGGGCTCTACCCCATCCTGTCATTTCCATCATCCCCAATTCTTGTGATGAGATCCTGCCTGGTTTCTCTGTGTTTTCTCCATTGCTAGGCTTGCCAAATAACACTGAACCCCAGTTAAACTTGGGCAACTGATAAGCAGTGATTTCAGATAAACAATGAACACTTTTTAGTATAAGTATGTCCCATCCAATATTTGGGGCATGCCCACCTAATGTTAATTTGAATTTCGAATTTAATTGAGAATCCTGTAATTTTATTTGCTAATGCTCACAACCTTGCCTCTTGTCTGTATCCAGTCCTCATAGTTAGCAGAGTAAGTTTCTGAAAATGTCAAATTGATCATGTTACTTTGATCCCATGCTTAAACTATTCAATATTGTGTCATAACTCTTAGGGTGAAAAAAAAATCCCAATTTCTTAAAAGTAAGCCCTGCAGGATCTATTTCTGAAGGTAGTTCCAGTTCTGAAACCAAACTAACTGGGGGCTTGTTTTAAGTATCCCACTCAAAGAAGCCTTTCCAACATTCAGATCCTAACTCAGTAACTCCCAGAATCCCTCACTGTGCCCTTTACCTGCCTATCATAGCCCCTGTGGAAGAGGGCATGGGTCACTTACTCTGAACTCCTCTTGTTTTCAATTCAAAGGACCTCTGCCAGAGTAGCATGTGTCACCACTTGCCCCGCCCCTAGCGAAGGAGCAACAACCCTCCGATTGGTGGGGTTGAGAGAAAAAACTGGGCGTGCCTGGCCCCAATGCTCACACCAGAAGAGGTTGCTTCTCTAGACTCCTCTGTGCTTGCAAGGTAGCCTTGATGGGTCAGGCTCAGCCCTGCGGCTTGAGGTTTTGGGGCAGAAGGGCGATATGTCCAATTTAGGAGGGAAACAGTAACAAGCCAAGCTGGTTATACCTCAGCCATGTTCATTTGAGCAGCAATGAAGATGATAGTTTTATCTCCATCTCCTTTACTTCTGCACCTCTTAGTTTCTAAACCAAGGAGGAGGGATGTGTATGTGGGGATGCGGGGAGGGGAGAGGTGGTGTCAGCAACTTAATTATTAGCCTCCTAAGCCCTCAATAGCATTCACTACAATTTGTGTTTACATGTTTTTTTTTTAAGTTCATTTATTTATTTAGTGGGGGAGGGGCAGAAAGAGAGGGAGAGAGAGAGAATCCCAAGTAGGGCTTGAACCCACAAACTGTGAGATCATGACCAGAGCCAAAATCAAGAGTTGGACACTTAACCAACCAGGCCACCCAGGCGCCCCTGTTTAGCTGGTTTTTAATGTGTAGAGACTATGTCTATTTTTCTTCACTGATGTGTCCCCAAAGCCTACTACAGTACTAGGCACATAATTCTATCTTCTCAATATCAGGATAATTGAATAAATAAATAAATGAGACCTCGCTGCCTACCACAGTGCTGCTACCCAGATCACTCAGAGGATAGTTAAGCCTAGACTTGGGAAGGTAACTGAATGTGAACTCTGATCACTTGCTGATAGGTGTTTGGAGCCCTGGGGCCATGTTCAAGCTCATCATGAAACCGCACACATGCCAGGGTGGGAGATGTAGGACAACTTGCATAGATTTGCCTACCTTGGCTTTGAAGCATCAGGACCATGATGTCCCCACCGGATGTACTTGTTTCGAGCAATATCAGTCTGGGTGGGATTTGAGCTGCTTTTCTCTTACAGACACAGGTTTGGATATTTGGTCACCTCCTGTTGGTCTCATCCTACAGCTGAATGAGTCCTGCAGGTGAAGCCCTAGTCCAGTTGTTCCTGGCTTCCTCCACTTTCCCACTGGGTCCAACGGAGGCCCAGTAGACAGTGCCTACATGAATTGTGAGAGACAGTTTCACAGCCCATAAGCCTCACCATAGTAGGAGGAGATGGTGCAAAATGTCGTCAGTTGAGGCAAAATGCAAGCATTATCTTTCATGACACAGATAGTCAATTTAGCTGTAATTCAAAGACTTTCTTCCAATAATTGGAGTTCTGCCCAAGGGAAGTCTCCTTGATGTGACCAAGCCCCCAAAGTTGGTAATTTTCTGACTAACAAATATTTATTGAGTGCCTTCTACTTGGAAGTGCATCATACACACATTTAATAGAGATTAACACAACTATGGAGCAACAACAATAGTAATAGCTAAACCTTCTGTACCACTTACAATGGGCCAGACGTGCAGGCTTTACCAGTATTAACTCACTTAATTTTCACAACCTCCCAAGGCTGGTGCCATTATTATCACCATTTCACAGACAGGAAACAGCCACACAGAAGTTGAATAATTTGTCCAAAGTCATGATAATGAGTAGTCAGTGATGGAACAGACCTTCAAACCTAGGCAGTCTGTCTCCGGTGGACAGGCTCTGAACCACACCTCCACACCATCTGCTTCCTAGCATGTGGATGACTATATAAATAGTGAGTTCATTTCTACCTACCAGTTTATTTAATGAGCTTGGGGTGAGGGGTTCCCTGTGCCTCTTAGAATAAATGTATCTTGCTGCATTGAGGGTGATGCTGTTGCTTAAAGATCCTACTGTTGAAGCACTAACGTAAGCTAGCTAGTTCATCTGCTAAAATAGTGATCCGTTCTAATGTTAGGGTAAAAATGACAGTGTAGTCTTTTAAAGAGATGGCTTGCTGGCCTCCAACACAGCAAAATTCTAAGGAAGTGTTCAAAGGCAATTTTAACTATATGAAATTTATACCTTAAATCCTGGCTTTAGAGCTGAATTTCCACTTAAGATGTGCATGTACTGAGTACTGGACATACAAACCCAGTCATTATCTCCGCTTTCACTTACACTCTTAGTGAGCCCCTTCTTCCTTGCCCTGAACCTTGGTTTTTGTTCAGGGGAGCAATGTATCCGCCACTGCTGATGAACCATTATGGGTCTCTGATAATTTTAGCCATTTTTTCCCCACTTTCCCAGCCTCCCTCTGCAGTAAGGCTGTATGACTTAGTTCTGGCCAATGAGATAAAAAAACTATAAAGCTAAATATATTGGAGGGCTTCTGGAAAAGCCATGACCTTCCTAACAAAGGGAGACAGATACAGCTTGAGCCATACCTTCCCTTCTGTTCTGCACTGAATGCAGGTATGATGGCTGGAGTAATGGCAACCATGAGGGAAAATCGTAGAGACAAAAAGAAAATAACTGAGACACCGTCCTTGATATCACTGAGTAGTGAACCAGTATCACAACTGTCTAATACCAAACTTCTTTATGTGAAAAATTCAAATGTGGAATTCTTTACAATCCTTTTACTTGTAGCCAGAAACATTCCTTTAGTGATACAACTGCTTTGATGGAGTTCACCATTCAGCTGAGAGCATAGACATTAATTAAATCTAGTATAGATATGTAAACAGAGAGATATATATGTATATCTGTTCCCTCCCTTCCTTCGGGCCTTGGCTTAGGAGAAATAGGGCACAAACCCAGTATCTCGGGATCATCTTTTTCCTACCATTCCATATTTCTCCTTACTCACAAGCTGTTAACATGGGCAATTCTTAGCTCATTCTGAAGGTAGGAGGCCTTGCTGATCCTCATTCTGTATTCTTCAAAACCCATTATCTTCGCCAGGCCCTTCTAGGCAGGGCCTAAACTTTTCAATCTCAAAATCTAAGAGAAGATCCCTTTTGCTGAGCGGTCTACTCACTCCCTGAGACAGAAAGTAGTTTCAAATGTAATCACGCAAAGAACATATGCTGGGTGAGTGCTAAGTCAATGATTCAGTGAGAAAAATATAACAAAGGGATCTAACCTAGTTTTGAGGAGGGGCTCAGAGAAGGTTGTACGTGTTACTTTTGAAATACATCTCGAGTCAGATCACTTCTTTGCCCTCCACCACCTCAGTCCCACCCAGCACCTTCTCTCACCTGTCTGTATGCTGCAGGCTCCCAGCTCTACTCTTGTCTTTGCTGCACAGAAGCCAGAGGAAGCCTGCAAAGACAAAAGTAAAATCATGTTACTTGTCTGTAGTAGTTCCCCTTATCACTTGAGGGGAAACCCAGAGTCCTTATTATGGCCTGCAAGGCCTTCCATGGTCTGCCTTCCCTTCCCTATTCTCTTAAAGATCTCATCTCCTTCACTCTCCTCCTTGCTGCTCACACAGCTGCAGCCAGACTGGGCTTCTGGCTGTTCCTTGAATAACCCAAGAACACTCCCACTTGCAGGGCCTTTACACCTGCTATACACGCCCTCATTCCTTGCAGTCTCTGCTCAAATATCCCTCAGCAGAGAAACCTTCCCTGTCCACCCATCTAAAGTAACAGTCCCATCCCCACCTTTCCTTCTTCCTTCTTATTGTGCTTTATTTTTCTTCTTAGCACATCTAGCCTCCTGGCAGATTGCATATTTTCACATTTTACGTCTCCCTGCCTAGAATATCCATTCACAAGAGAAGGTCATTTATTTAGAAGCACAAGTGAAGGAGTAAGAACGAGACAAAGGAGAAAAACCAAAACCAAACCAAACCAAAACAACAAAAAAAGTAGGTTATGAGCAGGCAACCAGGCTCAGTCTTGATGGGCACTCTCTGAGGAGCTGTGCTAAACATTCCTCAGAATTGTCTCACCAAGAAATGGGGAAGCTCAGCTATTTATATACCAGCCCTGGTCCTTATTGACTGAGAGATGTTCCTGGGGTGTTCAACCACCAGCATTTCCAGTTTGCACTGCACCTAAATGAAGGGTGCCTCAAAGCACCTCAGAGAACCTTCAGGCTGAGAGAGGTCCCACACTGAGGTGGGAAGCTTGTATGACACAGGGAACCATCAGCTCACCACAGCAGCAGGTGAGCTCAGAGGTGTGCCAATGGATGTGGGCAGGACATCAGCAGGGTCTGCTATAATCTCCTTTATCCTTTTTTAAAATTTTTATTTATCTTATTTGCAGGAGTTCTCCATATATTTTATGTATCACTTCCTTGTAAGTTATTACCACTTTGTCACCTCCAGCCTATCACCTGTTGACTTTGTTTATAGTGTCAGAAATCTTTAATTTTGGTGTCACTAACTTCAACAGTTATTTCCTGTATGATTTTCACTTTTTGACATCTTAAGAAATTCTTCTCCATTCCAACTTCACCCAAAAAATATTTTCTTCTAACATATAAATGGCTTTGTCTTTCTTTCTTCTCTTTGTAAAGTTTATTTATTTATTCTGAAAGAGAGAGAGAGAATGCATGAGCATGAGCAGGGAGAGGGGCAGAGAGAGAAGGAAAGAGAGAAAGAATCCCAAGCAAGTTCCATGCTTTCAGCACAGTCCAGTGCAGGGCTCCATCCCACAAATCATGACATCACAACCTGAGTTGTAATCAAGAGTCAGATGCTTAACCAACTGAGCCACGCAGGTGCCCTGCTTTGTCTTTCATATTTGGCTTTTAACCTACCTAAAATTCATTTCTATATGTAGAACAAAGTAGCAATTTAATCCTAGTTTTCCCCATATAATGAGCCAGTCTTCTAAAGACTACTGACAAATAATCCATCTTCTTCCTACCAGGTTATGGTGGTGCTATATACACCAAATTCACTTGTACATTTGGATTGGTTTCTATATTCTGTCCATTTGGCACCCATTCAGCTCTTCAACCAATTCTTTTTTTTGGGCAATTACATTAAATTTTTTAAAATGTTTATTTATTTTTCAGAGAGAGAAAGACAGAGTGTGAATGGGAGAGGGGCAGAGAGAAAGGGAGACGCAGAATCTAAAGCAGGCTCCAGACTCTGAGCTGTCAACAGAGCCTGATGTAGGGTTTGAATCCATGAACTGCTAGATTATGACCTGAGCTGAAGTTGGATACTTAACCGACTGAGCCACCCAGGCGCCCCAGGCATTATATGTTTTAAACATTAATTTATTTTTGAAGGGAAGAGAAAGAGAAGGAGACAAAGTACAAGCGGGGCAGGGGCAGATAGACAGTAAGACACAGAATCCAAAGCAGGGCTCGAACATGGGGCTTGAACCCATGAACTGTGTGATCATGACCTGAGCCAAAGTCAGCTGGCAATTAAATTTAAAAAAAAATTTTTTTTTTAATGTTTTATTTATTTCTAGGAGAGAGAGAGAGACAGCGTGAGCAGGGGAAGGTCAGAGAGAGAGGGAGTCACAGACTGAAACAGGCTCCAGGCTCTGAGCTGGCAGTCAGCACAGAGCCTGACGCGGGGCTCGAACCCACTAACCGTGAGATCATGACCTAAGCGAAAGTCGGACGCTTAACCAACTAAGCCACCCAGGCGCCCCGGCAATTAAATTTTTTAAAGCCAGTATCCTTGGTTGACTCTCCTTCAAAACCACCAATTCTTGTTTCATATTTGGAATGTCTTACTTAGGATTAAGATTCTTGTTCATAGCCTATCAATAGATATTCTTCTGCTATAGTTTGTTCTGTTTGTGATTATTCTCTCACAGTAATTGTTGTTCTTAAATTGTTCCAAAATTTTTGGCTGTGGGCTTATCTTCAGTCTGTTGAGACTATTAACCACTTCTGCTTCTGAAGTCTAACTGGAAGATGCAGAAAAAGCCATGGCCAGGTAGGTGTAGGGAATGGTGAGATACAACTCACAGGTGACTGATCTTCCTACTGACGACCGAGCTTAAAAAAAGCCAGTTTTCCACTGGGTGCCTCTCAGGGTACTACCCCTTCCCTTCATCCCAAGTACCAATATTCTCATGGGACAGGTAGCCAATTTGGTTCATAGTGGCAGTCACCATCTCAATCAAACTCTCTCTCAATCTGATATCTCTGACTACCCCATGCCACACTCCCACCCAAGACTTATTTTTCCCCCAAACAAAACATTCCAAAATCCTTCAGTCATTCCTTACATCATGGCTTTGAAACTCCTGATCACTCGCCAATGGGCATATTTTAATTGTGTCTATCCAACTTAAGATGTGTGTCCAGACCAGAATGTAATGTTCTGGGTGTACATATGACATTTGGCCAGGTGAATATCAAGGTTGTAAAAATTCTTTGTTTCCTTTATTTAAACCTGGAAGTTTTCAGTAAAATAGTTTACTTCTTAGGCTTTTGAGAGGAAATCCTAAGATGTGAGAAAATCATCCTGGCAAAGGAGAATGAGATTGTTCAAATCACAGAATGGACTGCAAAGAAAGAACTGATAGAAACAGGATGATTAAAAGGACAATATTAAACAGTCTTCTTAGGCATGTGTATCATTATCAGACACGCCTGGGACAGAGAAATCACAAGGAGACTAAGGAAAAGACACAATGAAACCTAAAACAAAAACAAAACAGAACAAATGGTGTGGGTATATGAATGGGGAAAAGGAAGATTCTGAAGTTGGGGAAAATCAAGAAAGAATTAGATTCAGAAATGAGAAGTCCTGGGGGGGGAGAAGAGAAAAATTCATAAAATTTTTCCATTCATTTCTGAGGTTTTGAAATTTAAGAATATTTTCATCCTCAAGTATCAGAGAAGATAAAAAATGAAAAATTTCAGTACAAAATGTAAAGAATTTTATGGTTAGCCAATGCATACTAATCCCTTTTGTGGATCGAAGTGTCAAAGGTGTAGTGACTTATATGTGTTTGGGGAATGAATGAAGGAAAGAATGAATAAACAAGTGAAAAACAAGATGAAAGAAAGAAGAGGAAGAGGAAAGAAGGAAGGAAGAAGGAAAGATTGTTGATAATCCTATCAGAATTCAAGGCATCAGTGCCCTGAGAATTCTTTCAGAAGTTGCCTCGCTAAACTGGGGCAGTAGAGATGACTTACAAATGAAACATTTGCAGACTCTTACTTTATTCTTCTTTTAGTCCCTACTTTCTGAAGCTCATGAGAGAATTTGGTCAGTATTTGCAAATATATCAAATTGATCATGATGATGACATCAGATACCACCCTCTCCTCTGCTCCTCTTTTTGTAAGAATTCCTTGAGAAAGTTATTTGATGTGCTTGCCTCTCCTCCATTCAGAACTGTACCTTCTCCAGGTCCTCTCCTCCTCTTCTATCAGGAAGTCACTCTAGCCAAGAACTCCCGCTGATTATCCCACCAGAGCAGGGCACCAGTGGCCAAGCTTCCACCCTCATCTCTTTGATCTATCAGCAGCAGTGGCATCCAGTTGATCATCCCTTCTAGAAATACTCTCTTCTGCCTCCCAGAAGTCCACACTTGCTGGGGTTCTTCCTCACCTGGCTATTCCTCCTGAGACTCCTTTGCTGGTTCTTCCTTATTTCCTTCATCTCCGGAAGTGCTCCAGGGCTTAGTCCTTAGACTTCTTTTTGTAGCAATATTTGTTTATACCTATATGTTGACTCCTAAATTTTCATCTGACTGTCCTTAGAGAGTGCTAAAAATGAAAACGATGGGTTGCCTGGGTGGCTCAGTCAGTTAAGTGTCTGACTTTGGCTCAGGTCATGATCTCATGGTTCGTGAGTTCCAGCCCCGCGTTCAGCTCTGTGCAGACAGCTCAGAGCCTGGAGCCTGCTTTGGATTGTGTCTCCCTCTTTCTCTGCCCCTCCCCCACACCTCATGCTCTGTCTCTCTCTCTCTCTTTCTCTCTCAAAAGTAAATAAACATTTTTTTAAAAATGAAAAAGTTGCACATGTTGTAGTAGATAGAATAGCGCTCCCCCACCCAAAGATGCCCATGTCATAAACCTTGGAACCTACAAATAGGTTATTGCTATGGACAACTGTATCCCCCCAAACACACAAGGCCTAAAATAAGGTAATTAATGTTAAATAAAGTCATGATGGGGAGCCCTGACCTGATACAACTAGATACTAACCTTTATAAGAGGAGACACCAGAGAGCTCTCTCTCCCAGCCATGTGAGGACACAATAAAAAGGCAGCTATCTGCAAGATGGAAAGAGAACTCTTACAGAAACCAAATTGATCCGCCCCTCACTCTTGGGCTTTCCAGCCTCTAGAACTTTGAAAAACTAAACTTCTATTGTTAAAGCCACCTATTGTTAAAGCATCTATGGTGCTTTGTTCTAGCAGCCCCACAAGACTGATACAACTACCTTACATGGTGAAAGGGATTTTACAGATGTAATGAAGAATCTTGAGATGGGTAAATTGTCCTGGATTATACAAATGGGTGCAATGGAATCACGAAGGACCTTCTATGGGGGAAGTAAGAGGTTCAGAGTTAAAAAGATGGGATGGTAAAAGCAGAGATCAGAGAGATTTGTAGATGCTACAGTGCTGGCTTTCAAGACGAGAGAAGGGGCTATAAGCTAAGGAATGCAGGTGGCCTCTTGAAGCTGTGAAAGACAAGGAAATGGATTCTCTCCTAAAGCATCCAGAAGGAACACAGTCTTGTCAACATCTTGATTTTAGCCCATGGAAGACCCATTTCAAATTTCTGACCTCTAGAACTGTAAGATAATACATTTGTGTTATTTTAAGCCACTGAGTTTATGGCAATTTGTTATAGCACCAATAAATAGGAAAAACTAATAGTATGCCAGAATGTTTTGAAGTGAAGTATATTGATTGCTGAAACTTTCTTCAATATGCATCAAAAATATAAGACAGGTTTGAGGTGCCTGGGTGGCTCAGTTGGTTAAGCATCCGACTCTTGATCTCAGCTCAGGTCATGATTTCACAGTTTATAAGTCTGAGCCCCATGTTGGGCTCTGCACTGGGTTCATGAGTTCAAGCCCCATGTCAGGCTCTGCACTGATACTGCAGAGCCTGTTTGGGATTCTGTCCCTCCCTCTTTCTGCCTCTTCCCCCTGCACTCTCTCTTGTTCTCTCAAAATAAATAAACTTAAAAAAAGGTGTGTGTGTGTGTGTGTGTGTGTGTGTGCGTATACAGACATATATACATATGAAAGGTTTACTAGACAGATAGAGGGATAGATAAGTAATCAGATATGTGATGAAGCACACATACCAAAGTGTTAATGGTAGAATTTAGGTGATGGGTACATGGGTGCTAACATAAAACTCTTCCAACTCTTCTGTATGTCTGAAATCAAAATATTAAAAATGTTGGGAAAAAGCAAAAAATTAGGTAAATATCATTTTTCTAAAAATTTGTTATTTGGCTTCCAGAAAAGAAAAACATGTGTCTTCTTGCTTCTTCCCCTTGAATTTCTGTGTTAGTTTTGTTTCTACTTATTACATTGCCTCTTCCCCCTGACTAAGTGCATGTATTTTATATAAAGGGCTGGAATACAGCAAAGGTAATTAGACCCTGTGGAGACTGAAGACTTCCTTGACATCAACAGCAACATGCAGTAATCAACTGGGTTAACTAGCCTAAGTAAAAAAGCATGCAACCACAAGGAATGCTAAAATGTGGGCTTGCAACAGAAATGGCTCAGTAACTTCTCAAGCCTGATGTAAGTACTGTGAGGTGCTCTGATAATTGCTAACTATCTTTACTTCAATAGGGAAAAGCTAGGAAAATATGTTACTTTCAGGAACTGTGTCCCACTCTTATCTTTATGAGAAAACTGTTTTCCTAGGAAATACTACTGGGGAGAGAAAACAATAAGCAGAGTCTACAGGTCTTTTTGTCCATTAGGGAGTGAGATTAAGAGAAAATCTTTGGATGTGACTACTTGCGTCAGAAGTTTGAAATTTGTATATCTCAGAAGCCAAAGCATGGAGGATGTGGGGTGAAATGGCTTCTTTGGAATGTTTTCTGATAGATATGTGAGGCAGGGGGTATTATTTTAATGTACTAGCTACTCTGAGGCACTTGAGTGGCTCAGTTGGTTAAGCATCACACTTCGACTTAGGTCATGATCTCATGGTTTGTGGGTTTGAGCCCTGTGTCAGACCCTGTATTGTCAGCTTGGGATTCTCTCTTCCCCTCTCGCTCCCTGCCCCGCCCCCGCTCATGCTCTCTTTCAAAAATAAACATTCAAATACACACACACACACACACACACACACACACACACACACACACACATTGCTCTTTTCCATACCCAGTAGTGACTTTCTTCTTACCCTACACCCTCCCCTATCCACAATGCATGGTGAGGACAGGCTGAGGCCTGTGGGTTTCTGCCTCAGATGGTGACTGCAAAGAACTTGGAGTCTGATTCCATGCCTTTTGAGTTTCTAAGCAGGCCTTTGAAATTCATGACAAAATAACAAGGGTTTTCCGTTACAAAAGCTGTACTTTATGAGAGAGGGCACAGTTTTGAGTTACAAAATCTTGGTTAGAGTATCAAAAACAAAGCTCTGTAGCAATCAGCATCAGGGTATAGAATGCATACTAACATCGCCTTGCCAGAGTTGAGACAAAGGTCAGACATCTCTTTGGGTGAGATTAATTTTTCCCTACCTCAGTTTTCTCATTATAAAATGGAATTTAAAATACTGGCCTCGCTGCCTTGTCAGGGTTATGGGAGATACCATAGGTGAAGTTCCTAGCACAGTGCCTGGTATATACTGGCACTCCCCCTCTTTTCCTTCTTTGTTTTCCTGCCTGATCAACTCATTTCTGAGATAATGAAAAGCAGAGTCTGTCTTGTGGACTTTATTTTTTTTTTTAATGTTTTATTTATTTCTAGGAGAGAGAGAGAGACATCGTGAGCAGGGGAGGGTCAGAGAGAGAGGGAGTCACAGACTGAAACAGGCTCCAGGCTCCGAACTGGCAGTCAGCACAGGGCCCGACGCGGGGCTCGAACCCACGGACCGCGAGATCATGACCTAAGCGAAAGTCGGACGCTTAACCGACTAAGCCACCCAGGCGCCCCCTGTCTTGTGGACTTTAAAAATAAAACTGTCAGTTATTTTACCAGCAAAAAAAAAAAAAAAAAAGTTTATTCAGGAATAACAGAAGAACTGTAATTCGGGATAAACAAGCTGCAGCAAAACCATAGACAAGTCAGAACAAAAGAAAGGAACACACTTTTTAGAGAAAGGGGGGAGTTCAGAAGGGCTGTTATAAACAACAAGTCCATTGGAGTAAACTGGGAGTTTCACGTAGAGTGGCTTGCCTTTGGCTGGTTGGGACAGTTTCTGGTTGGCTGGGCCGTTGTGAGGCAAGGAGGAAATCTTTCTTCCTCCCGCCTGCCTGGCAAAGTAGTTGCTAAAGTAGCTGGACTTGCAAAGTACTTCTTTTCCCAGGTGGGTCTGCAAGTGACAAGGAGTGGCAGGTCATCAGAGCTCCCCCTTCTGGTCTCCATTTGGAGACAACCTGTCTTTGGTTTGATTTCTAGTTCTCCAACCTAGTGCACCTGTGACTCTGAGCAAGTGCCTTAAGCTTTCTGAGTATCTTTTTTTATTCGCCTGTGTAATGGAGATCATTGCACACCTGTCCCCTGACAGAGTGAGAAAATACATAGGAAGTGCTTTACATATTGATTCCTCCAACAAATCTCTTAATAAATTAACGTTGTTCCAGTCTGTTTCCTCCCACCCCTTTACTTTGTTCTCATCCCCTCCCCTGTGGGAACTGGCAGCCAGGGCCCATTACTGCCACACTTCTATCTCCTCTACATTCTGTCCAGACTCCCCTACCTTATTCCAATCTTTCTCCTTCTGGCTCCCAGGGTGCCCCAAGGAAAGGAGGGGACTGGAACAAGATCCAGAGTGAAAAGGAAGGCAGCTTGATTTCAAACTCAACCTTTCCATCTCCCCTGGACCCCACCTGATCCAGTCATCACACCTGGCCTGATGCTGGCTGCCACTGTGCAGCTCGGACCTCTAAGGCCCTTGATCAACTCCTATTCCCCGCCTGCTCACTTTACGCAGGAGCAGACAGGAATGCAGAGTTCCTCTCTCCTTTGTCCATAATGGTCCAACTAGAGCCTGAAGATTTTGGCCTGGTTTTGTTCCAATGATGCATACTGCATTCTTACTGCTGAAATATTATATAGTGACAAGGACCAACTCTGGAAAGTCAAAGCAAAGATTTTAACAGGCAAATGATAACCCACTCCCTGTGTTATAGGCCTAAATTTGTCAAGCACAAACTAAGGGACCTCAGACAGCTTGACCTCTGGGGGCTTGAGTTAGACCTTCAGGAAATATTCCAAGTTTTTCCCAGAGCACACATTCCAGGAGTCTAGAGGTAGGCATGGATTTCTATAATCTTCAGATCCAAGCTCCCATGAGTGATTTGAGGCCAAGTCAGGACTGTGACCTAATATCAAAGACGCTCAATATAGAGTCTCTTGAGTCTATGCAGCCAGTGGCTCTGACAGACACCAGTTATAATCAATCAGACGAGGGTTTCTAACAGCAAGAATATTAAGAATACTGAATAACATATGCCAGCCACTGAGCTAAGATTTATACCCATTACTCCTTTAATGAGCCATAAGAGCCCGAAACTACATTTACGGAGGAGGAAACAGAGGTCCTTATTCCATATGAATGCATGTACAACTTTTCCTAAGCCTCAGCTGTGTAGGGGGCTTGCTTTTTAAATCCATCTGGTAGCATCCAGCTACATTTTGCACCATATAAAAATGTTGGGAATTACTGATTTATTAACATTCTACTATTTTAATATAGGAAGGGATGGTGTGTGTGTGTGTGTGTGTGTGTGTGTGTGTGTGTGTGTGTGTGTTAGAAGCACACTGTCCCTGTTAATTATCCACCCCTAAGAAATGACCAAGTGGCTCACCTACATGCCTATAAACCAAGTATCTCTATAGACTAATAATACTTTATGCCAAAATAGACAAAATGAGTAATCTGAAATTCTAATATCTATGAACTATAGACATGCTTATTTTATAGTTTGTTCCCTAAAATTACACACAATTTTTTATTACAGTAATTATAATAATAGCTAACATTTCTGAGCACTTTCAATGTTCCAGACCCTCAGTCCAACACATATATGCTACTTCATTCACTCCCACAGCCACTCCACAGGGCAGAGACTGCCAGGGCTCTCAAGTGTAGAGGAGTAAGGGAGGCCCAGAGACATAAGGCAGCTTGCTGAGGTCACACAGCTAGGAAGTAACAGACTAAGGTTAGATTCTAGCTTTGTCTCTAGAAATCATGCCATTAACCACAAAGCACACTGAGGCAAGTAGCTAAGACACACACACACACACACACACACACACAATTTAAAAATAAAGAGTATTAGGGGCAGAGATAGTTAAAGGAAGACATCCATGAGCTAACAGGGTCTGGTCTTTCCAGGAGAAATCGTCCCTAGGTTCCCCTGCAGGATGAAAGCCTCAAGCCATAGGAAGAAAAAGCGTGAAAAGGGCCTGAGACACTTATTCAGAAACCTTGCAGGGTTGGGGGTGGGCTGCTTTGTGTTTCACCTCAACATTTTTTCTTTCTTCAAATTCGGGTTCATCTTTCCTGAACCCATATCATTCTGTTCCAACAATGCCCTTTCTCCCTGCTTCAAAAACCATCATCTGGCCTGTGGATGATTTTTATTGACACCCTCTTCTATTTGAGACTCCAGACTAACAGGAATGCATATTAGGAATTTATAAACTTTCTTTCAAAGACACCACAGGAACAGTATACGATTTTTCACACATTGCTTTGTGCCCTTCTAAAAAAAAAAAAAAAGCTTACAATGGAATATAGTGAGTTAAAGGTCTTAAGTGATAGTAATTGATTTTCTGTGAAGTCTTTTCTTAGAATGCCTCTTAGAGACCAGCAGGGGTCTCGTCCCCTCCTCCCCCCAACTTCCCAGGGGTTCTCAGAACCATTATTTCCTCTTATCTTGCAAGTCTGAGCTGGTGTGGAGGTGTCAAGCCACACAGGATGGCTGTGGGGTGCAGCCCCAACCTTCATTATCTATTCAGGGAGGACAGTTTGCTACTCTCTAGGAGTTGTCTGAAACCAGCTCTTCTGCCACACACCAGGAGCATTTAGTCAGACAATGTGGACGTTGCTGCTTTCAATCTGGTCATTGTGGGCGAAACTACCAATCTCAAGCCTTGTAATATGGCTTCAGCGTTAGGACAGGTCAGAGCCTCCTGCTACAGAGGGGAAGCGTCCTGGAGGATACCACCCCTGTCACTAATGATTTCTGGATCTTCTTCTTCACAGTGGAAAAAAACAATGGGGAGGGGCGCCTGGGTGTCTCAGTCAGTTAAGCGTCCTAGTTTGAGGCCTGTGTTGGGGTTTCTGCTGTCAGCACGGACAGAGCCTGATTTGGATCCTCTACCCTCCCTTCTCTCTGCCCCTCCACCCTCTTGCTCTCTCCCTCTCTCAAAAATAAACATTTAAAAAAGGAAAAAGAAAAAACAATAGGGAGAAATGTTACAAACTACTTTCTTACTAAGAAAGGCCATTTGTTTTTAAAAGTTTTAAGCCTAAGGGATGTACTTTAGAGAAGTGTTGTCCAATGGAAATATAATGCAGACCACACTTGTGATTTTAACTTTTCTAGTAGTCATGTTAAAAAAAAAGGTAAAAAGAAACAGGTGAATTAACAGTGCTTAGTTTATGGGGCGCCTGGGTGGCTTAGTCGGTTAAGCGTCCGACTTTCGCTTAGGTCATGATCTCGCGGTTCGTAGGTTCGAGCCCCGCATCAGGCTCTGTGCTGACTGCCAGCTCAGAGCCTGGAGCCTGTTTCAGTCTGTGACTCCCTCTCTCTCTGACCCTCCCCTGCTCACGCTGTCTCTCTCTCTCCTAGAAATAAATAAAAAAAAAACAGTGCTTAGTTTAAATAATGTATTTAAACCAATGTAGCCAAAACATAATCTCAACATGTAATCAATATTATACTTTTTTATTTTTATGTATTTATTTTTATAATGTTTTATTTATTTCTGAGAGAGAGAGAGGCAGCATGAGCAGGGGAGGATCAGAGAGAGAGGGCGACAAAGAGTCCAAAGCAGGCTTCAGGCCCTGAGCTGGTGTCAGCACAGAGCCTGACGTAGGGCTCGAACCCACAAACTAGATCATGACCTGAGCCAAAGTCAGACGCTTAACCAACTGAGCCACCCAGGTGTCCCTATTTTTTTTTTTTAATGTTTGCTTATTTTTGAGAGAAAGAAAGACAGTGTGAGTGGGGGAGGGGCAGAGAGAGACTGAGACACAGAATCCAAAGCAGGCTCCTGGCTCTGAGCTGTCAGCACAGAACCCGATGTGTGGCTCCAACTCACGAACTGGGAGATCATGACCTGAGCTGAAGTCGGACGCTTAACTGACTGAGCCACCCAGGTGTCCTTGTAATCAATATTTTAAAGTTTACTAATAGCTATTCTGAATTCTTTTTTTTTTTTCCCCACATCAAATCTCTGAACTCATATGTATATTGTACAAGCACAGCACATCTCAGTTTGGACTGGTCACATGTGGTGTTCTACTGAGGAACATGTGACTCACAGCTATTGTTCTCAACAAGGCAGGAATAGATGTTACTTAATGTAAGAACATGTATACAGTGCTTTGTGCAGATCTTGACAATAAAATTCAGGATCATATAAAAACAAAGCACATAACTATTATTATTTCCACTTACTCTCAAACAAATTGCAAGCACCTTGGAGGAAAGGACTCAACTCATAGCCAGATATATAGTATTTCCATGTTTATGAAAGATTTTGATAATTTAGTGGATAATTACATTTACCTTTTATATGGTTTCTTTAAATACTCTGTCAAATTTTATATCATTCTAGTTCCAAACATTTTATTTTTAGAGGCATCTCCATATTCTTATATACAACCATCTGTCCAACCTCACTCCTTAAAGCCATCTCCAACCTAACATGTCCAAGACTGATTTTTTTTTCTTTAGAGAGAGAGAGCAGGGGAGAGGGGCAGAGGGAATAAGAGAGACAATTTTAAGCAGGCTCCATGGTCAGCACAGCGTGTGACGTGGGGCTTGAACCCACAAACTGTGAGATCATGACCTGCGCCGAAATCAAAAGTTGAATGTTCAACCGACTGAGTCACCTAGGTGCCCCCAAGACTGAATTTTTGATTTATCTCCTCCTCCTCAGAAAAAGAGAGAAAAAACTTGCTCTCTAGTCTTTTGCATCTCAACTGATGGCAATTCCATCCTTGAAGTTGCTCAGTCTGAAAATTTTAATCCTCTTAATTCCTGTATTTCTCCCAAATCACACATCCAGTCTGTCAACATATCTTGTCAGCTCTATCCAGAATCTACCACTTCTCACCAACATTCCTTTTACCACCCAAGTTACCACCTTCTCAACTCAGGATCCAGAAGACTCTAAAACCTAAATCAGGCCAGTCTGTCTTGCTTAAAAAAATCATCTGATGACTCCCTATTTCACCCTGACTAAAAACCAAAGAGCTAATGGTGCCTTATAAAACTGGATATGATCTGCCCCTCCTTCTCCATTTCCTTTCAGGCATCATCTCCTTCACTCTCCTCACTCATTCTGCTCTAGGCACACTGGCCTCTTACAGTTCCTTGGTCTTGACTGAGCCTGGCATGCCCTTGCTTAAGCACTCATGCCTTTGAGAACACTTCTTCTAGGTAACCACAATAGGTAGGCTCACACTTCACCCTTTTTTTTTTTAATATTTTATTTATTTTTGAGAGAGAGAGACAGCGTGAGCAGGGGAGGGTCAGAGAGAGAGGGAGACACAGAATCTGAAGCAGTCTCCAGACTCTGAGCTAGCTGTCAGTATAGAGCCCGACGCGGGGCTCAAACCCATGAACCGTGAGATCATGACCTGAGCTGAAGTCGGATGCTCAACCGACTAAGCCACCCAGGCGCCCCTCCTTCACCTTTTTCAAGACTTGCTCAATCTCCCCTTCTCTCAGTCAGAGGTGCCTCCTTTGATCAATATATTTAATCCTACCTTGTCTTTCCAGTCTATTTCTCAATTCCACATTCCTGATCCTACTTATCTAGGATCAGGATAGCTCAGATAGCTAAATGGCTCACTCACTCCCTTATCTGACACATGGCACATGGGAGGCACTAAAAAAATATTTGATGAATGAATGAATGAATGAATGAATGTCTTTAATTTATAAAAAATAAAGTACAACAGTAAAAATTTTCAAGAACCTAAAATTATGTACTCCAATGTTTATAGCAGTGCTATCAACAATAACCAAATTATGGGAAGAAACCAAGTGTCCTTCAACTGATGAATGGATAAAGAAGATATAGTGTGTGTGTGTGTGTGTGTGTGTGTGTGTGTGTATGTGTGTATACAGACACACACATACACACACACAATGAAATACTATTCAGCGATGAAAAAGAATAAAATCTTGCCATTTGCAACAATGTGGGTGGAACTGGAAGTTATTATGCTAAGTGAATTAAATTAGTCAGAGGAAAACAGATATCATATGATTTCACTCACATGTGGAATTTGAGAAACTTACCAGAAGATCATAGGGGAAGGGAAGGAAAAATAAGATATAAACAGTGAGGGAGGCAAACCACAGAGACTCTTAAATACAGAGAACAAACTGACGGTTGATAGGGGTGAAGAAAATGGGTGATAAGCATTGAGGAGGGCACTTGTTGGGATGAGCACCGGGTGTTATATATAAGTGATGAATTGCGGGAATCTATACTCTCTGCTAGCTACTTGACAATAATTTTCTTAAAAAGCTTTAGGGGTGCCTGGGTGGCTCAGTTGGTTAAGCAGCCAACTTCGTCTCAGGTCATGATCTCACAGTTCGAGGGTTTAAGCCCCACATAGGGCTCTGTGCTGACAGCTCAGAGCCTGGAGCCTGTTTCAGATTCTGTCTCCCTCTCTCTCTGACCCTCCCCTGTTCACACTGTCTCTCTCTCTCAGAAATAAATAAAACCTTAAAAATTTTTTAAACAGATTTGAATAAAAAAAAGAACTTAAAAATATTTGTTGAACTTTCTTTCTCAGACCCTCCAAAGACAATTTGTGGGCAATTTTGCTCAGCATTTAGTGGTTTTATTACAACAAAACACAGGACCAGTTCTTCACAACTTTATGAAACTGATAAATTTCTCTTCTTTACCTTCCCACCTTGTCCTTGAACACTGTATCCCCATCTCTTACTGTCTCTCCTGTATTTTCTGAACACAAGCTTAAGCCAGTTAGCATGAACACAATAGTAGAGTAATGAAAATATCCCATATCTTCATTGTCCAGGGTGGTAGCCATTAGCCACATGTGGTTACTGAGCAGAATATGAAACAAGCTCCAGGCTCTGAGCTGTCAGCACAGAGCTTGATGCAAGGCTCAAACTCATGAACCACAAGACCATGACCTGAGCCAGAGTCAGGTGCTTAACTGACTGAGCCACCCAGTTGTCCCAACATACTAAGTTTTAAATTAAACAAGAGATGACCCAGTTTGAGGGAAAGCGAGACTGGAATGAAGACACAGGTTTCTTTCTGTCTCTCTTCCATTTTCACTGTCATGAACAGAGATAAACATCTCCATTCCTGAAGCATTGTGCAAGCATTTTTTTTTCATCAATAACCTATTTTTGATGAATTTTTAATTAAGATTTTCATTTTAATTCCAGTATAGTTAACATACAGTGTTATATCAGTTTCAGGTGTAAAGTTTAGTTATTACACAATTCTATACATTAGTCAGTGCTTATCATAAGTGTACTCTTAATCCCCTTAGCCTATTTAATCCATCCCTCCACCCACCTCCCCTATAACCATCAGTTTTCTATAGTTAAGTGTCTGCTTCTTAGTTTGCTTCTCTTTTTTTCCTTTGCTCATTTGTTTTGTTTCTTAAATTCCACATTTGAGTGAAAGCATATGGTATTTGTCTTTCTCTGACTGACTAGCATTATACTCTCTAGCTCCATCCACATTGTTACAACTAGCAAGATTTCATTCCTTTTTTTAAAAATGTTTATTTATGTATTTTGAGAGAGGGAGAGAGAGCAAGCACACAAGCAGAGGGAGGGGCAAAGAGAGAGGGAGAGAGAATCCTAAGAAGGCTCCTCACTATCAGCGCAGAGCCTGACACAGGGCCCTTTCCCCAAACAGTGAGATCATGACTTGAGCCAAAATCAAGATTGGGATGTTTAATTGACTGAACCATCCAGGGGACCCAAGATTTCATTTCTTTTTATGGCTTAATTGCATATATACCACTTCTCCTGTCTCCATTCATCTATCAATGATCACTTAAGTTGCTTCCATAATATGGCTATTATAAATAATGCTTTTGTAAACAAAGGGATCCATGTTTCCCTTTGAATCGGTGTTCTTATGTTTTGGGAGTAATTACATAGTAGTGCCATTACTGGATCATAGCATAAATCTATTTTTAACCTTTTGAGGAACCTCATACTGTTTTCTACAATGGCTGCACCAGTTTGCATTCCCACCAGCAGTTCATGAGGGTGCCTTTTTCTCCACATGCTCACCAACACTTGTTGTTTCTTGTGTTTTTTTATTTTAGCCATTCTGACAGGTATGAGATGATACCCATTTCAGTTTTAATTTGCATTTTCCTGATGATGAGTGATGTTGAGCATCTTTTCACATGTCTATCGACCAGCTGTATGTCTTTTTTGGAGAAATATCTGTTCATATCTTCTGCCCATTTTTAATGGGATTAATTTTAGGTATTGAATTGTATCAGTTCTTTATATATTTTGGATACTAACCTTTTATTGGCTATGTCATTTGCAAAAGTTGCCTTTCAGTTTTGTTGATTGTTTCCTTCACTGTGCACAAGCTTTCATTTTTATGTAGTAGCAATAGTTTATTTTTCCTTTATTCCCCTTGCCTCAGGAGACCTATCTAGAAAAATATTGCTGTGGCTGATGTCAAAGAAATTATTGTCTGTGTTCTCTTCCAGGATTTTTATGGTTTCAAGTCTCACATTTAGGTCTTTAATCCATTTGGAACTTATTTTGTGTATGATGTAAGAAAGTGGTCCAGCTTCATTCTTTTGCATGTAGCCATCTAGTATACCCAACACCATTTGTTGAAGAGATTGTCTTTTTTCCATTGAATATTCTTTCCTTCTTGGTCAAAGAATAATTGTCCATAAAACTGTGGGTTTATGTCTGGGTTTTCTATTTTTTCTGTTGATCTATAATGTCTGTTTTTGTGCCAGTACCATACTGTTTTGATTATTACAGCTTTGTAATATAACTTGAAGTCTGGAATTATAATACCTCTTTTGTTTTCTTATTCAAAATTGGTTTGGCTATTTGCAGTCTTCTGTAGTTTCATACAGTTTTCATGTTTTATGACTGTTCTAGTTCTGTGAAAAATGCTGTTGGCATTTTCATAGGGATTGCATTAAATGTGTAGATAGCTTTGGGTGATATAGACATTTTAACAATGTTTGTTCTTCCAATCCATAAGCATGGAATGTTTTTCCATTTCTTTGTGTCATCTTTAATTTCTTTCATCAATCTTTTAGTTTTCAGAGTATAGGTCTTTCATCTTCTTTGTTAAATTTATTTCTAGGTTATTATTTTTGGTGCAATTGTATGTAAATGGGATTGTTTTCTTAATTTTTCTTTCTGCTGCTTCCTTATTAGTGGTTATAAAAGTAATAGACTTATGTGCATTGATTTGTACCCTGTGGCTTTATTGAATTTATTTATCAGTTTTAGTTTTTGGTGGAGTTTTTAGAATTTCTATATATAGTATACCATCTGCAAACAGTGACAGTTTTACTTCTCCTTTACCAATTAGAATGGCTTTTATTTCTTTTTATTGTCTGATTGCTGTGGCTAGGACTTCCAGTACTACGTGGAATAAAAGTGGTGAGAGTGGACATCCGTGTCCTGTTCCTGATCTTAGGGGGAAAGCTCTCAGTTTTTCCCCATTGGGTATGATGTTTGCTGTGGGTATTTCATATAAGGCCTTCATTATGCTGAGGTATGTCCCCTCTAAACCTACTTTATTGAGGGTTTTTGTCATGAGTAGATGTTGTGCTTTGTCAAATGCTTTTTTTTTTTTTTTGCATTTATTGAAATGATCATATGGTTTTTATCCCTTCTTTTATTGATGTGACGTATACCACTGCTTAATTTGCTAATATTGAACCACTCATGCATGTTGGGAACAAATCCTACTTGATCACGGTGAATGATTTTTTTAAAATGTATTTCTGGATTTGTTTTGCTAGTATTTTGCTGAGGATTTCTGCATCTATCAGAGATACTGGCCTGTAAGTCTCTCTCTCTCTCTCTCTCTCTGTGTGTGTGTGTGTGTGTGTGTGTGTGTGTGTGTGTGTGGTGTCTCTATCTGGTTTGGTTATCAGGGAAATACTAGCCTCATAGAATAAACCTGAAGGTTTTCCCTCCTCTTCTATTTTTTGGAATAGTTTGAGAAGAACAGGTATTAACTCTTCTTTAAATGTTTGGCAGAATTCACCTGTGAAGCTGTCTGGTACTGAACTTTTGTTTGTTGGGAGTTTTTTGATTACTGATTCAATTTCATTTTTTTAATGTTTTATTTATATTTGAGACGGAGACAGAGCATGAGAGGAGGAGGGGCAGAGAGACAGGGAGATACAGAATCTGAAGCAAGATCC
Source organism: Proteles cristata cristata (assembly GCA_017311185.1). Classification (NCBI taxonomy): domain Eukaryota; kingdom Metazoa; phylum Chordata; class Mammalia; order Carnivora; family Hyaenidae; genus Proteles; species Proteles cristata. The sequence continues at coordinate 932,946 of JAESUZ010003188.1, forward strand.
AGGCTCTGAGCCATCAGCACAGAGCCCGACGCGGGGCTCGAACCTATGAACGTGAGATCATGCCCTGAGCCGAAGTCAGAGGCCCAACCAACTGAGCCACCCAGGTGCCCCTACTGATTCAATTTCAGTGCTTATTAATCAATATATTCAAATTTTCTATTTCTTCCTGCTTCAGTTTTGGTGGGTTATATGTTTCTAGGAATTTATTTCTTCTAGGTTGTCTAATTTGTTAGCATATAATTTTTCATAATATTCTCTTACAATTGCTTGTATTTCTGTGGTGTTGGTTGTAATTTCTCCTCTTTCTTTATTTGAGTTCTCTCTTTTCTTTTTTCTTCTTTTCTTTCTTTCTTTCTTTCTTTATGTCTTTCTTATGAGTCTGGCTAGAGGTTTATTAATTTTGTCGATCTATTGTATTTTTTTAGTTTCTATATCATTTATTTCTGCTCTAATCTTTATTATTTCCTTTCTTTTGCTGGTTTGGGGTTTTGTTTGCTCTCCTTTTTCTCACTCCTTCAGGTATAAGGTTAAGTTGTATGAGATTTTTTTTTGCTTCTTCAGGTGGACCTGTTTTGCCATAAACCTAACTCTTAGAATCACTTTTGCTACCCAAAGATTTTGGAACATTGTATTTTCATTTTCATTTGCTTCCATGTAATTTTTTTTTATTTCTTTTTTGATTTATTGCCTGATCCATTCATTGTTTAGTCGCGTGTTATTTAACTTCCATGTATTTGTGTTCTTTCCAGTATTTTCTTGTGCTTGATTTCTAGTCTCATAGTATTGTGGTCAGAAAAGATGCATGGCATGGCTTTGATCTTTTTTAATTTGTTGAGACTTGTTTTGTGGCCTTTTATGTGATTTATTTCGGAAATGTTCCATGTACATACTTGAAAACAAATACATACTCTGCTGTTTTAGAGTGGAATGTTCTGAATTTATCTGTTAAATCCATTTGGTCCAGTGTGTCATTCAAAGCCACTGTTTCCTTGTTGATTTTCTATTTGGATGATCTGTCCATTGATGTAAGTAGGATGTTAAAGTCCCCCACGACTATTGTATTATTATCAATTTGTTCCTTTATATTTGCTCTTAACTGTTTTATGCATTTGGTTGCTTTCATGGTCAGTGCATAAATATTTATAATTGTCATATCTTGTTGGATTGTCCCTTTTATTATTATATAGTGTCCTTCTTTGTCTTTTGTTACAAACTTTGTTTTAAAATTTATTTTGTCTGATATAAATATTGCTATTCCAGCTTTCTTTTGACATCCATTTACATGATAAATGTTTCTCCATCCCCTCACTTTCAAACTGCAGGCATGATATGAGTAGGCAGCATTTTGATGAGTCTTTTGTTTTTTTATCCACTCTGTCATCTTGTGGTTTTTTTGATTGGAACATTTAGTTCACTTACATTCAAAGTAATTATTGATAGATGTGTACCTATTGCCATTTTGTTATTTGTTTTGTGTTTGTTTTTGTAGTTTTTCTCTAATCCTTTCTTCTCTTGCTTTCTTTCATAGTTTGCTGACTTTCTTTAGTGGTATGCTTGGATTCTTTTCTTTTTATTGTTTGCATATCTATTAATGGTTCAGTTTTTTAACCAATAATCTAATCAAATTTTCACAATAGTCTTGTGAGGCTGTTTAAATTATTATCATTTCCATTCAACAGAGAGAGAGATGAGCCTGTGAAAGCACAACTTCCCCACACAGCCAGCCTGGAATGCTGAGTCTATCTTATCTGGAGCTTTAGCCCTAGGCTGTACTACCTTTCACCCTCCTCTCTCAGCTCCAAGACTCCAAATATCTTTAAAATAAAATGGAATAAAAATAAAAAATAGAGCATTTCTATTATTTTTGTTTCTTTTACAGAAAAGACTAAGTACTCTGATATTGAGAATAAAGCTAAGAGAAGTTACTTATCAATGCTTTAGTTTATTCAAATAGTGAATTCAGGGTAATCAAATCAAATCAAATCAAGTAGCCTTTTAGACTATTTGGTGCTAGTCTTGTAAGATGAACAGTTCTGTCTCTTGCTTTCCTTCCCTCATGAGGGTTCTATGAGGGGGCTACAGTTCTTCTCTAAGTCCTCATCTTTATTCATCTCTTTGTAAAGATGTGAAAATAATAATTCGCCTATCGTTAAAAGCCAGGAAGAATGCCCCACCCTCAAGTATTCCCACCCTTGCTGTGGGCTTTGCTTCTCCACCCAGCAGGGGAGTCCCAGATTTTATAATTACACGTTAATGAAGAACAGAATCCTTCCTTGTTTTATTTTGCATTTCATTTCCAGAGTAATTTGACGTGTGTGTGGAGAAGGCGGGTGTGAGGAAATGTAAACAGTGCTCATTTATTATGGCTTTAATTTAGACCAGATCTCCCACTAATCCAATTCTGAGCAGCACAGTTTATACTAGTGAGCAGTAAACACTAATAAAGATCAGCTGCAGGAATGGGAGGGCCCAAAATTCTGCTCTGTATGCCTGCTAGTGGAGGAGAGGGGGAACCAAGCCCAAAGTTTTAATACATTTACAATTTGCTATTTAATTTTGACTTCTATATAGAAACAATTTTGGTCTTGAACTGTCCAGTTCTATGAGGTATGTTCTTTCAATAATCTCTTGACTACCTTCCCTAAGACTTCCACCCATGGCCATATTCTTGACCTTGACACTACCAAAACCATAAACCCTCTAAAATTTCAAGTTCATTATGTGAATTTCTAGCTCCTTTCCTCTAGTATCCTATATTATTGTTCTATTGTTGGGGTAGCAAGCTATCATAAATTCAGCATCTTAAACAATGCAAATTTATTACCTTACAGTTCTGTGGTTCAGATATCTAACATGAATCTGGGGCGCCTGGGTGGCTTAGTCAGTTAAGAGTCTGACTTTCGCTTAGGTCATGATCTCGCGGTTCGTGGGTTCGAGCCCCACGTCGGGCTCTGTGCTGACTGCCAGCTCGGAGCCTGGAGCCTATTTCGGAGTCTGTGTCTCCCTCTCTCTCTGACCCTCCCCTGCTCACACTGTCTCTCTCTCTCTCCTAGAAATAAATAAAAATATTAAAAAAAAAAACAGATATCTAACATGAATCTAACCAGGCTAAAATCAAGATATTGGCAGGCCTGTGTTCCTTTGTGTGGGCTCTAGATAGGATCCCTTTCCTTTTCCAGTTTTAAGAGGCCACCTGCATTCCTTGGCTCATGTCTCACTCTGCCACCTTCAAAACCATCAAAGGAAGTTGATTCCTTCTTATCATATCACCCTAACCACTTTCAATAGTCATGTCTGCCCTGACTCTTCTTCTACCATCCTCTTCTATTTTTAAGGATCCTGTGATTACATGGAATCCACTCGGATAATCTTCCTATGTTAAGGTCATCTAATTAGCAAACTTAATTCTATCTGCAAGTTTAATTACCCTTTGCCGTATAATTGAATGTAATCACAGGTTCTAGGAGTTAGGACATGGACATCTTAGGGTGGGAGGGATAAGGGGACATTATTCTGCCTACCACAGGTCCCAACTCCAGTAATGCTTCTACCCGCCAGGACATTGTTCCTACAACTTAGTATTTTCTGTCACCTAGCTTCATATCTTCACTCTCCTTACCCAGCTGGAATTCCATAATCAATAATTATAACCACATCTTTCATATATCTTCAACTCCTTTATCTTCCTCTCTTGTTTCATTGTTTTTCCTTGGCAAAACCTCAAAGGGCTCGGTTGAATCCAATTCTGCCTGCTCTGCACCTGCATCCAAGCCATTAAAACAAATGGCCAGAGCAAACAAGCTTCCTTTTTTTTGTTGTTATCAAATATTTATTTAGATTCTAGTTAGTTAACATATAGTGCAATATTGGCTTCAGGAGTAGAATTCAGTTATTCATCACTTATAAACAACCCTGAGTGCTCATCATAACAAGTGCACTTCTTATTAGTACTCATCATCCATTTAGCCTATCCTCCACCCAACTCCCTCCATCAACCCTCTGTTTGTTCTCTGTCATTAGGAGTCTCTTCTGGTTTGTTTCCCTCTCTCTTTTTTTCCCTCCCAGATGTTCATCTGTTTCGTTTTTTAAATTCCACATATGAGTGAAATTATAGGGTATTTATCTTTCTCTCACTGACTTATTTCACTTAGCATAATACACTCAAGCTCCATCCGCATTATTGCAGATGGCAAGATTTCATTCTTTTGATGGCTGAGCAATATTCCATTGTATATATACTGCATCTTCTTTATTCATCAGTCAGTGGACATTTGGACTGCCTCCATAGTTTGCCTATTATTGATAATGCTGCTATAAACATTGGGGTACATGTACCAGAAATCTGTATTTTTGTATCCTTTGGGTAAATACCTAGTAGTGCAACTTCAGGGTTATAGGATACTTCTATTTTTAACTTTTTGAAAAACTTCCATACTGTTTTACAATCTAGCTGTACAAGTTGGCAATCCCACTAACAGTGCAAGAGGGTTCCCTTCTTTGTATCCTCTGTTGTTTCTTGTGTTGTTAATTTTAGCCATTCTGACAGGCATGAGGTAGTATCTCATTGTGGTTTTGATTTGCATTTCCCTGATGATGAATGATGCTGAGCATGTGTCTTTTCATGTCTGTTGGCCATCTGGATGTTGTCTTTGGAAAAGTGTCTATTCATGTCTTCTGCCCATTTCTAAACTGGATTATTTGGTTTTTGGGTGTTGGATTTAATAAGTTCTTTACATGGGGTACCTGAGTGGCTCAGTTGGTTAAGCGACCAACTTCGGCTCAGGTCATGATCTCACGGTTTGTGGGTTTGAGCCCCGCGTCTGGCTCTGTGCTTCATGTTTTGTGTCTCCCTCTCTCTCTGATCCTCCCCTGCTTATGCTGTCTCTCAGAAATAATTTTTTTTTAATTAATAAGTTCTTTACAGATTTTGGATGCTAACCCTTTATCAGATATGTCATTTGCAAATATCTTCTCCCATTCCGTAGGCTGCCTTTTCATTTTGTTGATTGTTTTCTTCACTGTGCAGAAACATTTTATCTTGATAAAATCCCAATAGTTCACTTTTGCTTTTGTATCCCTTGCCTCTGGCAATGTGTCTAGTAAAAGGTTGCTTCAGCCAAGGTCAAAGAGGTTGCTGCCTGTTTTCTCCTGTAGGATTTTGATGGTTTCCTGTCACACATTTAGGTGTTTTATCCATTTTGAATTTATTTTTGTGTATGGTGTAAGAAAGTGGCCCAATTCCATTTTTTTTGAACCTCACCTTTTATTTTTATTTATTTTATTTTAGAGAGAGAGAGAGAGAGAGAGAGCGCACACACAAGCAGGGTACAGGGGAAGAGAGAGGAAGGGAGGGAGAGAGAAGGAGAGATAAAGTGAGGGAGAGAGGGTATCTCAAGCAGGCTTCATGCTCAGCATGGAGCTAGATGTGTGGCTTGATCCCACAATCCTGGGACCATGACCCGAGCCAAAATCAAGTTGGATGCTCAACCAACTGATTCACCCAGGTGCTCCAGTCCAGTGTCATTCTTCTGCATATTGCTGTTCAGTTTTCTCAACACAATTTGTTGAAGAGACTGTCTTTTCTCTATTGGCTGTTCCTTTCTTCTTTGGCGAAGATTAGTTGACCATATAGTTGTGAGTCCCAAACACACCTCCAAGTAGAACTGTAATGTTGCCCAGCAATTGTACATTTTCCTGGTCTTTTCATTCTCCTAATCTACTACATGACAATTTCACACCTTTTTGTCCTTCAATGTTTGGCTCCACCTCTCCCATTCACATTTTTCAGCCAATGATCTTTTTCACTGAGAAAGTAGAGCAACTAGAGAGGCCTTCTGCAAATTCCCTCCATCACATCAACCAAGTAACAAGCATGGGTTCCTATGTACTCTGCCTTCCCTCCTAATACTCCATGACCTTTTCTGGTGTCTAAATTCCAGCCCCTCTACTAGATCATTCCCATTAGTATAAAATATGCATTATTTATCTTATCATAAGAGTAAACAACGAACAAACCTTCTCTGAGTCTCATTGACCTTTCTATCTATCTACCATTCCATTTCTCTATTACCTGTTAGAACAAAATTCTTCAGAAGAGTCACTTGTATTTCCTGACTCTTAGTCCCTTCTTTCTATCATAACCTTTTGCAATCAGGCTTTTGACCTCATCCACCAACCCAAACTGTACTTGTCAGGGTCACCAAATGACCACCATGGTGGTAAAGCCAATGGTCACTTCAGTCCTAATCTTACTTTATGTACTGATTGCTGCATCATCCTTGAAACACTTTCCTCCACTCGACTTTTAGGAGTCTTTTGGTTTTCTGCCTATGTCATGAGCCACTTTACAGTCCCCTTTGCTGGCTCCTCCTGTATTCAAGTACTAGTCAGTCATTGGTCCTCGGGTCTTCTTGATCTATAATGTCTTTTCAGTGAGCCCAATCAACTTATGACTTTAAAATCCATATGATGGGGGTGCCTAGGTGGTTCAGTCAGTTAAGCATCCAACTTAGGCTCAGGTCATGATTTCGTGGTTTGTGAATTCGGCCCCACATCAGGCTCCCTGCTGTCAACTCAGAGCCTGGAGCCTGATTTGAATTCTGTGTCTCCTGTCTCTCCCTCTCTCTCTCTGCCTTTCTTCCACTTGTGCTTTCTCTCTCTCAAAAGTAAATAAACAAACTTTAAACCTCCATATGATGATGGATATATATCCAAACCTAATATTTCCCCAGATCCCAGACTGCTAGCCAGCCAGTTAAATGTCTGGTGGCATCTCAAAACTCAACATGTTCAAAATTGGCTAGTTATCTTCTCCTCAAAATTTGATCGACCCACACCTTCCACATTTCAGTTTAAGGGAGGTCCATTATCTTGTTGCTTAGGCTAACAAGTTTCAATCATTCTTGACTCCTCTCTTTTTCTTACCCATATTTAATCCTCCTCAAATCCTTGACTTACCTTTCAGAGTACCTCCAGACTCTGTCCATCTTATTTCTGGCTCCACTCCTACCATCCTGGTCCAAGCCACCATCATCTGGCCTCAGTTATTATAACAACCTCCTAACTGTTCTTCTTGCTTCTACCCTTGCCCATCCCTACAGTTTATTAGAACACAGCAGCCAGGGTAGTACGTGTAAAATGTAAGTCAAATCTTGTCCCCTATATACTCAGTAGTTCTGCATTTTACTCAAAATAGAAGCTAAAGTCCTTAAATGACATGTGTGGCCCTAGAAGTTCCAGCCCCCACTTATTTCACACTGTCCTCCCAATGCTCTCTCCACTCCACCCACACTGGTTGCCATGGCCTTTTTTTCAAACCACTAGACATGCCACGGACTCAAGGGCTTCAGATTTGCTGTTCCTTCTGCCTGGACTACTCCTCCCTTTTTCTCCACCTCATATAACTGTGTAATTTACTCTCTTATTAAAGTCATTTCTCCAAAGAAATCTTCCTAGTCACTCAATTACAAACTGCATGCCCCATCATTTCCTATCCTACTTCCCTGCCCAATTTTTCTTCATAGGACTTACAGATTTTGAAAAAACTATAAAACAGGAGCATCTGGTTGGCTGAGTTAAGTGTTCAGCTTCGGCTCAGGTCATCATCTCATGGTTTGTGAATTCAAGTCCCGCATTGGCTTCACTGCTGTCATCACAGAGCCAGTTTTAGATCCTCTGTCTCTCTTTCTCTCTGTCCCTCTCCCATGCTTGCTCACTCTCTCAAAAATGCAAACATTAAAAAAAAAAAAATTTAAAAAAAAAACTAAAGAAAGGAAAAAAACTAGAAAATATATTTATTTTGTATAATATCTGCCTTTCTTTACTTAAATGGAAGCACTGTGAGGACAGGCATTCTGTCTGTTTTGCTCACTGCTGTAAACCTAGTGCCTGGTACATAACAGGTGCTCAGAAAATATTAGTTGGATACGAGTGAATGTGTGCTTCTTTTTAAAGAAAAAGAAAAAAGGTCATTTTCTTTCAAAAGCTGGACTGCTAAAAAATTTTTCAGGGAATTTTAATGTTAATTACACGCCTACACACATTACTCTATTTGAAAGGTATTTTCTAAAAGAATTATAGTAAATATTATTCATTGCCTATAAAAGCCATTCTCTTCTCTTCCCTCCCTGTCACTTTGCTAATACAACTCTGGTTTTGTTTATGATGACACTGTCTTTAGCTCCAGGAGTTTATTCACAATGGGTCTAAGACAGTTATGGCAATTCTAGAAACTCATCTTTTTTCAGTCACTTGGCTCCTTCAGATGTCCATGTAGTCCTACTATACACGAGGAACTCAGCTGGGACACATCTGGGAAACATTCTCCTCTCTAATAAAAAGTTCTTTCAGCCCTTTCTTTCCTACTTTGAATCCCTAGATGTTTGAGGATGTAATGTTTAGAGCTGCAGCAGCAATTTGTGACCATGAGTTGACAAACTTAAGAAAGCAAGACTTCATCCTTGAAGATGGCAGAGTAGAAAGATACAAAACGTCTGAGTCTTTGATGACATCATTGAGTCTCTGGACCAAATCCTGGAACTGTCTACTTTTGGAATTCTCTGTCCCAGACTGTGTCCTCCTTTCCATTATTCTCTGGTGATACTTCATCTTTTGCCCACCAGTACATGTAGTATAAACATTTGGCAAGTGGGTCCAACCACAGTATCTGTGAGGAAACTTTGTGGTACAAACTATTTGCTGTTGAATCACTTTGCAAAAACAGTACAAAATGACTATGTGTACAACTTTCCCGTTTAGGTGTTGTAGCACCGGGCGATGCCTTTGCTTTTCTTTCTACAGCCAGAAGGCCCATTAGGGGCTCTGACCCTTTTCATGTGGTTTTCTCCTGGACACTATTCTTCTTCCCATCTCTAGATAATGGGCTGGACAAGGGAAGTGGGTACCCAATGGGTGCAAGTGTCTAGCAGAGGCCCACCACAAAAAGGAGCCCCAAATATGGTAATGCTACTTTGTCATATTACCTGGAACCAGCCTTATTGGAAGTTCCCATTTTAGGTGTCCACCTTTCAAAACTGAGTTTTACTAAAGCCCTTCTTTGTATTGGTGCTGAAAAACTGCAACTGACAAATAAAGCCTAAAGTAGATTTTTTAAATGCTCATTTGAATAGAACTGACCAAAACAACAACAATAAAGAAAAAGATTAAATGCCCTAGTGTTTTTCTTGCATTATATCTGCATTGTAGACTGCCATTTTGTAAAGTGACTCAGCACTGAGTTGATATGAGTAAGTGCTGATTCTTCTGATTTTCATTGTGTAAATGTCAAGTCATGTGAAAGAAGCAATGACATGAACATTACACTTTCTTTTCCATCACCACCACCCACTGGATTGCAAAAGCCAGGCATTTTCCTCCACAGTTCCTTCTCATGCATCTCTCGTCCTGAAGTCAACGTGAAGTTGGATCCAACCTACTTCCTAACGATATACTTTGCACTACCTGCACTGCCATGATTCTTGTCAAGCCTCCATCCTCTCTCCTCTGGCTCTCCTGGACTGCCCCACAGTCCCATGCCTGTCCTCCCACCTCCCACACTTGCTTCCTTCTAATGCATTCTCCAAGTGGCAGCCAGAGGGATCTTTTAAAATTATAAATCAGAATTGCCACTTCTTGACTTTAAGCCCGTCAGTGACTCTGCCCTAAGAGTAAAATCCAAACTCCTTACTTGGTCTCCAAACCCTGAAATAATCTGATCCTTTCCCTACCCCAGAACCTAATTGCCCTCCTGTCTCCTTCTTGTTCACCATACTCCAGCCATTTTGGCATTCTTGCAGTTTCATGAATGGACTAAGTTCTTTCCTGTCCCTGCTTGGAACTCTGTTCCATTCACTTCTCACCAGAGCTGTCACTCCCTCAGGAAAACCATCCCTCACCACCCCTGCCATCCATATTTGGCTTCTCCTAGGACTCTCACATTGTTCCTTCATACAACTTGGGCCATGTTATTATTTGTGCAATGTATGTTTCTCCTACTCCACTGTAAGCTCCATGGGGCAGAGATCTTGTCTGTCTGGTTGACTACTACATCTCTAACCTCAGACACAGTGCCAGGTTCATAACACTTACTTAAAAATGAATAGATTTGGGGTGCCTGGGTGGCTCAGTCAGTTAAGCTTATGATTCTTGGTTTCGGTTCAGATCATGATCTCATAGTTTCATGAATTCGAACCCTGCATCAGGCTCCATGCTGACAGTGCGGAGGCTGCTTGAGAATCTCTCTCTCCCTCTCTCCCTGCCTCTCTCCCACTCATACTGTCTCTGTCTCTCTCAAAAATAAACAAACTTAAAAAAAATTAAAAATAAATAGATTTGATTTTATCATAGCTCAATTTTTTTTTTACAAGATTACTGATAAGGGTATAATTCGGGAACAGCGAGATAGAAGAGATGTACAGGCAAGTTAGGCAGAAGGGTCACAGAGATGCCATGTCCCCTCCAGGTGTGCCACTCTCCCCAAATCTCCATGTGTTCACCAACCCAAAAGCTCTCCAAATACTGTCCTTTTTATAGAGGTTTCCTTATATCATAGCTCAATCTTACTCTTACCAGTTTTTCAAGGGGAATTTCTTACCCAGAAAATAAAGGCATCATTGATCTTAGATTTTGACAATAACTATTTCTATACAAAACACTTCGTCTACTAAGTTTCCTAGAACCGGAGACTAGGTGAACAGCAAATTATTTTCACTGGTTCAAATGTATAATACCCTTTTTATAAATCACTTTGAAAAAATATATATATTGGAAGATTTTAAGAACAGAGTCTGTAACTATTCCCTCCAGGCTTAGATTCTCACCAAAGCAATACAATCTCGAGTGGTTCTGAGACTTTCCACAATACAATCCCACTGAGACTGTCGACAGCTCTACCTCAGCTTCAGCTCCTTGGAAGCCCTGGCAAAGGTCTGAGTTTACACTAGATTCTGCACCAAGCACACTTCATACAGATCCAATGATCCCTTTTCCAAGGCAGCATTTTCTCTGAGGAAGGGGAGGGTGGGGAGGGGTGTGGGAAGTTGTTGGCATAAAGGGATGAGGAAAAAGAGTCAAGTGGTCCCGGAGATTCAGGAAGACACAACCAATTCTAAGGAGGATGTTACTCAGAATTTGATCAGAGAAGCAGGAGAGTTATACGCTAGGAGATAAACCGTCAGGAGCGATATACAATGAGGAATTTATTTAGGGATTTCACCTTTTGCAATAATGGATTTAGTTGTATAGTCTCTGTAAGACACTGTGTTTGGTGTTAGACCCTAAAGTCATCCACAGGTAGTTGGGAAGGGACGATGTATGTAAAGCAACAGTTCTCATTCACAGCCGATGAATGCTGCCCCATCCCCTTCCCACCCCACTTAGCCCCTGTCCTGGGGACATCTGACAATTTCTGGAGCCAATTTAGGCTGTTAGAACTGCAGGATGGGATACTGGCATCCAGTGGGTAGAGGCCAAAGATGCTGCTAAACATCCTATAATGCACAGGAAAATTCTCCACAATAAAGAATTATCTGAGCCAAATGTCAATGAAAGTACTAAGGTTTGGGGGCACCTGGGTGGCTCAGTCAGTTAAGTGTCTGACTTCGGCTCAGGTCATGATCTCACAGTTTGTGGGTTCGAGCCCCATATTGGGCTCTGTGCTGACATCTCAGAGCCTAGAGCCTGTTTCAGATTCTGTGCCTCCCTCTCTCTCTGACCCTCCCCTGCTCACACTGTCTCTCTCTCTCAGAAATAAAATTAAAAAGCATTAAAAAAATTTTTTTAAATAGTACCAAGGTTTAGAAACTCTGATGTAAAGTGAAGAACAAACTAAAACCTGCAAGTGTAATCCAGAGCCCATGAAGATGGACTAAAACCAATGTCCCTTACTGCTTCCAACTTCCAGGATGCAGTGTCCTGCAGTAGTAGCTGGTGCCTTCTGTCACAGAGCTAGCCATCCATGTGCTTGGCTCAGCCAAAGAAGGATCCAGTGGCAAGTGAAAAAGCTGCAGACCTGTTGCTGTGCTATACCAACGAAATGCGCCAGCAAGCAGCAAAAAGGTGTGAGCCACAGCAGCATGTGGTGCCTCTGTACTGACACTCAAACAATCCCCCAACTCCACCCACTGCAATAAAAGCAATATGGCTGCTGCTCCCGAATTTCGGGCAAAAGGTGTCTTGTGATCCACCTTCGACACAGGGAAGAAAATTCTGGAAAATGTAATTCAATGTTGTCAAGTCAACACTTTATAAAGCTACCACAGGAGATATGTGGAAGTGTACTAGTCAGGGTTTTCCAGAGAATCAGAACCAGTAAGATGGATGGATGGATGGATGGATGGATGGATGGAAGGAAGGAAGGAAGGAAGGAAGGAAGGAAGGAAGGAAGGAAGGAAGGAAGGAAGGAAGGATGGATGTATATATGGATGGATGGATGGATGGATGGATGGATGGGTAGATGGATAGACATACAGATAGATTTCTTATAAGAAATTGGCTCATACAGGGGTACCTGGGAGGCTCAGTCAGTTAAGTGTCTGACTGGCTCAGGTCATGATCTCACGGTTCGTGGTTTTGAGCCCCACATTGGGCTCTGTGCTTACAGCTAGCTCAGATCCTGAAGCCTGTTTCAGATTCTGTGTCTCCCTCTCTCTCTGACCCTCCCCTGCTCATGCTGTCTCTCTCTCTCTCTCTAGAAATAAATAAAAAAAAAAAACAAAAAAAAAAAGAAATTGGCTCATACAATTATAGAGGATGACAAGCATCAAGATTTTTAGTCAGCAAGACCCAGGAGAGCTGATGGTGTAAGCTCCAGTCTAAAAGCCTGTGGCCCAACCAAGTTGAAATATAAAACTAACCATCCCAAATTGCTTAAAGCATCTCCCAGATTGTGTATCAGTACAAACAGGGAGCTGGAACAGGGAGCCTCCTCTCTCTCTAGACCTCCTCAGAACCTTGAGTTTGCTCTATTATTAGGAATTGCGTTGTTCATCAGACTTCTAAAAAAAGATTCTGGTTCTCTTATGTCAACATCTTAAACCTTCCCTGGAATATTCCAGAAATAACCTCCAATGATGTTCTGTTAAAATGAAAAACAAATTGGTCTCTTCCCTCTTTAGGAATAGAGTAAGAAATTTAAAAAAAGAGTTAAACCTTTAAGAATAATCAATTCTTCAGGTCACTTTTCACATTCAAAACACAATAGTTAAGCAGCAAAATAATAAATCCTAAAATCTGAAGCAGCAGGAATCTACAGGAGGGGAAAGAGCAAACCTCTGGCTCCACTCTAATGACAACAGTTATCACCATATTCAACTGGAGGTAAAAAGCTTATGGAGATAAAAGTCCCCGGGAAAATAAAATCATTGCTTCCCTGCTTTTTATGAAAGAGAAAAACAGAACTTTTCTGAACTTCGCTGTTTACCAAGAAAAACCATATTATTTCAAAGAGTTTTTTAAAATAATATTACATTCAATAGGTCAAATAAAGAACCAAAGCCTCAAATTCTGAAAATTTCCTTTTTCCATGAGTAATTTCTGACATTACTGTGCACCTTAAAACCTGAAGTTGTCTTCTGGCAACTCCCTAGTATCCGATTGGGCTCTACCCAGGATCTACTATCTAGTACCTGTGAAGAAACTACCACCAGGAAGAAATGTTCTCAAATCCAATTTCCACAAGAGCCAGGTAAATGAATAGGAGAACACTGAAGCTTCCATTTAAGGGGTGTCTATCATAAGAAGTAGCCAAGAAAACAGGTGAAAGTCCTGACTGAATTAGTTTCAAAATAATTTCAAATGCCTCTGGTTTTAGGGAAAGAAAGAGTTCAAGAAAGGTCTTGACATATCTCCTACATAAGGTTATCCAAAAATGCTGGAGCAAGAATGAGAACCAGTTGGAAAACTAGGGGGTTAATTTCTGGCTCTGCCATATGAGCTACATGACCTTGACAGGGAGAAGGAGTGCTATGGATTAGACTGTGACCCTCCTGACTAAATTCATATGGTGAAGTCCTAATTCCCAGGGTGATGGTAATTGGGGACGGGCCCCTTGGGAGGTGATTAGATTTAAATCAGGTCATGAAGGGGGATCCTTATGATGGGATTAGTGCCCTAATAAGAAGAGATGGCAGAGTTTGCTCTAGCTCCCTTCCTCCCACCTCCCCCTCCCTTCCCTGCTGCTCTCTCTCTCCCATGTGAGAACACGGCAAGAAGGCGGCTGCCTAACCCTCCTACATTGTTGGTGGGAATGTAAAAGGGTGCAGCCCCTCTGGAAAACAGTGTGGAGGTTCCTCAGGAAACTAACAATAGAACTCCCCTATGACCCAGCAATAGCACTGCCATCAATTTACCCAAGGGATACAGAAATGCTGATGCCTAGGAGCACATGTACCCCAATGTTCATAGCAGCACTCTCCGCAATAGCTAAAACATGGAAAGAGCCTAAGTGTCCATCAACAGATGAATGGATCAAGAAGATGTGGTTTATCTATACCATGGAATACTACATGGCAATGAGAAACAATGAAATCTGGCCATATGTAGCAACATGGATGGACCTTGAGGGTGTTATGCTGAGCGAAATAAGTCAGGCAGAGAAGGACAAATATCATATGTGTGCACGTATAGGAGGATTAGGAGGAACTTAACAGAGGACCAAGGCGGAGAAGAAGGGCGGAAATGCGCGGGAAAGGAGAGAGGCAAACCATGAGAGACTCTTGAATGCTGACAAAAACTGAGGACTGATAGATGTGGGGGGGAGGAGGGGTGGGCATGGAGGAGGGCACTTGTGGGGATGAGCACTGGGTGTTATGCGAAAACTAATTTGACAATAAACTATTTGTAAAAAAAAAATTTTTTTAATTAAAAAAAGAAGGCTGCCTACAAGTTTAGAAGAGAGAGTCCCAACCATGCTGACACCCTGACCTTGGATTTACAGTCTCAGAGCTGTGAGAAAATAAATATTTATTGTTTAAGCCATCTAGTCTATAGTATTTTATGACAGCCCCAAGCTGACTGATATAGGGAGGCATCCAACTTCTTTGAGCTTCAGGACTGTGTTTGTAAAATGAAGATAATGATACCTAAGCCATGGGTTTATTGAAAGAGTTAGTGGAATGTTATGAGAGCTTTTAAAAAACAGAGAATAGTACAACTGCATGGTCTTGTTCCATGATTACTTATATAATAACTAATATATTTTAAATTTTTTAATTTGGTGGTTGAAACAACTGTATTAGATATATAAAACAGACAGAATGCTTATCTTGATGTGAAGAATTGGACACTATATTGATAATTGTTGAGGCTGGGTCATAGGGTTTGTTATGCTGTGCCTTCTACTTTTGTCTATATTAGAAATTTTTCATAATAAAGAGTTTATAAAAAGGAATGGAGTAGAGCTAGGAGATACTGTCACTTTGGTCCTACCCACTAAACCCTGCTAATCAAGTTGTATTCTGTCACTATTCCACATTGTTCCATGTCGTTAATAATTATGATGATAATTACAATAATGATAGTAGCTGCCATTAATTGAGTCCTTGCTGTGTGCCAGGAACTGTGCTAGGGCTTTGTAAGTTTCATGTCTTTACAAGAGCCCTAAGATGGAAGCTTTGTTTCTGCTCACATTTTACAGATGATGAAACTGAGGTGCAGAAAGCATAAGAGACTTGTTTAAGGCCATGCGACACTATGAAACTGTAGGGGAAGAAAACTATCTTTCCTTCTACGATTTTAGATTCTCAAGTGGGTCTCTGTAAAAGAAAAAAAAAAAGACAGATTAACAAGAGAAAAGCATACAAATTTATGTAAGTTTTATGTGACACAGGAACCTTCTATAAGGAAATGAGGACAAAAGAAGTGGTTAAGCCTGAGGGCTTTTAAAAAAGCTCAGTTGGATGAAGAGAGGAAAGTTATGGGGAAATGTGGGTGAGCTAAGTGTGGTAAAGTGGGGGGAACTTAGTTCTGTTTGTTCAGTTTCTTCTGGGTGTCCCTCTATCTTAGAGATAAGGATGCTCCCTTCTTCCAGGAATAGGGAAGGCATCTCTCACATGAGAGTCTTATGATCTGTTTCAGGGAAAGGTCAGAGGGTTCTTCTTGCACTTGCCATTTCTCATATTCCTTCACTTTAAAATATTCAATGCACAAGATACTGTATTTTGGGGAAGTTGTCCTGAACCCTGTCAAAGCCATGTGGCAAATGCTATACTAGAGAGAAAGAGAAACGATCTGTGTGCTTTGAAAGCACAAGGGAGGCGGCCGTTACTTTCAAAGGGTGGCAGGGTGGGGGCAAGGACTTTAGAAGGACTTCATAATGAGAGAGATTCAGGCTGCAAACTGAGAAACCAATAAAAAGAAGAGAATAGAAAATTCTTTCAATCAGAGAGAATATGAAGAGTGACAGTTCAGTGTGAGAAAGTGTACAACACGTTCTGGGTGGTCACAGGCGTCAGGGGCAGCGAGGAGCTTGGGATGACACCAGGGATGGGACAGACGGTAAAGGCAGGTGGGTCCTGGGAGCCGACAATGGTCTCTAATTAACAGAGGCTGGGCCTGTGGGCCCAGGTCTGAAGATGGGCCAGCAGAAGACCTGACATAACCCTCGATGACTTTAGCCTGTCTTCTATTTGAGGAGGTCCTGACATATCTCCTACGTAAGGTTATCCAAAAATGCTGGAGCAAGAATGAGAACCAGTCTACATGCATCAAGTGTTTCTGACCCAGCACTGGCCTACTCTGTCAGTCCTGTGTGGCACACAGAGCCAGAAAGAAACACCCAGCTGTAACAGAACAAAAATACAGGTGTTTTTTTTTTTCAAGTAAACACCTTCACTTCACCTCACCTGAACTCATATTGCATACTTCATTTTGTCTCACTCACCAGAAATTGATCCAGGAATGTAGGAATTTACTGATAAGATGTTTCAGTTGGAAGGAAAGCTGAACTCCACAGTCTTTTGTCCTCTTTTATCATTTTTTTTTTTTTTTTAAATCATGAGGGTCATTTCTTAAGGGGAAACTCAACCAGGGTATGTATTCCTGCCTAAAGGGGTAAGAAAAATGTTGAAGTTCAGAGTTTCTGTATTAAGTTTCAAAAAATCAGTGTCCTATCCCAGATTCTGGAGTCCAACTATTTAAGCAGGAAGTTTTTGGTTTGCAATTTCCCACTTCCTTGAGCTAAGGGGAGACTCACAGTTTAAATAAGAAATTCTCATAAAAACACTCAATGTATTTTTTTTATACATGGGTTTGAAGAAAGGGACTAGAAGATACCACACATCTTCAATTTATATATAATAAAATGCCATTGCTAATATTACCAAGTAATCCCTTTTTCCTTGCAATATCATAATGAATTATATTCACCTAGTGTTCAGATTCTGAATCCCAAGTGCACAAGTGACAGTAAATGAACTCTGCTAATTAATCCTGGCATCTTATGTGAGAAATTTAGAATTAGAGGAACTGAGATTTGCCTTGTAAGTGAATTCAGAGCAGACCAAAGGAAGACACTTCTGTTTCCATTTGCTGCTGCTCTAAAAATTTACAGGAGAAAAGGCAAGAAGCTGCTGTGTCCTTGTCTGAAGAACACCTCAGGCATAAGGCAACTCTGGACTGTGCAGAGCCTGTGCCTGAGGCCCTTTCAAACTGTTCCTCCCTGTGCTGACATCCCTCCAAAGTGTAAGCAAGACCACCACAGTGAATAACTCCTGGAGGTATAGGAGTGAGATCTTCTCCTCAGGTATTAGCTTCATCCTCAGCCAGACTAGTTCATTGACCATGGAGTGAAAGAAGGAAGTTTTCATTCTCCTCCCCCTTTACTGTTCAAATAATTACTCTGGCTTCGGAAACACCCTGTGGATTGTTAATCTTACAGACACCGGACTTTTTCCCTGCCTTGAGGTGAAATGTCCAGTGGGATTCCAGTGGTGATGACAGAAGAGAGCATTCATCAGACCCCCCTCACCCCCCTTTACAGGCACCCACTGCCAACTAAACCAAAGGCAAGTCTTTCCAAGTTCTCAGAAGCTACCTGTGCCACTCAACTTAGAGGACTGCAGAGGCCCTCTTTTGTCAATGGCTGCTCAGTAATGATGGAGTTAGGATGGCTAGCCATTCTCCTCCTTGGAAAAAGTGCCCCCGAACACATTACTCTAAGGCTACTGTACAAATGGTCCATTTTTCTCAGAAAAAAAGAAAAAAATCCAGCTCTTGTCATGATAGCCTTAACTAGAATCTTGAAATCTGAGATTTTAAAAGGCTCTTTCAAGATTATCTCACGTAGGCATGCCATCTTACAGATGAGGAAACGGACTCAGTAAGGCCACATGATTTACATAAAGCCCTCCAATTAATCAGAATCCCCTGGAACTGGAACAGAAATCTCCAGGTACTGGTCCAGTCCTTCTGGGGTTCAAGGCAATATGTTGGCAAGAAGCAGAGCTATGGGATTAATATGGCTCATTTTCCCTGAACAATTTTTAAGCAATAATAATCTATAAAACATTATTTTATACTAAAGTATACATATTATTTTTTTTTTATTAAAACAAAGTGCTCTTCAAGGAAATTTCAACCTTGTGGTAGTGTTTAGGGCTATGTTTCCAAGCCATAAACACTAGACTGTGCCATCAGTAAGGCAGCCACTAGCCACATGTGGCTGAGCACTTGAAATATGGCTGGTAGAAGCTGAGATATGCTGCAAGTGTAAAATACACACCTGAATTGAAAGGCTTAGTTCAAAAAAGGATAAAACTTCTCAATTTCTTGAGAAATAGTTGTTGAAATATTAATAATATTGTTAAAATAATATTTAGATATGTTGGTTTAAGTAAAATACATTATTAAAATTAATTTCAGGGACACCTGGGTGGCTCAGTTAGTTACGTGACCAACTTCAGCTGGGGTCACTATCTCACAGTGACTTTGAGACTCATATCAGGCTCCGTGCTGACAGCTCAGAGCCTGGAGCCCGCTTCTGATTAGGTGTTTCCCTCTCGCTCTCTGTCCCTCCCCCACTCGTTCTCTCTCTGCCTCTCAAAAAAAAAAAAAATGAATAAATGTTAAAAAAAAAATCTTTTTTAATAAAATTAATTTCACCTGCTTCTTTTTCACTCTTTTTTAAGAGTTGCTACTAGTAAACTGGAAATTACATTTGGGGCTTGGGTTATACTTCCATGGACAGTGAGTGGACTACAGGGTAGATATTAGGGCTGTTCACAGTTGGGTTTCCTTCCTTCTGGGCACAGGTAGGATTGCAGGTCTCTGCCCCTTTGGAAATTAGGTGTGGTCACATAGTTTGTTTAGGCCAATGAAATGTGAGTGGAAGAGACATGTGCTCTTCTGCACAATGCATTTAATTGTGCATGCAAGACTCCACAGTGCCCTAAGAAACTGTGGAGGTGAAACTGTGGAGGTGAGCATGGAGACTGAGCTGCTGCTGTACTGACTGCTAGCTGAGACTGTTGCTGACTCACCGAAGATATGGAATGTGAGCTCAAAATAGACTTTAAAAGAAATAAGCAATCGAGATTTCGGGATTGTTCATTCCTGTAGCATAACCTATTTTTAAATATAGCTTTCTGGTGTGAAGGTGTGCAGAGAAGGAAACCACAGCAGCACTGCCCAAACTTGCTTAACTGCAGAACACTTCTTCAAGTTTAATTTACTGGCAGAATATTAATTAGAAGTCATGAAATATAATGTATAGGCTGTATTAGTGAAGACAGAAAAAAATAGATCACACAGATCAACTAATTTGGCTAATGATCAAAATTTGATTTGCATGTCTTATTAGTCTTAGAATAAGACCCAAAATAAGTCATTTTTATGTTAAGAATGAACAAATCGAGACCATTTCTTTGACTTCTCAAAATCAATTTTGTTTCATCCAGATTTTCTTATGTGACTTTTTAAAAGTTGTGAGCCTGCTTCATTTAAAATATTTTTTAATTTTTTCTTAAATGTTTTATTTATTTCTGAGAAAGAGAGAGAGAGAGACAGGATGAGCAGGGGAAGGTCAGAGAGAGAGGGAGACACAGAATCTGAAACAGCTCCAGGCTCTGAGCTAGCTGTCAGCACAGAGCCCGACGAGGGGCTCAAGTTCATGAGCTGTGAGATCATGACCTGAGCTGAAGTCAGATGTTTAACCAACTGAGCCACCCAAGCACCCCTGGGAGCCTGCTTAACATCAGCAACAAGGTTGCTGATCAAAGAGCATATAGTCTATGCTTAAATTTTGCCTTTAATACATTATAATGTAAAAAAATTCATTTTCCTGAAAACGAAGAACAATATTATTAGTGTGCTTTGCTATATTTGGGGACTACTGAAGCAGGCTTCTCTAAAATTCAATTATTTCATCCTGAATAGCTCACTTCCTTCTTTTTGTAGAAAACAAAGTGTGATTTTTCATTTTCACTTTGAAGCATTTCACTTTTTGCTTGTTTATTTTTTAATTTGTAAAAAAATTTTAAATTTTTGTTTATTTTTGAGAGAGAGAGAGAGAGAGAGAGAGACAGCACAAGCAGGAGAGGGACGGAAAGAGAGGGAGACACAGAATCCGAAGACAGGCTCCAGGCTCTGAGCTAGCTGTCAGCACAGAGCCCAATGCAGGGCTGAAACCCACGAACCATGAGATCATGACCTGAGCCGAAGCCAGATGCTTAACCGACTGAGCCACCCAGGCGCCCCATTTTTTGCTTGTTTTAGACTGACAAAGTTTGTGAGCTACTAAAATTGCTTTTTGTTTAAAACTGTCTTTTTTCAATTTTAGATCCGCAGAAAATACGTTTATAAAGTATAAATATTTTACATACAATTAAAACTGAGTATTACAAATTAACTTTTATCGAGATATATCACAGCCTTTTAGAATGATTTTTAGTTACCATGAGGTTATCACCACTAATTTCAGGATATTTTCATCACCCTAGAAGAAAACCGTATTCCCATTACCAGCCGCTCCCCACTTCCCTCAACCCCCAGCTCCCGGCAACCACTAATCTGCTTAGTCTCCATGGGTTTGCCTTTTCTGGACATTTCTTATAAATGGTACTTAAGCAATATGTGATCTTTTATGTCTAGCTCATTCACTCAGCATGATGTTTCCAAGGTTTATCCATGCTGTAGCATGAATCAGTGCTTCATTCCTTTTTATGGTTCAATAATATTCCATTATATGAAGAATATATCACTTTTTGTTTATCCATTCAAAAGATGATGGACATTTGTGTTGTTTCCACTTTGGGCTATTATGCATAATATTGCTATGGGCATTCATGTACCAGCTTTTATGCAAAAATATGTTTTCAGTTCTCTTGGGTCAAATTAAGATTTTAAGACAAAAGATATTTTTTAAGATAAAATACGTAACACAGACCTGGGTAAATTCAAAGTGCAGATTGAACATTCTCATCTGTGCATCAGCGAGAAGTAACTTTCTAGATAATAAGGACATGCTGGGAGATTTCCAGCTGGACTTTTTGGGTCCTATCTTTATCTAAGCAGGAGCTTTCTCTTCAAGCCCCCATAACTACAGTACCCTCTACTAGGAGTCCACACCCTACCCTGTAATCCAGGGAGTTCCTGAGAATCTGTGCTGTTATCTACTTGTGGTGAGTCAGAGAGGAGCCCTGAACAAAATCTCAGGGCATAGATGGCCATCACTCCTGCTGGATGATCGGCAAGCACTGTGCTGATGACTATCAGCAGTCCTCTCTGCACCACAACAGGCAACACCGATGAGCCTGTGCTTGGCTTCTGGAGGTCCTCCTTGGGACCAGAAATACGTCGTGCTGATTATGGTGCCGGCTTACAGTCTCTTGCTCTGTATGCTGCACCCGCTCAGATGGCTCCTCCCAGGCCTTCCCAATATATTTCTCCCATCCCATGAGTTCTTTTTATCTAGGCTGCCTTTCATTACCTCTATAATTATCTACCTTTCACCGGTAAATTTTGAATTCAAGACTCAAATATGCCTTTATTTTCTTGTCTTCAGTGCCTCTGTCCACGCACAGAAAGTGACTCATCATGTCTGGCTGCCTGGGTTGAGGAAAGAGGTGAAAGGCCCAAATGAAGGGATTTGATTTTAAAATACAACTTCGAAAAATAAAATTTTAAAAAGTACAACTTTGGAGTAGAAAGAAGGAAGTGAGGAGAGCGCCAATAGATTATTCTCAACATTATCCCTCAATAGCAGTGTTCTCAGGAATGCCATACCATTTCTTAATGATAAATTATCCCATGATACTACCGGTTTGATTTTTTTCTTAAATATTTAAAAAGAAAAAAATTCACTAGTATCAATTTTCTCCCCACTGAATACTACTGATGCCTGGCACAACCTTAGGCCTCTGTGGGACCCAGTTTTGGAAATGAGGCACCCCAAAGCATGTAACCACAAAGCATCTATTTTGAGCTTAATAACATTAAATGTGCTCAATTAGTCCTAGTTGAGAAGTCAGAATAGCTAGGCTATGTTCAAGAAACAAATGACTCCAAACTTAATTGGATCATAATGAGGGCTTATTTCTTACATAGCGTTGTGCCCATTTGGGTCTGCTCTGGCTGTTCTGCATTAACTTCACTCCTAATCCCCACAGACTAAGCAGCCACTATCTGGAACATTGCCAGCTGGAGGAAAGAGAGCAGTGGAAACCTCACACTGTCTCTTTGCCTTCCCTACAAGTGACACGCATTACTTCCTCCTACATCTCATTGACAAAAGCAAATCACATAGTCATGCCCAAGTTCATACTGGGACCACATCTCCTGGTCAAAGCCATCTCATTCTAGCCCACCATCTCTCTCTAAGTTTGAATCTCAGAAAGTAGGGATTGGGGTGTCAGACTTTTCCCTCTGAGAAGGCCCTTGGTCCTTATACAAATTGTATTCCCTCCTCTTTAGCAATGGGTACATTATTCTATTGACTTTCTACTCCCTACTCAGAGGCAATGTCAAGGTCAGGAGAGCCATTTCAGCAATGGGCTACATAGCTAGATCTGATTCCAGGCCAGGTCCTGGAAGACTCCAGAAGTCTGAGCCACCATTTTCCTCCTGTTCATGATTTACTCCACTATAGTGATGTTGACTAGTTATAAAATAGAGGAAGTGCCATATCTTGAATATAAAACCATATGATTAACTAGTTTCAGCAGAAGTAATAAGTTGACAGCATTCAGGAAGTTCTCTTGAACATATACGTTGGTATTTATATATTTATTCTAAATTTAAAACCCTTCCTTTCTTTGATCACTGCATCATTTAAGATTACATTCACCTGCAAAAAACAGAAAAGCCCCAAAATGACTTAAATAACTAGTATTTAAGGGAGTCTGTTCTTTTTCATGTAATGTGATGTTTTTAAGTTAAGCGAAACCAGTACTGAAGCCCAGTGATGCTATCAAAGACCCAGGCTCTCTCTTTTTTCTACTACTCCATCTTTAATGTAATGACTTCCATGTCCATGCCTGTCAGTTCATTGTTCTCCAGTGGTTGCTGCCCCTCCAAGCCTCATGACCATGTCCCAAAAGGAAAAGAGCAAGGGACAAGGGACAAGAGAAAGCATGGGGCTTTCTCTTCAGGAGGCTTGGCCTTTTGATTTAGGAAATGACACACCAGGACCTTCCCCTCAAGGGCTTCTGGCTGTATTTCACTGACCTGAAATGTTTTTTGGCCCTCTAGCTATAGTAGAGGCTGAAAAAGAAGGTAAATAAAGGAGAAGGTTGGAGATTGAATTTGGGTCAGCCAACCTACAACATCTGCCACAATCCCTCCTTGTGAAGTTTTGACCACTGTCTCAGTCTGGTTTATATGACCACCACAATGCCACCCATTTCTGTGCCCAAAGTAAGCATTTATATTCACTACATGATGATATTTTTGGGAGTGGTTGGTGTTCCAAGCTTCCTTGTTTGATGCCTCTGCAGTCCTTCCTTGGTGAATACCCTGTTGCCAGTCGGTTTTCATCCAAGTGTGTATAAGCCATATTACTCTTTGATGATCAAAATTATGCAAATAACTACATGTTTGCTTTCAGTTAGATCTCAGAGACACCAGTAGGTATTAATCTGACCTGTCTGAATTTTCACCATCCTTGTATTTTTAATTCTATTCTTAGTTCAAGTCCCATTTTCTTCATATGGAGATAAACTTCTAAAATACTAATTGAACCTGATCACACTTAAATATTCTCAATTTTACTCCTCACTATTTGGCTTCCTAACATGTACCATATAACCCATGTGAAGGGCTTGATATTAACAAGGCAGGGAAAATGTCTATTCTCTGTTCTTCAGAGAAATGGGTGTCTCTAGTTAGGTAAACAAGGAAGACTGTAAGTGTTTCTTTCCTAAATAAAAAATGTTTCAAAATAATTTGCTTGTCTTACTTACTATGGTCTTCCAGTCAAAAGTAGTATAATCATTAGTTGTAAAAACAGTAGCACACTTTCAAAAGGGGGAGAACAGATAAACACCTATAAATTCAAATAGTCTGTGTGCTGAAGCCAATAGTAAACAAAGGTTGAGGAAAGGGCAAAGACAATATAATCACTGTTAGAGTACCCATCACCAATATTCTTTAAATTTAGTAAGAAGCAGGAAATCATAGGGAAGAAAGGAATTCATATCTCAGTCTCAAACAAAAATCTACATACATATTTAAATATGAGTGTTCCATCTATTCAATGTAACAGAGTTATCTGCAAGATGTCCCCACCTGATTCTTACAGCACCATCATTCCCCTTCCAAATCTTGGGTGGCTTCCAACAGACACATCGATGGTTGTGTTGAAAATAGTAAAGAGAGAGCATTTCAGGATGTCTATCTCTCTATCATCTATTGGCCTTCAAAGCTCCTCAAAGGACAGCTGCTGTCCTTAGAGCTATTACTTAAGGGAGGAAAGAAATCCCAGAAATAGAGAGGAGACAAAAGTGGCCATTTAATTATGAGTTGAGAAGCTCCAGAAGATTCTGAACAATGGTAGCTAACCATGATGTCCAGAGAGGTTGCAAACACAAACTGAGGTTTTATTCCTGACATCTTCTCTGCCACTTCTCCCTCCTCACCAAAAATATACAGTAAAAAGAAGAAAAATAGATTTTGAAATTTCGATTATAGAAAAAACACCTAAGGTAGAAAATACTCTCCATAGAAAATTTGAAGATAAAACAGATATGGAATCAATATGCAACCTTATATATACTTAAGATGAGAGGAGCACTTAGGCAGTGAGCATAAATCTGCCCATGCCAAAGGATACAGTCTTCTAAAGTTTCCAAACTCTGCCCAAGCATTATTTGCAGGTCTAATTTATAATAACATTACAAAATGACATTCGGGAGCAAAACAATGGTTCAACAAGCCAATTGTTTTCTCCCTGTTGATATGCAGTCTTTTTCTAGGGGAGTCTAGTTAAGCTACATGACCTCAATCTCAGAGACTAAGAATATATTTGTAACTAATATCTCCATCTTTTCTTTAGTAATGTATTTTTATAAACTTAACATCCATAATACATTCATATCATAATGAATACATAGTCACATTACATAGAATATACATATAAAATTCGTATTATATAATACATAAATATAACTGTTAGTAGCCTATTGACATCACATGAATACTATGCATAACACATTCATATATATTATTTAGAACCAATACCAATAGATAATATGTTCCGTAGCTATGAATACATATACCCATCTTGTTATGAACACCTAGATTAATATGTTCTATATATGCCACCAGATCAGTAAGATTTAAACTTAAAAATTAGATCAAAGGCAATCATAGTTGAGTGTTTAAGATAAAAAGTATGGGGGATATTGGGCAACTGCATTATATTAACACAGTTTTGTAATGCACACACAATTAAAGGATTTATGCATTCATCATTACTCACCATCATAAGTTCTGATACTTATATAAAGTGAAAGTAGGAATTATAAAACAAAGATCCTTAAAATTAAGGCTGGATTTATAGACACAGGTACAATCAGAGCTTCAAGGAATTTTTTGAAGCCTCTAGTACACCTCCTTATTTTATAGAAAAGGAAATCAAACTCAGAGAGGCACTGATTTCCTTAAAGCCACACAATAAGCTAGTAGAAAAGCTAGAACTAAAACGTAAAGGGAATTTTTTGCTATTTGTTTCCACTTGTAGTCAAATGCTCTTTCTACAACACCATAAATTTAGAAACTCAAGAATGTATTCCTGCAACTTGTTTCAGAATGGAATAATGAAAACTTTTCAAGTCAGAGACTTCTGGCTGTCCTCCAATAATCATGTTCCCCTCCTTCCATAGTGAAGGAATCCTCATTTTGGGTGGGTACATGCTTGACCACTATGCCACCTCCTGTCACAGCATTCCTTACAGCTAGATGTGACCATATTACCAAGAGACAAGTGTCCTATGGCAGCTTCTGGAAGTTTCCTTAAGAGCCAGCTGACATTCACTTGCTTCTCTTCTCTTCCTCCTTTTTTTTTTTCTGGTGAGAATGCAGACAAGATGGATGGAATTGGAGCCTCCATCTCGGACCACAAGGTACCATTGAGACTAAATGTCACACACTTACCAGTCCCAAGCAGCCCTAAGTCATGGTGTCCTTCCTTGGGCCATATCTGCCCTAAACTGCCTATCTCCAGACTTATATGAGAAAAAAAAATCATCTTTGATCTTATTTATGCCACTATTGTTTTGAGGTAGTAATTCAGACAAACCTAACCCTGATATACAGTTGAAATATTTAAACAATTTCTCCATATTTTCAGGTTCCCTTTCTGGGTGATCTGACTTTTCCCCATTTCCATCACAGCCCTAGGAAAGGAAGGCAAAGCTTCTGGAAGAAGGAAGAGGAAGTTGGTAAGACAAAGAAATGAAAAGGTAGCCCTTTTTGCAACAGGGAATAAAAGCTATGAGAGTGGTGTATCCTGACATCTCCATTCCAGGTCAAAGCCCCAGCAGGGCGCCTGGGTGGCTTAGTCGGTTAAGCGTCCGACTTTCGCTTAGGTCATGATCTCGCGGTTCGTGGGTTCGAGCCCCCGTCGGGCTCTGTGCTGACTGCCAGCTCAGAGCCTGGAGCCTGTTTTGGAGTCTGTGTCTCCCTCTCTCTCTGACCCTCCCCTGCTCACACTGTCTCTCTCTCTCCTAGAAATAAATAAAAATTAAAATTAAAAAAAAAAAAAGCCCCAGAGGGCCAGGATATGTCACAGGAAAGGAGGCAAAGCCCAAAACCAAGGGGTTCTGAAAAGAGTGGCCTCATAGGTGGACTGGTGGGTATATGGTGAAAAAGCCAGGCTGGACAAAGGGAAGGAATGGGTCAACTCTGAGTGCTCCCTGAGCCAGCCTGCTCCCTCTCCCCTTGCTATGCTTTGTAGTGTGGGCTGCAGTGGGGCTCGCAGAGCTGTGTTGGGGTGGTGCTGCCCAGACCAGCCACTGCGTGAATCTTGGACCCAGGATCGCAGGCTAGTGAGGGCTCACATGGGGCTAAGTAACTGGGGAATCATGCCTGCATGAGGACCAAAACAGAGCAGCCTCCACGGGCCTCCAGAGTAGAGAGGGCCTGGCGGGCCACACTGCGGGCACCATTCTGGAGGGACCAGCATTGATTGGATATCCTTCCCCTGCAATGAGAGACCTTATAAAATCTCCATCTATCAGCTGCCATTTTTTATTGCAACTGGAAGAAGATTTAGTCTGATCTTGACGCACAAATCGAATGAATTCACCCCAGAGGGGTCCATTAACACCAGAAGAAATATAAGTATTACTGACAGGCCAGATTAGAGTTTGCTCGCCCTTATTCACAGCCTCCTCTACCCACCACAACCTTTGACCCCATGGGGGCCTGCTGAAGAAAGTTAAACTTAAGGAAGCTACCTTTTCTTTGCACATCTGAATGTTACATGGTTGAAAATTAGACCCTGGTAACCCTAATATCAACAGCAGTGGATTTTTAAAGATGAGAAATCTGTGTTTAAAGATGCCAATCCAGGGGCACCTGGGGGACTCAGTTGGTTAAGCATCTGACTTTGGCTCAGGTCATGATCTCATGGTTCATGAGTTTGAGCTCTGTGACAGTCTCTGTTCTTACAGCTTGGAGCCTGGAGCCTGCTTCAGATTCTGTGTCTCCTTCTCTCTCTGTCCCTCCCCTGCTCATTCTCTGTCTCTCTCTCAAAAATAAATATTAATAATTTAAAAAATAAAAATGCCCATCCTGTGATAAGAAGGTGTGGTATTTATATAACATCATGTCCTAAAGCACTTTGCTAAAACAATAGTGTTTATTTACTTGGTACAAGAGTGAAATTTTTTATGGCCTTAACGTGAATTCTTAAGTGGCGATTGTTTCTGCTTGGCATCAAAACAAAAAATGTATTTCCCTTATTGTTATTTTGATTACATCTGCAGTCCAGTTGCAACATCTGGAATGTGTTGAATCTAGCTCTTTTTACAAACAAAAAGAATTCTAATATTAATTTTGTTTTTTAAAGAAATGGATATTTACTTAAACTGGAGCTGTTTGATATAAATGTTCAGAGTGTTAGGAAAAAAACAGATTTGTCTAATTTGTGGCTTGAAACAAAAGCTTTTGTGATACTGGATTCTGGGGGAATTTTGTTTTTACTTGTCAGACTTTGCACAAATGCCCATTAAACATCTGAATGATCTGCTAACAAAGTAGAATTCCTTTTAAACAATGAGCAGAGATGCAAGAAAACACTAATGATGTTAGACTAAAAACATAGCCAAGCAAGCAGTCTTCTGCTCATTTTAAAATCATGTTTTAAATTAAGTAGGGAAAAAAGAAAAATAAATTAATTAAATAGGAATGTTCTTAAGTTAAGGGAAAATTTATAATTTAGTACTGTGAATTAAAAATCATGCTAAACTTTCCTATGAGATTAATATTATTCTAAATTAAAAAGAGATTAAAATCTGAATTTTATATTATACAATGAAGGCCAAAATTATACTGTTAGACAAAAAAAGGAAATTAATAAACATGTACTAAATAGCCCAATATATTTTTCCCTTATTGCCTTTTTTGAAATTAACTTATTACCTCTTATAGGTAACACAACTACTGTTTTTATATTGAAATACATCTCTTTATTCTTCTGTCAATTTACTATATTTTAAAAGATCTTAAATTTATCAAACTGGCAATCTGGAACTGCATTTCACTAATCTGAGGGATAATACATCATGATAGGTCTCTTTTTATCTACTTCTGGAAGAGTTAAAAATATTAACTAAAAAGAATAGCAACCAATCAACCAATCATTCCACAGGTATTAAGGGAGCTTATCATATTTTTAGTTAATATGTAGTTTAAGAATTGGGGCGCCTGGGTGGCTTAGTCGGTTAAGCGTCCGACTTTCACTTAGGTCATGATCTCGCGGTTCATGGGTTCAAGCCTCACGTCAGGCTCTGTGCTGACTGCCGGCTCAGAGCCTGGAGCCTATTTCAGAGTCTGTATCTCCCTCTCTCTCTGACCTCCCTCTCTCTCTCTCTCTCCTAGAAATAAATAAAAATATTTAAAAGAAAAATAGTAGTTTAAGAATTATGAGAAACAAAGTACACAGTTGATTTCTGCCTTAAGGAATTTATACATTATGTGCAAGAAAAGACTAACATGGGGGCGCCTGGGTGGCTTAGTCAGTTAAGCGTCCGACTTTCGCTTAGGTCATGATCTCACGGTTCGTGGGTTCGAGCCCCGCGTCAGGCTCTGTGCTGACTGCCAGCTCAGAGCCTGAAGCCTGTTTTAGTCTGTGACTCCCTCTCACTCTGACCCTCCCCTGCTCACGCTGTCTCTCTCTCTCTCCTAGAAATAAATAAAACATTAAAAAGAAAAGACTAACATGTATGAAACCATTAAAAAAAAGAATAGGCCAGTAAATATAATAGTCATTATTTTAGTGATTATTAATTGAGATCATTTAAATGAATCTGTGGCTTTGATTTCAGGAAACAGAAACCCAATAAAAGGAGACTTTACTGGAAAAACACAAGGTATGCCTTAGAATTTAAAGCACTGGAATCAGGAATTACTGGTTCTTGAGCTCTTAATTTAAATTATAATGGGAAAGAATTTAATTGATTCAGTTTAGTTCACTGTTCATTTCCAATCAGTAGTAACCAAAAAAAGGGGTCAATGTGGCATCTTGAGTTGCCCAAAGGGCAGATATGGTTGACACTTACATTATAGCCATCCCTTCTTTGATAATAGAACCCACTTCCATTTTCAGGCAGGAATGTGCCCAAGCCCAGAGGATGAATCATGACTAGTCCAGGTTAGTTATTATAAATGTATTTTCCCTTTTGCCAGATGTGCATTTATCCAGACTCCCTTTGAGCTCGAAGTGGATATATCACAAATGATCTCTCTGCTCAATGAGATATAAAAAGAAGTCTATTAGGAAAGATTTTGCTCTTGAATAAAAGAGAGATGTTAGAAGAGAATCCCTTTCTTCCTTCCAGACTCTTGAATCTGAGGATAAGTCATGCTGTATGGAACAAACTAAAGAATTCCAGAGGTGGTAATTCAGAGCCCTGCTATCACTGAGCCTCAAAACCAATTGCTGGAACTGCTTACATCTAGAGTTCATTTTACTATACGTATAATATATATATGTAATTGTAAATATCAATATTATTTAATCACTTTTAATCAAGCATTCAATTACCTATATCCAAAAATTATCCAAAAGTGCTAGGTATCTCTTCTGGGGCTGTGGCAGAAGTAGGTTCTTTCAGAAAGGGGTATGATGACAAGAAGGAAATTATTGGTATATCTGCTATAGTTTTTTTTATGGGCCAGGCATGGTGTTAAGCCCTGCATACCTATCCTTTCACGTTCTTTATCCTTCCACTGATCCTCTAAGGTAAAACAGTATTATCTCCCATCATGCAGGAGAAAATGGAGCTTCAGAGAGGGTAAGTGGTTTGCCCAGTGTCATTAAGTGCTAGAGACAATGAAAAACTAATGCGAATCCAAGGACTTGCAATGCTCTTCAAGTTTCACAGGTGTGGCCATCTAAAATTGCATATTACGTACTTTGGACACTGAAATAGCTATGAGAAAAGAAGATAAAAGTAGAGTGGACAGAAAATTTCATAGAGAAGGAGAAATTTGACTAGAACTTCAAGAATAGGTAGAATTCAGAAAGGAAAAGCAAGGGCATTCTAAATGGAAGGAATACAGAAGACAGAATGAGAAGGGAATGTTGATGAGACAATCTATCAGGGCTATGTGGGGTGAGGTCATATATTAAAGGGTCCTAAGAGCCAGGCTGAAAAGGTTAAATTTAATATGATACAGCTGGAACTAAGAAACACTAGAAGGATTGTGAACAGAGGACAAAAAAAAAGCAAAATATTGACAAAAGTCAATGGAGATTTAGTTGGCATGGATTTTAGTCATATAGTGATTGGAATCATCCAGGCACAAAACAAAGAGAATACGATCTGACTTTTTTTTCTTAATCAGATTATGTCTTATGGTCTAAAAGAGAGTGATAATTTAAAGGAAAACAAAGAACTTGATGACTGACCAGATGTGGGAAATTACAAAAGAATGTTTCC
This sequence comes from Proteles cristata cristata, assembly GCA_017311185.1. Classification (NCBI taxonomy): domain Eukaryota; kingdom Metazoa; phylum Chordata; class Mammalia; order Carnivora; family Hyaenidae; genus Proteles; species Proteles cristata. The sequence goes on from JAESUZ010003188.1 coordinate 964,538, forward strand.
TTCAACTATTTTTTTTCCTTTTTAAGTATAGGTCTATTTTCTTCATTTCATGTGCCTTTTCTTTCTTTCCTCTCTGATTTTCTTTCAAGTTATGTTCTATTCTTCTGTCCTCTCACTTCCTTTCTCTTGTCCAGATTGGCTGAAATGCTAGCTGCAGCTACACCAAACAAAGCACTGGCCAAAAGGAAGCCACAGTGATCTTGAAATTATAGACAGCTTTTTTTTCTTTTTTTTCTTTCTTTTTTTTTTTTAGTCAGTTACACATAGGACATGGAAAAAATTCTTGGTGGGGAAAAGGAAACAGCTTAGCTTCTCCTTGTTAGAGTGATCAAAGATTCTATTTTTTTTAAAAAAAAAACTTATTTTCAAGTTAGATTAACTACAGTGTAGCTTTGGCTTCAGGAGTAGAACTCAGTGATTCATCTCTTATAAATGATACCCAGTGCTCTTCCTGGACCCCTCAAACAACCCTGTTTTTCTCTGTATTTAAGAGTCTTTTATGGTTTGCCTCCCTCTCTGTTTTTATCTTCTTTTTCTTTCCCTTCCCCTATGTTCATCTGTTGAGTTCCTCAAATTCCATATATGAGCAAAATCATGATATCTTCCTCTGACTTATTTTGCTTAGCATTATAGAAGGTAATCAAAAATTAATTTATGTTTGTTAATTATTTTCAGACCCTTACCTGATAAGCTCCACATGCTAATCTTGTGAATGTTGTATTTATTCAACAAATGTCTGATTTCTTTTCTCTACAGATATTCTTACCCTAAACTGAGGGGACCAGGGGCAAGAATAGAACTTCAAAAGTTGTTGGACTTCAGTACATTGTTGCCCTGAGCAGATTTCTTTCAGATTGTCACATTGCCTAAAAAAAAACACAATACATAGAAAAGCTCAGTAGAAATCACACCCCTAACAGCTCTCCCTCTCTTTGGCAATTCCTTGAGCTCCTAAAAAATGTTCTTTGAAAATAAGCGAATAACTGATTTAAGTAGAAGCTCTTACCTGGTTTGTTTAGGAGGATGTCCAAGAAAGAGGGATGTGCAAAGGCACTGAAAGGGTCAACAGTTGGGTGTTCACAGCAGAGATTTCCTTTTCTCTCGTTTGTGGCTTACATCTCTTTGGGGAAAGAAATTCTTGGAAATGAATGTAACTCTGGTTCATTACACTGGACTTGAAGTTCAAGGAGGAACCAATACCACTGCACCCTTTGCCCAAGAGGCCAAGGAGGAAAAGACAGAAGCAAGCCTCTCAAAAACAATAAGAAAATAAATAAATATCTCAAAAGAAAAATGGCCAAAGGCTATAAACAGGCCATCCACAGAAGAGGAACCTGAACAGTCAACAAAGAGTAGAAAGAGGCTCAACTCCATGAGCAATCAGGGAAATGCAAAGTAAAATGAAAACAGATGTCACTTCTTGCCCATCAGGGTGGCGATTAAAGTGTGATAATATCAATATTGGCAGGTGAATAGACAAATGGGACTCTTACTCATAGCTGTAAATTGATATATATTGGCACAGGATTTCAAAGGGCAGTTTCATGCTATCTATTAAAATTTGAAATGTGCATACCCCATAAACCAGCAGTTATACTTCTTGGTGTTCACTGCAGAAAAATACTCATGTGGCTCCAATTAGACAGGTTTGTTGCATATTATTCATAACAATGAAAAAGTGAAAATAACCTAAAAGTCCATTGACCAGGGAATGGCTATATAACTATGATATATTCACATTATGTAAAATTATGCCAGAGTTAAAAGGAATTAGGTACATCTATACAGATATTAGAAGTCTGTTGTTAAAGGAAAAAATCAAGTTAGAAGATGCATACACTATGATACTATTGTGTAAAAAACATATAAAATGTTATATATTATAAACATATATATACTGAGTACAAATATATAACCTAAATATATATTTTCTACAAGTCTACTGAAAGAACTATGTATTTTCTATTAGTACAAGTGCTTTCTGTAAGTACAAACATCAAATATTTTACATAAGCATACAAAAGGAAATGCCTATTAAAAGGTCTAAGAGGATTCACACCAAACTACTATCCGTGGTTACCTCTGGGAAGGGATCTGGGATGCAGAATAGGTAGTTCAAAGGGAATTTAAACCTTATCTTTAGTGTTTTTACTCTTTTTTTTTAAGAAAGGCAAACAGATTTGTGTACTCTCAAAAATGGGTAAGCAAAGGAAAACATTTAAGCACAGAAAAAATAAAACTATGGAAACGGAGGTGAGAGTGACTAGAGGCAAGTAAAGGAAGATGGATGAGTTCTACCAGCTTTCTCTCCCTGCTCCACCACCAAGTGTTAAAAACAGCTTCTGCTTCTCTGATTTACAAAAGTCTGCTCAGTGATGCCTCTGGATTCAGAAAATCAGTTTCAAGGTGATTGGGAGGAATTTATGTGTGAGTTGGGAGCCAAAGGTTTGGGCCATGGCTAGAGATGAGGTGGTTAGACACTTTGGATTTGATTCCAATGCTTGAGAAAAGGACTAAGAGATTCTCTTACAGGCAAAATTCAGAGGAAAATTTCTCTTCTGTGCAGTGGGTAGCCAAGGGCCGACTGTGTTGGAACAATTCATTAGTGTAAGTTGGTTTGGGTGTTGATTTGGAGGTTTTGCTTCATTTTGATAGAACATCTGAAGTTCTGATCCTGCCTATTAATGTAGATATATAAGAAGTAACTTTAAAAAATGCATTTTTAATGAGGAAAAGATCCACAGCCTCCTTCTTTATTTGGCCACTCTCATGGAAACCAGGTTTTAAATATATAACTCTGTCCTACTGTATTAGCTTTATTCTACCCTGTGGTTTGCTAATATAGCATAATGGTTAAGAATTCACATTCAGGGGGCCCCTGGGTGGCTTAGCCGGTTAAGCGTCCGACTTTCGCTTAGGTCATGATCTCGCGGTTCGTGGGTTCGAGCCCCGCGTCGGGCTCTGTGCTGACTGCCAGCTCAGAGCCTGGAGCCTGTTCCAGTCTGTGACTCCCTCTCTCTCTGACCCTCCCCTGCTCACGCTGTCTCTCTCTCTCTCCTAGAAATAAATAAAAAACATTAAAAAAAATAAAAAAAAAAAAAGAATTCACATTCAGAAGACTAACTGGGTTGAAACCATCACTCTGATATTTACCACCTCTAAGATCCTGTGCAAGTTATCAGACCTCTTTGTCCCTTCGCTTCATTCTCTATAAAATTAGAATAATAATAGTACCTATTATTGTCATAAAGATTAGATGAACTAATAAAAGTAAAATGGTTAGAGTAGTACCTGGTACATAGAAAACACCATATCTGTTTCAGTAATTACCATTACTTTTACTAATTTAATCACTTTCACAGTCATATATTGAGGCAAGTCTTAGGAAGCCATTATGTAGATTAGTTCGGCTTGGTTCAGACCAACCCAAAAATTCAGGCTACCTGTCTCAGAAGTTAAGTGATGCATGAATAAACTATTATGCAGGCCCTAGGGTTAAAGGTGAACAAGCAGGGCGTAAGCAACATTGTTCAGTGAACAGACAGCTCGGCAAGTATGCACAAATGCACTGGAGATGCATGTTGCTACTCTGGGCCATGTGAATACAGGCCCAATAGAAGCTGAGGCACCAAACTGAAATGGAATTGGCTCAGACTCAGCCTACCTTCAATGGGCATACCACACATCTCTTCCTGAGAATTCTGAGTATGATTTATGCTTTTCCAGGTCACCTTTGATGCCAAGCATCCGTTCCTGCTGAATTACTTCATCTGTGGATTGCCCTACTGCCCAGCATGCATTCCCTGGTTAGTTCGTGTTGCTATAGAAGAGGAAAAGAGCCCTGTTCCTTGATATCTCTCACAAAATACCACTAGCACAAAGCAGGTGTGTATGTAGTAGAGCCTTACTAAAGGATACAAACAACGGCGGGGCATTGTTACCGACTCACAGAGCAAAGAGCCGTAAATCTTTTAGCTGTTAACCCTTTTCTTGAAAGTGCTGGGGTGGCTGGGTGGCTCAGTCAGTTAAGCATCTGACTTCGGCTCAGGTCATGATCTCACCTTCTGTGAGTTTCAGCCCCACGTTAGGCTCTGTGCTGAGAGTTCAGAGCCTGGAGCCTGCTTCTGATTCTGTGTGTATCTCTCTCTACCCCTGCCCTGCTCACGCTCTCTGTCTCAAAAATAAACAAACATTAAAAAAAATTTTTTTAAGTGCTTTGTCAGACTTCATTCATCACTATTTCAGTCAAGGTTCCCTGTTACAAGCAATAGCCACAGAAGTGTTGGCTGATTTAAGCATGAAAGGAATCTCAAAGTGGACTGAAGAACCAGGTTGGAAATTTGTGCCTTAAGAAATGACACACAAGATCATGTTGCAAAACTGGTCCAGTAAAGAAGCCTCAGCTGCCACTGCAGCGCAGTGAATTACATTGCAGCTTGCACAACGGACAAGACTGGACAGTGCGGCTCTAACTGATGCCACGGCTACTATTGTTGCCACCCTTCTCCCAAATGTATTCTCAGTACTCACTGCTTTGTGGCATCATTAGTCCCTTATTCAAAATGTAGGACATGTGCATTTCATTGATGTCACATGCCCAGGTCTAGCTGAAAGAGAGGCTGGGAAAGCAGTCTCCCCCAAAATGTGAAGGATTCTCAAGTCCATGGGTGCAAGTTATTTATTGCAGATGTTCCCTATGTCATTGCTTCCTGAACTTTCCTGTGCTTGTGAGTCATCTGGAGATCTTATTGAAATGCAGGTTCTGATTCAGTAAATCTACTGAGGCCTGAGATTCCATAGCACCCAGGTGATAGATACAAAGCTACTGGTCCACACTCTGAGCAGCAAAGTTCTAGAGCAAAGATTTTCAAATTTAGTTGCATACTGGAATAACTTAGAAACACTTTTTTAAAAAATATTGATGTCTGGGTCTCACCCTCAGCTGATTTAATTGGTGTAGGGTAAAGCCTGGGAATACGAACTTTTAAAAGTCTTCAGATGATTAAAATATACTCTGATTTCATCTTTCACTTCAGGCTTCAACTTTTTGTCGCTTTTGAAGGTTATCTCTTTTCTCCAAATTCCCAGATTTCCACTTTTAGCCTTACTTGGTTTCTCTTCAAATTCAATCACATTTGCTTTATGTTCAGAACAATCTGACACTTTACAGCTTAGTTCCTTAGACCAAAGTTTGCATTTCCAAAGATTAAAAGAATTCTGCTAATCCAAAAGTATGCAACCTGTTGCTCTTGGAAAGTATGATTTGAAGTGCTCCATGGACAAACACTGTTTTAAATTTTAATGTGCATTGGTAAAAAAAAAAAAAAAAAAGGTAACTAACACAATAAATGTGATTTCATAAATATTACTGCTTAGGACAATGAGTCTTTTTTTTTTTAATTACGTAAAGAATAATATAGAGATTCAGAGCAGATACAACAAAAATTGATGAAAATGGTTTATAAATGAATGAAGTTTGAGATTTCTTATACTAATGATAAGCCTTGTATTCAAAATCCCAGGCTTTAGGAACACAAAAGACCTGGCAGAGGAATTTTAAAAAATATCAGATTTTTCTTCTCCCTTCCCTTTGAGTCTTTGGAGGATAAGGAAGCAATATACAGATATTTATTTCTGAATTTATATGAATTGTGCTACCATTCTTAACACATTGAAATGGCTACTGATTTCAATAATGGCTACTGAGGGGCACCTAGGTGGCTCAGTCAGTTAAGCACCCAACTGTTGATGTCTGCTCAGGTCCTGGTTTCGCATAGAGCTCTGGGCTGACTATGTGGAGGCTGCCTAGGATTCTCTCTCGTTCTCTCTCTGCCCCTCCCCCAAGCATTCTCTTTCTTTCTTGTTTTTTAAAAAAATAATGGCTACTGATTTTAAATAACAATTCTTTTTCTATTAAGTGGAGATTTCATTAAGTTGCAGGTAAATACCACCAACATTTGAAAAAATCATAACCTAGACAAAAATAACTATAAGAATTAAAAATAGGTTAAATTCCACGGGTGCCTGGGTGGCTTAGCTGGTTAAGTGTCAGACTTTGGCTCAGGTCACAATCTCACAGTTCATGGGGTCGAGACACTCATCAGGCGTTGTGTTGACAGCTTGGAGCCTGGAGCCTGCTTTGGATTCTGTGTCTCCCTCCCTTTCTGCCCCTCCTCCATACATGGTCTGTCTGTCTGTCTCTCTCAAAAATAAATGAACATTAAAAATTTTAAAAAGAAAATAGGTTAAATTCTAAATTTAATTTTTTTACTTTTTTTTTGAGAGAGAGAATGAGAATCTCAACAGGCAGACTGTTGAGTCTCAGTGCAGAACCTGACTCGGGGCTCAATCCCATGACCCTGGGATCATTACTTAAGCTGAAATCAAGAGTTGGATGCTCAACTGCCTAAGATACCCAGGCACCCCTAACCAGTTAATTTTTGACAAGAAAATGTGTGAAATTTTTTTAGAACTATTAAAAGCTAATCCACAAATCCACAGAGCCAAAAAACTCCTAAGCAGAAGAAATTTTTAAAACTGCCCCAGTCCCATCATTGACACCAAAGAAAAGTAGATCTTAACCAGGCTTAGATTAACAACAGATTTCTCGGTAGCAACAGAAACAAGAAGATAATAGAATAGCATGTTCAATATTCTTAGGGAAAAAAAGACAACTATAAACCTAGAATTATATACCTAGTAGAATGATCTTTAATGATCAAGAGCAAAATGAAAGTATTTCAGGTGGGGAAAAATCTGAGCACTTATCACATCAAATTCTCATTAAAGGAAATTTCATAGAATTTACCTTAAGCACAAGAAAAATTATCCAGAAAGAGCTGAGATATGCAAAGAAATGGTAAGCAAAATGTTTTTTACAAATGTTGGTGGGTCTAAAAAATATGATGTCTGACTTATAGAAGGAAAACGAGAACTAAAGTAGTGAGTAATAATTAATAGTTCATAAATACAGAGGGGTTGTACAGAGTTAAAATATCCCAAGATATTAGTTTTAGACTTTAGGTTTGCATGTTAAAATAGTATAATCACCTTAAAATATACATAGAGTATATTGCTTTGAATAAGGAATGTTTTAAAATTTTTCATTGTGAGTGTTATCTCAAAGGGTCCTTTTTTTTTTTAATGTTTTATTTACTTCTAGGAGAGAGAGAGAGAGAGAGAGAGACAGCGTGAGCAGGGGAGGGTCAGAGAGGGAGTCACAGACTGAAACAAGCTCCAGGCTCTGAGCTGGCAGTCAGCACAGAGCCCGACGCGGGGCCCGAATCCACGAACCGCGAGATCATGACCTGACCGAAAGTCCGACACTTAACCGACTAAAACACCCAGGCACCCCTCAAAGGTCCTTTTCTTAGCAGTATCCTGTTGAGCCTTTTTTGGAAGCATCCCTCTAGGTTGGTTTTATGTTTGTTTCTGCAAGGCATTCTGATTCCTTTTCTGAGATCATTTTGGGGAAGGCAATGGGGTTGAGGAATCAATTTCTAGGTTTGGAGATTCCAACAACATGCAAGTGCTAAAAACTCTTGTGAAATGCAGGCATAGGGTTTCAAAATTTCATCACAGTCAAGTAAGTTTTTTCTTTTCATGCAGAAATGGGACAAACTTCTTCATCTGTTTATCTACTGGGTGCTTTATATCTTTCTTAATCTATCAATTTCCTGAGGATGATGTCTTTCAGGAACAATAGCTTGTTGTACTCCGTTCTAGCTCCCACTTTGCACCACTCCAAATCCTTACCTCCTGCCCATATACTTCCAGGCCTCAAGTTACAGACAAACAACACCTTGCCCACCCTTAGGATGACCAGCTATTCTGGTTTGCCTCAGACCTGGTTTCCTGAAGGGGGGGGGGGAGGGGGGGCGGTTCGGTGCTAAAACCAGGAAAGTCTAGGGCAAGCTAGTTGATTGGTCATCTTACACCCTAGCCCTCATATGTCGAGCTAGAGAAGAATCAATTCAAGAAGTCACTGCTTTGGTTTTCAGTTAAATTTTTGGCGTCTTGAGACTGCCCTTCATTCCTTAGGAGTTTAGCTGAATATTAAAAATAAGGTTATTATTTTATCTAGTGATGCTAGGTGTTGGTACTGAATAGATTTTCAGGTTACAGAAGTCCCCCAATATTCTAGCTCACAAAGTAACATTTTATTGCTTTTTCTCAGGACAAGAGTGAAATCTGAGGATAAAAATCATACCCAGTTATCCCTTATGAGTAAAGAATGCTAGAGTCGTTCCCAAAGTGCTGTGAGTTGCTCCACCAACTGCCCTACGGCTCAACCTTGTGCTAGGCCTGGTTTCTCAGACCTTGAGAATGTTCTAGAATTCTCTAAGCAGGCCTAGTTTCTTCCTGTAAGGCCTACAAAATAAACTCTCCCCCTTACAATTTAAACTCCCTGAAGGAAGAAATGTTTGTCTGTTTCGTTCTATCCTGTGTCTGTGGTACCCAGCTAGCTATTCGTCATTCAATACCATCAACATATGTTTCCTGAAACGAACGCCCTGAACACCAACCAACCTGGCCGGCCCTATCTGTCCAATCCAACCCCATCTACCTCAAACTTGACAGAGTAGTGCTCATGTTTCTGGACTTTTGGGGGTCTCCTTCCCTTTTGTTTACAGACTTGGTTTTGTTTTTTTATTTCTGCAGGCATTTAATCGATTTTGGGGGCGATGACAGGGATAATCGTGAACGGGTTAATCCTGTGCGTTCAGGGCGCCATTTTGAAACTAGAGCATAGCCGCATTATATTCATTTTTAATTTTAACACACATTTAAGGATGCATACTTATTTCAAGGGTGCTTCCAAGGCATTTTTGGGGTGACGTGCGGGTCCAGGGGGAAAGGGGGGCGTCTGCCAGTCCCACGTCTCAGGGCAGCGCCTCCCTAGCTGTGGCATGCCGGCCCACGCGCACCCCCTACATACCCCCGGCAGAGGAGCCAGCGTCCCCCCCAAACCCCCCCCGCAGGGGGCGGGGAGCTATCATCCATTGGCTGAGGCGCCTACCACGAGCCCCAGTACCCGGCGCAGGAGCCAAGTCTGGGAGCCCCAAAGGCCACGCCTCAGTTCGCCGGCGCCCCTCAGCCTCGCCACTCAGCTCTGAGGGTTCCTCCATCTCGCCGCTCGCCTTTGATTTTCCTCAGTCCTGACTTTTATCCCTTTGCCCAGTCGAAGCCGGGCAGCGGCAAGAGCGGAGCCAACAGCAGGCCCAAGAGTGGTGCCAGAAGCGCAGCCTCCGCTCCTCCTCGAGCCCCTTCAGCGGGAACTGCTAGCTGCCGCCATCATGGTGAGTTGGGGAGGAGGCCTGGGGCGCACGCCGGTGGTGGTCTCCCCGGTGGCAGAAACTCGGCTTTTCTGGCACAGCGTAGGAGGGGTCCTGAAATCGGGGTCACCCCTATTCCTTATTCGGGGCGCCGGCCTGGGTGCACCCTAGACACGGCCTGAGAGGGGAGGGCAAGACGGCCTAGAGGAATGGAGGAGGGGCGGGAGGCCCGCGGCTATCGCCAAGGGGAATGGCCTCGGGGCTCCCTGTCCTGCCGGCCGACCACGTGCAGGGCGGCGACCTTCACGCCGCCCTACCTACCTCGGCGGGCGCCCGCTAGACTATGGGGGGCGGTCTGCGGTGTGGACCGCGGGGACTTGAGGGGGTGGGGGTGGGGAGTGATACCGCGCGGCCGCCCCACCCCCACCCCGCCTGGCGGGCCTCCCTTCCCGCGCTTACCCTGAGTAGAGGAGGAGGCCGCGCGTCTTCCGCGAGATGGCGTCGGGCTGGCGCCGGCTCTCTGGGATCTCGGCTGTTGACTTTGAGGGCCCAAGCGTCCTCAGCCAGTGGTTTCTTTCTGGTCCTCGCAGGGGGGGCTGGGGGGGCGGGGGGCGGGGCGCTCACGTGGGGAACCGGGAGGCCGGGGCGGACGGGAGAGGAGCGCTTCGGTGGCTGCGGCGGCGGCACCTCGTGGCTGGCCTGGCGCGTGGGTCTCCCTCGTGCGGCGGCCTCCGGCGGAAAACTCGCCCGACGCCATCATTTCCGCACGAGGCCGGGCCTGCGCGTGCGCCCGCGGAACCGCGGACCTGAGAGGCTGAGTGTTGTGTGGGGGGAGGGGGCGGACGCTTTTCTCCCTCGTTAAAGGAGGAATTTAAACAAACTGTACGTACAATAATACACGTTCTTCGCGGTGTGCTTTTCGGGGAGTTTTGTTAAATGCTTGGAGTGGATTCACAAGGTGCAACTCTGAAACTTTGGACCCACCCTTAATTAAGGCACAGTTGTGTTCTAGACGCTGTGGATTGACAGTGTAATCTTTCGTAGTCTCCATTTTTAGAGGTGGAGAGGAAATTTATATACAGCGTATATTACTACATATAAATGTTAAATAAAAATATGTAGTTACTCATTATTCTGTGTAATTATTTGTGTTATGTCCTTATCCGTGGTACTAATCACGGAGTTACTGTAAAATTGTACAGTATATATTTTTTTAATTTTTAGAGGAAAGGGGGAAATACTAACAGCCTCCTCCCCCCGTTATAACAGTAGCATATTAACTCATTTGAAAGTAAACAGTGTAAGAAAGCAGGTCTGTCCCAACACCTTTAACCAGTGTTTGTTAAAGTTTTGCTGTGTTTATGCCCTTCCAGATTGTTTTTATACATGTATTGCATTTTGATAGGTAAGTTTTATTTTATAAAATTTGCACCATGCTACATAATACTGTTTTATATCTTGCATCCCTCACTTAATATAATGGACATTATTTTTCAAAGATAAATTTAAAATGATTTCAAGTATGTAATGTTAAGATATAAGATTGTACCATTACTTATTTTACCAAATTTCCTTGTAATGAATAATTTTTCTGTATTAAAACAATACTATATGGTACATATTTTTGTACAAATGTTTTGGCATGCTTATTTCATTACTTCTTTGAAGTTAATTGCCAGGAATGGAAACAACTGGGTGAAGGGGTTATGCCCATTTTAAAACAATTTTAAATTACAGTACACCTTTCTGAGTTATTCTTGATAGAGCATGTACATGTTCTGTGTGTAGAATGATCTCCATACTCTTTCCCAATAGAGGTGTTAAACTTTGTAAAGTTGCCAATAATAGGTGGAAAATACATTTTGATGTGCTTTTTTTAAATCATTAGTGAAGTGGAAGTTTGTCATTAACTTTCGAAATTTCTTTTTTATAACTTCTTAATCCACTTTTCTATTTGAATGTTTTTCTTTTTTAAGGATTTATAAGAACTCCATTAATATTCTGTGTCATTTATAGTGGTAAGGAGTTGTCTTGATTTCCTAATTTAAATGGAAATTGCTGTTTCTCTTTATGGCAGATGTTAGCTTAGAGCTACATCAACAGAGAATAAGATTCTTCTTTCACCTAGGTTTTTAAAAATTCAATGATGAGTGTATTTTATAAAACGCTTTCTTGCTGGTGGATTACAGTAACAGATTTCCTAAGAATAAACCATCCTTGGATTTTCAACATAAACTCTTCTTAATTGTGTGTTTTTTATATACTGCTGGAATTTTGAATCTCTGTGTTGGGGACAGAGGTGGACCATTTTGATTAGGTTTTGTTATTTAGGTGTTAGTTTTGTAAAATGAATTGAGACATACCCTTTTTCTCCTCTTTGGAATTTTTTTCATTTAAAATGGCTGAATCTTCTTTCTCATACAGTCTTCTGTCTAAAATTGTTTTCTCTTGGTGCTCTCTACACACACGCACAAATTATCTGTTTCTTTTCTATTTGAAAAAACTCCCAGTGAAACCAAACTAGGAATCCAATATTTTTCCTAATATTGTTTAAGATTTACATTTTTCTAAAAAGTTGGCCATTTCTTCAAGATTGTCTGTAGTCCTACCACCTTTTTTCCAACACAAATGTGTATTTTTGCTTTCCTGCCCTTGATTAGTTTTGTCAGGATTGTTCATTGATTGTTTAGATTTTTCTTAAGAGCCCACTATTGCATTTACTTACAAGGTTTTATTCTGATTTTCATCTCCTATTTCCTATTAGTCTTTTTTTCTATTTGTGTCTTCCATGGAATAACTCTAGTGACTACAAATTATAGACCATTTTTGTGGTCAATTATAGATAGATTGCATTTGGCTTGCATGTAGATGTAAGAGATGAATGAAAGAAATAATGTTAAAGAGCTGACATCCCAGGAGCTTTAGTAATGGTAAGGTTTTTTTCAGCTCTTAGGTCTTTTTGTCATTTCCCATTATTTAAGTACTCCAGGGAAAGTATTACTGTAAATACCACCGATGAGAATTGTGTGTGTGAAGGCCTCCAAGTTCCCTGCTACTTACTGTCTTACCATTACTTATCTCAAAACCCACCAACTCACATGAAGATATAATTAAGAAAAATGATTACTCTTTATATTTAATTTACATGAAATTTACTTCCGTATGCTATTGATGGTTAATATTAATAGTTTAACACCAAACTTTTTGCCTTAGTCTAAGTATTTTTTGAAGTAATTTGGGAAGTATTTTTAGCCATAGTTTAAAAGTATTAGATATTATTTATTGGTTTTGGATGTTGTATATAAAAATTATAATTGTGTACAAGTACACACACAGTAGAAGTTGAAAAAAATCCCTGCTGATGTCTTGCTACAATGGAGTATTTTGCTTCCTTTGTTAGCTTTGAGCACCACCTGCTGGCTAAAGATTAAGAAATGGTAGTGCCTTAATTTAAGATGTAAATAAGATGACTTGCTGAATATTATGTTTAATATCTCAGTTAACCAGACAGTGAATTTGAGTAACTCAATTCCAAACCAAATTTCCTATAATATATAATTGCCTTTTCTTCTTTAGCCCAAACTATTACTCAGTGTCTCAAGTGTCCATTTTACTTTTGTTAATAGAATATAAGAATTAGAACTTTTCATCTTTAATTCTGGAGATGCTATTACAGGTTTCTCAACTGTGAGTGAGCCTATTCAAATTTTGGGACAGATAGGTTTTTTTTGTGGGAAGCTGTTTTTGCATTATAGGATGTTTACTGTACCCTTGGCCTCTGCCACCAGATAAAAGAAGCACCTCAGTTGTGACAACCAAAAATGCCCTGCATCACAAAATCTCCCCTGGTTGAGAATCAACACATTTTCATAACCCCTTGTAATCTGGTACAGTTTTCTGGCCTGACATTACACCTCCAAATTAAAACATTGGTCCATTGTTATTCACAACAGATAATACTAGTTTGTCAAAGAGTTATTCAAAGTTCATCCACAAATGAAGGGGAAATTGAGAAGGAGAAAAGTCTATTAGAATTTCAGAGCCGCTTTTTTGTTTTGAATTTTTGAAAGAGCTAACTGAAAAGGATTGGTGAGTTGTTTCTAGTGAAGAGAAATGTAATCAAGTTTCAGTAGTTCCAGATATGTGGATTATGTGATATAGTCCTATGTAGAAAAAGCCTAAAATTAGAAAACATTAAAAAATGGAAAAACCTCAGAAGGCTATTTTTACTCTATTGTGTTATTATGAAATATTACTATACTATCGTTAGAGGAAAGAATTAAGAAGCACCCAAACAGAAACACGAAATAGCAAGTACAGTTGACTCTTGAACAATGCAGGGGTTAGAGACATCAACCGCTTTCCTTCCATGTATTTACAGTACTGTACAGTATTTCTTTGAAAAATACCTGTGAATAAGTGGACTTGGACAGTTCAAATCCGTGTTCAAGAATCAGTTGTATGTGTACAAATTAATAGAAACCAAAACACATTTGATTTGACAGTTTTGATTTTGTCTCTAAATTAGTTTAGCAGTTTGTAGAAGCTTAAGTTTATTAGTAACTTCTAGCATTGAACAAAATACTAATTATACCTACTTTATTATTGTGACTAATTTCTATAGAAATTACCGTGCCTGGGGCGCCTGGGTGGCTTAGTCGGTTAAGCGTCCGACTTTCGCTTAGGTCATGATCTCACGGTTCGTGGGTTCTAGCCCCGCGTCGGGCTCTGTGCTGACTGCCAGCTCAGAGCCTGGAGCCTGTTTCGGATTCTGTGTCTCCCTCTCTCTCTGACCCTCCCCTGCTCGCGCTGTCTCTCTCTCTCTCCTAGAAATAAATAAAACATTAAAAAAAAAAAAAAAAAAGAAATTACCATGCTTGCTTTTTAGAAATATATGTGTCAGTTGGTTTATTTTGCCCTTGTTTTCTCCATAAGCAGAGGTGTAATAGGTTTATGTCTCTTGCAGCCTTTTTTACTTCCCTCTTAATCAATAGGTACTTCTTTTTGTTTTAATTTTTTAATGTTTATCCATTTTTGAGAGGTGAGGAGGGGCAGAGAGAGACGGAGACACAGAACTCAAAGCAGGCCTGATGCTCCGTGTTGTCAGCACAGCCTTACATGAGCCTCAGGCTCATAAACTAGGAGATCATGATCTGAGCCAGAGTCAGACACTTAAACCAACTAAGCCACCCAGGTTCCCTTCAATAGGCAGTTCATAAATGAATTTCAAATGTGGATATGCCATTAACTAATTCTTCAAAGTTCCAGTTGAAATTAGTTGTTAATAAAGTATGTACAAAATAAATAAGTGGTAAAACCAAGAAAGAAGCTTTTTAACCTATTGAAAATAAATTCAGATAACAGGATAAGCTTATATTGGTGTGCCTCATTATACTTTACAAAATGAATCTGCAGATGTTACCACATTTTATTCTCAAAGAAATTTTCCCAAATATAAATAGCTGCCAAGTAAGGGGCTTATAAGCTAATAAAGGACATGAACCCAGATCTCCTAATTAAGTCAGTTTTTGTTTCACTGTGTTAGACTGCTTTTGCAACATACTATTACCAGTAAATTTTGCTTCATAAAAATTTACATTAATCTTATGTAGAAAATCTAAATACAAAGTTCTGACCAGAATCCAGAAAAATAATGAGTTTCGTGTGTGGCTCTCTTATTCTGAAAATAAAGAGCGTATTATTTATATCTATCAGCCCGCTGTGAAAATTAGAATTATCAGTGTTAGTGAGGAAGAAAAATGGTATTTCAAAAGATGCTTTGAACACCCTAAGCACTAAGGGAAAGGATTGTAAGCCCCTTTTTTTTAGCAGGAGCTATTACGATGTGTGAACAAGTAATGTTTTCATGATCCATTTCCAAAGTAAACGCATACTAACACACAGAGTTATTTAATTATAAAATCCATGTTAATTTTGGTGACTAGAATGAAGATGTAAAAGAATATTCGTTTACAGCTTTGTTGTAGGGGTGTCTGAGTGGCTCAGTGGGTTGAGCATCCGACTCTTGATTTTGGCTCTGATCATGGGATTGAGCCCCATGACGGACTTTGTGCTGAGCATGGAGCCTACTTAAGATTCTCTCTCCCTCCCTCTGCCCCTCCTCTGTGTCGCGGGTATGTTCTCACTCTCTCTTGTGCTCTCTAAAATAAAAAAAAATAAAGCCTTGATGCATGTTTTTGATGCAGTTTTTTTTAATTTCATCTTTTTTAAAAGATATACCATGCTTTTTAATAAAGTACTCAGTAAAATGAAAATTCACTTACTGGAATATAATGGAATGAGTTTAATAACTATTTTTACAAATATGAACTTTCCAGTTCACAAACTCAGTATAAAGTCAGTATTCTACTTTAGTATAAGAGATGATGGATGATGAGAAACACTTAAACACAGGGTTTAAGAATGTACTATACCCTTTCGTTAAATTTTCATACTGGTGTACTCTGTTTTAAATCCTAAGCCTGAACTAAGCTGTATTGCTGGCCAATTTACTATGACAGTTATTTATATGAAAATATTCTGTATTTTAAATACAAAGATTATATTTCACCTCATGCATGGTTTTTGCCTAAATATCCAGTGATGATACCTGCTTTCTAAATTACAGTCTGCTGCAAATCCTGAGACTCCAAACTCAGCCATCTCCAGAGAGGCCAGCACTCAGTCCTCATCAGCTACAACCAGCCAAGGCTATGTCTTACCAGAAGGCAAAATCATGCCAAACACCATTTTTGTTGGTGGAATTGATGTTAGGGTATTGTATTTCTATTTTATTTATTTAAGATAATATTTAGTGAGTAATGGGGTTTGGGCCCTTTTGCAGACATAAGGTTTTTTTGTACTTCATGCATGTTTCGAATTGGGTTCATATTTAACGTATAGAGACTAAAAATATCTTTGACAAGAGCTACAGGTGGTTTGGGGATTCTTAGGGGAGATACTTCCACATTTTCTAATCTTTTTTATAATGTAATTGAAAAATTTTGAATGCTAAATTTTTACTCTTGAAGTCAAATTCTTCTTCATAGATGGATGAAACCGAAATTAGAAGTTTCTTTGCTAGATATGGTTCAGTAAAAGAAGTGAAGATAATCACGGATCGAACTGGTGTGTCCAAAGGGTGAGTAAACCATACATGTTCAGTATAAAGTACAAAAAATATGTGAGTTATCATATCTATATAGAGTAGCATAGAAGAATTTAAAACTTTTGTTTTTACATTTGTATAAATTTGTTGTTTGTTTCTTTCATATAAAGGATAAATTTGCTTCCAGCTCTTCAGTGTAGTCATTTTCATAGTGTTTGTATGTAAATCTTTCCCACCCTAATTTATTTTACCTAAGTGGGTTAATCACTTCGATCAAAGAGCTGTTTTCTTCACGTATTTTACCTGTCTCACAATAGATAGTAAGTTAAATTCACATTCATAGATAGGAATTTTCAGTTAATGAGTGATGTCCCACCCTATGTTAACCTTCACGCATTCTGACATAGATTGGGGAAGAAAACAAAAAGTATTTATAGAGAACCTCTCTAAAAATGTTTATCTCCATATATTCTTTATCCTTCATCATAATTTGTCACTTAACTTCATGGAATACTAGAAGTTTTAGACCATGTACTGTTATGGTGGTGATTTTTATATTTTATTTATCTGTCTTTATAGCTATGGATTTGTTTCATTTTATAATGATGTGGATGTGCAGAAGATAGTAGAAGTAAGTAATCTTATGGCAAAATTTTTTAGTTTACGGATGTAATGTTTAGTGTTGAGTCCTGAATATATATAGCCTTGTATAAAATATGGAAATAAAATTCCTGTTTGAGATCCAAACCTAGAGTAATCTTACATAACTTGCCAGAACCTGTTTATTTGTAACTGGACATCTAGCTTCATGAGCTAGACAAAGGAAAGGTTAGAGACAGAATGTAAAGATTTTTTATCAAATTCCAATACTCCTCTCAGCACTTAAGTAGTACGGGTAAGGTTGCTTCATGTTGATAAATTTTGATTTGGTATGTCCTTACTAGTGATTTTCTCTGATGGCAGAAATTTTAGAAGACTTGAGGTGTTTACCAAAGTCTTGGAAGTAAAAACTTCAAAATTTATTTTAGCTTTGTTACTGTTTTATTTTCAGTCACAGATAAATTTCCATGGTAAAAAGCTGAAACTGGGACCTGCAATCAGGAAACAAAATTTATGTGAGTAAGGAGAAGAATTGTTCTTAGTGACGTGTAGCTTTTCAGGAAACTAAAAGTAGGCCTTGTTTTCATTTTATTCTTGAAAAAGGTGCATATCATGTGCAGCCGCGTCCTTTGGTTTTTAATCCTCCTCCTCCACCACCGTTTCAGAGTGTCTGGAGCAATCCAAACACTGAAACTTACATGCAGCCTCCAACCATGATGAATCCTATAACTCAGTATGTTCAGGTAAGAATTACATAACATTCTTTTTCTTTTTAATAGTACTGGAGATCTTATAGATGGGGCACCTTAAAAGTAAGCCAGTCTCACTTTTTACCCTCAAATCAGGTGCACATTTTCCATAATAAGTGATAATACTATCTCTGAATATAGGATAAGTGATGGGAAGGAAATCTATTACTTTTATTAGAACCTGTTGTTCTTAGTATTGTTTCTTACACCAAGCTAAAATCTGCTTGTCTTTATCTAAGAACTGATCTCTATAGCTACAAAGAGCATATCTCATTCATTTCCCCCCCCCCCCAACCATAGGATAACTCCTTTAATATTTGAAGGGACCTTTCCTCATTGTTTGCCTGGTTTATTCTTTAAGTTTGGAAATCTTAGTTACTCATTATTTGCAATGGTTTTGGATGCCTTCTCATAGATGTATTCTGGTTCTAGAATGGATAGATTTCTGATGACTTAACTATATTTGTAAATTCTCTGAGTTTCTGGCATATAATGTGTTTGGATACTTGAGTATTTGAAACAGAATTGAAAATATTTACTGTCTCCTATTGATGATGAATAACACTGATTTTCTTCATTTTACTTTCTTCAGTTTAAAAGAAAAAGAAAAATAGTAGCGAAGTGGTTCAGTAATGTCTTTGGTTTGTTTGCATTTTCCATCCATCCGAAATGTAGGGTATTACACCTTTTGTTATTTTTCTTGCTCTAAACATGGTTAGAATAAAAGCCTTTTACTTGTTCCTAATGTGCTGTGAGCTATTACTTAACTTGGGTTTATTCGTGTATGATATTATATAGATGTTTTTAATCAGTATTTATTGAAAGATGAAAAGCATTCTACTGTTTTTTATTTTCAGTTTTGCGGTTATATACTGCCCTTAACTTGTAGAAATGAAATACAGAAAGAGCCATGAAGTGTGTAGGAGGACTACACATTACTCCATGATATTGTCAAGGGATATAAAACTGCTTAAAAATATTTCTACAAAGAAACAACAGATGTCTTAACATAACTTTAACATGGAAATCTATCTTAATTAGAGCCCTATCACCAGTGTAAGGAAGAACTGGGTGGGGATAAATATACAAATAAGATAAACGTAGATGGGAAAATCAGTCTCTTCCCTCATTCGTCCCTTTTCCCCTTTGAAAAGAATAACAGTTGACAGAATTTTTCATTTTTTTTTTTAAATTTTTTTTATAGTTTATTTTTGAAACCGAAAGACAGAGCATGAACGGGGGAGGGGCAGAGAGAGAGGGAGACACAGAATCTGAAACAGGCTCCAGGCTCTGAGCTGCCTGCACAGAACCTGATATGGGACTCGAACACCCGAATCGCGAGATCATGACCTGAGACGAAGTTGGACGCTTAATCGACTGAGCCACCCAGGCGCCTCAACAGAATTTTTCTTCATGAAGCCAATCATTCCAGTAGAATTCTGTATTCATACATAGAAAAATATAATTTATTTTCTTTTTTTTTTTTTGCTGTAATAGTATTTATTATTTTCAAGAATTTTCCATGTTAACCCATACTTTCTATAAATTTAATTTTCAGGCATATCCTCCTTATCCTAGTTCACCAGTTCAGGTTATCACTGGATATCAGCTGCCTGTATATAATTATCAGGTAATTTAAAAGAGAACAAAATAATTTACTTTGGGGTATTATTGAGGCATTTATATCAATTTCCCTAATACTTTGTCATTTAAACTAGTTGAATATGCTTAAAATAAGAAAGAAAGTTAGAATTAGTCTAGAATTAGGACCTTTGATTATTTAGAAATAAGGGAAAGATACTCTGATAGGAATATACTTAGCAAAAAGATTTCTCTTACACTGTTTTATAAGATTCAGTGTCCTCTATTTCAACATGTATTCTTCCATCTTTGCTGTCAAATAGCTGAAATATCCAAACGGACTTCTATAAGCTTTTTTAGGAGGATAGATCGAAATAAAATAACTCCATTCTTCCAACATTGAATTCCAATCGTGTTTGGTAGTGTTTATTTTAGCTGACTACTACAAAGTAGTAGTTCTCTGAATTTCTGACCATAGATATGATCATTTCTATGGGGCCCATGATCGTTAAATTCTCAAATTCTTTGAGGTTTTTTTGAAAGCTAACACCAAAAAATTGAGAAAAAGGTAGGGTTTATATATAAAGTAACAGTAAACTCCTTAGGTATTAGAAACATTAAGTATTTTTTTCTTCCATTCTGTTTCTTTTACTGCAAGTTCAAGGAATCAGCAGGACAAATACCTCAACATTGTCTATCTTTCATATTTGTGAAAATGTGTAAGAATGGTTAACTAATTGTTATTTCCTTTTTTTTTTTTTTTTTTAAGATGCCACCACAGTGGCCTGCTGGGGAGCAAAGGAGTTATGTTATACCTCCGGTAAGGGGAATTAACCAAACATATACTTCCTTTTCTTTATTTAAAATGTTTTCTCATTTTACCCATTATATGTTTCTTCTTCTTCTGCCATTTCACATGTGCCTTGGAATATTTTTAAATTCTCTTTCACATTCTGTGTTTTATTTTATTAATCTCACCCAAATAATTCTTCCATGGGAGAAACTGCTTTTCATTTCTCACTTGGTTTTGTGTGCTTTAAGACAATGGCTGCTCTGCATAGAACAGGTGCTAAATTATGTGTAATCCAAGAAAGATAGTATTAATATTTGTGCTAATTCTAATTTAGTGAATTTAGAATTCGTATTAAATCTGTCTCTAGTTCTCTATTCATAAAAAAAAATCTGAAGAGAAGCAAATGTTTTGCTCTGCTACTGTTAGATGATATATATAAGAGCACAAAAGAGGGCGTTAGCTCTAAAACACTTGATCATTTGTTACCTTCTGCCTTTCATCAAGATTGGACCTTTGAATGATGTAACATTAGTTCAAATTCTCAGGCACTGAGAAATTCTCAATTACTAGATGTTGGAGTTCCTTTTTTAATGTTTTTTTTTTTTTTAATACTTGTTTCTTTTTGAGAGAGAGCACCAGCAGGGATGGACAGAGAGAGAGGGAGACACAGAATGCAAAGCAGGCTCGAGGCTCTGAGCTGTCAGCACAGAGCCTGACACAGGTCTCAAACCCACAGATGATGCGATCATAGCCTGAGCTGAAGTTGGACGCTCAACTGACTGAGCCACTTAGGCACCCCTGGAGTTATTTTTTCTTAGAGCACTTTGATTCTGATCATGTTGAAGTTTAGAAGACATTTCAAAATAGAAGATTCCCTTACTACAATTCTGCTGTTCAGTTCAGTATAATATGAAATAACATAATTCAGCTTCAGTACAAGCCACATTGAAATGCTCAACACCAGCTTACCTATTTTGAAGAATAGATTGTTTAGAAATGTATCTAGTGTACATCTCCTTAATCATACTTTCATAATATAGGCTTATACCACTGTTAACTACCACTGTAATGAAGTTGATCCAGGAGCTGAAGTTTTGCAAAGTGAATGTTCAGTTCATGAAGCTACTCCATCCTCTGGAAATGGCCCACAAAAGGCAAACATCTTATTTTATATTCTGTTTATATTTTCATAATTATTTTTTTAAGTTTTTATTATAATGGCCCTTTGAGATGCAAGTATCTTTTTCAGATTTCAATATGGAAGCCAAAAGTAACAAAGCTTAAGTAGTTGACTAATAACTTGGCATTTTATGTAAAAGTTGATGAAACTTCAGGCACTCCAAACTTTCACAGTGTTTACATATAGTTTCTGATTCAGTAGTCCTTTTCTCTATTGTATTTTCATTGTGTTTTATAACATACTTTAATGCGTATGAACATAATTTGGTGGGATGCAGTAGACCGCTTCCTCAAGAATCCTTCTTCAAAAGAGAGATTAGTATGAATTATACCTACTCTTTTTTTTAACCAGTTTAAACATTTACTGAGTTGAATATAATATACAACTATCTGTGGTATTTTTTTCATAACATGATGTATGGAAGGAGCTCTCGAGTGGTAGAGTCACTAGTAATAACTGAAAAACTGAAATAGTTGGAGTTTCTTCCTTTTTTATCATTAGAACAAATTCATATAATAACAGTGTTCTCATCCTTGAATTCTCCTATGTTTTTGTTGAATAGGTGGGAATGTGCATAATAACATTGAAGGATTCCCATTGGAGTGTGTGGGCACATTCCCATCACATCAACTACTTTGTCCATGTGTTTCTCAGTGGAAAAAAATAATTTTGAGAACTGCTGAACTATACAGTTAAAAAATTCCTTGATTTGATTCATGATTAGAATTTGAAAAATTATTAAAATAATTATATCAGGTTCTATCCTAGGTATATTTTCTTCAAATGCTGAAGTTCACTGTTTTTTATCTTACGAAAAATGAAAGAAACTTAACATATTTGAGGGTTTTACTAAATTGAACTTTATAACCAGTACTCTATCACTAAGATTTTAAAATATCTTTAAAATTTCATAGAAAAGTTACATACTGACATGTAATGAATTACATGAAAATGTAACCTGTAATGAATTTCATACATAGTATGGATTACATAAGAATTTTTTTAGAAGTGTATATATTTACCTTTCTTTGAAAAGCCTGTTAGAGTAAAAGGAATAGTCCTTAAATTGTTGGAAAAACATCTTTTTTTTTCCAGAAATCTGTGGACAGAAGCATACAGACTGTGGTATCTTGTCTATTTAATCCAGAGAACAGACTGAGAAACTCTGTTGTTACTCAAGATGACTACTTCAAGGTATAAAAGGAATAGTATATTTGTTAGATGTGAGGTATCTTTGTTTAATAAGTATTCTGAGATTGCATAGCGCATTTGTTTAATTGAACTCTTGGCATTTGACGTTGGTAACTCAGAAAACCTTTGTGATTTTTACCTGGCCATTATGCTGCTCAAACATTGATCTAGTCTAGTTTGTCCTTAGGGAATAAATCTTTAGCAGAAGCTTGTAATTGAAAAGGTTTGTGAAAGAAGAGAGTTGAAAGAGAATATTGGCTTGACCAAATGAAAAAAGAGGGAATGTTAGGTACTCAAAGCAGAACATAACTCAGAGATCTCAATTGGGTTCACTTTCCTACCACTGCAACAGGGCGAATATACAATAAAGTGAGTCAAATTAATTTGTTTTTTGTTTTCCACTACATATAGAGGTTTTCTTTACACTATACTGCAGTCTAGTAAGTGTCCAATAGTATTATATTTTTAAAAATGGTATGCATATCTTAAATAAAATATGCTTTATTCCTGGGGCACCTGGGACTCAGTCAGTTAAGTGTCCAACTCCTGATTTCAGCTCAGGTCATGATCTCAAAATTCATGACGTCAACCCCCATATCGCATTCTGGATTCAGTGGACCCTGCTTGAGATTCTCTCCTTCCTTCCCCCTTCAGCTCTCCCTCTCCCCCTCTCCCCCGCTCATATGCACACAGCTGCATCCTTTCTTTCTCTAAACATTTAAAAAATAAATTTTTTTTTCTATTTTTAAAAAATGCTAACCATCAAAAAATTGCTAAGCTTTCAGCAATTCAGAATCACTGATCACAGATCACCATAACAAATACAATAACAAAAGTGTGGAATATGACAGTTACCAAAATGTAACACAGGGACACAAAGGTAGCAGTTGCTGTGGGAAAAATGCTGCCAATAGACTTTTTCAGTGCAGGGTTGCCACAAACCTTTAATTTGCAAAAAATGACACATATATGAGATTGGAGTAAAATGAAGTATGGCTGTGTATGGATATTTTAATTGAATTTGAATGCATTGAGGCAGGGTATATACTGTTTCTGTCTTGTCTTTATAATCTTTCATGTCTTATCTGATCTCTGAAGATACTTGAATTTGTGACCACCCCTCTGGTCTTAAACCTAAATAGGATATTAGCCTGTTATATAAAAGATTACATAAAAGGTTACATAATTTCCAGAAATCAGTCTTTTTTATATGACAGCTGAATTTAATCTCTAGGAAAAGGACACAGTTAAGCTCTTATAGAAAAGATAGTGTCAACTCCATTCCTTTTTGTAAGGCCTCACTTCTTTCCTGCCTCCCTAGAGGGCACAAGTGAATGAGAGGCCGAGAGAGAGAAGCAGGGCTCACCTGAAGTGGGACTTGAACTCCCAAACTCTGAGATCATGACCTGAATTTATGTCCAGTGCTTAACCAGCTGAGCTAACCAGGCACCCCAGCCTTACTTCCTTCTATCTTCATGTCTGCAGGCAACATAAAGTTAAAGGAAAATTTTGCATATATTTTTGTCTCTTCCATTTCCTAAAGAATGAGACATTTTCATCACGGGTTAAGGACATACCTTTATTTTATTTATTTTTTTTTTTACAAATAGTTTATTGTCAAATTAGTTTCCACATAACACCCAGTGCTCATCCCCACAAGTGTCCTCCTCCATGCCCACCCCTCCTCCCCCCACATCCACCAGTCCTCAGTTTTTGTCAGCATTCAAGAGTCTCTCATGGTTTGCCTCTCTCCCTTCCCCCACCATTTCTGCCCTTCTTCTCCCCCTTGGTCCTCTGTTAAGCTCCTCCTAATCCTCCTATACGTGCACACATATGATATTTGTCTTTCTCTGCCTGACTTATTTCGCTCAGCATAACACCCTCAAGGTCCATCCACGTTGCTACACATGGCCAGATTTCATTGCTTCTCATTGCCATGTAGTATTCCATGGTATAGATAAACCACATCTTCTTGATCCATTCATCTGTTGATGGACACTTAGGCTCTTTCCATGTTTTAGCTATTGCGGAGAGTGCTGCTATGAACATTGGGGTCCATGTGCTCCTATGCATCAGCATTTCTGTATCCCTTGGGTAAATTCCTAGCAGTGCTATTGCTGGGTCATAGAGGAGTTCTATTGTTAGTTTCCTTAGGAACCTCCACATTGTTTTCCAGAGGGGCTGTACCAGTTTACATTCCCACCAACAGTGTAGGAGGGTGCCCGTTTCTCCACATCCTCGCCGGCATCTAGAGTTCTCTGATTTGCTCATTTTAGCCACTCTGACTGGCGTGAGATGGTATCTCAGTGTGGCTTTGATATGTATTTCCCTGATGAGGAGCGATGCTGAGCATCGTTTCATGTGTCTGTTGGCCATCTGGATGTCCTCTTGGAGAAGTGTCTGTTCATATCTTCTGCCCATTTCTTCACTGGGTTGTTTGTTTTTCAGGCGTGTAGTTTGCTGAGTTCCTTGTAGATTCTGGATATCAACCCTTTATCTGATATGTCATTTGCAACTATCTTTTCCCATTCCGTTGGTTGCCCATTAATTTTCTGGGTTGTTTCCTTGGCAGTGCAGAAGCTTTTAATCTTGATGAGGTCCCAACAGTTTATTTTTGCTCTTGATTCCCTTGCTTTTGGGGATGTGTCAAGCAAGAAGTTGCTGTGGTGGAGGTCAAGGAGGTTGTTTCCTGCTTTCTCCTCTAGGGTGTTGATAGTTTCCTGTCTCACGTTCAGGTCCTTTATCCATTTTGAGTTTATTTTTGTGCATGGTGTGAGAAAATGATCTAGTTTCATTCTTCTGCATGTTGCTAAGGACATACCTTTAAATATGCCAAATCTTTAGTCTTTTAACCTAAAAGTATAAAATTTTAGTTTAAAGTGTAGTACTTTCTCAAGCTGTGATTTCAGTCAGATGCACTTCTTTTAGTAAAATCTATACTTTTAAAAATTATATGTTTTCCACCAGCTATCTTTGGGGGCATCACTGCCAAATAATTAATTAATAATCTTCATAAAATGGCATTGACTCCAAGTCTTCTGTTTCTGAGTTTACTGAGATTTCTTTTTTAAATTAAATTAGTGAATAAAACTAAATTTTAATAATTTAGTTTAATTATTAATTTTATTTCATTATTTTTTATTTAATTTATTTATTATTAATTTATTTAATATTAGTATTAAATAAAAATTATTAATTTATTATAAAACTAAAGTGAAAAATGAATTAGTGAATAGTCACTGGTATAATTGTTACTCTAAAGTTCAAGAATGCTTCCCCAAAAGGACTACTTTTCTCTCAGCATTTATAGCTTTTTAAACCCAAAATGAATGCTTTAACTATTTTGCAATGATCTTAGGTCATAGCAGCAGCACGAAAGTTTTCAGTGAAGTAATAAAAAGGACTTATTTCTGTCTTTTCTAGGATAAAAGAGTGCATCACTTTAGAAGAAGTCGGGCGGTGCTTAAATCTGTTTGATCCCTTCTGCTAACTTTCTAGTCTCATGAGAAGTTGCTGGTTTTGAATATTAAGAGGAGACTGAAAGTTTTTCACTATTGGAAGTTTAATTCTGAATTTTTAAAAATCACACTCAGACTTTCTTAGACAAGTTAAGATTGCCTAGCTTTATTTTACATTGAAACTGTTCTTCATTAGATGTTTGTTTAGAAACTAATTCTGTGTTAAATATATAGTTGAAAGTAAAAAATAATTGAGACTGAAAGAAATAACTTTAAGATTTATCTGTTAGGATATTTTTTATTGAAATTGACATTTTAAGAGTTAAAAAGCAATTGCTGATTGTCAGGAAATTGTTTTAGAAAATCTGTTCTGAAAGGTCAGAATTTTGATAGTTTGAATACAAACATTCACTTCTCCAACAACTACCTGTGAAGAGTACAATATTTACAATATTGTTCTTTACATTTATGATTTGTCTCGAAATATACCACAAAAGCAGTGTTTAAAACCGCATTTTTAATCAGTGGAACTCAATATATAGTTAGCTTTATTGAAGTCTTTGTCTAACCCAGTAAAACAGATTGTAAACAGAGTCCAATCAGTGGGTCTTGTGTTTATTAGTTCAAAATACTTACCTGTAACTAGAATCCACACATAGATATCCTATTTGATTGGGATAGTAATTAGGAGAACTAAAATTCTGGGCCTAATTTTTGTAAAGAATCCAAGACAAGCTAAACTTTACTTGGCATATAAACTTCTCAGTGGGTTACCATTCTCCTTTTTTTCTTATATTTTTTTCCCTTGAAATGCTAAACTTAATGGCTATATTTTAAATTGTGCAAAGTACTGATGTTAAAGAATTCTGAAACTTTTTTATGTCACTTAAAGGCTAATCAGTATCTGAAAGGAATTGTTTTTATAAAAACATTAAAATATTAGTTGTTGAAGAACCAATACATTTTTATTTTTGCTTGTTAGCCTAGTATATTTCCTTTTTTAAAAGTAAAATATGCTTAGAAGAGTCAAAGTAATTTTGATGTTTAAGTACTTAAACTTAGATTGTAAGCATAGCTCAAGAATATACTAGAGTCATAGTGAACAGTCCATTTCTAGATTAGCTGGTCTCCTTGTTAGATGTGTATTTTGACCAATAGAGCCCCTTTCTTATCCCCACAGTCTTGATTTTCCAGTCTGTAGCAACATTCTTCCAGGAGTTTTGCTCCTAGAACAGGTGATGTGAAGGAGAGAAGTAGCAACAAGAGCAGCCTGAGGGCTAAGCCTTAGAAAGGTGGCCATGGGATAAAGTCTTTCTAAGGGAAATCTGTATCTGCATCATTTGACCCGCCATGGAAATGAGTTGAAGGTGGCTTCTTGCCCTTTCTTTTGTTGGTCCCTTCACTAAAACATGGAGACTCCATTTATCTATAACTTAAGGCAGCTATCATGGGCCATATTATCAGTCCCCATAGTTGCTTTATAATTCCTAATAATTTTTACTCTGTATCAAAGGGAAGAGTCTTTTAAGGATTCCCAGAGGGCTTTCTTATGCCTCAGAATTTGAAAGTGCCCTGAAATTTGTCCTTTAAAAAATTCTCTGTATTTGGGGGTGGGGGGGGTTCTGCTTTAATATTCTTAACATGTATCATTCTGTGAATAAATTTTCAGGTTACTCTAAATGATAGCTAAATTCGAAAGAGACAATTCTAATTATCCCAATCTGACCATAAGAAAAGTTAAGAGAATAAACTTTTTATTTTTCTGCTTTTTTTGTTGGACTGAAGTATTTAAGAGTAAGGTAGAAAAACAGACAAAGTCCTGAACCTTTCAAAATGGAGAATTAATTTTTTTTTAAAAAGTGTGTTCCTATTACATATTGTTGAAACTGTCTTTATATAAATGAATAAATAGAAATAAAACTTTTTTTCCAAGTGCATTTTTGACCTACTTATTCGTGTCATATCATCTAAAGAAATGGTGGAGAGTTGGGTGGGTAGTATGTGACAAGGTATAGATCCTTGAAATTCAGAAGTATAAGTGCTATTTACTTTATTAATCTCATCAGTAAAGCAGTGCCTAGTGCAAATGCTTGATAAGTCCTATGTGACTGTAGTTTCATAGCCAAGGTCCCTCTCTTTTGGACTCTATAAATATTTTGTCTACAACATACTTTGCACTTTAACCTCAGTGACCCTTTTATTTGGGGGATATTGCAGTTGTCCATCATAGAGTTTAAGTTTTTCGTGTTGCGTTTATTTCATGAGGATATATCCAGAAGATCATTACTTACCACCTGTTATAACCCATGCTCCAGTACTCCCAGTTCTACAAGCTGAGGCCAGAGGAGAGAAAATTCTCCCTTTGGAGGTTCCTATGCTGTATTTAATGGACTCATTACCAGAAAAATGTTTAAGGTTCTATAAGATAAACAGTGCCTTCTGAGTCATTAAAGGTTGACTTTTGATGTTAAGTAATCATTTGCTAAAGATTAGTAATCCTTAAATGTCCATATGTGTGTATACACACATACGTACATGTTGGCCATTTTCCAGAATATTTGATTAGCCCTGACCAAGCTAAATAACAGTTTCCAACATTTTTAAGACCCTAAAACTAGATTACGTATATCTTAAACAGTTACTTTAAACCTGCTTGATATGTTAAGCATATTTGAAAATTGAGGGTTACTACAAAATTCTCAACACAAAACCAAGTCATTGAGTTTGAAAAAGAAATTTCACACAGCACTTGGTAACTTGCTGCAAGTTATGACATCAATCAGATGATGCCAAAAGCGTTAGTCACCCCTGTAAGAAGTGTAATCTGTGTGCTTTTCCCCCACTGAGAACACGTAACCTTTGTATTCAAAATAATTACTTAATACTGATTAGCACTCTTAAACTCAGGGAAGTTGTTGACTTTCAAAAATACATACTCCACAGCAGTTCCCTACAGTTGTAAAGCCCCTCTATCCACTTCTCTAAAATTCTCTTGGTTGTCTTTAAAGGTAAACTCATAAAAATGAGCTGCCACATTGCTTAATCGTCTTGCCTGCTTTCATTGCTGTGTTTTGAGGGTAATCAGGAGCAGCAGCGATAAGGCAGTGTGCCACTCTGCTTTCACAGAGTCGGCAGTAGAGAGTGGGGGACCGTAAGGGGGAGAAAAGCGGCAGTGTTTTCCATTGACCAAGTCTTGCAAATAGGCCCAGCTGTTGAGTATGATCATTCAGAATCCCTGAAACACTTCTTCTAGATGAGGATTGCTCTTGTACATATCTTGATAACTGTATAATCTAGCTCTTCCCAACATTACGTGTAATATGTCTCTCTGTGTGTAACTGAATCTTTTTGAGCAATTCCTCACCACCCATCATCAAAGACTCTGAGTTTTCCATCTGTAGACAGTACATTTGGTAGTAGAAAACAATAAACATAAGAAGTTCAAACTATAAACATGCGTTTTTGAATGCTCATGCAAAATATTCAATCTGTAGCAAAGAAATGATAGGTAATTTTGCACTGCGTTTAGAGTTAAAAACATCTGTCCAATAAGGCTGTAGCTGTGGGCCAATCCCACGAAAATGCAAAAAAATATTGTCTCTTGATACAGAAATTGAAATGAGCACTGTACAATTAAGCTCTATGGTAGCAATATTTTATGTTTTTAACTGGTCTGAAACAAAGTTTTCCAGTTGAGTCTCTAGTTCATTATCCCAAGGCACATGGAGGCTTTGTATCTTATGTGCACCTCCATTAAGGCTGTGTGCCAGGAATATGCCTTTTTCCACATATAAAATTCCCAGAGTACCAGTTCAGTAGGTCTTTAACAATAGGACAAATGCTTGCATAACTGGGGTATTGGGGTCATGAAAGCTCTTTATAAATTTGAAGCAATAGTAACATTTCAAGCAGTTCAGAAAGTTGGAGGTTTTATGATCCTTAATCAGTTCTTTACAGGAAACAAGTCTAACAAAAGTACATTAAGGTTCTAATCACATCTATAGTCTTTCCCCAAAATAGAATGATAGAAACAGACTGTCCTGGTTCAATCTTGGGCAAAACTATTTACTGTAGAAGAAAGGTAGGGTTGAGAAGTCAACTGACCTGCACTGGTATAGCCTGCTTAACAGTGGGCTTGTCCCTCTGTCCTTGCATACTTGTTAAAAACTTTTATTACTAATCCACCACCACCTCCCCAGAATAAATGGCTGGACTAGTGAGAATAGAGAGAATTTAATTTTTTTTTAATGTTTTATTTATTTCTAGGAGAGAGAGAGCGTGAGCAGGGGAAGGCCAAAAAGAGGGAGTCACAGACTGAAACAGGCTCCAGGCTCTGAGCTGGCAGCACAGAGCCCGACGCGGGGCTCGAACCCATGAACCGCGAGATCATGACCTAAGCGAAAGTCGGACACTTAACCGACTAAGCCACCCAAGCGCCCCAAGAATGGAGAGAATTTAAAATGCTGAGGCCATTTTCTTTTAGTTTTTGCCCAAGCTGATCTGGTACCTAGTGTTTTGAGTTGCTTCACAGTGTGGGTAAAATCTGAGCAGTGTTTAAATAATACACCTGCCAAATTAGAAAAGTTTATCTCTGATTTTTTTTTTTCCTGAACATAGCTTGGTTCTGGTTTGTCATATGTCGGTCTTTGACAAAATGAAAACCCGTGCGTTCATCTAACAAGGTTATATCTGTGACTAGATCAGCCCTATATTTGATGGGGCAAGTTTCCTCAATGTCAATCAGGAAAGTCAAAAGAACATCAGAGTCCTCACCTGGGGTGCTTTTCAGAGATTCCAACTCCTGGACCTTAATCTCAGATGCTCTTATTCTGGAGGCCTGGGCTGGTGGGCTCAGTAATGTGTATTTTTTAATGTGTGTGTGTGTGTGTGTGTGTTTTTAATTTACTTCTGAGAGAGAGACAGTGTGAGCAGGGGAGGGTTCGAGAGAGGGAGATACAGAATCTGGAGCAGACTCCAGGCTCTAAGCCAGCTGTCAGCACAGAGCCCGACACGGGGCTCGAACCCATGAATCGAGATCATCACCTGAGTCGAAGTCGGACGTTTTAACCAACTTAACCGAGCCACCCAGGCGCTCCAGTAATCTGCATTTTTAACATGTCCCTAACAGGATTCCAGTCTTTGCAATACTCACTTTGAGGAATGTTGCCACAGAGGAAGATCTCTCAGTATATCACCTCTGGCTACCCAAGTTTGGGGATAGTTGGATTTATACTCCTTCATAAAGGATTTTGTTGGCATAATTAATCTTTTCCTGCCAAGCTTGTACTCAGGAATGTCAGTTGTCCAAAGGCAAGGGAGACTCATGAACAGGCTAAAAAGTGGATTGAATGAGGTCTGAAAGCCAAGACATGGCCAAAAATGAATGGGAAGGGGAAAGAGAGTGACTGCAGAAGAAAAGTTGAATTCTGAGGCCAAGTGCAGGCAAGCCAAGGGTAATGAGCTGGGGCTCAGCTGGGTAGGTGCAGAGTGGACATTATGGAGGCAGAGATCCCATACTTCCCACGTGGAGGGAGGAACTCTACCTGTGGCCCACTTAGAAAAATTCAGTATACTACTCATGGGCTTTAAAGAAACATGGCCTGTCATTGCTTCTTTTCCCATCTTGGAATTAATATGCCTCCTCCTCAAGAATATTAATGGCAAATGAATACTGTTATTGATATGTTTTAAAAACTCAAGTTCCAGAGTCAGTCTTGGGCATATTGAGATTCATATTGTGTGTGTATTTAAAATTTTTACATATAATTCATAAAAAAAGTATAAAAATAAGTACCTTTTTTTTAAAAATTGTTAAGTAAGTATACCTTTAAAGAATAATAAATACTCAAATTAGCTTAAGAAAGAGAACATTGCATTAACTTAGACTAGGTCCTCTCTGACTATACCCTCCTTCTCAACAAGAGGTAACCACTAAATTGAATATTGGTTTAAACCACTAAATAATTATTTCTTTTCTTTTCACGTCTCTGTGTGTGTGTGTGTGTGTGTGTGTGTGTGTGTACAATTTTACTTTTTCTAAAAAAAACCTTATTTGAAGACAACTTTTTTTTTAAGAACAACTTTAGGTTCAGAGCAAAACTGAGAGGAAGATACAGAGGTTTCCCATATACCCTCTGCCTCCATCTGCACTTAGCCTCTGCCATTATCAATATCCCCCAAAAGAGCAGTTTGTTAGAATTGATGCAACTGCCTTGACAAATCATAATTGCCTAGGGTCCATAGTTTTCTTTAGGATTCACTTTCGCTGTTGTAAATTCAGTGGGTTTGGACGAACGTATAAAGACATGAGCCCATCATAATGTACAGAGTATTTTCGCTGCTCTATAAATCTTTGTGCTCTACCTATTCAAATCTCAAACCCCGTCCTCACCTTCAACACTTGGCAACCACTGATCTTTTTGGTTTCTCCATGGTTTTACCTTTTCCAGAATTTTATATGGTTGGAATAATCAGTATGTAGCCTTTTCAGATTAATTTCTTTCACTAGTAATACACATTTAAGTTTCTTCTGTATCTTTTTATGCCTTGATAGTTCATTTCTTTTTAGCACTGAATGGTATTCCATTGTCTGAATGTACCACAGCTTATCCACTCACCTACTGAAGGATGTTTGGTTGCTTCCAAATTTTGATAATAAATAAAACTGCTAGAAATACATGTGCAGGTTTTGATGTGGACAGCGTTTTTTATTCATTCACATAAATACCACAAAGTACAGTTGCTGGATCATAGTAAGAGTATGTTTAGTTTTGTAAAAAAACAAACAAACAAAACAAAACAAAACAAAAAAAAACCCAAAATGTCTTTCAAAGTGGCTGTACTATTTTGCATTCCCACCAGCAATGAATGAGCTCCTGCTGCTTCACATCTTTGTCAGCATTTGGTGTTGTCAGTATTACAGATTTTGGCCATTCTAATAGATGTGTAGTGAGATCTTGTTTTAGTTTACATTTCCCTGATGACATAGGATACGGTGGAACATCTTTTTTATATGCTTATTTGCCGTCTGTGCATCTTTGGAGAGGTGTGTGTTAGGTCTTTGACCCATTTCTTTTTTTTTTTTTTTTTTTGTAATATAAATTCAAGTTAGTTAATATACAGTGTAGTATTGGTCTCAGGAGTAGAACCCAGTGATTCATCACTTCCATTTAACACCCAGTGCTCATCCCAACAGATGCCCTCCTTAATGCCCATCACCTATGTAGCCTATTCCCCCCATCTTCCCTCCAGCAGTCCTCAGTTTGCTTTTTATCTTAACTTTTCTCTTCCCCTATGTTCATTTGTTGTGTTTCTTAAATTTCACATATGAGTAAAATCATATATTTGTCTTTCTCTGATTTATTTCACTTAGCATAATACACTCTAGTTCCACCCACATGGTTGCAAATGGCAAGATTTCATTCTTTTTCATAACCAAGCAATAGTCCATTGTGTGTGTGTATATATCTTTATCCATTCATCAGTCAGTGGACATTTAGGCTTTTTCCATAATTTGGCTATAACTGATAGCATTGCCATAAACATTGGGGTGCATGTGATTCTTTGAATCAACATTTTTGTATCCTTTAGATAACTTTGGATAAATACCTAGTAGTGCAATTGCTGGGTCATAGGGTAGTTCTATTTTTAATTTTTGAGGATCCTCCATGCAGTTCTCTAGAGTGACTACAACAGTTTGCATTCACACCAACAATGCAAAAGCATTCCCCTTTCTCCACATCCTCACCAATATCTGTTGTTTCCTGAAGTTGTTCATTTTAGCCATTCTGAGGTATGAAATAGTATCTCATTGTGATTGTGATTTGTATTTCTCTGATGATGAGTGATGTTGAGCATCTTTAAATGTGTCTACTCGCCATCTGGATATCTTCTCTGGAAAAGTTCTCTGACCCATTTCTTAATCGGTTTTTTTTTTCTTGTTTCAAGAGTTCTGTTTATATATTTTGGATAATAGTTTATCAGATGTGTAATAATACTGAGAATCTTTTCATGTGCATGTTGCCCATTTTTTTTTCTTTGTAAAAATGTCTATTCAGTCCTTTACCCATTTTTAAATTTGGCTGTTTCTGTTTTTACTGTTGAGTTGCTAAAAATTCCTTTTTCAGGGCACTTGGGTGGCTCAGTTGGTTGAGCATCTGACTCTTGATTTTAGCTCAGTTCATGATCCCAGGATTCTGGGATCAAGCCCCTCATCAGGCACTGTGCTGAGTGTGGGATCTGCTTGGGATTCTCTCTCCCTCTACCCTTCACGCTCTCTCTCAAATAAAAAAAATTTTTAATCTCTCTCCCTGTCTCTCACAATATATAGATAGATATAGCTACAGATATATTAACATATAAGTACACATGTATATTTTTCTGGATAGTCTCTTATCAGAGATGATTTGCAAATATTTTTTCCCATTCTGTAGATCAGATTTTTAACTTTCTTGATAATATCCTTTGATACACAAAAGTTTTAATGAAATCTGATTTATCAATATTTTGTCATTGCTTTTTATGCTTCTATTATATCTAAGAATCCATTGCTAAACTTAAGTTATGAAGATTGGTTCACTGTATTTTCTTGTTGTGACACTATAAGTACTAGAATTCCATAAATGGAATCAAGCAGCCTGGATCTTTTCACTCAGTATAATGCTTACGAAAGTCTTCATAGTGTTAACATATTTTAGCGGTTTATTCTTTTTTACTGCTCTTTAGTATTCTCATCTATGGAAGGTGCCACGTTTTTTTTCTCCCTTTGCCTTTTGATGGGTATCTGGGCTCTTTCCAGGTATAGACTGTTAGGAGTAATGCTTCTATGAACATTCATCTTAAAGTTTCTGTGTGGCTATATGTTTTCACTTCTTGAGTAAATACCCAAGAATGGAATTCCTGGGTCATATGCTAAGTATCTGTTTAACTTTACAAGAAACTTCCAAACTGGTTCCCAAAGTAGTTGTGTTATTTTGCATTTTCATGAGCGATATATGTTCAGTTGTTTTACGTTTTGGCCACAAGTGGTAGGTATTGTCAGTCTTTTTAATTTTAACCATTCTAAGGGGCAGCAGTTTTTAAAAGCTCCCCAAGGTATGTACCTTTCTATATATAATATAGCGATTAAAAGTTGACCGAAAAAAAAAACCTCCCTAAATGTGTAGCCGTGATTGAGAACTACTGAGCTATCTAGACAAATGTCTTCCAGATATTTTTAAAATGGCAGACATTTTTACTTAGGCATTGCATTCATGGTTGGTTTGTTTTCACTCACCCATTCATTTATTCAAAAAAGAGCTGCACTCACTCTCAACAATAGCCAAAACATGGAAAGAGCCTAAGTGTCCATCAACGGACAAATGGATCAAGAAGTGGTTTATCTATATGATGGAATACTACAGGGCAATGAGAAACAATGAAATCTGGCCACGTGTAGCAACATGGATGGACCTTGAGGGTGTTATGCTGAGCGAAATAAGTCAGGCAGAGAAGGACAAATACCATATGTTTGCACGTATAGGAGGATTAGGAGGAACTTAATGGAGGACCATGGGGGAGAAGAAGGGGGGAAATATTGGGGGAGAGGGAGAGAGGCAAACCACGAGAGACTCTTGAATGCTGAGAACAAACTGTGGACTGATGGGTGTGGGGGGGAGGGGGGAGGTGAGCATGGAGGAGGGCACTTGTGGGGATGAGCACTGGGAAACCAACTTGACAATAAACTTTGTAAAAAAATAAAAATACGAAAATAAAGTACCCTCTCAAATATTAAAAAAAAAAAAAAGAGCTACACTGATTCTTTACTAAGTGGGATGTAGAGATAATACAATACGCCTGCCTCACGAAGCTCAGTGTCAAATTGTTTTTTCTCTCTTAAGAAAACCAAATTTGGGGGACACCTGGGTGGCTCAGTCAGTTAAGCATCTGACTTCGGCTCAGGTTATGATCTCACTGGAGTGTGCTTCAGATGCTCTGCCTCTCTCTGTCCCTCCCCTGCTCGTTCTGTCTCCCAAAAATAAATAAGTGTTAAAAAAATTATTTTAAAGGAAACCAAATTTTGCATGTATGACTACAGTCATTCCAGGCAGTCATTTTTGTTTATTTGATTTTTACTGATCTTTCTTGGAATTTGTATCCCTGGCCTAAGTTCTGTCCTGAGTAGGGAGGTAAAAAGGTAACAGGATCATTCATGGTATTTGAGATGTTGCTTTATTGGTTCTGCTTTTCCTTCTCTACTTCCTACCTCCCATATGTCCTTCAGTTTATAATTTAACTTTGGGAACAATGTCTTTTAATGAGATGGTAGGGAGTTGTAAAAATAAAAAGAAAATGGATGTATTTTACTCCTGGTATTTGTACACTGGTGTCTGCATATCATAGAGGCTATGGCTGGTTTGGGGTATTTGTATTTTATCTGTCTCTTGTTTGTTTTCCTTTTGTTTTTTTGTTTTGTTTTTGATATAGGAAGTCTTCCATAAACAGAATATTCTAATAAAAATAAGACAAATTGGCAAAACATAAAATCCTCACCAAAAACCTCATAAAGAAATAGAGTAGATGAGTGAAAATAACTTGGCTTATAAACAAAACTCACATGTAAGATTGTGTCATTAAATAATAAAATATTTTCTTATTTGCTGTTAAATTTACACTGTAAAAAGGCTTTAAAATGGTACAACAATGCCCACCTCTTTGGAACTCTTAGAAAGAAGTATAAGGCCTAAGGTAGAAGTCAGTGTAAGGATTATTAAAATTGGCTGCCACTTACTTGTAAAACAAATTCTGCACAGAGCAACTGATAGAAAATAGACTCCATTTTCCTTTTCCTTGGGGCCCTGGTGATTCCAGAGATCCCAGAAATCTTGTGGAAAAGGGCTAATGAAAAAAGTCAGACAATGAGAAGAAAGCTATTAGTCTAGCTCTAGGTCTAGAGAAATCTCATCTCTAAACTGGATGAATTTTCATTAAGAAAATATTTTCTAGAGCAATCTCAAGCCAACTTCATCCCTTGATATTCTCTATAACACAATAAAACCATTTTCAGTATTTCCTGTACTCTTGCTTCCTTGAAATTTCTTTCTACTGCAATTATTTTTTCTATTTTCATTTTTTAACACAAATTGGATTAATTGATCAGTTTTGTCTAGCTTTCTTGAGGTGTGATTGACAAATAAAAAATCATATCTCTTTAAGTTGTACAGTGTGATTTTTTAAAGGTGTACACTGATGGTTTAATTAGCATACATATACATTATAAAATGATTACCACAATCCAGTTCATTAATATGTCTATCCCCTCTCATACTTTTTTTTTTAATGTTTTATTTATTTCTAAGAGAGAGAGAGAGAGAGACAGCGTGAGCAGGGGAGGGCCAGAGAGAGAAGGAGTCACAGACTGAAATAGGCTCCAGGCTCTGAGCTGGCAGTCAGCACAGAGCCCGACGCGGGGCTCGAACCCACAAACCGCGAGATCATGACCTAAGCGAAAGTCGGACGCTTAACGGACTAAGCCACCCAGGCGCCCCTCCCCTCTCATACTTTTATTATGTGTGATCAGGACCCTTAAGATCTACTGTCTTAGTGAATTTCAAATATACAATCCAGTATCATTAATGATAGTCATCATATTAGACATGAGAACTCTAGAATTTACTCCTCCTATGATGGAAAGTTTGTACCCTTTGACCAGCATTTTCCCATTTCTTTCACCTTATAACCTATGGCAACCACCAGTCTTTCTGTGTCTGGCTCATTTCACTTAGCATAACGTCTGCCAGGTTTATCCATGCTGTCACAAATGGTAAGAATGCTGCCTTACTTAAAGTTGAATAATATTTCATTTTATATATACACACACACACACACACCACATTTTTTCATCTGTTCATACATTGATGGGACATTTTGTCTATTTCCATACCTTGGCCGTTGAGAGTAATGCTGCTATGAACGTGGGAGTGTAGATGATCCTTTTAAGATACTGATTTCATTTTCTTTGGATATATATACCCAGAGTGGGATTGTTGGACATACAATAGTTCTATTTTTAATTTTTTGAGGAATCTATATTATCTTCCATAATGATTGCCCCAACTTATATTCCCACCAACAGTGTACAAACAAGGATTTCCTTTGCTCCACACCCTCACCAACACTTGTTATTTCTTATCTTTTGGATGTTAGCCATTCTAATAGTGTGAGGTGATATATAGCATTGTGGTTTTGATATGCATTTCCCTGATTGTTAGTGATGTTGTGCACCTTTTCATATACCTGTTGTCTTTGTATGTCTTCATTTTGAGAACTGTCTATTTAGGGTCTTTGGGTCGTAGTTGTTGTTATTGTTATTACTACTGATTAGATTCCTTACGTATTTTGGACATTAACCTGTTCGCAAACATGGAAAAGTTAATGTGGCTCAAGAAACTGATCTAGGAATTTATTCTTATACTAGATATGTGTCGCAAAATGTATATATGATCTCTTTCGTCAACAAAAATTGGCAACAAGCTAAATGTGTGTGTGCTAGTAAGGGACTAATTCAATTAAGGTATTTTTACACTGTTTAATACTCATTCACAAAGCAAGGATTGGCCAACTCTTCTGTAAAAGGACATACAGTAAATATTGAAGGCTTTGTGGATCATATGGTTCTATCACAATCAACTCTGCCATTGTAACATGAAAGCAGCCATAGACAATGTGTGAAGGAATGGGCATGGCTGTGTTCCAGTAAAACTTTACTATTAAAAAAACAAAAACAGATTTGGTTTATAGGTCTTAATTTACAGACCCATGGTTTAAAGAAGTGATGTAGATACGTATTTATTGACATGGAGAATTTATCATAACACTATTGTGTTATGTTATGCCAAAAGCCATTTTGGCATAAGAGATGCCAATTATGTAAAATGAAAGTTTATATGTGTACATATGCATAGAGAATTGTCTAGAAGGATGTTTGGCAAAAGTTAATGGAAGTATTACCTCTAGGTTGAAGGATTTGGGATGATTTTTTTTTAATTTTTGTATGTTTTTATTATGTGAAAAATATTTTCATTTAATAATTTCTGTTCTTTGACATTGTAATGTCATGGTTGTTTTGAGTCCTCACATGGAGTTGTGCAGCCCATGCATTACACAGTTTCAGAAGATACCATGGGCATAGTGTGAAGGCTGATGCCTGATGCTGTGTGATGAGGCAACCCTTATCTCTAGTCCCCTCTCTTCAGCTTTGTCCAGTTGATTCAACAAACATTTATTCGCCATCTCCTATGCCAAACATCGTTCTGGACGCTACAGAAATATCAGCAAAGCAAACAAAAATGTCTGCCCTTATAGAGCTTACCTCCTAGTGAAAGAGAAGGGCCATAAGCAGAGTAGAGAGTGAGGTGTATATATAGTACATTAGGGAGTGGTAATAGAGCAGAGTGATAGGCGGATCCAGAATGTGGCAGGAGAGACGGTTTTAATTTTAAATAGGATGGTCAGAACAGAACTTCGAGCAGAAAGCTGCAGTTGAGGGGTATTCACTTTCTAATGTCCCCTCTCTATAAAGAGAGCTTTCCTACTATTCTTCCTTTCTAACTTAAACCCTAATAAACTTTTGCCTGCTGCTCATTTAAAAAAGAAAAGAGTAGAAAATCTCTGTAGGTCAGAGCCACTGAAGAGATTTTGAGCAAAGCAGTGACATGATTTGGTTGACACATGAAAAGCCACTGTGGAAGCTAGGTTGAGAACAGGCCATGGAGTAGCAGGAGCCCTTGACACAGTGTTTTATAATTTTCTTTTTTTTTTTTTTTTTCTATCTCTGTTTCTCACGGGCCTGTAGTATCCTGAAGGTTAAGGAGTGGTCTGTTGTTTCCTCTCTGTTCCTAGCACAGTTTTCGCAGAAAGTATTGCTAGACGAAGGCATTGAGACTTTTTTACTGAATGAGAAAAGACAGGCAGAATAAACACCAATCTTGTTTTATGGAAGAGAAAAGTTAAAACTTATTGGAGGTTTAAATGATGGCCCAGGGTCAAAACAGGGTCAGCACAAGAACCAAGGCCTTTCATTTCCAAGGTCAGAGTTCCTTTCACCCTGGGACAAAAGACAGATATTACCTACATGATAAGGTGGAAGTGCAGACTTTTATGACTTGCCAAGGCATTTTGACTTCAACTAGTGATAAGGATTATAGCTAACATCATATTTTAAAAAAGATGTACAGAAACATGTCAGGAGATCTACTACACATTGCTGCTTAGAAGAGGCGAACTGAAAAATAGCATTTGGAGTATGATTCCCATGTATTTAATGCATGAATGTGTAAGTGGGAAGGTGTTCACCAGTGTCAGTGATATTTGCTTCTTGATTCTAGGATTTCAGGGATTTTTAAATTTTCTTCTTTTCTGAATTGTTTGAATTTTCTACAATAAGAATGTAAAAACAGAAGAAATAAAAAGTATTTGATGTTAAAAAGATCACATTAAGCTAACGTTTATATGCACTTTGCAGTTTCACACCACCTGTAGTACCTCTATTTCTTTGTAAATTCTTCTAGGGCAGCAACTGTGTGTTATTCGTTGTAATACGCCCAGCATGCAAGGGCATAAGTAGGTGTTCCCGGAGAGCTTGTGGAATGAATGCAAATTGCCTTTGTGAACTGTAGTTTTTATCATCCTCAGTGGACACCTAGGGGGCCCCAGGAATGACAGGAATAAAGGTTCAGCCAAGGGGAATTTTATCTCTTTCCCCGATTGGTGTTGCCATGGCACTCAGGAGACCAGGAGTCCTAGTGCAAAAGTTTTAAAAAACCTAAAGTGGTAAATTTACAGATTTGTGATGCCTGGTCTCAAGCCCTACCTTAGCGCTCTACAAAAATTTGGCTTTTCAGTGGAAAAGCCTTAATAAAGAATCAGTGGTGGTCCAACCTTTACTCTGAATAATATTTCAGTCCAGCCCTACTCTGAATAATATTTCACTCAAGCCTTTTGGTATTAATGACAGTTGTCATTACTGTTGGGTTACATCATTCCCAGGAAAGCCTTCCTGTAAAATCAGTATCTAGGGCTTCATTTGCAGATGCAATCAATTGCCTGATTATCTGAACTCCTCAAAAAGTGTTGATTTTGCTCCCTAAATCATCTGTTTGGTTTTTAATCATGTAGAAAAATAATTAGG
Organism: Proteles cristata cristata; assembly: GCA_017311185.1. Lineage (NCBI taxonomy): Eukaryota > Metazoa > Chordata > Mammalia > Carnivora > Hyaenidae > Proteles > Proteles cristata. The sequence goes on from JAESUZ010003188.1 coordinate 1,005,639, forward strand.
AGTTAATCGCCTTGATGTAAAATTAATAGCTTTAAAAATATTTCACTCCTGGGGCGCCTGGGTGGCTTAGTCGGTTAAGCGTCCGACTTTCGCTCAGGTCATGATCTCGCGGTTTGTGGATTCGAGCCCCGCGTCGGGCTCTGTGCTGACTGCCAGCTCAGAGCCTGGAGCCTATTTCAGAGTCTGTATCTCCCTCGCTCTCTGACCCTCCCCTGCTCACACACACACACACTCTCTCTCTCTCCTAGAAATAAATTTTAAAAATATTTTAAAAAATTTTTAAAAATATTTCACTCCTGTTTTTTTACTAATTACTTATTGTTTCCCTAGTTTTAATAGTAAGAAGAAAGTGGTCACCCACAAGTCCCATCATCTTAACACATAAACTCTTTTATTTGTCCGTTTATTTTTCCAGATCTTGATTAAAATGCACACATAGTCAAAGGGTTAGGCACAATTTTCAATCTTCTCTATTTAGCATTAAACAATAAACATTTTCACGATGATTTTTAAAATACCTGCATGGTATTTTAACTTGTAGATTCATGCTGTACAAAACCATTGCACAAATGGCAAACATTTGAATCAGCTCCCGTTTTTCACTGACATTTAATTGGGTTGAACAGCAAATTTTTACCCAGTTGGCTCTATTTATTTTCCAACCACAAGCAAAATCTTAATTGATTTTCCTTCTGTCAGACTCTTAATTATTGAATTAATCTGAGCTTATTTTTTTAAACAGCATTTGGAGGAATAATTGACATAAAATAAACATGTATTTAGGGTACAGTTTGGGATGTTTTGATATATGCATTTACCCGTGAAGCCGTCACCATAATCAACATAGTGAACGTATCCATCACCCAAAAGAGTTTCCTGTGTGCCTTGGAATCTTTGTCTGTGTACCTTCCCTCCTCAGACAGCTGTTGATCTGCTTTCTGTCCTCTAGATTAGTTTGTATTTTCTAGAGGTTTCCATTAATGGAATAATACTGGACATATTCTTTTATTTCCTGGTTTCTTTCATTCTGCATAATTACTTTGACATTCATCCATGTTTTTGAATGCTCCTTTTTATTGTTGAATGGTATTTCATTGGGAGGGGGCAAGATGGCGGAGAAGTAGGGAACTCCATACATTGCACTCGCCCCCATATCTCACACAGAGAAGGTCTGAAGCCGTAGGAACCCTTACAGAATCCAGGAGTTTGGGAGGAAAAGGAGACAGAGTCCGATGAGAAAACCCTCTACCGTGAGTGCGAACTGGGGAAGATAAAATCCGGCTGGGACCAGAGACACAGAGGGACGGGGGCGATCCCCTTCTGCAGAGTTTAGAGGGGAAAGAGAGGGCCAAAACTGCTCAAGACACTGTCCCTGCCGCTGGGGAACAGAAAAACCTCCGCTCAGGACACAGAGGGACCCTGTTTCCCACTCTCCAGCTGACCCTAGGCTGGACACACTCGTCCCAGGCAACCCCCGGGGAAATTACTCCCTGCGCACCAGCTCGACCTGGAAGGGACCCACCGCAGCCACGCCTTTGTGCTTCTGGCTCGGCTGGATCCCAGAGAGGAGGCAAAGGGCTTAAACCTGGGAGATTTGTCCGCGAGTTCGTATTTCAGGAGACAAGACACAGAGAAACCCGGTTTCCTGCTCTCCAGCTGACCGTGGGCAGGACGCACTTGTCCCAGGCGAACACCGGGTAAACTGCGCCTCACTCGCCAACCAGACCTGGAGGAGACGGGAGCAGCGGCTTCTGGCTCAGTCCCCAGGGAGAAGGCAAGAGCTTGGGACTGTCCTGAGGGGGTCGCCTTCGAGTTTGTGTCTCCAGCAATTTCACGGGGGCGCTTGGACTGGGATCTGGAAAGGAGACCTGGCCTGGAATATAGAGCATGGCCTACCTTGGCTGCACCCCCAGCACAAGGAGTTTACACACCCAAAAAAGTGAGTTGCAGCGCTTGGTTCAAGAAGGGACTGGAGCACTGCCACTCTTCTCCCCACAACTGCCAAGGCAGGACTCCCACAGGACGCAATGGATCAAACCACGCCCATCACTGCTAGAGAGCACACCTTCTCTTTTTTTTTTTTTTTCTTTTATCGTAGCCGGGGTAAGACCAATTCTGGTCACTGGCTTGCTTAAACAGTCACATTTAATCCATTCTCTAGATGCAGATTCTACACCTACCTACCTATTCATCTCTTTCTCTCTGGAGTAATCAGACTATATAGTTTCTCTGGATAACACCATCGTCATTTCTTTTGCCTCTTCAACCATATTCCACTCTTTCGCTCTTTGATAAAAGCTTCTTATGCCTTCTGCCTGCTCATTTCATTTCCAATTCACCTCATCCCCGCCATGTCATTTCTCTCTTTCTTTATGCTCTTCAACCAGCACTGCATACACCCAGCTATTTATTTGTAGCTGGGAAATGTGGTTATATGCTTTAAACTGTTCTTTGTCTATTGGCTTTCTTCTCTTTTCCTTTTTTTTCTTCACTTTTTAAATGTATTTTTATTTTTTATTATTCGCCTTCCCTCCTCCCTCTTTTCTGTTTACTTTTTCATTTTCCCTTTCAGTTTGCGTGTTTGTTGGAGTTGTCTGTGCGTTTGTGTGCCTTTGTTCCCTGTGTGTTTGTCTGTTTTCCTCTCCAGGGCTATCTCAAGAAACAAGCCAAAGTACACATGGTGGAGAGTCCCAAATACCACTACAAGTAGGAAAATAAAATAACCAAATCTCAACAAGAGAGACCAAGAGATAACATTCAAAGAACACTTTCTGAACGGATAGGCCCTGGAAAGTCAAAGAGTCTTCTTTGGTGCAGCAGCACTCACAGGTGCAGAGAGCATAACAAGCTTTTAAAACTAAAAAGAGATAGCTCAAAACAGATACAAGCAGCATAACTGAACAATATTTTAGAATAATAATGTTAAAATTAATAGCTGGGCTTGAAAAAAGCATAGGGGACATCAAAGAAACTATGGCTACAGACAGAATGGAAAATAAAAATAGGCATGAAGAATTAAAAAATGCGATAAATGAGATACATAATAAATTAGAGGCCTCCAATGCACTGATTGAAGAGGCAGAAAGAATAAGTGATGTAGAAAATACCATTATAGAAAAAAAAGAAACTGACAAAAAAAGAGACAAACAGATCCAGGAACATGAAAGAAGAGTTCGAGAGCTCAGCGATACGGTCAAATGCAAAAATATCCATATCATAGGAATCCCAGAAGAGGAAGAGAGAGGGAAATGTGCTGAAGGAGTCCTGGAACAAATTATAGCAGAGAACTTCCCCAACCTGGGAAAAGAAGTAAACATTGAAATACAAGAGGCTCAGAGGACTCCCCTCAGAAGTAACTTGAATCGATCTTATGCACGCATATCATAGTAAAAATGGCAAAATACAAGGACAAAGAGAGAATTGTGAAAGCAGCTAGGGAGAAAAGGGCCCTCACATACAAAGGGAAACCTATCAGAGTGGTGACAGACTTATCTACTGAAACTTGGCAGGCCAGAAAGGAATGGCAAGAGATCTTCAATGTGATGAACAGTAAAAACATGCAGCCAAGAATCCTCAATCCAGCAAGCCTGTCATTCAAAATAGAAGGAGAGATAAAAACCTTTCCAAATAAACAGAAATTGAAAGAATTTGTCACCACGAAGCCAACCCTACAAGAAATCCTGAGGGGGACGCTCTGAAGGAAAGGTTGCAAGGAACAAAGATACCAGAGACACCACCACAAACATGAACCCTACAAAGGATACAAAGACTCTAAACCCACATATTTCAATAATAACACTGAATGTCAATGGGCTGAATGCTCCAATCAAAAGACATAGAGTAGCAGAATGGATTGAAAAACAAAATCCATCTATATGCTGTCTACAAGAAACTCATTTTAGACGGGAAGATACCTTCAGATTAAAAGTAAGGGGATGGAGAAATATATATCATGCTACAGGAAATCAAAAGAAAGCCGAAGTAGCGATACTTATATCAGACAAACTGGACTTTAAAATAAAGACAATCACAAGAGATGAAGAAGGGCACTACATAATAATTACAGGGTCCATCCATCAGGAAGAACTAACAATCATAAATGTCTACGCACCGAATATGGGAGCACCTAAATATCTAAAACAATTAATCACAAACAGAAACAACTTATAGATAAGAATGTGCTAATAGCAGGGGACTTTAATACTCCACTTACAGCTATGGATAGGTCAACCAGACAGAAAATTACTAAAGAAATAATGGACTTGAAAGACACATTGGACCAGATGGATCTGATGGATGTATTTAGAACTTTACATCCTGAGGCCAGGGAATTTACTTTCTTCTCAAGTGCACATGGCACATTCTCCAAGATAGATCACATACTGAGACATAAAGCAGCCCTCAATAAATATAAAAGAATAGAGATCATACCATGCACACTGTCAGATCACAATGCTTTGAAACTTGAAATCAATCACAGGAAGAAGTCTGGAAAACCTCCAATAACATGGAGGTTAAAGAACACCCTACTAAAGAATGAATGGGCCAATCAGGTAATTAGAGATGAAATTTAAAAATACATGGAAACAAATGAAAATGAAAACACAACAATTGAAAATCTATGGGATGCGGCAAAGGCAGTCCTAAGAGGAAAGTACATTGCTCTCCAGGCCTATTTCAAGAGATTAGAAAAAGCGCAAGTGCAAAATCTAACAGCTCACCTAAAGGAACTAGAGGCAGAGGAACAAGAACACCCTAAACCCAGTAGAAGAAGAGAAATAGTAAAAGTAGAGCAGAAATAAACAACGTAGAGACCGAAGAAACAATTGAACAGATCAATGAAACCAAGAGTTGGTTTTTTGAAAAAATAAACAAAATTTACAAACCTCTAGCCATACTTATCAAAAAGAAAAGAGAGAGCACCCAAATAGACAAAATTATGAATGAAAATAGACTTATTACAACCAACCCCTCAGAAATACAAGCAATTATCAGGGAATACTATGAAAAATTATATGCCAACAAACTGGACAACTTAGAAGAAATGGACAAATTCCTAAACACACATGCACTACCAAAATTCAAACGGGAAGAGATAGAAAATCTGAACACGCCCATAGCGAGTGAAGAAATGGAATCAGTTATCAAAAATCTCCCAACAAATAAGAGCTCTGTACCTGATGGCTTCCCTGGGGAGTTCTACCAGACATTTAAAACAGAATTAATCCGAATTCTTCTCAAGCTATTCCAAAAAATAGAAATCGAAGGAAAACTCCCAGACCCATTTTATGAAGCCAGCATCACTCTGATTCCCAAGCCAGAGAGAGATCAAGCAAAAAAAGAAACTACAGGCCAATATCCTTGATGAATACGGATGCAAAAATCCTCAACCAGATCCTTGCAAATCGAATCCAGCAGCACATAAAAAGAATCATCCACCAAGATCAAGTGGGATTCATTCCTGGATTACAGGGCTAGTTCAACATTCACAAATCAATCAATGTGATACATCACATCAATAAAAGAAAAGATAAAAACCACATGTTCCTGTCAATAGATGCAGGAAAAAGCATTTGACAAAATACAGCATCCCTTCTTAATAAAGACTCTAGAGAAAGTCGGGATAGAAGGAACCTACTTAAACATCATCAAAGCCATCTATGAGAAGCCTTCAGCGAACATCATCCTCAACGGGGAAAAACTGAGAGCTTTCCCCCTGAGATCAGGAACACGACAGGGATGTCCACTGTCACCACTGTTGTTTAACATAGTGCTGGAAGTCCTAGCATCAGTCATCAGACACCAAAAGGAAATCAAAGGCCTCAGAATTGGCAAAGAGGAAGTCAAACTTTCACTCTTCGCAGAAGACATGATACTTGACATCGAAAACCTGACAGATTCCACCAGAAGCTTACTAGAACTGATCCAAGAATGCAGCCAAGTTGCAGGGTACAAAATCAACCTACAGAAATTGGTTGCATTCTTATACACCAACAATGAAGCAAGAGAAAGAGAAATCAAGAAACTGATCCCATTCACAATTGCACAAATAACCATAAAATATCTAGGAATAAACCTAACCAAGGATACACGAGATCTGTATAATGAAAACTATAGAAAACTTATGAATGAAATTGAAGAAGACACAAAGAAATGGAAAAACATTCCATGCTCATGGATAGGAAGAATAAATATAGTTAAAATGTCATTACTACCCAAAGCGATCGACACATTCAATGAAATTCCAATCAAAATTGCACCAGCATACTTCTCAAAACTAGAACAAACTATCCAAAAATTTGTATGGAACCACAAAAGACCCCAAATAGCCAAAGTAATATTGAAGAAGGAAACCAAAACGGGAGGTATCACCATCCCAGACTTTAGCCTCTACTACAAAACTGTCATCATCAAGACAGTATGGTATTGTCACAAAAACAGACACATAGACCAATGGAACAGAATTGAGAACTCAGAAGTGGACCCAAAAATATACAGCCAACTGATCTTTGACAAAGCAGGAAAGAATATCCAATGGAAAAAAGACAGCCTTTTTCACCGATGGTGTTGGGAGAACTGGACAGCAACATGCAGAAGAATGAAACTAGATCATTTTCTCACACGATGCACAAAAATAAACTCAAAATGGATCAAGGACCTGAACGTGAGACAGGAAACTATCAACACCCTAGAGGAGAATGCAGGAAACAACCTCCTTGATCTCCACTGCAGCAACTTCTTAGTTGACACATCCCCAAAAGCAAGGGAATCAAGAGCAAAAATAAATGATTGGGACCTCATCAAGATTAAAAGCTTCTGCACAGCAAAGGAAACAACCCACAAAACTAATAGGCAACCGATGCGAAAAGGTAGTTGCAAATGACATATCAGATAAAGGGTTAGTATCCAAAATCTATAAGGAACTCACCAAACTCCACACCCAAAAAACAAACAACCCAGTGAAGAAATGGGCAGAAGATAAGAACAGACACTTTTCCAAAGAGGACATCCAGATGGCCAACAGACACATGAAACGATACTCAGCATCGCTCCTCATCAGGGAAATACAAATCAAAACCACACTGAGATACCACCTCACGCCGGTCAGAGTGGCTAAAGTGAGCAAATCAGAGAACTCTAGATGCTGGTGAGGATGTGGATAAACGGGTACCCTCCTACACTGTTGGTGGGAATGCAAACTGGTACACCCCTCTGGAAAACCATGTAGAGGTTCCTCAGGAAAATAGCAATAGAACTCCCCTATGACCCAGGAATAGCACTGCTAGGAATTTACCCAAGGGATACAGAAATGCTGATGCATAGAAGCACATGTACCCCAATGTTCATAGCAGCACTCTCAACAATAGCCAAAACATGGAAAGAGCCTAAGTGTCCATCAACGGACGAATGGATCAAGAAGAAGTGGTTTATCTATACCATGGAATACTACATGGCAATGAGAAACAATGAAATCTGGCCATGTGTACCAACATGGATGGACCTTGAGGGTATTATGCTGAGCGAAATAAGTCAGGCAGAGGACAGATACCATATGTTTGCACATATAGGAGGATTAGGAGGAACTTAACTGAGGACCATGGGGAAGAAGAAGGGGGGAAATGATGGGGGAAAGGGAGAGAGGCAAACCATGAGAGACTCTTGAATGCTGACAAAAATTGAGGACTGATGGATTTGGGGGGGAGGAGGGAGATGGACATGGAGGAGGGCACTTGTGGGGATGAGCACTGGGTCTTCTATGGAAACCAACTTGACAATAAACTATTTGTAAAAATTAAATTAAATAAATCAAATTAACCCATCTCCAAGTCACATAAAAAAAAAAAAAGAATAGTATTTCATTGTATGGCTATACTGAAATTTCTTTACTTACCTGTTGATGGGCATTTGGGTTGTTTCTAGCTGGGAGCTTTCACAAACAAATAAGATGTTGTTAGAGCTCTGTGTAAGTCTTTGTTTGGAAATACATTTTTATTTTTCATGGGTCAATACCTAAGAGTGCAATGGCTGAATCAATAGGTAGATGTACATTTGACTTTTTAAGTAACTAACAAACTATTTTCCATTTTGCACTTCCACTGGCAGGTAGGAGAGTTTTGATTCTGCTATATCCTCACCAACCCTTGTATGGCTAGTCTTTATAATTTAGCTTTTTAAAGAGATGTGTAGTAATCTTAATTTTCACTTTCCTAATGACTAGTTATTGTGACCATCACTTTCTGTGTTATTGGACATTTATATGTTTTCTTTGGAAAAGTTCTGTTTAAATCTTTTTCCCATTGTTATATGGGATTGTTTCTTTTTTGTCATTGCATTTTGAGAGTTTTTTATTCTGGATACAAGTCTCTTATCAGACATATTCTGTGCAAATATTTTTTTCCCAGTCTAGCTTGTTTTCTTATTTTCTTTTTTTTAAGTGTATATATTTATTTTGAGAGAGAGAGTGAGGGTGAGAAGGGAAGGGGCAAAGAGAGAGAAATAGAGAAAGAATCCCAGGCAGGCCCTGCACTGTCAACAGAGAGCCAGACACAGGGCTCTGACAAACTGTGAGATCATGACCAGAGCCAAAATCAAGAGTCAGATGCTTCTGACTGAGCCACCCAGGTGCCCTATCATTTTCCTAACAGTGTCATCTGAAGAATAGAAGTTTAAATTTTGATGAGATCTAACGTATTAATTTGTCCTTTAATGAATCATACTTCTGGTGTTATATCTAAGAAGTCTTTGCCTAACCCAAGTTCATGAAGATTTTCTCTTATGTTTTCTTCTGGAATTTTAATAATTTTAGATTTTACATTTTGGTCCATAACCTATTTTCACTTTATTTCTATAAGTGGCATGAAGTAGGGGTTGTTGTTGTTGTTACTATTATTATTTTATTTTTTATATGAATATCCAGTTATTCTGACACCATTTGTGAAAAGACCATCTCTTTTACATTGATTGCATTTGCACCTTTGTAAAAACAAAAAGGTTCAGTGGCTCATAGTGGAGGTCTTTTTCTGGGCTTTCTGTTCCATTTCATTGACTTCTTTGTCAATACTTGATATCAATACCACACTATTTTGATTACTTTAGCTTTGTAATAAGTCTTGACATGACAAAGTGTTAACCCTCTAACTTAGTTCTTTCCCCAGGTCATTCTGTCTAGTGTAGGTCTTTTGCATTTCCATTTTAATCTTAAAGTCAGCTTGCCAACTTTTAGAAAATTTCTGCTGGGGTTTTGATAAGATTATCTTGAATATATAATTATTTTGGAGATAATTAACATCTTAACAATGTTGAGTCTTTTAATCTGTCAAGGAGGTATATTTCTCCATATATTTAGGTCTTTAATGTCTTTCAGCAATATGTATAATTTATAGTGTACAAATTTTTCACATATTTTATCAGATTTAGCACTAAGTATTTCATATTTTTATGCTATTTTAAGTGATATATTTAAAATTAAAATTTTAATTGATTGTTTACTGATTGTTATTTGCTTACTGAAATACACTTGATATTTATATTGATCTTTTATCCTGCCAACCTTAGCTAAAATCAGTTATTCTCCTAACTTTTTTTGTGGGTTCCATTGGGTTTTCTACATAGATGATGATGTCAGCTATTATATAAAGATAATTTTTACTTCTTTGCACATTAAATGCCTTTTATTTCTTTTCCTTTGATTGTGTGCTCCAGGACCTCCAATGCAATGCTAAACACAAGTGGTGAGAACAGACATCCTTATCTTGTTTCTGATGATAGAGGAAAAGCATTCAGTCTTCACCATTAAGTATGGTGTCAAGTACAGGTTTTTTAATAGATGTCCTTTATCAGTTTGAGGAAATTCCCACCTATAGTTTTCTAGGAGTTTTTACTAGTAATGGGTATTAGATTTTTGCCAATTGCTTTTTCTGTCTGTTGAGATGATCATATGGTTTTCCTACACCATCACCTCCTTTCTGAGAAGCCCTCTCCACCACACTTGGGCTCTGACACCCTGTCCCAGGACATTAGGACACCCTTCCGTGGGGATAAATTCTCACCTTGCTTCAGCTCTGCATCCACATTCTGGACCACATTCACCCCAACATAGAGGCCTGCCTCACTCCACTAGGGCTTTAAAACCCATGTCGTGCAGTATAGGAGGATTAGGAGGAACTTAACAGAGGACCATGGGGGAGAAGAAGGGGGGAAATAGTGGGGGAGAGGGAGAGAGGCAAACCATGAGAGACTCTTGAATGCTGAGAACAAAATGAGGACTGATGGGTGTGGGGGGGAGAGGGGGGTGATGGGCATGGAGGAGGGCACTTGTGGGATGAGTACTGGGTGTTATATGAAAACCAAGTTGACAATAAACTATTTGTAAAAAAAATTAAATTAAAAAAATAAAAAGAATATATTAAAACAAAAACAAAAAACCCATGTCGTGCTGCTTCTCTGAATGGGCACCTCTTTACCCAGTTCAAAGTCTGTCACCTTATTGCAGGCCACACCCCTGTGCAGACATAATGCTCCCCAAGCTCAGGCACTTCTGTACGGATGTCGCCCTTTCCCTGTTTGGGTCCGTCACCCACTCTGAGTACTATACCATCTAGACTTTCCCTCCTCGGACTCTCAGCTGCTGGTGCAGATGCCTGTCTTGCTCTGTTCTAACTAATCATTTTAGCAGAATTGTTTGTTAAGGGAAAGAAGGAAAAGAAGAAAGAATATTTGTAATTGTAGCAAGTTCCCCAGATTATTTTTATGATTATGTTACAGTTGATCAATAGACTTCACTTTGATAAAAACTGGATGATCACAATGGAGCCCAAATACTTTTGATAGTAAAAATAATTTGGGAAGGGCACGTGGGTGGCTCTGTCAGTTAAATGTCCAACTCTTGATTTTGGCTTAGGTCATGATCTCAGGGTTGTGAGCTGAAGCCCTACGTCACGCTGTATGATAGGTGTGGAACCTGTTTAATATTTTTCTCTCTCCCTCCACAGCTCACGTGCACATACTCTCTCTCACTCTCTCTCTCTCAAATCAATCAATAAATAAATAAATAATGTTTAAAAAATAATAAGTAAATATAAAGATACTTTGAGAATGTGATTTAGAATGTGCACTGACACATAGGTGGGAAATAGCTCATTGTTTTCTTCAAAAAAAATTGTTAACATTTTTTTTTTTTTTTTTGAGAGAGAGAGAGAAACAGAACGTGAGCAGGGCAGGGACAGAGAGAGAGGAAGTCACAGAATCCGAAGCAGGCTCCAGACTCTGAGCTGTCAGCACAGAGCTCAATGCAGGACTCAAACCCATGAACTGTATGATTGTGCCCTGAGCCAAAGCTGGACGCTTAATTGACTGAGCCACCCAGGCACCCCGGTTTTCTTTACAAGATTTGCCAGAGTAAGAAAAATAAGCTATATGAGATTAATAGAATATCCCAGATGTCAGTAAAACAAAGGAGTATGTAATAGCACTCATAATTACTGTCAGTCTCCTGAAAAACTCCATAGATGAACTTTGCATGGATAATGATAAGGAGGGATTATGGTGAAATATATTCCGTGCTTTTATTAGGAGTATCTACAAAGTCACATGTCTAAGATAGTCAATACAGGAAGGGTTGAAAGATAGAATCTACCATCAGCCCTAAAGAAACTCATCATCTGTCTCCTTCTTCAAGGCTCTCCTCTTTAGGGCAACTGCTGTTTCCCAAATCTTTCTCTTTCCCAAACTATCAGATGGTTTATTCATGTCTTGTCTTTTTTGGCACTCTTACCATACTCCTGACTTGTTCTCTCAGATTTCCCATTCTCACTTCCTTCTCTACCCTTTCTCTCATTACTCCAGCAACTTATAGGAGCGATAAACGCAAAGCTCAGTATAGGGTAGGGAGGCAACTGGTAAATGCTCACGTTACTGATTTCTCCCTGCTACAGTCCATCTCCATCTTTCTCCCCCAGCTAATCAATCCGTTAACAGATGCTGCGCGCCCTGCTCTAGTACCTATCTGAACCCATCCACACTTTGCTGCTCTACCACTGGTATGATCTGAGCCCCTCCATCTCCACCCTAGATCACTGGCATAGCCTTCAAGCCCGGCCCTGCTGCCACTGTGTCTGGTTAGTCTCTTCTCCACCTGGTGGGAGACTGATCTTTGACAGATGGATAGCAAATCATCTTTGTGCTGTGCTCAAAACTGCCTTGTAGCTCCTTACTGTTGAGATGGGTTCAGTGGTTGATGGTAAATATTTAACAATCAGCCCTTGGAAAGGACCCTGACTTGTAGTCTGTCAGTGTTAGTGGTGTAAATAATTTCATCATGGCCCATTTCAAGGTTCTTTCTTTCCTTTCTTCCTTCCTTTCCTCTCTCATTCCCTTTTTTCCTTTCCCTCCTTCCTTCATCTCTGTTCTTGTTCCCTTCCTCCTCCTTGAGCAGAATGTACATTCCGTGACAAGAAAATTCATGTTTATCTTAGTCACTGCTCAGTAAATATTTGTTGAACAAATGATTAAGTAAATGGATGATCCGTTCTTTATGCTGTATTTTCAGCATTTAAGAATTGTTCAAGGGGTGTCTGGGTGGCTGTCAGTTGAGCATCTGACTCTTGATTTTGGCTCAGGTCATGATCTCAAGGTTTGTGAATTTGAGCCCCACGTTGGGCTCTGACAGTGAGGAGCCTGCTTGGGCTTATCTCTTTCCTTAGCTCTCTCTCTCAAAATAAATAAATGAACATTTTTTAAAAAGGCTCTCTCCTTCTCTCTCTCTCTCAAAATAAATATAAAAAAAAAAAAGAATTGTTCAAGGGTAGATGGCCTAGTTTTAAAATAGCCAAATAATGTTCAGCACGTTGAAGTTCACAAAGCACTGCCTCACACATAATCTCATTCAACCCAGACCATCCTGAGAAGAAACCAGGGAAGATGTCTGTCTTCCCACTTTACAAATGAGGAAACAAAGGCTTAGAGGTGTAGAAGTGTCCGGCCCCAGGTCACACCCCAAGTGACAGTATCTGCAGGGTCTGACTCCCAATCTGGCACTCTTCAGAGTGGGCCAGAGCCCATGACTGTCTGGCTCTTGGGAAGGGCTCAGCAGGGGGGATTGGTGCTTCAGGGAGACTGGTCCCAAGAAACAGGAGAGAAAGGGACGGAGAGCAGGAAGAGGCAACTGATAACAGGGGAGAGGCTTCCTTAGCTGTGTCTTTCACCTCAGGGCCAGTACAATGGTGATTTCAGACTGGCTCCTATTCTCCTCACTAGATTCACGCTGCCTCCTCCGCAGTAATGACAGGTTGCACTCCCCTCCCCCACGGAGCGCAGGCTCATTCAAGGAACCCTGTCTTCTTACACTTCTGTAGAACAGCAGTAGAGCTTACAAGCTAGAGACCTACAGGGTGAATTCATTTCCCACGAATGGCTTATTTAGGTCCTGTAGAGTTTTAAAAATTTACAATTTATGAAGCAGGAGATTCCACATGGGTAAGTGGGGTTGGTTTTGGCAAACGGGAAACTGGCCATTATCGACTGGGCTGACAGTGGGCATTCCCCTGAAACCAGACAAGTGTTGTCCAGTTCATTACAGTCCCCACAATTTCCTCTCACCTCTCCAACCTTGAGGACTGCTGCCTACTGCCATTTATTTTCATGCTTGTGCTAATCTTTTCCTCATTGTCGGGAAACACACTTCTGAACCTACATCTCTACCAAAAGGAAGAAGACAAAATACATAGGGCCTCATGTTGTTATGAAATCATGACCGGCAGTCATCTGAGTCCCTGAGCCTTGGATTATGTCCCGCTTTCACATACACCCTCTCTAAGTCCTCTGGGCAGTCCCACAAAGAAGGCTTCAAGGTGAGGATCCTGGAGTTCAGGGAGCCTGAGAGGCTTGCACCGGGTTTCATAGTTAATTAGAAGCAGACCCAGAACTTGAAGACAAAAATCTCACGGGGCATGGAAATCCGCATAAATTGCATTTACAGCCACACACATTGCCTTCTGTGCCCGCGGCGCTTCTGACTTGAAACAGTTCTTGTGTAATCTGCCACGGAGCCCATTAGGTGGCGCCCTAAGCCAACAAAGCTTTCCAGAACAATCCCTTGGTGGAAATCGCTTTTCTTCCATTATCACAGGATTTAAGTCCAAATGGTTTATCCTTTCTTTTCCTCTTTCTTTTAGAATAATGGTCTTTGAACACACAATATCGCATGGCTTTCGTGCCAGGCCTAAAATGAAATTTGACTTAATACATCACCTAGGGAGAAAGTGTTTGTGTCACAACTGACATCTGTTAAATTTTAAAGGAAGTGAGCAAGCAGCAAGAAGGCCTGAAATACGCTCATTGTTCAAGAAGTCATGCAGACACTGATCAGCTGCTCTGTGCAATTAGGAATAAAACAACCACCTTTTCTTCCCCAACAAGCACTGCTGAAAGCCTCAGTAAGGGAAAAAGCAGAGGATGGATGGACTTGCACTCCATAAAGTTAACACTTCCCTTTCAAGTTCAGGCCAATTGGCAGGCACAGCAGGGATGACTGCTCTGACAGCTGCATGGTCCCGGCTTCTGCCCAAAGTACTGAATGGAAAGAAGCCCAGGCCTTCCCCTCCTTACCTGCTTTTTATTTATTTATTTATTTATTTATTTATTTATTTATTGCCAAGTGTTAAGAAAACTGAAAGAAGCTTCATCCAGATTGGCCTGACCAATTTGAAACATCTGCATATTATTATGGTGAATCTATACATTCGTTCTTTTGTATTTCACGCCAGCAAGGAATTTGGAGACAATCTGCCCAATGGTAGCCGTGCATGTATTATTCAAGCTTCGTTATTAAAAAGAGAATGACAGCAGATATAATTCTGATATGCAGCTTAAATATGAGTTAATTTGTTCCTTACAAAGATGTACTAAGATGATCAAATGGGAAAGTGAAGACTTGCATAGAAAATAAAGTATTATAATTGTGGGTTGGGGTATTTTGGATGTTGGTGCTTTTTTTTTTTTTTATAAATGTGAGGATTGGCAGAAAGCCTTTCTACTTCAACCCTTTCTTCATCTTCCCCCACCCCTCCATCCTCATAATTAGGTTAGTGTCTATGGCAGTAACAATTAGTGCTTCCCAAGTAGCCACACACATTTCCCAGCCCTCCCTACAGCCATGTGGATGAGCTCTGGCAAATGGGAATGTGATTGGAAGGGACGGGTGTGAGGGTGGGAGGCACTTAGGAACCAGCTTGGCCCTTTCATCTTCTTTTCCTCTGCCTTGAAATCATGGAGACCATATGCTCCAAATGGCGTTCCTATAAGATGGCAGGCAGACCGTGGGAAGCAACACCCCCTTTACTGACCTGCACTGGACCTGTAACACAAGTGAGAAGTACTATTTCGTTGTGTTAAGCCATTGAGATGTGGTCTTGTGTAACGACAGAAGCTTTCCTATCCAAGAAGGCAGGACTGGACTGCTGCCTCAGTTCATCGCAGCCTGACCACCATTCATGTTGACAGTCTTTCCTTTGATTATGTAAAATATTTAAGTAAAGTTTCAGTGAAGTTACGATTTGAACCTAGGAAGTCTCACTCTATGGCCTCATCTCTAAATGACTCCATAAATAAGAAAAAGACTTATTTTCTTTCATGATAATAAATCCATAGGGAGGCAGTACCAGCGCTGATTGGTTCAGCAGCAGAACATAGTACAGGACTCAGGATTTTTCCATCTTCCTAATATGAAAAAGATTCTCCTAAGCCTGGTGCCTTTCCCTCAGGTTTGTCCCCTCATGGCAATAAGATGGCTCCAAGAGCTCTAAGCATCACATTCTTTCCCAGCAATATCCAAATGCCAGAATCAGAAAGTCTCTTGGGTTTCACCATTTTTAAGAGTGAGGAAAACTTTCCTAGGAGTCCTTCCTGCAGACCTCTCATTAGCCAGAATTCTGTCAAATGCTTCATCTTAAAACAATCACTGACAATGGAAGCAATTATAGTTTTGGACCTAGACTCATCAAGGTTTACACCTTGAGACTTCAGTGGGGCCTAGCTTCCAGAACTATCTGATGTGTTTCTGAACAGATTTAGTTTTCTGTTAACAAAGAAGAAGAAGGTAATCACTATTCGGTTGATGACTGACATTTTCAGCCTTTGTGAGGCTCGAGGCCAATGACGTCCCTCTGAGCTGATGATTCCTCACCGTTGATTTCTTCTACATCCTCTCTATGATTCCTTTTAGGTCACTGATGCAATACATATGTGGGAACTTGAACCTCTGTGGCACAACCACTCATAAAACCCTGTCTGCCAACTTCTCTCCTTACATTTCCATCTACAGATCACAGGTGTGTGAGTCTCTTTAGGCTGACCTTTGCATGTTCATACTAATTACAAATTGAAACTATAATCCCTAACCCTCATAAAATCCTAGCTTCCCTCTGTAAAACGTATCCAAGGTAGTACTTAATTTCCCATGCTTGCCAAATCTTAAATCCAAAAATAAAACCGATTTACGCTGTGCTACAACTAAAGCTAAAGGAAGTTCTAGGCTTTGGGGGCACATACCGGTGGACTCCTAGCAGAGATTTAAGTCAGGAATCTTTCTGATATGTTTATGTTTCATTGAACTCTTTGGGCTAAAAAGAAATGGACAAAACTTTCTGCCTCATTTTTACCAGTCACAGGAAACAGCCCCCACTCGAAATAGCCAAAGTGAGGGCACCAGGGTGGTTCAGTCGGTTGAGAGTCCGACATTGGCTCAGATCATGATCTCACGGTTCATGAGTTCGAGCCCTACATCAGACTCTGTGCTGACAGCTCAGAGCCTGGAGCCTGCTTCTGATTCTGTGTCTCCTTCTCTCTCTCTCCCCCTCTCCCCCACTCATGCTCTGTCTCTATCTCTCAAAGCTAAATAAACATTGAAAAAAATTCAACAGTCAAAGGGAAGTAGTCCTAGGACTACTTTTTATTCCATGTTTATATGGTGGATACACTGCCTTGAACATCTGTGAGTTTACATTTCCTCTCATTTTTCTGAACATTGCACCTAAGCCAGTTTTAATGTATTTCTGATAATGAAAACAAAGCAAATGCACTTAACCTTCAAAAAAGGAAGATGAATATAATCACTTCAGAATTTGAAATAAACGTCTGTAAACACCTGGTCAACTGAATCTACATAGTAATCCTTCTGCAATTACTAGATGGGTAAAACCCACTCTTCCCGTTTACTCTGGAGCTTGTGTGTGGTGGCTGTGACTTAAAGGAAGCAAACTCAAATCATAAAGTTTTGTGATAATTGTAATTTTCATCAAAGAAAGAGTAGCAAGTTTTCCATCATAGGAAGGATTCAAGCAGAGGGTGGGTGACCTTTTGTCCAGGATTCCTGAATTAGCAGAGGATGAAGGTAAAGGATTTATTTCAGCTCTATTCCAAAAGATTCTAAGTCAGGAAAAACTCTCTTTATATTTATACGGTGCTTTAAAA
The DNA here is from genome assembly GCA_017311185.1 of Proteles cristata cristata. Lineage (NCBI taxonomy): Eukaryota > Metazoa > Chordata > Mammalia > Carnivora > Hyaenidae > Proteles > Proteles cristata. The sequence goes on from JAESUZ010003188.1 coordinate 1,023,105, forward strand.
AACCCTTAGACACATATATTTTTTTCTCATTAAGTCTCAAAACAACCCTGTCAGGTAGGTAGGTTTACTACGTTCGTTTTGTATGTGAAGAAATTGAGGTTCAGATAGAGGTTGAGCGATTTATCCAGGGTCATACATTTAGAAAGTGGAAGATCTTAACAACCTCTGAGTCAAAGATATCTCCACACTCAGGACTAGACGCCGGGCCCAACACCATGTGGCTGAGGCGGCTGCCAAGGCACTCACACTGCTCCACACAGAAAAATGGCTGCTCTGGACCTTGCCTTTCCTCCTATGCCTGAAAGCTGGTCCTTGGCAAAACTGTGCGTCTTCAGGGCCCCTTTTTGTACCTTTTTTCTGGTTAATGTAAATCCTCAAAAGTGAAATTGCTGAGACTTGCAGTTTAAATTTGCTTTGTGTTTCAGCCCATTCCTGGAGTATTTCTTTTTGAAAAGGACCACCGGGGGCCGCCTGGGCGGCTCAGTCGGTTAAGCGTCCGACTTCGGCTCAGGTCATGATCTCACAGTTCGTAGGTTCGAGCCCCACGTCGGGCTCTGACAGCTAGCTCAGAGCCTGGAGCCTGTTTCAGATTCTGTACCTCCCTCTCTCTCTGACCCTCCCCTGCTCATGTTCTCTCTCTCTCAGAAATAAGTAAAACATTAAAAAACTTAAAAAAAAAAAAAGTAAAAGGACCACCGGCAGAGGCACCCAAACAAGGTGTGCCCTCGGGCCCTTGGCTTCGGCACGGGAGAACGGGGCCATTTCTGTCATGGGGTCTTTCCGGCCCTGCCACACTGGCCGCTCCACCTAGTCTGAACTGTGTGACAGCACAAAAGAGAATACAGCTGCTTGGTGGGGGAAAGAATGCTGGTGGAGGGGACAGGATGTCCCGTTTCAGTTTCCCCACAGCCCCCAGGCTCCCCCAGCCTGGATTGGAAGACAAATCCCCTGGTGGAAGGGCCTGGGAACAGGGCTTTCTTCCACACACTTCTTCCTATCAGATTCTGCCCTATTCTGGTAATTCAATGGGAAATGAATCCACCCAGGAGTCTGGGCTGGCCCCCGAAAGGAAGGTAAAACTAACAAAGAGAAAGTCATTGCCAATTTTAGAGACCATGTGTTAACAGGAATAAACAGGAATACAGCTGAGTGGGAAAATGGGCGTTTCACCGTGGGTTGTATCTAAACAGGCAATAGTCAAGCCAGAAATGTGCTTTGTATCTTTTTTCATTTGGGTTGGCCAGTGGGGGTAAATGAGAGGGAATAAAGTGTACATGGATTGCTTCAAATATAATATCTCTAGGTTTTTTTTTCCTTTAAAGCATTCGGCCCTGCAACTGGAGGTAGTTACATTTTGATTGAATCTGGAAGATGTTTTCCTCTCCTGCCTAAATATCTTTGACAACACAGCATGAGCTTTGAGTCCATTGGTGATACATTTTCTGACTCTGAGACCCTGAGGAAGTTGATGTGCAGAGCGAGGGTAAGTGACTTGTCCATGATTGTACAGCTTGGAAGTGTGAAGTCAGGACTCTCACACAGTCTCCTGACTCCCTGCCCCGTGTCTTTCTGGACACTTGGGTAAGACACAGACACCAGGAAGGGCCAGGAACCCCACTACACAACAGGATGATATGTTGATGCTAATTTTTGTAATTATTTTTATCCCAAAGGCTTTTTCCCATTCAACCTACCCCAGAGACATCCCCTGTCTCAGAGGAGGGATATTAAGGCATAAAAGCAGAAGTACATGTTTTCTGTTTCCTGCAACGAGGCTTTAGAGATGCCAGAGCTTGGGGCACTTGGGTGGTTCAGTCGGTTAAGTGTCCGACTTCAGTTCAGGTCATGATCTCATGGTTCATGGGTTGGATTCCCGCATCGGGCTCAGAGCCCGGAGCCTGCTTCAGATTCTGTGTCTCCCTCTCACTCCACCCCTTTCTTGCTAGCACTCTGTCTGTCTCTCTGTCTGTGTGTGTCTCTCTCTCAAAAATGAATAAACATTAAAAAATTTTAGAAATGCAAGAGCTTAGGGGCGCCTGGGTGGCTTAGTCGGTTAAGCGTCCGACTTTCGCTTAGGTCAGGATCTCGCGGTTCATGGGTTCGAGCCCCACGTCGGGCTCTTTGCTGACTACCAGCTCAGAGCCTGGACCCTGCTTCAGATTCTGTGTCTCCCTCTCTCTCTGACCCTCCCCTGCTCGCGCTGTCTCTCTCTCTCCTAGAAATAAATAAAACGTTAAAAAAAATTAAAAAAGAAAAGAAATGCAAGAGCTTAAAAACCTGAACTCTAACGAGATGAGGCCAGAAACAATAGATTTGGAAGAATAAATGAGATTGCGAGAGTAGGGAAGAGAGGTGAGGCGTAGGAAACAGGAGAATTTGGATGTGAGCAAGTCTCACCAAGAAAAGGGACCATGCCTTGTTCCGGCCACACACATCTCACATGCACCCAAATCCCAAAGGGGCCGTGGGAATTATGAGAGGGATGCATCCTCACAGAGGCCTTGGCAATGAGGCAAGGACAGAGAAGAGATCTTCACGGACCAGTCCCAGGGTCATGACAGAGTGGACAATGATTGAGGGGGCCCAACGGTCTTGACTGCATCACCACATAAACCCCATAGAATGTAGACAAACCTGGGAGCAATGGAGCCGAATTATACTTTGAACACTATACATTTGCCATTTTTGCTGTTTAGAAATGATCAAACAGCAGCAATTTCCCATTGTTCAGCGGACTATCCTAGGAAACCCAGAACTGCCTGCAATTTAGTTTCTATCACCCAGCAGAACGGAGGTTTGAAACAGAGTCAAATTCAGTCCAGTCAAACAAAGACACCTGGACTTCTTACCCACCCCCGACTCCCCACCCCCACTTCCTCCTGAAGGCTGCATGTTGTGCTCTCTACACAGAATTGCCTCAAGACTGATCAATTCTTGAGATGCTCAGTGGTTCAGATGAGAGCCGGTGGGCTCTGAGGCAATTGGCTCCCATTATAATGGAGCCATGCCCTGCCCTTTCAGACACACACAATGCCCAGTGTTTGGATGGAACATCCACGGAAGCAGGGACATCCCGTTCTTTACAATTCAATCCAGTGTAGAGTCTGGTCTATGTCACAGGAACAGAGGAATGTAGGAGTCTACAAATCACCACCCTTACTTTTTAAGTGGATTGAGTTTTGTTTTGGGCTTCTCACTGGGTAAGGCAAGCAGGGGTGGGGAAGCTTGGTTCCCACTGGCTGAGGCACGGTAGCAAGGAAATTGCTGGTAAACTCATTAGCATTCATTCCTCCTGCATAACCCCTGAGTGATATGTAATGATGGTAATCTGGGAAGAGCTGAGGAAGTGATTACCAGAGGTCAAAGGGTATTGCACCTCCAGAAGAAGTCATGTCTAGCGGTAGCACAATTACTTGCACAGCCAGAGAGACAAGGATAATACCGCAGTAGAATGTTTCTCCTAGATGTGTGCCAAGGCACCTCAGTGAACACATAGGAACGCTACAAGATAGTTTTGATTTCTGAGGGAAACTCATTAACTTTTACCAGGTAATAAAACTACTATTTCAAGATAGTTCACAGTTTCAACATTAGATCATGACATCATGTGTTTGTAAAGCTGGGGTACAGGTGGTTGTTGTGATAAAAAGCATGCTGTATGCATATATCAGTGTGGGGTAAGAAATGACAATGATGGTATCCAGTCGGAGTCCAAGGTTAGAGAAGTTGTGCAGTGCCCAACAGGCACACTCATCCCATCATTAAAACATTGTGGTTATTTATATTTACTTATACTTAAATATAAAAACAAAATAAAAACACCATCTCTAATCTATATGTATTTTTTTCAAGTAGTTCTAGGTTCTTCTGGATTAGTGTACTTCTTTCAAATTCAAGTATAAATAACATACAGTGTTATATTAGTTTCACATGTATGATATAATGATTCAACAGTTCTATACATTACCCAGTGCTCATCAAGATAAGTGTACTCTTAATCCCCTTCACCTGTTTCACCCACCCAGCCACCCCCAGCTCCCCTCTGGTAACCACCAGTTTGTTCTCTATAGTTAAGGGTCTGTTTTTAGTTTGTCTCTCCCTTTCTTTCTTCCTTTCTTTGAGAAGGGGGAAGATTCATTTTCAGAAATGCCAAATAATAGCTGTGCTGTCTAGTTAACAATAGGTTTACATCCTATTGGAAATATATATGAACTGCCTCCCTCCACCCCACAATGGAGTCCCAAACCCTTAGACACTTCACTTCCTGGTTCTTCCTCCCCTCTCCATTTTGCGGGCTTATTTTTTTGCAAGCTTTGCAATGAGCCTGTGCCAAAGAACTGAAGTCTCCATGTCACCTCAAGGAATGTACATTTGCTTCAATCAGACTACTCTTTGGCCTTACATGAGTGTAGGCAACCGCCAGGTAAGGCTGTAACCTCTGTAGTACTCAGCCAATGAGGAATCAGGGAGGGACTTCCTGCGAGGAGGTAGATTGCCTGCTGTAACTGCCCTGAGTGTACCTCTCCATCAGACACCCAGTCTTGCAAGAATGTTGATTAAAGTCTCGCTTCACTGTGCTCTGAGTCTCCACATCCCTCCTTTGATGGGAGCAGTGATCTTATTTCCAACACTTTATTTCTTCCTTCTTTCTTTCCTTCCTTCCTTCTAGCCTGCCTGCCAGCCTGCCTTCCTTCATTCCTTCGTTCCTTCGTTCCTTTATTCCTTCCTCCCTCCCTCCTTCTTTTCTTTTTTCTCTTCTCTCTTTATCCATCTATGTTGTTGCAAATGAGAAGATCTCATTCTTTTTCATATATATATGTGTATATATATATATATATATATATATATCACATTTTTATATCTTTATCTGCTGCAATAAATATAAGAATGCGTATGTCTTTTCAAATTACTGTTTTCACTTCCTTTCGGTAAATACCCAATAGTGGAATTACTGGATCATAAGGTAGTCCTATTTTTAATTTTTTGAGGGATGCCCACACTGTTTTCATCAGTAGCTGCACCAGCATGCATTCCCACCAGCAGTGCATGAGGGTTCCTTCTTCTCTACATCCTTGCCTGAGTAATGTATAGAATTGTTGAATCATTATACTGTATGCCTGAAACCAATATAACACTATATGTTGATTATACTTCAATGAAAACATTTTTAATAAAAAATAGTCATAGGTTAAGATATAATTATTAAATTATTTGGACCTGAGTAATTAATCAATGTTTTCTGAGTATTTCTTTTGGCCTATGGGTGCTGTGAAAAAACTTACTGAGATGCTAAGGGGGCTGTGAACCAAAAACATTTGGGAATCTCTACCCTAGAGGATGGGCAGTCTAAAATGAACTTGGGTCCTAGGATGAACCACCCTGAAATGCCACTGCCCTAGAAGGTTATGTGAGCGAGAAACAAACTTCTATTCTTTTTGAGCTACTGTACTTTTGTGCTTGGGGTCTCTTTGTTACAGCAGCTTGGCCTGTTTCCTTGTACACTGGCCCTCAGTAAACATTTGTTGATGAATAGGCTTGGCATTGATTTCCTCCATTATTTCATATTTTGCATTTGCTTTTGGAACAATAATAAAGTAAGAGGTGAGTTATGAAAAATTAAAAACATAACAACAAGTGGTTATGGAATAGAAGAGAAAACGCTGGACACTTCCTAGTGATTTGACCTGGGGTAAGTTATTTGAGTATCATTGAGTGTCAGGTTCCTTGTCTGGAAAATGAAAATAATTTCTCTACCTCGTATAAACTATGGTGGTGGAGATTAGATAAGGTAATAATCATGAAAATAGTTTGGGAAGTATTTTATATATTATACTATACTAAGATTATATTATATTAATTATATTATGCTATGTTATATTATATTATATATAGTCTTCATTACTGAAACATTTATGGAAATAATAATGATGTCAGGGACACTCTTAAAAGGGGCTTGTTGGTAGGAAGAAAAACCTGAATTAGTGCAGAGCTGAATAATCAACTTTCTCCTTTAATAAAACAAAGTCAAACCTTTAGTTGTTCAAAAGAAACTCAGAAATACATTTAAGCATTACAATTTAAAGACTAAGTTTTACCAAAAAAAAAAAAAATGCTAAGTTTTACCAAATAAAGAGTTGCTTTGAAAGTCAAATTCCAGCCCCAGGAGCTTATCTACTTTAAAGTGGTTTGACTACCAATAAATTCATCAGGGTTCCAAAGCATTTAATTCTCTCTTAAGTAGCTAAACAACCTTCCTTTCATTTATTAGATACCTTTTTTTTTTTGTCTTTGTCAATGCCACTGTTAAACTCTTTTCTACCCTCTATATGAGTTCTTGTCATATCAGATTTGTAGGATCTGAATTGATAACTGTTTTGGATAAGTTAACCAAATCCAAGGAACTTAGTAAAGGACAATTACAGAGGTGGTTCCTGAGGCATGCCTGGAGTGGACATTAGTCATTCAAAGGCTGTCTAGCATTCCCTCTCTTCTGTGCATATCGCCTCTTGGATTTTTCCATCGTGTAGGGCCTTGTGAGGAACACAGTCAGAGAATAGGGCTCTGCCTCTTGGGTTCCCTTCCCCTCCAGGCTCTGAAAATTGGAAACCATGGTACATCTCAGGCCAAGAAGGTGTTTGCACCAGGTACTTCCTGGGACATGGTCCTTTATAGAACCCCCTTGATTCTGGGACTGCAGCCTACCATCAAGTCAGTAAGCTCTAGATACCCTTCCTGGTACTCCCTTCTTTGTCTAAGACAGCAGGAATCAGGTTTTGTTATTTATAGGCAGATAGTTTAATACCTTCTTCTGAACAGTTTTTCATCCACAAATACTTTCTTAAGCTAATCTATAGTGTTATTGGTGCAAAATGTTTAGCAAGAAGGAGATCAGAGTGCTTTTAGAAGCCAGAAAATTCATTCCTGTCTCCCATCTAGAATTCCTGTGTTGAAGATTTAAGATATATTTGGAAAAAGTCTGAGTTCTTTTCAAATGTAGCCATTTCCATAATTGATATATTATGGTTTTTTTCATATTCTTCATCTGTGTGTGGCTAGAGAAAATATAAAGAAAAGTTTCTGTTCCCAAAGGAGAACTCCTCTATGGAATTTTTTTTTTAAACCCACAATCATGCTTCTGAGAATGTTTATGTCACTTTACCAAAACATCAGACAGTCCAACCTCCTCGGCATTCTTTATTCTGACACTTATAACTCTGAATAAGAATACCATCCATCTTAGGAGGAAAAAACATTAAGAGATTGTTTCTTTCCTAAATAAGTTTGCTTACTGTTCAATTTAAAGGGTGTCTGTTGTGGAGAAGAGAAATAATGTTTTTTTTTTCTAAAAACTTTCAAGAGGTTAGTTTTTCAATGTGTCTATTTTTTTAAGTTAATTTATTTATTTTGAGAGAGAGAGAGAGAAAGAGAGACGGAGAGAAAGAATCCTAAATAGGCTCTGTGCTATGAGCACAGAGCCCAATTCAGGGCTTGATTTCATGAACCTCAAGATCATGACCTGAGCTGAAATTAAGAGTTGGATGCATACCCTACTGAGCCACCCAAGTTCCCCTCAATATGTCTATTTTAAACGAACTTTATCATCTACAATCATTAAGAATTTTGTTCTATGGATGTTGACTTTCTTGACCCTGGAAGTAAATCCAAAGGAAATGGATGGAAACCAATGGCTATATCTTAGCTATAATATTTGCTCTAAATAAGATATGTAATTAGGAATACAATTCTGTCTGTTTGCGTGTGGAATTACTTAGTTTAGCTCCTTAATTTTTGATTCATCTTTGTCTGTGCTGATCACCTACTTTGGTCAGCTCCCTTGAGTTATCTACTTCCTTCTAACTCTCCTGCCGCCATGTTGGTCCAGGTCACCCCCCTGCCCATATCAACACAACCTTTTATTTACTTTTGTTGCCTCCATTCTCAAGCCTGAGTTCCATTCTCCAATCCATTTTCAATAGCTAGAGAAATTTGCTAAAAACACAAATCTGGTCACTTTATCCTCTGTCAAGTATCATTCAATGTCTTTTCATTGTTCTTAGGATGAAAATCAAAATCCTGAACAGGCTAAGAAGTCCAGCACTATCACTTTATTTTTAACATTAAAAAAAGAATGTTGAAAGAGGAAAGGGTCTAATAGTTCATTATTTCAAACAAATTCACCAGAGCTAGATTTTGACACTTATCATTTGCAATGGCCTCATCTTTCAATAGCTCATTATCAGTAAATGATCTGTCAAATTTCATACTTTTGACAAAGAAAAAAACACTAAAATAGTGAAGCAACAGTAATGTCTGGCTTAATGGAAAGAAGATGTTGAAACTAAGCAAAAATGTTCAAATTGGCAAAAATTAGAGCCAAGAAAGAATGGAGGAAAAACCAAGGACATCCATCAGGCAGTGCCTGGGACATGCCTACATCCAGATTGGAACAAACAATCCTCAAATTTGAAAAATATGTGGTTAAAATGTAACTTTGACTTATGGTCACTTTTTTTTAAGGGAAAGAAATATGTATGTGTGTGTATCAGTGGGAAATAAAAACAAAATGATATGATTTTAGAATAAAATTGTTCAGGCTGCAGGAGCTTCCTCAGTGGGCAGTTGGCAGTGCATCATAAAGAACACTGGGTGCCAGAGGGAGATCTTTAATATCAGAAGCAAGTAATAGCTATATTATAAGCTCTGACTTCAGATGAATTGGGCTTTGGGTTGACTGCCTCCAGAGCCTCAGCCTGCCTATAAGAAAGGACTTATGCAAAAATTGGTTTATTTTTTATTCCCCTGGCAGGAAGTGATGGATCAAACATGCAGACATCCACCGTTTGCTCTAGGGTAAGGTTCAGGAGACCTGTAAAATGGTGTCGCTGGATGTGCAAATTCCTCTGTCTGTGCCGCAGATGCACTTTACCTAGCCTACAACAGCGTTTGCATTCTCTGGAGGAAAGTTTGGAGACTTACATATTAGGTACTTCTCATGAGCCACCATATGTTCTGTGTTATCTTTTATCACAATGTAGCTTACAGCTATTCCCATTTTACAGATGGAGAGATGGAGTCCTAGAAAGAGAAGAGACATCTATTATTTCCTCCATGCTCAACATCTTTTCCCCTTTCTCTGGTGCCAGCACCCCGGTATTCTTCGAGGACATGCCCTCTCCAGTCTTGGTGGAGGTAGGGAGGAGGCTCCCACCCATGGTATCCTTTTCTCTTCTACCTAATCCTATGCTTTCCCCAAAGAATCCCAATCTTAGTGAAGTACCACATGGATAGAAAATGGTTGGAGCTCTCCTAAAGCATCTGGTGCCACCAGCCCTCATCTGTCCTTCCTAAGATCTGGTTCTTCAGCTTTAATTCTAGCACGTACTTTCTGGCCTGAGTTGTCCAGAGACCATTTCTGTTGCTTATAATCAGATAGCCCTGGCTGAAACAAGAGTCAGTAGGTTGCTAGTAGACGTTTCCACTGCTCGTTCCTTCACTACTTCCGCTTCCTCTCCTTTCTGCCCTGGTTATGATTGCCATGCGCTGGCCGATCAATGCACATGGGACCTGACCCTCTTTTCCATGTTAGAAGAGGGAAGGGGGCAGTGCATGCTGTGCTCCCTGGGCATATCAGCTCCAGTTCAAAGCTCTGGGTTCCTCAGCACAGCCTCACTACACAGCAGGTAAGTTCTATCTCAGTGTGATTTGAAGGGAACCAAATGGTCTGGAGGCCTCCACGTACCCATTCCCTGGACTGATTCTGTGTCTGATACTCTACCATGAGAATCACTACCTGTGGGACTGTTTCTCAAAGTTCTTGTTGAGTAGCATTAAGCTAAGGGTTTAATTCCTGCATGATAATCATTATATGTTTAGTATCTATTGATTATCTAATGCTTATCTAATGCTTCGTTTTAAGTGTATTTATTTTGAGAGAGACAGAGAGAGCACTAGTGGGGGCGGGACAGAGAGGGGTAAGACAGAATCCCAAGCAGGCACTGCACTGTCTGCGCAGAGCCCAGGGAGGGCTCAAACCCACAAACCATGAGATCACGGCCTGAGCCAAGATCAAGAATCAGATGCTTAACCAACCAAGCCACCTAGGTACCCAGCTTATATAATGCTTTTAATGAAATATTATTCATCACAATAGCATGTATATACATTTGAAAATCAGTGGTGTAGCCCTATGGGAGACACATAAGAGTGAGTCCATGGACAGTAAGACATTTGAGGATCTCCTTGCAAAAATTCTGTGCCCTCCCTGTACCCAAATGCCTCATAGCTTACAGGTTGGGAACCACAGCATTAATCCATGTGGTGTTCATTATCACATCAGAATGTTTCATTCATTCATTCATTCATTCATTCATTCCATGGGGAATAGCACCTAGACAGAGAAGTTGTGCGGGAGTCTCCCATGCGAGACAGAACCATAGAGGATGTGGGTTCTGCAGGCCTATTTGACTTAGGTGGTGGCTTGAAAGACAAATTTTGCTACCTTAGGGTTTTCTTGAGGGTTTTGTTTTTGAGCCAACTCATTTTAAGAATGAGCAGTAGAAATGGTAAGTACGTCCTGATTTTAGGAATACCAAACTTCTTGTTAATACATCCTTGTGCTTGAAAGCTTAGGCCCATGGTTGGGCATGGACAGCCATATACTGCATGTTTGGTTTTCCTGCTGAGACCAAGGGGCAACTGATTGTATGAGGGGGTTGTGTGGGGGGAGGGGAGGGGAGGGAGCCCAGTCTTCAAGAAGAAAGGGAGTGTTTGCTTAATCTTGTTTGGGGAGGAAGGCTCAAAACATAAGAGGAGATAGGCCTCATAATGGAAGAAAAGAAGATAGGGAAAACGAGATGATCAGAGCCTGACTCCATCCCAGCTTCAGGAGCTAATAATCAGAACTTAGTCAGTGCCAGGCACTGTGCATCCTCTTCCTTAATCGTCCCGGCAACATTGTCATAGATGCTATTACTATCATCCCCATCCTAGAGAAGAGGAAACTGAGGTTTGGGCTGTTAAGTAACTTTCTCAGAGTCAGATACCCTGTGGCTCTTGGAAACTTGGCATCACTCCCAGTAATCTGAGGCCTCTCCAGGGCTAGGCTTTAAGGAAGTCATGATGTCCCTCTCTGTGGACACACAGCATGGCTCCAGTGAGCAAAACCTGAAAGGGATATTTTTTTGGCACTTCACCACTATCAGCTTATGGAGTCGGGGAATCAACCAACTCCAAAGATGAGGCATAATTTTCAAGGAGTGCAAACCTGAGGTTCAATCTCTGCATCCACAAAACAGAGATGCCAATACCTCCTATATCAGGTTTAGCTTCAACTAGAATGACAGAAAGCACAGGTTAATGGTAGCTTAAACAAGAAAAGTGTATTTTTCTCTCACAGAAACAGACTCTGGCAATGTATAGTCCAAAACTTGTTTAGGGGCTCCATATTTGTCAAATACCCAGGATTTCTACATTTATGTTCTGCTATTCACACCACATTTCTTCCACCTCATTGTCCTAAATAGCTGCTCTAGCTCCAGCCATTGCATCTGCCTCTATTCATCTGGAAGGACACCTCTCCTTAAGGTGACCCTCTTTCTGGAAGTTGCACATGTCCCTTCTGTTTATATCCCAGTGGTCAGAACTCAGTCACATGCCAAACTTAGCTGCAAAGGAAGCTGAGAAATGTCTTTATTCTGTGAGTCCAAATACCCAATTAAACATAGCAGTTCCATTACTAAGGAAGAAAGGGAGAATCCATATTGTGGTTGCTGGAAGATGAAATGAGTTAAATGCATGTTAAGTGATCCAGCAGGTCTTCCTGGCACTTAGCGTAGACTGGATAAACAGTAGTGGTAAATCCTTCCTTTACAAGTTTCCTGGCAAACATTCCCGTTTGGTCAGATCGGTTTTTATATGTGGATGAAAAGCTGACCAAGCATGTATCTTTTGGAGTCCTTGCTCTTCTTTAGTATTTTGTAATAGGAAAGGATTTTGTTTAAGTTCCTTGCTGTTCCTGAAGATATCTTAGTAAAGAAATGGCCTTTCTTTCTGATGCTGTAATCCTTGGCTTTTCACTTTCCCTTAATGTAATTAAGACCCATCACAGAAGGCAAATAAAAATGATGTCAGCGTTATAATAAAGTGTGATCACTGAAAAAACAAAACATCATAATCCTCTTTTCTTGACTTTGAGATTACTACTGATGTTCATGCCACTTTCCAAAAGGCGCAATAGGGTCTGCCACTTGTAAGCTGTAAGAGCTGGGACAAGTCAGTTCCCTGCTCTAAGCCTCGGTTTGCTAATCTGGAAAACGGGGCTGTGAGGACGAAATGGAATGATTGATGGGAGGAACACTCTCAGCAGATGGCCTGGCATAATAGAAGGCTACCACAAAGGCTTTTATGTGTTTATTTTTCCATCCAAAGGACTGTTAGGCATAGCTGGAGATTTTTATTGAGGCTTCCAGTTCATGACATTTTAGCTTTTGTTGTAGTAAAAAGTAGGTACTTAACAAGATTTTTCATAGCAGATTTATTCATAATAGCCTCAAACTGAAAACAGCATAGCCCATCAACAGAAGAGTGAATAAACAAAATTGTGGCCCATTCATACAAACACATATTGCTTGCCAATCAAAAGGAATAAGCAACTAATATATACCTGCGACAAGGACTAATCTTTGTCAGAACCATTCTGCTGAGCAAAAAGAAGCCAGACACAAAGGAGTACGTAATGTATGATTCCACCTATTTGTGGCAAAATTAATCTAAGGTACAAAAGAAAACCAGAATAGTGGTTGTGTCTGGAGAGTCAGGGCAGGGCATGAATGAGAAAGTTTTGGAGGAAATCTTCTAGAGTGATGATAATGTTCAGTGTCTTGATAGAGACTTGCGATACATTTGGAGGAACTCATTGAATGGCACATTTAAATTTTGTGCACTTCACTGAATGTAAATCTCACCTCAGACATGAAAAAGAGATGCAAACAATAACGCAATGGGCTCTAGTTATTGATATGCCTACTGAAATGTTTGGGGTGAGGTATGTTTGGGTTGGCAGCTTGGCAAGGCATGGAAAAATGAGACGGATGGACGGACTGATGGATAGATTTGTGATATAGCAAGTATAGTAAAGTGTTAAATGTAGAACTTAGGTGGAGGGCATATAGATCATCACCGTATAATTCTTTCAGCTCTTCAGCTGAAATTTTTCATACTGAAATGTTGGAAAACAAAGAAGTACTTAAATAGAACAAGTAACTTCTGACCTTGTGTAATGTTTTCATTCACTCACTCATTCAGAAAACTTTTATTGCAGGGGCTCCTGGGTGGCTCATTCAATTGAGCATCCAACTCTTGGTTTTGGTTCAGGTCATGACCTCATGGTTCCTGAGATCAAGCCCCAGGTAGGGCTCTGCGCTGACAGCATGGAGCCTGCTTGGGACTCTCTGTCTCCCTCTCTCTGCCTCTCCCCTGCATGTGCTCTCTCTCTCTTTCTCAAAAAGAAATTAATAAACATTAAAAAATCACTTTTACTGCATGCCTGCTATATGCTAGACAGCCCATCCTTTGCCCTCATGCCTGAGACGACCTGATCAGTGACCCCCGAACACACCATGTTGAGCCCCACTGCCTTGACCAAGTGCATCTTTCAAGCCTCTGTTCTACTTTTGCTGCCTCCACACAGTCCTCTGAGCCCGCTTCTGCTCAGGGAGCTCTGTCTTTCTTCTCAAGGTCTGCTCTTGTCCCTTGAGCAAGTTGAGAAGGGCCAGGCCGGGGCATGGGATGGGAGTCCAAGCCTGGGACAGATCTGGACCTGAGCAGCTGGTTCTGGCACTGGAGGCCCCCCGTAGGCTGCAGAGGCCTCAGGAAAGCAGAAACCCAGGAGACAAGTCCATCTGAATTTACATTATATGCATTCTACGTAACAGTATAAAAACAGGAAGCCTCACTTTATATGCAAGATACAAAACAATTCAAACCTTTTACATTTCAGAGCGGGTCGAGAATCAGGTAATATTTCTGAGCTGTGAGCTGAGTGGGTTAAAAGGTAGGTTAAAAGGTGCTGCTGGCATGTGAGGGGCCCACAGCCACAAAGCAGAATTACCCCTCACGCTTCTGGAAGGATCGCTCTTGAATTATGTAAGGCTTGAATTATTTGAGGTCTTCAGGGAAGCCTGACTCCTGCAACATGCAGACTCCCTGTCGGCTGAATCGAGAGAAGAGAGCACTGGACTCTGCAGCATAGGGCCAGGGACACGGAGAGAGGGGAGTGGAGATCCTCGGGCCGCAGAAAGCAAGGGGGAGTGTTGTAGGGGGTGTATGGGCGAGAGAGTACGTGGGACCACAGGGGACAGGCGGAGCAGTGGCTCTGTTCCACAGCTCACTGCTGCCCTGGTTCTTACAGGAGGCCCCGTGCCGGCCTGAGCCTGTGTGGGCTGGAGATGACCGAGTCGTTTCTGCCACCTCTCACCCTGCACCTGCTCCGTCTCCAGACCCTCTCCACGCAGCCTCGTAAGTCTTCCCCACGTTGCCATCTTCTCCCCTTCCCACCATCAACTCCTCCCGTTCAAGCCCTCGTCACCCTCCCTGGGACACCTCCATGGTCAGCTGGCTGGATGACCAGCGCCCCACCCTGCATGCGTTCTCCCACACCCCCCTTCACACCGCTGGCACAGCAGCCTTCTTGGTATGTGGATCCAATCCTGTCCACCAATCAAAACCTCCAGGGGATGGAAGGGAACTTTCCTGGGTTCTGTGTGTCCCACCCACTGCTTTACCCTCCCAGCCAGGCTCAATGCTTGTGTGACCCCCCACCTCCGGTTCATATATTGAGATCCTAACACCCGAGATGATGTTAGGAGGCGGTGCCAGTCTCGTTCCTGCCATCTCCCACCGGCTGTATGGCCGTGGCACACGCTGTTCCTTCTTCACCCACTTAATGTCTCTCCCTCTTTCAGTCTGCAGACGGACATCACTGGCTCAGGGACACCTTCTCTGGGCTCCCTGATTAGGTCCCAAACCCCTTGTTTTCAGCTGCCACTCTTTCAAGGGGGTCCACTTGGAAGCATTTTTTACAGTAAGTTATTCTACATCCTCTGGTGGGATTGTGTCCTTATGCTGGTGGGCTCCAGGAGGCGGGACTAGATTTGGCTCTCCACTGTCCTCCAGCCCCTAGTGCCGTAGCTGGCTAAGGGTAGATACCACTTACTGTTAACTGAAGGAAGGAGAGAGAGGGAGTGTGCGGCGTCCCAGCCGAAACCCAAGCACAGGGCATGCCCCGTCACTGTGGCATAGAGGCCACGCCTCCCACGGGCTGCTCGCAAACGATGACTGAGTGCAACAGAATTTAAACGCAGGTCTGTTCCTGTGTAGTGTTCACCTGTCTTTTCCAGGACAGGAAAGCAGCACCCACAACACCTTGCACGCAGAGGAAGCAAAGTTTCAGCCACTCGACAAATAGCCATGGGAAGTATGAGAGGCCATGTTTTCCAGACTGGTTTGTGATTCATTATTGGGTCAATCGAGTGGGTCTCAACCACCTTTTTTTTTTTTTAATGTTTATTTATTTCTGAGAGACAGAAAGAGACAGAGCATGAGAGGGATAGGGGTAGAGAGAGAGGGAGACAGAATCTGAGGCAGACTCCAGGCTCTGAGCTGTTAGCACAGAGCCCAATGAGGGGCTTGAACCCAAGAACCACAGGATCATGACCTGAGCTGAAGTCAAAGTCAGATGCTTAGCCGACTGAGCCACCCAGGTGCCCCAATCATTTTCTTTTTAAAGGAAACGGAACCAAACAATAGAACAGAACAAGGTATAGCTATCAGGTTATGTCACAGAAAAAAGGGGTCAGTTTTGTGTCCTGAGTGTTTTATTTCAGCTTTTTTTTTTTTTTCATTTCAATGAGCTTGTACCAGACCATGGGGTGAAATATATTTCTCCATATCCTATGGGTCAGTGTCAAAAATGTTTGGAGAACTCTGGTCTGCTGGATCATCTAGTTAAGTATTTCTCCAGGACACATTCATCAACCAAAAAGTTCCTTTCAAAAGGGATGTCCTAGTCAATTATAGTAGAGTAACTGAGAGCAAACCACTGACGTGGAGAGAAAATCTCCATAGATCTCAGTGGGCGGGAAGATGCACAGAGTCAAGGATGTGGAAGACTGTGTCTGCATCATCAGATCTGTTGAGTGTAGAACTTTCCAAACATGTTTGAGCACTGAATGTCTCCTCCCTTTTTTATTGTTAATCATCCGGAAATATCTCTGACTGTCTCCCTAGATACTACTGTGGAGACACACTGACCCCTGCTGCAGTGGATTCCTCACTGCACGGTCCTTGTTGGTATGATGGTGGGTCTGGGGAGGTAGCTGACCCCTCATCTTGGCATCTGACCTCCCACTTGGGTGATGATTTTTAATACACCTTCTTCATACGCTCAAAGAGCCACTCCTTCAGACATAGACATGAGTGGCTTTTTCACATTATCCCCCAGTAGGTCTCCGAGTTTCATGTGCCCAATATTTCCTGGTCCTTCTGTGCCAAGTGCATGCATTTGCAAGACAACAGCCTGTCACTGGGGTAACTCCTGGGCCATGAAGAGAAGGAAGTTAAATGGCCCACTTGGGGCTGAGGGTATGAGCTGGCCTCATTCTTTATGCTTGGTCATATGGGCTAAAATGATCAGGTGCTCTGCAGTGAATAAAAATAACTCCTATCAGCCCAACAGAATGCAGCCATTCTCCTATAACTGACAAAGAGATTAGTCTGACTTAGAGGATGGTCTGGGAGTCGGGATGTCTCAGTTCTAGACTGTGTCCTCGCACTCCTGGGCGTACTCCTGGGCCTTACGGGTAAAGTCAGGTATTAGTCTTAATGATAATATTGACACAGAACAGTAGAAGTGAAAAGGGGCTCAGAGGCTTTACTTTATGACTTTGAATGAACAGATGAGAAGCTGAAGCCCAGAGAGGTCAAGTAACTTACACTAGTCCACTTAGGTAGCACAGCACAGATAGGAACACAGATGTCTAGCTCCTATTGTAGCCCTTTCCGATTTGGCCAGGATGTCATCCTGAGGTCCCTTCTAGAGCAGTATTTTCTAGTACGTAGTCATAGTAGAGGGGCAGATGGCAAACACTGCTCACCATAGAGGCCTTTAGATGGGCTCTAAAAAAGGGACAGGAAACAGCTCTAGAACTTGCAATTGTCTTACAGCAACATTTACATATTAAGGTATTTCTAAGTGCTTTAAGAAATCTTATTAGCTCAATATAAGTACATGAAACATTTCCCCATTTCCCCTTGGCAGACCTTTTCCTTAATTCCAAATACATAGCATTTGCATTAGTGGGTGTTTGTGCAACCTCTTAATTAATCAAGACTCTCAGGTGCAGTGGATAGAAATGCAGTGAAACCAATTTGAACATAAAGGTGAATTTTGGCTCATGTGAGTGGAAGGTCATCCACAATTAGATCAGAGACTTAAACAAGATCGTAGGTAGTTCTTTCTCCTTCGCTTTCACATGCTGTCTAAACTCTGTATGTCTCTGCGTGGTGGTGGCTTCATTTTCTCCTCAATATAGGCTCTCTCCACATGGGGGAGATGTTTGTCAGCAGCCCATTCCCAGCTCTCCCACCAACTTGAGGATTCTTTTTCCCTCTAACTCTAAATAAAAATTCCTAGGGAATAACTGACTGGCCCTGCTAGGGTCTCATGACCACCCATAGACCAATCACTGGGAACAGGTGATGGGGTTGCTATGAATGGCCATATCATGTGCCCACACACCTATGGTAAGGACTTCCTCTGAATCAACAGTCTCACTAAGATCTGATGAAGATTAAGCCTGGAGAGAGGAACTTCCCACACCAAATAAGAGAGCCAAACATGAATGGTTAACTGACTTGGAAAGCTGAGATTGTCCAGGAAAGATAAGAAGTCTGTCCAAATTCCAGGAATGAAGTCATTGCTTGGGACAAATATTTACTGGGTCACAACATGTCCACAGTGGTATATTTGCAAAAATAATGCAACTTCATGGATCTAACTCTCATTCTTAATCCCTTACCCTTACTGTATCTTTAAACTGGAGGTCTCAAGTTATATAATTCTGACTAATAAGACATAAGTTCATGTTGTCCCTGTGGTTCTTGGAGAAGCATATACTTTCCAGATATAGTTGTTGTCCCTTCCCTCTTCTTTCTGATGGAAGATGGATGTGATACCTGGAGTCACAGCAGCCATTTTGCAACCAGGAGGGAAGGGCCAAATAAAGGCTGTGAGTGGAAAACCAGGGCCAGCAAGCTGTTGCCTTGAGACTTTTTGTTATGTAAGAAAAATAATCCCTATCTGTCTAAATCATTTAAGTCAGGTTGTCTAATACTTTCAGCCAAAATATTCCTGATACAATGGATAAATCAGATTCATTTGTAGCTATAAATAAAATCTTAAAAGTTAGAGTCTGGTACAGGTCTCTGACTTTCAGAGTTTTCAGTTATCCATCTTTCAAACTTTGGGGAAGATAAAGAAGACACAGATTTTTTTTTTTTTTTTTTTTTTTTTTTTTTTGAGGAAGCTTACAATTAAATAGAGCTTAAAATTTAGGCCAGTGTTGAACAAAGAATTCCTTCTTATGTTTAATTCCCCAGTGCTGCAATTAAGCCTATTTGCTTTTTATTTCATCCTCAGTAGAGCTCAAGAATGGCTAGTTACCATCTTTTTAAATAAGGAAGATGACTTAATTAAAAATATTCTTCCATCTCTGTGTAGGGTGTGTGTGTGTGTGTGTGTGTGTGTGTGTGTGTGTGTGTGTGTGTTTGCATGCATGCATGTGTTTTTCTGTTTATTTTCCCTGGTTAATTAATACCAACTTCTTTGACTTTCTTCATAGATCTTATTTTTCAAACCTCTAATCTTTATGTGATATTCGATCACACAAATTTACAGTTAACGTTTTTAAAAATTTGTGTGGTCACTAAATATCTCTTATTTAACTGGAGAATAAAATTGTAGTGACTTTTTGGCCCCCTGTTTTTGAATCCCCCTCTCTGCCCAAAGCTGGAGACACACAGTTTCCCCTGGTAGTTAAATCTTCATGTGTGTGTCTCTGGCCTCAAATTCTGGAATCAAGATTGCCCCTGGGCAGAGGAATCAGATGCAACCTAGGCTCTGAATGGAGTCTTCCATTATCATTTTCGTCACGCTATCCTCGTTCACCAGTGACTGGATTCCTCACACATTCTTTAATTTCCTCTGCTAGGGGTATCTTCCCTGTCTCGTCTTAACCTTCTTCTGGTAACCGTTCCCTACTTTTCCCTGCGGAATTGCCCCTCCTTAACAATTTTTGTGGCTCTAGTGGAACTGACTCCTTCAGCCACAAGGATGAGCATGTGACTCAGATCTGGTCAATCAGAGGATCACATCATCTTGGCCACAGTGATTGGTTGAGAGATAACCATGTGACCGAGTCAGGCTACTCAAAGTTGGTGAAACTCAATGACGGGACTTTTATAAGAATGACTGGGAAAGGAAAGCTTTTTCCTCACAGGGCTGCTGAGCCCGGGGAATATGAGCCCAGCATTAGTGGCAGCCATCTTTCCACCAAAAGGGAAAAGCCTCCTAATAGAGCTCACAAAAAGGGAGGGAGAGGGAGAAGGAGCGAAAGGGATAGAGAGATGGAAGAGGGAGGTGGAGGAGGAAGGAGAGGAAGCCAGATCTTGAAGGTACTGTTTAAGCCCTAGATCTAACCTGGATCAGCACTTTCTATTGACTTTCTCATTTCAAGATCCAGTATATTCCCTTTTTGCTTAAGCCAGTTTAAATTGATTTTCTGCCCTGAATCTGACAAGTCTTCTTACTGGGTCTCCAAATACTGTTTAGATTAGGTACCTTGGATGTGCCATGAACACACCTCCCATTCAACCCTTCAACATCCTAGGGACTAACCTCCTAGGCCTACCTGAGACTCAGGTCTAAACCTACTAGTCCCTATAGACATTATCCCTTGAATATGTCCTCACATGTCTGTTGTAGCATCCACTCAGATTCAGGGTGGTTCTTTCACTGGCTGCTGCTGAAGGCTCACAAGGTAATCATTGCCTAAGCAATGCCCTTGCGTGCCCGGAGTTGACTCTCTCTGAGATACCTGGGTGTTACAACCCTCTACTCTGGGGCCTTTCTGAGCTAATGGGTGACTCATGTGGGTGTACAGTGCCATATTTTTTTGCCTCAAGGAAAGACAGACGTTGCAAAGCAATGTATGCTCCAGAGCTCTTTGCAAGATTGGGCTGAGGGTAGACTTCACTTGAAACTCCATCCTTCTGGAGCTTCTCCTCCTTCCCTATTACTTCATAAATGACTGGCACAAGATTCCTTATTTCAAGCTCTGCTTTTAGAGAACCTAACTTGTGGCAAATTGTAATTTCCAAAGGTGGCAACCACAGGGTCTCTCATCCCACATGCACTTCTTACAATGTGACTTGTCTCATTGGGTGGGTGTCTTTGTCCATCCCCTTGAATTGGGGAGGATGTGTGTGGTGAGAGTGTCATTGTGTGACCACGAGGTTAGCTGCATTTTGGAATGATTTCTTGTTCAGCAATAGAATCTGGAATACAACCTAAGACATCAATCCTTAGCCTTTGTCCAAATGGGTTATATGGCCTGATCCTCCCTTGTCGTGTTTCGCCGCCCAAACAAGCCAAGTTCTGGTATCCTCTGTTGTTAGTCTTGATAGCAAACACATTTGGAAAAGCTTTCCAGGTTTCCATCCTCTGGAAGTGGGACAGCACTGGCATTTGTCAGTGGTCACGGTCACTCCACCAATGCCCAGGGGGTTTATGTATCAGGAATAGATGACACACTACTTGCTGTGTGGTCAGGCAGATGAGTCAGGGGCTATATTTTTCCTCCTGAACACATTTTATGTAAAATTAATAACGCTTTCTGGGAAATTCCCAAATGTCAGGGTTTGAAAATCCCGAAGCAGTTGTTCATTGTATCTTGGCTTTGTTTAAGTAAAATTGCTAGTAAAAGTTTTTTTTGAGTTTGGTTTCTCATCCTAATGGGAACCAAAAATAGGAACTCAAAGCTGAGGTAAGCTGGTGGTTCTCAAAAAGCAGCAAGAATACTTTTTGTCATTGTCCCCGCCCCCTGTGGCCAGTGGGCTCTCCTTTCAAATCATCTGAGGATGCATGAGTCTCACTGTGCAAGCCCCACAAAAGTGCATGTGTATGTGTATATTTTTACGAGCTCAAAGGTCTTTTTCTCCTACATATTTCAGCTCACATTTTTAAAACGTAAAAATGAGCATCTGAAAAATACACCCACATTTATTAAAAAATGTAGTTACCAACTGCGTGCCTACCTAGACAAAACACCACCTGATATCTTTGGTGTAGTTTCGTTTTGTATTAGGGATGAGTAGGAAAGTCGGGAGGGAGGCCCAAACACTGTTTTGGGGGAGTTTTGCTTCAGGTTGTTAACTTTATACTTAAAACAATCTGTATGCCACTGAAACGTCAAGTTTTATGTTCATTGTTTATTTTCTTATCTCTCTCTATAAAACCAGGAACTCAGCAGTGGGAAATCGAGGCAGGATGGAAGAAATCTAGCTGGTGAGAAGATCCTGTTTGAACAAAGTGTTTATGATCCTTTTCTTAAATTCCTTTATTTCTGACTGTTCTGGTTGGAACAGACTGTTCTAACTGTTCTACTGTTACTGCATAACAAGAAACCCCAAAACCTAGTGGCTTCAAACAATAACCATTTTGTTATTTCTCGTGATTTTTATGGATCAGGATTGGGGGTAGGCTAGGCAGGGTGGTTCTGGGTTGGGTCTCTCATCAGTTTAAGTCCAGGAGAGAGCAGGGGTGGCCTAGGGCTGGTTGGGCATCGCCTTCTCTCTTCATGTAGTCTTCATATAGTTCTCTCCATGTGGTTTCCGTGTGGGCTGGCTTGGACTTCCTCAAACATGGTGGCCTCAGAGCAGTTGGACTATTTGCTGGGTAGCTGAATGTTTCATGAGCGAATGCCAGCTACGTGGAATGCCAGCTTTATCTCCTATCCACAGAGGTCACATAGCTTTACTCATACCTCATTCGATTGGGTACAAGTCTGCAGCAAACTGATCAGATTAAGGACCAGGAAATTATAGTCCACTTTTTGATGGAGGATTGGCAAGGCTCTGGAAGAACATGTGGGACAGGAGACATCATTGCAGGCCATCTTGGGAAATCACAGTTAGCCACACTGCCCAAGCCTCATTCCTCAGTGTTTCTATTGCTTTTAGTAACTACCCAAAAGCTTTTTCCTGATTTTCTGTACACCTTTAGGTAACCAGAGCCCATCCCTCTAGTGTGCAAAAAGAACCCTGGTGTGCACTCTCTCAGTTATTTAAAATAACATTTACTTACACACTCTTCATTAGAGCCTCTAAGAGTGGAGGTGGCTTTCGGAATCAGAGTTTTCCCCCTTAAGATAATCAGTATAGGGGCGCCTGGGTGGCTTAGTCGGTTAAGCGTCCGACTTTCGCTTAGGTCATGATCTCGCGGTTCGTGGGTTCAAGCCCCGCGTCGGGCTCTGTGCTGACTGCCAGCTCAGAGCCTGGAGCCTGTTTCAGAGTCTGTATCTGACTCTCTCTCTCTCTCCCCCTAGAAATAAATAAAACATTAAAAAAATTAAAAAAAAAAAAAAAAGATAATCAGTATAATGACCTTGATTGGAAAGGAGAGTTAAGAATAAGACCTGCTCGGGGTGCTTGGGTGGCTCAGTCGGTTAAGCATCCGCCTTCAGCTTAGGTCATGATCTCAGGGTTCGTGGGGTCGAGCCCCGTGTCAGGCTCTATGCTGACAGCTGGCTCCAAGCCTGGAGCCTGCTTCGGATTCTGTATCTCCCTCTCTCTCTGATCTTCCTCTCTCTCTGACCCTCCCCTGCTCTCTCTCTCTCTCTCAGAAATAAATAAAACATTAAAAAAAAAAAAGGAAGAAGAAGATCTGCTTTTTTTTTTTTTTAAATATTTTATTTATTTCTAGGAAAAGAGACAGCGTGAGCAGGGAGGGTCAGAGAGAGAGACAGACTGAAACAGGCTCCAGGCTCTGAGTTGGCAGTCAGCACAGAGCCCGACGCGGGGCTCGAACCCACGAACCACGAGATCATGACCTAAGCAAAAGTCGGACGCTTAACTGACTAAGCCACCCAGGCGCCCCAGAAGAAGACCTGCTTTATTATAGTTTGACCATCCAGGTCCTGTCCTGCATGACTTAACTAGCTGTCTTTTTCATAAATTGATAACCCTTGTAAAATATTGATAATTCCTTAATAATAGCCTTAGCAAAGATGCCTGCTACTAGCGCCGGCAGAAGAAGGCAGATGCTGGAGTCTGGCCTATTGCCATCCAGCTGTTGCTTAGCTGAGGCCACATGCCCAAAGCAAGATTTAGTCCTGTTAAAAAGCCTCTCAGTCTCTTTCCCCAGACTGCCAGGGCTGTCAGCCCAACTCTTGATACTTCGGCCTGGAATTGGTAGGGCTGAGAGGAAAGGCCTCAGTGGTGATGGATGGAGAGCTCTATTCCAAAGCCCCCATTTCAGCTAAGTAGGGAGATGACAGACAACAGGAGGGAGGAAAGTGGGCCTGCAGCCACTGACATTTAAACCCTTTAAATGTGTTTCAAAAGGGATGAGCAGAGCAGAGTGAGTTAGGAGGAGGGAAGAACAGGCTTTGCAAGGGGCGTTATTAATCCAACACATAAGCATTAGCTCCTGGTATGAATGGTGCTGTGGTCCGAATGTTTGTGGCCCCTCAAAATGTATCTGTTGAAATCCTAACCCCTAGGGTGATGGTATTAGGAGGTGAGGCCTTTGGGAGCTGCTTAAGTCATGCGGACAGAGCCCTCCTGAATGGGATTACTGCCCTTATAAAAGAGGCCCCAGAAAGCTCTCTTGTCTTTTCCACCATGTGAGGTTACATTGAAAAGATGTCATCTAGGAAGTGGGCTCTCATCAAACACTGAATCTTGGCTGGGAGGAGGGGGAGGACTGAGGGGGGCATGATCTTGGACTTGTCAGCCTCCAGAACTGTAAGAAATCAGTGTTTGTTGTTGATAAGCCACTTGGTCTATGGACTAAGACAAACGGTATTTGTTTATGCATTCATTCATATTATTTATAAGCCAGGGAATCCTAGGAAATGGAGAAATGACTAGATCAGTATCCTCATGTATTTGAGGAAACAGGAAAGGAGTAAATAAATGTTTGCATAGCAGGCAATACAGTTAAATCTCAGTTAACAAAATCTCTTGGAAGGAAGCCCCTTTATACAAAATCATATTTGGAAGGGAACAAAAACCAGAAACCTTGAGAAACTGTGCTCCTACCGTAGAGCCTGAACCATATGCTAGCAGCTAGGAGGGAAATGACTCTTAACTGTTCAGAGTTCCTTCTATACAGCACAGGAAGAGTGGGTGGAGGCCCCTGTTTGTTTGCTAATCATGATGTCAACCTTCAGCTGTCTAATCTCCCTCTGTATCACACACATTCTCTCATATTAGCATAGTAGGTACTCAGGTGTGGTAAAAATAAAAGTTCTGTTTCTATAACAACATTTCAGAGGGGGTGCAGAGGTGGTAGAAACATTCCCAGTCAATTTCAGGATTGGCCCCAGCTGTGCATAAGTTTGGGTTTGGGTGGGAGACCACATCGCGCCAAAGCATGAGCAGGATTTAGCAACCTCATCTGTGTCCTCGACATCCAGGATACCATCCATAGGGACATCTTTTCAGTGTCTGATTTTCTACTGTTGTTTCATACCACTCTGTGCTGTATTAGCTGTAAGATCTGGTACTAGCTCCTGTTGGTACAGGTCTCTCAGCTAACTCTCCTGCAACTTTAAACACATAGGAGGGGTGCCCGGGTGGCTCAGCTGGTTAAGTGTCTGACTTCAGCTCAAGTTATGATCTCACAGTTCATGGGTTCGAGCCCCACGTGGGGCTGTGTGCTGACAGCTCAGAGCTTGCAGCCTGCTTCGGGTTCTGCATCTTCCTCTCTCTCTGCCCCTCCCCTGCTTGCATGCTGTCTTCGCAAAAATAAATAAACATTTTTAAAAAATTTAAAACACATGAGAGTATTTTGTAGCTCCTGTGACTTCACTGACTACCGAAATCTTTGAAGGATTTACAGCCCTTTACCACTTCTGTGCTTCCCTCAGGTGCTCAGGAGTTGTTCTATTTCTTCCATAGAATGGTACGATCCAGTGGACCTGGAGGCTTCCTCAGACCCAGCTACCCAGACAAACCATGCTGGGTAGCAACCAAAGTTCTATCTGCAGCAGAAGCCATGAGTCCCTTCTGGAACTGAACTCTCCCAAACACATCTCAGGTTTTTATTATACCACCCACCATTATTACTATTTACTTTTATATCGAATGTTCAGTTTTAGAATTTCCATTTGATTCTTTTCTTTCCATAGTTTTTATTTCTCTGCTGAGATTACCTATTTGTTCCCTCATTACAAATATTTTCTTTATATTCTTGAGAATAGCTATAATAGCTGCTTTAACATCTTAATCTTATTTCAACAGCTGGCTCATCTTGAGGTCGATCTCCATTGACTAATTTTTTTCTTGGATATGGGTTACATTTTCCTCCTTCTTTTGAACATCCAGTATGGTGGACTTTTGTGAGTGAAAAATTGTCAAGACTCTGGATTCTGTTATGTTACTCTCAAGAACATTGGTTTTTAAAACATCTTAGCAGGCAGTTAATGATGCTGAGCTACAACTCCAACCTTGATGTCCTTTGCAGTGGGTGCTGCCTAGGGTCTAGCTCAGGGGTTAGACAGATTTAGTTCGGTGCTCCCCCATCTGTGGCTCTCTCCTTTCTGGGATTCTACCCCTCACTTTCCAGCTGCTGTGATCACTCTGAAATCTGTCGTCTGATCCTTGGCTCATGCCACTGTAGATTTCTGGTTCAAGTTTGGGCTGCCCTGCAGGGTGCTAACTGGGACCTGGATGAAAAGCCATTTAAAAAAGGGAAACCCACCCATGGATGTTTCCATTTTTCAAATGTCACCTCCCTTCTAGTTTCTACCTATTTTTAGTTGCTTTTCATCCCCTTCAGAGAGTTGTTTCTTAGATATTGTCTAGAGTTTCTCTGCGGAGAATTAGTTCAGTACAAGCTACTTTGCTGTGCTGAAGTGGTATCTGCTGCACTTCCTTTTGCACATGCCGTAGGGGCAGAACATTGGGTCTCTTTCTGAGGGACTTAAAATGTCCACTCACTCGTGCACCTCCTCACATTTTTCTCCCTCCCTGTAGTGTGGGGTGATACTGTGCACTCAGGGGAGTTGGAGAGAGCTTATTTTGTCTCTTTAAGAATTTTTTTAAATGTTGAGTCTCCTTAGACAATTGAAACTCAAAAGCTTTTGAGACACACACCACCCCCCCCCAAGACTTTTCTTTGTCTTCCTTCTGAAATAATCATTCCCTGGGCTGTGGATGCTTCACAGTTTAGCTGGTTCCCCAATCAGAGATAAGGGCTGAGATGACAAGACGTGTTGGGATTGGAAAGAGCATCAGTATTTCAAAAAACTATTCTCCATCTCAGGCACAACAGCTATGCTAAGTGATTACTTAGTTGTGGTTTAGTATGAGTGAGATTGAGTATATCTGATATGTGAGTCAGTAGTTTTAAGTAGTTAAGCCTTCTTATTTCATTCATCCATTCATTCAAGCATGTTTTACTCATATAAAAAAAGAAAAACATTTAGAGAATGCCTATTATTTGTCAGGCCCTGTGCTAAGTACTAACTATAGACTGAAAAGTTGCACTTATTACAGAAATTTCAGGTGTCAGCAAACATTAGGAGGGAAGAGTAAGGCAAGCCTAGGATTAAATTCCACCTACTCTTTATAGAGCAGGGTTGAAGCAATACTGATTCTGTGGTTTTAAAAGTGGCCTGGGACAAGGAAGAGAGCACAAGAATTTGGAGTCAAAAAGCTCACGTGTAAGCCTTGCTTCAGCATTTATTAACTGCATCCCCTTGGGCAAGTCTCTCAATTTCTCTAGGCCCTTATTTCTAACTGCCCAATGTTGCTAGACTGAAAACTTTCTGAGAATAGGAATAGCACCTGCTCCTTCCCTGCGTAGCCCTGTTCCTAGCATAGCAATGGCACATAGTATGTTCTCAATACGTTAACATTAAATGAGTAAATGATAGTTCTTACAGCTTTTTTGATCATCCTGAAAATTACTAGGATTCCAAGTTAATGGGGGAAATATTCTGCTGATTGGATCCCTCCTTTATTCTTCCAGCTCCCAGACATGCTCATTATGCCTTCCAGAACATCTAATGGTTTCTAATAGGTAATATCAATCAGCATAGGCTAGCTTATGCTACAGAAACAACTTTGAGTTTCAGTGGCATAAAATAAGTCCTTTTCTCTCTGTGTTACATAATCATTATAGGTTAGCATGGCTCAGCTTCCCACACTCATTCATGGACCGAATGTTGCCAGTGGCCTTGCTAGAGGGAAGAGAGAAATCTGGAGGGTCTGTCCTGACAATGAAGTCATTGTCATGGAAGTGGTACATATCACTTGTGCTCACAATTCATTGGCTAGAGCTAGTCATATAACCTCTCCCAATCACAAGGAGCTATGAAGATCAATTCTACCATAGGACCAGGAGAGGACCACGAATATTTGGGGAACAGCACTGACGATCACCACAAATTCTTGAGCTGGTCCCCTTCGCTCCATTTAAGTACAGGCTTAACAGAAATAGGTAGGAGCATCTTTTATCGATCTTTTCACAGTCCCTGAGGGTTTGAAGGGCCACACTCTCCAACTCAAGGGCTAAACAGCATCTTAGGCAACTAAATGAGGGTTAAACTCGAGGAACAGGAGTTAGTCTTTCTGGATGACCTATAGGTCATGCTCTAGCTGCTCTATATGGGAGTTCATTGCCAAATATCAGTGGGAAGGATGAACAGTACTTTTCCTTCCTCTGCTGAAGATCTGTAGAGCTCCTGGACAAGTTCTAAGACTTGTTGGCTAGTTGTCTACAGGGTTTCCAAGTATTATGGTGGATGATTCTCACTTGAATGGAGGGAAGTAGGCTTCTGGATTCTGATTGTAGTCAGTCCCTGAGTCCTACCAATGGTCCCCTATTGACATAGCCTCTCTGTTTCTCTTGCATTCCCTTGCTCCTGTTTGGCAACTTTGATATTCTTGGAAGGTGTGTGTGTGTGTGTGTGTGTGTGTGTGTGTGTGTGTGTGTGTAGGGATAGTGGGTGGGTAGGGAAGGAAAAGAGATGTGATAGGGGATATGGTTTCGTATTTTTCCATGTCTTTTTAATTTTATATTTTGACCTTGACTTTTGAAACCCCAAAGCCAAGAATTTTACTTTTTTCTCCCCTTGTATTGCCGTGATAATGCTCCCTTGTGGCATATGGTGTCTTCTCTCGTCTAAACTGATGAAAATAGACTTGGTACACCATCACGAGAAATACAGTGGAAGAGAGGAACGAGTGGTGGTAGAAGGGAAATCACCAATTAATGTATCAAAATCTTATTCAACCACTTAATGATTTATTTCCATAATCTTCTTTTTCATACCTGTAGCATATATAGGTTTCTATATGTTTGTAAATATACATATGAATATGTCTATAATCTCTGGTAATAAAGTTTGTCCACAAATGCAAGTCAGTGGAGATGTCCCACAAATGTAATAACCAGTGAAAAGCTATGGGTGTGGATTTTGGTAAAGCCAGAAGGTTCATCAGGCTGCATGAGGGAAACAAGGCTGCAAATTGCAGCATGCTTCACATAATATTCCTGAAATTCAGTCTCACGGCTCTTTGCTCCAGAGAGCTAATTCTATGGCTCTTTGCTCCAGAGAGCAAATTCTGTCTCAGCCACAGGAGGGCCCCTGCGCCCCTGAACTGCCTGACAGCCTGGGAATTCAGAGGAAAAATGAGGACTGGATTCAGGAGGCATAACAATACGTACCTAGATTCTGTAATGGTGTGAATGGAACATTTGGCAATCATACGTTTCCTCAAACTGCTGATGTCTGTGGGGACGTTTGCAGAGCACTGCTCTGACGACTGGCCTTGGCCAATCAACGCATGCATATAAAACATCCTAACAAGCTCCCCGTCCCCACTCCAATTCACACTCCCACACAGCTGAGGGTTACGGGGCATGCCTGGACGCTGGCACAAGTGTGCCCTGCTCCGCTGTGACCAAGGGGCATGTCTGGGAAGGCTGTGCCTGTCACAGTAAACAAAGGGCAGGGGGTCCTCCAAAGCCACTGGCTCTGGGGCACAGAACTCTGGCCTCTGCCACCATGCTTCCTTATAGAAACCAGCATCACTCTACATGGGGCCAGCTTCCTGCAGCCATTTAGTGTGGAGCAGCTGGCCAAACTGTGATCTCACTGTGACTGCAAACCCACTTAAAATATTAACCGTGATGATAAAGATGAATAATTCTTGTACCTCCAGGGCACATAGGAGTTTGCTTATCTTTCCCATCAGCCCTGAAATGCTCCTGTTCAGCTGGCCTGTGCAAGATCTGGGGTTCATGGCCATGTGACAAAACAGAATAATAGCACTTCAGGTTTCCAAGTTTTTGAAGGATCTGCTTTCTGCACAAGTTATTGCTCTTCACAGAATAATGGGGGACTGAGTTATTTTGAACTAAGTTGGGGGGTGCTGAGTTTGATGACATCGTGGGAAGAAGGAGGACACAATAGAGGATTAGCTGGGATTCTCCTTCCCTCCAAGCTTTAGTGTAGCTGGGGTGCAGCAACATTGCTCCGGCTACTGGTACCCATGGCCTTCATCATCTCGGGAGTAAGGTGATGCCTCAGAGCCCAAGAGAGAGAATTGCTTCAGTAGGGGGTTCCTTTAACTGAGCTTTTGCAAGAATTGTACCGTCTGGCCACGGCTGCTTCTCATGCTTGCCTAGGCTGGCTTAACTCCTCTCCTTTCCACAGGGGGTGTTGGGAGAACCAGCTTCCCCATTAACTTGGGGCCTGCATTTTATCGACTGCGAACACTCAGAATCCCAGTTCTGGGGCCATCTGCGACCTGTCGTGCTATAACAGCTCGGTTTTCCCCGTGTTCAGCTCCCTCCCTGAGTACTTAGTGTTAAATCATAGGGGGAGGAAGTGTGAGCAGAGGAAAAACAGCACTATTACATGACCCCCGATGAGACCGCTGTGATAGAATTAAAAGCTGCCACCCTAGGACATTCTAACAGATGACATTGTGAGGTTGCCAAGGTAACCCACCAGGATATAGATCCAGCATCTTTGGGGTTGACGCTGGGTAGGCGAGGTCAGTCAGAGGTGAGTCCCAGCTGCCCAGGGTCTATCCCCTGGCTGGCCAGTGCATGGCAGCCAAGTGGAAAATGGAGGTTGACCTCTACACAGCACAAATGAACCCAACATTGACTCCTCATTGGGTATTCCAGGTGAAAGAGAAGTAGAATATTTCAGATACTTGTTCAGTGTAGGTTACGTGGAGCCTTGAAATATCTGGATGCTAATGACTCATGCATTCATTCTATAAATGTTTATTGAACATCTACTAGGTACCAGATAGGAAATGTCAGAATATCTAGGGGGAAAGGTCGAGAATTCTAGAAAACCCTAAAAAAAAAAAGGTAGATTCAAGCAGGGAGAAAAGAGATTTAAGACATTTACACACCATTAGTAGTCTTGGGAAAACGTTGAGTGGAAGAAAATGGAAACCATCAGAATAACTTATTAATCCCAATGATCTGGTGTTAAAAAAAAACACACTTAGGTGCAAAAATTTATAGAGTGAAAATGATTTGCTTTAAAGAAATCAACATCTTCCCCCAACCACAACCAGGTTATGCTACATTTTCCTCCTTTTTCTCTTCATCTTTATTTAAATACTCTATGTTTACTTTTGAACTGGTTAACACCTATAAATGTTATTTTTTTTTCCCCTCTGAGGTGAGGATTAGAAAAGATCAGAAAAATTTCAGATGGGCCCTGATGTGCAAAACTCAAGGCCTTGGCAGATAAATAACATAAAGATCCCTCCTTTTGGCCTCATAGGTGGGTGTTCAAAACCAGGGTGGTGCCACTGGACACCTGGCCCCACACACTACTGTTTGAACCTGGACTTGGGCTGACACCTGGTCTTGTTATATTCTCCCAGTGGGCAAGCCAAGCTGAGGAGAGAGCCGGGAAGATTGGAGTCGGTGGTGGTGAGTGATGCCCATAAGTGGTGAGCTAGAAAGAGAGAGGAGCAAAACGCAAACAGAAATGGGGGAAGGGGGGAGGGCAGGAGGGAGGGACACATAACTGGGATGGCTATGGAAAGAGAAAACAAAGAAGAAAATATCACGAAGCTGTGCTAAACAGGAATTACTGAAAACAAAACAGCGCTTCTCTACCCCTTGGTGGGGGGTGTTATTAGTACCAGAAGGACCTCATTAAAACACTGGTGGGGCCTGAAACCAGCCTACCGCTCTATGGACTCCAATGCCTAAGGGCCCCTCTTTGCCCAATCAGAAAAATGTAGATGACTAGATTATGCCATTTGTCTTACTGCGATCCTCTTAATACTAATAATGATAACAGTTAAGTTATAGAGTGCTTCCTAAACATTTTACACATACAACTCGTGAGGAAGTGCTATTTTAACAAATGAGGAAACAGGCCCAGAGCAGTTAAGTCACTTACTCAAGTCACACAGGGAGTAAGGATGGAGGCCAGGCCAACCTTAACTGGAGCAGGGATTCCTGCTTTTAACCCCTACATTGTAATTTTGCTTTGTTTAAAAAGTTCCAAGGGGGGAAATGCTTTTTAATGAGTGTTCTGCCTCACATCTTCACTTTACTAAGTCAGCCCTTCGCTGGTGCTTTATTTCTAGAACTGTCTCCTTGGGCAACCTAAAGTTGCAGGCAGGCCAAGATGGTTCCCCAGATCTGAAACCTTACGGACACCTGAAGTAGGCAATATACGGCGGGCGTGGCAAGGGGATAGTTAATCACGAACTCTCAATAAATAGTTTAGACGCCTGAGATGGCCCACCTGTGGAATGGGGAGGAGGAAGAGTCCGCTCAATGATCCTCCCACACCCTCAGGCATCAGCACCTGATGGCTGTCTCCATCCAGCACTCCAGCTCAAATTTTGAGGGAACCCAGTCCCCTAGGCTCACTCTAGCCTTACACAACCTGGGTTAGGTGGGCTCGAGGGGGTGGTCCTTGCGCCTCCGCCCTCTGCGCGGAGGGGCAGCAGGGCCGCCAGCGTGGGGCAGCGTGTGGAGGGCGCAGGTGGCCCGCCGCGTGGCGTCGAGGGGGTGCAGGGCGCCGAGGGGCGCGGGGCGGGCCGGCTGCCCCCGCGGCGGCTGTCAGGGGCCGGCGGCTCCCCCGAAGATGCAGCGCAGCATATTTTGCACATGAGTTCAGAGGAAGAGGAAGTGTAGCCGGCGGACGCGCGGCGGCGGCGGCGGGGGCGCGTCGGGGCTGGAGCCGGAGCGCGCCGGGCTCAGGGCGCAGCGAGCGGGAGCGCGGCGGCCGCTGGCTGCGCGGAGGGACGGACCTACAGATCGCGGGAGGGACAGACACCGGAGCGCGCCGCGCAGCCGCTTCCCGCCCCCACCCACTGGTGCCCACGCCTTCCCCTTGCTGCCGCCTCTGTATGGCACAAACTTTCCTCCCGGGACGGAACACGCTGTCTCAGGGAGCCCGCGCCGGCGCCTTCTCCTGAGCCAGTTCCGAACGGTAAGTGGGCGCGCGGCAAGATTTGGGGTGTAGGCGGGCGCAGGCCCTGCCATCTGGCCCCGCGGACCGGGACCTGGGCGGGCAGGAGGAGCTCCGCGTGGCGCCTCCCTGCAGGTTGCCGGGGCTGCCAGAGGGCCAGCCCCCTCCCCCCACTCCCCAGCCAGGGTTGGATGGGGTCGGCGGCGATCCACGGCTCGCAACGGTCTTGGCCAACTTTTTTGTGGGGGGGGAAAACATCCGTTGCACGCATTGGGGAGAGGCACCCTAGAGCAGTTTGTTACGGGTTGTGGGCTCTGCAGGCTCGGGGGCTCCCGAGAAGGAAGCAGAGGGGAAGCTTCGAGGCTACAGGTGGGTCTGGGACACCGCCGCAGGGGATCCTTGTCAAAGATCCGGCGGGAGCCGGCGACGGAGTCCAGGTTCAGGAAGGCTGCGGTGGAGTGGGAGTAGGGGGTGGAGGCGGCTTTAGCCGCCCTTTTACGTGCGCCCTGGGAGGTGGGTTTGTTTCTGGCGCAGGGGTGCTGGGTAGATGGGAGCAGACCTGCCGTACGTCCAGGGGAAGCGCCGCAGCCACTGGAGGCACAAGAGACTCGGGCCGCGGGAAGTCCCCAGCGCTGAAAACGGCATCTCCCCTTCTGTACGGGGATTTCTTTCCTCGTTCTAACCCACTTTCCTAGCCTCAAGGGACTCCAGGGTAGGTCGGTGCCTTGGTGGGGTGGTGACGGAGTACATTTCAGAAAACCCGATGGTCAGGCATGCAACACTCCCTCTTACCCCGGACCAGAGCCCGTGCCCTTGACCTACGATATCGCTGTCTTTGGCAGCGAGAACCGCGTGGAGGCCAAAGTGCTAAACCCAGGCACGCTCCCTGTTGCCTCCAGTTACTCTTGCTTAGTTAGCTGCTCTGTGTGGTTGTGGGTGGTCCCCAGGGACATTGGGAAGTGGCAGTGAATTTGGGGACTTAAAAGCAAAAAGTGTGTGTGTATTTTTTTTTTAAGTCTGGCCCAAATCCCTATATTTGAGTGGCTGCCCTGGGTTTACAGCAACAGTCCTTTCTTGTAATTGGTACAGCTGTTTTCAGATGCTGGGCGCGCAGTCAGACTAGGCATCTTCCAGCCCCTGCCATCGTATGTCATCTCAGGATAACTGAGGCCATGCCAGGAAGGAAGGCGGCCGTAATGTGAGTGACCTCTGGGCCTCTGGATAGGGCACACTGTGCACCCCACGTGTCCCTGGCTGCCGGGATTCCTAATTTGTACCTCTGAACAGCTGAATTCCTAACCAAGTTCAAGTGACCCCAGATGTCACCAAACCCCACGGAGGGGTTAAGCAACAAGCTGTTTGGGACTCCTGTGCGTGTGTGCGCTAACCTCAGTGAAATCACTTTAACCCCAGCCTGACTCTGCATCCTCTTTTGCCTTCAGTGGGGTTTCTGGCCCTGAGATCTGGGACATCATCCTCTGTCTAATGTGTGTGGCTGGCTGGTTTGGTTTTTCTTTGTTAGCCCTTTTGGCTTAATGGACATGGGGCAAATGGAAGTGAAGTGTTGTGCAGTTCGCTAATAGATTGTTGCGGGGATTGAAAGAGAACAAATTGGGAATGTGTTCTTTTTCTCCCTCTTGAGCAGGAATTTTTGGCTTCCATTCAAATAATTGCTTTGTCTGTAGGGAAACAGGCAGAAAATCTTTGGCATGAGTGATGTGAGTTCCTGTAAAGCTACTTGTATTCCTCCAGTCTTCACTCCGCAGCAGAACTGAAGCTATGTGGGCCCATGGCTTGGTGGGCATGGGTGGCTTGCCAAGTTTCTAACTTGGTGGGCTAAGGAGAGGGCACTAGGAGTCTTTCCCCCACCTATCTCATTTTTTTAGAAATATAAACAACTTGCAAGAACAGTAACCACCCATATACCCATATCTAGTGTGTAATTTTGCAATATTGGCTTTATTACACATCTGTCGATATATTCATCCCTCCATCCATCAGGCCCAGCTTATTGTTTTATGCCCTTTAAAGTAAATTACAGACATTGGCATGGGTCACTTCTAAACAGTTCAGTGCACATTTTAGTTCTCAGAATTCAGTATATGCTCATGATTGTTTTAGGGTAAAATTTAATTTTTTTAACATTTATTCATTTTTGAGAGACAAAGACTGTGAGTGGGGGAGGGGCTGAGAAAGAGGAAGTCACAGATTCGGAAGCAGACTCCAGGCTCTGAGCTGTCAGCACAGAGACCGATGCAGGGCTCCGACTCATGGCTGGTGAGATCATGACCTGAGCTGAAGTCCGACACCCAACCGACTGAGCCATGCAGACACCCCTAGGGTAAAATTTATATACATGGAATGAAATCCACAAATCTTAGAATAATATTGGCACAGTGTTTTGATAGATGTGTACACCTGTGCAATCCTAGTCTTTCTCAAGATAGAGAATATTACCATCACCTTAGAAAGTTTCCTCATCCCCGTTCCCCCTTTCAGTGGCAACCACTGCTGATTGTTTCCCACTGTTAGTTTAGTCTGTTCTTGAATTCCTATAAATGGAATTTCTACAGTATTCTACTCAGCATATTTTTGAGATTTATCCATGTTGTATATATCAGTACTTTGGGTTTTTTTGTTTAGTTATATTCCAGGATATGTTCATACCACAGTTTGCTAACACATTCCCCCCATTAATGGACACATGGGTCAGTCTCTGGTTTTGGGGACACTGTGAATGAAGCTGCTATGAGTATTTGTGTATGTGTCTTCCTAGGTACATATGTTCTCATTTCTCGTGGGTAAATGCCTAAAAGGATTGTTAGGTCATAGAAGAGGTGGATGTGAACCTTTTAAGAAGCTATGGGATCTTTTTCCAACGCGGTTGTACCATTTTACAGTCCCATCAGCAAAGAATACAAGTATGGGCATCTGCGTACAAGAACCCTATTTTCCTATCCCAAAGTCAAGAGCATGGTTTGACCAGTGTTTAGGGTTAGAGGGTGCAGAAATTGGACACTCGAGATAGCACAAAGTACATTGTTTTCATAGGTGGAGCGGAGCAGCTATAAGAAACCCCTGGCTCTGCCAGTGAATGAGTTTATACTTAAATTATTGCAGATGATCAGACAAATATATTATTTGCAGAGATCTTCAGAGAAGGGAATTCCACAGGGGAATGTACCCTTGGTTGTGAAAGAAGATTGATTGAGTGCTTTCTATATAAAGCAAAATAACCCCCACACCCCACAGAATTCCAGTACATTTCTGCTTAGAAACTCCTGGGGGATTTCTGACGTATCGGTCTGGTTGATGTGAACTTGGTGGAGGAGATTCCCGTTGGATTTCACCGGCTTGCGCAGCTGGCTGCTGAAAGCAGTTGTGTTTGCTTTGTGAGGCAGATCAGATTGGGCTTTTTGAAGGCTCAGAAAACAGCTTTCCTGTTAAAGTGATTTGGACTGTCGGTGAGAAACATGACCTGTCGACACCCTTTTGTCGTCCTGGCTGAGAAAATGGGCCGGTTCCCCTCAGGTCCTCTTTAGTCCCATTCTGTGGACCAGCAGCTGAGCCCAGTCTTGGCTGATTTAGAAACAGGAATTGAGCCTCCTTGACTGCCTGAGACCCCAGAATGAAATATTTGCATCTGGCCAAGGTGTCTCAATGGGCTCAGATGACAGATGGTATAGAATCTCAAGACATTGCCCTGTGTTTGGGGACTGTTCTGATCAGACAGCCTAGGACAGTGCCTGCCACATTATGGGGGCACAGTAAACATTGGCTAAATGATTCTGGTGACTCATGAAGGTACCCGTCTGGGCGATTGGCCGTCTGGAGGTTGACAGTGAGTGCCAAGATGTCAGGGCCCCAAGATGTACTTCACTAGAGGCTACTTTACTATAGCCTGGGAAACAGGTTCAAAGTGTTTTTGCCTCGAAAAAGTTGCCGACTGAAACCTCCATTCTGGTAGCACTGTTCTTATTTCATTACAGGTTTTATAGTGTTATTAACAAAATAACAATTAACCTCCCAATGCTTACTCGTTGCTCACAGTGTTAGGCACTTTACATGCATTCTTTGGATTTAATCCTCATGAGGGGCAAATACGATTCTTATCTGCATTGTTAGCCTTGAGGAAACTGAAGCTTAGCGAGGTTAAGTAATTTGCTCTAAGTTGGCTTTTTCGTGTTTCCTAGACCTAGGGAAGAGACTGTGACCTTCTGGTTTCGCAAAGGAGATTACGTCTACAAGCATAGATTTCCAAATCCGTGAAGCCATGGTATAGTCGTAACATAAACTGGGTAGGCACAACAGCGTTGCAAGAAATAACACACTGGGATCTTCTCTTTTTCTTTTATGCTTTCTGAGTTTGAGGCAGCCAGGCCTGTATAGGGATACTGATTAATCTGGTGACAATTGACGATGTCCGTTGACTGTGATTTTCGTTTTATTGGAGGAAAAAGAAAGACGCTGGCTGCTGTTGAGTTTGAGTGTCTGTAGCTGAGCTGTCCTGTTCAGTGGCCACCAGTTACACGTGGCTATTTACATTTAAATGAATTAAAATGAAATAAAATTAGCAATTCAGCTCTTCAGTCTCACTGGCCACATTTTTTTTTAATTTTTTAATTTTTTTATATTTTTATTTATTTCTAGGAGAGAGAGAGAGAGAGACAGAGCGAGCAGGGGAGGGTCACAGAGAGAGGGAGACACAGACTCTGAAATAGGCTCCAAGCTCTGAGCTGGCAGTCAGCACAGAGCCCGACGCGGGGCTCGAACCCACGAACCGCGAGATCATGACCTAAGCGAAAGTCGGACGCTTAACCGACTAAGCCACCCAGGCGCCCCAGCTCACTGGCCACATTTCAAGTGCTCCAGAGCCACATGTGGTTATAGGCCTTGGACCGTGCAGAGGTGGCGTATTTTCCCCATGGCTGAAAGCCCTGTTTGATAGTGCTGCTCTGCAGTAAGCGCTTCTCTTTTCCTTTAGTTGAAGAGTTGGCAACACCCTTGGCTAAGGCTTAGGCTATTTTTCACTGACAAAGAGATAAATTTAGCCAGACATTTCTTTTATGTTTACCTTTTAAGGGTTCTGCATGTGTGTGATCTTTTCTCCCATTCACATTCGGTTTCTGACATAAATTTGAGTTTCCCTTTTCTCCTGGCCCCCCAAAGGGGCTTTCATTATTATCATTGCATATTTTAGTAGGATGCTTTCTGTGAAAAGATCCGTACAGCAGGCAAGTGATGGCCACTGCTTGAGCCTTGTTAATTCCTTGCTCTCTAAATAAGAATTCGGTTCAGCTTTTAAATATGCATTTGTGTGACTTACTCCCCACCTGGGCTGAATTCAGGAAGAAGAATTGGCTCTCAGCGGGGCCAGAACCAAAGAGCTAGAAAATCAGGTCACATTCTACGCAAGATGGCTACCTG
Source organism: Proteles cristata cristata (assembly GCA_017311185.1). Classification (NCBI taxonomy): domain Eukaryota; kingdom Metazoa; phylum Chordata; class Mammalia; order Carnivora; family Hyaenidae; genus Proteles; species Proteles cristata. Next base: position 1,061,282 of record JAESUZ010003188.1, read on the forward strand.
CCAAGACTGAGATGGAGGAGACACTATTTGGGGTATAAAGGGCTTTGCTTGGAGTTTTCCTGGGCCTGACTGCCTTTGTGGTGTAGGGACTGCCAGAGGGGGCCCGCAGCTTCCGTTCCTGGTTGCAGCAGACAGTAAGGGGGATGGTGCTCTGGCTTGCCCCTCTTCTGTGGTTCAAAGGAGAGGGGACTCTAGCTCTCAGGTGTCATGGGCGCCAAGAAGAGCCAGTGGTGGAAAGTCCCTATCAGCTTGTGTTTTGCCTCGCTCGTCTGATACTGACCACCTCTTATGCTACTTTGTGAAACTACTGGGTGTTTCCACACTTTTTCAACCAGGAAGCCAGCTGCACATCCATGACCACTTTCTTTGGCTTTTATAACTAAAATGTCCCCTTTCGTTGTTCTGTAGGCAGACCCCCTTGATGGGCAGCATTTATTTTTTGCAGAGGCTTTTCAGCTTCCATTCGTGTGTGTGTTGAAATTTCCTACTTTGTATTTCACCTTGAGGAATTGAGGATTCCTGAGGAATCCGTCAAGTTTTATGGAATAGCTCCCGAATTCCTAAGTTCAAAGAAATTATTGTTATTTTAGTAGGCTTATCCATAAATTTGGATAAGAAAAGAGTTCGTTAGGGGTGTCTGGGTGAATTCGTCTGTTAAGCACCCTACTTCAGCTCAGGTCATGATCTCATGGTTGGTGGGTTTGAGCCCCGCGTCAGGCTCTGTGCTGACAGCTCAGATCCTGGAGTCTGCTTCAGATTCTGTCTGCCTGCCTGCCTGCCTGCCTGCCTGTGTCTCTCTCTGCCCCTCCCCTGCTCCCACTCTGTCTCTGTCCCTCAAGAATGAATAAACATTAAATAAAGTTTAAAAAAGGAAAAGAGTTGGCTAATCACAGAGGCTGGTTAATGGAATGTGACTGAATCATGTATTACCAAATTTCAGAAATACCAAGTACAAGAAATCAGATTGTTCATTTAAACACTTCTGTAATTTAGAGAGGGCTTTTGGAATTTTTCCACTGTTTTGGGTCACTGGATAAGCACGATTTGCACTGTGGTATAATTTTGGCCATAGACAGGTCAAAAGGAATCTTTACAGTGGATAACGAGTAATACTAGTAATAAGACTCATAATGGTTAACATTTATACTGCCTTCCCTAAAGGTCTGAGCTCTTCTAAGTCCTGTTCAGTATTAACTTATTTAACTCTCACCCTGCCAGTGGGTTCTGGGTACTCCCCTCCCCCCTTTCATATTTACAGTTGGGAAACCTGAAGCTGAGTGGCTTCCTCAAGGTTACCCCGTTAGGAAGTAGAGACACTGGGATTTGAACCTAGGCAGTCTGGCTCCAGACTGTGTGCACCAACCCCTGTGCTGTGGTTTGAAGAAGGTGAACTTGAGAGAGACAGGCAGATATTCCAATATTCCATCCTTTACCAGATGATAAGCATCTGTCCTAGTCCTGAAGGATGAGGCTTAGTAGGTATTTATCGTGCATCTACTGGGGCACGGCCTTGGGACAGCTGTTGGGGATGATGACGCATGGTTGCTGCCTTTGGGAAGCTGGACATTACTTGGGCAGATGAGGCATCCCCCGAAGTTCCAGAGTTCTCCCTTGAGCTGGAGACTGGTCTCTGCAGCTGCCCGCCCCACACCTCTACCCGATGGACTTAACACATCTGAAACAAGCTCCTGTCTTCCTCCCGTAGCCATCCCCAGCTCAGAAAGGGCCACGGCAGCCTTCCAGTTGCTCAGATCATAAGCCTAGAGGTGTCTTGGATGCCTTCGTTTTCTCATGCCCTATATCTAAACTACCGATAAGTCCCATTTTGTACTTTCAAAATATATCCAGAATTTGATCGTTGCTTATACCCCATCATCCTCCGATCTCCCCATTTCTTCTGTCAGTCATGGCCAGAGTGATCGTGTCTGCCCTTGGCTTGAAACCCTCAAGGTTTCAGCGAGTCCTTAACCCCACCTGCACAGCCTGCACCTGGAGCCACCCGCCCACCCCACCCCTGACCTTCCCCAAGTAGGTCCTGGAAACTTGTGCTTGCCACCACCTTGCCAGGTACACTATTCCCTCTACCTCATGGTCTCTTTAAGACTTCACTTAACATCACTTTTTGAGTAAGGCCTTCCTGATCATCCTGTTTTAAAAAATTGCATCTTCCTCCATGTTTGCCGTCCCTCCTCCCTGCCTTATTTATCCTTATTTGACGTACTTAATATTTTTTTCTTTTTTATATAATTTTTTAAAGCTTATTTATTTTTGAGAGAGAGAGAGCACAGAGCCTGACGCGGGGCTCGAGCTCGCCAACTCTGAGATCATGACCTGAGACAAAGTTGGACACTTAACCAACTGAGCCACCCAGGGGGCCCTAAATATTGTTTCTTAATGTTAATTTATTTTGAGGGGCACCTGGGTGGTTCAGTCGGTTGAGCATCTGACTTCAGCTCAGGTCATGATCTCGTGATTTGTGGGTTCGAGCCCCACTTCAGGCTCTGTGCTGACAGCCAGCTCAAAGTCTGGAGCCTCTCTTCAGATTCTGTGTCTTCCTCTCTCTCTGGCCCTCCCCTGCTCACACTGTCTTTCTCTCTCAAATATAAATAAAAACCATTTTTAAAATGTTAATTTATTTTGAGAGATTGAGTGTGTGAAAACAGGGGTGGGCAAGGAGAGAAGAAGACAGAGAATCCCAAGCAGGCTCTGTGCCATCAGTACAGAACCTGATGTGGGGCTCCATCTCACGAACAGTGAGATCATGACCTGAACCAAAACCAGGAGTCAGATACTTAACTAACTGAGCCACCCAGGTGCTCCTACTATACTTTAAAAATTGAATTTCATTTATTATTTTTATTTGTATATTGTCTGTTTCTCTGCTTCTGAAAGTAAGGTCCTTCATGAGGGCAGGGTTATTTCTTTTTTTTTTTTTTTTAATGTTTTTTATATTACTTTAGTATCCTCAGCATTTGGAATCGTGCTTTGCATGTAGTAAGTGCTTAGTAAAGGAAGATGTGCTAGGTAATTTTATGTGTCAACTTGGCTAGACTATAATACCCAGTTTTGGGTCAAACATGTCTAGGTGTTGCTGTGGGGTATTTTTCTTTCTTAATGTGATTAACACTTAAATCAGTAGACTTTGGGTAAAGTAGATTATTCTCCATAATGTGGGTGGGCCTCACCCAATCAGTGGATGGACTTAAGAGAAAAGTCTAAAGTCTCCCAAGAAAGGAGGATTCGTGCCTCTGGACTGCTTGACTCAAGACTGTGACATCACCTGTTCTCTAGGTCTCTGGCCTGCTGGCCTGCCGTGCAGATTTCAGACTTGTCACTTCCCACAATCACATGACTTAAATTCTTACAGTACATCTGCCCTGCCTTCTCTCTCTCTCTCTCTCTCTCTCTCCACACACACACACACACACATGACACACTCTATCCTGCTGGTTCTGTTTCTCTGGAGAGCCCTAAGACAGAGGGTCGAGATGGAAGGGAGAGGAGTGTCAGGTGGAGATTCCACTGGGGGTAAAGGAATGGTATCTGGAGAGGAGAGTGGTTAGTGAGTATAAAAGGTAGCACTGGCCCCATATAACCTGACTCCAGGGTACTTGAGGAGGGAGATTGGGGGTGAAGTTGAGGCTAAGGACTCCAAGCTGGCCAGTGTATGTTTCTTAGGGTCTTTGAGCCACTTGTAGGGCACAGAATGGTTACTCGGGCATCAGCCCATGACAAGAAGTAGTGGATGAGAGACCAAGGAAGTCCTCTGACCATCCTAAGGGGGACGGGTCGGTGCAGAGAATGAAGTGATGGAGTTAAAGGCCTCCACCAGCACTGAGTTCCAGGCCAGCTGTGGCGGTGAGGACAGCGGCAGGAGCAGGCTGGTGCCTGGTGTTTCGAGCCTGGATGTTACAAGGACCGAGGAACTATGCACAGAAGCAAGAAACAGAGGAGAAAGAACAGGCCTTGATGGGCAAGGCGTTGAGTTCCCTTTGGAGCATATTCATCGGGAGTGTCAGGAAAGTTCTAGGTTAAGATATTGAAACAGGTCCTTGGGCATGCTCACCTGGAGGTCACCAGGCTGGGAGGGAGACTGGAAAGGTTTTTGGCTGGAACAGCTAAACTGAGACCCATGAGTGGGGTATGAGGGCTAAGGCAGAGACCATAGCATTCTTTGAGCATATACAACACTATCCCATATCGGAGCTTCCCAAACTCTGCACTAAAGCACCCCAAGGCACCACAGCAAACTAGCGAGGGCGGGGCGGTAAGACTTTTTTACCTTTATGAGGGGAACACGGTGGTACTTGACATGTTAGAAAGCACACAGACTTCTGTCTTGGGGTAGTTTCCAATATGAGGTTGGACAGCACCGGATGCCTTTCGATGACATCCTATCTCTATGAAGCTGCGTGTAGGTGGTTGCTAAGAAACCACTTTGTGGAACAGGAAAATGGGGGTGATGGTGTCCAGTGTGATGACAGTTTTGAGAGGTTGTGTGGTGTCCACGAGATGCGCGCATCCCATGAGTAGTCATTGCGATAACTTAGGAATGAAAGAAAAAGGTATATTCTTTACGTTTTTGCGTGCTGTTTTTTTTTTCCCCCAAAAGGCTAATAAGTTGTTTGGACATGAATAATTATTTTGTTGTTTGGACCTAACTACTTCATAAGTGGAACTGTAATTATTGCTTTTAGCCTGGGGGTGCTGTGAAAAAAACCCTATGGAGACAGTAATGGTTCCATGAAACGGGAAAGGTTGGAACCTCTGTCGTCGTATTGTTGCGGGCATTACAGTAAACGCAGGGATAGAAGAGGGGAGAAAGGAAGGTCTTGGGGACTCCATTTCACAGGTCTCATTTCTGGGGCACCTGGGTGGCTTAGTTGGCTAAGTGTCTGACTTCAGCTCAGGTCATGATCTCACAGTTGGGTTCCTGAGTTCCAGCCCAGCATTCAGCTTCCTGCTGTCAGGACAAGCTGCTTTGGATCCTCTGCCCCTCCCCTGCTCAAACACGTGCACTCACTCTCTATAAAAAAAAAAAAGTCTCATTTCTTCAAAAATAAAAGATGTGAAGCAAGTAAAGTAAAATGTAAGCATTTGTTAAACCTTGGTGCTGGGTACAGAGATGTCTCATTTTTTTTTAATCTTCATCTATATGCCCCAAGTGGTTTATACTGAAAATGATTTTAAGAGAGTGAGACAGAAGGAGGGCTGGGGATAGAAATTTAGGGGCGTGCCTGTGTTTGGGAGGACAGCAGTGAAGCTGGGAAGAGTGCATCGGAGGTGCAAAAAGCGTCAAGAGGTGGAGGTGTGGAATCAAGGGGGTGAGCAGGGCCATGTTCTAGACTGGGGTTCTCAGCCCTGGCAAAGAGCCTTAAGCAGGATCCTGGGCCTGGCTGAGGCCAGGTGAAGGAGACTGGAGAGGGTTCGGAGTGGAAAACCTGGTTTGGTCCTAGCTTGTTGATTCTCACCTCTGGCTTAAGAGTTTTCAGCCAAGAAACCCATTGCCCAGGGCTTCTCAGACTTTACTGCTGCTAGGAAGTTAATGAATCACTTGCCATTGAAATGTAGATTCTGGTTCAGCTGGCCTGGGGCGGGGGCTGGGATTCTGGATTTCTCCTAGGTTCCACCTGGAGCTGCAAGTTCTTCAGAAAGGGAGCTGTGCTGAGTGAAGGGTGTTTATGATGGGGACTGCAGGAGGGCAGAAAGGTGGCCTGGACCAGACCCCGACTGAGATGTGGGGTTGCGGGATGGTAAGCAAGTGATTTCCTTTGACAAGGAAATACCCCTCCCCCCTCCGTACTCCTTATCTTTTGCTATACAACAAATTACTCCCACACTCACCAGCCAAAACATCAATTAATGTTGATTATCTCACAGGGTGCCTGTGGGTTGGAAATCAAGAAGCAGCTGAGCCGGTGGTTCTGACTTGGGGTGCCTCATGGGGTTGTGGGCAAGATGTGGGCTGGGTTGGAGGCCGTTCTGGGATCAAAGGATGTGCTTCCACACAGGGTAGAGTTAGCGCTGGCTCTTGGGTGGAGGCCCCAGTTCCCTGTCCTGGGACTTCTCCGTAGGGTTATGAGAGTGTCCTCTGACCATGGCAGCTGGCTGTCCCTAGACTGAGGGATCCAAGAGAGGGTGAGGTAGAACCCACAAAGCTGCAGTAGCCCAGCCTTATAAACCACACGTACCATTTCTGCCATGGCCTCCTATGCAGGTCAGCCCTCGTCACCGTGGGTGGGGGCCGCTCGTGAATGCCACGAGGATTATTCAGGGTCATCTTAGAAGCTGGTTAGCATGCCTCTTATGTCTCTTTTCAATGAGGAAAATAATGTGTATGCAGCACAGAAAACTTGAAAAATATAGAAAACCATGAAGAGAATGTCACTCATAATCTCATGACCCAGAAGAAATTTCTGAGAACACTGTGATCTATGTTTTGCCAGTTAAAAAAAAGGTGTGTATATATATATATATATACACACATGTATCTTATCTATATATTGCTATATGGTTTATATAATATACATTTATACACATCCACACCTAGAAACAGCGATACCATGCAAATAATACTGTTTCATATAGATTATTCTTTATATTTGGCATCAAATCAGGAACGCTTTGAACAGGTACATATTTTTTTTTATTTAACATTTTTTTAACGTTTATTTATTTTTGAGAGAGAGACAGAGTGTGAGCAGGGGAGGGGCAGAGAGAGGGGAGACACAGTATCTGAAGCAGGCTCCAGGCTCTGAGTTGTCAGCACAGAGCCCGATGTGGGGCTCAAACCCACAAACTGTGTGATCATGACCTGAGCTGAGGTCGAACACTCAACTCACTGAGCCACCCAGGCACCTCCATATTTTTTTATTGAAGTGTAGCTGGCATACAATGTGTGTGAATTTCTGGTGTCCAACACACTGAGTCTACAACTCTAGACATTACTCAGTGCCCACCACAACATGTGTAGTCCCTACAGTGTTATCTCTGTGTTGCTGACTGTATTCTGTACTATACTTTTCATCCTGCCTTTTTTTGTATTTATAACTGGGAGTTCGTTCCTCTTCACCTCCTTCCCCTATTTCAGCCCATCCCTCAGTGGGTAAATTTAGTTATCCTTGGGTTTCTGTCTGAGACTATGTTTGTAAAATATCAAGATTTGACACCCTCTGATTTTTCAAGTTTTCACTTACATTTCTGGATTGAGAGAGATGTTCCTATCACGTAAAAATGTCTTAATTGGATCATCAGTTCTTACTTTGGGTGACTGAGTGATGCAGTAAACCTGTTTGAGGCTTCAGATGTGGGATTTGAGTGTGGATATAAAAAAGAAGTTTGCCAGCTGACCCAGCATCATTGCACGTAATTGCCCCATCGCTGGTTGCTTGTCATGAGCTGTTGGCAATTGTTAACATTAGCTTTACGGTCCTGCCACAGATTAGTGGCAAGTGTGGTAAATGAGGGCTCAGTCTTAATGAAACTAATGTATTTGAAAATATAACTACATTTATTGCCCCCATCATTTAAATGCATGTACACCAGTTGATAGTAAAAATGAACCTTTAAACTAAGGTTTTAGAAACCCTTGCCGAAAAATAATCTTTTAAGGTCGTGATTCTTCTTTTTTAAAAAAAAATTTTTTTAGAGTTTATTTTTGAGAGAGAGAGAGAGAGTGAGCGTGATTTGGGGAGGGGCAGAGAGAGAGAAGGAGACACAGAAGGCGAAGCAGGTTCCAGGCTCTGAGCTGACAGCACAGAAACCCAAGCAGGGGCCGAACTCGGTAATGCTGAGATTATGAGCTAGGCCGAAGTCGGGTACTTAACCCACTGAGCCATCCAGGAGCCCCAAGGTGGTGATTCTTCTTGAAGTGGTTTTCCAGTTGTCTTATGAGCATCTTGGGAAGCATTTCAGAAACAAATTAGAAATACTTTAAAATAAAAATTTTAAGATTTCAACATTTAAAATGACACAGGACATCATGCCCCATTGCTGATCAGCTTTTTCTGGAACCAAGTCTGTGGAGATGTGCTCTCTGTTTTATATCATAGAGATTTTCTGTGAACGTACCACACTCTGCCCAGACTTCCAGAGCAGCCAGCCCGCCGCACCATGTGCTCTGTTCATTGTCTTTCTCCTCATTTCACCTCTGATCTCCTTGAGAGCAGGGCCTGGTCTTCTCATTTTCATATTTCCTAATCGAGGGCAGACCTTAATTAAACGTGTGATGAATGAATGCATGCACGTATGCATGAATTTCGAAAAGTTCCCTCCCACGTGGAGCTGATGTTTTCTGCATGGAGTTGGTCCACCATGTATTAAAGACAAACCTCATGCTAGGTTTGATTTGGAAAGAATTGGTTTTCCAGAGTCTCACCATTTGAGAGATCTCTGCTTTCTGGTCATTTGCAATGTCTGACATCCTCTCCTTGCAGCCTAGCATCTCACCCTCCCTGTGATTACCTTATTTTCCTCCATAATCAGTATCCAGTCCCTAATTACTTTCAGTCAGTTTCTGCTAGAGAACTGTATGTGTATTTTGGCTCTTTTCCCACTGTCTCACCACAGGAATGGGGAAGGACCTCCTCTCTTTGCTCTACCTTTGAAGAGCTTTTGGAAGGTTTTTCTCGGTACTTTCTTTGATGCTTGAGAGGCCCATACCCATGGGTGCAGGCATGTCTTCTGAGAAGACAAAGGTAGAAACAAAAGAAAAAAATCCCCTGTGTGACTGTCCTATAGGCAAAGCTGATCAGTGATCCACTCACACATAAAATGAGTAACTTGATTCACGTCAGGCGTCAATGTGAGGTGACCGTCGGAATATGGAAGGGCAGAGCTGTGGGGGCTGCATGGACCACAGATAAAGTACCAGGAGAATCTCATTACACAGAAGTGATGTTTAGCATGTGTCTTTTATAGAAACAGACAACAATGAAAGGAGAAATAGGCAGGAATAGCACCATGCTCACGATTCCACCCAGTGAGCTGATGCTGCAGAGTGAGCAGGGGGTAGAGGGGCTAATCTGTCAGTCTCTCAGAGGGTCTCACCCTCTGCCATGCCTCTCCTGGGGTCAGCATCTGGCCACTCTGAGTGTGGAAAGAAAAGCATCATTCATTAACAGGACCTCTGCACTTAACTACACAGCCCAGCAATCTCACTCCTAGGTATTACCCTAGAGAAATGAAACCTCCAGTCCTCATAAAAACCTCTGTGTGAATGTTTATAGGCATTTTGTTCAAAATCACCTGTACACAACCAAAATGCCCTTCCAAGGGCAAATGGCTAGGACAGGACCTCTAAATACAGGCAGTCTCTACTGGTATTCTACTGAGGAGGCAACAGGCCATGGTCTTTTTGAACAAACTTGGTGAATGAGTTCTATGTTGCACGATGAATCACCCCAAAATGTAGAGGCTGGAAACATACAATGGTGTATTTTGCTCAGGGATCTGCAGTTTTGGCAGAGTTTGGTGGAAACAGCTTGTCTCTGCCTCACATGGTGTCAGTGTCTTGACTGAGACAGAGGCTCAATTTCCAAGATGGCTCACCAGCAAGATGGCTGGCAAGTTGGTGCTGGCTGTCGGTTCCTCTCCACATGGGCCTCCCTTTGGGGCTGCTTGGGCTCCCTCATGGCACAGTGGCTGGGATCCAAGAGTTGGCATCGCGAGAATCAAGAAGTAGGTGCTCCTAGTTTCTAAAGGTCCAGGTCCAGAAGATGGCATGGTGCCGTTCTGCCCTATTGTATTGATCATATTGTATGGAGCCCAGATTCAGGGGAGGTGACGTAGATCCCACCTTTCAGTGGCAGGAGTGTCAAAGGATTTGGAGGACATATTTCAAAACCATTACACTTACCATTTACCTTCTGCCCTATTACCCCTGAGGCAGATGTGCTTTCACTGAGATGCTTCCTGAATGCCCGAGAGGATGTGCCATACCAGGCACCAAATGCCTGCATCTGGCAAAGCTGTTCCCTCTACTCTACCCTCTGCTTCCCACCTCTCCTGCCCTCCATGGCCCAGACTCATCCCTGCCCCATGCTCCTTGTGGGATTCTAGTATGAGCTCTGAAATCTCACATAGTAAACTGTCCTGTTGTTAGGCACTGTTCTATCTTATTTTTCCTCCATTGTGTAAGCTACATTTTTCTGGTTTGAGCATAGTAGGGACTGTAATGGATAGTTTTATTTTATTTATTTTAGAGAGAGAGAGAGAGAGCACACAAGCAGGGGAGAGAGGTAGAGGGAGGAGGAGAGAAAGGGAGAGGGAGAATGAATCCGAAGCAAGTCCCACGCTCAGCACAGAGCCTGATGCGGGACTTGTTCTCACCACCCTGGGATCATCACTTGCGCTGTAGTCAAGAGTTGGATGCTAACCGACTGAGCCATCTAGGCACCCCACTGTAACAGAGAGTTAGAATGACGTGAAAATCTTTACCATTTTGAGAGGGGGTTGACAGGAGAACACAGGAACTGAAACGAACACGGTTGTGCCAGGAGTGAATAAGGTAGGGTCCTCAACACAAAAGAGTAAGAAAAGCAAATTCACACTAAGGTTTTTTGCTTCATACGGCTGCCTTCCCGAAGAGCCATACTATAAAAGCAGTTGCTTAATTGGAATTGTACATATTCCAATGAAATGACCCCCTGAAGTTTCAGACCTTGAGGATTTACCAATGTTACAGCTTTGCTGCTGGATGGTACTGTCGATCTCTTCTGTGTCAGACCACATAGATGCTTTACCCATGGCCGTGTCATGTCCTTTGAGATAAGCACAGTGCCCTTTGGGGTGAATTTAGGCAGAGACCTCAAGTTTGAGACCATCTGACTGAAACCTTAAACTCAAAATTGTTAATTGGGAGAATTTTTCTGATGCTTCATGGCATGCCATCCCCCACCTCCTTCCACCTCCTTAACTTTTTCTGAGTCTTTTTAGTCATTCTCTCCTCTTTTTTCTCTATTCTCAGGAAACCTGTCCTTTATAGAAGACGTTAACTCATACTAAAGTGTTAAAGGCTTAATTTGTTGCCCTTCCCATGGAGGTATTTGTGGTTTCCAAGGAGATCCTGAGGGAGAGTGATTCTAACTTCAAAGGAATGAATCTCTAATGCTAGAATTTACCTTATTAGGATAACAGAATGGGAGGATTTTTGAGGAATTGGTTTCTGGGTGTTTTTTTTTTTTTTTTGTTTTTTTGTTTTTTTTTTTTTTTTGAGAGCCCTGAACACACATTCTTTCCTAGGGAGGTAGGTGTGTAAGTGACTTACTTGGTGAGTCTCTGGGTGACTTCTGGTTCTGTTCTGATAACAGTGTTCATCTTGCCAGGTTACCTGTTCCCCAGTACACAGGAGCCTTCCTGTCCACCTCTCTTCTGCTTTGCCTCAGCAGATGCCCCTTGGTTTGCTTTTTAGCAGTTAAATACGCAGCCTCTGTACCTATCAGCTATTATATCTGCAGAACTACAGAGCATTTTACGAGTAATCAGTTCATGCAGCTTGCACATAAATCATCTCTGCTCCGGCCCTTTGGACACTAATGTTCCCTTATTAAGGCATAAGTAAGCCTTCCTGTTCTCATCCATCCTTCCAGACTTTTTTTAATTACTGAAAAGTATTGCCTGGTTGTCACGACGCCACTCTCTCCTGCTCTTGCCCTCCCCACTACACTTACTGCCTTTTTGAGATTCATTTTGTTTTTCTGGAGCTTGCCAGTTTGCCTTAGGAAGCTGGGTACCTTGTGAATGGATTAAGCCAGAGGAAATCCTTAATCTCTAAAAGGAAGCGGTCACCACGTTTCTGTTTGTGATATTCTTGGCCAGTTAATATTTTTGTGAAATATGTTCTGACGGCAGCTCCGCTGCTGCAGCGAAGGAGGAAGAATTTTTGGTCATGCTCAGTGCACCAAAGGAAAATATCGTCTGCTGAAGCCTGGAGAGTGGATCAAAAGTCATTTTGTGAATGTCAGTCTGCCTAAATAAACAGAGAACTTCGTTGTTTTTAATCCCTCAAAAGGCTGGGAGCTCAGCCCACCCTAATATGCACAATTCCAGCATTTCTCCATTTTCCCTTCAAACGACAGCCACAGATCTTTAATACATGTGGGTTTCTGATTTCCAATTTCTCTTGGCCTGCTATTAGTGTTCAGCCAGTCTTCAGTTTGGTCTAAAATGATTCTCTGAGAGCGTGGAGCATACTATTATTTCATGTGGTTTGGTCTAAAAAAGAATGAAAGGGGGACTTTTAGTTGAAGCCCATAAAAATTCCACCGTCTACTTCTAGAGATGTTTTATGAATATAAATTCTTGTCTAAATAATTGCTGGTGAGGGCAGAAAGGACTTTGGAGTTTAGAGATTGTACCAACAACTTATTGTTCTTTCTTAGCAACCACAGCGAAAGTGACTCGTCTCTTGCTTCTGTCCTTTCAGATGGGCTGACGCCATAATGTACCACATTGCTTTTAAGATCTCATTTTTTAATCCTGTGTACAGACTATAATGGCACTGAGGCAGTCTGAGGTATTATTTTCCTCAGATGCGGCAAAAGAAGATAGAAGACAAGTAGGCTTCCGGTGTTCCCACAGATGTGTGGATGGCTGGTAATGGTGTCCTCACAGAAGGAGAAGCCAGCCTGGGTACTGAGCACAGTTCCTCAGGGGATCAGACCATCCACTGAATTGTACTCTAGATGTCATAAAGGCTGAGGTCCTTTATGTAGTCTTCAGGGAAAACCGGGGTCTTTTACACTGTGGTGTTTAAAAACAAAATCTCAGAAAAAAAAGATCACCCCCCCTCTTCTTCTTTTTTGGCTTTTGCTTGCAGCTGCTGAAATGGGTTGCGGACTGAACAAGTTAGAGAAACGTGACGACAAACGGCCTGGAAATATCTATTCAACTTTAAAGAGGCCTCAGGTGGAAACCAAGATAGATGTGTCCTATGAATACCGCTTCCTGGAGTTTACTACCCTGAGTGCGGGTGAGTATGGGTGGCCCTGCCCTCCTGGAGGCGGGTGAGATCAGCCCAGCCCCGCACCCGAGGTGTGTCTCCCCACCCAGGGCAGGGCTGGTGGCACCTCCCACCACCAGGGAGGGGAGCGGGGCGAGGGGCTGTGGGGAACTGGTAAAGGTGGGCCTTTGAAAACATACTGCCTTTGGAAATCCAGATTTTTATGTGCAACTTTTCACTTTGGAAAAGATAGCAACTAATTTAAATTGTAACACGTTAAAATCATGTGGGCGAGTCAAATAGTACATACACGCTGGTGGGCCCCGTTTGGCCCACGGGCCAGCTAGTTTGCACACCTTTTCATAGGGAGCCATACGGAAAAAGGAAATTTTGCCTTATCTTCTATTGGGTCTGTCCCCCACTTCCCCCAATTTACCTGCCTGCTGTCTGACATCTTTCAAGAGTGCTTGTCCATCGGGGCTTAGCTTAGTCTCATCCGAGCTGGAGGGTGTCCAGGTCACCTCACTAACAGTGTCCCAGTGGCTCTGGGGTGGCTGGCAAAAGGTAGCATTTTCACCCAGAGGAATTGCTGAGCACCAGCTGTGTGCACAGTGTTGGGCTGAAGCTGTGGGGCAGTCATGCCGCAGGTCTGATTGCCTGCAACTTCTTAGCCAGTGGGAGAGAAGACTTGTACACATGAAAACAAGAAAACCCACAACAGGCTATAATTGTAAGCAAGAAAATATGTAAGATATGTTTTCAGAAGAGGAGAGATCATTCTTCTGGTGTGGACGGCAGTCCCTAGAAGTTGTAAGCAGACACAGGCGCTCACTAACTAAGGCCTTTCTCCCTGGGCTGCAGGGTATGTTTTAAGCTTCTGTTAAAATGGAAAAGAGAATTAGTGGGAAAAGCCCTCATATTCGGCACCTGAGTCTGGCCCAGCTGTGGAGGAGCCGGACTAATCACTAGGCCTGCAGGGTGCCCTTCTGTTTAATGGGCACATGAAAACCTGCCCCACAGGGCGACTGTGAAGACTAAGAAGAGGAAATATGTGAGAAGGTCTTAGCACAATGCTGGGCACCTAGTAGGACAGCTAGTGTTACTGCCGCTTCTGTTCCTACTGAGAACACCTCTGTGCCAAGGCTCCCGCTGCTTCTTGAGCCCTGAGAGAGATGGGCAGCCGGGCCTCTCTGCAGGGATGTTTTGTGGGTCCCTGTACATCCCCCAAACTGAGCCTAGCATCTTCCTCGTCAGACTGGCTTCCTGCTGGTGCACTTGATGAATAATGTCACCACCATCCTCTTAAACAGTCATACTTGACACCTTAGTCATCCGTGACCATGCCGTCTCCTTGCCCACCATTTCCATTGCGTCACCCACGCCTATTAAAGCTGTTTCTGAAAATGCTTATAATATAGCTAACGTAACACGAGCAAATCTGAACACAAAAGTATTTGGAGTGTTTGGTCATCCATTATTTGTTCAGTGAGTATTTGTGTGCCTGCAATGGTTTAGGCATTGTAGAATGATTAAGGAGAAAACCAAAGCCTGTATAGGAAAAGAAATTGCAAGGAAATATACCGACATGTTCAATATTGATAGGAAGCTGAGAATATGGGGTAATTCTTTTTCTCTTTTATATACATATATATATATATATATATTTGCATCGTGTTGTATTTCTTTTATATTAAGAAGAGTAATTTTTGCTCATAGGAACTTCCAGAAACATGTGCCCTCCTCTGTGTACCCACTGCTCCCTTACTTAACGTCTGAGTTATTCCCCTAACCTCCTGGTTAGTTTCTCTGCTGCTTTGTGCTCTGGTCAGAGCACCCACATTGCTTTGCTACATTGTGCTTTCTTTGATTGAATGACCTTTTGTTTTCGGGTTGCAAAATGAGCACACCTCCATTAGTATAAAGTTACGAAAACACTGGACAAATCCCAACTGATCTCCCTGCATCTACCCAGGTCCCCTATAGATCATGCCACTCTTCTGCTCAAAGCCCTGCCGTGGCTCCTCCACACCCTGAGTGGCACCAGCTACTTTCTGCCCTCATTCTCCAGATGTTTGTCCTGCATGTTATGACATTTCAGTCTTGCTCTTTCTTTAACCCTCCATGACTCCTCAGGGCCTTTGCACTATCTGTTTCCTCTGCCTGGAAGTCCTCCCAGATATTCCCTTGGCTCAAACCCTTAACCTCCTTTTCCGTAAAGCCCTTCCTGACCACCTATTTAATATTTCTACCTATCCCCCAACTCCGCATCCCTTTACCCTCTTGATTTCCTCCATAAACACTTCTTATACAGTGCTATATATTGGAGCACCTGGGTGGCTCGGTGGGTTAAGCCTAAGACTTCAGCTCAGGTCATGATCTCACAGTTTGTGAGTTTCAGCCCCGCCTTGGGCTCTGTGCTGACAGCCTAGAGCCTGGAGCCTGCTTGGATTCTCTGTCTCCCTCTCTCTCTGCCCCTCCCCTGCTCATGCGCTGTTGCTCTCTGTCTCTCAAATAAACATTAAAATAAATTAAATTGCTATATATTTTGTTTATTGTTATTTATTTCCTCATTTGTGGTCTGCTTTCTTTCATTAGAAGATAGAATTCCTCACATGAGTTCAGGATTGTGTCTATTTTAGTCTCTGTTGTACCCTCAATACTTAGAACAGTGCCTGGCATATAGTAGATAATCAGTAAATATTGTTGAATGAATATATTTTTATGTCCTGCTTTTTTTCAGCTTAACATTGTATAGTGAGGCTGTATCCTGTCATTCCATATGTTCCCAGAATATGATTAATGGCTGCATATGATTTAATCATTTGGCATACCATAATTTATTTAACGGTCTACTTTTATTGGACATTTAAGTTATTTCGGGCTTTGGGCTATTATAAATAATGCTGGCATAAGCAGTGCTGTACATAAATCTTTGTGTGCATTTTTGATTATTTCCTCAGGAATTACTGAGTTGAAAGATATGAATGTCAGGACTCTTGATAAATTGCCGGATTGCCCTCTAGATAGGACCTATTTGTGTAAAACACAGATCTGATCGTGCTGAACCCTTTGGCGGGTTCCTTTGGAAAAATGCAGTGGAGATTCCGCCTGTTGCCTAGGGCCTTCCTCAGCTCTTCCTTGCCCCTTCTGGACCCTCCCCTACTTGGAGGACACCGGGCCTGGCCCCGCCCCCTCCCACCCAGCTTTGGCTCCTCCAGCATCACAGAGCCTGCCCCTCCCCTCAGCCCTGGCCAGAGTCCCACCCACCTGAAACCTCATCCACCCACGTCCATCCATTGCAATTACTCTTCTCGGCACGCCTGCTGTTTGTCAGTACCATCCTTATGACACTTTTATTACATCATATATTAAACGTGTTTGTGTTTCCTCGAGGGCAGAGATCAAGCCTTGCTTATCTTTCTGTTTGTCTTTCTTGTTCACACTTTTTAGCTGAGAATAGCGTGCCCTACATAAGTAGGTTCTAATAAACCAAAGTACGAGTTAGGTATGCTGACTCGTTTTCCTGGCAGCCCCTTGAGTTCTTTTCCAGAAGTTCTAACGGGATCATTTGTGCCTGCTCCAGAATGGAGCCGGCATTTGTTCAGAGCCTACTGTGTGCCAAGTCCTATGATGGGACATCCTCTCTACTTTTTCACCTTTATTGAGATGTAATTTAAGCACATCACACTGCATGTATTTAAAGTGTTCAGACCCATGAAACCATTACTTTATCAAGAGGCAGAATATTTCCACCTTCCGGAAAGTTTCTTCCTGCTCCTTTGTAATCCCTCTTTTCTTCCAGTCCTCTGTCTCCAGACAGCCAATGATATGGTTTCTGTCACTGATTTTGTTTTCTAAGATTTTCTGTAAATGGAATCATGTGGTATGTACCCTTTTTGGTCTGGCTTTTTCCACTCAGCTTACTCATTTATCTTGAGATTCATTTATGTTGTTTCATGTAACAGAGTAGTTCATTCTTAGTTTATGGCTGAGTAGGATTCTATCCTGTGAGTGTGTCTCAGTTTGTTTTTCCATTCATGTGTTGCTGGACATTTGGGTCACTTCTGGTTTGGGCTGTTAACCAATTAACATTCATCTTTGTGTAGCTTCTTATGTCATTTTATTCTCCCAGAAACCCAGCGAGGTGTATGGGGGTACACATCCCTTTTCTGCAGATAGGTAACCATTACTCGAGGTTAAGTAGCTTTTCTAAAGATGCAGTGCTAGGAGGTGATTGGGGTGGAATTTGAACTTAGATCTCTTGGGCCTCAGAGCTCTTATGCCTCGTATACTGCAAGGTGCTAGACAAATAGGCATTGACACCAAATAGTACATTCTTGTTAGAAAATTTGTGTTATTGTGTATAGGGACATAAGGATATTCCTCTCCCATATTGTTTTGGCCATCGAAGATTTTTAAGTAGCACTTGATAGCCTTGTTTATGATGGAGAAGATGCTTAACAAATTGCAAGTTGGAGAAAAGGTGTGGACTCACCCACCTGGTGGCTTAGGCAGAAAGGAGTTGCACACTTTTATGAAAGTCAAAATTGGTGAACGCGGTTTTGTTCGTCCCCTGCTCAGAGCTCAGTGCTATCGTGGTTGATATTGGAACATGCAGTGCCACTTGTTGGGCTGACAGAGGTGAAAAGCAGCAGGATCCTTAAAGTGAAGCACATACGCTGCCAAAAATCTCAATTCTGAGTGATTTGATTGAGTCTTAAATTTTCAATTAACTCTGGTCACCAAGGGATGAACCTGCCCATTGGTGGGTTTCATCACAGACAGAGGCCCCTAAAGCGCCACAATTTCTGCAAAATGGTGCCTCATTATCCCTCTTGTACATATGTTGTGCCAGCTTCTCTGTGCCAGGCCACTCTAATACCACTTGAAAGCTACCTGTGTCAGCTCCATGAGAATCGGTTGTGATTTATACTTGTTTGATGCTGGGGACAGTTGGCACCTGCCTAACGAGGCTGGTGCCCAGGGCTTGGTTCTTGCTTAAACCATCTAGTCCTGTGTCACCTTGTGCAGGAGCCATCTGTATTTAAATGTAATAATTAAAATTAAGTACAATTAAATCTTCAACTCCTCTGTCACACTAGCCACATTTCCAGTGCTCACCAGCCACATGTGGACAGTGCAGGTACAAAATATGGTGAGTTCCATGGGACCATGCTGTTTTAGTCTGTTTTCAAGGGAGGATACCTTGGTTCCACATCTGTCTATGTATCTCTAACTCAGATTAATGTGCCATTTTCATTATGAAAGTTTGCCCATGGGTCGGCTAGGGACCATAAGATGACAATTCATGGATTCCATAGATAACTTACTGAATGTTGACCTGGGGCCAGATTTGTGTCCTGAGGACATATGGGTGAACCAGACAGGAGGTTTTCCCAGTTGGCTAGTTAGCTCAGCTGCCCTGACACAATACTCCAGATGAGGCAACTTAAACCACAGATATTTATTTTCTCATAGTTATGGAGACTGAAAGTCTGAGATCAGAGGGCCAGCATGGTTGGGTTCTGGTAAGAGCCTTCTTCCTGGCTTGCAGAGGGCTGCCTTCTTGCTGTGTCCTCGTGTGACTGAGAGAGGGACGGTGAGTGAGCTCTGTCATGTCTCTTTTTATAAGGACATTAATCCTATTGGATTAGATCCCCACTCTTATGACCTCA
Organism: Proteles cristata cristata; assembly: GCA_017311185.1. Lineage (NCBI taxonomy): Eukaryota > Metazoa > Chordata > Mammalia > Carnivora > Hyaenidae > Proteles > Proteles cristata. The sequence continues at coordinate 1,079,897 of JAESUZ010003188.1, forward strand.
CTTAACCTTATTTCCTTACTCCAAATAGTCACACTGGTTGACACACACACAGAATGTTGACTCAAAAGTCAATATCTGACTTTTGAAGGGACTCATTTTCAGTGCATAGCATCAGTCTAGTCCACTAGCCTAGATCGGTCAAAATCACTTACAGATGAAGAACCTGGCAATCGTGGGACTTGATGCTAGCATGATGATGATAGAGGGGACATGGTAGCCCCTAGTCTTGTTGAAATGTGTGTGTTGAGGAAAACTTGAGACCCACAGGTGGATTTGGAGTTAGTCAGACAGAAGATTGAGGGCCCATTTTCTGACAGAGACAGAGACAACCTATGGGAGCGTCAGAAGCTGAGGACAACATTAATAAATGGCAGGCTGTAGGCAGCTCAGTTTGGTTGGACCTTTGGGAGAAGTAAGTGGAGGCCAAATGAGTAAAGATCTTGGGTCTTGGACTGAGAGGGCTGAAGGGTTTTTAAGGTGGGGAAAGGGTGGGTGACATGTCCAATTCACATTCTGGAAAGCCTGCTCTGGGTTTACAGTGGAGGAGAATGGAAGGGGTAAAACTGGGAAAGGAGAAACCATTTGGAAGCCATTGCAGTCATCGGGCAAGGGGTGAAAGTGGCCTCTGCTGAGGGAGTGGCAGTGGGGACAAGAGGAGTGGGTGGGGTCAAAAGAGATTAGGAGGGGTGGTTCTGGGGACTCACTGTCAGGTGAGGAGGAGTGAGGGACTGGCGGAGTGCTGCATGGCCTGCTGGGCACATGCCACCCCCTCACCCCCCCCCCGCCGCCTGCCCCCACCGGTACTCAGATTCTGCTTTCAAGCATTTTCAAATAACACATTCATTCTATCATCCAAGTAGCGCTGGTCTCTCTCCCTCTCCCTCTCCCTCTCCCTGTCTTTTTTCAGTTGAGGAAATGGCTTTGACAGGTAGCAAGTAGTAAGTGGGACCAGAACCCAGGTTTTAACTCTCTTCACACAGGATTTTTCAACTGCACATGAAAGAGAACTCTGTGCCAACCTGTCTGGCCTCCTGAATGGTGTCTGTGCATTTATTTAAATAGCTCTATTAAAGGTATAACTTACGAGCAATGAAATGCACCCACATTAAGCATGTGGTTTGATGAGTTTTGATAAATGTAAGCACCCATGTAACTGTTACCACACTCAAGATACAGAATTTTCTCATCACCCCAGAAAATCCTCTCATGCCTCTCCTGAACTCATGCTGCTGATAACTGCTCATCTGCATTCTGTCACTTTAAATTAGTTTTGCTTCTTATAGAATGATGTAGGGGTTGGATCATACAGTGTATAGTCTTTTGTGTCTGACTTCTTTAACTCAGTATGATGCTTTTTTGACTCATCTGTGCCGTTGTATCAGGAGCTCATTCCCTTCTGTTTCTGAATGATATTCCATCATTTGGATGTCCCACAAGTGGTTTCATCATTCTTCTGTTGAACATTGGGGCTGTTTCCAGTTTGGGGCCATTATCAAAAAAGCTGCTATGAACGTTTGTGAACAAGTCTAGTGTGGGGACATACATTTTCATCGCAGTTGGGTAAATGAGGAGTGGAATTGCTGGATTATTTGGTAAATGTATGTTTACCTTTATACAGAACTGCCAACTGTTTTCCAAAATAGTTGCATGATTTACATTTCCAACAACGATGCACAGGAGTTCAGAGTTAGTACCTTCCTTTTTCATACATGCTAATAAGAGTCACTACTTACTCAGCATCTCATGTCCTATGAGTCCATTTTAAAAGCTAACAATGACCTCAGGAGGTAGGTAGTTACCTTCATGGTACAGATGAATAAATTGAGATATTGAGTTGTAAAAGCCACTTGCTCTAGGCCAACGAGGTGTTGGGTATTTGTGGCACATCCCGCCATCTTACCGAACAGCAGAGGCATCACTTCGGGCTCTGTTGGCTCCTGAGTCTCCTGCACAGTGGCTGGGTTGAAGCAAAATTGAAGTGCTTGGACATGAAAAAGTTGAAAAGTATCTCCTGCTCCATTGCATATCTTCTTCAAGTTCATCTTCTGTTTCTCCTCTTAACTTCTTGCTAATAAATCATGTCTCATGACATGCATTACAGTTTCCAAGATTAGTTCACATTGCCACATTTTTAAAATTCTCATCTTTGTGGTTTTCCTGTCTAAGAGGTCTTAAAGAACTGACCTTTGGGATATTTTCTTCAACATTGTGCTGACCAGGATTTTGGCTGCCAGCAGCTTAGCCTTAAGCTCTGTATCTGAATTTTGGGTGGTCATGATAATGACACAGGATGACATTCGTTATTCAAAACATGCAAATTGTGCATTGAATCATTTCAGAGTCTGGGTAACCTTAGCCCTCACTGCAGCTGCAGAAGCAGCTAATAATCGTCTAAGTTGTTCTTTTTAACAACCAAGAAAAAATCTAACCTAAAAGGATGGATTATAATTTACATTGAGGCCTAAATATTAACAGATTAAAGTCTTTGGGGGCTATTGGGTGCCTAATAGCTAGTTCTATATCCCAACACTGTTAGCCTGTCCGATTTCATGGATCATGAAAGGAGGTGATAAGCAAGGTCTAAGATATCAAAATAATGTTAGTCTCTGGAGAAAGCTTTTAGAATGTATCATTTCCTTAAAGTAGTAGTTCTCCAGGTTGAGGGTACATCAGAATCACTGGATGCGCTCATGAGAAGAAGCCCAGGCTCTGGCCACAGAGTTCTTTTTTTTTTTTTTTTTTTAATTTTTTTTACAATGTTTTATTTATTTCTAGAGAGAGAGATGAGCAGGGGAGGGTCAGAGAGAGAGGGAGTCACAGACTGAAACAGGCTCCAGGCTCTGAACTGGCAGTCAGCACAGAGCCCGACGCGGCCCGAACCCACGAACCGCGAGATCATGACCCAAGCGAAAGTTGGACGCTTAACCGACTAAGCCACCCAGGTGCCCCTCTGGCCACAGAGTTCTGATTCATTAGGTCTGGGGCAAGGCCAATGAACTTGCATTTGTAACAAGTTTCTGGGTGATTTTCTTTTATCTGAGTAGAGATGGCAGAAGGAAAAAGGTATTTTTTTTTTAAGCAGAAAATAAAGTCAATAAATCCTTACATACCTAACTATACATTGTGACCTACCTATAATTTATTTCCAAGTAGCTTGTAATATATTAGGAAGGACAGGGCATACTCCTAAGACAAAAATAGTACTAGTGGACACAATGATTCTCAAACTTTGCTTAAAAAATTCCCATGCCCACCCTACGCCCCAGATCACTTCAGTCAGTCTTGGGGAAGGGACCCAGACATCAGTATTTTGTGTGACTGCAGGTGAGGCCAGTATGCAGCTGTGGTTGAGAATGAGTGAGTGGGTATAAAGTGCTAGATGGTGGGTGTAAGTGCAGGTACCCTCACCGGCTACCCTCAGGTGGGTCACATGTGCTGAGATTTTGTTTCCTTTCAGTCTTTGTGCTGATGGACTCTCCTACAGGTTGCCTCCAGTTCCCCGTCGACTGGTTTTGCCTCCACTTGCCTGATGACTGGTTACTTTCCCCAGAATGCTGAGCGATTGTGTGACATGGTGTAGGTTGGGAGGCCCTGGAATAAACAGTTGTTCTCAAACTTTAGCAACACGAGAATCACAGGATATAGATTGCTGCACCCCTACTCCTAGAATTCGTCATTCTGAAGTCCTGGGGGTGGGAAGGCAAGATTTTACATTTCTAGCAAGTTCCCAGGTGATGCTTCCTCTTGGTATTGCTGCTGCAGGGACCACACTGGAAACCACTGGCTTAGGCCATGGGCAATGACTCCTGCTCTCCCCGAGCAGCCAAAAACATCCTCTTTACCTGAGTTCTCCACATTTCCATTGTAACTGAAAAACAGCTGTCCCCAGTGGGCACCCCACTTCCCCAGGGTACCTTCAAACCTTAAATGGTTATCCATCAGAAAAGCCAACATTTCTCAGACTGACTCCCTTTTATCTCACCTTCTTTCCCTGACAGTTGTCCCATGAACCTACTTGCTGTTCCTGAGATGGAACCACTCATCCCCACCCCTCAGACTCTGCATGTACAGTTCTCCACATACTCCAAGGCTGGGTCCTCTCTCTCCTGAAAGGTCCAGGGAAAGCTCCTCCTCCAGGCTCTCTTCCCTGAAAGCCCATCCACAGTGGTTGAGGGAGACAGAGGAGGACACAGGTGGGAAGGATGGATTTGAGGATGAGAAGCTGTGCCGATGGGTTCTGAGGGTTTGCAAGGCAGTTGCTGCGTTCAGGTGAAAGGAATAGGAGTGAGAGATGGGCTTAGGGAGCAGTTTCTTGCTGCCTAATGGATTTGTAGCCCATGGCCTGGGGTCTGCAGACAACCCCTTCTTGGCTCAGAGGCCTTGGCCCCCTCATTGAGGGTAGGAGATCATAGCCAGGCTCTCGGGACAGTCAGAACTGGCCTACAGGTGTGGGTCTCCCTTTATAGGGAAGTGTGACATGGGAAAGTATGGAAAGGAAGGAAAAGAATTGGGAGGGAGGGTGGTTATTTGCATTATAGGAGGATTCTTGGTTTAAAGTGGGTTTCATCATGGGGTTCCTTTAGATGGAGCCTCAAGTGCTCTGAAATGTTTGTTTTGCCATCCTTAATGAGGCATTTATTACTTCTTTTTAAATATGATACCTGCAGCTTTAGAACAGAACAAATTTTTTATAATATTTGCAACTTTTCAGCAGAATTGAACACAAAGTCACTGATGTTGATTTTTTTTTTTTTTTTCGGATAAAACAAATCAACCAACCTTGAAGCAAAATGTCAGAAGCCATGAAGGAGGGGAGGAGGAGGGATAGAAGGCAGGCCCCAAGCAGCCCTTAATGTTACAGCATAAGGCAGGAAGTCCCCTGGTCTGAGTTGGGGGTAATGGCTTTTTACATTCCCTAAACCTTATGTTCATTCCTGAGGGAGGGTCCTCCTGTTGCAGCCCTTAATCTTAATGGCAAAAAGACTGTTCTACTCCTGGGCTATCTCTTGACTCGCTGAGGATCCCTGCAGATGATGAGATTGTGACAGGAGCAATGAACCTGAATGATGATGTTGTTATTATTGGTAACAATAACAACAGTAATAACAGGTAATCAACCATGTACCATGCTCAGTGCACATTAATCCTCAACAGGATCTTGATTTTACAGATAAGTATACATAGCTCAGAGAGGTTACCTGAGATGCCTATGGTCACACAGCAAATATGTGATAAGGCTAGAATCAGAACTCAAACTTGCCTTTTTCAGATCCTTTGCTCATAAGAACTGTTGGCTGTACCACAGGTTTCTCTGGTACAGCTTTGAGGCTTGGTAGACTGACCTGTCATTGAAAGACCCCACTGTGACAGCCTTCCCTTCAGTTGAGCCCTGCTCTAGGAAGCACTGTATGTTTTGGTGAATGACTTAATGGAGCTGAAAATGGCAACTGAGTGTTATGCTGTACAGGTTAACATGCAGGTTCATATGCTTGAACTCAAGTAATCCTGACAACTCTATATGTGATTTTTCAGTCTTGTGGTATAGATGGAGAGGCTCGCTTACAGGGTGGTTGTACAGGGCACAGCTTGGAGTCTTCTTATTCCACGTGTCCTGTGATCTTGCTGCTGCCCAGGACCTTCGGAGCCTGGGACTTGGAAACCATGCGAAGATCACACTGTCCATCACCTTTTGGGAACCACTTTCTTCTTTGCCAAGATCACAAATGTGGTTAATAACCCACTAGAGTATAGTGTTGGCTTCCTTTTGCTGCTGGTTTTAAAATAGGGCTGTTTGACCTCTAGCTCAGATTTGGAAGGCCAATTCTGAACTCGGGTACGTGTGGATGGCTGCCATTTAGTCCCAGTTTTGTCACTATGCCAAGCTCAGAGGTTATCCTGTGCTGAATATAGACTCCTCCTTTGCTGAAAATAGTATGTGCAGTAGGGTAGGGAAACATTTTTCTTCCATAGAAAATCGCTTCTCGCTGCTCTAGGTAGCATCGACTTCTGTGAAACCATCTGTTCCTTCCAGTATAATTTCCAGACTATTAGATTAAACAGTTTCTCCTGACCCACTTTCAGCTTCTGTTTCCTTTCACCGTTCATTAATAAATTGTGTAGCAGAGTTTTCGTGGAGAGCGTGTGTGTATATTTATTTAATTTCAGTTTGGGAACCAGCAATGGTTGGGTGCTGTGAATTTATTTAATTTCCTACCCGTGTTTCATTTTTGTTTCAGTTTCTGTAATTGCTCTGAGTCGGTTGCTTTTTTTTTTGTTTGTTTTTAAGACTCACGAAAGGAAGTCAGCAGCATGAGTTATGAGTTGAGGTTCTGGTTGGGAGGTGTGCTAAAAACAGACCCTGTTTTTATACTGAGGATGCAGAATGGTAAGGAAATCGGTTCCCATAAAACGTGTCTTACTGCAGATAAATATGCTTTTACAGAGTTTGCGGGGATTTTTAAAGATAAATGAGATAATATGCATGACATGGATTTAAGCTTTTCTGAACAAAGATACCATATGCATCTTCTGTATCATTGTTGCTTTTGATAATGCAAGCAAGTCTATTAGTATTAATGTTATTGCTAAATATTCACTAATGGAGGTAATATGATTAGATTTAAGAGGAAGGAAGGCATTCTTTGCATTCCTTTCTTAATGTAAAAATTCTTCCTGCTCTTTTCCCAGCTAGTCTGAAGCCAGAGCAAGAAGCAACACTCAGTGTTGTGTGAGGAAAGGCTCATGTTTGTATGTGTGTGTATGTGTGTCTGTGTGCAGGCAATAAATTTTAGTGATTTAAGTTTGCCTTCAGTAAAATGAAATTTCATGGCAATGACTGTTGTCAGTCAAAGCAAAACCAAATTATTTTTCTGCAGAATTCATAAAAGCAGCACTGTAGTAGTGGGAATAATTTCTATGTAATTTGGCCAAAATGAAACAGAAAACAAGTTAATGTTTACGTGTTCTACTAATTACTGTTACTAACAATATCGCTTCAAAGATGTTTTGTAAAGAGGCTTCCTCCATCACGTGGACCAGATTTCACCGATGCTTCAGAGAAAGGAGGCTTGTTGAATTGTTGAATTTTGTCTATGAAATATTTTTAAAAGCAGCTCTGGTGTGAAACAGTAGAGAAGTCTGACTTCAAGTTGGATGTCACTGTCATTTTGTCTAGAAAGTCATTTGCTCAGTTCTGTGTTTTAGACATTCTAAAGCTGTTCTTTGTTTACAGGTCAGATCTTCTGATAAATAAAAATTACATAGGTGATGGATATCTGCTACACTTATCAGCTACTGAGATGTTTTTCCATTGTGTTGCATAAACATACTTTTCAGGTGCATACATAGGATTTATTCGGAGGAGGATATATCAGTTTGATAGTCTTCTTCTCCAGAGAGGAAGGGGATTATTTCAGTTGGGTGTCCCAGGTGTAAATTCAGAATTGCTTAGTAAGCATGAGCACAGTATGGCACAATATGGAGTGAGTGTTGCTTTTGATCCAAGACTGGTAATATATTCCTAAGGGAGCTGGGATACTTGGTAGGGCAGACTTTCCGTAATGGAGAAAGCAGTCTTGTCTGACAGGCTTATTCAGGAAAATTAATTCATTGGATAGTTATTGATTGCTTGCTCTTTGTCAGGGCGGGGTCCCTCAGTGTAGGAACCAAAGTCTAAAACATCCCATCCAATTCTACATTATTAATGTCCTAACCCAGTGTCTGTTTTCCCATCTCTGGACACCAGTCCAGTGCAGGCACAGCCTTTATAGAGTCTGTGTTTTATCTTAGAAAAACATCTGTCTTGACTTACATGATCTACTTTTGACTTGGTGGGTGCTGCATGGCTGGAGATTTGTCTACTGTTTGGTAGGCACAGGAAGACCCTGGAAATCTCAGACCAGGTCTGATCCCTGGGCCCACCAACTGCAGCGTGGAAAACCCCTGGGTTAGTGTTTCAACCAGACCAGCTTCCTGGGTGTGAGGGTCTTGGCTGGGCTGCTCTTGCCCACAGCTGAGTTTTTGGGGACTTAGTAGATGCATCCAGGGTGCCCTGGGCTTCAATCTGTTATGGCTTTCTTGGTGAGCAATGGTCTGCTTGGCCAGGGTGAGATAAGCTTATGAAAAAAAGTGACTGCCGGTTCTTCCAGTAGCCTGAGTTAATGCCAGGACTAGGGACAGGGGGAAGGGCATGGAGGGTTTTGAGGATTGCCTTGTTTTATCCCCCAAATTGGTGGCCCATCTGCTCATTTTCTTACCAGTATTTCTTGTGAATCTGGAAACTGTAAATTAATTCTTATTTCTATTTGGCAGTACTTACTGTGGACTTTATATAAATGGATTAGACTCAAATAACTAAAATCTAAGAGAAAAACCCTATATTTTTTCCTAATACACTTTATTGTCTTTGGCATAAAGTAAGAATTCACATGTGGCTTAAGACAGGTGATGGGGACAGTGCCTCAGAGAGGTGAAGGAACCAAGGTTTTATTGTTCAAACTAGGAGGAGTAGGAGTTGAGAGCCAGGTTAACTGAGGTCAAAACAAAACAAAAAACAAACAAAAATACCTTCAAACTTTAGGCTTACTAGTTGTGTGATATTCAGCAGCATGATACACACCCTCCAAGGTGGACTCCAATGACTCTCCTGATGGTCAAGACTTTATAATCCCCTTCCCTTGAGTGTGGAAGGACCTAGTGACTTTTAGTGAATATAATACCCTAAAAGATACCACTTCTGAGATTTGGCTACAAAACGATGGTGACTCCCATCTTGGACTTTCTCTTGCTCTCTTTCCCACTTCCTCTGAGTGAAGCCAGCTGCCATGTTGTTAGTTAGCCCAGTGGAGAGACTCACATGGCGAAGAATTTAGGGAGGCCACCTGCTGATAGCCAGTGAGAAACTGGGCCCTTGTCCAGCAGCCCTGAAGGAGTTGAGTCCTACAGATGCACATGTGCATAAGCTTGGAAGTAGGTCTTCCCCCACTGGAGCCTTGAGATCCTTCAGCCCTGGATGATGCCCTGAAGCCACCTTCATGATAAGCCTGGAGCCAAAGGTACCCAGCAAAACTTCACCTGGATTCCTGACTCACAGAAACTGTGAGGTAATAAATGTATGTGTTTTAAGCTGCTAAATTTGGGGGTAATTTATTGCATATTATTATATAACTAATATAGGCAGTCCATGTGAAAAGCTTTGTTCTTTTTTTTATACTTTAAATCCAAGTTAGTTAACATATAGTGTAATAATGATTTCAGGAATAGAATTTAGTGATTCATCACTTACTTATAACACCTAGTGCTCATCCCAACAAGTGCCCTCCTTAATGCCCATTGCCCATTTACCCCTTCCCCTCCACACAACACCCCACCAATAACCCTCAGTTTGTTCTCTGTATTTAAGAGTCTTTTATGGCTTATCTCCCTCGCTGTTTTTATATTATTTTTGCTTCCATTATGTTCATATGTTTTGTATCTTTTTAAAAAATTATCTTTTAATATTTATTTTTGACAAAGAGACAGCACAAGTGGGGGAGGGTCAGAGAGAGAGGGAGAGAGAAAGGGAGGGAGGGAGGGAGGGAGGGAGGGATACAGAATCCAAAGCAGGCTCCAGGCTCTGAGTTGTCAGCACAGAACCTTCCATGGGGCCCAAACCAAGAGCTGTGAGATCATGACCTGAGCCAAAGCGGGGCACTTAACCAGCTGAGCCATCCAGGTGCCCCCATCTGTTTTGTATCTTAAATTCCACATAGGACTGAAATCATATGATATTTGTCTTTCTCTAACTATTTTGTCACCTAACATAATACTCTCTAGTTCAATCCATGTTGTTGCAAATGGCAAGATTTCATTCTTTTTCATCATCGAGTAATATTCCATTATATATACCACGTCTTCTTTATCCATTCATCAGTCGATGGACATTTGGGCTCTTTCCATACTTTGGCTATTGTTGATAGGAGAGCACAGACTTCAGATCCCTGTTCTGCCACTTACTAGCTCTGTGACTTTGGGAGAGTCACTTAACCTCTCTGTGCCTCAGTTTCCTCATCTATAAACATGAAATGTAGTAGTTTTGGCTTTCAGATTCTGTATTCCAGGAAGACTAACTTAGAAGAGGTGGAAATGGTTTTTAATTGACAGAATCCACAGTTGCTGCCCCAGTGAGCAGAAAGAAGGGGTTATATTGCTGGCTTTTGTGCTCTGTGCCGCTTGGACTCCCTGACCAGGTGGCTGCCATGTAGCTGAGGGCATTTTTCCAGAGAAGGAGGTAGCCAATGCACAGCACCTGAGGGACAGGTGCACCAGTCTGTTAGTCTGGAAGCAAATGATTAGTGTTCATTTTTCCCTCCTTGCCCTTTCTTTGATGCCATGAGCCATGTCGGTAGCATCTCTCCAATTTCATGGCTCCTGTTGAGCAGAGCATATCTCTTCTCAAGGCTGAATTATATGTTTAATAAAAGCCTTTTACTTAGACCACAGTTATTCATTAAGCTGGTTGTAAATTGCTAAACCTGCCTTCCAGTTGCGAATGTCAAGATGTGTGGCATTTAAACATATTGATGAAATGTAAATGTCCTGTGGATACCCTTCCACAAAGCCCTAGCTCTTAGATAAGTAAATGACAGAGAAGGAGCTGGAAGAGATGGACATCCAAAGCCCTCTCTTAAATTCTCAAATTGCTCTTTACTGGATGCCAGCATCTGGTCACCCCCATCAGTAGTAATAACGTTTGGCTCTTTGCGAATGTCCCCGGTTCACTGTGAACTGGTTACTTGTAGATGCAACTTGAATTTATTTTCTCTTTTTTCTTTTCTCTCTTTCTCTTCCTTCCTTTCTCTTTTCTCTCTCTCTCCCTCCCACCCCCCTCCTTCTTTCCTCCTTCCTTCCTTCCTTCCTACATCTGTCCTTCCTTCTTTTGTCCTTCCTTCCTTCCACTAGGTCCCTCAAATCCAGATACATACTCTAAAAATTAGCATCAAATTTTTGTCTGAGGAAAGAAAAAATACATATAAAGGATACTAGCTGTCTTCAATTTTTGAGGTTTCTTGTGTCTTCTTGCTGTTTTCACTTTATCTGCTCTCTAGCAGGAAAATAAAATTGCATTCGACTGACATACTCTCCTGCTGGGAACCCAAGATATATTACACCCTTTCTGTGTGTTCCTAGTTGTGATGAAATGGTGGAAAATCCCTGGCAACCTTAAATAAGATAGTCACCAGCGATTCATCTATAATCGGGAGGCAATATAATAATTTACTCATTTTTTCCCTATTGAAGAAACAGCATAAAAGTTGAGGCAGCTGATACCATGTGAACATCAGTGTGCTTTAATGGAACCCCATTAATAATTTACCTTAATAGTGTAATAGTTGCTGTTTTTGTGACCAAAAATTTGTTTCAAACCCTGCTTTATGGATGAAAAGTAGGATCAATTAATATTGAGTGATGATAGCCTCCCTGCAGAGAGAAAATGGGAAATCTTGGTGTCGTCATCCGCCTTGCGACTAAGAAATAGCTTTTCTTAATTGTACAGAACATAGAAACCCAGGGGGATGTAATTCATTTCTCTCCGACTTGCAATGTAAATTGAAAGTAAAGAAAAATAACCACATGCCAAAGTGGGGATGTGAACTCAACTACTGAGTTATGTCTGACTTACAGGATTCGCTGGAAACGAGTGGACAGCTTTCCCTCACAAGATGGAGTATCTCCTTCCACAGTGGCATTGCTCATACCTCTGATATCATGTGACCAGAGGGGTTTCTCTCCCATAGCATTATGGAGTCTCGTCCTGGAAGTCTACGCTCCCATGTCTTCTCCTGGCTTATCCCTTCTTTTCATCTTGTCTCTGCTTAAATGCCACCTTCTCAGAGAGGCCTTCTCTTAAGGCTTTGCCTAAAATAACTCCTTCCTTTGCCCCATTCACTTTTATCTATCCTTCACGCCCTGCCTTACGTTCTTCATGGAACTTGTCATTATCTGAATCTATTTTATTGTTTTGATATTTTTTATGGTATCCCCCAACCATAATGTAAGCTCCAGGAGGGCATAACTTGTCCTTGTTCATTGCTAAGCCCTCAGAGCTTTGATACTGAGGGTGCTTGTTAAATGACTGAGTGAGTGAATGAAGCATGAGTGTAAAAATTCCATAATGCAAAATAATTTAAAAATTCTTGGACATGGAAAAAAATAATTCTTGGATGTGCACAGCAGCCTTCTTTAAAGGTGTAGTGACTTCAGGTAGATGACATAACTGAGTTGATCCTCTGAATGTGGATTGGTGCCATTATCCTTATATATTTGTGCCAATAGCCAGAAGTCCCACAGTGTAACCATCTCATGGATATGATTTTTCTGCAATATGCTCTCAGAGAAATGTGCGTCGTTATAGCAGTGGTCATAATTTCTTATTTCTTCCATGCCTTCTCCTTTGCTGAATTTAAATTTTTTTTTTTAATGTTTTATTTATTTCTAGGAGAGAGAGAGAGAGAGAGACAGTGTGAGCAGGAGAGGGTTAGAGAGAGAGGGAGTCACAGACTGAAACAGGCTCCAGGCTCTGAGCTGGCAGTCAGCACAGAGCCTGACGCGGGGCTCGAACCCACAACCGCGAGATCATGACCTAAGCGAAAGTCGGACGCTTAACCGACTAAGCCACCCAGGTGCCCCACTCCTTTGCTGAATTTTAAACACCTTTAGGATAGTATCTGTTTCTATCTCATTAACTGCTGTAGCCCCTGCATCAAGCGCTAAGCTACATAAGGCTGCTTCTGGGAGTAATGAAAGATGATGGAGGCTGGAGCCAGCTGCTGCCACCGGGAGGAAGTGCCACAAAGAGAAGGAGGTCCCTTCTCCCCTCCCCTGCCAGCTAATTTCCATCTGGAGCCCCCACTGGTAGAGCCTAATAGGAACCTAAAAGGCAAGAAGGAATGCCATTTTCACAGTGTTGGCTCTCAACGCATTAAGGTCTAGAAGGGTGGATGGACCTGAGTGACAGCGACCGAATGACCAGCATAGTCCACCCCTTCAGATTCTTGGCATCCAGACGTCTTTCTGCACATTTTAAACTCCACAGGACAACACAACAACTTTGTTTCTGCCCAACAAGATGTAACCCCTCTTCATACAGTTCTCTTGCCTTTTCCTCAAGAAGAAAAGACACAGTGTCATTCTCTGGGAGACATGAGTGATTTTTCTACTTCAGTCTGTAGGATACAGAATGTTCGCATGGGACCGGAACAGCTAGAAGAGGCTCATATATGGCTTCCTTGGGTGTTAGGACTTCATCTTTGCCCTCAGGCAATACTTCACCTGGCTGGGGTTTATCACCCGGTGGAATAATCTAGGAATCCGAATCCTTAGTGGCCTCCAGCCCCTGTTACCGTAGTTTTCCAATATATATTCTTGGACACGGAAGTAACAAGAGGCACTCCAGAGGCTGCCCTGGGTTCCATTTCATATCAAGAATCCAATTTCCCCTTGGAAATCAGGATTACTTTCCCAGCCAGTACACTAACCACTTCTGGTGGTTCATAATCCAAAATAGCCAAGGGGCAGACTCACCTGCCAGCTCATTGAAACCATTGCTATATTGTCTGGTAGAAGCATTCCTTCCTTGAGAACCAAGACCTTCACAACAGCAGATCCAAGAGGTGAATGGCCAGGAAGCAAAAAAAAAATCTATTAGGAAGAGGAACCATTCCTTCTTCCACCCCTTGGTTGTTAGAATTATGTATTCTGACTGTTGCAGAAATAGAACCTATTCTGTTTATATTCCTCGTTCTCAAAGAGTGAACTCCCAACTTGTCAGGATGCTGTCTCCCCATCTGGTTCCACAGGGAATGTTGGGCCAGTCATTGGTGCTTCCCCTTCCCTAAATAATGTAAAGATTTTTCCAAACATAGTGGGGGCTCGGGCTCTTTCAACTTCAACTTCACATTTCATGGTGAATCAGTGGTGTAAAAATTGCATTGGATAGAAGACTATTTTTTTTAGCCACCTCTCCTTGAGTGCTTTAAAGCGGCCATCAGATGCCCAAAGATGTCCAGTCCACTGTTCCCAGCATCAATCATCACCAGGAGGCTGGCTGTCTTCCTGGGGGTATGCGGGCATCTTTCTTATGGCCCTAGGGTAAGCCTAGCCACGTTTATCTTGGAGGAAGGAAGGAGAATAGCAACAGCATTAACTAATTAGTCAACAGCTATTTATCAGTCCATCCCCCTGCACATCAAGGAATAGTGCTGGTTGAGTGATTAAAAGCATGGGCTTTGGTGGGCACCGATCTAACATGAGGCCAGCTGACCTGATGGAAGACCGGTCTCTTTTACTCTGTGACCTCAAGTAAGTTACTTAGCACCTCTGGGTCTTGGTTTCTTATCTGTAAAATGATAGTGTATTTCTCCTGAGTTGTTGGAATTGAATGAAGTCATCAGACATGGCATTAGGTACGCCCATAGATAAGACTCAGTAAATGGTATTATACCAGATGCAAGGAAGAGTCAAGTAAGAATCATGTCCATGAGGCCATGACAGGATTTACTGCCTAAGACATGAATGATTTAAATGATTCTTTGGACCTTTGTTCCCTCGTCTGCAAAATGAGGTTGTTTGTCTTAATTGATCTTCCACAAGGTCCCAACCACTGCTGGGATACTGACAGACAGTGGTTCACTGCAGTGAGTGGGTAACTATGAGATAGAGCAGTGTGGAATGTGGCACAACCCAGGGCATGAGGATCATAGGCATCAGTCGAGGAGACATCGGGGTTCACAAGGATGAGGGCAGTCCTGAGGCCCAGGGTGACATCTGCTGAGGACAGGGCAAGATAGGGAAACTTTGAGGAAAAGCTCTCCCTCAGAGATAGTAGGCAGCTGGGTTGAGGGAAATAGTAGTGCTTCATATTAATAGGGGGCTTGCAGAACAATGCAAAGTACTTTTGTGGCTCTTACTTAGTCATTTGATAATAAGGAACTCTGAATCTTATAAGGTTTATCTATAGGTGGGATAAGAAGAAAATCAATTTGTGGAAATTTGGTGCCTTGCAGCACCCCCCGTGACCTGGTGTCATGGTATCTGGCCCAATTTTGGAGCTGAGGTAGGTTGCTTTGGCTAACAGTATTGAATGGGCTGTGCTAAAGGAATAGACAAGGTAATTACGTTCTTAAAATTGTGTGTGTGTGTGTGTGTGTGTGTGTAAACGCACAGATGCACACGTACACTAACACACAATAGGAACTAGGTGTTCGCAGTGAGGACATTTATCACCCACAGTGATTTTTCCAGCAGCATTTAGAAGGGAGAGGAGGCTCTTAGGTCACTCCACCCAAGTGTAACCCTATGCAGGTGAGGAAACTGAGCTCAACCTGGTGGCACGCCAGCCCCTGGAAGAGTCCAGATTTCTTGGCGACTCCTAGTCTCACCATGGCCCCAGGTTGGCCACGTACCTCAGCTTTTTATCATTTAACATTGTGTTGATCAGTTCGGGTTCAGATATCCCCTCCTGTGTGTTGTTAGGGAACTAAGTAAAGGCCTGCGAAGATCATTATGTGTTGAGACAAAGTCTGCCTCTTTCAAACAGGAAATCACGTTCTCCTGGATTTGGAAACATAACAGAATGGTCTCTGCCTTACTGGGGTTCTACATCTCAGTCAGTCCGGGGATTCCAGAACATTCAAGCTGAGCTCTCATGGATGCCTCCTGGCCAGTCCTCCCACATACATGTCAGAAGCTATAACCTCTGGACCATATTCTTCCTTCTCTTTCTTGCCTCAGTTGTTTGACTTGGGCCTTGTTCTGAGACAGTTTTTAAGGTTCTAGTTTCTTCTCCTCACCAAATGAGGACCCAGATGTTGGTTCATGGTTCAGGTTTATATCTGTGTAGACATATCTTCATTACTCTCATATATCCAGTGTTTAATGAATTCCTGTATCTCATTTCTCAAGCTCTGTCCCCTGTCACAGGAAGGAGAGTTGTGTGGGGAGAGATACATCATCTCTCTCAGTGGCTCTGCACCCCAATGCCTGTGTTTTTAAAGGCAAATCCCAAATTTCATAAAGTTATAACACTTCTTATGTCATTCAGGCAAAGAAATATGACTTTTCCTCCTAAAGTAGGCAGTTGTTTTTTTATGGCTTAATGCTTTGTCAGAGGTTGGGGTAATGAAAAGGGACAGAAAAGAAAAACAGCAAATACAAGAAACATAAACAGGAGTCAATTGGTGCTCCCACACTCACACCAGCTTCCCCAGCTACACAGAGACCCTGTATAAAGATGCTGTTGGTGGATGTGTGTCTGGTGAATTCTGAGGCTCTGTGTGGGTGCTGATGAAAATGGTTGGGGGGAAAAAAAATAAGGCACTTGTGTAAATTTTCCAGGGTCACATTTTACAAAGAATGGTGCTTTTTCAAACCACATCTTAAGACATTTCAAATTTAAAGGAATAAAAGAAAATTTGAAATTAAAATACTCTAATTTTTAGACAGAGTTTTGATCAAATTTGTGAGATGTCAGACTTGTGCTTTTTATGTATTTTGCTCATTTTGTAAAACTTTAGGAACTTGGAATAACCAATTTACAGTACGTTTGTACCTGACAAAAAAGAACTTTGATGAAGTGACTTAAAATGGAGGAACGGCTCTGGGCGCTACTACCAGTTCTGTAACTAATCAGCTGGGCAGTGCTGGTCCAGCCGCCTCCCCTTTCTCACCTTCTGTTCATTCTGTACTTGACCATGTACCAAGTCTCCACATAGGCCTTGAATGTGAATTTGCACAGCAATCCTGCAAGGCAAGTACTGTCGTAATGATATTTTCCAACAGGAAACTTAAGTGCAAAGCACCTCGAGTAAATCATTGAAGGGGACACAGCATTTTGTGTCGTGAGGCTGGGATTTGAGCCCAGGCTGTCTGACATCCTAACCCACAGAAGTAACCTATATACATACTGTTGCCTCCGTCTGCATAAAATAGGCTATGACATGTGACCCAATCTTTGTTTTGAAAATGATCTAAGTTGTTATATGAGCACCATAGGGCTTGATTTATAATCACACATTATTATCTGTGTTATATATTTTAAAAGAGGGTTTTCGCCAGAAATTTAGTTCTTGAATATCACTTGTTCTTAGAGGGAAGGTAATGCAGATTAACAAAAACTTGCTTTATTGTGTAGTTTGAGGGAATAGATAAGAGAAGTGGGAAGTACGTGTATTTTTATTTTGTAGGTATAGTGTATGTGAAGCTTTTCAAAGCAGTGTTTGCTCACCTCACCATATTTTAGCTTTAAATAACTCTGTGAGGTAGGTTGAACAGATATTGAGTGTAGTTATAAAAGTTGTTTTTAAAATCCTTGTCTGTTAATTCTTCCACATCAGCTTGGGATTGGTCTTCATTGATCATCATTCTTCTTGAGAATGAGTCACATTTTAGATCACATTTTGGAATGAGTTTTGGATGGTATCCTGGACATTATGACTGTCGTGTTGTGGAGACTCTGGATTCTGTTACATTCCTTTGGTAAGAGTTGTTTTTTGTTTGTTTTGTTTTATCAGGTCATTTATGTGATTTGACTTAAATTGCAAACTACCTCCCTCCTTTGGGTGGCTCAATCCCAGCTGGTTGGAGAGTACCGTATGCATGCATGGCTCAGGTCAGCCAGACATTTGGACAGAGTTTACAGACATTATTTGAGGCACCTCATCTCTGGTTGTCTCTTTTCTGGGAGCCCACCTCTACTTCCCCTGCATTTTCCAGCAGCTGAAGTTGCCTGGATTCTGTTTGTCCAAGCCAGTAAAACTGTGGTTGGATTTTACAGTAAAACTAGATTCTGTCTGAATTTTACCTTCCTCTGTGGTACAGATACTGTGGTATAGGAGTTGCTCTTAGGCAGAGAGCGCCATACATAAACTTACTAAATTAAGTACCTTTCTTTTAACTGTTGACTCCCCTTCAGTATGTCTACTTGCCTTGGCTCACTCTCCACTGCCCTCAGAGAGTTTTGTTTTGGTTTTTGTGCATAGCCTATAATTGTCATTTGCAGGAGAATTAATCTTAGAGGAGCTTCCTCAGCCTTGCAGAAGTAGTGCTGGAAGGGCAAATATTAACATTCCTATTTTATAGATGGACAAATGAAAGTACCAAGGGACCACATCTCTGAGTCTGTTAGTAAAGACTGAAATATGTCTCTGAATCTGTAGCCTGGTCGTCTTTTTTCCTTTCTGTCTCTTGCCCTCTACCTTTCTGCTCATGTGGATTGGCTTAGAATTTGAACAAAGGAAGCTTCTTTTCCACTTCAGTGCCATTGACGATACACTTGAGGTTCTCCTGCTGACGCTGATAAACTGATCACTACTGGAGGGCAGGCACTGTGGGGTGCAGTGGAAAGGGCATGTATTAGAGTCTCTGATAGGTCAAGGTTCAAATTTCACTCTGCTTCTTGCTAACCCCACGATCTTGAGCAAGTTTCTAAACCTTTCTGTGTCCACAGCAACATGGGGTCATTGTTAGGGTGAAATGAGATAACGTATCTAGAGTACTTGGGACAGAGCAGACCTTCAGGAAATGTCTTTGTGTCAACAGAAAGAGTCCTTGGGGGGTGTTTTTTCTGTGACTCATTGTCCTATCTTCCTATGGGGCTGGCCTTGGCCCTGTGTCCAGTCAGTTTTGATGTAGGAGGAGGGAAAAGAATAAGCTTCATGTTCAAGGTGAGCGAGCATCGGCCAGGCCCAAGGCCATCTTCCCTGGAAGACTTTGAGGGGCCCCAGAGCAACGAGTCTTCTCCCTGTTTCCCTCCAGTACCCTGCTCTGCCATTCTCCTGGAGCATCACGTCTCTAGTTCCCTTGCTGCCTCTGCCAGGCTTTTGTTGAAGGCTGTGACTCTGCTTTCGCAATGCCTCTCAGCATTGGCTTGTGTTCTCAATTCCTATGATGGGTACCCTGGGGTTGTTCTGCCTGGGTAAGTGTAACAGCCTTGCAGCTGGCTGCTGATGGCAACTCTTGCTTTTGTGAACTGCTTAATAACATTAATAATGATACCACTGTGGAATACTTAATAGTAACAACAACCAAGGCACTACACCTATAGCCAGCTTATATAGTGTTTGCTGTATGCAAGGCATTTTCAGAACACTTCACATATACTAACTTATTTAATCCTTGTATCACTCAGTGAGGTTTGTACTAGAATTATACCCACTTTACAGATAAGCACACTGCTTGGGAGTAGCACAGCTAGGATTTGAGCCTAGCTCTAGAAGCTTGACCACTTCAATAAATAGCTAGATTTTTTTTTTTTTTTAATGTAGCCAGGCGGATACCTGTGGGGTTAGGGACACTGTTGTTCTTCTGTTTATTTAGACCTACAGTAGGCAAGGGACCCAAAGATTGTTAGTGGCCTGCTGCCAAAGGAAACTCCACCTTAGTGGCCTGCTGTCAGATGTGGCTCAGGCAGGCTGAGTGATAGGAGAACGGACCGGCCTTTTGCCAATATAGAGATGGCTGCATGCCTGCCTTCATGGGTCAGCCACAGGGAGGAGAAGCGAACATACCCTCTTCTGGCTGTGTCTAATTATGCGGCATTTTCTGTCTTGGTTATAAAGATTTAATTGCTCCATTGTACTGGGGCATTGGGGCCTCGTATAAGTCATCTTTTATGACTGGTGATAATTGGCCCAGCTTGAATTGGCTTTAGCTAGTTTCAATTTCCTTAACCGTTTTATTCTGAGATCTGGTTTTAGCCTTATCTTTTTTTTTTTCTGAGTAAAGTTTGTTTTGTTTTTGTTTTTTTTTTTTTAAAACTCCAAATGCTGGGTTGTCTGTTCAGCCTTTTTCTTTACCCTGTCACTCTACTTGGGCTGACTTATGCATTAAGCATCTAATCTAAAAATAGTAAAGACACGAAAAAACATCTGGGAGGGTCTTAGTGGCTTGAAAGAGAAAAAACACCATGAAAGAGGGAACCCTGCCCCTCATTCCGTCAGTGCTGTTAAGATCGGAGGCTGGATCTCAGGGAGGGCACATTCAACAGCCATGGGGTGTAGACAGACGGCATCTAAAGGAGCCCTGCTTATCTACAAGAAACTCTAGACAGAACACGCTACATCAAAAATTAACGACAGCGAGGATTTGGAAAATCCTAAAAATAAGTTTCCAAATGAAAAAGATAAAAAGCTTGTCGCCTGAAAGGGAATGAGGTATGAGCCACATAAATTAAGCTGACAGGATTTCTGGAAAGCAAAAAGTGTGCTGAGGCATCGCCAACTGTGGAATATAAATATATCTCACCCTGCTATCGTTCCGGGGTCTATAGTCTCCGTATTGATGTTTCTGTGCTTTGAGTAAGCACTTCCTGAATGCTCCAGTCTTTGAGTCTAGAGGGCTTGATTTATGAAGAAAAGATGACGATAATGAATGGAAAAGGTTTCTGAGGAATTCATTTAGGGTTAGTGGGAGTGAGCCAGCTTCTCCCAGCTCCCTTCCGCACCCGGCACTGCTGACACGTGGGTGTGGTGTGGTGTGGGTGTGGTGGGGCTTCACGACTGCCTTCCCATGTGGGTTCACTCCCCGCTCAGACTGCCAAGGCTGCTTGCCGGGAACAGCTCTTGTCCATTTCTTCCTTCGTCCTTTCAGCCGAACTTTGTTTCCTCTTGCTTTCATCTCCTGAGGCTTTTGATGTTCATGAACTGCAGTTAGGTTTTCGAATCCCTAGATTCCCTTCCATCTCATTGGGCATCTCGACTTTGTGCTTTCCTCTGCCTCACCCTTAGGTCTGGGGTAGGCATGTGCCTGGCATGTTGAGGAACAGGATGCAGTCAGTGTGTCAGGGTCCAGGTAGAGAAGGGAGGAGTGGTAGGCAGTGCAGTTGGGGATCTCAGGGCCAGTCCTGGCGGTAGGCTTGTAGCAGTGTGGCTCTCCCTTGCAGAGCCTGTGAGCGGACTGTGGCTGCATTCTGGGTGGCTGAGCCTCTAGGCTGCGTGGCCGCTGTGTAAGTGAGGTGTTACTGACCTTTTGCTATTTGTCTTGCACCCCAAACTGAAAGATCAAGATGCTGTATTATCTTCCTGTCTCCCTTCTTGCCATTTCTGATCATATCCATTTGACTCTTCTTTCCAGCATCTTTCTATTCATCCCTCAGTCACATTCCTCCTGTGGCCCCCTGGCCCAGGCCTGTAGCTCAGTAGACTGCAGTAGTGACTCCCTTCTACTGAAATTCTCACCCCCTTCTCCTTGTTTTGTACATCTTGCCAGAAAACTCATTCTTCTCCATGCCAACAAGCTAAGAATTGGCCTTGAGTTCTGCCATTTTGTTTCCCCTCCTTTCTTCCTCCCCCGCTTCAATCAGAGTGGCCTCCCTGTATCCTCCATGGCTTTCTCTGTCGCATAACTACTTAGCTGACTGTTCACAAAGCACTAGGTACATATTGTTTCAGTTATCTTTTGCTGTGCCAAACAGTCTTCTGAAGGTGGTGGCTTAATGCCTTATTTCTCATGAGTCTGTCAGTTGGCCGGGCTCAGCAGAGCAGTACTTCAGCTCATGTGGTATCACCTATGGTCACTCACGTGGCTGCACCAGCTGGGAGCATGGCTAGAAGACCCATGATGGCTCCATTCACTTCTCAGGCAGATGACGGTGGTTGTTGGCTGGGGCATCTTGATGCATCTCTCCCTGGGCTTGCTCTCCCCCTGTGTCATTATTCAGTAGTTTGGCCTGAGCTGGATCCTGAGAGGGTGGAATTGGAAGCTTCCATGCTTTCAGGCCTGGGCCTGGAAATGACAGAGTCACTTTGGCCACATGCTATTGATCAAGGCAAGTCACAAGGACAGCCTAGATGCAGTGGGAGGGTAAGTAGACCCTGCCTCTTGATGGGAGAGTCGCATGCACACTCAGAGATGTGAGGAGCTGGGGGATGCAATATTTGGCGAATACACCAATATGTGGGCCCACAGTGCCCGTGGTTGTACAAAGAACAGAGATGTGCTTTCATTCATTCACTGTGGGCTTGCTGAATACTTACTGGGTCCTGGGAGGATTTATTTTGCAAAGCTGTCCTCTGGAAAAATGAAATGTGCTAGAGATGCAGCTACATGCAGGAGGCCACAAAAATCCTTGTTGCCCTGAGCCCTTCCCTCCCCTGGGTGACATTCCTCTGCTGACGAGCCGGGCTGAACTTTAAAAAAACCTGGTTACAAATCATTTGTATTTTTAAAAATAAGTTTTTTGTCTTCAGCTTGTTTTCTATTGGGATGCATGTGTTTTCCATACCAATTTTTAAAGCCTTTTTTTTTTTCATATATTGAGGATTTTTAACTTCTTATTCTCCTAACCTTTAATATTTAAAATACCGTTTGAAAGAATATATGTTACCATGGTTAGATTTCATGTATGTCTATCCTGTTAATTCTTCAACTATATTATGCGTTCCTTGGGCTCAGAGACTCATTTTTCTGTTTGATAGTCTCAGGTTTTATAGGTGCTCACAGTAAGCTCTGAACTGCCTTCCTTGTTTGCAGCTATGAGGAGGGAATGTGTATATACACGTATTTACCTCAGCGTAGCCTTTGCTTTGGGGAGTTGCGAGCCTCGTGTGTCCGAAATTCTCAGCTAACAAGATGGAAGAAACTCTAGCTATAAAAAGTGTTGGTTTCTGAGGGTGCTTAGTGTTTTACTTAAAAATCAGGTATGAGTGTGAGGTCAGGCTCAGAAGGAGATCGGAGAATGACTGGTCTCCTGGAAACTGCCCCCTTTGTGGTTTTATCAATGAACAGAAAGAATCCTCTGAATTCTTTTACAGGCCCCATGAACAACCAATTGGAAAATTTGGAGTAGACAATGCAGGAGATCTCTTGGAGCTTTATAATTCAGTAATTGTTGCAATATTCCCACATGAGATCATCAGTAAATGACTGTAGAGATTTTATAGCTATCACGACTTTAAAACAAAGTAAAATACTGTGACTTTTTTCATGTGAAATTCTGAAGTAGAAATGTGGTCCTCAAGCAAAACTTTATTCCTTTGCAGGTGGGGTGGTGGGATGATGCATTTTGAAGGCGTTCTTTATATTTAAAAATTTTTTTTTTATTTTGGGGGGGAAAGCTCTGGCCGGGGAGGGACAGAGAGAAGGGGACAGAGGATCCCAAAGCTGTCCCTGTGCTGACATCTGACAGCAGCGAGCCCAACGTGGGGCTTGAACTCTCAAACTGTGAGATCATGACCTGAGCCAAAAATCAGACACTCAACCGACTGAGCCACCCATATGCTGCTTGAAGGCATTCTTCACTGCAAGACCAGAACAGAGGAGGCAGAGCGTGGCTGGAAGATGAGTTTGAGGGGAGACAAGAGATTTTGGGATACCCGTATATGCCGTGTCCAGGGCCTCGAGCTCCAAAAGTGGGCAGTGGAGACCATTAAAGATTTCAGAGCATCAGTGACATGGAATGATGGACATTTAAATGGTTCACTTGTGGAAATGTGAGCTAAATTCTGCTTTTGCCTTTCTGTGTCTGAAAAAACCTGAGCCCTGGGAGAGACAACTTTGGGATCCTGTCAGGGAGGCCCTCCAAGCGTTTCCTCCCTCCTGAGTGTGCTTTCTCCTTCTCTCAGGGGAATTTGTGTTTCTTTATTAAAGGCATGATTCCCTTACTTTTATAAATTAGTCTTTCTCCTCTCGCTTACACCTTGCTTTGCCCTCCTCTGTCATAAACCCATTTTCTCTGGAAAAACGGGGCTCCGGAGTTGGCAAGATGGGGACATGTTCTGTACAGCCTTCCGTGTAAAATGTAATGAAAGGCTGGCTGCCCCAACAGGTCTTGAGGTGGGTTTGGGGGGAGGTGGCACATGTGTGTTAATCTTGGTGATCTCATGATTGTGAAACTTCTAGCATCCATAATTGACATCAGTGCTAAATTGCAACCCTCATCAGACTGTACAATTTTGTGAAAAAGAAGCAAATTGCTATGCATTGTGTTAAGCAGAAGGGAGGGGGCAGAAAAATGGCCCCTGAAGTCATTGTTAAGTTTGGAACTGTATCCGAATTTCTTATTTTATTGTTTTGTTTAATATCGAGCATGTATGTGTGTGTGTGTGTGTGTGTCTGTGTCTGAGCTGCCATCCTCTGTTGGGGGCATTTTCCCCTCTGGCTCAGGGACTGCCATGATGAAAGCGTTTAGCAATCAAATGGATAACAATTGAGTATATTCTTCAGGATTCTTTTCATTGTTCAGCCTTACATGTTCATTTTCTGAACAACAGCAACGACAAAAACCCTCTATGAAATATTAAGGCCTCTTACCTCACAGTGGCATCCTTGAATATGTGCCTTCTAGTATTTATTTGTTTCAACAGATCTCCAAGGCGACTGCTGAAATCTCCCAAATATTCCAGAGATAGAAGGGCTCTTACTTGTATATGGTAGGACTCCTCCTTCTCCCATGCCGGGACTGTCTGGTTCAGATTCCTCTCCCTCTGCTTCTTGTGTTCATCTTAAAAAAGGATTATAGGGGCACCTGGGTGGCCCAGTTAGTGAAAGCATCCAACTTTGGCTCACGTCATTCATCTCACAGTTCGTGGGTTCAAGCCCCATGCAAGGCTCTGTGCTGGCAGCTCAGAGCTTGGAGCCTGCTTCTGTTTCTGTGCCTCCCTCTCTCTCTGCCCCTCTCCCATTTGCGCTCTGTCTCTCTTTTTCAAAAATAAATGAATATTAAAAATGCTTATAATAAATCTTGTGATGGGGAGCAGATTTGCAGAAGAGTGGTAAGGTGGCCAGGATAAATGTCAGGGAAACTTTGATGCAGTCTTCTGTCTCGAGTTAACTTGCAGGTCCTTTGTATAAAATAGGAGCTACCAAACTTTTTCTGTAAAGGGAAAGATAGTAGATATTTTGGGGCTTGGGGGCCCTGTGGTCTTGCAGCTACTCACCTCTGCCCCAGCCTTGCAAAAGCAGCTCCAGGCAATATGTAAAGAAATGGGTGTGGCTGTGAGCCAATAAAATATTCACCAGAACAGGCAAGGGGCTGGACTTGGCTTGCAAGCCATGGTTTGCCCAGCCCCTAGTCTAAAAAATTGGAGTAATAAATACTGCCTTGTTTTTCCTCCCCATAGGCTTATAAGGGGGAAATTAAATACTACAGTGAAAGCACTCTGAAAAATATAAGGGAGAGATTTCTGCTTCTGGGTAAAATTGAGTAGTTTGAGGCATACTGATGATCCCAAGAGGAACAAGAAAAGCAAAGCCATATAAAATACGTGCATGTGTGTGCGCGCACACACACACACACAACACACACCCACCACTCTGTTCAGAAGCACCTGAGAGGTGTTGAAACAATGAGGACTCGATGGGGAATGCTGAGATGTCAGGAAAGGGCGTTGAGGAGGTGAGCTGACGAATCTGTACCTACCGTAACCCTGGGGGTATCTCCAGTGCAGCCTGCTGGCATAGGGCTGGAAGCCCAGGCTCTGCCTGGCTGGAGAGTTGCTGCTCTGGGAAAGGAAAGCCAGCAGAGCCTTTGCTGGTCTCCTCAGACTGGACCGCGGAGAACACTGGAGAGTCAGCTAAGGTTTCTCCTCAAGACGGTTGCTGAATTCTGAAGCTGCATGAACTAGGAAGTTCAAAGGCTAATCTGAAAGCCTGTAGGGGAGCCTCTGACTCTTGATTTTGGCTCAGGTCACGATCTCAAGAGTTGTAGGATTAAAGCCCTACTTTGGGCTCTGCATTGAGGGTAGAGCCTGCTTGACATTCTCTCTCTCCTCCTCTCTGCCCCTCCCCTGCTCATGTGTGTTCTCTCTCTCTCTGTCTCTCTGTCTCTGTCTCTCTCTCTCTCTCTCTCAAATAGGAGCACCTGGGTGGTTCACTCGGTTAAGCATCCCACTCTTGATTTCGGCTCAGGTCATGAACTCAGTTTGTGAGTTCAAGCCCTACATTGGGCTCTACTCTGTCAGAGCAATCCTGCTTGGGATTCTCTCTGTCTCCCCCTTCTGTCTCTGCCCCTCTTCTGCTCTCTCTCTCTCAAAATAAAGTTTTAAAAAAGTATTAAAATAAAATAAATAAAAAGACAGCCTCTGAATGGCAGAAGGAATGTTCAGCAGTCATGGTGCTAAGAAAACAAAGATGAGCATTCAAGACCTCCTTCAAGAAGCTGGGAGAGTGAACATACCAGGCTCTCAGTTGAAAGCCTTGGCAGGCCACGTCCTGGGAACAGGATGAACCAGGGGAAGTTTGGCCCCATACCTGTCCCTCACTGGCTCAGGTGTTCAACCTCATCCTCCAGCCCAGCCCCATCTGCCAGTGGAAAGGAGAGCCATCTCCTGAGGAGGGCAACTTCATCAGAAGTCTCTTTAGCTGTTTTATAGTTGTAGTGGTGTCTAGTATCACTAAAAAGTTATTAGGCATGCAGTCTCACCCAGAAAAATAGGGGAGAAACAGAAAATATAAACAGACTCATGTGTGATGTACTATTTGATTTAGCAAAAACAAGTTTTTAAAAAAAATTTTTATGTTCTATTTATTTTTGAGAGAGAGAGACAGCGTGAGCAGGGGAAGGTCAGAGAGAGAGAGGGAGATATAGAATCCAAAGACAGGCTCCAGGCTCTGAGCTAGCTGTCAGCACAGAGCCTGACGTGGGGCTCAAACCCATGAACTGTGAGGTCATGACCGGAGCCAAAGTCGGATGCTTAACCGACTGAGCCACCCAGGTGCCCCTAGCAAAAACAGTTTTAATAACTGTGATTAATATGTTCAAGAAATTTTTTGAATGGAGAAAATAGATGAAAAGCTGGAAAGTTTCAACGAATTGGAGTCTATAAAGACTCAAGTGGGCATTCTACTAGTGGGAAAATACCTGAAATAAGAACTCAGTAGAATGGGGTTTAACTGAAGAGCCTGCATAGCAGAGAACAAGGAAGAGTGAATTGGAAGGAAGGTTAATGGGAATTAATCCAAACTGAAGTACAGAGAGGAACATATGAAACAGAACATAAGCAAAGTGAGATACCATGAAAAGTCTACTATACGTATCATTGAATTCTCAGAAGAAGACAGGGAGAGGATGGGGGAAGAAGCAATATTTGAAGAGAAAATGGCTAAGAATTTTCCCACAGATTCCCCACAGATTCAAGATGTGAAAATACAAAGAAAAAACATGGTGCTGAATGGCTAAGGCTGTCATTTAAAAACATGATTTAGGGGCACCTGGGTGGCTCAGTCAGTTAAGCATCTGACTCTTGATCTTGGTTCAGGTCATGATCTCACACTTTTTTTTTTTTTTTAATGTTTTATTTATTTCTAGGAGAGAGAGACAGCGTGAGCAGGGGACGGTCAGAGAGAGAGAGGGAGTCACAGACCGAAACAGGCTCCAGGCTCCGAGCTGGCAGTCAGCACAGAGCCCGACGTGGGGCCCGAACCCACGAACCGTGAGATCATGACCTAAGCGAAAGTCGGACGCTTAACCGACTAAGCCACCCAGGCACCCCATGATCTCACACTTCTTGAGTTGAGCCCCATGTCGGCCTCTGTACCACTACAGAGCCTGCTTGGGATTCTGTCCCCCTCTCTGCTCCTCCCCTGCTCACTCTCTCTCTCTCTTTCAAAATAAATCAATAAACTTAAAAAAAAAAACCCAAAACTAATGATTCACTGACATTTTAGATTACTATTACTGGTGGATGAAACCCATTTACAGGGTGAGCCTCCACTCTCAGGCTTAATGCATTTATCTCCTTAAACCCTGTCCTCCAACCAAACATGTTTATTCCTTATCTCCTGCGTTTTCCTGCTTCTCTGTTTTTGTCGAGCACAAACCCCAACATCAGCCCTTGGCCATTTCCTACTTCCGGGCACCTGTATCTAGTCATGGTCATCGTTACATTATCAAGGCACGGTTTTAAGGTCAGACAAGAGCCACGTCCGTTTAGGTGCTATATTAGTTACTAGGGCTGTTGTAACAAACTCCCCGGAACATGGTAACTTAAAGCAGCAGAAATGTATTTTCTCAGATCCAGAGGCCAGAAGTCTGAAATGGTAGGGATGGGGCCACACTTCTTCTGGAGTCTCTAGGGGAGAATCTTTGTCTTCCCTGATCTTCAGCTTCTGGCAGATACCAGCATTCCTTGGGTTGGAACTGCAGCTCCCTCTGCCCTGTTTTCATATTGCTTCCACTCTGTGTGTCTGTGCTATCTTCTGTGTGTCAGACTCCCTCTGCCTCTTTCTTATAAAGACATATGTGATTGCGTTTAGTGTTCACCTGGACTCCTTTGCTCAGGCTCTTAATCACAGCTTGCCATTTAAGGCACTGTACCCGAGTCCTGGGGATTACGATGGGGACGTATCTTTTTGAGCTCATTAGACACAGTGATGTTATAGCAATAAAAACATTAAGTGCTTAAAAATGATAGGATATGCCAAGAACTTGCAAAGTACATTACATGCATTATCTCATTTAATCTTAGTACCAAGTATATAAGGTAGGTGCCATCATTACCACCTTTGTATAGATGAAGACTCTCAGGTTGAGAGAGATAAGTACTTGCCAAAGTCACCTGGCAGCTATGAAGTGGTAGAGCCAACATTTGATCCCAAGCATTCGGGCTTTGGAGCTCCTTCACTTAACTGCTCTGAGTCAGTAGCTGGATTTCCCGTTGGACTGCTTCAAGAAGTGGCTTTTAGACCGGGTACTTTCCAGATCTCAAATTCTATGGTCCTCTGAGCTTTTGTCAGAAAAAAAGACAAAAAACAAACACTTCAAACCTGTATTATTTACAGTATAACAAATTTTAATGTGGCAGCCAGTGGAGAGACTTTGCTTATCATGCTTACAGAAGAAGCTGATACGAATTTGCTGTTAGCATGTTGGTATTTGCTGATGGTGGAGGTGTTCTGGAAGGAAAAATCATTCTGGACTCCCAGGCCAAATCTATACCATCTGAGTGAATTGAGGTAATTGCTCAGATTATTTAGATCCTGCCTGCCAGATAATTGAGGTAAATGGGGTTATTAATTAGAAGTAGCTAGGTAATTGGGTCTGCCTCCCTCCGATACTGTAAACATGGTCACATTGTGTAATTCTATAATTGGTTGAAAGGGCTCTATTCTTTCTCTTGAAGCACCTGCTATTGTCTGTAGCCTGGCCATTGGGTTACAGTGTATTAGATTATTACAGGCAAACCCTGGTACAGTATGTAGCTTGGGTTGCCTGGTGAAAAATACATACATATGTGTGTATATATTTTTTAAATAAAAATGGGGATATAGGGAGTATTTTAAAGTTTGATTATTTCTGATAATTCACATAAAAGTTTAACAGAAATTCATGGGTTGAAGGTAAAGCACCTTCGAGTCTATTTGAGGGGATGGTCTCCTCTTATTATAAGAGTTTTTTTCATTGAACTTTACTATAGTGTCTATATTTAAATCATCCAAGAGAGTTATTATAGCAGAGCTTATTCCTCATCAAAAATAGTCAAAGCAAAACTTGGTTCAGTTCATTAGTTTCTGCCTAAACATTGCCTAATGGGATCTATGTTGTGGTTTTGCTATTGGATCAGTGACATTTGACTCGATCCATCATATGCTTGCACTGGCCTGTGTTGTTGCTGCACTGGGCTGCCTGAAGGGCCTCCGTGGGCCTTTCCAGCTCCCTTTCCAAATGACTGACTGGTGTGTCCTGAGACTTCTCCAATTTATATTAGGGCCAAGCCTGCTTTGTCTGTCATTTTGTGAGACATCTGGCCATTCTTGCATAGGGGCTGCCTAACAAAGGGTGAGAAATTCTGGGGTGAGTGGGTGGGAGGCAGTGGACCATTGTCACAGCTGCAAAAGTCACATGTCTCAGATGTTCTGAAACCTCCTGATTCTAAAAATTCTTTCTGGTTTTAGACTGTACATCTTGCATTTTGGCTTGGAAAAGATGGCTCAAGTGATGGCCTGCTCTTTCACATTTGTTATTTGTGCAACGGGCCTTTGATATGATACTTCTGCCCTAGCCAAAAGAGGAGAACACTGGGAAGAAAATTTCGGTTAAAAAAATATACTCCCTACCCAACCTCTGATTGAAATGTGAGGTTTTGATCTTGGCCAGTGGTATTGGTGGTTGACATCACTGATCCGTTTATTCTATTTCCTGCCTCGTGTCGCTTGCCCAGATGTGGTCCAGAGAGGATGAGGGCTGTTCAGACAAAAGTGGGCTCAGAAAATTCAGATGAAGTGTCCACCTGTGCCTCCTAAAGTCTTCCCTCTGGGCTGTGAGTTTATTTATAAACCTAATGGGCCTTGGGAGAAGAGAAAGTGAAGAGAGGAGGAATTTGTTCCTCAAATGAAAACCAAATATGGTTAAAAGAAAGAAAGAAAAAAAGCTGTGTGCAACTTATTCTACGAGCCTCCCATAAATGTACGGACATCAAAACAACACACAATAGATAAAAGTCACATTGGAAAAAGAGAAATCGAGACAGTTTTGGTGTTTTGCAGGGTCAGAAGGATCCACATAATTTACTCTGCCTGCAACATATGTATTACATACTACATTATCTGATTTTATATAATAGTCACATATGATACCTGGGTCATCTCTGAAACTCATAAACATTCAGACTAAAGCCATATCCATACACAGTGTTGAAATGAACCCTTCATTTGGAAAGTTCACACTCTCATAAACATCTTGGCTTTGGTTATCTGAGAAGAAAATCACATTGAGTTTCTTCATTTTCTGTATTTGTCTGCAAATGTCAAACAACTAAAAGTTGCAGAAACCGAAAAAAAGTTAAACCTCGTTCAAAACCTATTAGCTATAAATTTTAGAGCTTACTTTTCTCTGGCATTTAAACAAACAATGGCCAGGTCGCCTGGGTGGCTCTGTCAGTTAAGCATCTGACTTTGGCTCAGGTCGTGATCTCACGGTTTGTGGGTTCGAACCCCACACTGGGCAGCTAGCTCAGAGCCTGGAGCCTGTTTCGGATTCTGTGTCTACCTCTCTCTCTCTGACCCTCCCCTGCTCACACTGTGTCTCTCTCTCGGAGATAAATAAAACATAAAAAATTTTAAAATAAATAAACAATGGCCAACATTTCTATAGTGATATGCTCATCTTCATCCTTTGTCTAACGAAGTCGTTATAGAGATAATGGATAGCTACTCAGGCAAGGGAATTCTGGGTATGGACTAGAGTTTTTAAGAAAATATTTAGAATTTCAAGTGTAGATTTAAGTTTGATTTTTAATTTTCAGTCTTTTGACATATGGGAAAATGAAGCCAGTCTTTTACTGGAATAAGGAACTCTTCCTGTAAGAGTTTAGATTTCTGAACTACTTTATGGACATTTCTTAGACTTTTCTGTTTCTGTGAAGACAGTAAAAGTCCTGGTTGGTAACTTTAGAGAATTCATAAAACTGAGTATCGTATTTTCAATGTATTGTCAGATTTTTGTATTTCCAATGTGCTAAAAAAAAACAAACTCACTATACTTTTGTATAAAATAAGAGTAACTCTGGCCTTAGACACTCTCCAAAGGAAACTAAAGTTTATGGAAATTAGCCATGGTTTTGAGAATTATTTTGACATCTTTGTGTTTTTTGTTTGTTTTATATGCATCTGAGTTTTTAGTTACTGGAATCTGAGGTCTCAATAAGAGGCTATTACTATGATATGTAAATAGAACGTATGGGTCGAAATGCTTGCCATTATGGATGTTGAAAGGACAATTTACGATTTACAAAGACGGAAGAGCTCAATGAAGATCTGTATTGGAGAGCTGGTGCAGTAGGAAAGCTGATAGATGGGCTTCTTATGGATGAACAGAATTAATAACAAGTGAAAGGAAAAATTCACTTCACTGGTAGGGAAAATGATTTCCAAATGTCAGCAAGGACCATACTTTCTTCCTTCCCTGTGCCCTCACCTGGGCTAAGGACCTGAGACGCTGGCACCCTAACATAACAGGACTTAAATAATACAGCAGGATGCATGCTGTATCGATTTATTTCCATGTCTCCTGCCCCAGCTAGACTCTATAAGCCCCTATTGGTCAGGCTGCTTTTTTATTTTTTCTTTCTGGCACCGAGTACAAGCCTGGCTTATGGTAGGTGCTCAGAAAACTGTCTAATGAATTAAGTCTTAATGATAAAAAAAAAAAACCCTTCTTTTGTAAGAATTATTTATATATTCATCTTATTCTGCACATTTCATCCCACTATGAAATTAGTAGTTTAGTTTTTGTTTCAGGCAGCGTTTACCATTTTCAGTAAGAAGGACTGAAACAAAAGTAAAATCTGATTTTAAATTCACAGAATTAAATAATGGGTGGTTTTTCTTGGGGTATTTTTTATAAGCTTATAAAGCTCTGCTTCTGAACTTTGAGCTTAAAACTGCCTTGAGGCTTCTGAGGCACCTTATATATCGTAAAAGGTGGTGTAATAAGAATTGGTATTTATCGGGCATATACTATGTCTTAGGCATCTAACTCTTAATTTCTGTGAAGATCCTATCAGGCAAATACAGTTATTGCCCCCCTTTTTAAAAAAATTTATTTATTTTTTATTTTTTTAAGTTTATTTTTTAGAGACAGACAGACAGAATCCAAAGAAGGCTCCAGGCTCTGAGCTGACAGCATAGAGCCTAATGCAGGGCTCAAACCCAAGAACTATGAGATCATGACCTGAGCCGAAGTCAGACACTCAACTGACTGAGCCGCCCAGGCGCCCCTAGTGTCCTTTTTTATGCTTGGGGACACAGGGGCACGAAGAGATTTAAATGACTCATTTGACGTCTTTCAGCAAGTGTCCAAGCCAGGGTTTGAGCCCCTGAAGTCTCCCTCCACATCTGCCTTCCTAACCACTAAGCTGCACTGCAGCTGGGGAGTGGCTGACCTGCACACAACGTTTGTTGACGGGACTGAATTGACCCAGACAGGCCCGTCCCTTGGTGGAGACACAGCATAATCCTGGGTAGAAGCAGTAAGTCATGTGCACTAGTAGAGACCATAAAACAAACGTGGTGACCTGTGAAAGATTAAAGAGCCAGTTTTCCTGTCATTCTCCCAGAAAGTTTCACACGTATTTGCTGAAGTTCTTATAGAGCTGGCCTCTGCCAATTTGTAAACTTTTTATTGACTCATAATACACATAGAGTGTTTTGTTTTTATGAGGAAAGTGGTGCTTGGAATGGTCGACATCTCTGTGTCCGCCAGAAAATGACTCTGGCAGTTCTCAGAGTGTGGTCTGCCGACCCCAGGGAGCTCCTAAGGGCAAAAGTCTTTTCAAAGTAGTATGAAGCTTTTTATTTGCCTTTTTCAGTCTTATTCTCTCACAAGCGCACACTAGAGTTTTCCAGAGGCTACATGAGGTATGATGGCATTATCACTAATTATTGTGTGTTTCGATATTCTTGTTTTAAAAATGTCTTAGCTTTGGGGCACCTGAGTGGCTCAGTAGGTTAAGCCTCCGACTTCGGTTCAAGTCATGATCTCACAGTTCCTGGGTTTGAACCCCGTGTTGGGCTCTGTGCTGACAGCTTGGAGCCTAGAGCCTGCTTCTGATTCTGTGTCTCCATCTCTCTCTGCCCCTCTGCTCATTCTCTCTCTCTTTTTGTCTCTCTCAAAAAATAAATAAACATTAAAAAATAATAAAATGAAAATGTCTTAGTTTTAAGTTTTCCAATATAGTAAATATGAATAGATATAACCCATGTAAACAAAACTCTCAGGGAGTCCTCAAGAATTTAGTGAAAAGCCATTCCGAGGGGCGCCTGGATGGCTCAGTTGGTTAAGCGTCCGACTTCGGCTCAGGTCACAATCTCACGGTTCATGGGTTTGAGACCTGTGTTGGGCTCTGTGCTGGCAGCTAGCTTAGAGCCTGGAGCCTGCTGCAGATTCTGTGTCTCCCTCTATCTCTGAGCCTCCCCTGCTCACACTGTCTGTCTGTCTCTCTCCCTCTCTCAGAAATAAATAAAACATTACAAGAAATTTCTTTTAAAAAGAAAAAAAAAAGCCATTCTGAAACCCTTCTTCTGAGTTTGTTCAATAGATGATGTTTACTGCTTTTGTAAACTAATAACTGTATTCCAAATATACCTGAGTTTATAATCCCTTTCCATTGTGCAAGAAGTTGGGTAAGATGAAATCTGCCTTAGTTAGAAAGATAAACCATTCTTCTCTTTGAGCTACCTTGCATCTTTTAGGGTACTCTCAAAGCCCTGAGCAACTCATTTCCTAAAAGAAAAGGTATTCTTTCTACCTTGGTTCTCCAAAGATTGAGTCTTCATTCTAACTTGCTGAGCATTATGTGAGAAAGAACAGCTCCAGTTGCTGTACTTGTTAATAAGACAGCCTGCTGAGTGCCAGAATCCATTGTTTTCTGTATGATCAAAACTAAGCTGCATTTCTCTTCCTGTCATTTCATCCACTCTGCTTCGAGGTTTTAAGAATTAGCTGTTCATAGATTAAGTGCCCTTAATCAGCTCATCTTACATTACAATGTAAAGTTTCTCTTGTGTTCAGCAGAGAACTTGATTTTCATTTGATATCTGCGATCACAGAATAGTAAGTGGATTCCCAGGAAATTTCATGAAGAGCAATG
This sequence comes from Proteles cristata cristata, assembly GCA_017311185.1. NCBI lineage: Eukaryota > Metazoa > Chordata > Mammalia > Carnivora > Hyaenidae > Proteles > Proteles cristata. The sequence continues at coordinate 1,114,453 of JAESUZ010003188.1, forward strand.
ATAATGCAGAGATGGGGTGGAGGTAGCGGGGGATGTTGAGCTAATTGATTAGTTTAGAATCTTCTAATTTCCATGAGGAATGGAGGAGCCCAATTTGTATTTCTCCTCCTTGGCATGTTATTCTCACAGACTGTCTGATGTTTCATTATCATCTTGACAGAACAGCTGATGTATAATTCTGTTGAATAGTATATCCGTTGTGTTTTTGCCATGTGCATTTATTACTTCATGATTAGATTATTTTGTCTCTATTAGTTGATTATCTGAGAGCTGGAGGAATGAGCTCAGAGGAATGTACATCTCTGGGTCCTGAATTTTCAGTGCCTCTGGCCCTTCGAACACAGCAGACACCTCCTTCCCTAATGATAATATACTGGGCTTTTGGGGACCGTAAATGACTGGTGTTAATGTCGTCTCCTAATAAAACTTTTGTGGCAGAATGTTCTCTTATTCAGAATTTCCCTAATCCTTACATATGGCCAGCTTCATTGCTTTCCGTCTGTCAACACTGGTTCTTCGACTGGTTCCAGGGTTAATTTGCACGCTTGTCATCCTGGGGTTTTTGTTTCCCTGCTCCCAACCTGCTTGTGGAGTCTCTTCTCAGTGGATTTGAGAACCGCTGGCTAGGAGTGTGAGGATTTTCACATATCCATGCAAAGCTCAGGCGAACAAATTGCGTTCGTTTGCCAAATTGGCCTCTTTGCTGTCCCCCAGCCCCTAAAAATAACATCAGTTAAAGAAATAACATAGTTAAAGAAAATCACCACAGAGCAAGCTCTTCTCACAAACACTCGCCACCTAAACAAACAGGGATGGTTCCGTGCGGCTGTTTCCGCAGCTGTTCGCTAATCCCCGGTGCCCAAGTACGTGCGCGAGGAGGTGTTGATGGCCTGGAGGTTCCCGTCACGGCGCGCAGACAGAGTCTGGGCTAGAGTGGGAGGCTTTGCTGGCTGCCAGCCTGCTTCATCTTGCAGAGGAGCCAGGGATCATGATGGGCGGCTGCAAGGTGTGGAGGAAGAGACGGTTTTGCTGTCTTGTCCTTCCCTGTAACTGGCTGTGTAGTTACTCTGTCCTTATTTTTTTTTAAATTATTTATTCATTTGTGAAGTAGTTATTGAATTCTGGTAATTAGCTAGGCAAAGAGGAGGCTAGTTGTGCGCCTGGGTGGCTTAGTCGGTTAAGCGTCCGACTTTCACTCAGGTCATGATCTCGCGGTTCGTGGGTTCGAGCCCCGCGTCGGGCTCTGTGCTGACTGCCAGCCCAGAGCCTGGAGCCTGTTTCAGTCTGTGACTCCCTCTCTCTCTGACCCTCCCCTGCTCATGCTGTCTCGCTCTCTCTCTCTCCTAGAAATAAATAAAAAACATTAAAAAAAAAAAAAAAAGAGGAGGCTAGTTGTGAGGAGAACAAAATGAGCAAGACAAAGTCCCTGCCTTCCTGGGAGAGACACACTAGTAAACTGGTATGTTAACAAGAGTGCTAGACAGTGCCTTCAGATATGGAGGGAGGTCTTCAGCAGACGTCTTCTAGAAAGAGTTGTGGAAGATGAGTAGGGACTTTCTTTTCTTAATGTTTGTTTATTTATTTTTGAGAGAGGAAGAAAGAGAGGGAATCCCAAGCAGGCTCCGCACTGAACCCAGTGTGGGGTTCAGTCTCACAACCATGATACCATGACCTGAACCAAAATAGAGAATCAGATGCTTAACTGACTGAGCCAACCAGGTGCCCCCATGAGTAGAGATTTTCTAAGCAGACCGGGAATGACCAGGAGGAGAGGAAGGAGAGGTCAGGATCTTGTGTTTCTCCATTCTTGCTGCCATGCAGGCGTTACCAAGCAGTTGGGAACAATTTCATGGTGAGCTCACCCTCAGCCTAACAGTCTTTTTCAGAACATGGATCCCAACAGTCTCTCTCACAATGCACCTCAAACTTGAGTGAGCAAAAGAAGTCAATGGCCCTGGTTGTTGCCCTGCAGATCTGATTTTGTAGATCTGGGACATCGCCTGGGGATATGCATTTTAAGCAGACTTTCTTTCCCCGGACCCCCCCCCCCCCCAGGTGACCCTGATACAGATGCACTCGGTGATAGTATTGAGAAATCGTTTTCTGGCAGTTGATCTCTTGATTTACATGAGTACATTTCCTGCAGTATTATTTTTGTTCATATCTGAAGCAAACTGATATTCTAGGCTCAGGTCATTATTTATTATTATAATATATATATATTTAATATGTATAATTAAAAATAATATATTATTATTAGCCTCGGGTAATATATATTATATGTAACATATAATATATATAATTAATAATATATTATTATTATTATTAGCCTCAGGTGAAACAGGCTTTTCACCTACAAAGCATGACCAGTTGGATTTTCAAAAATTGTGTAGGAATCAGGACAATTCTTTGTGGGGCTGCCCTGTGCCTTGTTGGTGTCTTGCTTGCCTGGACTTCAACCATGGTAGTGAGTTCCCAGTCGTTATAGTAACTAATAGTGCCCCCTTCGAAATCCCAAAATGTTTCCTGAGGTAATACCATCCCCTGTGAGAACCATGGGGCCAGATGATGGGCCCTGGGTTATTGGCAGGGGAAAGATGTGCCAGCCTAGTGTTTTAGCCAAACCACTGGGCTATTGGTGTAGACAGTGTATAGCTGGGAGGTTGGCATGGTGATTAGGAAGCCATAGGAGGCCACCCGAGGCTCAGAGGGTGGCCATGGGTAGGAAAGAGGCTTGGAAAGGGGAGTCCCAAGAAGTTCCAAGAGACTCAACAAGATGCAGCAGCCAGCTGGATGTAAGGAAGAACGAGGGAGAGGGAGGTGCTTGTTGTTTCCCAGGGTTTGAGTTTGTGCTCTTCTTGGATGTGATGCTCTGGACCGCGACAAAATGCAGGAGGCAGGGCAAGTGTCATAAAGACGGCAGGGTTTTGTTCCACACATGTTGAGTTCCAATTGCCTGTGGGATTTGCAGGTGGAGATTTTTCTGAACTAGCTGCAGATGTGGGTCTGGAGCTCAGGAGATAGAGACTTGGGAGAGTTGGGCACATGGAATTGCCTGGAAGGAAGTGGTGGTGGGGTAGTGGAGCAGATGAGCTGTCGTTCAGGCTTGTAATTCCTCCTGGGCTAGTTAGGAGAGGGGGGTCACAGAGGTGTGGCCAATGGTGGCCCTGCTAATGTTGGTGACTGTGTGCCTCTGTATTGTGATTCTCTCCAGCAGTGCCCAAATACTGTGGATCCAGCAGGGGAGAAGCTTTAGTTCCCCATCTCATAAAATGAGGGTCCCTTCTAGCTCTAAAGTCCCAACTGAATGTTTTCTGAATTGTCTAGAAACAGTATATTAGGGGTGCCTGGGTGGCTCAGTCAGTTGGCCCAGACCAGCTCAGGTCATGATCTCACAGTTTGTGAGTTCGAGCCCCATGTCGGACTCTGCTCACAGCTTGGAGCCTGGAGCCTGCTTTGGATTCTGTGTGTGAGTGTGTGTGTGAGTGTGTGAGTGTGTGTGTGTGTGTGTTTCCCAAAAATAAATATTTAAAAAAAAAAAAGCAATGTATTCGGCATGAACACAACCTAAATTTGATCTAAATTTGAATAGAATGGGGGGGGGGGTAAGGTATCTCAGTAGCTTCAGAGGAAGGGATCCTGGATATTTAGTACATTCTCTTATGGGGCTGTTGGCCCTGCTCAGACAAACACTGTGTTCCTGGCCCTCAGCATATGTGCACAGCCAGCTCACCAGGACTGTTCTAGAAGCCAACCATGACCTGCCATCATAGTTGAAAACCTAGTTCAGAGCATTTGTTTATCTTAGGGGTCAGTGATATCATTTTTAATTATAGAGGGAGTTTTCTCTTTTTTCTTTTCTTTTTTTCCTATTTAAAAATATTTTTTTGAAGAAGTTTTCTTTTTTTTAATTTTTAATGTTTATTTATTTTTGAGAGAGACAGAACATGAGCAGGGGAGGAGCAGAGAGAGAGGGAGACACAGAATCCGAGGCAGGCTCCAGGCTGTCAGCACAGAGCCTGGCGCGGGGCTCGAGCTCACAAACTGTGAGACCATGACTTGAGCCAAAGTTGGACTCTTAACCGACTGAGCCACCCAGGCGCCCCTTGGAAGGAGTTTTCAATGTGAAGATCGATGTAAATGTAAAGTGAACTCCTTTCTAAATATTCTGTGTAACCCAGAGGCCTTTGAAGTTTTGGAAGTGGTGACTAACATGCAGCTTTACAACTTTTATGGACAGTAGTCCTCCCTTATCCACGGTTTGCTCAGAGTTACCTGTGGTCCAGAAGTAGATGGTCCTCCTTCTGACGTATCATCCAACAGTCAGTAGTAGCCTGACATTACATCACAGTGCCTGCGTCCTGCATCTCACTCCATCTCATCACGAGGACTTTTTATCACCTCTCATCATCACAGAAAGGAGAAGGGTGGGTACAGAATGATAAGATATTTTGAGAGAGAGAGACCACAGTCATGTAACTTTTACTATAGTAGATTATTATAATTATCATATTTTATTAACAGTTATTGTTGTGAATCTCTGTGCTGAGTTTATAAATTAAACTTTAGGTATGTGTGTATGTACAGGAAAAACATAGTATATCTAGCGTTGGGTACACTCCCATGGTTTCACACATCCACTGGGGGTTTTGGAATGTATCCCCTGCAGAGAAGGGGCCACTACATCCTGAAGGAAAAACAAAATCGCAATATATGTAACAGATTAAGGACTCATACCCATCTAGTAGAAAATTGTACTATAAATCAGTGAGAAAAAAGATAAGTTGCATTATGGAAAAGTGGACAAATGGGATCTCAGCTGAAGAGTAAGAAATAAATCTATATGTATGTATCATGTATAAAAATATTCTCACCTGACTACTAATTATAGAAACTCAGGATAAAACAACAGTATCATTTTTCACCAGCTGGATTAGTACTGTGGGGAAATAGGCATGGTCTCACTCCATGGATTGGTAAAACAGGTGTAGGACAGTCTGGCAATTTATCAAATCTTGTGCCTGTGAAGATGTGCGAACGTGAGATTCTAGAAAAGCGTTAAAAATTATTAACATTGGGAGAACAGAGGTGAACAAGGAAACACTGTTATGGCGGCACCTCCCCGCCCCACAACTACGGGAAATGCACACCAGATATTGTGGAGGTCAGTCCTGACACCCGGCTAATCTGCTCTTGACTTTTGTCCTCTGTCTCCCAACTCTGAACTGTGGGCAGGAAGGCCAGTGACGAGAAGGTTGATAACAAGTTATTTGCATTTGCCCAACTGAAATACATAGGCCCCCACATTATCAGTGTCTTTGAATATCAGTATTAACATTTAAATTTGAAAATTGGATTTGCTTTTAAACATTGGCTTTGTTTATTTTCTTGTGTCATACCCTGAAATTAAGTGAGTCTGATTTTTGATGGTTATTTATAATCACTATGTAGCTATCTTTACTTTTCTGCTTTTCCCATTATAGAATTCTGTGGCAGTAAATGTGTTGCACACGCTCATGGCTGTATTTTTTTTCCCAATCAAGAATATACTACCAAATATATTGAAGAAATAAACATTATGTTTTGAAGAAAGACTTTACCTATGTGTGATCAGCCTTTCAAGGAAAACACTGATCCAAAGAGTTGACTGATCTTAAGAATGAATGTCGTGGAGGTGCATAGTTGTGCAGAAACAAGGAGACCGCGTGTGTTGCTATTGAGGAGTTATTTTGTTCTGATCCTCCTGCACTCATAGTTTTGTGGTATGGAAAAGAGCAGTGGATTGAGAGTCCGGGGTCTTTTATAGTCCTGATTCTGCTGCTAGCTATATAGCCTGTGGACAATTGTTTAATCCCTGTGGACATCACTTTACAATCCATGAAAATGAATGGACTGGTTTAGGTAATTAGAAAGACTTCATAGTTAAGGGCATAGGTTCTGAATGATTGGATTTGTGTCTTTGGTTCACCACTTACTGGCTGTGCAACCTTAGGAAAGTACTCAACCTCTCTGATCCAGAGTTCTCATCCTTGAAAAGGAGGTGATAGGTGGTTTGCGAATTAAATGAGGAAGCACATAACACACATAAAAACAGCGTCCTCTGTAGAACTTATGTTCGGTGGGTGCGAGCTTTCATTATCACCATCATGACTTCCGTAATACTTCTCTTATCTCATCTTTAAGGGCTATTTCAGCTGTGAAATCCTTTGAAACCAAGATTCTCAGAAAAGCAGTTCAAAGGTAGTATTTAAAGTCTACTTCACGACAAGGGAAGAGGATGATAGTGGGGGAAGGACGGGCGAGAAGCTGTCAGGGGGCCGCTGACCCATCTGCAGCCTGCCTCCAGTGACGTTTCTGCGCTCCCAGCCCTCACCCGGCCCTCCCTGTCGCTGCCACCCGCACATGATCGGGGGGGCACAGTCACTATGCAGCCTCCCCTTCTCTGTGGTAGCTGAGGACAACTCTTAGGGCTTTTTAAATTTTTTTATTTTCATTTTAAATGCTACGCCTCAAATGCTTCTGAGTAGAGTTGCAGGCACAGCAGGCCTGAGGTGGGAGGAGGATTTCGGGTAGGAGTCCTTGCTGGTGGCGGATGGCAGAGGAACTTAGGGTGTGTGGGTGAGGCAGGAAAGTGCAGGACTGGAATTACCCCTGGCTTTATGCCTCCTTCAAGAAATGTTTTCTGCTGAGGCGCCTGGGTGGCTCAGTCGGTTAAGGATCCAACTTCAGCTCAGGTCATGATCTCTCTGTCCATGAGTTCGAGCCCCACATCGGGCTCGGTGCTGCCAGCTAGCTCAGAGCCTGGAGCCTGCTTCAGATTCTGTGTCTCCCTCTCTCTCTGCCGCTCCCTAACTCATGCTCGCTCGCTCGCTCTCTCAAGAAAATAAACATCAAATTTTAAAAAGTATTTTCTCTTTGCACATTTAACTTTACAAATTTGAGATGGATTCAAGACAGACATGGAGAGTGGTCAGGGCAGTGATGACGCATTCCTGTGTCACCTCCTGCTGGATGCCTTCTTGACCATCCCCTCGTCCGTCACCGGCCTTTTCCTAGTGAGCTGTGTGTCAGAGGCTCTAAATGTGTTCTCACCACTGTTCCACCTCTTTTCTCAATCCTCTCTTTTATTATTCACTTGCTCCTTTTGGAGTGTGTTTTATGTATCTCACTTGGACCTTCTGCTCTCCTTCCTCTGGTTTCTGGTTACTTTTACAGATGGTGCCATTTCCTAGAACTGGCTCCCTAGACCCTCCAGTCCCATCACAGCTGTGCCCCGCCCCCCTTCCTCATCCTGCGATACCACGGAAGTCTGGTAGCGTGTGGTGCAAATCACTGAGGTAGTAGGAGCCCTCAATGTGCTTTTTGCCTCACTTACTTTCCTGAGTCCCGATGTCCTAGACCCATTTGAATTCACATTAAGAAATCAGTAGAAGTTAGGGACGTCTGGGTGGCTCAGTCAAGAGGCTGACTTTGGCTCAGGTCATGGTCTCACAGCTTGTGAGTTCGAGCCTCACATCGGGCTCTGTGCTGACAGCTTGGAGCCTGGAGCCTTCTTTGGATTCTGTGTCTCCCTCTATTTCTCTGCCCCTTCCCTGCTTGCATACTGTCTCTCTCTCTCTCTCTCAGGAAATGAATAAACATTAAAAATTAAAAAAAAAAAAAGAAATCAGTAGAAGTTAAAACCAGCATTTAGAAGAGGGTTGCAGGAGAAAAAAAAATTCAGGCCTGTGGCTTAGGCTGAGAAATTAAAGTCATATGTGAAAACTAAAGAATACTGATGTGCAGCTGGAATGGTTTCAGACATAAGGATCCACTTGTGGACATGAAGACCTGTCATGCTTGATAACAAGCTGGGAGATGATTAGGGTTATTATAATATTGCCAATAATGATTTTAGTGATTCCCATAAATAAAAGAGTTAAAGGTTCCAGGTCCAGTTCTACTGTGTTATCTGCATTATCCCACTTAAGCCTCATGCCAGTCGATGTGGTGAATATCACTTTTACATGCTACAGCCAGAATTGAGGCTCATCATGGCTTTTGACTCACCTAACGTCATTAAGCTATTAAGGGGTGGCACTGAGAGTTTAAACCCAGATAATTTGATGGGGGGATGGGCGAAATGGGTAAAGGGAAGAGGGAGACACAGGCTTCCAGTTATGGAATGAGAATGTCATGGGGATAAAAGGCACAGCACAGGGAATGTCGTCGATGCTCTTGTAATAGCGGTATGGTGACAGATGATCGCTGCGTTTTGTGGTGAGCACAGCATAATGTAGAGAGTTGTCAAATCACTAGGTTGCACACCTGAAACTAATATAACACTGTGTGTCAACTATACTTCAATTTAAAAAATAATAATAAAATAGAAAATAAACCCAAGTAATTTGGCTCCAGAGAGGAAACCTTGGCCCCCACACCATCCATCTTTTTGCCTTAGCCAGATTTGATACATCACCCGCTTTCTACCCAATAATTCAATTCTAGATTTCTGTTTTCTATTTGCCTATTAGGATCTGCATCATTTAGAAGTAAGACAAACTGCACTGCAGTTATAGCAAATAATACTTCTTAGGATATGTGAGAATTCTGAGTATCTTGAAGCCACGCGTCCAGCCCCCAGTGAAACCAGGCAAGGAAGCACAGGAAGGGAGACAGTTCTGTTAAGTCCAATGTTAAGACCACACAAATGAGTTTATTAGGGGTATGAGGGATAATTTGCATCTCTGGAGTGTAACAGAAATCATCCAGAAAATCCAGTACAAAGCATTTCCAGGGACTCAGCAAAACAGACTGGAGGGTCTACTGTCTATTGAGATTTCTGATCCAAATCATCTTAGCTGGGATGCCGGCCGGCGGGGGGCGTCCGGCGCTTACTTCCAGTTTGGCCAGAGCAGTGATTCTCTGCTTGGGAGTTCCTGTGTGGGGTAAGGGGTGTGGCTCAGGAGGGCATGTGATCTGCTGAAAGAGTAGGGACAGAAAAGTGTTGAGAACCCACTTGGTGCAGAGAGGTAAGCACTTTGGAAGTGTGACTGTGTTACTAGAAATTCTCGAAGAGCAGGGATTTGAGGGTCTTGGGGACCGAAACATCAAACATGAAGGCAGTACCAAGTTTTGGTGTCTTCCTCCAATTTGGAATAGCGACAACTAGTAAAAAGAAAAGATTTAGTATACATGAAGGAAGATTACCCATTTGATCCTACACTTTACATATTTTTGCAGCTCTTACTCATTCCTTGGTGTTACAGGCTTATTTTGGGAAAAGAAGTGACCTTATTCAGAAGTGGAGCTAAAGGATGCTTAGTATTGAATTAAACTGACACCTTAATAAAGGTGGAGAAGGGAGCATGCTTTTTGGACTGAAATAAAATGAGTCTAATTTGAAACAAAAGATTCTAGAACAGGGCTGCCCAATAGAAATATAATATGGGCCATGGATGTAATTTAAAGTTTTCCAATAAAAATTTCAAATTAAAAAATGAAAATAGGTAAATTCGTTAGTAATTAGTAGGTAAATTAATTTTCAATATTTTATTTAACTCAGTATATGCAGAATATTATCATTTCAACATGTAATCAGTAACAGATTTTTATGGAGATATTTTATATTCCTTTTTTCATGCAAAGTCTTTGAAATCATGTGTGTTTTGCACTTGAACACATCTCCATTCACACTAACCACATTTCAGGCACTCGGTAGTGATGTGTGAAGGGAAGAGGGGCAGGAGGAAATGTTAGCGAAAACCTGAAGATGCCTTCTAAGCACATAGATGCCTATCACACCCTCTTTGGCGATCCCAAAGGCCACACTTCCGGGTGGTCCGTTTCCATAAGTTCTCACCGGCAAGTCAGGAAAATCCTTTCTCCTGCTTAGTTAAAAATCCATCTTTCCCTCTTGTGCCAGCTGTTGTTGATGACATTTTTCTGGATGTAAATAAAAACTCCCCCCCTTACATTTCTTCCCTGTTTTATTATTCTGGAGAACCTCCCTTGGCCCTTCGCTCTCATCTAACTATTCTACTTGATCTCGCCCTCCAGCTTTGCTCTTCCTCCACTGGAATCTGTGAGAAGGCAGCTGGAGGGACACACGTGCGTGCCTAGACCCCAGATACTATTCAGGACTCCATTTTTATAGTGGGCACCAAAATGCCTCTTAAAATTGGCCCCCTGAGGCAGCATAGACCCCCATTTCTTCCATGGGCAGAAAATAAACCAGAGAGTGCTGATGACAGTTTTGCATGCAAATTGGTTAGCGGAGCCCGGGGCTGCTCAACTTGTGTGTACAATTTTCTATTTCCATGCACCAATTTGGGAGTTTGCGCATGAACGCAGTAATTGTTCATGCAAAGCTGAAAATGCAGGTGTGGAGGCCTTTTTTTAGAGGCCTGGTCCCATTCTCATTTGAGTTTTGTTGAGTCGTTTGTGATGTCATGTGCATAAGTATTATATATTAAAATGATTTCCAATATATGGAACTTTTTGTCAGTTTTCTGAATGTTTTTGTGACTGTGCCACTTAACATATGGTATGGCTCCACTACAGCGTGGAATAGGAGAGTCTACTGAGGTGAATCTGCCTGTGCGTCTGAGGGTAGTGGCTTTGAACCAATAAGTTGATTTCCTTTGTGGGTAGGAGTTGTACAAAGTCCACAGTGGGTAGAATTTATTCTTGTCATAAGATCTTGAAACTATTCCTGTGCATGGGGAATTTCTGTGCTTTCCAACTCTTTCTGTAGTGCATTATTTTATATATATTTTTTATATTACTATATTCAGAAATTTTTAAAAATTCTCCTAAGTAAATACTTTATTGATACACCAGTGTGAAACTCTATTATAGAGTTGAGACCCTTGTGATAGTAACTCAAGGTAAAAAGAAACAGTAGTATTCCCTTGTGCCCTGCATTAACGCCAGACTGAAGTGTGCACATACCCTTGGGGCACCATACTTTTTGGGAAATTTTTTTTCCCGTTTTGTTTTGTTTGGGGTTAAGAGAACCAGTCACTTCTTGTGTATAACCACGGGCTTTGTCCCATCATTATTTGGCCATCTCTGCAAAGTGAAATTTTTATATACTTCCTTTGCTTTCATTGTCATATCAACCTTTGATTTTTCCTCCAGGTCAGAGGTATGGATCCAACTCATTTTTTAAATTGCTACTTAATAGTCTATAGTATTGGATGAGCCATAGTGTATTCATTCAGCCATTCTACTGTTGATAGATTTCATCATGTGCATGTAGGGAAGGAATTAAAATGGCCCTTGGCTGTTTCAGATTTGAAAAATGCACCATGTCCCTTCTTGTTCCGAAAGAGCCGATTGAGTGCCTGGCTCTAATGTGGCTGCCCCACATGGTGGATGGGTGAGACCACGTGTGGGGGTGAGGAGCCAGAATCAAAATATGTTTGCCGGCTCAGTATGCTACCCATGAAAGGCGCTCCTTTGCTTTAGCTTCTTGGCTTTCAACATACCTGAATGAGAAAATATCAGAGCAATCACGCTTCTTAGTTGAAACTGAGATTCCCCACAGCTCCTTGCAAAGATGCATCATTTTTCTGATATGCCTTCTCTGAGAACTTGGCCACAGTGGTGTTATATTTTCAGTACTGATTACTTTTATACAGAGTCTTCAGACTTTGTCATAGAAATCCATATAGAGTCCCATTTACATTCTAAACAGTTTCATTTCCATATTGTTTGTACATATTCATTAGTGGCTGGTCTTGGATGCAATCAGTTTATTGTGCTCTCAGAATCAAAGAGAAATACCCAGAGTGTCAGCTCTCATGATATCGTGCTCAATTAGGAAAATGGCATACAATATTGACAAGTAGCTTCCCTTCTGCCTCATGCTAAGCTCTCCTTGGATTTGGTGTGGGCCAGTTTGAATAGGAATTCTGAAGACTTGGTGATCCTTTGCATCTTCCCTTCACTCTAAAAAGTATTTTTAAGTGTATGATATATTTTATTAATACTCCAACTTCAGTTGCTAGCCAGTTGCTTTTAATATTTGAATACCCCACTGTGAAATCTAAGCAGCTTGAGGCCTGATGTTGCTGGAAAAGCTTTCTTGATGAATCTTAGCCTGTGTCTCCCCTGACAAAATGGACCGGTGAGATGAGCAGGAATTCCGTCTTTTGGGGTGGATTAATGGGTACAATCAATAGGAATTATTCAGCACTCTCCTTACAAAGTCCTAGACGCTGAATTTATTACAGTGTGATGTTGTATGTGTGTCATTCAGTGACTGAGTGTGACCCTTTGAAATGACAAGCAAACCAGTAACAACTTGATCTCCCCCTCTCCCTCCACCCTTCCCTTCACACACACGCGCACATGTGCACACACACACAGACATAACATGCACACACCCCTGTGGTGACAGCAGTCTGACAGCCTGATGCTTCATAGTCATTGTGGTCTGGTGGCATGCAGCTTAAGAACTCATTTGATGAGACACCTGTTGCTTGGCCAACTTCTCCATGATTGACCTGTAGAATCCTAGGTTTAAATAAGCTTAAAAAAGTGCTTTTAGTCATACTGAGATTTTCCCCTTGACTTTATTCATGATTTAGATAAGGTGTTAAGAACTGTGTTTTATGAAAGCTGATTGGTGGTTGCCAGAGGCCACAGGGAGAGGGGAATGGGGAAGTGCTTACCGGGTATGGGGTTTCCTTTCAGGGTAAGGAAAATGTTTTAGAAATAGAGGCGATGGTTGTACATGAACCATCTAACTGATGGTTATGAATGTACTAAATGTCACTGAATTGTTCACTTTAAAATGGTTGATTTTATGTTATGTGAATTTCATTTCAATTAAGAAAAAAAAAGAATAAATAGTGTTTTAATGGTGTAGTCTCTTTAGCCTGGCTGTGTTTTATTTTTTCTTAAGTCTTAGAAACATGTATTTATGTGATAAGACAGTGACAGAAATCTGAATTTGGAAAGCCTTAAAATGAAACTTGTAACTTATTCTACAGATTTTGAAATGACACAGAAGACTTTGGGCTGCACACGTTACTTAAAAAATTGAATTCCTATTCTTTATGTATACAAAAAAAAAAACCCTGCATTTGAGAAATGATTGATTTTAGTGTTTTGCTAAATTGGATCTACTGCAAAGCCCAGGTAGACTGATGTTATAGAAATAACGGCCTTCAAGGAACTTAAAAAAAAAAAAAAGAGGGAGAGATTTGGTTGAACAGTGTCATTATCAGCTTTACCTGTGAGGAAAATTACCCGAGGGAGATGGTGTCGTTCTCTTGTGTTTCGCTCTTTGGTATTGACAGATCCATTAGCAGATGTAATTAGAAAAGCAGAGTCGGACTTTGAATAATTAGGTTAAAGTCACAAATGATTGCTGAGCAAAATAATAGGAGCTGTTGCAGTTCAGTGCGTGTTGCCTGCTGTACAGTAGAGAGAAGTACGCGGCTGCTCGCTCTACGCCGGTGGTTTTGTTCCTGCCTTGGAGCCTGGCACTCTCCCAGCAATAAAGTTTGAAGGAGCAAAGCCATCCCTCTGGCTCTTCTGCAGATGTCTTCAGGGCTTCGTGTCCGGGGAATAAGTGGGGCTGTGGAATGTTTTTCTAAACAAAACATAGTCATAGCAAAAACAAAATCTCCTTCATCCCAGGAGTGTTAAGAAATGTGTGGTTTTGTGGATTAGGTTCCCCCCTGCACCCCCCTGTTTTCATTCCTTTTTTTTTTTAAGCCCTGGAATAATGGTTTATTTATTTATATGGAGTTATTTTCTGAAAGGAAAACAAAACGCTTATTCTCAAAGACCTTGGGACTCTCATGTCACCCAAAATACCTTTCCGGCAGTACTTTATATATTTTGATTTTTTTTTTAATCAAGAGCCTCTATTGGTAATTGAGTGAGAGAAAAAAAATATTTCCAAGGGATTCAAAATGTAATTATATGGTTCTAAACAATTTGTTCATCTTTATGTCAGTGTGGAGGAGAGAAGAATTGGGAAATAGAAGGCTGCGTCAAATACCTGCAGGTGTATCCTTGAAGGCTGATATAAACAGTGGTGATGTGGGAATGAACAGAATCACAAGCCCTTCAGTATGTGACTGAGGCTCACACCACGCCTCGACAGTGCTTAGCTGGGGCATAGGAAGGAGTAGGAGAGTAAGAGGAGTAGTAAATCCCCCCACATTTATCAAATGCCCCATCTAGTCTGCAACCTACCAGGTCTTGGCTTTGGGCCACATGGTCTTGGAAATAAAATGAGAATTACTTGCCAGATCGAAAGATTAGGAGAGTTTCTATGAGGACTAAGATTTCTGAGTTCTTGAAGGTAAGAAAGAGAAGTTTGGGCACCATTGGGCCCAAGTTCCCATTGGCAATAATAAGCAGGCTGATAGGACGCACGTTGCTGCCCCCTGGGGCATCCATCCATATCCATTGTTCTTCCCATAGATGTGTCTCTCACTTAATTTATCCATCTGGTCCCTGGCCTTGTGATCTGCCCCAGGTCCTCTACCAGGTCAGGAGGTCAGAGCCAGGAGAACTGGGCTTTGTACAGCAGTACGATCCAAATCCCTGTGTGGGATGAAGACACGGCTCCCTGAGTGGGAGCACACGGGCGTCAAGCCTGGTCCTCGTGTTTGCAGACTGATCACAGTAGATAAAGACTTTGGAACTTGACAGATTGGAAAGTGGAGAGAGAGTAGAGTACCTATGTCCATCTTCACATGGACATAGGGCCCTAACGGTGGCATTTCTTCAGATTGGAGCAACATTGGCCAAGAAAGCACTACTGGTGCCCCTCATTTTTCAGAATATGAAGGCTTAGAATTCGAAATTTTAACTTACGATGAGGTGGCTTATGTAGTTCAGTCCTGGAGTGGACTAATGAAAGCCCAGGAAGTCAAAGTACTTTCAGGTCACTGAGACGGTTTTCTTTGTAGCTCTCCACTAGGAAAAAGGGAACCCATTGTCCCCAGAGATACTTCTTAGAATACCCCCTTTCTCTTCTGTGACTGTGGAGGCATCTCTTCTCTAGAATGCCCCTGAACGTCTCCCAGGGACAGTCAGAACAGGCAGAATCCTTTCTAATCCCTGGGATGGGCAGAAGGCTGGGACCCTCAAAGACACCAGTGATTTAAAAAAAAATTTTTTTTAATGTTTTTATTTTTGAGAGAGAGAGAAACAGCATGAGCATGGGAGGGTCAGAGAGAGAGGGAGATACAGAATCCGAAGCAGGCTCCAGGCTCTGAGCGAGCTCTCAGCACAGAGCTGGACACAGGGCTCAAACCCACAAACTGTGAGATCATGACCTGAGCCGAAGTCAGATGCTTAACCGACTGAGCCACCCAGGCGCCCCCAGTGATTTTTATTCAGTCATAGTGGCAACAGATTATTTTCTTGCCTCTCTACCCATCTCTCCACCTACCTGCACGTGTGGTTATTCCTTATTCACCTTTTGGCTCTAGGTTAGGGGAACTCTTTCAGTCAGCATTGTAGACATTTATTGTATTATCCAGTATCACTTTTTAATTAGGAACTAGTACATTACTCTTCAAACTGAAATAATGAAATCATTCCATTTTAAAGCTGGAAGCTCCTTTCAGAATTGCCTATCCAAAGTCTTCATTTTATAAACAACGGACCCAAGAGATGGGGTGGGAGTTATATGACTTGTCCAAGGTTACATAATTTGTAAATGAAATCAGGCAAATCTTACAAAACAAAAATAATGGAGAGGCTATCCTGGTGGGTGGGGTGAGAAAGAGACCAAGAAGCTACAATTGGTATGTCCATCCAAACAGAGAAATCATTCCTTCCTTTATTTTTCTAGTAATAATAGTGGGAGATTGGTCAGTTTATAAGAATTAGGGTTTTTCTGAATGTTAAGGTTCAAACAGAAACAAGAAATTAAGGCCTTTAATCATATTTACAATAAGAGCCTGGTTTTATTTTATTGCAATGAGATTGTTGAGATTAATTTTTATTTGTTTTTTAACCACGAAGCTAAACTTATTTTGACAGCATGCATACCACAAATTAAAGCCATAAAATTGCTGAGTTTTGACAAGAGATATATCTTTAGATTTTAAGATAAAAATTTTAAAGGTATTATGTTTTATTCAGGAAGCATTTAACTGTAAAGTGGTTGATAGGCTGATGTCTTGAGTGCACTGATTTGCAAACCTGGAGGGTAAGGGGTGTGGGTGGAAATGGGGAACGATTTAGTGGCCCAGCACCGAATTGTCGTCACCAGCCTCAGCTGACCTGTATCCCTGACCAGCTCTCGATCCACCACTGCCAGCACCACTGGGAATGATAGTTTGGAGCTTTATCGATCACACACACATCATCCCATTTGATTCTTACAGCTGCCGTATGATGTTATTATCTCCATTTTAAACAAGGAAGCCGCATGTTCACATGCCCAGGATTATTGCCAGGAAGGAATGTTAACTAGAATCCCAAATCTTCTAAACATACGGACTGCTTTTATTTCTTTTTATTACAGTGTGATATATAAGGGGGAACAAATATATAAATTATCAGAATCTTAGTAGAGGCTTATTTTATTATAGCCGTAAGAGTTTGAAATACTTGGCACATTCACAAAACGCCTGGCTGAGTGGGAGGTCTCATGTTGCTTGACTCACAGATGCACTTCGTATACACTCTTATGAAAGAGGAGGGCGCTTAATGCTACCTAGTGTTTTCGGGTTTGAGCAACGGTGTGAAGTTACCCTCCCCACAGGGCTTGCCCTCCAACCAAAAGTCCATTCAATTTTGCAAATGAAACCACAGGCATCGATGTCACACACGGTTATGCTCGTTCAGTTCCGTTGCTTTGTAATCTCTTGACAGCAGAAGAAACCTGCCCCCCCCTTCCCTTGACACCCTCCATAACAGCCGGCTCCTGTCACTTGCAGGGCCCAGGATGATAAGTGTAAGACATGTTGGACTCGAGGCAGCACTAGGGTGAGGTGTAGGAGGGAACAATTTTTATCTAAAAAATTTTTTTTAATGTTTATTTATTTTTGAGAGACGCATAGACAGAGACAGAGTGTGAGTGGAGGAGGGGGAGAGAGAGAGGGAGACCCAGAATCTGAAGCAGGCTCCAGGCTCTGAGCTTTCAGCACAGAGCCGGACGTGGGGCTCAAACTCCCGAACCACAAGTTCATGACCTCAGTTGAAGTCAAACACTTAACTGACTGAACCACCCAGGTGCCCCGAGAGGCAACAGGTTTTAAAAAGACAAGATCAGTAACAGTGCAGTATTGAGCCATGCTGGAGCTTGATGCAAAAGGAAAAATCAGTAATACTGATCCTATCTTTATTAAAATTTTAGATATTTTGTTTGTTGCAGACTTCTTGCATTAATTTTCACTTTTTAACATACTGCATTAAATTTTTATTGATCTTGCTTATTGAGTTTTTGGCGCCCCCTAAATTTTGCAGATGTGGCAGTGTCTCCCCAGAGGGTATGTCACCCTGTGCCCCCTTGGGCCTGGGGATGCATACATGTGGGCACCATCCACCCTTGCTGCAGATTGGAGAAGAAGACTGTTCAGGCCCCCAAAGTGGGCCCCAAGCTATAAGGACAGAGAATTCCAGGGTCTTGATGATGGGAAGTTGGGCCATGGATGACAGGTGGGTGCCTGTCCTTAGGTCCATGGTTTCCTTGCCCTTGAAGAAGAGAGTGGTTGGAGGAGGGCCAAAGGAACCCTCTGAAGAGAAGTTCTCAGCCTCAGAGTCTCTTAGAGGGCTTGGGAAGGTGTAGATCACTCAGACTCTCGATTCGGCAGCTCTGAGGTGGGGCCCCAAAGTCTCCATTTCTAGTGTGCTCCTCTGTGCTGCTGCTGGCGGATCAAGGAGCAGGAGTCTAGGGGAGGGGTCCCCTTCCCCAGGTCCAAGAAGATACTTGATAGGTTTCTGTGGGTGGGCATTTGGAGGGGCTGAGCATTCCTTCCCAGACTTGTCTTTAGATCTTTGTCAAGCAGCATATCCAGAATGTACCCTTCAAGGGAAAAGATGGCATACTTTTCTGCCTTCCTGGCCAATCTTCTCTTTGTCACTGTTATTAATGGAGATGTCCCCAGGATGCTGGGCATTGCTTTAGAGTGAATCATTGCTATAGATTTTTTTCCCCTGTAAATTTCTTGCATGATATATGGAAATGAGAGCTACAGTGGCTGATGTTAAGTAGTGCTCTTAAGTACCTCTAGATTTGTTTTTAAGTTTGTGTTTTAAAATAACACATTAGTTTTAAAAGTACATAATAAAACTTTTAGATCATGTTTTTACATCTAAATCAGAAAAATGTAAGTGTTTCATAAACCCTCCACCTGATGACCCTAATGGATGGCAATAATACCTACTGCAAGTACAAAAGAAAGTAAAAGCCATCTTTCCATCCTTCCCTCTATACCTCAGCCCCTTTCTCCAGTATTCATATTTTTGTGATTGTATTTCAGAAAAAAATTTTATTCTAAGGAAGATTATCTATCTAATTATTTTTATACAAGACTAGCATATATAAACACTGTTAGACACCTTGCCTCTTAACTTAGTAATTTATCTCGGACACATTGCCATCAGCACATAACAGATTTACCTTAACCCTGTTAAACGGCCCATAGGATTTGTCACTGGGTGTCCCAGTGTTTATGTAGTCAGCCCTCCAATGAAGCACTACTTGGTTCCCGGTTTTTGCTACACGAACAAATCTGTAGTGAGTATCTTTGTCCATATAGCTTGAAAACCATCTAGGAGTCCAGCCATAGGCCCAATATCTTGCGGCAGGGTTGTTGGACAAAGAGTGTGTATACTTTTAGGTTGGAAGGCAAGCATCGTATTCCCCCCCAAAAAAGTTTACCCAATCAACCATGATGAGTTTGCCTGTTTCTCCAGCATTCTTGCCCACAAAGGATAACATGGAAGTAAAAAGAAAAAAAGTTCTGTTATTGCAATAGCAATAGTATTAGTAGAAACAAACTTCATAAATATACAATATCTATGTAAAGAAAACTTTAATAAGGGCCCAAAAGACCCCAAAGAAGTCTTGAACAAACAAAAATTATGCCTTGTTCTTGGATGGGAACTTGTAATATGATGAAAATATCCATTATCCTTCAGTTAAGCTATAATTTGAACATGACCCAATAATAATATCACTAGGAGGGGGTTTTTTTGTTTGTTTTTGAAAGGAAGATTTGATGAGCTGATTTAAAAGATGATTTGGGGGGGAAAATAACAGACAAGAAGATTCAGAAACTAAACAGGAAGATAAGAAGTTTCAAGAAACAGCCTGACCAGATATTAAAACATAACATTAAACTAAAATGGTTAAAATAGATAAATGGATCACAATCATTAACTTAAATATACTCAGGAATATAATATATGATAAATGTGGCATCTAAGAAAAATGGATAAACCTGGGGAGGTGGAATGTTGAATTCATACTGCATAAATTCCAAACTAGATCAAAGATTCATATCCAAAAAATGAAATATATAGTAGCTGGAGAATTATTTTAAAATCCCAGATCTCTGTGCTCTGATACAAAACTCAGAAGTCATTGAAGACAGGATTGAGAAATTCAGCTTCATAAAAAAAAAAAAAATTCTTCATGGCAAACCCACTTTATGCAAAGCCAAAAGACAGACAATAAATTGGGGAGCAATATTTGCAATTGGTATCACAAATAAGAACTAAATTTCCTAATATATAAAGAGTTTCTACAGACCTGTAAAAAAAAGAACCAATAACCCAGTCGAAAACTAGGGCAAAGTTTACAGGTAACAGAAAAGGCAACACAGATAGTATTTAAACGTGACATGTTCAGTAAAAAAAAAAAAAAAAAATGAAATACAAGTTACATAATAAGAGAAATACAGATTACCACCACAGGGATCGCTTTTTCACTATGAGATTTTTCCAGGGCATGGAAAAAGAAATACCTTTGTACATCACTGGTGAGTGAGTAAATCCATGTTACTCTGTGGAAGAAATCTGGCAATATCTGAGAAAATTACAATAGCTTATCTTTGGTCCAGCAAATTCCTAGGTATGGAATTCCTAGGTATAATGATGTATTATACATGCACACATGTGAAATTACGTAGGAGTGATATTTTCATCAGCATCACTTATAAAAGCAAAAGTTTGAATAATCTATGGCACATCATGTAAAGGGACACTGTTCATCTGTAAGGGAAGTGAGGAAGAGTTCTGTGTGCTGCTACTGAATGGTTTCTAAGCAAAGTATACTGACACTTGATGAAAATTAATAAAAGACCAGATGTGTAACACTTTGCTACCATTTGGATCAAAAGAGGAGACATACAGGCTTTTTTTTTAACTTGTGTATGAATTCAGCAATTATTAACCTATATACAAACAATGGATAATACTGATTGCCTTTAGGGAGAAAACCTGAAGGGGGACAGGGCTGGGATGTATACTTCTAATTGTGCATATGCTTACAGCTTTTGATTTTTGAATCTTATCTGTCCTTCTCAAAAAATTGTTTTAAATCCAAATCTTAAAATAATTCAATAGGTGAAAAATACTTGTTTTGATATTCATAGTTCTAATGTTGAGTTAATGTGAGTGTTTTTTAAATATTGACTAGCTTTCTGTGTTTTTTAGGCAATTGCCTGTTCATATTTTTTCCTTTTTCCTCCCTTCCTTTCTTTCCTTCCTTCCTTGCTTCCTTCTTCCCCCCCACCCCTCTCTCTCTCTCTTTCTTTCTCTCTTTCTTTCTTTCAGTGGTTTCTTGACAAATTAAAGAAATTACCCCTTTATCTTATATGTGACAAATTTTATTCTAGTTTGTCTTCTCACTTCGTTAATGCTGCTTTTTACCTCCCAGAAATTTTATATTTCCATGCAGTTTCATTTTTTCCTCCTCCTCCTTCTCTTTCTTTTCTTTTTTCTTTTTTCTTTTCTTCTCCTCCTCTTCCTCCTCCTCCTCCTCCTCCTCCTCCTCCCTCCTCCTCCCCCTCCTCCTCCTCCTCCTCCTCCCTCCTCCTCCCTCCTCCCTCCTCATCTGACTTTCGCTTAGGTCATGATCTCGTGGTTCATGGGTTCGAGCCCTATGTCGGGCTCTGTGCTGACTGCCAGCTCAGAGGCTGGAGCCTATTTCAGAGTCTGTATCTCCCTCTCTCTGACCCTCCCCTGCTCACGCTGTCTTTCTCTCTCTCCCCTAGAAATTAAAAAAAAAAAAAAAAAAAAAGACATTCAGTTAGCAATACCTTGGGAAGAGTTGGAAAATAATCTGCGTTAAGTTCTCTTTGAAGGCAGTAGTTAAGACAGGAATAAACTGTTCCTAGCAAGAGGTGACCCAGGGGTCTGCAAGGGCAAGGGGAGAGGGACTTGGGTGGGGGAGGGCGGGCAGCTTTGCTGGGTCCCCAATGACCCTCTCCTCTCTCCACCTGCAGCGGAGCTCCCGCGGTCCTCGGCGGTGAGGCTGGCCTCCCTGCACGACCTGCCTGCCCAGCTCCTGGAACTGTATCAGCAAGGTTTCTCACTGGTGGCCCTGCACCCCTTCGTGCAGCCGACCCACGAGCGGGAGAAAACACCCCTTGAGCACATCTTCAGGGCCATCCTGATCAAGAAAACTGAGAGGTAAGTCCTCTGAGAGTCAGTGGTTAGCTCAGCATTACGAGGCTGATGTGTGTTGAATGGAGGAGGGAAAGTGAAAAGACGAGGGGTGGAGACTATATTTGAAATTTGCATGGGGTTCTCAGGGCCTCCGCTGTCTGACAGGTAAGGTAAAGTGTTAGACAATCAGAGAGGAGTTTCATAGTGTCCTGTGACTGTCCACACCCGACTGCATGAGTAGAGAGTTCATGTCACCTCCTGTCCCTCCTTTAATTTATCGGATTACACTCCACTAGAAAAATGCCTCCTCTGGGGCGCCTGGGTGGCTCAGTCGGTTAA
The DNA here is from genome assembly GCA_017311185.1 of Proteles cristata cristata. NCBI lineage: Eukaryota > Metazoa > Chordata > Mammalia > Carnivora > Hyaenidae > Proteles > Proteles cristata. Next base: position 1,136,371 of record JAESUZ010003188.1, read on the forward strand.
GCGTCCGACTTCAGCTCAGGTCATGATTTCATGGTCCATGGGTTCGAGCCCCACATTGAGCTCTGTGCTGACAGCTCAGAGCCTGGCGCCTGTTTCAGATTCTGTGTCTCCCTCTCTCTCTGCCCTTCCCCAGCTTGGGCTCTGTCTCTCTCTGTCTCAAAAATAAATAAACGTTAAAAAATTTTTTTTAAAAAGAAAAATGCCTCCTCTGAAGAGCTGTACTACCAGAGCGATGCAGCTGGTAAAAACATCCTACTGTTAATCTCAAACATGTGGCTACAAAGCACAGTATTTTTTTTCTAAAAGTTTATTTACTTATAGGGGCTCCTGGGGGGTTGTCTATTCAGTGTCTGACTATTGGTTTTGGCTCAGGTCATGATCTCATGGTTTGTGAATTCCAGCCCCACATCAGGCTCTGTGCTAATAGTGTGGAGCCTGCTTCAGATCCTCTCTCTCTCCCTCTCTCTCTGCTTCTCCCCTGCTTAGTCTCTCTGTCTCTCTCTCAAAAATAAATTAGTTAAAAAAAAAAATAAAGTTTATTTAAATATTTATTTATTTATTTTGAGAGGCAGAGACAGCATGAGTGGGGGAGGGGCAGAGAGAGAGAGACAGACAGAGAGAGAGAGAGAGAGAGGGAGAATCCCAAGCAGGCTCCATGCTGTCAGCACAGAGCCTGTCTCAGGGCTCAAACCATGAAGCCACAAGATCACGAGATCACGACCTGAACTGAAACCAACTGAGCCACCCAGGTGCCCCAACACTATTTTTTTAAGGCTCTATACAAACTTCCTATCTTCCTCCAAACTGTAGAGATATTGGATATTTTAAACTTACCGTAAGTTCTGTCAGTCACTAGGGAGGAAAAACAAAACCCCCTTGAATCAGCTGTTATGATTAACTTGGTCTTCATTTTGATTTTCAAGGCTTTGAGGCTGTTTTTCAGTATGGCTTACCCAGCTGAATACTTATTCTTATATCTTTATTGGATCTAATTAAGCAAAGAGAGGTTGAGGTTGGTTTCTCAGAAGGAGCAGTATTGATTTAAGTGACTTTTTTTTTCTAAACAACAAAGGTGAGATAGTAAACATGCTGTTTCTATGCTTCATTTTGAAAGAAAGCCTGGTAAGAGGAATCAGACCTGTCCTTCAGCCAACTGTCCTGGGAGGAATGACAACATGTGCTATAGTTTAAAAAGAGAGAGTGCAGAGTGAGCTCACCAAGGCCAGCTGGGAGGTGGAGAGCTGAGGGACTCAGATGGGCTCCTCCTTCCTGGTCAGCAGAGGCCATTTCTTCATGGCTAATCAAGTTCCGGGCTCTTAGTCGGAGTCAACATGCATGAGAACTTGAAGTGAGAGACGGCGGACACGTTTGATGTCCAGAATTACCATGGTTTTTGTAGAGTAAAGCATTTCTCAAGTCTATCTTTTTTGAATATTGGTTTCTTGATGTCACTTTGCTGTATACCCGGGCCAATCACAAGAGGGAATTGTTCTGAGAGCCGTAGTGGTTTTATGTTCGACCAATTCATAGGACATGCCTGATTATTATAGGTCCCTATTATAGGTCCCTGGTATTTAGTGCTCCCCATATTTCATTCTCATAAGCAGCCTTTGGAATAGATAGTTTTTATTTCCATTTTAAAGTAAGGAAGCTGAGGCCCAGGCATTGACTTCCTTGTCAAGGTCGCATAAATGTCAGCAAGCAGAGCTCTGACTGGTCCCAGGCTGACTCCCAGACCTGAACCCTGATGGGAGGTACCTGAGGTGTCCCTGGCACCCAGGATTCCTGTGGACAGCCTCTTTGTGAAAAAAGTGGGGAAGATACCTTTGATTTTTAGGTGAGGTAGTAATTTTGTTATTCGACCTTCCTCCATTTTACCACTCAATAATCTCAAAGAAGTCAGAATTTCAGAAAGGAAACAAAATAAAATCAACCCACCCATGTACCTTCCAGGTTACATAATGGATTCACACATACACAAGGTTTCTGTTCCTTACATCATGTCACTGGCCTTGATGTTTGGAGGGGAAAGTCCGTTTTGGTTGGGTCACAAGAGCATCCCTCTTGTATAATTCCACTGTAAGCAATTTGCCATGAAGTCAGCACATCGTAAATGATTTAGACTCTAAATGTGAAGATATGCTTTCTTTTCCTGCTACGGAGTAGCACCTCTCAAACTTTGATGTGCCTTCTGTGAATCTCCAGGAATATTGTTCAAGTGCAGGTCTGGGGGTAGGCCTGGGACTCTGTATTTCTTCTTCTTTTATTTTTTAAATGTTTATTTTTGAGAGCGTGAGCCAGGGAGGGACAGAGAGAGGGAGACACAGAATCTGAAGCAGGCCCCAGGCTCTGAGCTGTCAGCACAGAGCCTGACAGGGGGCTCAAACTCACAAACCATGAGATCATGACCTAAGCCAAAGTCGAACTCTTAACCGACTGAGCCACCCAGGTGCCCCTAACTGTGTTTCTAACACATTCCTAGATGATCCCAATGCTGCTGGTCCATGGATCACACTTAGCATAGCAAGGGTTAGAGGACCTGACTAATTCTTGCCCAACTCCATGCCTGACACTCATGTGCACTCCGGGGGATTGCCCCTTCCCTGCCAGGGAGAGTTTTGAGTCCCAGGAAAGATGAGAAGGAACATGCTAGTGGTTGGAGAGCCTGTACTCTATGCTGCACCTGCTATTAAGTGCTATAGCTTCATGGGCACATTCGTAGATTTTTCTGATACTAAATGATTTGCAAGGCCTGAACTAACTCTCAATTATCTGATCAGATGAGGTGGGTGAGAGAGCTCCCCTTAAAGATGAAGAACCCTCACTTTAGGGAATAGTCCATTATCAGCCAGTGGTAGAGCTGAAGTGTTTGACTGGTTTTTTTTTTTTTTTACTTCCACTGAGGACAGTCCCTGAGCTAATGAACTTACTTTCCAGAAAAGGAAAATGGGTCAAGCTATTAAGAAGAATGAGACACAGGTGTGCATGAGGGTTTTTAAGTAAGAGAAGATGGCATTCTCCTTAGGTTTGAGTTCGCTCTGGTCTACAGTGCCTGGACCACCTGCCTGGATGACTTTAAGGAACATTCCAGGTTCTTAATAAGCAGATTCAGAGAAAGAAATTCCTTGGATAACTGTGCGGTATCTTTGAAGCTACTCCCATCTGCACCCCATCGTGTTTGTTTGTTTGTTTGTTTGTTTTAAAGGAAATTGCTAACGCCATGGTAATGAGAATAGTAACCTGCCATTCTCTTGGCAAAAATGACAGAGAATTTCCCCCACGTCCATTCCCCATTAGTGTTGGGTGGGAGGAGTGGGAATGAGAAGCAGAATCATTATAGGATATCATTTTAAAGGACAGGCATTTTCTCATAGCAAACACAAGAACCATGTGTATTTGCATCCTGAGAAAAGACCCCACACTATTAAAAGCAAACAAATGGAGGTGCCTGGGTAGCCACTGGCTAAGTGTCCCCTAGACTCCTGATTTCGCCTCAGGTGATGATCTCTCGTTTAGTGAGACTGAACTCCGCTCAGGCTCTACTGACAGCCTAGGGCCTGCTAGGGATTCCCTGTCTCCCTCTCTCTCTGCCCCTCCCCCCCTTGTGCTATAAACAAACGAACAAAAACCAATGGCGCTTTTCCTGTATCAGTAGGGAGTTTATGTAGCAGAAATGAAACAAAGGAAGTACATGATTAATCTTTAATAAAGACCGTGAAAATTATATTTTCACAAAGTCTGCCAAAGTTCTGACACCTACAGACACTGTTAACTGAAATGATTTAGCTCTCAAAGAGGAAGTAAATCCTGGTTAATATTTTCTAAGTGAACCATCCTGAAAGAGCTATAGGTAAACTTCTTAGAATACCATCAGTCCAGATCAAGTTCATTTGCAAGAATTACCAGGAGATGACAACTTGAAACTTGGATATGAATCTTAATATGTATGAAAGGTGAACATTATGTTTTTAAAAAATAACTGGCCTTTGGGATCTGCAGCAAGACCAAGGCAAAGAGCAGACCCATGCAAGCTTGCACTCGCTCGCTCGCTCACTCCTCCATTCATTGGCAAACACTTACTGAATTTGTATTCTTTGTGAGGTTTTTTCCTAGGAGCTCTACTTGGTGGGGAGGTAGAGGGTGCACAGTTCAAGTGGACATGGAGCTTACCTTCCAGATACCTGCGATTTAACTGAGAAAATAGGGGGCACCTACATGGCTCAGTCAGTTGAGTGTCCAACGCTTGGTTTCAGCTCAGGTCATGATCTCATAGTCTGTGAGTTCAAGCCCCACATCAGGCTTTGTGCTGACAGCACAGGACCTGCTTGGGATTCTCTCCCTCTCTCCCTCTCTCTCTCTCTCTCTGCCTCCCCCAAAATAAACAAATACATTTAAAAAACAACTGAGAAAATATGGCATGCACCTTATGCCATGGGAGTTTGGAAAAAGGAGAAGTCACCTGCTGGAAAGGAAACCAAGGAAGTGTTTCTGGAGGAAGGAACTTTTATCTTGGTCCTGAGTTCTTTGGGACAAAAATAAGAGTAACGGGCAAGAGGTAGAAGGAGGATATTTAAATCTTATAATGAAATGTTTTCTCATGGAGTTTCCATAATTTGAGAGCATCATTGACAGTCTAACTGGATTATTAACGAGTCTTTCCAAAGGCTCAGTGCAGTAGTATTCCACTGAGCCCTGTACATTTTGACAAACTTTTACTTAAATCCATGGAAAATTACCTGCCCTTTTTTCTTGAAAATTCGGATAACTGCAATTTCATTGTAAGATGTCAAGCCAACCCACACACCTAAGTACAAATTGTTCTTGACCCTATGTGTGTTGAATTTACTTTGAAAACCGACTCAAGAATGAATAGCTGAATATGAAATATTTAATGAATAAGTAAAATATAAGAAATAAGTATGAATATGAAATATTTAATGAATAAGTTAAATATAAGAAAGAGAATTTGTACTTCTTTCTCGAAGCTCTTTCTTTGGAACACTTTGTGATTTTTAACGGACGGTACAGTTAGTGCAGTTTCATTCACTCTGAATTCTAAGTGCAGTTAAGTTGTCCTTCATTTTGGGGGGGGGCAGCTTTCCTTAGAATGAGTTGCCAAAGACCTCAAAACTTGCTAGCTAAGAGAAGTCACTTATTAAAATGTCACTTCTGGTATTTCGTGAGTGTGGGTTTAATTCTAGGCCGTTTTATGGTTGTAGACATGAGTACAAAAACACATTGTGCGGCTCCATTTTTCAGCGGCTGAATTGTCATTGTTCACACGTAGAGCCAGGATTGAAGCCATTTGGGTCCAGGTCCCCTGGGATCTTGCCTCATATAGTACAGAGGACCACAACATTGGTGAACTCTGTCCACATCCATCAGGTGCCCTTGGCCTAGGTGAGGGGCTGGGGCTCTCAGAGGAGGCACTGCTAATGCAAGGGTGGGATTCGGAAACCCTTGTGGAAGGTGGAAAATGCATATAATGAAAACTGCCCTTAGGAAAAAAGCAAAACAAAAAAAAAAACCCTACCTCTGAAAATCTCTCTCAGCCCATGAAGTAGTCCTGGAGCATTTCTCTACCTGATCCATGCGTGTTTCCCTGCAGGACTAGAGTAGATGGGTGTTTCCTACAGGGAACCTCATGGGGAAGGAAGTTGGCTCGGTGTACAGGGAGCCTTCCTTAGAATCACACCTGGGGGCAGGGTGGTGAGGTGCTTGCACCTGCGGAGCCTGAGCCGTTTGTGGGAACTGAGGTGGAGGGAACAGGGTCTCCCCTCTTCCTGGCTCCCGTCCATTCGGGGACGCATCTGCCTGCTGAGTGGAACAACCGGGGCCGTTTTAAGTGGTAAAGGGGCCTCTCCTTCAGTTAGATTTCTCTGAGATAAACATGTGTGATAGTAGCGTCACTATGCAAAGATGACTCTAAAGGGCTCTCAAGAAACTTCTCTTCTGGCCTGGAGGTTGTCAGATATATATCCAAATTACGTGACTGTCCACCTGAATCAGTAGGTCTTGGTTTTCACCTCTCACCCGAAATTTATTACTTGGGGTGCTTTAGAAAAGGAGGCTCCGTGCCTCCCATTTGCTCTGGGTCTGGAATGATGGGTGGATTTTTAAATTGTTTTTGTTTGTTTATTTTTGAGAGAGAGGCAGAGTGTGAGTGGGGGAGGGGCAGAGAGAGAGGGAGACACAGAATCCGAAGCAGGCCCCAGGCTCTGTCAGCTGTCAGCACAGAGCTCGACGCGGGACTCAAACTCACAAACTGTGAGATCAGGACCCGAGCCAAAGTCGGACGCTTAACCGACTGAGCCACCCAGGCGTCCTGATGGATGGATTTGAACAGGGGAACAAGTGGTGAGGAGGGCCTCCCAGGCAGGGGAGAGCCCAGAAAATCAGACCACTGATGGTAAGGGGTGAGCGGAGCACAGGTCAGAGGGAAGCAGGGAGAAGAGACGTGAGACCATGATCGGGAGACCTCCTAGATGGGCTGGGTAAGAAGTTTGAATCTACCCTGAGGTCCGTGGGGAACCATTGTGATAGTTTTGTTTTGTTTTGTTTTGTAGGAACAACCCTTAAAGTAGTGCTGAGTTTTCAAAATGTAAGAGGGGAAGAAAAAAAAAAAAACTAAGGCAAAAGAAAAAAAACTAAGAAGGGAAGAAAATGGAAGCTGAGAAAACAGGGTCATTTAGGGAGGGAGCCGGTCAGTAATTGAAGTAGGCCGAGATGGATGGGAGATGTGTCTGATGGGAGGAAATAGTGGATTTAACATTTAGCCGGAAAGGGACAGTATGGGTAGAGGAAGAAGTGACATATGAGTGCAGTTTTGACTCTGAGTGACCGGGAGAGGTAACTGGAGGAGGGGGGGTGGGGACGGAGAAGGGCTGTGTCTTCGTGGGGTTTCCAGAAGCAGATCCTGAGAGGATCAAGGAAGTGTTCCCAGGGAGCCTCAGTTGGGAGTGGAGACGCAGGACAGGGAAGGAAAGGAAGGCGGCGAGAGTGCAGCGTCAGCCTTGGGCTGATTCAGCAGGAAGTAGCATGTCCACCTTGAGGCTGGGGAACCGGCTTCCATACGCCGCACCGAGGAGCCCTTCACCACGAGCCACCCCAGACGCTTCCAGATCCAGGGCACATCCCGGCAAGGCAGTCGCAATAGCCGAGGAAGACCTTGAAGTGTGCAGATCCTGGGGGGGACATACAGAACCAAGAGGGATTTTGGAGGGCATCTGGGTGGCGTGTGGGCAGTGACCACGGCAGAAGGAATGTGAACGGCATCCGTTTGGTTGCGTTGCATTTGCGGGCAGTTGGCAGGATGTCCACTGGCAGGTGTGTGCTGGGCCGTCGGGAGCCAGGAGAGAAGTCGGAGCTCAGTGAGGTCATGGGAGGCTGTGTGCGGCCGTGGGAAGTCCCTGAGGACAGGCCCACTCCTGTGCTGCTGACTGAGCCCCGCCGGTTGTGGTCCTCATTCCCTATACCAGATGCCTCTGGTAATTCTTAGAAGAGACGCGGTGGCTTGCTGAAAGCCGTGCTAAGTGAGCTGCTCTGTTCCAAATTGACCATATGCTTGGAGTCTGAGAAGTTTTGCCTCTCAGACCACATCAGCAAGCTGTGCTCCCAAGTACTTACGAGCAGCCCAGATTGTTGGCTGAGTCAGCTCTGGCCGCCCAGTGTCAAGTGATGCAGTGAGAGACGACACTTTTGGCTTTTGGGTGTTTTATTTCCAGAAAAGCAAATATCAGAAAGTGTCCAGCCTTTACCCCTTATTCCTTTTTTAGGGCTAAGAATCTGAAATCCTGAAGACTGACTTTTTTTTTTCTTCTAAGATAGGGCAGGGCTTGCAAACTGCGATGCCTCCAGAGGCCGGGATCTTGGGTGGGGGCTCGTGGGTATCAGAGAGCCAGGGCCTTACTCTGCCCTGTTGGTGCCATGTGTCACCAGATCTTGTCCCTTTCCTCGAGAGAAGCCAGAAATCTGGATTTTTATGTGAAGACTTTTCTTTCAAGATTGCTGCTGGATGCCTGGGTGGCTCAGTAGTTTAAGCGTCCAACTTTGGCTCAGGTCATAATCTCATGATTCATGGGTTCGAGCCCCGTGTTGAGCTCTGTGCTGACAGCTAGCTCAGAGCCTGGAGCCTGTTTCAGATTCTGTATCTCCTTCTCTCTCTGGCCCTCCCCTGTTCACGCTGTCTCCCTCTCTCTCTCTCTCTCTCTCTCTCTCTCTCTCAGGAATAAATTTAAAAAGTTAACAAAAAATAAAAAAAAGATTGCCTCGCTTTTTCAAAATACAGGCATACCTTGCTTTACTGCACTTCTCAGATACTGCATTTTTTTTTTTTAACAAATTGAAGGTTTGTGGCAGTCTTGTGTCAAGACTTAAGTCTGTCAGCGCCATTTTTCCCACAGCTGCTCACTTCATGTTTCTGTGTCACAGTTTGGTATTTCTTACAGTGTTTCTGACTTTTTCATTATTATTATATTTGTTATCATAGACTGTGGTCAGTGATCTCTGATGTTACTATTGTGACTGTTTTGGAGCACCACAAAACACACTCATATGATAAGACAGTGAGCTTAATAGATCAGTGTGTGTGCTGCCCCACCAAACACCCATCCCCCATCTCTGTCCCTCTCCTGGGTACCCCCCCATTCCTGGAGACACAGCAATATGGAAATCAGGCAAATTAAGAACTCTGCAATGGCCTCTAAGTGTTCATGTGAAAGGAAGAGGTGCACGTCTCTCACTCTAAATCAAAAACTAGAAAGGATGAAGCTGAGTGAGGAAACCATGTTGAAAGCCAACATAGACTAAAAACTAGACCTCTTGCAGTACGCAGTTAGCCAAGCTGTGAATGCAAAGGAAAGTTCCTGAAGGAAATTAGAAGTGCTGGTCCAGGGAACACATGAATGATGAGAAAGAGAAACCACTTCATTGCTGATGAGGAGAAAGTTTCAGTGGTCTGGGGAGAATCAACCCAGCCACAACATTCCCTCAAGGCAACATCTAGTCCAGAGCAAGGCCCTGGCTCTCTTCAATGCTCTGAGGGCTGAGGGGTGAGGAAGCTGCTGAGGGGTGAGGAAGCTGCAGAGGAAAAGTTTGAAGCCAGCAAAAGTTGGCTCCTGAGGTTTAAGGACAGGAGCCATCTCTGTAATATAGAAGTGCAAGGTGAAGCAGCAGGTGCCAATGGAGAAGCTACAGCAAGGGACCCAGAAGATGTAACTGAGACAATGAATGAAGGTAACCACACTAAACAGATTTTCAGTAGATGAAACAACCTTCTATTAGAAGAAGATGCCAATTAGGATTTTCATAGCTAGGAAGAAGTCATTGCCTGGCTTCCAAGCTTCAGAGGACAGACTGACTCTCTTGTTAGGAGCTAATATACCCAGTGACTTTAAGTTGAGGCCAGTGCTTATTGGCCATTCTGAAAATCCTAGGGACCTTAAGAACTATGCTAAATCTATTCTGTCTGTGCTCCGTACATGGAACAGCAAAGCCTGGATGACAGTGCATCTGTTTACAACATGGTTTACTGAATATTTTAAGCCCACTACTGAGACCCACTGCTCAGGAAAAAAGATTCCTTCTAAAATATTACTGCTCATTGATAATTCACCTGCTCATTCAAAACCTCTGATGGAGATGTACAATGAGATTAATGTGTCTGTGCCCGCTAACACAGCATCCGTTCTGCAGCCCATGGATCAAGGAGTAAGTTCAACTTTCTTATTGTTTAACAAATATGTTTTTTAAGGCTCTAGCTGCCATTGATGGATCTGGGTGAAGCCAACTGAAAACATAATGAAAAGTATTCACCATTCTAGATGCCCTTAAGAGCATTCATGATTCATGGAAACAGATCAGAATATCAACATTAACAGGAATTTGGAAGAAGTAGATTCCAGCACTCATGGATGACTTTGAGGGGCTCCAGACTTCAGTGGGGGAGGTCACTGCAGATGTGGAAACAACAAGAGAATTAGAATTAGAAGTGGAGTCTAAAACGGTGACTAAATGCCTGTGATCTCAGGATAAAACTAACGGACGAGGGCTTGCTTCTAATGGATGAGCAAGGAAAGTGGTTTCTTGAGATGGAATCTTTTCCTGGTACAGATAGATGCTGGGAAGACTGTTGAAGTAACAACAAAGGATTTGGAATATCATATCAACTTAGTTGATAAAGCAGCAGCAGGGTTCAAGAGGATTGATTCCGATTTGAAAAAGTTCTGTGGGTAAAATACCATCACACAGCATCACATGCTACAGAAAAATCATTTGTTGAAGAACAAGTCAATGAATGGGATAAGTGTCACTGTTACCTTATTTTAAGAAATTGCCACTGTCACCCTAACTTTCAACAGTCACCACCCTGGTCAGTCAGCAGCCATCAACATGGAGTCAGGACAAGCAAAAAGATTAGGACTAAATGAAAGCTCAGATGATGGTTAGCATATTTTTAATTAAGGTACTTTGTGTTTTTAGACATAGTGATATTGTACACTTAATGAATTATAATATAGTGTAAGCATAACTTTGCTATATACTAGGACACCAAAAAATTCATTGGATTTGCTTTCTTGCACGAGTTACTTTATTGCAGTGGTCTGAAACTGAATCTGCAGTATCTCCAAGGTATGCTTATGACATTGTGAAGCCCTAACCCGTCCCACTGGCTACCATCTTACAAGCTTTCAGATTTCTGTAGGACACTTCCTTCGGTGGAGTTAATCACTCACCCTTTGAGCTGCCTAGGCTTTCTTTCACACCCAGCAATCATCAGACTCCTCAGACCCTCTTGTTACTGTTTTTGAATGTCCGCCCACCTCCTCTCCCCCTTGCTAAATCTTCTTTCATCTTTAGATTCCCATTACTTAGAGTGCCAGGTGGTGAGTAGGTGTTGCTCAATAGAATTTTCCTGAATTGACTGGAATAAAACTATGCCCTTGAATTTTGCTACCAGCACTCCCTAAAAGACCATAAATTTGCTGCAAAATGAATCTGTCTTTGGTTTACATATTACCGTACCAAAAGTGCATCTTGATAATGCAGCCACCCAGCATGGGCCCCAAGTAATGGAACACATTGACTCTCTGTCTCTATCACACACACACACACACACACACACACACACACACCCTTTCATTGCCCAAATTAAAGTGATTTGCCACAAGAGAATATGTATATTATTTTTTGTTCCTTTTTTTTTTTTCTTTTTAAAAACATCGGAAGGATGGCCTTCAAAGGAAAGGAAATCTTTATGGACCCTAAGTGGAGTACAAGTGTATTACATTGCCTTTTTTAAAAAATATAGCCCACAAGATAATATGAGCATTTTCTCTGGCATTTGAAAAGGGCAAAATTGGGAAAGTACGAAATTATACTGGAACTAAAAAGAAAGTTCTCTTAAAAATTATAATCGAAAGTGTCCTCCTTAAGTGGCCTTATGTCTCTTCGTGTCTAATTTCTACCAATTACTTTGACTCTTGGGAGAATTACAGGGTTTCTAGAAAGAGGTTTCATAATTAAACGAAATACACAGAGGGTGGTAGCCTACGGGGGTGTGCCCTAGAAAATGCTCCCACACGAGGCTGAGGTTCAGCCCTAGAGCGTTCTGATTGTTGGAATCACACGTGGGGAAGAAAAGTAACGCTGGGCTTAGCGGTGATTGACATGTGTTACTGTGGTAGAGAAACCACAGCAGCTGGTTTATTCCCTGACAGCAGAAATCGAGGAAGGTGAATTCAAAGTTCTTTTCTTAAATCAGAGCAGGGAATACGAAGGTGTTTGTTTAGCATGGAGGTCGTTATTTTAGATTCAGATATAGAAAGGGCCCCCACTCTGTGCTCGCAGCTTCCCCTCATTGTTGGAGTGGTATCAGCCCTCATCAGTTTTCTCGAGCTTCCTGAGGTGTTTGGAGGACTTGATTAGCTCTCCTGGGCTGCCACCATACCCCCCAAGGAGCTGTCCAGCATCACTGAAGACTACCTTAATTTATTCCTCCTATTTCCCAGTCTCACTCTGGAGTGACACCCTTCTCTGGTGTGTTGAAGTATCAGGATTCACTGTTAATTATTGTGTTTGCACTTTCCAATCTAATATGCTGGTGTAAAGCCACATTCTCTTGGGGGAAGAGAGTTTTTTTCTATCCACACCCCTAATGGCTTGCCTAGTTACTCTTATTCTCCACCTCCAAAGTGTCGGCCTTTGTCCCAGTGGAGAGAACAAGGGAGACAGACGTGCCTTCAGTGAGAACTTGTTTCTCCCGCCAGCCCCCACCCCCATTTTATAGCTGTCCTTGATTGCGTATGTCATTTCCCATGTTTTATTTTTTATTTATTTATTTTTGTCTCCTCTGAGAGAATTAGCATACTAGTGATTTCTAGTCGTTCCCCAGTAGTTTAGAATGGCAGAGAGTAGCAAATAGGTACCCAAAAAACAGAAACACGAGCACTAAATTTCTTTGAAATTTCCTGTTGATCTAAAGCTTATGCAAATACAAAAGTACAATAAAATGACTTTGTTTTAAAATCAAATAAATAAAGGCCCCCCTCTCCCCCCACGGTACACACAGTCTTTCAACAACAATGGAAGATTTATTCTGTGGCATTACAGGTGGGCTATAGGGATAGTTACACACTATTTTGCTGGCCTTGTGCACACAGTGTAAGTAATTGAGTTGCAGATAATTTTTATTGAAGTGTTAGATTTTTATATGCCTATTGCATATTAAATTTAGGGACTCATATTGTCTTACTTTAAATATTCCTGGCAGTCTTTTTTGTCTTTTCTCTTTGTCAGACTTAAATTAGTTTGTGTGTGTTTTTCAAGCTGAGAAAGACGCCAGTGTTGCGTCTTGGAAAAGACTAGTACTAACTTAATTTTACATTTTTAGCTATGAATGCAGCATCAGGTGAGAAGTAACTGTCAGATCCATATAAATATATTATTAGTGATTTCTGTGTTCTTAGGACTTTGATATAATGACTATCTTTATATCTATATAACTCTCGTATAATTTTTTAAGTGTTTGAACGATGGAACCATTTTACAAAGAGATAAATGCTACAAGTATGATTTACTGTGGAGTACATCATTTCATTTGCCTCCCATTCATCAACCATGAGTTGGAACTGAAAATGGCTCCAAAGTCTTTAAAAACCAAATTAGTAACTTGTATTCATACAACACCTGGTTTTGAGGGTCTGAGAGCACTTTTGCTTCATTCCTATATGTGTTAAGTCTTATAATTTATTCTCACTATGCCCTCATGATGGCTGTTTTTGTTGTTAATATTTGTTGAAAACATTATCATGTGTTCAGTGGAGGTTTTAGACTTAATTCTGTTTTATAGCGGAAAGGTACCATTTTCTTCCCTTATTCCCCATCTCCCATTTCATAGCCTAGGAAAATTAGCCTAAAGAAGGTATAAATGACTCTTTGGTATTGAAGTGTGGGGTGGGTGAATGGGACTGTGGGTAGATATGGGACTTAATTCCATCTTGAGGCTCGTGGCTCAGAAATACACCATCTTTCAGCTTGGGAGCCCTGGAGCTTATAGAAGGATCCTCAGAGCATTCCCAGAATCCTCTGGGCTTGGCAACATTGTCAGTCCCATAGCTAGGCTCTGGGACCAGAAACCTGGTTATCCCCAAACTAGTTTCACGGCATAGGGCTAATACTGCAGGCCATTGGGACCACCCCAGATGGCTCCATTCAGCAGACTAGCTGGCTCTTGTCAGTTTTCGCACTAAACAGTTCTATCCAAATGGTTCCGAGGCCCTTAGTGCATTGTTTTTCCTCTGTTTCCTAAAATAAAATAAAATAAACATGTGTTTATTAGGTGTCTTGTGTCTTCTAAGGTAGTAGCCTTTGTTAGAATGAGATGAGCGGAATCCTGCTCTGGGGGACATTTATAACATACCCAACTTGTTGGGTATTGTTGAAATTTTTATTTTAAACTTCTATACTTAAAACCCCCAACATGGCTCTGTCAAGCAACCTGGATCTTATTAGGAACAAAAAAGCCCACTTTTCTTGTGAAGAACATGTATATGTTTGCAGGTACTTGTTAATATGATTCATCCTTTACGGTACCAGCCATAACAGTCGCCATTTGTTTATTGCTGTGTCTGGCCAGAGCTCTGGTTTATTGCTTCACAATATGCATTGTCTTTACTCCTGAAAGCCAAGATGAAGAAACCAAGATTCAGAGTGGTGACTTGTCTTGAGTCACACTTTTGATTGGCAGAGGAGCCAAGATTCACATCAGAATCTGTCTACTACTAACACTGCTCCTTCTCAATTTTGTAACCATTAGGGTTAGGGGTAGGGTAACATTTCTCAGTGTCTCAACTATTGACACTTTGGGCTGTGACCATCCTGTACGTTGTAGGATATTTAGCAGCATCCGTGGCCTCTACCCACTAAATGCCAGCAACAAACACCAGCACCCTGACCTCTGGCCCTGCAGTTAATGATGGGATGTCTTCAGACATTACCAGTGTCCCCAGACAGGCAAAACTGTCTCCAGTTGAGAACTACTGGGTTAGTGTTAGGGTGTGAGGTAGGTAGTAGGAAGCCCACCCCTATTTTCTTCCCGACAGCTACCTTTTTCAACAGCACTTACTGCATTTACCTATATTTACATTGGGATGGAATGGCACCTTTATTGTAGTTTGGATTTCTGTACATACCCCAATTTGTTCCCAATTCTTTATTGTTCCTATGATATCTTTATTGGTTTTTGTGCTATACCATGCCATTTTGATTACAATCTGTCTGTAATGTATATTAATATTTATTAAGGCACCATTCTTCTTTTTCAGAATCTTAACAACTTTTGCATGTTGATTTTTTTCCACATAAAGTCTAAAGTTATTTTCTCCAGTTCCCAGTGAATCCTGTTGAAATTGTAATTACATTTACATAATAATTTGAGGAGAGTTTCCACCATGTATTTTCAAGAACATAGAATTCACTGTTATTGTTGGAAGTAAATTTTTATCTTAGAGCTTTGTGATAATTCTGAAACTTCTGTGCACTATCTACACCAGTATGACCAAAATGGGGAACATGCCCATGTTGAAGGAGTAGTGAGGCTTCTGTGTATATTTATTTATGTTGAAAATTTAGGAGAGAAATGATATATTACTAATATTCAACATTTGGGTTGAAAATGGTACCCTACCTGGGTGCAGATATCAGAGACCACCTGTCTGCATGAAGCAGGAGGGGTCCTCAGGAAGGCTGGTTTAAGAGGAAGACTTTCATTTGAAAACTCAGTGAAGTGGATTTGTGGATTTGTGTGTGTGTATGTGGAGTATTTTAATTCATTAGCCCTCATGAAATGTATACATGGCTTTAAAAATTCCTGTAACGTGATTGTGGATTGAGGAAAATACCAGTAATATAAACATAAAATACTTTTCTCTCTCTTTGTCTCTCCACTGTCCCGTGTCTGTCTGTCTCTCTTTCTCACGTACTCACACTCACACACAGAGAAATGGCCACACTGACTCATCTTTCACTATTGGTAAGAGCATTCTTAGTGAGATTAAAAAATAAAATCAATGGCTTCCTATTGAGGTCTGAGAGAAGATGGCCAAAGAAATTTGGACTCATCAAGAAGACATTTTGAAATATGGGTTTACTTCCAGTATTGTTAACAGTGAATCCCCTTTCAAGTGTGTATCAAGTCTTGAAATATTAGCTGTTCATAATAGGAACTTACTGTAAGTATAATTTTAAAATGCTGCTCATTCCATTTGCTTCTCATCTCTTAAAACTTGCTTTGTATGTATTGTTTTATAACATGTAAGATGCTGGATGGTAGTAGTCAGGAGTTTTGACTGACCTAGTTATGTGATCCAAAAATTTGGAGACCACTGGTTCATGAAATTTCTGAGCCACTCGGATGGTTCCCAAAGCAGTTAGAGTTTTGCTACTCAAAGTGTAGTCCATGTACCAGCAGCTCTGGTATCACCTGGGAGCTCCTTAGAAATGCAGGTTCCCAGGCCCCACCTGGGTATTAATTAATTAAATGGGTATCTTCATTTCTTTTTAGTGTTTTTATTTAATTTTGAGAGCGAACGAGACAGTAAGAGAGCACAAGGTGGGAAGGGGCAGAGAGAGAGGGAGACACAGAATCCAAATTGGGCCCCAAGCTCTGAGCGGTCAGTACAGAACCCAACTCAAGGCTCAAACTCATGAGCTGAAGTCAGACACTCAACCCACTGAGCCACCCAGACGCCCCTTGGAATCTTCATTTTAACAAGATCCCGGGGGAGCTGTTGTCACGTTAAAGTTTGAGAACAGAGTTAAGCTGTGCTTTCCTATTAGGTAGCTACTAGCCATCTGTCGTGATGTAAATGTAAATTCATTAAAGTTAAATAAAATTTAAAATTCAGTTCCTTGGGTGAACTAGCCACATTTTAGGTGCTTGGTAGCAGCATAGTGGCTGCTCTATTGGCCAGTGCAGATATAGGACATTTCCGTTATCTAGTTCTGTTAGAGCGTGTAGGTGGGAAGAAAAGAAGGAAACAATACACAGACTTTAATTTGAATGACGTGCATTAAATGTAAACAAGAAGAGACTTCTTGTCACTCAACTTGACATGGCCTATGAGAGAGTCATGAAGAGCATTCATATGGAGAGCATTCAAATATTCCTGTTAGTTTGATTTGCAGCTAATGTGATTTTTCTGAACTAGTAAATATCAGGCAGACTTGCTTTTATTCAGTGTTACGTTTGTGATAAAATATTATTTGTGCATTAACGCTAATATGAGTCCTTTCCACAACTTTTGATGTAATTAAGGAGCCTTACAGGATCTCAGAGAAAGCAGGACCCTGCCCCAGATCCCATTGCTTGTGGTTCTTCTCTTCTCTGTGTCCCAGCCTAGTGGGGATTGAAATGCTTTCACAGCTACATTCTAAAGGGACCACGGGGGTAAAGCCTCTTTGTTTTCCTGTTGCTTTTAAGATTAATGGTGAACTCCTTGGGGTGCACAGTCACTGATGGTTTATCTACCAGAGAGCTGGCTCTGACTGTAAACAGTGAGACGGGATGTGGCAAGATTTCTTAGAATAAACAGCAGTACGGAATAGTGAGATGCCCACAGTGACTTGCACGCACTTGGCAGTGCGCAGCTCCCTTAGAGAGTGTGTGGTTAGGGTATCGTTAGCACGCCCCTCCCCCATCATTTCCGGCATGTTCCTGGTGATACCAAACCCTTATCAACAGAACTCGTGAATGTCTGTTGGCGAAAGAGGAAGACAAAATTAGAAGAAAAAGCAGTGACCCATCTATGAGTTCATTCTTCTCTTTCTTTCTATTTCCTATTTCAGAACTGCCCTGATAGACTGTGTAGGTAGGTACTTTATTTAAAGATTTGCTAGGATTTGTTTACTTTTTCCCCCCTCAAGCATTTCTTAAGCTTCAATATTAGGGGAAATTTTGACTCCAGTAACTTCATACTTTATTTTGGTAGATTTGATTTATTTTGCAAGGCGGAGGAGTCATAAAATAATCAGAAATCCTTTCCCCATCGTTCTGCGAGCATCTTTGGGAAACAGCATCTATTTCCCTCCTCCTCACCCCAACTATCACCAGTTACAGAGATCAGGGAATACCTAAAATCTCCCATCCATCCATTCCGTCTGCAAAATCTTAGCTCATTACTGCTCTCCTAAAATAGTCTTCCCCTCTTTGTCCATCATGCATAATGCCACCTGCTTAATCTTCCTAAAGTCTGTAGTTTACTATCTTCTCTTATCTAAGACCATCCATGACATGCCTTTCCCTCAGAATGTAGTCCAGCCCCATCCTGCAACGACATACTCCATCCTTTCTTTCCAACCGTAGGTCTCACTTTTCTGCTGCCACCGCAGACATGGCTCAGGTCCATCCTAACAGCAGATCCATTCACCTGTTCTCTGGGCTCCTGTTTACTAGGCCCACTGATTCCAGTAGGCAGCCCTCACTTTCAAGTACCTTTTACCAAACTGACCTATTTATTATTTCTACCATGTAACCCACGCTTTTTTCCATCAATATCCTTACTAATTTCTGTTCTCGGTGCCTGGAATATCCTTTCCTCGATTGTTCCACAACTAATTTCCATACAGCTTTAGACTCCTCTGACAGACTTCTTGCTATTTGCTGATTTAGTTAAAGTTTATTTATTTATTTTGAGAGAGAGAGAGAGAGAGAATAAGCAGAGGAGAGGCAGAGAGAGAGGGGGAGACAGAGAATCTGAAGCAGGCTCTGTGCTGTCAGCAGAGAGCCCGATGCAGGGCTCAACCATGAGATCATGACCTGAGCTGAAATCAAGAGTTGGATGCTCAACCGACTGAGCCACCTAGGCATCCCATGACTTCGTGCTTTTTAAAAAATTTCCTTTTTCCTGATCCCTGACTCTGCAAGTAACTGAATTACCATAGCACTTCTGTTGTTATGTGGTTTGCATATAGTAAATAGCAGTATTGGGTAGTTAGATGCCCATAGACTGTAAGTTTCTTGAAGGCAGGATCTAATTCAGTGCCTTACATATGGTCCGTGGTCAAGAAGGTGATGAACAGATGAATGAATAATACATAGATCTTTTTATTGTCTTTAGTTTTACATTAGCTAATGAAACTAGAAAGAGCCTTTTTTTTTTTCTTTCCTTAACAAATCTTCAGATCTGTAGTTCATTTCCCTCTCTACCACTACTTAGTGGGGGGAAAAAGCCATTCTGATTATCCTACTTGAACTTAGTATTGCCTTGGGGGAAATATCTTAAAAATCCTTCCTGTTTCCCAGACATAGAGAATTTGTTTCTGTCAACTGACATTTAGTGATTTTTTTTCTAGTTGGAGAAGTGCCTAGTAATCTAAATTCGAGTTTATCACCATTTCTTTCTGATTATTCCTAAATGAAGCAAAAATAGTTCTGTTGATGAACTGCACATTCTCTCTCCTTTCTTTCCACAACTCAAGTTCAGTCTATGCGTAGTGTCCTGGGAAAAGGAGATATTGTTTAAACGCATGGTCTTTGAAGTTATCTAAGGGATTTAGGAGTTGAAGTGAGAGCGGTCACATGTTTATTATTGAAAAGTAGTTTGTATGGGGGCGCCTGGGTGGCTTAGTCAGTTGAGCATCCAACTCTTGATCTTAGCTCAGGTCTTGATCTCAGGGTCATGAGTTCAAGCCCTGTGTTCGGCTCTGTGCTGGGATTGAAGCCTACTTAAAAAAGAATAATAAATAAAAGTTATATGTATGTTTTTATTCACATGTTTATTTTTTAAAACTGTAGTCTATAATAGTTTTCTCGAGAGGCATTTGTTTTTTAGTAGACTGATTTCAGATCTGCTCATGAAACCAAATGGTTATTTAATTAACTTCTTGGCACTTAGTATAATTTGAAGACAAGCCCTTTGGCCCACATTAATTTTGAGCATTTAAAGTACTCATGGACATTATGGTCTTCTTCTTTGCTTGCAAACATGTTTGTTAATGACTTAGCAAAGGGTTATGTCTCGGCCACTGTGGAGCTAACAGGGCCTGTGTGAATGCACTGACCAAGACCATGATGGATTAGCCAGCATCATGGAAGGGAAGAATCTGTTGAGTCATTACAAGGAACGAAGTATCTGGATTGGGTTTATGGGTTGATTATTCTGATTATGATATAGTTAGACAGTCTGTTCACTCCTATCTCTTCCCTGGCAACCAGTCTTCTGTGACTCAAATGGAAGCTTTATCTATGTAACCGGGAGGCCAGAGGCTGGTGGCCAAGATGTCAAATTCAGTCCCAAGATGTTGGCCAACAGAACATTAAAAAACATTGTCTGAAGCCACAGTTTGACAGTTATGGCTGACATAAAAACACAATTAAGTGACTTCTTTGGAAAAAAAAAATAATAGAAGTTTTGGCAACCTTGGCCTAGAATCAGTGGTGATGGCTGGTATGTAAACTGCCCAGATTACTATTCCCACTGTCTCCCCAATACCGTAGTGATGTGGCACTTACCTGTATAATTTCACTCCAGCACTGTGACATTCTCATGGTGAAGACAAGTTTTCTGCAACCACATTGCTCTCAGAAATGGCACTGTGAGGGGTCTGGGTGGCTCAGTCAGTTAAGCATCTGACTCTTGATTTTTGGCTCAGGTCATGATCTCACAGTTTGTGAGTTCAAGCCCCACATCGAGCTCTGCACTGACGGTGCGGAGCCTGCTTGGAATCCTCTCTCTCTGCTCCTCCCCCACTCGCTCTGTCTCTCTCTCAAAAATAAATAAATAAACTTAAATGTTAAAGAAAAAGAAAATGAAATGGCATTTTGAGAGGGCATCCAATAGGATTCTGTGTCTGAATGAAAAGCAGAGAGAGCCTATTTCTGAGATCAAAGTGTCTAGATAATGTATTTTGGTCAAAAAATATCCTCTTCCATTCATTGCCACTGGGCCTTTAAGTTTGCATCCCTGGTTTGGCCTTTTGACCTCCCGGCTGCCTGGTGAGCAACTGCACGACCCTGGACAGATGTGATAGTTGCAGCAAGTGCACCGTTTTTTCTTATAGTTGATGTTTGTGTGTGAGTAATGAGGTCAACACTACGCAGAAGAGGTGATCTTTTCTTACAGTCTTAAATAACTCTGACACCTGTGGCCAGTTGTGCTGACGTCTGAGGTACTTTAGCACAGAGACTCTTTGCCCTCCTGAACTACAGTTAGGAAAGGCTTGTACACAAGTGCTCAGCATCTAAGTCTGCTTTTATGTGTTTGTTGTGAAAGCATTTATTTAAAAGTTTCTACTCACTTTTGGCCCACATCCCATTTAGAAGGTGTCAAATAAGTGAGGGCTGTTTGGGATGAGGAGAAAGTTCTGGAAATGGATAGTGGTGATGGTCGCCTGACATTGCAAATGTACTTAATGACACTGAAAGTACACTTAGAAATGGTTACAATGATGAATGTTATGTTATGTATACTTAAGCCACAATAAAAAATAAAAAGTAAGGGGAGCAAGAAGAGATATTTTTGAGTTTTGCTGACCAAAAAAGGGTTGAAGAAAGGTCCTTACTCTTATTTTACATTTCTTTAATCTCTGGTCTTTTTTTTGTTTTTGTTTTTGTTGTTTTTTTATTTTTGAAGGTTTGTTTCCTCCAGAGTCTACATTATTGGTCTCTATAAGCCATTCTTTCTGTGTTTTCTTTCTCCATGGGCTTGTTCAGCTATTGCCCAGGCAAAATCTCTAGGAGAGGGACAGATACAACATACCCAGCCTAGGCACTGACTGCACATTAGAATCACCTGGGAGTTTCCAAAGTCCCCATGCCCAAGCCATACCTAAAAGCAATTAATCAGAATTTACAAAAGTTCCCAAAGTGCTTCCAACATTGAATGCAGCAGAGACAGGATGCCTGCCCTGTAAAAAAAACCCTGTCTGGTTCACAGAGCCCAAAGTTTGCTTGTTGGATTGGTCCAGTGCCTGAAGTCAGGGCACATCAAAGGCCATTTTCATTCAAAATGACACCCAGTCATTTCAGACATTGCCTTCGTATGATTTGAAGGACCTCTCATATGGGAACTATGGTCAAGAAGGGGTGTAGGTATAGTTTAGAGATGCTGACCCAGAGAATCAATATTAAAGAGTCAAAAGAGGAAACAGAAATACCCAAAAGTATACAATGGTTTTCTTTCTTTTTTAAAAAGTAAATTTTATTTTGGAATCATTTTAGATTTAATAGAAAAGTTGCGAAGAAATCACAAAGAATTCCCTTATACCCTTCATCAAGTTTCCCTAAGCATTGCTTTCTGACGTTACCATGGCATATTTGTCAAAACTAAGAAATTGACGCTGGTGCATTACTGTTAACTAAAATGTGGATTTTATCAGTTTTTCTATTCACGTCCTCTTTTAGGTCTGGGACCCAGTCCAGGGTACCACAATCCATTTAGTTGTCATGTTATGATGGCTTTTTAAAACTTAGCTGGGATGTGAAGTCTTAGCTGCTTCTCCAGTGTCCTAAGCAGTTAAGGACTGCCATGTTTATGTGCCTTGTTACCACACACTGCTCCACTAAGAATTTGAATGCATTTTGTCTTATGCATTCTTGGCTTTTAAGACATCAGATCTCTGCCCAGTTGTATCCTTTTTATCCCTCTTCCTCTCAGAAAATCCCTTTGGAATAGAAATACCCCCCCCCCCAGCTCTCCAATGCTGCATCAAGTGGGGGCCTCAAGATGTAAGAGAGTTAGATCTCTTTTCAGTCAATTTTCCCCCAGGCAGCTTCTGAAAAATTTCTTAACGGCATGAAGATGTTTTTATTTTTTTTTTCAAGGAACCAAGCTGTCCGGGACCTATATCAATGGATTAATTTGATAATCAACCCATTGTAATCATATATTAAGTGTAAACAGATTTCTATGCACTCGTTTCTATAGGATGGATTAAATCCAATTTCCCTTTGGGGATTTCAAGACTATTGGTAGATTGAAGAGAAGATTATGAGTTGGTTAATTGAAGCAGATGACAGGGGGGCCAATGCCTTGCTCCTTGAAATGCTTTCTTGGTTTGACTTTCAGGACAAACATGTTCTCTTAGTTTTCTTCCTTCCTCCCTGGTTTCTCCTTCTTCTCCTTTGGATGTTCTCTTTTCTCCCAGTGTCTTCATGATGAAGGGTCCCGAGATTTAGTCTTTGACTGTTCTTTCTCCATGTTAATTGAAATCTCATCTGGTTTTGTGCTTTAAATACCATCTGAAAGCTGATGACTCTTATATTTATATCTCCAGTCCCTCTCCTGAAATCCAGACTGGAATATGTATTAAACTGTCTACCAGACATCTCTACTTAGATGTCTGCTGCATAAGGCAAATTCAGAACATCTGAAACTGAATCATTGACCTTCCCCCAAACCTGTGCCACCTACAGCCTTCCCCATGATAGCTGTGGCAACTTTATCCACTCTCCCAGTTGCTGGGACAAAAATTCCCAGTCATCCTTATCTGCTTCTTTCTACTTCTCAGGAAGGCCCTGAAAGTTCCACCATGAAAATATATTCAGAATCCAGCCTTTGTGACCACTGCTATACTGTTAACAGCCCACTTTGAGCCACCATCATCTCCCCACTGGACCACTGAGTTAGTCTCTCTTAGCTGCCTCCTGCAGCCAGAAGGAGCCTTGTGGAATCAATCAGATCATGTTACTTCTCTGTTTAACACTCTCTGAGGGCTTCCCCTCTTTCTGTGTAAAAAATACTGTTTTCACTGTGGCCTCTAAGATCTACATTACCTCACTCCCTATTGGCTCTCTGGCTTGTCTTCTCTTCCTCCTCTGCCCTTCTTTCGCTAAACTCCAGACACAGGGCCTATGTGTTATCTCACCTCAGGGCCTTTGCACTGGCTATTCCTTCTGCCTAGAGGCTCTTATCCTGGATATCAGCATGGCCAATCCCTCACTTCCCATAGATCTTTATTTGAAATGTCATTTCTCAGTGAGGCCTCCCAGACCTCCCTCATTAAAATTGCAACGCCCCCCCCCCCGCCCCCCGATTCTCTTCATCTTGTTTCTTGTTTCTTGTTTCTTCTACACTAATTACTGCTGAACATACTCTTTTATATGCTCATGTATGCTTATTGTTTTTGGCCAGTCCCTCTCCACTAGACTGTAGGCTCCATGAAGACAGAGACTTTTGTCTCTTCTGTCTATTGATATATGCTTAAGAACAGTGTCTGACACATAGTAGTTACAGTCAGTATTTATTGAATGTATAATTATGAAATTTGAAAGGTGCTCAGAAAATAAAGAATGCAATTACAGATGCTGATCACTAGATCTAGTCACTAGATCAAGCAGTGGCTAATGTGCTGAGCCCAGACCTCCTGCCATGCCCTATACTAAGGGATTTATAGGCTTTTGTCCTATTTAGTCCTTACAGTGATGTTAAGAGACAGCTATTCATAATATTTCTATTTAACAGTGAAAGAAACTGAGACACAGAAAATTTAAATAAATTGTCCAAAATTGTAAACGACCCATCTCTAGTTTGCTTTAGCACCTGTAGCCTGTAACCAGTGAGTCGGGAGGAAATCATGGAATGGGTGATGGAGGGAGAGGGGGAAGCATATTTCATTGTTAACAGTGCTCTTCTTGGAGTGCTCACATCTGATTTCCGAGTATGCGGTGTTAATTTCCAGATGAGGGAGGCTTTAGTTTGTAGTTAATCCTACATCTCCAAAAATGCAGTCTGTGTTCCTCCTTTTTCTTGTTGTTTAAACCCAGATCTCTGTCCTTTCCAGAACTGGAAGCCATTTAGGCTTCAGTCCAGAGGAAGTTTGGTTCCAGGTTTCTCATTTCCTTTTCCAGAATGACATGAGGGCATGGCCTTTGGGGGAAGATAAATGGTGTTTCCCCTCCTGTGAGGGCAAATACCTCCTCAACTGAGAGTTTCATGTTAATACTTTTTCCTTAGGAACTCTATTGACTGCAGAATATCTGTTCCCCCCGATGGGATCCCTTGGAGGGCCACGCCCAGGCCCTGGAGCCACTTCTGGCAGGTGTCTGCTTCCCTGTCCCAAGGTAGTCCTGTCCTCAGAGATGTGGAGCACTCATCCCCTGTCAGTGGCCGCTCTCAGGCTGTTGTCAGCTGTCTGACTGATCTTGTGGACCCGGACCTGCCCACCAGTGGGAGGCCTGTTCTGAGCATGAAGTTAGAATATCTTCCTACTCAGCTTCTGTATCATTTTTCTATGCTCTGTAATGAATTGCCACAAACTTAGTGGCTCAGAACAACATACATTTATTATCTCGCAGGTTCTGTAGCTTATCTGGGTTCTTTGCATCAGGTGTCCTCAGGCTGCAATATAGGTGCTGTCTAGGGCTATGATCTCAACAGAGGCTCAACTGGGGAAAGGTTTGTTTCCACTTTTCCCTTAGGGTCTTGGCAGAATTCATCTCCTTGCAGTCATAGAACTGAAATCCCTGTTTCTTGCCAACTGTTAGCCACGGGATGCCCACAGCTTGTTGCTACATGGTCCTTTAATAACATGGCAGCTTACTTTTTCAAAGCGAGCAAGAGGAGTATATAGCTCCAGTCTGCTGAAATGGAGTGTTATAGCATAGTGTAATCACAGGAGTGACACCCCATCCCCTTTGCCATATTGTGATGGTTAGAAGCAAGGTGCAGTACCCAACCACACTCAAGAGGAGGGTTTTACAAAGGCATGAACCCCAGGAGGTGGAGATGATTGGGAAGGAGTCACCTTAGGGTATGTTCACCATAGCAGCCATATATAATGTGGTTAAATTGTGGAGGTAATTCCTAAAAGCAGAGGAAGACCTATTAGTTGCTCATCTATTCCCTCAGTAGACACTGGATTCGCTTTGCCAAGGCTGTGGGTCAGGATATGATTTTTCGTGTGGCATCTAGAAAATTTGTAATAATGCCTATTTTTGTTGATATTTTGTGCTCCTCTCAGTTCAGATGTAACTGAGTCAATTATCTGATGAAATGAACCAGAGCTGCCTTCCTTCTTTATAGTACTTCTTGCTATGCAGAACCAAAGATGGCAGTTATGAACTCCTCTACTAAAGATTCCTCGTGAGCCTGGACTGTTGAGCTGCTGAAAGGCAGACTCATCTTCCCTCCGTTCATTTTATGAGTGTTTTACTGAGTGGATACAGTGTCGACTTATTTAAAATGATTCCTGTTTTTCAACCTACTCATGTAAAATCTCAGTGGGTGTTTATAAATAACCTCACACAGTCTGACCTTTGTCTTCATATGACAGCACAGCTGGGATTTCACATGTTAGAACACTGTCTTCCCACGCCTGTCTTTGTGGTTTGAGACCCTACGATACACATGACAGGATGTCATGACCACGTCTTCTTGTTCAAAAGTCTGAAATATTCTGCTTTAGTTCCTCTCAATAGGTCTTTTGTTTGGGGGTGATTGAGGATGAGAACATGGGGAAAAATAACAACATGAGTCCAGTCTCTGATGAAGTTATAGAGCAAAAAGGCTGGAGCACAGAGTCGGTTTCTTTTTTGGAGTTGTTTTATTCCAGTTCGACCAGTATGGAATCAGTTTATTCTTTCACATTTCAAAAGTGTGTGCCTCAGTCCCCACCCCTGAAAGAATATGTTACAAGGAAAAATAAAATCAAAATATGCTATTGATCTTTGCTTACCCAATGACAGTTGTGCACCTGGGAAAAACCAAATCCTCTTTAAAATTTTTTCACTTTTGAATTCCATGTAAATCGTACCCAGATGGTTAATGGTAGCATGAATTGCTTTTTGTGATATATAAGAATCTTGGAAATTCTTTTTTTAAAATACAGCAAATATGGATTCATAAACCATTTATTTCATAGCATATATGTGTATTCAGAGTTTTGTATGAAAGTGCCCACTTGAAGAATTTTCTGGCCACTCCTCCTCTCACAGAAGCTGGCATGGGCCCTTCTTTGGTAGAGGTAAGTGGGCCAGGAGAACCTGCTCACCCCTTGGCCAGTGGGGAGTGGCTGTGCATGTGCTATAAGCCCTTGGACAGAGTCCAATGCCCTAGTCCCTAAGTCCTGATCCCCATGACCAGCCACCCAGAGAGAGAGCAGACACGCCCCGCTGACACTTAGGAGCAGTCCATTTCCTCTTTCCTTATGCCTGGTCGGGTGGGCTGAGGAATCCCCTTTGAATTTCTGATCATCATGTGGCTTTCAGGACTTCCCCAGGCCCTCACTTGTGTCATATAGGAGCCCCTCAAAGGCCTGGCGTGCAGTGGTGGAATTTCCTTCTGGTACCACTTGCTGCTGGTTGTCCTGAGGACACAGTGTTGCATGATGTGCAGTTACATGTTGGGAAGGTAGAAACAGTCACACCACCTGATTGGGGAAGTGGCAGGGCCAGGCTGGATGCCTCTGCACCAACCAGAAGACTGAAATTTTTTGCCACAAGCAACATTTTATATCCACTCTTTCCCCGGGACTTTCGTTGCCTCATATTCTTTTTTTATATGTATATTTTTAATTTTTTTTTTTTTTTAATTTTTGAGACAGAGAGAGTCAGAGCATGAGCAGGGGAGGGAGACCCAGAATCTGAAGCAGGTCCCAGGCTCTGAGCTGTCAGCACAGAGCCCCATGCGGGGCTTGAACCCATGAACCATGAGATCATGACCTGAGCCGAAGTCATGTGGTTAACTAGCTGAGACACCCAGGCACCCTGCCTTATATTCTTTCTTTAATGCATCTTTAATTTTGATAGATTTTGCCAGATTGCCTTCTGTAAGGATTTAACTTTTTAAGTCTTTTAAAATTAATTTTAATTTTCTAAGTGCTATAAGAATATATTCTCTTCAGAAAAAGTAGAAAAATTTAAAGATACAGCTAAAGTCATTTTCAGTTACCACCACCACCCCTAGATACGGTTTCCCTACAGACTCTCTCCTTCCCCCAGAATTAAATGCTATTTTTGGTTTGGTGTGCCTCTATGTCTGTGCCTTGGCAGAGAGCGTGCGTGCGTGTGTGTGTGTGTGTGTGTGTGTGTGTGTGTGTTGTTTAACGCATAGCCATATTGTACTAAATTCTATAATAGTGTGTTTTACTTACTGCTGTGTCTTGGAGGTCTTTCCATGATGTGTATAATTAATACATCTATGTATAATTTGAGTCTTTACCGTAAATTATTTTTCAGCAGTGCCTTTTTGGTATTTACTTTCAGGAAAGAATTTGGGGTTTTATTAAATGCCCAATGACTCATACATAATGTATTATAAAATCTTAACCTTTGGCTTTTTTCCCCTCTCTTCAGGTCTCAGAAAAATGATCTTCACAATGAACGCTACGTCTTGGAATTAGATTGCTGTTCCTCCTTAGAACACCTGACGGGCCAGAAGCTCATCCCAGAGTTCATTAAGAAGGTGAGCCCTGAATCAGGAGAGCCGGGGCAGGGGGGTGCTGGCTGCGGGCTGTTCAGTCACACCCCACAGGCCGGGGCTGGAGCCAGTTCCTCCTCACACCTGGACCTCCAGGCAGCCCCACAGGGGTGTAGCACCCCCCCGACACACACGCATAGATTGCTTGGGCTGAAGATGACTCTGAAACAGGGTGGGCTTCCCCCCTTCCCAGGGTGGCAGGACCTTGGCCTTGTCTTTTAAGGCTGGAGTGGCCTTAATAGCGGACAGGCCTGTGGTCCCACTGCCGAGATTCCTCTCAAACCCTCGAGGTGGTGTGACGCTCCCCTCCGCCAGTCCAGATCCCACCTTCCGCTTGTCCTGTGGGTCTTCATTGCTACGAGCCACCTTTCCTTCCTGGTGTGGGAGCCGCCCAGAGCCTGGTGACCACTGGCATGCAGTTACACCAGGGAAAATTGCCTACTTGCAGGGATGTCCTTCTCTGCCCAGAAATGTGTCTGGTTTTGAACTTCTCATCATGCCATATGAAGTTTCCTGCCTAACTGCAGGGTTCACTTGAGTTTCAATAGGACAGTCACTGCAGAAAGAAGGTCCTTGCCCAGACTGGGGCTAAGTTCACTCCTTAATGCTTACCTAATTCTCTCTCACCCAGTCTCCCACAACAGCTGACAATCCCCCAGCCTGGAGAGGTGATTATGGTTTGTTTGAGACCTCACCTGTCAGTTAGTGAAGTCATTAATAAATCATGTTGGCCATCAACTTTGGGCCAGAAGTAGTGCTTGCCTGCTTGGTGCTTGGACAGAGAGAATGTAAGAGCCATGGTCCCGCCCTCAGGTCCTCGCACCTGGAAAGTGGCCCCCAGAGGAGTGTGATGAGCATTGCCAGCGGGGAAGCAGCTGACACTATGTGGTCGGGGTATTGGGGGTGGGGGGTGGGTGTCTTGCACCATGACGGAGAGGATAAGGAGTTACCTGGTGACAGGGCTGCACTGGGAAGTTTGAGGACTCCTGCAGAAAGAGAGAGCGGCATGTGCGAGGGGCTGGTGCAGGAGCAAGTGAGGGGAGTGCAGCGATCAGAGGAGCTTTGGGGAAGGAGAGGCCCGGGGTGGGAGCAGGGCCAGGACTCCACTGGCTGTTCAGAGGATTTTTGCAAAAGAGTGAAATAATTAGATTGTCCCTTTAAACACCCAGTGACCCTTTTGCTGTTGTGTCCTTTTCCTGCCTCCCTCCCTTTAGCATTTATTGAGTGTCCAGGCTCAACAAGGCCCTAGGAATAACCCCTCGTGGGCGGTGGGGGGCCAACCCCTGGAGACTGGGAGTCAGATAATCTCGTAGGTCACAGTTTCTGATCATTTGACAGGACGACGGAGACTACTCTGATGGAATTCAGATCATTACTTAGGAAATGGAGAGACAGGGCATCTGGTGGTTCAGTCGGTTAAGCCCCTAACTCTTAATTTCACCTCAGGTCATGATCTTACAGTTTGTGGGATTGGGCCCCACATAGGGCTCAGCCCAGAGCACCAGAGTCTGCTTGGGAATGTCTCTCTCTCCCTCTCTCTGCCCCTTCCCTGCTTGCACTCTGTCTCTCAGAAGACAAAAAAAAGAAAGAAAGAAAAGAAAGAAAGAAAGAAATAGGGAGAAAGGCAAAGGCAAATTTGTTCACATGTGCCTAAGCCTGACAACATGTGTTTTTGTATAACTAATGTAGATGTCTGTATAAATTGAGCCTCTTTTCCTGGATTGATGCAGACAAAATGTTCTAATAAACTTGAGTAGGGACATGCTAGAGGTGGAGCTTACCCCATGATCTGAGTACTAGGGAAAAATTGTTTTAGAAACAGGCTTGTAATCAAGACTAGGATGCTTGGAATGTTTAAGGGGTAGTTGGGTAAGATGAGAGTGTGAGGCTCTGTCCATATTATCAAATATGCTCTTTTCAAAACATGATTTGGGAGATGCCTGTGTGGCTCAGTCATTTAAGCATCTGACTTCAGCTCAGGTCATGATCTCATGGTCCATGAGTTTGAACCCCATATCGGGCTCTGTGCTGAAAGCTCAGAGCCTGGATTCCACTTCTGATTCTGTGTGTGTATGTGTCTCTCTCTCTCTGTCCCTCCCCTGCTTGTGCTTTGTCCCGCTCTCTCAAAAATAAACATTAAAAAATTAAAAATTAAAAAAAAACATATGATTTAATACCTTTGTCTTAATCAAACCAGATCATTTCATGACTGGCCTATTACATTGTGCCCATATTAGGTCATAAGGAGACAGCAGCCTGATTAGTGGGCTTTCAGATACTGGTGTGTGTAGTGTCTGAAGTGCAGGTAGACATCTGTCTGCGTGTGTATGTCTGTGTGTCTGTGTAGCCATGCACCTTGCATCCACATCAGTATCTGATGGTTCATTTAATAATTAAATAATAAATCATTGACACCTGCTTATTCTATGTTTATTTAAGAAGTACATTTTTAACGTTTTGAAAATTATATACTTTAAAAAGTCCACCGTGTCCCCCGGCTCCTGCTGTACCCCTGGTTTTCAAACAGCATGGGGTCCAGACAGACTACACACTTGCACACTAGGGTAGCACTGAGATTCCTCATGTGTGTCCCAGAATCTCTCCCCTCTGTTCTTCTCTAGACAGGTGGCTCATGGTCATGGTCAGCAGGTGGAGGTAAAGTTTCTGCCAACAACCCAGGGGTATTGAGATGCCTCCATTTGTCCCTCCCTGTCCGGCGTAGCCGAGTGGGACCTGGAAGGATCCAGGGTTTCTGGTCATTGGTGCTAGCTCTGGTTGTAGTTTCTAAGCCAATGACTGTGACAACCGGGAGAAGAGAGACAGACCAGTGGGTCTGCTCCTTGTTTCTGTTGTTGGACAAGGTGTCTGAAAAAAACACTGCTTCTGTGTGTGACGAGCAGAGGGGCACTGAATACCCCTCTGTAGGATCAACAGCTTTTCCAGCTGATGGCAGAATTTTACACATGTGTAAATTTTTCTGTCATCGCACAGGTAGAAGACCCTGGGAGCTTCCTGGGAAGAAATACGCTAAAGACCATTTGTGTCTTTTCAGTAAATATTTAATGAATAGCCTGGTCCCTATTTGTATAGAGGGAGAGTGGTGACACTTGTTAATTGCGATTCACTTAGGCCAAGATGAAGCTGTGTCACTGGCGGCTACAGCTTATAGTCATTACTTTTTATCTGGGTCATTATTTTGTGTGAAATAATGGCTCCTGTTCATGTGACAAGCAGATCCATCTTACGATGAGATGGTAATTAACTCATTTTGTCATTGTACCATCATACAGGATAAGCTCATATTCCCTACATATTAGAAATTAAATTCAAAGTGATTAAATTTTTTTTCTTAAGAACAATGGCTCAGTATTATTTTTCCACTGAATGTTTTAAATTAGCAGAACTTTTGGATAGAGAACATGGATGAAAGGAGGGAAAGGAGATTTCACTATTCTCACAAATGGGAAAAATAAAATCATCTGTATCTGTGTCATGTAAAATTAGCTGAAGGTGCTATAATTCAGAGCCCCCTCCATCATGATTTTCGGCAGAGGGCGAGGGGGAATTCTATAAAGATGGCTCTGTTCCTTTCAGTGTGGTCTAATGGTTTCTCTGAGCACTTTGGCTGTTCAAATTAAATCTGGGCTACTGCGTTTTGTATTTCCCCTCTTGTATCCTGCTGTGCTCCATCCAACCGGCCCTTTATGTAAATTATTTATTATGGACCACAGAACATTTCAAAGGCACATTTATGATCAGAGTTAGAGAAACTGTGTGTTCCAAGGCCTAGAACCGAATGCTCCAGGGACAGAGTCTCGAGTCTGTCTGAGAACAGAGGTGCTGCCTCTCCTTCCTTGAAACAAAAGTCCCACCACCAGGTACTTCCAGAGCCTATTTGTGTGGCTGGTGGATTTGTGGGGCCCCTTGGAATTTCCTCTTCTTCAGAGTTCCCAGAGGATTGTAAAGGAGACAGAATGATGCCAAAAAAAGGGCTTACATGTTCATCTTCACATTCCTTTACATTCTTTAGAGCTTCTGGGGAAAGAGCTCCTATGTTCGGAAAGCTCTTTGAAGTTTTCAGAGTCACTCTGGTTTGAGCTTCACGGTAATTTTGGGCAAGAGGTCACACCAGCAGTGGTGTCTCCCTTCTAGATATAAGAGACAGCTCTGAGAAGATGAGGACTTTGCCAGAGGCTGGGACTGTGCACGGATGCAGCGTGGGCAGGTCTTTCTGCAGCAGCGGCCCCAGTGGGAGACGGTGGGACTTGGGTGGAGCCAGAAGATTCCGTGGCTAAGTGGGGAAGGCTCTGGGAGAGGTGTGGTATAGAATTGAGGGCCCTTCAAAGTGAGGGCGGGATGAGGGGTGAGGTGGATGGTGCTGTTCAGGGTGAGGAGAGGAGCGTGGAATGAGAGCTGAAGGCTGAGAGTCAAGTTCTGTGTGGCCAGGATTTGGGATGAACAAAGGAAAGAGGAAGGCTGTTCTGAGCAGGATTCTTCTGATTGTGTGAAACAGAGCCTTACTCAAGCCAGCTCAGGTTCGGTAAATCAGGTGGGGTTTACTACAAAGATGCAGGAACTGGCCTGGAGCCCCTGTGACAGAATATAGAAAAGCTTCCCCGACCTAAACAAAAAAAAAAAAAAGAAGAAGAAGAAAAGGAAAAGGTGGGGCTCTCTGGCTCTATTATATGCTGCTGGCCCATATATATGTACTTGTAGGTTTTGTGGGTTTATTTGCATTTTAAATGGGGTTTCACTGCACAGAGGGAATCGGATGTGTGCCAAGCAGAGCCCGTGCTACTAGACTTTACACGCTCTGTACTCTTAAGCCTCATCTCACTGCCTCTGGAGGCTCATCCCTGTTTTATAGGTGAAAAAACTGAGGCCCAGAGAAGCTGTGCAGTTTGCCCACAGTTACAACTGTAAAAGGCAGGACTGAGGTTTGAACCCAGCTCGTCTGACCCAGAGGCCATATTCTTAACCATCTGGCCTTACTGCCTGTTCCGTGTAGCGCTCAGGGATGGAGAGGGGACTGTCCCAGCCAGAGGGGAGGCGGCATGGGAGGCAGACAGGTAGAACTATGTCTGGTACACAGAGACAGGTTTTAGAGCCTCTTGAGTGCCTCCCCTCCATGGAGGCTCGGTCTCTAGGCCTCGCTGCCCACCTGAGAAAGCCTCACTCCCTGCCATGGTCCAGGAGAGAGACTTCAGGGACTTTGCCCTCAGGCCCTCAACTCTGGGCTCTGCCCCATAGACTCATTCCCTTCTATGATGGAAGTGTGAGCACTAGCTGCACGATCTCCTTAGACCTAAGTTTGTCTTCCACTGGACCACAGAGGCCTGAAAATGTAGCAGTGGAGGAGAGGCGAGGCCAGCCCCTGCCTTGTCCTGTGGCGGACAGCTCTCACGGTCAGAAACTCAGTGGCTTAGATTAAGCTAGATATGTTGCCCTTTCCAAAACCAAATGGTGCTGCTTAACATCTTGACCTAAAGAAAAGAACCCGGCAGATGTTTAAAATCGAAATGGCTCCTTTTAATGAAACAGAATATCCCCAATTCCCAGGATTATGAAACTTTGCCTGTAGTGTATAAATGACTCATCATTTACTTTCTGTCTGATTGCTGAGTATTAGGGCCTCATTTCTACAAGTGCGGTGCAGAGAGTTCAATTTTAATTAGTGCAAGACGCTGATTCAGAATGAAAGGAGAAATATGTTAAAAGGCTTCCCTTACCTCGTTACACCCCCAGCCACCCCCAAGCCAGGCGAATCGTGACATTTTAAAAAGGTGGATCTGGCGGGCGTTGAGGAGGAGTGGAGGCAGAATGGTGTGTGAATGAGCATATGTCCCCGGAATAGAAGACAGATTGCTGGGGGTGGGCAGCGAAGAGGCTGGCGGTGACAAGTGAGGCCTTGCTGGAGAATGAGGGGATCCTGTTTGCTGTGGTCTCCAGAGCTTACTAAACATTTGTCAAGGGAATGAACGATTTAAAAGAGAAAGGCAGAGGAAGAATCATTAAGACCATATCATCGAAGGGGAGAGAAGAACCTAAAATGACACTCTGGTGATGGAAGTGTGAGGTAGGGTCCCTTGCGAGGGCAGAAAACACATGGCATGAGGAACTGGTGAGGGACATGTTGGGACTTGGTGGGACACAAAAGGGAACATTCCAGAAGACAGTTGTGGTTGTTGGGGTGGAACGCAGGAGGAGGCTAGGGATAGAGCTGTAGTTATCTGAGGGGCAGACTCAGGGGCCCAGAGGTGCCAGGCAGGTAATGACAGTGAGAGGAAGTTCAGGTGGTCATCTGGATGGCACATACCCAACTCAAGGGGGCAGCCACCACTTAGTATCAACTCCTTGTTGCCTGGTGGAAATACCAACCCAGTACCACAAGATCTTCTGTTGTATTTTGTTTGGCTAGCTGGTTTGCTCTGATTTAGACAAGTCAATAATGTTTTCATTTTCTTATTGTGAAGTCTCTTTGGTTTTTGATGTAAGTGAATCGATCAGTTTAAAACTGTAAGATCTAGATCAGTGTTACTCAAATTACTTGTGCTGAAGGACCATTTTTTTGTTCTTTGTTTGGTTTTATTTTTTTCCAGTCCATTAAGAAGTGATACTTTTGTAAAATACAATAAAAACATAGCAGCAATATTGAATGGCTTGAAAAGCATCTACATGCCCACCCTTGTTTTATGTACCTATTTTGGCATGGACTGTTAACAAAAAGTTGGTGGACCAGCTGTGGGCTAAGGACCAACCACACTTTGCGTAGCCACTGTTTGAGGTGGCAAGCCATGAGACAGGATAGAATCATGACCTGAGAGCTCACTTGTGCTTGTGGAGGGGAGAGAGGGGAACACCATGGCTGGAGCTCTGGAAAGGACCCAGAGAAGGAAAAAAAGAAAGAAGTGCTATGAAGCAAAAGGAGAAAAGTAAGAACATGATGTTACAGAATCAGAGGGAATAGAATAGTATAAGAGCAGGAAAGAGGTTGAGGCAGAATGCACTGGGTGGGTGGCCCACTGGGTTTGGCTACTGGAGGCTACTGGTAAATCCTATAAGAGCAGTTTTCAAGAGTAGAGCAGGCAGAGGCCTCCCTCCATTGGTTTAAGGGTAAACAAGTTTGGAAAGAGAGAGAGGGAGTGGCGGCTAAGACAGAGTGCAGGTGGAGGAAGTTTTGATTGCTCTAAGTAGAAGCTAAAAGCTACCAGTGGAGAAGAGAAATCTAAAGGAGGTCAGAGGTGAGTTAAAGGTGGAAGCAGGTCCAGGTGAGGTGAGCCCACAGAGTGGACATTGGGTGCAGACAGGAGACTGGATGCCTGTTCCTCACGCTTGGAGAGGAGGTAGGAGGCTGCTTCTAGGCTTAGATGCTCAGAGTGGAGGGGAAAATGTGGGCTCTTCTGCCTGGAGGCCTCTGTTTTCTTATAAAGTTCGGCTCCCACCCCAGCCCCACTTGATCTTCTGTCCCGCTGCTATTTTCATTGGCCTGCAACCTTCCTGTTCTGTCCAGGGGAGTTAGTTGAAGTTACTCTTAGCCTGAGGGGAGGGAAGAGATCATATGTTTGTCTTGATCACTCCCCAAGAAACAAGACAGATTCTTGTGGTTCATTGTCTCTCTGCATGTATCCAAGTAGCAGTGGGCCAAGATCCATTCATGTTTCTTGGAACAGATCTTTGAGGGCCCCTATATGGTAGTGTCCAGGGATACCTTAGTGAGCCAGTACAGGTAATGTCCTGGTCACATGAAGCTTACCACGTAGCTGAGGACACAGACATGGAGGAGATAGTCGTATGATGGAAATATAATCACAAATGGGTAAGCATTCTAGAGCAGAACACAGTGAGGGGCCTGACCCAGGCTGGCAAAAGAAGGAGGGAATGGTCCATTAAAAAGTGGACACTTCGATCTAAGGGGTGAATGGGTGAGAGAGAGTCAGGGTTAGTGGTTATTGGAATGGCTTGGACAAAGGCCATGATGTGGGAGGGAGCATGTTTGGTGCAAGGAACGGGAAGGAGACCATTGTGATTTGGCTGCAGAGAATGGAGGGTAAGTGCTGGTGGGTAGCTAGAACTCAGAATTTGGGTCTTATCCCAAATGCAGTGGAAACCCATTGGAGGGTTTTAAGGGGGAGCTAAAGAATGATAACAAATGTTATCATTTGGGAAGAGATGTAGAGATCAGATTGGAGGAAGGAGTCATTGCAGTTAGGACACTGTTGGAGTATCTCTTTGTTGACAAGAGATTGTCGTTAAGCTTACAATCAGAGTATCGTCATAGTGGAGATGTGCAGAGGTGGTTTGATTTAAGAACTATGGAGTTGGGGCGCCTGAGTGGCTCAGTTGGTTAAGCATCCAACTGTTGATTTAGGTCCAGGTCATGATCTCATGTTTTGGTTAGTGAGATCGAGCCTTGTTTTGGGCTCTGTGCTGAGAGTGCAGAGACTCCTTGGGATTCTCTCTCTCCCTCTCTCTGCCCCTCCCCCCTTGTGTGTGTGTTCTCTCTCTCTCTCTCTCTCAAAATAAATAAATAAACGTTTAAAAGAAGAAAAAAAAAACCTATGGAGCCTTCGAGCTCACCGGAGTTGTTTATGGATTGAGTAACTGTGTGGCAGACACGGAGAGGATCAGGCTGGTTTGGCCTCTGCAACTGGATGAATGGGGGGCCTTTGCTGAGACAAGGGAGAGTGTGGGCCAGGACATTGTTCCCATGGTACAGGAGCTCAAGGCAGCCAGCTGGGCTGGAGACACCAGCTGGAAAATGATCATTGAAACTATGGTCATGGATGAAAGCACTGATGAAGGAACGGAGCTGAGCCCCTGGGAATTCCAGCCCTGATTGCCATGCAAAGAAAAGAGGCAGAAAGGCAGTGACTAAGAGGTTCCAGGGAAACTCAAACAGAGTAGCTGATGGAGGTCGAGGCTATCTCTGCAAGGAAGAGTTGTCAACTCTGTCAGCAGCCCTAAGACTAAAAGTCAGAAGTAACCTTTTGATGTCGTTGATGATGTGGCCATGAGACCGTTGGTAGCCTCCATGGAAGGTCTTTTGGTGGCCCGTCTCCTTCCAGTGCATAATTTACAAGGCTGTTCCAAAATGTCTTTGGGTTATAATTTAAAAATGCTGTCCTTTATCCCACAGAATGCATGTTGTTCCTGTATTATTCCTAGGATGGTTCTGAGATTTCTGGTCTCGTGGGCTTTTTTGTTTGTTTGTTTTTTCCAC
The DNA here is from genome assembly GCA_017311185.1 of Proteles cristata cristata. NCBI lineage: Eukaryota > Metazoa > Chordata > Mammalia > Carnivora > Hyaenidae > Proteles > Proteles cristata. The sequence continues at coordinate 1,173,502 of JAESUZ010003188.1, forward strand.
TTTTAAATTTAAGATGTTCTTTCTTTCCATGGGCTTGCTGAATTATCCTCATTGTTCTCCTTAACGTAATTTTTATTAAGCACTGAATTTTAATACCTAACTAGGGGGTTGGGACTTGCAATTTTATGTAACTTTGAGCTTTGGCAGCACGGTTGGCATGAAATAATAACAGTAAGCACCCTTGTAGTTAAATCAGAAACGAAATTAACTTGGGATTCCTAGAAGTGGTATTTAGTTGTGCACAGAACAGAAAGTGGCCTGCTGCTGGTTCTGCGGGCAGCCTGTGGCCACCAGACCTGCATTCCTCTGTGGTCTCTGCGGAGAAATTGCCCTAAAGCCAAGGAATCTGAAAATATTCGAGGGGCTAGTGGAGCAGACAAAAGATGCGAGGGAAAGCAGAAGATATACCAAGAGAGGGGGCAGAAATGTGCCCGTGAATGTCTTGTTCTAGGGAGACCATCAGCCTGGATGTGACATTCTCAGGACACCTCTCTGCCCTTCCGGCTCGCATTTGGCACCTTGGGAGGCCAACATCTCCTCCAGCCCCTCTTGTTGGTAGGACGTTGATGATGCCGGGGCAAACATGACTTTGCCTGAGGCCAGATGTTTTGTTGGCTACAGGCCAGCCTGGGTGCTCCTGAAGGTGAGGAAGACTGTGCTTCTCTAGGACACAGCAGTGGCCACGGGACACCGGAGATGTACCTTGCTCTCACAGTATTAAAGTAGCCCTCACAAGGAATCTGGTGACGGATGACCTGAATGACTACCAGGTTCTAGTTCCCACGCATGGCCCCTGAATCATGCTGATCGCAGAGAGTAATGTTCCTTATGGGCTGAAGGTGAAGCCAGAAAGAGCCTAAGATCTGGAGTTTCTTCTTTATAAGCCAGCATTTCTTGATATGTGCTCTTCCTGCCATGCTCCTCGGCAAAAGAAGTTCTGTAGCTCAGTGTGTTTAAGAAACATGCATGTTGTAATCCTGTTAGAAGATCATGATGCTCCTTAAAGGAGTCAAAGTTCTGAAAAGGTCTGTAGTAAGAAACCTCCTTACTTACTTTACCTCGACATTTCTCAAATACAATTTAAGAACTTTCCCCTTGCTTTTTGTCTTTCCCAAATACCTATTTATATACCACCATTGCCAATCACAGATAGTTAGCAACAGCGGGGTGAGTCTCCTCTCTTTATACAGTGAGTTCCTAACATCGATTGTCTCCTAATATTGCACACAGTGGCCACTGCCCTCAAGAGTGAAGGACTTTCTTGATTCGCCTAAAATAAGTGTTTATGCCCAGACACATGGTGTAGCAACTGTGTTTCCTAATCCTCAGCCAGACCTCTAAAGACTGGGAAATCTGGAGCAGGGCAGTTTAAAACTCCCTCCTCTCTTTTGTCACTCCAGAAAGACATGTGCTCAGCGCCTCTGTCATTCTTCTTGCTTTTTTAATAACAGACATGGCAATCTTCTAACACGTAGTCAGCAAAATCTAGGTCATTGGATTTGTTGACAGCTGTGGAATCATAGATAGCGTTTGCTCTGCTGTCTGGGTCCGTACCAGCTTATCTGACCACAGTCCTTTAAAAGGACTGGTTTCTTGGGCATGTCCCTCCTTTTCTGCTTTCCTCCCTCCTCCCACCCTGCCCTCTGCCATAGTTGTTAATCACATCTTCAAATATATTGGCTTTCTTAGCTTTGATTTCTCATTCTTTAATCTCTCCCCTATAGTCACTAACCAAAAGTGGCATTTTATCCTTAGCAGTGCTATGGAAATACAGTGTCAGCCACCCGTGTAATTTAAAGTTTCCTGGTAGCCAGGTTTAAAAAAAGATAAAAACAAAGGTGAAATTAATTTTAGTAATATGTCTTATTTAACCTAATATATCCAGAATGCTCTGTTTTCAACTTACCTTGAGATATGTATATATATATTATATATTATAGATATATATATAGATATATATAGATATATAGATAAATATATTTTTTTTACAAATGACATCTTTGAAATGTGTCTATTTTATACTTGTATCACATGTCAATTTGGGTGCTACATTTACTAACAGTTAAAAAGAAATGTCCTACAAAATAAAGTTCTGTAGGGGGTCCTGGGTGGCTCAGTCAGTTAAGTGCCCAACTTCAGCTTGGGTCATGATCTCACAGCTCATGAGTTCGAGATTCGCATCAGGCTTTATGCTGACAGCTCAGAGCCTGGAGGCTGCTTTGGATGCTGTGTTTCTCTCTCTCTCTGCCCCTACCCCACTCACACTCTGTCTCTCTCTTAAAGATAAATAAACATTAAAAAAAAATTTTTAAACAAAATAGAGTTCTGCGCAACAGAAAAAAATATTTTCTACTTCTTCAGTTTTTAAATTTATATTGAAGCTAATTGGGATGCCTGGGTGGCTCAGTCAGTTAAGTGCCTGACTCTTGATTTTGGCTCGGGTTCACTGTTTGGTTCGTGAGTTCAAGCCCCACATCCAGATAGTTATTGACAGTGCAGAGCCTGCTTAGGATTCTCTCTCTGCCCTTCCCCTGCTCATGCTGCCTCTCTAAAAATAAATAAAATTAAAAAAAATAATAAAGTAAAGTTAATTAAAATTCAATAAGATAAAATTAGCTCCTTAGTTCAGTAACCACATTATAAGTGTTTGATAGCCACCGTGGCTAGTGGCTACTGTCGTGGACAGCATAGAACTTTATTTTGAACAGGTTTGGCTCTCCATGTTTCCTAGTTGACTAATGTGTTTTTAGCTTGGATTAATTTGGTTTTAGTTGACACAGAAAATGTGGTTATGAGTCTTATCAGCCACAAGGAGCAAGGAGCAATATCAGTATATAGCATATATAGTATAATTGAAGAAAATTTTTCTTGTGGAAAGATCTAGAACACAGTTTGGAGCCAAGTTCACAGCCTTTTAGGAATATATTTGAAAAATTAAATTTCTAGTTATAATATGAATTATTAATTTAGTTGTACCTGCATTTTTAAAAATAGGTATATAAATTTGGAAATAATACTTCTCCATGTTTACATTTCAGGAAGCAATTTTATTCCTATGTTTTTCATGCATCTTTGCCTTCAGTGTCTTTATCATCACCAGAGTGACTTTTTGGGGCATCTAAAATAAGGTTTCAACCTCATCATATGTACTTTCATCCAAATTGTTTGGAATTCAGCACTTTAAAAATTCATGAGTGATGCTATCACTAGAAACTATGCTAAGTCAAAAATATTCATCTAACATAAGGATAGTTGTTTTTCTTCTTATCCAGCTCAGATGTGAATGAGAAATCTCAGTAATGCAACCCTTACTCTGCACTGACCTTTTTAAAAAGTCTCTTTTTATTAAAGATAACATAAATACAGGAGAAAACATAAATCGTAAGTGTACAGCTCAGTGAGTTTGCACAAAATGAATGTACCTGGGTAACCAGCACCCAAGTCAAGAAATAGAACAGCCCAAAGCCTTCCTTGTGGCTGCTCCCCTCATTTCCCGCTGCCTCCTCCCCAGAGATAGTCTCTGTCTAATTTCTAACATCACAGGTTAGCTTCATCTGGTTTTGAACTTTATATAAGTGGACTCTCTAGTAAATGGCATTTTTTCTTCAACACTCAACACTCGTTGAGCTCCATCAGTGTCCTGGTAGTTTGTTCATTTTCATTTGTGTATAGAATATTTATATTGCATTTTTAAATGCACTCTTTAAGAAGCATGCCTGGGGTGCCTGTGTGGCTTAGTTGGTTAAGCATCTGACTTCGGCTCAGGTCATGATCTCATGGTCTGTGGGTTCAAGCCCCACACACAGCTCTGTGCTGACAGCTCGGGGGCTGCAGCCTACTTCAGATTCTGGTTCTCCCTCTCACTCTGCCCTTCCCTCACTCATGCTCTGTCTCTCTCAAAAATAAATAAACATTAAAAAAAATTAAGCGTGCTTATTGCAACACCCAAGATTTTGTCTCATGCCATAGGAATCATTTTAAATTTTTGTTCAGTGTATTTCCCTCCTCTTAAAAGGTTAAGCCCATCAGATGACTTTAATAAAAGTCCCAAACCAGCTTGGATTAATGTGTTTTCCCTACTAAGCATTTTATTGTTCAATACAAAGTGACAGAGAGTCCTTGTATCGTGAGAGACTTTGTAAAATTATGTCAGTGTGTGAAGTAATTCCCTCTTTCCTGGGAAATAACATTTGGGGGTAAAACCCAGGATATATCCAGGAGATACAGCAGGTGATTATGTGTGGGGCTGTGTATTTCCCCTTTCAGCCTCCTGTGGAGGGGGGGCCATCATATTGTGGTTATTGGATATTGATTTAACTCTCAGCAGGGGAGATAATTCGTGTGGCCCTTCCTCCCCCTAGATATCTGCTTGGCTAACTCCTTCACTTCCTTCAAATCTCTGCTCAAGTACACCTTCTCAGTGAGCCCACCCATCCTGCCCACCATTTTTAAAAGAGTACCTTATCCCTTGCCACTCCTCAGCCTCGTGATTCCCTTTACTCTTCTCTGTTTCTCTTATCTGTAGGTCTTTTTGCTTCCTAGAGAGATTTTTTTACTATTTTTACTTAGGTATTCTGTGCATTGTTTCTTGTCTCTTGTTTCCATGCCAAGAAAAGTGTAGGTCAGATAACAGATGCTCGGTGAATATTTATGGAATGAAAAAGCGAAGCCCATGGATTTCTGAGGCTTGAACAGTATCAGAATTGTGTAGACAGATGCTTTCAGAGGTAACGTGATGAAGATAAAGTAGACAGACGTTCATACATTTTCTTTTTCCTGTAACTTGCAGTAGCTTTTTCCAGCGTTCAGGGTGTTTGAAACCTGTTGAGCAAACCCTTTCTGGAAGTGATTTGTAAAGGTCATATGTCACCCATTTCTACCTCATACTTCTCTGCAGACACGTTTACAAATATGGAAATTGCTATTATCACCAGGAAAGTTTCCAAAGTGGCATTCATGCATATATATGTGCATACATATATCTTTCTTTATGAGATGGAACATGTTTTGGGTGCTAATTATGCACCGTCAGTGAACACATGTGGTAGCTGACGGGTTCACAGCACAGGTTGAACTTCCCCGTCTGTGTTGTTCAGAGGTGCTGAACGTCCCCACTCGGTGAGACCTCCTGTCTGCCAGATTTGTGTGGGAGCCAGCACAGACCATGAATGTGGGAACTTGGACCATCCTCACGGCGTGTGGAGGCTGGGATGTCTCATCTGAGAAGTGGGGTTTTTCCAGGCAGGCTGTGAGGCCGACTGCCGTATCTTTCCCTGAAACCAGAAGGTTTCACTTTTATTGCTTGAGATTATATGGGATCTTTTCTGAGGGTCTTTGAGAGCCAGCGTGACAGGATTACAACCCATGTCAGGTTTTCCCCTTTCTGCCTTTGGGAAGAATTCCCAGTCAGAGAGCCAGTCCCGTTAGGATTAGTCAGCAGTGTTGAACATGGGTGGGGAGGGATGTGGAGGGTGGGAAGCACTTGGACACGAAGTACTCATTTATTGAAACTGTCTTGCCTTCTCAAGAAGAACTCTGGAAATTTAAAAGCCCAATTCCAGAATTTTCTCCTGATTCCAGTCAAGGAAACCTGCCGCTTAACCAAGAACAGTCATTTGGGCAAGGCACATCCCTTTCTTGAATTCTTTGTTTTCTTCTCTGTCAAAGGAGGCTTTTGCACATTGATAATCTCTAGTATTCTATGATTCTATGGTCAACCCGCCTTTTGATTTATTTCTCCCTCATCAAGGAGACTTATTTGACTAATTCAGGTTTATGATGTTGGCATGCTGAATTTTAGCTCCATACATCCTCATTCTGTAAGTTTTCCTGGGCTCATTTTAGTATTCCCTGTGCTCTTCAACCAGTAGTTCAGTGTTTGTGGAGGAATAACTTTTTTCGTCTTTCCCCCTTCACTAATAACTATGATTGAATTGGAGTTTAAATCAGGGCTATTATTTTTGTACGTTTTTTTTCTTTTTTTAATATTAGAATAAAAGTTACCTTCTAAGATTCCAGTGAAAAATGATGTTGTGAGGAAAATCCAAACTTTAAATGATTCGCTTGTTGGATCACTTCTGACTTAAGTGTTTACAGGACTAAAAAATAAGATAGATTGTCACTCTGTGGGTGGTGCTGTGATCTGTACAAGTAACACAAGATATGTATATTTGGACAAAAGGCTGAAGTACTGCCATAACCAGTTATTACACATCTAGTCTAAGCAGTAAGTGAAAACAGAACCAAAGTTTCCCATCTAATTAATTACTTCCCAGTTTATATCTTCATTCTGTTAGCCTTATAGTAGTATTCCTCCGTATTGAAAAAGTAGTTGGTGGGGGGCGCCTGGGGGGGCTCAGTCACTTGTTGGATTCAATTTCAGCTCAGGTCATGATCGCATGGATTGTGGGATCGAGTCCCGTATCAGGCTCTGCACTGATGTCACAGAACCTGCTTGGGATTCTCTCTCTCTCCTTGTTGACCCTCGTGTGTGCGCTCTGTCTCTCTCTCACCCTCTTTCTCTTTCTCAAAATAAATAAATAAACTTTTTAAAAAAGAAAAAGGTAGCTGGGGATGATGGGTAGGTAATTTGATGGAGTGTTAGGGATGGCATATTGGTGGAGGTAGCAGGGTAGGAGGTAGCGGGGTATTTTTAAAAATTTTTTATTTTATTAAAAATATAAAAATAAATATTGTTTCTCCAGTTTTATTGAGATAATAAGTGACAATTTTATGTAAATTTAAGATGTACAACATGATGATTTGAAATACCTACATATTGTGAAATGGTTATCACATTAAGATTATTTAACATGTCACTTCATGAGATCTGAAACTTTTTTCTGTGGTGAGAATATTAACATCTGTTCTCTTAGCAAATTTGAATTATACAACATGTGCAGTATTGTTATCTATAGTCACCATGGTGTGATTACATTCCCAGAACATACTGATCTTATAACTGTACATTTGTGGCCACCACTTCCCCATTTCCCTTACCCACCCCCAACCCCTGGTAAGCATCATTCTACTCTGTTTCTGTGTGTTCAACTTTTTTATGTTTCACATATAAGTTCTATCATACAATATTTGTCTTCTTTTACCTGACTGACTTCACTTAGCATAATGCCCTCAAGGTCCATCTACGTTGTTGCAAATGGTAGGATTTCCTTCTTTTAAATGGTTGAGTAATGTTCCATCGTATACATATACCATGCTTTCTTTTCTTTTTAAGTTTTTATTTATTATTTATTTATTTTGAGAGAGAGAGAGAGAGAGAGGGAGGGAGTATGTGAGCAGGGGAAGGGCAGAGAGAGAGAATCCCAAACAAGCTCTGAGCTGTCAGCACGGAGCTTGACGCGGGGCTGGAACCCACAAACCGTGAGATCATGACCTGAGCCGAAACTAAGACTCAGACACTGAACTAACTGAGCCGCCCAGGCACCCCCACAGTTTCTTTAAGTAGGGATGTTATTGGTTGAGTGATAAGGATGTTATTGGCAGAGGCAGTAAGGATATAAAAGGATTTCTTTTATAAAGAAACCTTCTTCAGAGGGGACAAGGTCAGGATATGGAGGATACACGGAGTAGAAATCAAAAGAAAATACCTGAAAAGATGGAGAAAACTTTAAAAGAAAATATTTAAATATATTCCTGGTAGAAATAAAATTAGTTTTTGTTGGAACTCTTTATCATTCAGTTGGTATAGAAACTTTTATTTCAGTGACTTCCCGTTTTGAATATGAGATGTAGCTGCTACTCTGACTACCTTCTGAGACACTCCCCAGAGGGCAATGGAAGATTCTCTTTATGACACCTTAAGAATAACACAGATGGATTTTTTTTCCTGAGCCTCAAGCACAGAGGTGTCTACAACCCCTTCCGACTCTGATGGTGCCCAGAAATATGGGCATTATTCTGTGTCACTCCTGAATAGTAAAACATCATCATTAATTCACATTCTGCACATTTGTAACTTGTGATAAACAAGCACTGAGCTTATGTTTGTCTGTAGGCTCGCTCAGCCGATTAATAATGTAAGGCACGCTGCAGGGGCAGTGCTTACCTCGGAGTACCTGCTAGTGCCAGCAGTTCCGAGGCATCATCACAAACTGAGAAGCTAATTACAAACTGTTCTTCCCTCTCGACTAAAGCTTATCCCTCAAGGCCCACTCCTTGGAAGTATTTGTGTTATCCTTGCTTACATTTATGCATATTTGAGAGTGTTGCTAACTGCATCCTTCATAAAGGGTGTAGATTTTACTTTAAGAAACTACTGTAGCACACTACAGTGTCTTCCCATGGGTATGAGTTAGTGAGGATTGCTGTATTTTAAGAGGATGTATATTGCTGTGTAATGAACTACCCCAAAATATAGAGGTTTAAAACAACAAGTCTTTTATTTTACTCACAAATCTACAACTTGGGCAGGATTTGGCAGAAGTAGCTATTCTTCGTTCCACGTAGTATCAATGGGGGCAGATTGGTGGTGGCTGGGAGATCCACTTTCAAGATAGCCACTCAGCATGGCTGACAAGTTGTTGCTGGCTACCGGCCTCTCCACAGATTCCTGGACTTCCTCAAAATGCGGTGGCTGGGTCCTAAGACCAAACATCCCAAGAGTATAAGGTGGACATTCATGGACATTCATTTTTATGACCAGACCTCAAAAGTCACATAGCACCCTTTTCACTTTACTCACTGGTCCAAACCATCACAGAAATCCATACTCGTTCAAGTAGAGGGGCATAGACCCTACTTCTTGATGGGGGAGTGGCGAGGTTCTAGCAGACCATTTGGAATAAGAAATACCATTGTGGTATAGAACATATAATCTATACATATATGAATTCAGACATGCTGTGTTCATTCTACTGGGAGAGTACTTTGAGACCATGCTAGGGCAAATGTGGAATACATAAAAAATAAAAAGGAAGGCAAAGAAGTGGAATTGAGTACCGAATATAAGGGTCATTGGACATTGGAAATAATTCTTAAGTGGAATTCTCAGCAGTCGTAAATGCAAAGCTCCGTCCACCCCCCTCAAAATAAATCCTATTTGTTACTCCAAGAGATCACATATCTTTGTGAGATCTGAAACTCTCTTAAATCATTTCCATCTTCCAGAAGAACCATCCCAAGGTTCTCCAGGGTATTTACAAAGGAACAATAAAACATTCATTTCTTTAGCACATTGTAATGAAAACCATCCCCAAGTACTTAGTTTAACTGCTTTGTTTACCATGGGGGTTTCAAATGCCATTAGGACCGTGTTATATTTTTGTTGGTCTGAAGTCACGGGAATAGAAAAGGATTTTTTTTTTAAACAAGAGGTAAAACTAGGATAGCACTTGTCCAACCACACCATCGCAACATTTTGTGAAAGTGCATTTCATTAATGTTTGGAGGCCTATGTAAATCAGGGAATGGGGGGGGGGGGCGGGGAAGTCACAAATACTGGATGTTAAAGCAGTGTGGTGTGAAAGGAAACATCTGCTCTTGGTTAAAGTTCTTCAAACTTATGTTCTTTTGCCTCAGTCATTTAACTGTGGTGCTGATATTTGAGTTCCATGAAGACTCTAAAACTGGTTTTCCAGACCATTCTCAGGAGTCTTAATAAGACTTTGAAGTTCTTTGCCCCTCACCTATAATGCCAGGGTCACTGGCATTACCAAAGTATAAAACCGGGGTTTTCAACCTCAGCAGCTCCAGAATTCTGAATTCTAGCTGATTTGTTTCATTTTGATTTTTTAAAGAAACGCATGTTCTTGTGTTAGGTAGTTTCTTTAAGAAAGAAGGCTCCAAGGAATGCCCAGTTATGAGCCATTTTTTACCTTTATAAGAAGTACTGATATGAATAATTGTTTGTTGCTGTATTTTTTCTTTTGCCTGAGGGGAAGATTGGCCTGGTTTGCTAAGAGATGGACTGGAAACCCAAGGGCTACAGATAATTTTAACAGTTGCTTTCTTAAGATGTACCCCTGGACCTGCAACCCCTTAATTTCTCTAGGCTTCAGGCTAGGCTACAGTTTTTTTTCACTGTTAGATGAGTAGCAAATGATGTGCAGATTTTCAAAATCTCAAATGAGTGTTATTTGTAAAACAATATTGGCCCCAGATGGATAGTTCCTGAAATTGTAGAGTCAAAGACATTCCACTTAGAAGTAACCTGAGATGCTGTAAGTTTCATTTCTTTCCTATCCTTCCCTTTAATTGCATTTAGTGAGGACTTACGAAGTACCAGAAACTGTTTCAGATGCTGGGGACGTAGTAAGGAACAAAATAGACAACATTCCTGCCCTCACAGAGTTTTCATTTAACTGGGAAAAATACTAAGTTGGTAAGAAAACATTTGGAAATCAGTGATATGATGAAAATTAAGGAAAGAGTTGTCCTGAAGTATGTCTAGGTGACCATTTTTAGACTGGGATTTTAGGGAAGGCCATACATGGGATGAGGGGATCCTGCTAGCAAGGAGAAACGTGTCATGGGGAAGCTGGGTGGAACAGCATTTCAAATAGAGCGATCTGCTTAGACCCCAAAGGGAGGGAACTTTGAATGGTCAGAAAATGGAGGCTGGAGAAAGTAGAGAGGTCTGCACAAGGTGTGGGGGTGGCCTCCCAGGGGGAAGACAGGAGTGCTGGCTAGGGGCGGAAGGAGGGATGACAGGTCAGCACAGTGTCCTCACTTGTGGTCTAGATGGAAGACCTTAAGTCTTCCTTGTTGTGACCCTGCGTGGATGGGTTAGATTTCACATTGTGGGCGGGGCCAGGCAGAGGAAGCCAAGGATGTAATAGCAGGAGCGTGATGGAGGAAGCAGACCACATGTTGGGCCAGAAAGGATGAGAAAGAGGTCATTCGAGTCATCTTTAGAGCAGCTTTCTGGGTCTTCACTGCTGGTCACGTTTAGGTGACCATATGCCTCGGTTTCCTTGGACAGTTCCAACTCATCCTTGCCATTACTGCATTATTACTAATGGTTTCACCTTTTGCTTTCAAAGGGTTCTTGTTTGGATGATTGCCAATTGTTTAACACATCAGAGTCTGTTATATGTCCTTTTAGTCAGCAGACTGCTGTCTCTACTTTTGGTCTCCCATCCACCTCTCACTCACATCCTTTCCCAGGCAAGAGTAGCTCTTCATGACCTTTCCCACAATCTCTGCGGTGACTCCCAGGCCCCCAGCCACTCTTTTTGCCTCCCATCTGCTCACTTCTATTACCCCCTGCCTTGATTCATACTACATCCTGTGGACAGATTAATTTTCCTTGGGAGAAATGTTATGTCTGACACTGTGATGGTACCTCTGCCTACAGAATAAAAAGTCTAGACTCTAAAGATTCAACACTCTTCCTCATCTAGCCCTGGTATTTCATAATATGGATTAGAATATAGGATATAGTATAGACAATGTAATGCTGAACAGTATAATAGGTAGGAGTCTGGAAACAAACTGCTTGGGTTTGAATGCTACCTGACATTTACTAGCTGTGTGACTTACCTCTCTGTGCCTCAGTTTTCTAATCTGTAACACAAGGAAAAAAACGAAACTCTATATCATTATTATTATAAACATTAAATGAGTCAACCCACATAAGGCCCTTAAAATAGTCGGTGGCATAACAGTGAGCACTCAATAAATTTTAGGTTTTGTAATTATGGATTTTCTGTGCACGCATACTGAACACTTGCTCTTCTCTACATAATTTATGACACTTCCTTACCTCTTCCTGTTCCTAACCTTTGTTCCAACACTCCAACTATATTGCTTCCATGGGAGCTACCCTGCCCGTGGCCAGAGCTGAGTGGCCCAGAAGTGGATGCCTGGCCTAAGCTGGACCAATCAGAGCCCTTTTCTGGGATCTTTTGCAGTGAGTAACTAGGAAGTTTGGACATTCCATCTCTAGTTGCTAGACTGTAAGCAGAAAACTCAGAAGCTGGTAATGATTCTACTTCCTGGCTCATGAAGAAGATATGCGCTAATTAAGAAAGAAGAATGATGCTAACAAAGAAAGAAAAAGGAGGGACAAAACTTGGAGAAAGTTTCCTGACTGAGCTGAAGACATTGGCTCCAGGTCTTCCTAAGGTCCAACTATGGCCCTACTCTGCTCTCCACTTGGCTGCTATTTGAGATACCATTGAATCATTCGTCATATACAGGCCTTTCCTTGTGTACCTCCCTTTTGCATCTTTGTCTTAGACTTTTGACTATTTGGGGTCTTCTAGTGGGTTGGTTTTCAGGAGGCACCAATAGTTCATTGACAGTCTTTGAGGAATAGGCATTAAGCAGAACACCCTCTGAGTTCTACTGATTTCTAACTCCTGTGCACTATAATTTTAATGAATTGTGAAATTATAGGCACCCTTTATTTATTTTTTTGGAATTCTTTTTTTTTTATGCATTCTACTTTTTTTCTTACAAATAGTTTATTGCCAAGTTGGTTTCCATATAACACCGAGTGCTCATCCCCACAAGTGCCCTCCTCCATGCCCATCTCCCCTCTCCCCCCCACATCCATCAGTCCTCAGAGAAGGACGTATAGACACCCTTTAAATGAAAGGAGTCAATAAGCACAGATAACGAAGGCCAGTAAACCTCCTTTTGTTAGAAATGCCTGCTCTGAAGAGAGCCTCCAAAGGATGGATCCCTTCTCTACTACCACCAGCACACTGGGCTCCATCTCTCTCTTTTGTTTTAGGGAATTTTAGTCTTCTGCGTTCTTTCAGAATTTTCCAAGCTTCCCACCAAATCACCACTAATAGCAGAGGAGAATAAAGGCACCTCTTCCTCCCCAACCCCAGCCCTGCCAGGGACTTAAAGGCAAGGGGTGGTCCCTCAAACTGAGCATAGAAGTTTGAGAAGAATTGAACACATTAACTCTTTAGAGTCTCTAAGTTACCCCTTGAGTTGGACGAACACATATTAAATTGAAGAGAGCAAGGATGGTGCCCATTTGACTCACTATTGTTTCACCAGCTCCTAGTGCATAGCACGTACTAAGGTATTGCATTATGGGATGAATGAATGGGTATTATCAACCCTATTTTATAAATGAAGCTATATGCCTCAGACTTCTTGTCCAGGGCTCATTCTAAGAGCTTTCAGCCATTAAAAGAGAAAACTACAACACCAGCAGGTTTATATGCTAATGGAGCTAAACTCCCAGCAGTGCTTAGTAAAGGTTTCAATTTCTAAAGCTAAATGTTAACACATCTGGACTCAGGGCATCTTCAGGCTCAAGCTAAAACCTGTGCTATTTTTGAACCTTTCTTTTCAGAAAGCTGTTCAAGAGTTTAGGTGACAAAAGATGAGAAGGGTTGTGTGTGTCTGATAAAATATTCACAGTAAAGACTCATGTGTAACTGTGCAACTCAGAACAGCATTTTTGTGCTTGTCCTTGACACAGTGTATGCCTCTGTAGGTTCCCTTTATATTTTGTAAATCCCCAGAGACTTTAAAATGTCAGCTGTCCCTGAATGGTGGCCCATGAGTTATTGGGGAGGGTCAGAGTGGACAGTGGTCTCGTCTAGGGTAAATTTAGGGTGTGTGTGTGTGTGTGTGTGTGTGAGAGAGAGAGAGAGAGAGATCGAGAGAGGGACAGAGAGAGAGAGAGAGAGAGTGAGTGTCTTGGTCTTTTCCCTATTGTTATATGCCTCTGAAGTCATTGTTGAAAACTGTTTCTATTATTCAGCATTTAAAAAATTTTTGTTAATGTTTGTTTATTTTTGACAGAGAGAGAGACAGACAGAATGCAAGTGACGGAGGGGTAGAGAGGGAGACACATAATCTGAAGCAGGCTCCAGGACCCGAGCCATCAGCACAGAGCCTGATGTGGGATTCGAACCCACAAACCATGAGATCATGACTTGAGCCAAAGCTGGACACTTAAACCAACTGATCCACCCACGCACCCTCTATTATTCAGTATTTTATATGATTTATTATGCTTACAATAATGTTTATTATTATGTGATGATGGAGACATTCTATATCTGCACTATCTTATACTGTAGTCACTAGCCATGAGTGGCTATTGAACACTTGAAATGTGGGTGATGTGCCTGAGGAACTGAACTTTTAATTTCATTTATTTGAATTAATTTAAATTTAAATAGTCACTCTTGGCTAGTAGATACCATATTGGGCAGCACAGCTCTACATTTTTAAAACTTCAGTGAGTTTCTGATTTCCAGCATTAATTAGCTAATGAATTATAGCCATTCCATTAACTTCATCATAAAGTTAGAAACTGTCTATAACTTGTAGAAGTGAAATTTACCAGTTAAGGATTTACCTTCCCTCATTTCAAAGTGTGATGGGGAAATTTCCTTTACCTGGACGGCAGTGGCCACTGGTAACCTTCTTGCCATACTTCACCCTCTCCCCTGGGACCTTGAGTCAATGCCAAATGAACACTTATTTCTTTTTTATTTTTTAAAAAATGTTTATTTACTTTTGAGACAGAGACAGAGTGCAAGTAGGGGAGGGACAGAGTGAGAGGGAGATACAGAATCTGAAGCAGGCTCCAGGCTCTGAGGTATCAGCACAGAACCTGACGCAGGGCTCAAATCCACGAACCATGAGATCGTGCCCTGAGCCAAAGTTGTACATTTAACTGACTGAGCCACTCAGGCACCCCAAATCAATGCCAGATTAAGTCCTAGTGGTCTTGTTTCTATTTTGGGCACATGCTCTTTCACTGCCCTTTGGGAGCTCTCGGCCATCTCTTCATTTCACGTCAAGTCACATTTAGATTTAAAGACCTTTATCAGCCTTCCCTGTGCTATCTTATACCCTTCACTCCTTTTTCCCTGTTTTCCTCCTGGATTTGAATTCTCTAGAGAAACAGACCCAATAGGATTATCTGTCTCTTGATTGATCTATCTGTAGGGAGAGATACTGAGATTGAAATTGACTGGGTTTAAGGGCCTTGGGAACTAGCAAGTCCAAAACCTGGATGGCGTCCCGCCAGCTGTAGGCTCAGGTTGAGTGACGAGCCTGAAGGTTGAAAACTCAGGCCGATTTTCTATGCTGTTGTCTAAAGGCAGAATTCCTTCTTTGGAGAAAGTTAGTCTTTGCTTTTAAAGCCTTCCACTGATTGAGTGAGGCCCATCTGCATTATGGAGGGTAATCTGCTTTCCTTATAGTCAATTGTAGATGTTCGTCACCTCTTTAAAAATATCTCTACAGCAACATCTAGACTAGTTTGACTAAGCAACTGGTCATTGTAGCTTAGCCATTTGACCCATAAAGCCATGGCAGCTCTTTCACTAGATTCAGACAGAATTGTCTTTGCCTCTGACCCTTCACCCATGCCATCGGGTATGTATGGTCTGTGGGCACCCCAGTTCCTGCTGACATGTCAGCAGAGGCTCGTTCTGCTTCTTTCTCCACGGGATGTATAGCTTTCATTTTCACAAAACGCGATCCACGTTCCACTCGTCTGTAACTGGTTTCGTCCTGACGGATCCTTGTACTCCAAAACACAAACACGGTACTAGGTAGAATGCAGGTATCCCCCTGCTTTTCGAGAGTTCATGTTATGCAGCCTCCCTGTATAAACCTACCTTAGTACCTGTTTCCACCAAGTGGAAGAAATCCGATGAGGATTTTTGCTTTTACGAAAAAAAGGCAAAAGGCAAAAATAGCATTCAGCGCTGGTTTTGCCACAAGCCATTACAGAGGCAGCACGTACCACAGGCAGCACAGTGGCCCCACCGAGCTCCTTCCCCGGGGAGCTACGCTCAGCATCTCGGCATCCAGCCTCCATGGCTTTGAACCATGTCTGTGAACATCTGTGCTTAACTCGATTTATTTTGTGCATCCGTTAGCAAAGTGTGTCCTAGCTGTCAGAAAAGCTTAAGAGAGGTTATTTTTTAGGTCTAGGAATGCTCAGAAATTTTTCCATAGATTAATGGTAATTACTTTTTCACCTTATGCCATTCTGGCTTATAAAAGTTTCTGTAGGAACAAAACTTTGACATGGGAGGGAAAACCTATATATACTTGAACTTATCTTTAGCAGCATGGTATTCATTTTGAAAGTGGAGTAACAGATTCTACATCTTAGTTTTCTGCGACTAGTCCAATGTCACGGTTTTTCTTTTTTTTCATGAAAGCGATTCTTTAAATAGAAGCTCTAAGTTTTTACAATGAGTTGAGATTTTTTTTATAGAAATAAGTCTTTAAAAAGGAAAAAAAAAAGATATTTTTCACTTCATAATCTCTGATTGTAGCTTGGGAAAATAGAGTTAACTATCAAATTTGTGCTTACTCATTGCAGAGCAGCTGAATGAAGTCTTAGACCAGTTGAAAATGGTGCTATTTAATTTTTGCTGTCTAAACCAGCAAGGGTTATTTCCTTAAATATTGGGGGTGTGATGGTTCTTAAATGAAGCAGAAATAAGAAGGTCGATGAAGGTGTGTTTCAGTTTAAACTGGTATCTTGGGCACAGACTGGATTACATAAACTAGAAGAAGTGGTCTCATTAAAGGAGCATCAGGTTGGATTTAGGATACTGAGTTGAATCCAGACTTTGCCAGTAATTAGCCCTGGGTAGTTTCGCCAGTCACATAACTGTCTCAGACCCAGTTTCCTTTTCTGTCAAGTATTTTTTGGGGGCCTAAGATCATGCATTTTTTAAGTTCTTTGTGGAAGAGTTGTACAATGTTAACAGCTATTGTTTTAATAATCACAGTTCTTGGAAAATTTTATAGGCACACATGTGACAATCTGCAGGGAATTCTGTAACAAGGTGCCCAGGGTGGTCGTGATTTGATCTTCCACATTGATTTCACTCCATGCTCAGGAAGACTTGGTGTAGCTTAGAGAACAGTGGTGTCCAGCAGCAGATGATGAGTACCTGAAGAAAGTTCATCTTAGATGTATAGAGAATGGGGGCGCAATTTCAGAAACACTGGGAGAGAAATCTGGCAGGATGTGGTGCACAGATATACAAGGTTAGAGAAAGGCAAGAGCTAAGGAAGATAGATGCCTGCGGCTCCAGGTGGAGAGCTGAAGGCAGTGGTGGACCCAGCACCTATGATCATTGGCTGTGTAGGTTTGAACTCCAGAGGAAAGTCATGGCTGGGGAGTCTGAATTTGGAAATAATTAACATATAACTAGTTACAACTCTCTCCTCCAAGTGAGTAGAGAAGGTTACTGCGGGAGTATAGTGTGAAGAGACCAGGTGGCTGAGGGTGAACCCCGAGGAACAGTAATTAGTGCCCGCCATTAGTATGCTCATGAGATCTGCTCAAGAAAGGTTGTGAATGAACAAATGAATATAAGTAAACGAGAAACACACAGGGATCAGTTCGGCAAACATCGTCACATGACTTCAAGAGAGAAAAAGAGAAAAGAAAGTGCTGTCCTAGAGTTAAGAAGACTCAAGGCACTTAGGGTCTAGCCAAATATTGATCTTTATAAAATTGAAATGTGGTTCCTCTGGTTAAAAAGGACTACTCCCCCTTTCTGGTAAACAATTTGGCAGGCTGTATCCAGCCTTTGAAAAGTTAATATCCCTTGATTCATTAATTGGAATCACCCAGAAGGCTTTGGGCCCTATCCCCAGAGGTTTTGATTCACAGTTTCTGAGTCAGTGAGGCCTGAGAATTTGCATTTCTGACAAGTTCCCTTGTGATGCTGATGCTCTTCTCACTTTGAGAACCCCTGGCATAGAGGATAAGTTTGAGGTACAGTAAGGCAAAGGAATATGGAGGCCCAGTTAGTTGGGAAGAAGGCCCATGTCTGATTAATGCAAAGCCTCTCCCAATTTCCAGTCTCACAAAGGAAGGAGAGGACTGGGATAATGCCCTGTGTCCAGGTCCTCACCTCCTTATTCTGGCTGCCTGTCAGCAGTCTCTGCAGGATCACAGAAGCTGAGGGCCGATGAGGAGAGAGGGCAGAGCGAGAGTGATGGTCAGGAGTGCCTTCTCTGTGCCCGCCCTCCGGCACACCTGCCACATGTAATGTCTGATCTTCAGGGCAACCGCAGGAGAAATGGAACTCCCCTCCTTTTATGGACGAGAAAACCGAGGCCTAGAAAGCGACGTAACATACTCTGGTTCTAGAGTCGCACATCTGGAGCTCCATCCAAGCCAGGCCTTTCTGCCTCCAAACCCCGTGACTCAAGTCGTCACCAGCCTATGGTTGAGCCCTCAGTGGGACCAGCTCTTAATACTGCAGGAGTCATAGCTGTTTTGTCTGTGGTGAGACGCCCGCAGCAGGGGCTCGGTGCGGGGGGGTGGGGGGGGCAAGGGGCAAGGCCGGTGCCAGCAGTGTACCCGCTCCTGCAGCGCGGCGGCAAACGAAGAGGCTCAGACTCGCCGACCATGGAGGAGAATGCCACACAGCTGACGGAGGCGTGCAGCTCTGGGGGGAGCTAGCCCCCCGTCCTGCCCCTGGGAGCTACCCCTGGGAATTGTTAGGAGTATTGTCTCACAGCTGGAAATTGTGTCAGTTCTGTTTTCGTTTACTTCTGCTACAAATGCCGTGCCCTGAGAACGTGCATAACGCGTTCAAAACTCTAAAATGCCGGTTTCCATTTCCGCCCTTCTTCTCCCCCTTGGTCCTCTGTTAAGGCGGAAATGGTGGGGGAAAGGGAGAGAGGCAAACCATGAGAGACTCTTGAATGCTGACAAAAACTGAGAACTGATGGATGTAGGGGGGAGGGGGGATGGGCATGGAGGAGGGCACTCGTGGGGATGAGCACTGGGTGTTATGTGGAAACTAATTTGACAATAAACTATTTGTAAAATAAATAAATAAATAAACATTTAAAAAGTTATTAATTTAAAAAAATAAAATAAAATAAAATGCCAGTTTCCAAACCACTGGGAAGAAGCGTTGGCAAATAATCTGTGAAATTGTTTCACAGACCTTTAAGACCAGAACAAGCCACCTCACCCACTGCAGTGGGAATTGGGGAAGTTAGTGCTGAAGCGGCCCTAACGCGCTGCGTCTACTGCCATCTGCAGCTGTCTTCAGTCACCTGGTTTCTGTCATGTGAGCGCCACACGGAAGGACCTTCAAAGAGCTGTGCTGTCGCACAATGTCCTCGCCTTCTATCAAGGGTCAAGAGTATGTAAATGGTGTAAGAAAACGTGTCTTCATTTTCTGCAAAACTAAGGAAGACACATTTGACTCCCCAGCTCTGCAAGAGTCCTACAACAAATTTCTCTGTTCCTTGCCAGCAAATTATGCTTGTCTCTTTTTGACCTGGCACGTTTCCTCATCTCATTTAAGGATTGTAAAATCCATGGTTCTCCTTGTGTTACCAGGAAGCTCAGCGCGACCCTTCCTATGTGGTAGCTTCCCTAACCTGAGGTTCTTTGATAATAATTATCTCCCACTCTTTTCTTTTAAAACTTCTGTTACCTGTGTCTTCTTTTAGAAGCTTTCCAAAACAACTTCTAAAAGTAGGCAGCTTTCATAAATTAATGGGCAAAAAAAAAGAGGTTTTCAGACTAGGAAGGGGTGACTTTAAGTTTTCTGTTTAACTTTTGAAGGGTGAATTGAGGCAACAGTGCATACATGTGTGGACACGTACATGTCCGAGAGCACTTGATGATGCCTTGAGAGGTATCCACTTGGTCTTGTGATTAAGAGAATGAACTTGGGTCTGAGTCAGACCTGGCTTTGAACCTCAGCGACTCACTGCTTGCTTTATGACTTTAATGTCTCTGGGCCTCAGTGTCCTCATCTGAAATGGAGATAATGATGCCATGTGGTGTCTTTGAAGGGTTAAACAGACAATTTATGTAAAATGCCTAGTACCGTGCCTGGGACATAGTAGATCTACATTAGATAGTAATCCCTACTGTTGTGGTCATTGTTTCTAGCAGAAGCTAGACTTTATAGAAAGACTGGATTGTACACTTGTAACTGCTCTAGATTGCTCTCTAGAATATGCACTGTTGAACTAAAATGACCTTCAGCTTAAAGTTAGGGCGTTTCTTCCAAGGAGGGTGGTCACGGCTTGCTTCTCCCTTAGAAAGAGTAGCTGCATGCTGGTGTTTCTTACTAACTCTCAAATGACAGTGGATGATCACTACAGAAGCCTCAGGATTTTCTGAGGTCATCCACTCAGGGGTTGGTGACTAAGACTGACACAACTCTGAGGTCTCCACTTCCTGATTTGTCTGTAAAATTTCGGGAGCATCCTTGCCCAGGATGCCCCTTAAAGCCGATTTTCTAGTTTGGATCAGCTCTTGCTTGATTTTATTAGACTGTTACTTTCAATTTTTCTTTCACATACAGCTATTAAATTCAGTCACCTGGTATCTGTCAGGAAGGGGAGAATTAAAGTGCCTTAGTACTTTGTGTGGCCACTAGCCACCCCCCGTCTTGCAGGCTCAGGAAGTGAGAAGCAAGTTACCTGTTACCTAGACTGGATGGTGTGGCTGTGCCTTGCAGAGTCACGTGACAGCCGAGCAGCACCTGACCCAGCGTGGTGTTCAGATGCCTTGGGGTTCGGCGGAGCACCAGGGAGCAGGTGTCTGTCCTGCTGTGGGGAGTGTGCACAGCAGCCTTCACACAGTGATGATTTCCCCCACCCCCGCCCTTCTCTGCCAAAACAATTGTTTAAAAGAGGAAGCTCTTTGGGTCATAAAATGTCATCTGGTAGTTAGTATATGGCTATATAGACATACGAGATTATACAGTAGCCTGATTGGCAGGAAGTAGGTGATTCATCAGAAAAAAAAATAACGAAAAAAATAAACTCTTACTGAAATGAACTTCCTCTTTCAAACTTTGTTCCAATTCATCCTTTAGAACCTTTTTGCAGCTTCTTAGAAAAAAAATAATAACCAATAGGGACTAATGCAATTTTTCAAAGAGAAGTAATCCCAGCCCTATTTAGCCATGTGCTTCATAATTTTTTTTAATGTTTATTTTTTTCATTTTTTGAGAGAGAGAGAGAGCACACAAATAGGGGAAAGGCAGAGAGAGAGAAAGACACACAGAATCTGAAGCAGGCTCCAGGCGCTGAGCTATTAGTACAGAGCCCGACGCAGAGCTCAAACCCACAAACTGTGAGATCATGACCTAAGCTGAAGTCAGTTGCTTAACCGACTGGGCCACCCAGTCTCCCCCATATGCTTCATAACCAAAAGGAGCAAGCCTGGTGCTGTCTGTCCCCAGGCAGGCCAGGGTTAGGGTGTGGCCAGGGCCTAGAGGGACATTGAGAGATTTCGTTCAGACTGAACTACCCTCAGGGGCCTCCAGTGAAGCATTTAGGATGTTGCACGTGTCCCCCTTTGATGGAACATCCCACTCACTTGGTCTCCTTCATCTTTTTTGCCTCACAGGTCCAGGAGGCTGCAAGTCAGGGCCTGAAGTTCGTCGGCGTCATACCTCAGTACCGTTGCCCCGCGAAGTCGGCAGGCAGCAGCCCCCCAGTGGGAGCCAGAAGTGCGGAAAAGGAGCCCGGCAGGTGTGAGGATAACGAGAACCCAGGTGCTCCAGCGGGGATGGATGGCAGCCCGGAGCCAGGCCAGGGCCCAGGCGGGGAGATGCCCGTCTCTGAGCAACCCGGCCTGCCCTCAGGAGAGGGGGACGGGGCAGAATCTTCTCCACACAGGCTGAGTAAGACTCTGGATGGGCAGGACGGTGACCTGCTGGAAGTGAGCGAGGAGCCACCCTCAGGAAGTAAGTATGTCAGCACGGGGACTTTTGACCCACTTAAAAGAGAGGCTAACACCTTCCAGTAATCTCCACGGCATTTTAGGACAAAGAAATGGAATTAGAGCGGAGAGACAGCAGGCTGTCCAACAGGAGAAACTTCATCAAGCATTTTTCCAGGCCTCCTGACTGATGGCTTACTGAAGTTGTAACTTCTGGTAAAGCAGAACCAAACTGACTTGCGTTTGCTCCGACGTGTCACGTTCCAAGTAGATTCTAGAACTTGAGGGATTTTTGCCCCATGCTCTTCCGTTGCCCTTGAGTTACCCTGCTCTCAGCACAGGAAGGGTTAAGATGCAAGGCACCAGTGCAGAACGTGTGCTCCCTTTTGGTCCACTTGTTTTGAATATCTGCCTAAAGAAGGAAATCAAGAAAGCCAGTTAAGGACAGATTGTGCAGGAAACTGGTGATTCAACTCACTAGGCTGTAAACAACCCGATTTCAGGGACTGTGTATAGTTGACAAATCAGCAGCGTGGAGAGAACACTGCCAAGAGGCCACCAGTATGTGAATCCTCTGAATCACATTGTAACGGCCATTAGAACATGCATTTTAGTTTGGCAGATTCGAAGAACAATACAACAATGATGGTAGTAGCCAACATTTATTAATTCTTCCTGTGTACCAGGCCCTGCTCCAGTAAGCATTTTACATGACTGATCTCTCTTAATTCTCCCTATAGGAGTGTGATGTAGGTGAGCTGTATTACCACTGCCCATTTTACAGCTGAGTAAACTGAGATTTAGAGAGTAAATCTTCATCCAGGCTAAGAAATTGGCAGATCTGGTTTGTGGACTTATCTCGTTAGACCTCTCTACTCTAATAGACTTATAAGCTTTACTGACCCCCCCAGTTTATGGTGAGTGACGTTTCTCTCCCTTTCCCTGTAATCCCCTTTCCTTTTCTTCCTCCAGAAAATCTAGCGTCCAGCCATTTCTAAGAGCCAGGCTCTTGTGTGAGCTGCATGGCCTCTTCCAGCCTTCAGAAGATGCACTAGGAACCAACAGTGCCAGGAGATCCCCAGGCATTTGGAGGCCTTTCTGGGTCATCTTTCTAGTTGATGTTATTATTCATTTCCTGATTCTTGAAATTAGCCTCTTCTTAATGATGAGGAATAGTTTAGGCTTTGAGAATCAAGAAGAAGGTAAACCGTTTCTTTTTTTATATTAAGTTGGTACATCCTGAAAAGAAAATAGTGGAGTGGGTCATTCTCGACTCACTTGCAATGTTGAGTTAGTAGGAGAGACTGGCACTGCCTTTATTCTAGGATATGTTATAGCTGTTGTTTAATTAAGTCCTGGATCCTTCTTAAATATGTATGGAAGCAGGGCTTTTCATCCCTGGGACTTTTCACACTGTTTGAGGGAGACTTCTGCTCCCTCCAGAGTAGCTGAGAGCACATTTAGACCCTGTGTGTGCCTCCTGATGAATGTCTAAGTCTTATTCCAGAAACTTCCATCTTCTCATTGTGGTTGGGCTGTATGTGTTGTTCTGGCGGAGCCTCCTTGGGGGAAAATACGAGGGCAAGAGTTCAAGGCAGGCACAGCTCCCCAAAGAAGAGGGCAGGAGTCGTTGAGGCAGGCAGCACTGTGGTTAAGAAACCAGACCGCGCTACATTCCATTTGCCACCTTCTACCTAGGCAGTCTTGGACAAGAACTGTTCTAAGTTCTTCCAGTATGCCATCTTGGTGGTGCCTCACAACAGCTTTATGATGGCAGATGCTATTATTAGCCCATTTCACAGATAGGGAAAGTCACCTTCTGTGCCCTCACGTAGTGACATTTTATCCCCTAGTTTGAGCATTCAGCCTCCCCAAAGACCAGACATGTAGGGACCCTGCTGGCATCGGTCATGGCCTTTACCTGACCTGAGCCTTTCTCCTAAATCTTTTTCCTGAGAAGTCTTACCGATTCCTTGCACCATCACCTGGTCCCCCAAGTCCCCCCAGCTTCCCCTCCCTGCTGCTTGCTTGCTCAGCTTTCAGCATGCTTTTCTCTCAGGGCCCCCTAAGGAGGGTAAAGTGTTTTCATGCCTCTTTCTGCCAGGTGGGCTTAAATAGGCAATCACAGCAAGACAATTAAAAAAAATCCAGAGGGAGTCACCCTCTTTCCCCCTCCTTCTCCTCATTTAATTTACTTCCTTTATAGGAGGCCTAGGGGAGCCGGGTCTAGGCTGCCACTGGTCACATGAGGCTTGCTGGTGAATTCACCATCCAGACATGGGGGCAGGCTGCCCCTCCCCATCCCTGTCGGCTCTTGAATGGCTGCTCTGGTCCAGAGGTTATGCCCCGCTTTGCCCATACAGGTCCCTCTGGGAACCCATCTTGTGGGTCTCTTGCTGATCATTGACTTGTATTTCCTGGTCCAGGAGACTTTCCTGATGGTTTGGTGTCATTGCTGGGCAGAGACGGCCTGAGCTGGTGTAGGGACAGCCCCATGCCTCACTCCTGGATGCTGCCCCTCCCACACCTGCCCTTGCCTTATGGTGAACACACAGCACCCCCACCAGCTCTGCTCAGAGGAGCATGAATGGCCCCTAGGGATGCATTTCGGCAGATGGGAAGCATGGACAGTCCAGGTGGGGAAGGCCAATGCACAGAAAGGTTAGGAAGGCGTCCCCAGACGTCCACCTGTCCCTTCCTTCCCTCCTGGTTTTCAACATTCCTTTCTGTCCTTTCCTGGGTGTCTGTGTTGCCAGAGAGGTTCACGCAAATTCAAATTGTTCTGTCACTGAAACAATAATGAAACATCTTCCTAGCCTGTGCCTAGGCACTTAAAATGCTCAGAAATGGCAGCCAGAAACCCAAGCCAGTGAGTGACCTCAATTGTATTCCCGGCAGAGGGGATTTTATTCAGTAGGCTTCCTTGGCAGCCAGCTCACTGTGTGGAGAGAGAGAAGAGGTGTCCTCCTGAGTCTGGCCTTTCTGATGTGTGCCCTCCCCTTCCCGCGCCCCCAGGCTGGCGCTACCCTGTGGCTCTGCCTCCTCCCAGATCTGCCACCTGCCGCCATCTTTTGGCCTTTCAGTCCATTAACAAACAGCTATTGAGCTCCATCCGTGGTCCACAGCTCCTGCTTTCTGTGTACTGATGAAATTAGCCTCTCGTTAGATTTGGAAACAGCCCAGGGTTAGGGGCTTGAAAGACTCTTGGCATTGCGACTTTCCAGCTTGTGATGTCTGGGGGATCCACTTAAGGCTTCTGGGCTTAGAACTGATGCAGCCCCTCGTGTGGGGGTTGGGAGAGTCACATCAGATGGTGGAGGTGTCATTGCCCGTAGCTGCTGCCGTCCTCACCAGGGGATTCCCGTGGAGCAGTCTATATGCTTGGTTCCCTACTTTGCCTCCACACACAAGCCCCACCCAGGCCCAGAAGTGCCTTGCTTGTAGTACCCAAGCCTGACAGAAGTCTGAAGCAGTTTCTCTCAGATTCAGGAATCTAAACAGGCTTGAGGCCTCTGGCCTCTCGTCCTGTCACGGAGCCCACAGCCCTGCTTCCCAGTGCAGACCTTTCATCTTAGCCCCACGGCCTGTCACCTCAACAGACCTTAGTCCCCACTCAGCTACCAGGTCAAGTCTGGCTCCCACATGTTTCTTCCCACCCAGTCAACTCACCAGCCACCTGCTCCTCCCAGTCTAGCCCTGGAGCCCCACGCTTTATGCCAGACTCTGCACACTTCCTTCCCTCCAATCTGGAGGTCTCTTGAAACATCAGGACCCAACCAGCCTGCCTGCCTCCTACCTGCCAGTCACAGGCTCTCCTGGGCCATACTGGCAGACAGATCGCAGACTTCCATACTGTGCCTAAATCCCAGCTGCCTGGCCCGGGCCTCAGAACTGGGCATCTGTCTCCTTCCCTGCTCCTGAGGAGCTTAGCAAGGCTCCGTGGACCTGGCTACCAGGCCAGCAGCACCCAGTAAGCCTGGCACCCCCTCCTTCTCCCCTAGCTTGCTGCCCTTGTCTGGCTTAGGTCAATCCAGCAAACATATGTGCATCCCCTATCATATTACAGGGACTTTTCTGGACAGAGGGGATCCACATGGCACAAGGCAAAGCCCCCCCCCGTGTCAGAGAGAAAGAGAAAGACCAGAAGATAAATAAAAACACAAGGCAAGACAGTCTTCATTCTCCTTGGGTGCCGTGCCATCCAGTTCTTCGGCTGTTCTCAGAACATTCTCAGAAACAATGCCTTCCCTCCTCCTTTGGGACTCTCTGTCCCATGTCTGGAAAAATCTTCCAGCTGGGGTCATGGCAGAGTCACAGAGCAGCTGAGAAAATTTAAACAAACTTGGGACTTCTTTTTGGAACCCTTGGTGCCTGCTCATGTGATGATGTGTGTTGGAGAATCAGAAGATTAAAACATCAAAGGGCATCATCTGGGGACAGTTTCTCTTGGCTGGTTTCTACGCGAGTAGTGAGAAAGAGGACCGTGGCCAAGGATACGCGGGGACAGGGGAGTTAACTAAAGGGTTACACATCTGAAATCGGGTTTCTCCCGATAATTTCATTGCTACTAATCTTTTGGAGGCTCCAGATTCTAGCAGCATTTCCTTCCTGAAGAATTTATTTCTGGCTCTGGCTCTGGCCCTCCTCCCTGGGGAGGACCCTGATGTGAAAGCAAGGGCGCTGTCAGCACCGCACTGTCCACCTCGTCCACCCGTCCGGCAGTCTCTGTCTTCCCTTTGCCCCACGCCCGGCACCCTCCCTTCCCCTTTTGGCCTTCCCCTTTTTCCGTTTCTTTACGCATTGGGAAAGTTGTGCTTTTGTCTTCCCATGTGAGTGGGGAATCCTTCTGTATGATCAAGTGTTGTCCTGTATTTTTGGACTTTGGCCACTGTCAAATTCTCCACTCACCTCTTCCATGTAGAGGTTGTGATTTCTTTTTCTTTTTGATCTATATGCAGCTGTGCTTGTCTATAAGCAGAGTATGGTGACTGGTGCCCTGGCCCACCTTGGGTCACCTGAGGACAGCTTTCTCAGCCTCTGCCTGGAGGCATTCTCTGGAATGAGAACAGGTGCCAACAGGCCATATGCCCCAGGGAATTCATACCTCGGGAGGAGCCCTCATTCCCTGAGGATAAATACCCAGGCTTCCTTGCCCTGTGGCAAGGCAATCAGAGGTGTGTTCTGTGCAGTTAACTGAGCCCCAGTTGCTGTAGCACTAACCTGCTCATTGATGTACCCTTCACTGGCTTTCTTCTCTTCCCTCTCTCTTATCCCTCCCTCCTCCCTCATTTTTTCCTGGGATCGCTTCCTAAAAATAAATTACTGGCACTCAAAAACTTACACGGTCTGCTTTGAAAGAAATCCAGATGAAGTCAGGGGCTCTCTAAAGCAGTGCTTATTCTCTTGTCCTTAGTAGGTGTGGCTTTTATTTGGACACCCAGCACCTCAGACTGGACGATGCCTGATCATGTGGTTCACATCCTCCCCCCAGCTCCAGTCCAATGCTCGATTTCCCTCCATTACAACCCTTTCTTCGCATGACTCCATTCCTCAAGTGTGTATTTCAAAGTCATGAAATAGTCTAGTGATTACCACCTCCGTACACCAAGCCCTAATCTCTTGTGGGAAAGCATTTACTGGCTGGACGTGGCTTCCTGAGTCTGGCAAGTGAACTGAGAAAGGTAATTTGGGGTGGGAATAATAAATAGGCCAGATTCAGTTGTTTAAAATCCAGGTGGCAATCTTTGAAGATGGGTACCTTTCTAATTGGTTCTATCTGATCGAGAGAAAGCCCCCCCCGTCGGTAGCTTCACTCTTGCTACGAACGAAGTGTCAGAGCCTGGCATTGCTCCCCAGAGACCTCTGCTGCTGTTTGCTCAGATGGAGCTGTAAAAGACTTCCTTTGCCTGGAATAGAGTACCTATGTGGGATAATTTTAGATGTCGTGTGGATGGACATATTTGGTGTTAATGTGCCTCATCATTCCCTTCTGTTTATAGCAAGTGGTAGTTTTTCCCTTATGGTCATGAGACAGTTTCCTTTTTAAATTCATTTATTTAAATAAAGGAAAGTGATTCTGTTTCAGAGAAGAATAATTCAGCTCGTCTTTGGATACGGCAAAATTGTGAAATACTGAAGTAGAGGATACAGCGTCCCAGAACATGGGTCTAGGCCAGGTCTCTCCTACTTTGTCCTTTTTGCTAATGTCAGCCATTGTTTACGACCTTTAAAATATTTCTCTGAAAGAAGGATGGGGATTTTCTTATTATTCCAATGGATATTTTTGGAAACCAAAGCCTATTCCTGAGTAGCCTGTGTAAGCAAAGCTTTTTAAGCTGTGGGTAAACTCTGATTGCTTGACTAAATGAGTAACACAAAAAGACCTTCAAGACTTAGATTGAAATTCCAGGTATTTGCTCCTTGCGGCCGATACTGCATGGCCCAGCAGCACGTACAGCTGGAGTGGGTCAGCTGCTGGGCGCTAGTGAATATTGATTTTTGAAGACTGAGCTATAAATGAAGGAAAAGGAAAGCTCAGAGCCCCACACGCATTGCCACCTACCTACCACTCCAGGCAGGAACCCTCATTTACAGGAACATATTTATTTTTATATATCAATGGTGTATTTTCGATGTACTTGATTAAGTATTATGGGTTCGGCCCCAGGAAACACCACTACAGTTTATAAATAGTGAGTTCAAGGGTATGCGAGGTTCCTGGAATTAGAGTAGTATTTTTATTTTTATGTGCCTCTGTATATTCACCTTTGTTTTTTAAGACCAGTTCTTATCCAAATATGTCCACTTTTTCTTCCAAAACACCTTTGTATAAACTTCTAGAAATGTCTGTCTCGTCCTGACTGTACAGATTGATCCAAGGTAACAGCTATTAATTATATGCCAAATTCAGAACCCACACCCACCCACCCCTGCCCCCCCCGCCCATTGGAGCCCAAAAAACCTTTGATGTCCATGTCACTTTCAGGGCTCCCTAACTTAGTACCTGAAATCAGGTTTTATTATTTGACAACAGTGCAACCTAGCAGAGAGTTTACCTTTGATATCATTTCTTCAGGCTCACTATACTCAGTGAGGCAGTTTTTTTTATCACTGTTTGACTTCTTCTTTCTCACCTTCTTTACAAATCCCAACAGAAATGGAGATCCTCGCCCTTTTCAACAAACCGAAGAGCCAACAAAAGTGCCGACAGTACTATCCGGTCACTATCCCTCTCCGGGTCTCCAGGAATGGCCAGACAGTGAGCAGTTTGGATGCCAACTGGTTGGAGCACATGAGTGACCACTTCCGGAAAGGAGGCATGCTGGTGAATGCAGTCTTCTACCTTGGCATGGTCAATGGTATGGAAGCTACAAACCTTGGGCAGCCCTCTGAACTCTTCTTCTCTTTTCTCCTTAGCCCATCTTTAGAGCCTGCCCCATTCAGAAAGCCCCGCAGCTCATGAACATGCTGCGTTTGATTTCTAATTAACGCCCTTTGAGGAATTTTCCACAGAATCCAGCACCTGCACTCCCTAAACCTCTCTAGGAGTCAGTCAGCCAGGTATCCTCTAGAATGACACAGAAGGGAGAATGATTCTGTTTTTGATGGTGGCCTCAATCTTTGTTGCTTTTAAAGACTTTTAAAAAGATTATTCCCCGTTTGTTAATTACCCCCTGGGATCGTGCCGCTCCAAAAGTGCAAATTGTTTGCAGACACTATTACAGTTTGAAGTAGCAGTAGCAGCACCTTGGAATCAACTGCAGAGAAATGAATTGAACTGCCTACGTTCTGTAAAGCTGTGTAGAGGCACACATTGTCTCTGTATCTCACGGCACCATGTACCCCCGCCTCAAAAAGGTGTTGTCTCTGAGGGAGATAACATGTGGTAGCACTATTGACGGCTGCTATGCTAAGGCAGAAAGGCTGCCCACTGTGGGGAAATGTGTCAAGCAGAGAACGGGTTTGGGGTTAACACGAAGGCAAGTTGAGCCACTAGGGTGCCTCGAAGCTGGGAGGCAGCTTGGGGAGTGGGGCTGCCGTACCGCCACGTAAGGCTCCGGAAGGCTGCCAGTCAGCAGGGTTCCTAAGTGAAACGTCACACCAAATTTGTTGATCCCAGCAAAACCTGGCAGGGGGCATTGACAGCACCGTGTCTTGGCTGTTGAGCAGTTTCTCTCTCCAAGAATTAGCAGAGTCAGGAACAGAGTTTGGATTCAGTCCTTGAAATGCCAGCAAACATCTTCAGAAGGGACATCAGGCTTAATTCTGAATGTACATACTTTACATCATCTGAAGCCATAGCACATTGTACAGCACCCACAGCCAGCTCTTACTCTGGATGTGAGTCCCTTGTTCCTGTCTGACTATCAGTATCTAATGCGAATGTGTTAATACAGTAGCATCAGGCATTGTACAGTATAAGGGGCACAGCCATTTGTGGAATGGATGAATGACATAAGAAAGGTGATTGGCTCATTAAGAATACATGTCAAGCAGCACCGTCCAACAGAACTTTCTGTGATCATGGGAATGTTCTATATCCGCGCTGTCCAGTATGGTAGTCTCCAGTCACACATGGCTCTTGACCACTTGAAATGTGGCTAGTATGACGGAGGACCTGAATTTAAAAATTTATTTAATTTTTATTAAATTTAAGTCACTAAATCTGCTTAGTGCCTAGTAGTGTATTATGCAGTTCTAGAGCATACATTTCATTAATACAACCGTGAGGACTCCATTTGGTTCTCTGGCTGCAAGGCTGGTAACCTCCCTCTCCCTGAGGAGATCTTCCCTGTGTCCCGGAAGCCAGAGAACGCCACAGTCTGTTTTGAGATTCGTCATAAAACATGAGTTGCTTTTACTTAGGGCAGATGTTTACAGCCCTGATTGATTCACTGGTTAGAGGAGTCCAGAGAGAAGTCCTTCACGTCCTACTTCCTGTAAGGACACCCCAATCACCCATCTTAGGATGTGGCAACCACTCTTTTTATCTTTTGTTAGGGTCTCTGTGTCCATACAACCTTGTCCCTGGGAAACCTAGAGTTAGTTATACTAATATTTTTTTTTTATGTTTATTTGTTTTTGAGAGAGAGAGCGAGTAGGAGAGGGGCAGAGAGAGAGGGGGACAGAGGATCCTAAGTAGGCTTTGTGCTGCCAGCAGACAGCCCTTTGTGGGGCTCAAACTCTTGAACTGTGATATCCTGACCTGAGCTGAAATCAACAGTCAGATGCTTACCCAGCTGGGCCACCCAGGCGCCCTGGTTATACTAACATCTCAAAGATGTTCAGAGAGGCATTGAAGGTAACAGCTACATAGGCAGCCCCACTTCAGAGAATTGGGGTATCAAAAGGGAACTTTTCTCTGGCCCTACTGCCCATCGTGTCTGGGGCAAGCTGAGCCCCAAGAGAGGACACCTTGAAAGTTCACAGTGCCATGTGAACTTTTGGGCATTATGGCTTTGGCAATCAAGACGATTCCCTACCCCTTCTTCCTACCCCATTCCCTGACATTGAGTCCAAAAGCACAGAGAATTCATACAGCGTTTTCTTCAGATTTGACTTGAGTGTTGGAAATGCTGTTCTATCCTCTCTTGGCTTTTGCAGTAAATCCAGCCTTCCTGCCTTGAAGAAAGAACATGAAATTTCCCCTGGCAAGTGCAGCCATGGAAGCCAACCCCCGAAGCTGGGACAGGTCTATGGCTTGGCCACAGCTGCACGTCTTGGGGATGGCTGCAAAATTGTCAGAACAGAATTTATTTAAACCCACTCAAACTTCAAACAGAATTTCGCCCTCCGATGGGAGGGGAACTTGACTTGGGAGTAATGCTCAGTGGTCAGGGTGTTTCTGCTCTGGAAAAGCCCAGGGTTTCCGTTGGGCAGGGATGAAATATGCATATGCTCTTTTCCCAGAATTAAAAAAAAAAAAGGCAAGCTAATCATAATTATAAAAAGGAACCTGTTTCTAATAAGATAATTAGTGTCTTTACAAGTAAACCTGGCAGAGCAGGAAGCACATCTTTAAGCTGTTTGCCACCTGGAAAATCACCAGTCTTGGCTCTTAAGTGGATATTTGTACTCTGAAATATTTTCCACAGTCATAAAACTCGTGAGAACTTTGTCCCATGAACAGCCTGAATGGTTCATTTAAGACTCCAGCTTCTGTTTTCAAGGCTTTACCCCCTAGGACATGGGAAGACTTGA
Organism: Proteles cristata cristata; assembly: GCA_017311185.1. NCBI lineage: Eukaryota > Metazoa > Chordata > Mammalia > Carnivora > Hyaenidae > Proteles > Proteles cristata. The sequence continues at coordinate 1,205,330 of JAESUZ010003188.1, forward strand.
ATGGTCCCCAAGTTTGGGCTTCTGCTGAGTCTCCAGGGATCTTCCTCTGGAGACTTTTATTATGCCTTAGAAGGACCCAGTGTCTTCAGCTGGGGCAGCTTGCCCTTGGGCCCTGGCAAGCAGAGGCACAAATAAAAGAGAAGCGTAATGGTGCTAATGGTCACATAGCAGTTACTCTGCGTCAGTGCTGGTCTGAGCAGTTCAAACATAGCAACTCATCTAATCCCCACAACTCGGTGGAGTAGGTACCATTGTTATCCCTGTGAGACGGCTGTGGAAACTGAGGCACAGAGTGGGTAAGTCAGTGCTGAGATTGCCAGCTAGTAAGTGGTAAGAAAGGAGTAAGAAGAAAGGAGGGTAAGGCTAGGGAAAATGGACATGAGGGGATAAGAGGTGGCCATGTTGGCAAGAGGTTTAGGCTCCCAGTGAGGTCTTGGGTGGCCCTTGGGAAGGGAGGGGAGCTTCAGAGTCACCTTTAGGAAAGTAGCAGGACCTGGGTTGCCAGCCACCTGTGGGGATGGCTCCAGGGGTTGGTCAGACACCAGAGTAGACAGACACACAGAAACACCACCCAGTGAGACAAAGGCCAAGATCCGTGCTTCCAGAAGGTGGGAGAGGCCAGGAGGGGAATCTTTCTGCTGTTGGTGAGAAGTCGGGTGGGTACAGGAGTCAAGGGTAAGGGCAAGGTGGAGCTGGGAGCCCACCATCTAAACACCCACACAGGAGCCTGATTTCTCACCAAGGGCCCCCAGGCCTGCAGGGGCCCTGCTGCTGCCACCACTGGCCATCGATGGTACTGCTTCCACCATCAACTCTCCTTGCCTGTCTTGGTCTTCCCTTTGTCCCCCCCTAGCTGGCCTTGTCCCCACCTCCCTTTACCCTCACTCTGTACTCCCTTGGCCCCGTCCTGGCTCTCCTTCTCCTGCTCCCCTGGCCCTCCCCGCACCCTCTCCTAGCCCCACACTCCTTACACCTCTGGCAGTATTGGCTTTATCCATCCCACATTCAAATGTTTTCAGTTGGGAGCACCTGGGTGGCTCAGCCAGTTTGGTGCCTGACTCTTGATTTCAGTTCAGGTCATGATCTCACGGTTTGTGAGTTCGAGCCCCACATAGGGTTCTGCACTGACAGCATGGAGTCTCCTTGGAATTCTCTTTCTCTCTCTCTCTCTGCCCCTCCCCTGCGCACTTGTGTGTGCACTCTCTCTCTCTTTCTCTCTCTCTCTCTTTCTCTCTCTCTCTCTCTCAAAAGAAATTTAAAAACAAAACAAAACAAATGTTTTCATTTCTTTCAAAAATGTCCTTGGCAGCAAGTGGTCTGATGATCTGAACCAGAATCTGGTCCAACATTATGCACTGCATATGGTGCCCATGTCCTCACTTCTCAAGTTTGACCTAAAAGAGTCTTTTTTTATGACCCTCACTGTTCGAAATAAAGCCAGCCCCTTAACCCTGCACAGTGGCCTGCATTATTTGTCTGGTCAGTGCCTTGTGATGTCATTTACCTAATTTCTCCAGCCTCTGTATCCTGTACACTGGAATTTAGTTCTAAGGCCTTGATAAATTAAGCACTATGACTACAGTACATTCCAGGTGGTGTTGGGTTTTACATATTGCATCTCATCAGGAGACACATTATACCTACATGTCTCTCCACTCCTATCCTTTTGATAGATTGTCTTCCTTGAGACTGTCCCTGATACTCCAGCCACATGTAAATCCAAATAACATTTGGTACTTATATCATCATTTTTGATGCCCAGCGTAACCTGTATGACTTTATATTTGCAAAATGTGCAGGTTAAAAGTGTACCTATTTCAAATAAAATGCATGTAGAAATACATTCACGTAGAGATTACAAACCCTCAGGCAGGTTCCGCGTATTGTACTTCTTAACACCCCAGTGTTTGTATACCGTGTGCTGGATACAGAAGGTGCCTAATAAAAGTTTCTGGATGATGCTCGGTAATGCCAGTGGCGATGAGGGGAAAAGCTGGTATTCGGGTGTGTATCACAGGAGCCTGGGGAACTGAAAGCTAGGTGTAGGCGGAATGGAAGGGAAGAGAGAAGAGGCGAGGCAATCCCAGGTGCTTCCAGCAGCCACTCCCTGAGAATGTTTGGCCTCCTGATTACAGACATGGCCTCTGTTTCAGAGGAGCCACTTACTCATATGGGGGGAGGGTTCACTTATGCCATACATGCATTTTCCCTTATTTTATTTTTTTTAAATGTTTTATTTATTTCTAGGAGAGAGAGACAGTGTGAGCAGGGGAGGGTCAGAGAGAGAGGGAGTCACAGACCGAAACAGGCTCCAGGCTCTGAGCTGGCAGTCAGCACAGAGCCCGACGCGGGGCTCAAACCCACGAACCTCGAGGTCATGACCTAAGCGAAAGTCGGACGCTTAACCGACTAAGCCACCCAGGCGCCCCAACATTTTCCCTTATTTTTGTGGCATATCTTCAAATGACCTTTTTATTGCAGTATAGCATGCATCAAGAAAACTATGCACATTATAAGGATATAGCCCAGAAGATTTTCACAAGGTGAGCACATCTCTGTAACCAGCACCAGATCAAGAAATAGAATATACCAGGGGCGCCTGGGTGGCTTAGTCGGTTAAACGTCCGCCTTTCGCTTAGGTCATGATCTCGCGGTTCGTGGGTTCGGGCCCCGCGTCGGGCTCTGTGCTGACTGCGAGCTCGGAGCCTGGAGCCTGTTTCGGTCTGTGACTCCCTCTCTCTTTGACCCTCCCCTGCTCATGCTGTCTCTTTCTCTCCTAGAAATAAATAAAAATATATATATAAAAAAAAGAAATAGAATATACCAGCCCCCTCGAAGCCCCCCTCATGCTCCTCATCATCCCTATTTCCCAGGGGTGACCATAGACCCAACTTGAAACACCATAGATTAGTGTAATCTATGAATTATATATGAATGGAGTATATGAATGAATGCCTTTCTTGTGTTAGGCTTCTTTGACTCATCGTATTTGTGAGATCCACCCACATTTTAAGTGAAATGCAGATCAGTTCTTCTCATTGCTGTATACCCTCCTTTATGTTGAAATATACAACTGCTTCACCTCCAAGTGTGTTTTTTGTCCCATGTAGGAAAGCATGGCATCTGCACAGATTTGGCCCCAAACTGAAGCCCTAAAGCCGGTCTCACTGTGACCTCAATAGGACGCCACCCAAAACACCGGACATGGAGGATGGTGTAGCAGTCAGGCTAGGAACCTGGGCTGTTCATCGCCACCGCCAACTGGAGTCCCAGTGCCCGCACACTGAGTGCTGGCTCAGTAAATACCTGTTAGTTACTGGAAGGGTGTAGGCTTTGGCATCAAATCATACTTTCGATCTCTTTTGGCCTTTGCATTCCATTTGAACACAGACATGTGATTTAACGTCTGAGGCCTCCATTTGCTCACCCACTAAGAGGGAATGATTAGCCTTACATATGTGGGGGAGGGATTCAGTGAGAAACTATGAACTGCACCTGGGCACCTGCCTCACATCCAGCAAACACCGAATCAGAGTGTTTCTTCCCCCTCCGGTTGGTTACATGGCTTTGAACTTGCAGGCTCACCTTGCTGTAACTGAAGATGGGTTGTACCTCCTCTAGATCACTCATCACTTCAAAGTGAGAAGCCAGGAGCGAGGGCAGGCCAACAGTGGCTGTGAGTGCTCGGGAAGAAGAAGGCAGTAGGCCTGCTCAGGCTTTTGATAATATCAGTCAATTAGGCATGATTGGGGAGCAACATTTCACCATCACCCAGGATTGGTTAAACAGTGATTACATTTATGGTGGGGTCATAGGTCATTGTGACAGCAGTCACATGTGCAGTTATGGTTATGTAATTGGGACATGCTATTCCTGGCACAGAGGAGGTGCTGTGAGCACTGGGCAGCCTCTGCTGAGGAGAAGGGGTTCTCAGAGACTCAAGGAAATCTGTTAGGCCAGCTTCCCCAGCGGGGGCAAATTAGTCCAATCTAGCTTGTTAAAAGGAGAATGGTGACTTTTTTTTTCATCCCACATAATTAGACCACAGACGTTGACCACTTGTCATGGTGTGCGCTTCCAGCTGGACTTCGGGGAGCAGCTCCCAGGGTGAGCCTGAGGCTTAGCTTGCTAGGTCTCAGGGGCTGCAGGGAAAGAGTGCTTGCCTCCCAGAATTTACCTCCTGAAATAATAGGGCAAACCCCCTTTTTGCACACCCTTCTTGTAAAATCATAAGCTTGGAATGTTAAGGTGGCCTTTTGCCAAAAGACTGGCATCAAATATTTATACAATACTGGGGCAAATAGCTCTCTGTGCACAGTAGGGAAGCATCTTTAGTTTAATACAAAATGCAGTGATAATGGACTGTTTTCCATAGATGTGGTGTGATTTAACCTTTTACATTGGGAGCCTTTACTGTAAGAGAGACCTATTTATACCCAACTCGGTGCGCATCCCAGCAAGGCTGAGCCAGGAAGGTAATGAGAAGATGCAGAGTGGATGAGGCCGTCAAAACAAGGGGCTCTTTAAAAGCCCAGCTGTCTGCTCTCTGTGGTTCATTGACTTTTTTGCTGTTACAGATGATCAAATTTTGACAGCCATTCTGAACTTGCTTCATAGTTAAGTAGGTGAATCAGCACTGTGGATTCAGAACAGCAGAGCAGAGGGCTGAGGGGCTGGAAGGCAGACAGTGGAGGAGACAGCTGGTAAATAAGGACCTGCTTTATTCCTACTTCGCACCCCAAGTCTCCCCACTGACCACACAGCCCTCCTTCTGGGCCTGTGACCTGGGAGGAAGGAGAGGAAGCCAGGCAGCAGCTGGGAAAGGAAGTCTGGATGGACTACGGTGTCTCATCCCTCTTCGAGACCTCAGCTCCGCTGTTCAGTAGTGTCAGCAGGCTAAATACCATCATAGTATTTATGTCAAATTGGGTACTCTAGCACTTAAAGCAATGGTAGGCACAATTTGAGGGCTTGGAGGTTTTCCATTGAGGAGACTTGTATGTAAAGACTTTGGAAACTAGAGATAACAGATTCTGGTAGAAGCCTTGTGGGAATTTGTGCTGTATCGGCCTAATCCTGAGGGAATCACTGAATCTTGTCTGGTCTCAGGCATCCCCAGGTCAGGACTTAGGAAAGCTTTATTCAAAGTCATTTTATAGGGTATTCTTACTGTGGTGGAGCTCCGGCTGGACCTTTGTTCCTCAGAACTGTAAAGGTGAGCTTCACTCTGGTTCATTGTGTCCTGAAGCCTCAAATACCTATAATGTGGTTTAGCTAGAGAGAAGCTCTGTTCTTTGCTGGTTATTTCTGTAAAATGTCTCTTAGGAGGGTAGTGAACAAACACTTGGGGAAAACTTTGTAGCAGAGCAGATGAGAGAGGCAACCTTAGTGCTTTTGCTAAGGCTATTTGATAACAGACTCTCCGTTTAGGAAACAAATAAGAAACTGAATCATGGTATTGATTAACTTATATTGATCTAACTTAAAATGGAGTATTATCTTGTCATGTTGAAATAATATCTGGATAAGGCTGCTGTGCTCTAGGAATTACTCTCATGACTGTGATTTGTTGAGCTGGTCAGGCCTCTCTAGCATTCTGGAATAATCAAGAATATCCCCAAGCCAACCAAAGTACACCAGTCTCATATTTCTTAGGTTAAGGTTGGGCCTTGTATTAGTCAGCCATTGCCACAGTACTGCTGTGTAACAAACCATTCCAGAGTCATTGGCTAAAAACAGTACTGATTTATTCTCACATATTTCTGGGTTGGCTGGAGCAACTATCTCAGCTGGGCTCACTCTCAGGTGTGTGGGTCAGCGGATCTAAGCTGAGCTGCCCTGGGCAGCTCTGTTCCATGTGTCTTTCATCTTCTTGGAACCAGTGGGCAGCTGGGGTGTGTCCTCTCAACAGGGTAGCAGAGCTATAAGGTTAAGCTTAACCGCACAAGTCCTTGCCAAGCCCCTGTTGCATCAGACCTGCTAATATCCCTTTGGCCAAACAGGTCACACAGACAAGCACCTAGTTGACTGGTCTCCCCACCAGTCATCTTAGTCTTGACTTTCTTCTCTCCTGATTCCGCTGCTCTCTCGGTGATTGGCTACCCCTTCTTCACTCTGCATTTCTACTCCAGCTGCATCCTCTACTAACTCTCAAACCCTAAGGATCCATAAGCCTTCTTCTTGGCATAATTAAGTACATTTCTCTACTAAAAATGAGACCGGCCCTGGGCACGTCTTTGAAAAAGACCCAGCCACTGCCTCCACCTGCACTCTCTTCCCTTAGCCCACTTGACATTTATCACCTCTAACACATTATTGTCTCCATCCCCCAACTCTGTGAGGCAGGGACTCAATATGTCTTGCTGCCTGCAAGATCTCCGGTGACCATATGAGTACCTGGCACCAAATAGATGCTAGGTAGGCGTTGGAATGAATGAATGAGCAGCTGGAAGTGTTTTCAGTATAAGCCTGAATGCTTCCAGGAACACAGCGCTCACTCTTCTGAGGTTTTACCTTCCATTTTTCAAACCATTCTAAGGAATGTGCTTTCTATTTATATGTACTAAAATTTTCTCCCCATAGTTCCTAACACTTTCCGATTCTAGTTCTGCCTTCAAGAGTCATGTAGAGGAGAGAAAAAGAACTTTAGTTTTCATCTGTGTTGGCTACTTGTATGATGCTTGTGTTAACTCTTGCATTAACCTTGTAGAAAAGGATAAGAATTCAAATTATACTTAATCCCACCACTTATAACTGCTGCTAGATTTTATGTATTTCCTTAAAGTTTGTCTAACCCTTTTTAACATAAAAAAATTCACATACAGCTCATAATGCAGTCTTGTATCCTGGGTTTTTTCCTCCTTCTTTATAACATTGTCTCTAAGGAATTTTTCTGAATCATTAAATTCCCATGATTTTTTTGTGGCCACATAGCATTTAATTGTATGGAAGTCTCCTAACTTATTTGACTACTTTTCCATGGTTGAATATTTGGATTGTTGAGCATTTAGATAGTTTATGTTTTTAAGAAATTTTATAAGTAATGCTTATAGATAAATATTTGATGTCTTCAGTGGTTATTTCTTTAGAGTAGACTGAACGAGGTAGGATTTCTGGGTCAAAGAGGGTGGACTTTTTGTTTCAGGCTCTTTAGACCTTGTGAAATTACTCTCCTGAAAGACTGTACAGTTAAAATTCCCTTAACCACCATAAGCTTTTTATACACGTATAAAGAATGTTAAGCTTAGCCATTTATTTATTTATTTTCGTTGTTGCAAACAATTTTCTCATTTAATGGCCTTTCAGTTTTGTTTATGAGGTCTAGTGGAAGACAGAAGCTAAATATTTGTTAAGTATTTACATCTGTCCAACTTTTTCTTTGTGGCTTCTGGGAAATGCTGGCAGTTCCTGAACTCCAGTGTGACTCAAAGGACTTTTTGAATTTATCTCCTGTTCTGATTAAAAAAAAAAAAAAATCATATTATTATGTGAATTATCCTTTTAAAATAAAAATAGTATATCACTAAACATTTTTAATGTGTGTTGTCATAACAAAATACCACAGGCTGGATGGCCTAAATAATAGACATTTATTTTCTCATAGCTCTGGAGGCCTAGATGCCTATGGTTAAGGTGCTGGCAAATTCAGTTTCTGGTTGAGGCCTCTCTTCCTAACCTGTAGACAGCCACCTTCTCTCTTCTTCTGGCCTTTCCTCTGTGCAGGGAGAGGGGAGGGGAGTCCCTCTGGTGTTTTCCTCTTCTGGCAAGGACATCAGTCTTATCAGATTAGGACCCACCCTATGACCTCATGTAACCTTAGTTAATTCCCTAAAGTCCCTGCCTCCAAATACAGTCATTTTGGAAGTTAATACTTCACGTATGAATTTGGTTGGGGGGAAGACATAGTTCAGTACCTAACAGTATGATTGATTTATAGGTTAGAATCTAGGGTACCAGGAATGATTCTGTATCCACAGTTCCATGTCACAGATGAGAGACCAAGTCCCTGCAAGGGGTCACGTCACTTTTCATGATAGAGCATGGATCCAAACCACCTACTTCTCCATCTAGTCCTCTTTCCCACAATCTCTTATCTAAATGAATAAGGGGATTTAAGAGCCATTTTAGAAAGGAGGAGCGGCAGAAAATACCTCCCTTAATGTCTTCTGCCGTGGTGGGTACTCTCTTGTAATTTTCTTGATACTCTCACTGCCTAAGGACAATGAATCCTTCCTGAATCCTGTTATATGTTTAATGTACATTTGTTGCATCATATAGAACTCAGAACCTGGCACACCGATCAGAGCAATGCCCAAGTAAACATTTTCAGTGGTAAATCACTTGGGAAAACTCCCCTTTCCCTCAAATTCTTGACAAGAGCTAGCTACAGTGTTGTCTGTACAGCTGTCCACATCATGAGAACTTCCCAGAATCAGCACATCTAGAATGCATCTGAGAAGCTCAGATCTCGTGTGTTCTATCTATCTTTAAAAAAAAATCTTTCACCTAAATATAGTTTTCTTCTAAAACTGTCGCTAAATGACTGTGTTTTACCCTGAATAAGTTCTCCCCAGTGCATCCTGACGTTGGAGCGTGAAAAAGAAGGTAAACGCGTGAAATCAAACGGTGATTGCTAACAATGAAATTTGGGCTCATAAAATCAAGGATATTATTCAGAACTGCGAGGTAAATTAGTCTCATTCATTCTGATGGGGCTAGACTCTATGGCTGTGTGTGCCTTCTTTAATTAACATGCTGAAAAGATGTTCTGATTGGGATTATTAATGAATGCAGTGAAAATTTTTGCTGCTTGTAAGGCTTCTGCCACAGACGGTTTACAGAACTCCCCCCGCCTCTTTTCTTTTTCCACAGATTCCTTACACAGCCTGACAGATGGAGTATTCATCTTTGAAGCTGTTTCCACAGAAGATAGCAAAACCATGCAGGGCTATGATGCTATTGTTGTCGAACAATGGACAGTCCTGGAAGTAAGTGTGAGATTGGCTGGGGCGCTTCCTTTGTTTGGGCAGTGATTGTTTTATCCGCTTGCTGGGTCTGACCATGTCTGCTGTGGCTTTTCCTCTGAAAGGCAGTTTGACCTGCGTAGGCCTACAAGGCCCCTTTCAAATACTTCTGTGCCCTCCATTTGGGGCATGGGCCCCACTTTCCCTTTCTGTAGGAAAAGCAGCGTGCATGCTGGATCATTGGGTGGAAAGAGGTGGTTCTTTCATTCATTTGCATGTCAGTGGAAACTCTAAGTGACATCAGTGAGGCCAAGGCCCAGTCTGTGGCCACCGGAATAAGAGCAACGTGGTATTGGAGTTAGACCCTGTGCCTGCATCTGCCATGTATCCTTGGAAGACATTTGTGCGCACACACTCACTTAATCTTTAACAAGAAGCCTATGAGGCAAGTGTGTGACTGCCCCTGTTTTACAGATGAGGAACCTGGGGTAAAGTCCCTGGCCCAAGGTTACACAGTAAAGTGTGCTCCTAGGACCAGCAGCCGTGGCGTCACCTGGGAAGTTGCTATACATGACCCCACCCCGGATGGATCAAATTAGAAACTCTGGGGATGGGCCCCAGCAATCCTTCTTCACAAGGCGCTTTCTGATCCACAGTTTCAGTGTCTAAAAGAACAGGACAGATGCCACTCTCACCATATGTCTGTGGTTGTGTGTTGGTGAGAGTTGTGATAAGAAAAGTACCCCATTGGCTTGTCTTTCTTCAGCCTTTGAAATTAACCGTGACCTTGATGAGTAACTGGAGTGAATGCATCCTATCTAAAACGTTTGTGGGAGGAAGTTAATGTTACAAATTCAAATAAGGACACAATTGTCTTTTTAATTAGAAGAGGTCAGTTTTATGGGTTAAGAGCCTAGATTAGGAAAAGATTAACATTTATTCAGAAAGTTTTCCTGGCTGTGCAGATTGATTTCCGTTAGGTTTGTTCATTCTATTTCTTTCTCAGATGTTTGAACTTTTTTATCTTCACCTCCTATTTTTATGCATTAATCTATTGGGTGATATTAGTGTTGGGTCACGTCGTCATTGTCCCTTGTCGCCTTCTCTTCCTCACCGACACACACACACACACACACACACACACACACACACACACTCTTCAGGAATGCTGTGGCTTTTCTTCAGGGATCCTGGGAAATGGCATAGGGTTTTAAGACCCACAGTGGGCCCAGCGGTGTGCACCCCCTGGCTTGCAAACCCAGTTCTGTGCCTCTCTTCCCAACTCCATATCCAGTGACGGATTCAGTCAGATCGGGAGCTTGAACTTGGCCGCAGTGGAAGTACTGCACCATGAAAACCGGCAAACCCTAGAAATCAGGGTTCCCCCTCCCCCTCAGAGAGCCAGTTGTACGCATTTCCCAGCACATCACTAGATATGCCTTTATTCCATCACATGTTGACATTATGATAGGCAGGTGTGGCTGGCATCCAGTTGGGCAGAAACACATTTTCTTAATTTTCCCGATAGTGACAAGTGGATTAATGGTTTTGATGTCAGTGTTCGCCAGTTTTCCCTGCACAAGTCTTCAGTCTCGCTCTTTTCTCTGGTGCCTTTGGAGCATTCCCAAATCCCCCACAGTGGAAGCAGACTCGTGTCCATTTTAGCAGCATCCGCCTCTGATTGCCATCTCTTGAGTAAAAGAGGGGAGATCTCTTCCGGACAGACTGTACCCCTTGGCATATGGGTTTCTCTTCCTCTTTTCAGCTGTATAGGCAGACTTTAGGTTAGCTCCTAGGTCACCTCCTTCAGGAAGCCTTTCAGGCTCCTTCAGAGTGACTCTTCCTTTGTGTATCCATAATTCTCTGTGCATAAGTCTGTCAGCTCCTATTATTATCACTATGATTTTGTTATCTACTTTCCTTCCTTCACGGTGAGTTTCTTGGCCTAGACATGTTCATCTTTGTTCTCTAAGGCTTCCAGTAAATGCTTCCTGAATTGGGTTGAAGGCCTTTTGGTTCAGCATTAGGAACACATACATTTCTCCAAATGGAGCATGAATCACTTGAGAGCTTTAAACACAAATATCCACACTCTCCCCACAGAGGTTCCTTTCCAAACCCACTTTGAGAATCCCTGCCTTAGCAGGACCATATGTATACAACTGTGGTCCAGCGTGGCCCAGCAGTGTCCAGTCCAGGGCAGAGCCCGCAGCTCAGCCCTTTGAAGAGGCTGTGTCAGAACTGCCCCCCACCCCACAGTTCTTCTGCTTGCCTCTCCAGGTGTGGGGTGTTGGTCCCACAGCCTCACCCTGCACCCTTGAGACCCAACTGCTTCCTCTCTTCTCCACCCTTTTAGCCTCTGGGAAAGGTCTTTCCTGTTCAAGCCCTGGGCAGATCCCTCTTGGCTTGTGGTTAACCCTACCTTTCTGGCAACTTCTGTCCTACCAGGCCAGCCCATAAACTCCTGGGCTCTGGCCACAGAACACTGCTGACCAGCTGGTTCTCTTCTCTCATAGTTGGGACTAACCTGTTCCTTTTCTGCGTCCTTACTCCATGCACGTGTTACTGTCCTCAGCTCGGGGTACGGATGTGCCGTTCTAATTCAGCCACATCATCCCAGCTTCCCTGTCTACACGTGCGCACGCACACATGGACGCCTTCACAAGAAAACGTACCTAGCTCTTCACAGCTCTGCAACCACCACAGTGTGTTGGAAAGAGAAGGTAGCTTCTGGAGTCTGGTCTGGGAACACATCCTGGCTGTCTTCTTCCCAGCCAAGTGACAGAGCTCACCCCCCTTTGTTTTTCCATCTTTCAGCTGTAGGAGTGTGAATACTGCCAACCTCTCAAAGTTGAGAATTTAAAAAAATAATATATTTGAAAGTTGTGAGTGTAGCAGTTGGCATATAACAGGGAAATAGTAGTTTCTTTTATTGGTCACCTGGTGTCATCAGCTAGAAAGATCCTCTCCTTGTTGCCTTACTCTTGTTCTGAAAGCACAGCAGAGGTTGGGATAGGGAAAGGGTGGAGCCAAACGCTTGCGTGTTTCTCAGTTGGAAACCTGTGGCCTTACATTAAAGGCAGTTTTGAGTAGTATACAAGTCCATCCATAGAACATCTGTAATGTGTATTTTGTTTACTTTCTTTGAGATTGCAATTTAGAGTGTGAGCAGAAAGGGTCTTTCTTAGAAAGGATAGGGGAAACTATATAGATTAATAGGTCAAGAATAAGAGATGGAAAGACAGAGAGACAGGGACCCTGTTTTTCATTCTGAGGCTGCATATCCTTCAGCCCGGGAGCCCGTCACTGCTTGTGGACACTGTCAGGTGCCCTTGAGGCCATTGAGCCTTCTCCATCTTCATCCCTGTCCCTGGAATGCCTTCTAGTTCATCAGCGCTTCTCGTGAAATTTTCTGCCAGAACTGACCATACGATAGCGGGAAAAGCTCTCTTAGCTGATGCACTTGGTATGGTGGTTAGAGAGTTAATTGAAAAGCCAAATAAAAAGAACCAAAGAAAATCATATTCATACCTCACATATTCTATTTTAAATTAAAATATATAAATACGCACCCATTTGCCCACCTTTTAGAGTTTGAGGTCTGCTGATTAGAATTCCAGTTCACCTTTCTTGTGTAAACCACACCCCAAGTGTGGCTCTCCCGTGTCCTGGTGCAGTGTCTTAAAAGTGTAGGAATGGGATCTCCCTGCAGAATCCTTGATTTCATGATTTTTTTCTTAGTCTTTTCCAACCCCCACCACTTCTAACTCAGCCACAGTTGTTATTTTTAAGCAACTGCACTTGGTCAGTTCCCTTCAAAGCATTCTACTTAGTCTTCCTGGAAACAACTTCTTTTGCCCTTACCATTAGTTTAAATAATGTAAATGAAGACACATAGGGATGACAGTGGGTCTAACTGACCTACACAGGTCTGGGAGCACATGGGACTCAGCCTGATGTGCTCTCTGGCTGGGATCAAGGAGGCGTGAGCAAGTAAAGAGCAGCCTGCCACCTGTGAGCACTTGGTCCTCTGACAGCTGGACTTGGGCTCCAACTTGTCCAGCAGGTGGTTGGATCAACTTCGGGGGCGGCCATGACAGATTGCGTCATGTGAGGTGGCACACAGTCAGCTCTCCCCATCCGCTCCCTGTATATTCAATCTGTTGTTGAACCGACTCCCAGTTCATCTCATCCTATTAATTTCTGCCCACTCTTCCAGCCTATGGAGACATTTTTGGTCATGGTTCTATCATCCTGCATTTTGGGAGGATCATCTCCGCTTTGGCTTCTCTGAAGGTTTCATTTGTAGCATGGCTCCTCTCCAGCGCAACGTCAAACACACTGGATGGAGGACATGGCCCTTTGGCATGCTGGGGGGTTCTCCTCTAGTCTGTAACACGATGCCAAATCCCTTTGCCAGAAGTTTCAGATGGCCCCATTGTTCCATGTAACGTGTTACCATTTTATCCTTGAAAGAATCACGAGGCTTGCTGAGATGCATTTCTGTAACTGACATCCACTCTGGGGTGTGCCTCCACCCTTGGTCCCCTCACCCTGTCCCACAGCACAGAGGCCCTACTCGTTCTGCACGAACTTCTGTATTCCAAAGGCTTCTAGGGATCCGTCGTTGTTTCTAGGAGCTCCCAGCCATTTCTTGAACAATCCACACAGGATTTGTAAGGGAGTAATGTCAATTTCTGTGGTATCTGGAATCCACCACCTTCTGCTGTGACAGGGAGCCAATATTTATTCTTATTAAACCATCTGGCATTACTTCCATTGCCACAGTTTCTCTAGGATAATTATTTTGGTTCTGAGGTCATAGCTTGAGTGCCAAAGACAATAGTTCTTTCTCTTTCTCCTGTGATTCAGAAGATTTTCCCGCCAGTGATCACTGCCTTGAATGACCTTGACTGAAGACATGATCCCCTCCCCCATCAGGCTGTGACTCCACCCCTTTTCCAACCCAGAACAGATCACAGGGCAGAGGAGGCCTGTGAGGTGCCCCAGGTGCCCCTGAGTGTGTTCTAGCAGCTCCAGCTGCTTTCACTTGCTAAGATTCCTCGTGTCCCACTTGATTTTGATAGTGACACATCAGTGCAGTAAGTGGTATGACTGTGCACCTTTTCCCTAGAATGTAATGTACATATACTTGATAAATTTTTAATTCACCATTTAAAAATTTAAGGGTCTGCTTTGGAAAGCACGTTGCTAATCTTTATTGGAAACGTTAGGGGCTACTGGCCGGTTCGGTCAATTGAGCATCCAACTCTTGGTTCTAGGTCATGATCCAGCTCCCAGTTGGGCTCAGCACTGAGCGTGAAGTCTACCTAAGATTCATTCTCTCTCTCTCTCTCTCTCTCTCTCTCTCTCTCTCTCTCTCTCTCTCTCTCCCCCCTCCCTCCCTCCTTTCCTCCCTCCTTTCCTCCCGCTCCCTTTGCCCCTCCTCCGCTCATGCTTTCTGTCTAACGTAGAAACAATAATAATAAATACTTGAAAATAATAAATAATAAAAAATTTTTTAAATGTTAAAGCCCACTCCTACCCACAACTCAGCAAGCTCGTACCTCACATCCACCTCTTGCAGAGAAACACATGCATTTATTCACAAGAAGGCACACACAAGGACATTATTTCAGCATGATTAGTGTTAGAAAAAAGGAAACCATGTACATGCCCATCAGTAGGAGAATGATTAAATAAGAGATGGTACGTCCTTATTATGGTTACAGTCATTCCGTGTAAACTGGTGGCGAAGGAGCTCTAGGAAATGTTAAGTGAAAAACCTGCAGAGCGATGCAGTGATGGGTAATTTTATGTGTCACCCCGGCAGAGTTATGGTGCCCAGTTGTTTGGTCAAGCCAAGTTTGATGTTGTAGTGGAGGGAGTTTTAAGATATGATTAACATTCAAATTAGCAGACTTTGAGTAAAGCAGATTGCTAATCCTTCATAATGTGGGTGGGCCTCATCCGATCAGTTGAGGTCCTTAAAAATGTGCCTTTCCCACAGACTTCGGACTTGCCAGCCTCCACAATCACAGGAGCCAATTCTTAAAAAAGAAAAAAACCAAAAAAACCTACAACTCAGTCCCACTACCCTGCCCTCTAACATGTATCCCCCACTACCTGACCTTAGAGCACTCCTATGACACTTGTCATAAGCCTGCATGGTGTGAAGCAAAGAAGCAACGATCATTCATATATATGGAAATTTTTTTGAGCATCCCCAGATGCAAAACCTAAATCTCTTAGGCTTTTCTGATACCTTAGGACACAGGTGCTCACAGACACAGTTCAAAGCTAGGGTGGCTTGGTGCAGAGATGCTGAGTGTGGTTCCCAGAGAGGGAACTGGGCAGGGCCTCTGTCACTGCTTAGGGCGCCTGCTGCCCCTCATCAGCTTACTGCCAAACTGACACCGAATGCTAGTTTCACCCTTTGCATAAAGTGTTTGGCTTTTTTTTTTTTTAATGTTTTATTTATTTCTAGGGAAGAGAGAGAGCGTGAGCAGGGGAGGGTCAGAGAGAGAGGGAGTCACAGACTGAAACAGGCTCCAGGCTCTGAGCTGGCAGTCAGCACAGAGCCCGACGCGGGGCTCGAACCCACGAACCGCGAGTTCATGACCTAAGCAAAAGTCGGACGCTTAACCGACTAAGCCACCCAGGCGCCCCCCTTTTTTTTTTTCATAAAAGCAAAAATCCTCATCAGGTTTTTTTCCCCCTCAGTTCGCGAAAACAGGTAGTACTGTAGGTCTTCTGTGAAAGGGAAGTGGTGGACCATGAACATTTGAGAAGTGGGAGTATGCCTGGATCAGTGTCTCTCTCTCTGTCTGTATCTTTCATCCATTCTATTGGTTCTGTTTCTCAGGAGAGCCTGACTCGTACAGATACAGCGTGATGCCATTAATGGGGAAAGTACCTCACAGAACAATGGGATATAGTTTTTGTGGGTGGATATAAATGCAGGAAAGAGCCCTGGGAAGGCACTTGTCAACCTGATGACAGTGGTCACGTGTGACCTGGAACGGAAGAGTGGGAGGTAGCTTTATCTGTAACATTTTCATGTTTAGAGGGAGAAGTATTCATTTTACTTGGGTAATTAAAAATTAAAATTTAAAAGATAACTAGGAGCTCTTGGGTGGCTCACACAGTAAAGTGTCCAACTCTCGATTTCGGCTTAGGTCATGATCTCATGGTTCATGGGATTGAGCCCCACATCAGGCTCTGTGCTGACAGCACGGAGCCTGCTTGGGATTCCCTCCCTTTCTCTCTCTGCCCCTCCCCCACTCACATGCACCTGCGCTCTCTCTCTCTCTCTCTCTCTCTCTCTCTCTTTCGAAGTAAATAAATGAACTTTTAAAAAAAGATGACTAGTTATGTCTCACCGCATCCTTCCTCCTGTTCGGCTTTAGATCTACTTGTTTTCTCCTTGTAGAACAGGAAGTAAAATGAGGGCTGAATAATTCTACTGTCTTGGAAAGTGTACAACTTCTTGCTTTGAACATAGTTTTAAAAGGTGTCTGTATGTGTATATGTGTCTGTAGTCACATATAACCCATCTCAGTCTGGGCTTAACCTTCGTTCTTTTTAGGAGTTTGCCTCACTTTTGTCACTATCTCTGGAGGGTCAGGTACCTCTCTTCTGTCCTTGTAAATTGACACTCATCAACATGCACAGACATTGATGCCTGCAAATTTTATTCTAGAGCAACACTTCCACCAGGAGTCAGCCTCTCTCTTTGGGTCTTTCTTACCATGAGGCCATATTGAACTTTCCCCTGAACTTCTGACGTCCCTTTTCTTCTTGTCCCTGGAAAGGGTCTCTAGTACTCCTTGGCTATTAGGAACTTGGCAGACGACATCCTAGTCTGTATGGTCTAGGTTCTGCCAAGTTGGTCATTCCTCTTCCCTTAATGATGGGGATCCTATTTAAAAACAGTGACCCCCAAAAGCCTTTACCAGGTCATTGAGTCCTGACTTCTGATCTGAGTCTTTGCCCCTGTGCTCGGTTAGTGGGGCCCTGGCTGGCTGGCTGGCCCTGTTTCATCTTTTTCAGGCAGAATTTTCCTTCTCTCCCCTTCTGGGCAGCAGCTGCTTGAGTTGGGGGGTCATGAAATGTCATGTGGATTGTGGCAGGGGCAGAGATAGATGATGGGCTTCTGGAAAATCAGCCCTCCAGCTTCCCCGGGGGATGGCTGGCTGTTGGCAGATTATGTACAGGATTCACGGATACAAGACAGAGAACACCCAGGGAGTTGGGAAACCCCGCAGGGCCAGAGGGAGGGACTGGGACAAGAATGCAAAGGGGTGTTTGTTGAGACCCCTCCCCTAAGGGAGCTTCCAAGGGGGAAGAAGACTTCTGCAGAATAAGGAGCAAGGCACCCAGTGCTGGATGGTGTCCTGCTGCCTGGAAGTGCCCTGGGGGAGAGTAGAGACTGACCAAGGCCTGCAGGACACAGTGGGCTCCACCCGGCTCCAGCGACATGTGGATGAGCCAAGGGGGGGTGGAAAGGGGGCATCCTGCTGGTGGGAAGTGGCAAGAGCAGAGGCAGGCCAGAGGGGAAAGCACATCTGTACATTTTTTTCCACAGTTAGAACATGAGGGGCAAATGTCAGTGTTTTTCTAGATCCTTGAATCCCTCCCACCTTTTTAAATTAAATACTTATTTAGTTTGTGGAGAGCGTATTCAGGAGAGGGCAGAGAGAGTGGGAGCCTGACAGGCTGACAGCAGTGAGCCCAATGTGCGGCTCAGATTCATGAAACTCGAGATCATGACCTGAGCCGAAGTCGGATGCTCAGCCGACTGAGCCACCCAGGCGCCCCTCCTTGGATCCCTTTTTCTCAGTATGCTTTCACTTGCAGCAGACGGCACCTATGTGTCCTTGCTGTCACCTGCACCTGGGCGGCCAGAGCTGGCTTTGTGGCTCTCTCGGCAAGGCCAGCAGGAAGTGCTTGCATGTTTAGATGCCCCTGGGGTAGTTCTTAGCTGTGACTGAGGACGGTGGGTATATGAAAAACAAAAGTGAGGCAAACTCCAAAAAACCAAAGCTTAAGCCCAGAATAAGATTGGTTGTACATGACTACAGACACATACAGGCACTTTTTTAAACTATATTCAAACCAGGAAGTTGTACACTCTCCAAGAAAGTAGATTTATTCAACCCTCATTGTACTTCCTTTTCCACAAGGAGAAAACAAATATATCTAAAGGCGAACAGGAGAAACGATGTGGTGAGATATAACTAGTTATCTTTTTTTTTAAGTTTATTTATTTTGAGGGAGAGAGAGAGAGCACGTGTGTGCGAGTGAAGGAGGGGCAGAGAGAGGGAGAGAGAGAATCCCAAGCAGGCTCCATGCTATCAGCACAGAGCCCCACGTGGGGCTCAATCCCACAAACCACAGGTTATGACCTGAGCCAAAATCAAGAGTTTGACACTTAACCGACTGAGCCACCCAGGTGCCCCTTGTTATCTTTTACACTTAAATTGTTTAAATTAATGAATACTTCTCCCTATAAAAATGAAAATGTTACAGATAAAGCTACCTCCCACTCTTCCATTCCAGGTCACATGTGACCACTGTTATCAGAGGTGTGTACCTCTGAGTACAGCTTACCACCCAGAGCTTCCCGCAGGCTTAGGCTAAGCTGCTGTTCAGGGGATGTTGCGTAAACCTGTGTCCTCACTCGGCTTCAGCCTGTTGTCCACCTCCCCTCACTGCCTCACTGCCTTATAATAAGCTAGATGCACATAAATCCGCCTCTCAGGGACTGTTTCTGGGGAAACTGGCCTAAGATAGAATATGTCTTTCACAAGAATTCCATGTGATAATGTGAATTATGTTGCAAATTGAGACAAAAAAATATTGTGGGTTTTATAATAATTTTAAACAAAACTCTTACAGTCCAAAACTGTATACATTTTAAAAATGAATCTTCCTCCCACCACTGGTCCTCCATCCCCTTTCCAAGAGGGAGCTCCTCCCAGAGATAAACAGAGGTGGGCGATGCACACAGACACCTGTGGGTGACGCACACAGACACACGTGTGAGTAGGCTGAACAGGTGCCCTCTAAAAGTATCAGCTTCTAAGCCCTGCAGCTTGTAAATGTCACCTTATTTAGAAGAAGGATTTTGATGTGATTAAAGATAAGGATCTTGGGTTGGGGAGATCATCCTGGTTATACAACGGGTCTTACACACAGTCACACATATCCTTCTAAGAGGGAGGCAGAGAGAGATTTTACACACAGAGAGGAGATTTGAAGGCAGAGGTGAGAGAGATTTGGAAGTACTCGCCTTGACGACTGGAGAGGTGCAGCTATGAGCCAAGGGACGCTGGCAGCCACAGTCCCCGAAAGATGAAATGGGTTTTCCCCTGGAGCCTCCAGAGGGTGAATGGCCCTGCCGACACCTTGAGTTTGGCACAGTTGTACTGACTTTGGACTTCTGGTCTCCAGAACTGTGAGAGAATGAATTGCTATTGTTGTAAGCCACCAAATCTGTGAGCCCTGCTAAGCAGCCCTAGAAACAGGTACAAAATACATGGACCTACATGCAAGGGAGCCCTGTGGCATGTTCTTGACAGCATGTCTGCTTGGGAGGAGTCTGTAGAGACTCTGCCGTCCAGGCAAGAGCCTGGGTTTGCAGGAGGATGAAGGGGGCCACGGTAGGGATCTCATCAGAGAGCCAGGAGTCCAGAGTGGCCCTGAAGTGGTGTGTCATTGGGAGAGATGGACTAGAATGGGGGAGAGGCAGACAGACGTTTGGAGGAGAGGTTCCAAGGTGAGAGGATAAGGGTGGTGGACATGGTTAGGATGTTTTCCATGTCAACCGCGGGACGTCCACATAGAAATGGCTTACAGTAAGGATTTTTCTTCTCATCTCACCAAGCAGGAAGTCTGGAGGAAAATGGGTTGGGGGGGTTGCAGAGTCAGCTTTTTCAATGGCTTAAGGACATCACAAAGGACCCTGGTGCTGTCACCTTTCTGAATTCTGGTCCTCACCATGCCTGCCAGGTCTCTCCTTGAAACACTAGGACCAAAGTGGCTGCAGCAGCTCCGTGCCTCTCATGTGAACATGATAAGAGCTGGGAAGAACAGGGCATTTCCTGCCACCTGCCCTTTTTTTATTAGCAAGTAAAACGATTCCCAGAAGCTCTCAAGCAGAGTTTCCCTGGGTCCCCTTAGCTGGGGCTTGGGTTACAGACCCACATCATTGTCAAGGATCATGGTTAGCTGGAGCTAGAGAGCGTGTCACCTAGAAAGGGGAACCTGGGCTAACACGTAGCTGTTTGGGCAGCCAACAGTGCCTGCCACTGAGTGGGACTAGAAAGGCAAGGGATGCTCCTAGAAATATTTTTAAGGAAAACTAGACTTGATGACAGCTTGGATAGCAGGAAGGTGAAAAGGAAGACTTTGATGGTTTTCTTCCGTAAACTTAATGATCTTATTCTCTCAGACACCCATATTTCATTTCTTGTACAAAATTTAGTTATGCACGTTAAGTTAGACCTCTTAAAACATTTATTCAACAAATAAATATTGAGTTCCTACTGTGTGTCAGCTGTTGTGAAAACATGATGAATGCAGGGAATCGGAGCGGGGAGGATTGATGTCTTTAACTAGACAGAGGAACGCAGTTATTAAAAATGAATTCCCACCCCCTGGCCTTTGCATGCCCATAAATAATTTCTCTTCACTGTCGTGCATCCTGAGGGTAGTGAAAGGTGCTAAATCAGCAGGACCCTTCTAGAGCTGGGGACAGGGGAGAGGCAAGAGTGTATTCTGGCAAAGACCACAGGGTGAGGTGAATTTAGAGCTTTGCTGCAGAGAAAGAGAAGGTGAAAGAGATCAGCGCATTTTAAGAATCTTGTAACAAGTGCATTTTTTGGAAAAAACAAACCCAACTAGTATGCTTTTAAAACCTCTGGTGTATTCCATACAATGACAAGAAAGAGGTGACCCTTAATGTGATAAGATAGACTTGATCTTTAGGTTTCTTTGGATGTTTGAGATTAGAAGGGTGGAAGATAATTCCGTGAGAGTGTTAAACATATGCACAGACAATTACTGTCCTACAGTTTCTGTGGGTCAGAATCCAGGTGGGCTCAACTGCTAGGGTCGCATGAGGCTGAAACCAGGTGTTAGCAGGGCCATGTTCCTTACCGGGGCCTCGAGAGCAGGAATCTCTCCCCAAGCTCATTCGTGTTGTTGGCCAAATTCAGTTCCTTGTGGTTGTAGGACTAAGGTCTTTGCTTCCTTGCCTGCTGCCAGCCCAAGGCTGGTTTTTGCTCCTGGGAACTGTCACATTCCTCCTCATGCTTTCCATGCAGCTCCCTATAGGAACTTTTTCGATGCAGAGACAGTCTGAAGGCTACAGAGGAGGACAGAGCAAATGGTTCTCCAAGAAGAATTTAGTATATTAAATCAGGTAGTATAGAGGGTTGGGGGGGTATTCTTGTAGTTAAGTGATCATTCATTGCCACTTCTTGGAATTTGTCCATTTTGAAATTCACTTAGCCAAGTATTTTAATGAAACTAAATAAAAAGGAAAGACCTGTGGGTGGAGGGTGTGGTTGAGAGGGTGTACTCAGCAAAGGTGTGCTTTAGTTGAAGGAAGATCTTTGCTCATGTACCCTGTGAAGCCATCCGGCACCTTGTCCTGTTTTGCAGCTTTTTCAATGGTTTGTGTAGAGATTTACAAGATGGTGGGCCTATGGAGAGAGCCCCAAAGCTGGGAAGCCCCAGGGTATACCAGGTGGCCATGAGGATCTAAAGAATAGAGAACAGGGGCACCTGTGTGGCTCAGATGGTTAAGCATCTGACGTCAGCTCAGGTTATCATCTTATGGTTGGTGAGTTCAAGCCCCGCATCCAGCTCTGTGCTGGCAGCATGGAGCCTGCTTTGGATCTTCTGTCTCCCTCTCTCTCTCTGCCCCTCCCTTGCTTGCACACTCTCTCTCTCAAAAATAAACAAACCTTAAAAAAAAAAAAAAAAAAAAAGAAAGAACATGGATGCTTGTGGGCTCTCCAGAAATATTCCAGTTGGGCATGGGAGAAAGAAGATGAAGGCTGTGTCCGTGAGTGGGGAGTGGGGAAGATTCTGGACAGCCCACTCACGCCAGTGTCAACAAGAGCTGCTTTTTCTGACTCTCTGTTTTTACACGTTGAGTTTCTAAATTAGATTACAGTTGGTGTTTGGAAAGTGCCCCATTACTTTAAAAAAAGAAAAAAAAGGAAAAGAAAAAGAAACCTTGAAAACTACTTACCTAATCTCACTTCTTTTTTGAGTAGGTTTCCTTGACTTCTTAATTCCGTTCCAGTCTCATTATATCTTAATTTATCAATGTTCAATCAAGACCATTTACAATAAAATGTAAAAGGGATACTTTTAAGTATAAGAAACATTAGTTGCATTTACGTTGAGAAAAGTAACATAGAAGGGAGAATACCTGATTTGACAGCGATACTAATGAAAAAGAATTTAATACAGGTCAACAGATTACCTGCTACTCCCGTCCAAATGCTCCAAATGCCCTGAGCTATGACAGAGTGGCATTTACCAGATCACAACCTATGTCACTTTGTCCCTCACTTTATTCTCTCCTTTCTTCTGCTGAATCCCTTCTTCATCCCAAGTCGTCACCCTGGGGGTCCTTGCCTTTCCTGGCCCAGCTCTTTGTAGAACCATCTTCCTTTCCTTTTGGCACTTAATATGTTCCACCTTACTTTAGAGTTACTTAATTTTTTTAACCTTATTTATTTATTTTGAGAGACGGAGAGCATGCACGTGTGAGCGAGCATGAGCAGGGGAGGGACAGAGAGAGACCGAAAGAGAGAAAGAAACCCTATCAGGCTCCATGCTAATAGCGTGAAGCTCGAACCCACAAACCGTGAGATCATGACCTGAGCTGAAATCACGAGTCAGATACTTAACCAACTGAGCCACCCAGACGCGCCTAGAGTTATTTAATTTTTAAAATTGCTTCACAAACTCCATGACTCAAGCAAGGACTAGCTGTTCTTGATATTCACGTTCCCTGGTCCCAAATTAATTTCTCTTGTGTTCCAAATTTTCCACAAACGTTGGTTGAATGAACACAGAACATCAGCTTGCTGCTACTTAACTAGAAATAACTGGCCATATTTATGAAAATGCCCACAGGAGGTAACTGTCTTTCTGTTCTTCAGTCTGATGCTGGGTGAGGTAAAGCCTTATGTCCCACCACACCCACCTTAGTTGATGAGAAACATAGGCACAGAAGAGAGGGATAGGGATGGAGACAGTTGCACATACTTATCTTGAAAGAGGAGAAACACAGGCCATCAGATAGTGGACTCCTGACCTTTGAAAGGCTGACCTGTCATAGAGGTAGACTCTCTTTTCCGTGATTGCAAGGGAAAAACTCAATCCCTCTGAAGAGCCCCTGTGGAACCATTCCAGAGTGGAGGTGGCTGGGGCCTGGGGTCAGGAGCCAAGCACCAGTGTGGGTCAGATGTTCAGCCAGTAAGTGGGCCTCCTCCGTTCAGCAGGAAGCACTAGAGCAGTGGTTCCAGATCTCGTTGATCCTCACAACTACCTGGGGACTTAAAAATACACATTCCCAGGCACCAGCCCTGGAGATTCAGCGTCAGTGGGTCTGGAGGTGGAAATGAGGGAGCCACATGTGAAACATTCCACCACAGGACTGGAGGACCGCCCTGATTCAGGACCCCTTCCAGATTCAGTGAGCTGGGATGCATGGTTGGCCCAGTGCTTTTAAGTTAGTGGCCTCTTTGAGGCAGAATTCTTAACTTCCTCTTCAGCTGAGGTGGAAAGGGATGTCTCTTTGCTTACATTACTTGACAAATTAGATTAAGAAGCCTCAGGAGACAGTCTAATGAGGCCAGGAGGTCTGTTCTTGTTACAAAAGTGATGCGTGGACAGTTTCTCAAAATGTCAATAGTTAATAGTTGCCCTGTGACCTGCAGTTCCACCCCCAGGCACTTACCCAAGAGAAAGGTAAACACGTATCTACATAAAAACCCATATACAGAGCACCCAGGTGGCTCGGTTGGGCGTCTGATTCTTATTCCCAGCTAGGGTCTTAATCTCAGGGTCGTGAGTTCAAGCCCCACATTGTGCTCCATGCTGGGTGTGAAACCTACTTAAAACAAAACAAAGCCAAATTGATACATGGATCTTCCTAGCAGCATTATCATAATATCCAAAAGGTGCAGACAATGAGGTTTCCTGCAGGTGATGAATAAATAAGCCAAATGTGATGTATCCACCAATGGAATATTGTTTGGCAGTAAAAAGGAATGAAGTACTGATTTCATGCTGTGGCATGGATGAACCTTGAAAACATTACACCGAGTGAAAGAAGCCAGTCACAGAAGGCCACATGTTTTACATTCCCATTTACATGAAATGTCCAGATTAGGCAAATCCGTAGAAACAGAAGGGAGATGGGTGGCTGCCTAGAGGTGAGGGGAAGAAGAATGGTTGCTAATGAATACAAGAATTTGCGGGGAGTGATGAAGATGTTCTAAATTTAGGCTGTAGTGGTGGTTGCTCAGTTCTAATTATGTTAAAAACCATTGAGCTGAAGACTTTAAATACGTGAAGATTTAGATATTTCAGTTACATCTCAAAGATGTTTTGAAAAAGTGGTGTTTGTAATTGAAGACAGTTTAGAAAATACAAATAAGGAAAAAGCAAAAGCCCTCCTCTCATCATCACCGAGAACAGAGCCACATTACAACATAACATCTCGGTATATTTTCTTCTCATCTTCATCAATTTAAATGACTGCAAAGTATCTCAGTATATGAACAATCATATTTTAATTTACTTCATTAGTTATCCATTGGTGGATTTTAGATGATTTCCATGTTCTTGTGCTTGTAAATCAGGAATTTTCTTCAGGTTTATCATTATACTTCTTATCACTTTTTGACTTAAAGGTCCAAACTTTTTAAGCAAGTTAATTTTCATTTTTATCACATTGGAATAGATTTTACCTTTTTCAAAGTTTATTTAATTTGAGAGAGAGAGAGAGAGAGAGAGAGCACATGCACAGGAGCAGGCAAGGGGCGGAGAGAGAGGAAGAGAAGAGAATCCCAAGCAGGCTCCATGCCATCAGCACAGAGCCCAATGCAGGGCTCAAACTCACAAGCTGTGACATGAGCAGCTGAGCTGAAATCAAGAGTTGCTTAACCAACTGAGCCTCAGGCACCCAGAAACAAATTTTACATGTGATTTTTACCTTGAAAGTTCTTGATGGTGTTCAGAAGGGGGCATTGGGCAAGAAGGTAAAGTTCAGGGTTCATCACAAAAGTATTTCATTACTTAAAGCTCATTTGAGCCATGAGATTCTGTCCTCCCATGTGAGGACAAAATCACTTTGAAAGAAGCAGGTAGACTTGTCTCTATTAAATGGTAGTTGGGGGCGCCTGGGTGGCTTAGTCGGTTAAGCGTCCGCCTTTCGCTTAGGTCATGATCTCGCGGTTCGTGGGTTCGAGCCCTGCGTCGGGCTCTGTGCTGACTGCCAGCTCGGAGCCTGGAGCCTATTTCAGTCTGTGACTCCCTCTCTCTCTGACCCTCCCCTGCTCGCGCTGTCTCTCTCTCTCTCTCTCTCTCTCCTAGAAATAAATAAAACATTTAAAAAAAAATGGTAGTTGGCTGTTTTGTTTTCTAATCTCTATCAGTTTTTGCTGTGTAGCAAACCATTCCAATCTTTGTAGCTTCAAATAGCCATTTACTTAGCTCATGATTCTTTGGGTCAGTTGGACATTTATACACTGGAGCAGCATAGCTGATCTTTCCTGGGCTCTCTCATGCCTGGGTGATCCAGGGTGGCCTCACTCATGTGGCTGATGGTTGGCTGGCTGTTGGCTGGGGCAACAGGGTCTTGCATATCTTAACGCCCGGGAGGTTAGCTGGGCTTCTTCACAGGATGCCAGTCTCAGGGTTCCCAGGAGCCCCAGTGTGCTAGCTTATTTCATGCCTTGGTCTGCATCATATTTGTTAATATCCCCTTGGCCAAAGAAAGTCACAAAACCAGGCTCAGGTTCAAAAGGTGGGGGAATAGACACCATCTCCCGATAGGATGCTCTGCACTGCAGTGGCGCAGATGCAGGGAGCGGACGAATTTGTGTGTGGCCAGTTTTAATAATTTACCAGATAATCTTTACTAAGACATCCAGTGACCTTAATGATTGGTGACCAGGATGTGACTCTGTGCGTTTTATTTTCATAGATGAATCTACTTCCAGCTTCCACTTACAGAATGCCCAGGAGAAGGGTATCACACCCTCCTGGCAAATTAACTCATATTTTTTAATGGCAAACTCAGATCTCATCAATGTTAAATGTTTGTTAAGACTTTCAGAACATAAGACAGTGGCAGCAGAATCTACCCCCAAAATGCGACGGCAGATGCATTCATTAATTTACTCGACAACTATTTGTTGAGCACTCGTTTGTGCCAGACACTTCCCTAGATGCTCGGGATTCATTGGCAATGAGATAAATAAAATCCTTGCCTTTATGGAGATTGCATTCCAGTGAAGGAGAGGGCGGTTAATAGATAAACTAATCTGTGCCAAGTAGTGATCAATAAGATGAAGTGATAGGGCAGGGGACAGTGGGTGATAAGGGGATTTTTAAGAGGACACCGAATAGAGCTGACCAGTCTCTCTCAGGTCATTTTCATCATTTTGACTTTGGTTTGCTCTTCATCAGCTCGTTCTTTGGGGAGTCACAGTCCAGATGCTGGTGGAAACCCAAGAGTATTGTTACAGGCTCTGGTGGATTTAACTCTGGACTGTAGTAGAGCAGGGAGCCCAAGAAAATGGAAGAACTCCTGGGATACTGGACAGTCAGGGATCTCATGTGTCCTGAAGGTTGTATATTCTTGTTGGAAGCTCTACTAGAAGTCTGCTTAGCAGGAGCAGGGGCCTCAAAGGACATGCTGTGGGATTAGTGCAACATAATTTGGCCTGAGGGAGAGGGGAGCATGGGGAGAGATGGCTGAGTTAGAATCATGGTAACCATAGCAACAAGATGGTGACAACTGGGTCACTGTGAAGAGAAAATTGACTGAAGAGAATATTGACCGGATGCCGAAGTGGGAACGTGGCATCTTGAATTTACCAGGTGGAGAAAGTCACGGAGAGAAAATCTGTTGCGTTGAGCGTTCCACAGCAGCATCTTTTCAGAGTGAACCTGAGGTCAGCATAGGCTGACACACCAAGACACTGAGTCTTGTGTAGCTCTGTCTGTTGCTGGTTTGTGCAGTGACAGTGGAATAATCCTTTCCTTCCATGTCCCCCTCTGCTAAGATTTTGAACCAACTTTTCTTTGTTCAGGGCCATCTTCTGGGTTAGCATTTTACAATTACTGGTAAGGTGTCAGGACTCTACTGTAGAAGAAGGTGGTAACTGATGTAGCCTTACAAGTTCTTGAGTTTTTGCTGATGAACTCTGGGGCTCCCAACTCCAAAGTAAACACCTCTAATTATATACTGTGGGCAAGTTCTTTTTAAATCCTCTCTTTTCTGGGTAGTTGATACGGTGAAAAAATAAGAGGAATAGAAAATAATCCTCCATCCACTTCACACTGTCTAAAGAGGGAGTAATAAAGTGGCAAATCCCATTTACTCCCAGAAAACCTAATTTCCTCACTCATCAGTGCAAGTGGGAGGGGCTTGGCAAGGCCCTGGATGGAGAAACCGGTTCTCGTTTAATTGTTATCAAACAAACCTGCTTCCAGGTCTGCCGGAGAGGACATGCTCACCCCTGATGCATTCAGTAGGTGTGTGAAATGTCAGCTTCTGGAGGCGTAAGCCCCGTGCTGCCGCAGTATGAGGTCCTGCTGGGAAGCCAGCAGGAAGTAGCAGCTCTGAGATGCTTAACCGTTTGCACTCAGAAGTGTGGCAGCGGCTGTCCCCTCTAAGGGTCAGGGTTTGCCCAGGCATTACTGCCTTAACCTCACGCCGTCCGGCCTCATCACCTCCAGCGTACTCCCCGAGTCCCACCTTCCTACACTCCGCTTGTCCCCGTCCTGCCCGCACAGGTGCATGTCAGCACGCAGCTCTGAGAGTACGTCTGGCATGCCATCTCCTGCCACCCCACAACCCCTCCACCTCCTACGGATGGGGCTTCAGGGAAAACCACACACACCAGGCCCAAATCGCCCTGCTGGCCCGAGAATTCAGGGGACTGTTATCTTGTACACGCAGGTTTGGTTTTCCGCCAGCTTGGCGTGCCTTGTTCTTCAGGAGAAGCCAGAGCAGTGTCCCGAGCCGGGATGTTCTTCCCCAGCGGGGGTCTTTATCGCTCCCTCCCAGGGTGTGCCAGTGGCAGTGCTGGGTCGCCCAGTAGGTAGGTCAGCGTAAGGTAGACTTTGGGGCTCCCGGTGTAATGCAAGATCACAGTGTGTCTGGCAGGGAGGAAATGAGGGCCGGGAGTGCCAGCATTGCGCATGGTGAAAAATTAAAAACACTGAATTCCATTCAGTAGCAGCTATTACTACATTTTATTTCTCTCAACTTAGACCAGAAGACTTTCGCTACGATCTTCCTTCTAGACATTTGTCTGGGCATTCGGCTCTTCCTAGAATAATACTAGTGGGGATCAGGTAGCTTCTACTGCCTACTGCCGAATAAAACACCCAAAGCTTAGTGAATTAAGATAACACTTAATTGTTGCTGGTGAGTCTGCAGATCAGCCAGATGATTGTGGTGATCTGGCGGAGGCCTGACTAACCACTCCACCCCGGACTCCCTCATGCTTTGGCCGTGGTTGGCAGGTCCAGCTGGCATCTCTCAAACCTCTGCCACTGGTTGGGTCACCTGTCTCACATCATCCAGCAGGCTAGCCCGGGCATGTCCCCATGGCATAGGCCGGCTTCCACAAGAGCACACGGGAAGCAGCAAGACCCCCCGAAGCTTAGGTTCAGAACGCCCATAATGTCACGTCTGCCAGATTCTTTTGGTCAAAGAAAATCACAAGACCAGCCTGGATTCAAGGGGTGGAGAGATGGACTCCACCTCTTTATGCAGAGTGGTGTTATTAAGAGGCCTGGAGGCAGGGAGGTAATAATTGAGGCCATTTTTGCAAACAGTGCATCTCAAACAATAGTAACAACTATTATTATTATTTTGTCGGGCTCTCCAAGGGCTCTAGAATTTGTTACCTTTCTTGCATGGTGGGGAAAATCAGGCAAAGATGTGCATTAAGTGGCAGGGGTGGGTAAAGAGTCTTGAAATGGAAGACTAGACTCTACTGCACGGATTTCATCTGCCCCCTCTTCTACATCTGAGAACTAAGCTTTTTTTTTTTTTTTTTTTTTAACATATTCTCTTTGAGCGTTATGAAAGCCAAAGTTGTCTAAAATGAGACCGACTGCTTTCTTAGACTCTATTATGTCGGCCTAATTACATATCAGGAAAATGTTTTTCTGGGGCATTGTGTGTAAAACAAAGAGGAAAACAACATCTCCAGCCGGCCCAGCGTCCTTGCCTCTCCCTCCGGCTGGCAGAGGCAGTGGTCCCGCAGGAGGCTGGGGGGGGGGGGGGGGGAGGGGCTGGGAGGCCGGGCTGCTCTGCAGCTGGCCTTACAGGGACACAGGGACTGTTTACCCTTTCTCTAGCGTGAACCTCCTGAATGGAGGGGCAAGTTATTCACTCCTCTGTCCTTCCAGCACAGCTTCTGGTGGCTTCCATCTGGTGGGGGAACCTGTTACTCTCCCCACACCCACTAGTCTGGGAGCTCCTGCCACAGGGGAAGGGGCTCTCCCAGCTTCCCTGTGCTCCGCACAGAACCAGGTTGACTGCGTGTGGAGATTCATAAATGAAGAGTGGTGTGAGAATAGCCTTGCCCTTTGAAATACTGAAGGACTCGCTGAGTTTCCTGCAAGGCCGCCCCAGTGTTCATAGCGTCCGCTCGCCGTTGGATAAACAGAGATGACCCGTCCCTTGGCATTTGCCCTGCCTTTGGGTCTCTGCTTTCCCTCACATGCGGGCAGGACTCCTCTCCACGTGCCCTTGTGGCCAGGGTCCCCGCTGCACCCAGGCACAGTCAAGGTAAACCCACATTTCCTGAGGGCATGTCTACACCCTGTGTCGTCTTCACTACCAACTGCACGCTCGACCTCTTGCCATCTGCCACGTCCCCCCTGAGATGTCCTGGCTGTTGTCTCCCGAGACCTCGCCGTCCACTCCACAGAGCCTCCCAAACTATTTGTTGCTTGGCCTCTTGGGACATTCCATGGTGTGAATCTTTCTCCTGAAACCCATCTCCCACCCGGGCTGCTCAAGAGCTGATTTCTCCCCATCCGGTCGCTCACCTCCTCACCAGGAGATCTTGTCTTCAAAGCTCCTTGAGTTTGCAGCTACCTGGCGCTAGCCATGCCTCCTGTTCTTTATTTTCATCCTACCTCTCCCTGCCTTTAATGATGTAGTAGTGTCCTGCGGCTGCTGTAGTGGCTTAAAACAGCATAGATTTATTTTCTTACGCTTCTGGAGGTGAGGAATCCAAAATGGGTTGTAAGAGATTGTATTCAAGGTGTTGGGAGAGCTTCATGGCTTCTGGAGACTGTAGGAGGGAAGCTGTTCCTTGACTTTTCAACTTAGAGAATCCATCCTGCTCAAGGCCAGTCACTCTGTCTGTCCTCTGCTTCCCGCTTCCCAGCTCCTTCCCTTACCCTCGCCTGCTTCTCTCTTCAAAGGACCCTTTTGATGACATTGAACCCACCTGGATGATCCCCCATCTCAAGATCCTTAACTTCATCACATCTGCCAAATCTCTTTTCTCATGGGAGGTGACATATTCCCAGCCTCCACCGGTTAGGATGTAGACGTATTTAGGGGCGTGAGTGGGCATGTTCTTTTCTACCACAGGCCCCATCTCATCCAGCTCCCTCCTGAACCTTCCATTCTTCCTTGAACTCAGCATCTCTAAAGGTGGATTCAGTCCTTCTCATTGTCCTCCTTGTCCTGCGTGCCTTGGTTTAACACGTGACCAGCCCATATCCAGACCCCCAAGTCATCATGCGCATAAAACACAATTTAATTTACCAAGTCTAATATTGATGGACACTTGGGCAATCTTCAGTGTTTTGCTATTGCAGACAGTTCTCCAGTGAATAACTTTGTGCATTTGTCATGTCTTATATATATAGGGTAGATTCCCAGAAGTGAGATTGTTGTGTCAAAGGGTAAATGTATTTGCAATTTTGAGAGGTACTGTCAAATTGTTCTTCATGAGGTTGAATCAATTTGCCTTCCTGCCAGCAATGTATGAGAAAGCCTGCTTCCCCACGCCTTGTCAACAAAGTAGTTGTCAAACTTCTAGGTTTTTACCAATATGATAGGTGAAAATATATATCTGAGTAGTTTTAGTTTGCATTTTTCTTATTGTGAGATTTGTTGGAGTTTTTTTATATGTGCTTAATGGCCATTTGAATTTCTTTTTCTTTGACTCTCCGCTTATCTGTGTGCATTTTAAAACTTGGATTACTGGATTTATTTTTTCTTACCAGACTGAAGGAACTCTTTATTTTTTGTCTGTAATATGAGCTACAAATGTTTTCCCATCTTGCCTTTTGACTTTCCCTAGCTTATCCTTTGTCATGCAGAAAGGTTTTTATGTCACCAAATCTATTGTTTTTTACTTTATGGCTTCCAGATTCTAAGCTAGTTCGAAAGGCTTCCAGTAGGCCCATTAAAAATAGCATGATAGGGGCGCCTGGTTGGCTTAGTTGGTTAAGCGTCCGACTTTCTCTTAGGTCATGATCTCGCGGTTCGTGGGTTCAAGCCCCGCGTCGGGCTCTGTGCTGACTGCCAGCTCAGAGCCTGGAGCCTGTTTCAGTCTGTGACTCCCTCTCTCTCTGACCCTCCCCTGCTCATGCTGTCTCTCTCTCTCACTCCTAGAAATAAATAAAACATTAAAAAAATTAAAGAATAAAAATAAAAAATAAAATGATAAAATTGTGTTAAATGTGGGGAGTTGAATATAGGCATCGATGTCTGCTTTCTTCTGAAAAATCCCAGTGAGATGACATAAAAGGAATGATCGATGATAGGTAGGTAGACAGACGATAGAGTCAATCCTCAGGATTCATGGATTCTATCTTTGCAGGTCCTGCTCGCTTAAATTTTTCTGTAATCCCCAAATCAATATTCACTATCACTTGCAGGCATGGAGAGTGCCAAAAAACTTGCAGTGCCAAAATTCATGTTCCCAGCCAAGGCCACCTCTGCCTTCTTGTTTCAGCTCTCCTACTATAAACAAGTGTCCTTTTCGGAGTCTGCTTAGTGCCACGTTTTTCACATTTTTGTGCTTTTTGTTGATGATTTTGCTGTTGAAAGTGGCCCTAAGCCTAATGCTGAAGTGCTGTCTGGTGTTCGTAGGCACAAGAAGGCTGTGATGTGGCTTGTAGGGCAAATACGTGTGTTACGTAAGTTTTGTTCAGGCTTGAGTTCTAGCACTGTTGTCCGTGAGTTCAAAGGTAATCAACAAGACATAGTAAACAAGGTGCCTTTAAACAGAAACACACATAAAACAAGATTTGTACTGATCAGGTGATGAGATGTCATCAGTAGCTCACAGGAACCCAACCCAGTATTTCCCCTAGAGCATTGGTTCAGAGTACTCAGTAATTCTCATAGCAGCATTATAGAACATAACTCCCATGAATAACAAAAACTGACTGTAGATGATAGTTAGTTAGTTAGACAGGCAGGCGGGCAGGCAGGCAGACAAATAAGATATCCATAAGAACAAAAAGATTGAGGGGCGCCTGGGTGGCTTAGTCGGTTAAGCGTCCGGCTTTCGCTTAGGTCATGATCTCACGGTTCGTGGGTTTGAGCCCCGCGTCGGGCTCTGTGCTGACTGCCAGCTCAGAGCCTGGAGCCTGTTTCGGAGTCTGTGTCTCCCTCTCTCTCTGACCCTCCCCTGTTCATGCTGTCTCTCTATCCTAGAAATAAAAAAAAAAAAAGAACAAAAAGATTGGAAGAAGAGAAGAGGAATGATTTCAACACATTTTTAGAAAATAAAAAGTGGGTAGAGGGATGCTAATTCATTGAGCTAAGCACAGGAAACTACAACCTGAATGAACAAGGAGCCATTTTCACTTGCAGAATGTGAGAAAGGCTCTGTTTTAGAAGCATAAATGACCATGGGATGGTGGAGAGTGAACTGCAGAGCTGACAACTTGGGGCATTGGTTTAAAGTTCTTACATAGGGTAGTAAAGTTCCCAGCTCCCACCCCCACAGCTTTTGGGTCTTCAGAGTAGGGCTGCAGAAAATTTAAAAAGGTAATAAAAAGGCTGAAAAATAAAGGAAATCTTTCAGGAGGTAAAATAAAAAGAGTAAGAAGATGGGGAGAGGTAATAAAATGAAAATATCAGTCCTCCATTTGGACTTACAGAAAATCCAAAAAGAAGGGAAAAAATGGAGAAAAGAAAAATTATCAAGGGGAAATAAAAGAACACTTTTCAGGACAAGAATCCTCAGATTGGAAGGCCAGCAAGTGTATACAGTCCTTTGAGTATAAACAACGCACACCAAGGCACGTTGTGAAATTCCGAAACATCATGGGGAAAAATATCCTAAAATCTTACAAAGCACAACAGGTTACAACTATTAGCAATCAAAAGAAATTTTGCAATAGCAGTACTGATCTCTAGAAGCTAGTGGAGTAATATTTGAAAAATCCGAACAGAAAAATGTATTTCAACCCAGACTTCTGTATTTGAACTGGTAGTTAAGAGTGAAGACAAAGACACGTTTATGAACTCACAGATTCAAATGATTTCCAGGACATTGTTTCCTAGCCCCTGGAAGATGAACTCCAGCAAAATGTGGAGGAAACCATGAAGGAGGAAACACCAGCCTTAGATAGCAGTAGAGAAGAACCCAGCATGGAAAGTAGCCAGACCAGGATTAGAGCAAGGGTTCAGAAAGCTCCAGAAGTAATGACTCTGATGGAGAAAAAAAAAATAGAACTAATGTATTTAGGCACATGGGATATTTATTGATAGGCATAAAATACAGGTGTTTGAGCATATAGAATAAATTAGTGATGGTTATATCACTATATGTACATATTAGTGATGGGTATCATGTATAACCAGACATACGAAGAAAAAAATAAGGACATGATTAACTCCAGGAAATATAAAGGACCTTGTGAAAAAGAAGGCATAATCACAGAGCATTACTTGACCCAGCATTGAGCAATTATTTGCAAAGTTGTAATAATGCAAACACTGACTTTTGATTTGATTAAAATTACACTATGACCATTTGGGGCACTGAGACAAAGTAAGAGAAGTGTATGGGAATGCTACACCTTTATTTCCCATGGTAGGAAATCCAAAGATATATAAAACTAATAGTAAAGAAATAGTAGAATAAATGTACTATGCCAATAAATGTTGGGCATTAGTGTTTTGGCAGCAATTTTACAAAAGACACACATGTGTTTTTGCAGGGCTCTGCTTTCACATGCCCTTTCCATGAAAGGCAAGGGCCCATCCCAGTGGCTTTTGGGAACAGAGGCAAACATTCCTTAGTCACTATTTTCAGATACAGAGACCAGTCTAGAGCTGGTCCTGCACACTTTTCAGTTATGAGAAATTAAATTCCTCTCTTCATTTACAGCCTGTAGAAGGAGCCAAGTCTTTTCTTTGAAACTGCTTTTCTCCCAGATTGCTTCCACAGATTGAAACAGCAGAAAAGAGTGGAGCGCAGGCTGACATTCAGGATATAAACTTTCTCCCTGGACCCGTGTGTTACCTCCTGATTACTTCCCTACACAGGGGATCTTTAAAAATTATCAGAAGACAGAGGCATTTCTTAGTAAACTCCACATTCTGTTGTGATTTTTGGAGAGTGAGGAAAAGCTGTGTTGGATGTCTGTTTCCTTAGTTGATTTGTGACCACTGGAGAAATTATAGGGAACAAAGGAAAAAAGAGCCATAAATACAAATGAATTCCTTTTATACACGTTGAAAAACCACAGGACATGCTCCATTTTTTTTTAGCACTCCAGGTGTGATGGGAGATTACGGAGCCACACAGGAGAGTGGAGAGTTAATTAAAATTTGTGCTCCTACTTCCAGAAAGAAATGTCTTTCCGTTTGATAAGCAGGCTGTCTTTGGAGTGCTGTTTGTGCTTTTCTGTCCTCACTGGAGTGTCACAGAAAAGCAGATCAAAGGGAGCCTCCATTCGGATAGGTTTTCTACCACCTTTCTGAGCTAATGGACTTGAAAGCCTCTTCCACCGACTGCATGGGGCTCGTGTCATATTCTAGAAATGCCGTCTTCGCACAGTATTGATAATATGCAAACAGGCTTTGATAGATGCTTACAGAAAATCACATTTAACATTAATTAAATCAAGACCATCCCAAATAGAGTGGGAGAGTCTGGCAGAGTGTGACACCTCACCCCCTACCATTTGTATTTTACTTTTCAACTCACCACGTGACGGTCAGATATTAACACTTGAGATTGAACCGTCAGCTCTGTCAAGCGGGGTTATGTTTTGTTGTGTTTTCTCTTTTCCTTGTAGTCTTTATGCTTCTGCACCCTCTGGCTGACATCCTCTACCCTGAGGGGAAAAACTGTTTGGGAGAAATCCTGCTGTCTTCTCTCTTTAAGATAGCGACAAAATGAAATAAAACAGAGCGAAATAGAGGCTGCCTGAGCAGGTCAGGCAGGCTTCATCAGGGCTTTGTCCATTGTCTTCGCTGCGCTGGGTGCCCGCGGAGAGAACCCTGCCGGCCGGGGGCACAGTCACTAATAAAAGGACTCCATTCTGCCACTCAGGGCTTTGTGAGGCGCCAAAGCTTGTCCTGGTTGCCATGGCTACTGTCTGATTGTGGCGGGTTTGTCACAGTGCTTGATAAAGTGGGAAGGTTATTCTTGATAGGCCCAAGTAATCATAACCTCGCAAAGCTCGAGAGTGTGGATTTAACACTTTTTCCCTCCCCTCTTGAAATGGGAAATGCAGGGATGGGGGCGGGGTTGTCAGGATAAAGCAGCCACAGCAGGTGGTGAGGGCCCTGAAGGCAGGAGGGATCCAGCTAGCTGTGCCCAGAGGACTTGGCAGAAAGGGGTGTCACCGGGTCATCTGCCCTCCCTTGGCCTGGGTAGGGGCTTCAGAGAAGGGGTCAGAACGAGGTCCTTTCCTGACCGCCCCCATCAAGTGATTACACCTGTATTCCTCTCTCCTTTCCTCCCTTCCATCCTTCCCTTCTAGCTCCCCCTCCTTTATCAAGGCCCTTCCTTTCCTCCCCCTCCTTAGCCTCCCATCCTTCTATTCCCCTTCGTCCCTCCACTCTCCCCTTCCTTGCCCCAGATCCCTTACAAATCTGGTCCCTTCAGAGCCCTCTACTTTCCCTTCTCCAGTGGAGAAGAATGGAGAAGGTTAGCTTGGAGGTAACAACTGATGGACTCGCCCATAGAATTGCAGAGCCTTCACTGTCATCAGAAGAGAAGTAATTGACTGCCCAGGCAGTCGCATCAGAACTACTGAGAAGGCTCTTTCAACCAGAGTCCAAGGTCCACCCCCAGGTTTCTGATCTAGTGGGTCTCGGCGGGGTCGCAAGACTGAATTTCTAACAAGTTCCCAGGTGAGGCCAATGTTGCTGGCTCAGGGACCACACTTTTGAGAGCCACTGTCAGAGGCCAAGACTTACTTTTTACAGTTGAGGAAACAGGCTCCCAAAGGATAAAGTAGTTGCCAGCAGTTCAGGCGACTTGGTAGCCACGTTGGGTGCCCAGTGACAGGAATTTTAAAAGACATTTGAGGGGTGCCTGGGTGGCTCAGTCAGATAAGCATCCAACTTCGGTTCAGGTCACGATCTGTGTCAGGCTCTGTGCTGATGGCTCAGAGCCTGGAGCCTGCTTCGGATCCTCTCTGCCCTTCCCCACTTGTGCACATGTGCATTGCCTCTCTCCTGATCTCTCTCTCTCTCAGAAATAAACATTTTTAAAAATTTAACAGCCATTTGAAGAGGTAGGGCTCATCTGTCTTCCAGCCGCCTGGCCCAGAGCAGCCAGATGAGTGGTTCTATTCCCAAAGGTCCTCCAGCAGGACAGCCACTCACCACCGGTGGTGCCCTCTGAGCAGTGCCTCCCCCAAGGGAAGCCCACCTTCCCCGGTGCTCTAAGCCCACTGTGGTCTTCTGTCGGATATGCTGGAGTTCTCCCCCAGGAATGCCCCTTCCCCAACTCCACCTGTCAACTATCTGCCCAGCCCTTGGGCCCCAGGAAGCCCACCTTGACCACGGCCGGTATCCTTCCTCTCCCACTGACCTTCGAAGCCTCGTGGCCCTGCCTGCAGCCCATTCTGTATTTCCATTTCTTGGGTGTTGGCACTGTGGCCTCTGCGGGACTGTGAACTCTAGCAGCAGGACTGTGCCCTCACTCACCTCTGTACCCCCCCACTAGAGGGATGAATCCACACGGCTGCCTGTGTGGGAGAGAATCTGGACACACGTGTGAGGTGGTCCGAGGCCAACTACAAGAAGCTGACCTAGCGGGGATGGGGAGTCCATTGTACTCACAGGGCAGGGGCGGGGCTGCCCCTCCAGTGTCAGTGAGGAGCCCTGAGGAAGACATCAGGCCTGCTGCCTTGAGAGAGCACAAGGGGAACCCAGGGCAGTGGCCTCTAGTTAGGGCGCTCTCCTGTGGTGGCAGGACTGAGTTCTTAAATCGAAAGGTAAGTTCGCTCCCTCAGACACACACTTATCCCTTTATGGCAGGATGTGTAACAGGTGAAGCTTCCTGTGTGCGGGTGTGTGCGTGGGCACGCGCGTGGGTGCGTGGGCGCTGCCACCGCCGTGGCTGGATGATGCTAACGACCCGGTCATTAATGAAATGCTGTTTAACTCCCCATGACATGCTCTGAAATCACCCGTGTGCGTCGTCCTATGCCCTGAACACGGCTTTGAAGCAAGGTGACTGCGCTTCTCCACTGAAACTCACAGGAGGCTGTTTGTTCAGACAAGAATAAAACCAAATGGATGCATTAATCCTTCTGCTCCAGTTTCTTGTAGACCGAGTTGGGGCCCGGAAAGAAATCCCACGTTGGCATTTGGCTCTGAAATCTTTAAGCATCATGGGAGCGCGGCCTCCGGACTGCAGGCCACCCCCCCGCTTTGCTGCACTGCACCCCCTCAGCCACTCAGGGGCAGACGTGGGGCAGCGGCAGCCCTCACAGTGGCTTTTCTCCCCCAGGGTGTCGAGGTGCAGACAGACTATGTGCCCCTGCTGAACTCCCTGGCGGCCTATGGCTGGCAGCTCACCTGCGTGCTACCTACTCCTGTCGTCAAGACAACCAGGTAACAATAGTAGTCATCGTGATTATTATTATCATGATCATTATCATTACTCGGCGCTTCCTCCATGCTTTACACTGTTCCCAGTAAGTGCTTTGTGCACATAACTTATTTAATCCCGTGACAAGCCTGTGAGGCTGATGCGGTCACTCAGACTCTCTGGCTGGGAAGAGACAGAACCAAGATTTCAGATTTTTAACCGCCACCCCACAGAGCGCTCTCCTGCACCCCTCTTTCCACATGGGGAGCCTTGCCCAGTGAATCATTACTGCCAGGCATGTCAAAGATGAGCCCCTGGGTTGAAGGGGCCCAAGGAATTCAGATGCAAAAGAAATTGAGCCCCTACTATGTGCTCCGTGCTGGCTTGAATAGGTACCTTGCATGTCAAATTTCATTTAGTCCCCAGAAAACACATAGAAGGTGGAATCTTTTTATTAAACCCATTTTACAGCTGGGGAAAGCATGGCCAGGGAGGTTGAAGGCCTCAGCCAAGATCACAGCCCTGGGCCCTGGTCAGTAGTCCCACAAAGAGGATGTGAAGACCTGCAGTCTTGACCCTTGCTTGTGGCGGTCCTTACAGTTTCACGTTTAGGGACATTTGTCTACCTGAGCCTGGCCCACCGTCCCCTCAGCTCATGGGCTTGTCCCCGTCGTACCACCCTGAAAGGCCTTCCATCTTTATTTTGGGTGTATCTAAACTAATCCTTCTAATTATCCTGTGGGATTATAAGCATAGATAGGATTCCCATTTTACAGATGGGGAAAACTGAGGCTTGGAGAGGCTCTGTCACATTCCTAAGGCCGCACAGCCAGTAAGTGGTAGAACCTGGGACTAGCACCTCAGTCTGCAGAGTCGGGCACTCATCCTAGGCCAGACAGCCCCTTTGCTGACCTGTAGGGATGCCCCCTCCCATGGTCCTCAGAAGGTCCCACCTTCCCCGCGTCCTGCCACATGCTCACAGGGTGATGGCCAGTATGAGGCAAGGCTGGCAATCTGGGGGGACAGCAGGGCGGTGTAACCGAAGGGTGAGAATGATGGTGATGATCAGTGCTTCCAGGTCCCTCCATGAGCCCATCTTGGCTCTCATCATGTCTCCCTCTTGAAACTGGCACACAGTGGGGCACTGCCCACTGTGGGGGACTAGTCTGCAGCACCTCTGGGCCCTGGGCCACTGGGAGCCTCCATGCTGCTTCACAGCCAAGACTCCTGTGGGTTTCGGGTGATGCAGAGGGGTGGAAAGAACAAACACTTGAACCCAAGTTGTGAGCCTGCCACTTGGGAACTGCCCATCTTGGTCAAGTCCCAGAGCTGCCCTGAATCCATTTCTTTGTCTGTGAGATGGAAGAATGCCTGCCCCACAACCCGTTCCGGAGGGCGAGGGTCACGATGAGAATGGCTTTGCATGTGGAGGTCTCTAAACCGCAAGGGTGGACAGGTGTCTGTCTCCATGTCAGATCTCACAGCTGCTCAGCAATTCCCCCCAGTCGTCTGCTTCCCTGCACCATACATGCCTCCTCGGGACGGAGTGGGGGGCACGTGGAACCAGCCAGGTTTGAGCTAGAATCCTCGCTGTGGGGTCCCGTTCCTTAGAGCTCTGTGCTGAGACTTAAATGAGCCATGATGCGTGACACCATCCGGCCCAGCCCCAGCACAAAGTACTTTCCTTTTCTCCCTCCTTTCCCTCTGACATTCCATGCAGTGACGCTCACCATGGCCGAGAAAGCATTTGCAAATAGAGATCCAAGAAAGTGCTCAGAAGGCAGAGGCAGGGGTGAGCACCGTGATCTCCACAGATATGTCTACCATCCTTAGAGGCAGCTCTGGGGTCCAAGAGGAACGCACACTCTCCCTGCCATAAAAATGAGCAGTGCTCCTGAGCACCCTCACCTGTGCCGGCCTGGGGCCAGGAGGGGTGAATCAGGCGAGAGGCCCTACCGTCTGCCCAATCAGGCTGTACACCTGCCATTTCTGTAGAGGCTGCCGGGCAGGCAGAGCTCCCCACCCACCCCGGGCCAATCTGACCTCTTTGTGGCTCATTACCAAAGATAGATTTGGAAGAGGCTTCCCACCTCTTGAGATTCACTGAAGAAGCCAGTTCATCATCATTTGGCCAAGATGCCAGCTGTTCTTCCACACTGAGGGAGGTGGAGTTTCCAGCTACGAAGCTGACTTGGCAGGGACGCCCACCAATCTTTTGTTGAGCCTCTGGCATAGCCCTCTGGAAGCAAGAGGGGGCGGCCTGGGCGGGGGGGCCGCTTCTCCATTTCTGACCTCTCATTGTCTGGTGGCAGCTTTCCTTTCTGTGGGTGGTCAGCCTTAACAAAGGGATAGAAACATCTGTGAGGTGTGGGGACCCCCCTCCCCCGCCAGGTGTAACCACTCGTTTTCGGCTCTGCGTGTGTTACAGGGAGGGGAATGTATCCACCAAGCAGATTGTCTTTCTCCAGAGACCGTGTCTACCTCAGAAAATCAAGAAGAAGGAATCAAAGGTAAGTGACCTTGACCGCCTTCCTCAGTTGCATTTCCTATAGCAGTTGAGCGGGTGGCCAGCTCCAACCTTCAGGGGCCCTCAGGGGAACACCTGAGCCCTGTGGCGAACTGAATCGCTCCAAGGCTGCCAGCACTGGACAGAGGCACTGGAGCGTCTTGCTGGCCAGTCTCCTGCGGTCAGGCTGGACACTGGAGTAGAATAATTCTGCTAGACACTCACGTAGGCCAGGCAGTCCCAGTAAACTAAAAATAGGGACATGAAGTCAGCTGCCATGTGACCAGGGGGAGGGATTGCTTGAGTTCCTGCCCAGCTTCTCTGAATCTTAATCTCCTTGCAAGCTCTGGGTGCAGCCTGTTGGGTCCCTCGGGACACCAGAAGTTTGGTGATTTGGGCAGAGAGACCCTGCCAGGGCTCCTTCTTGGCATGTCCTGACTCGAGGGCCTCTTGGGGACAGTGGCTGGTGTGGACGGAGGTCAGCTGCAGTCCGTGGCAGTGGACCCTCGGGCCAGGCTGTCCGGGGGACGGCCAGGGGCCTTTCTCCCCTCACTGGGTGTCACATGAACCAGCCTGGAAACACAGTTGTGCAGAGAGACTGTGGCTGCTCTTAGAAATGTTCCCATGTTTCCAGAAGTCAAACCCAAGTCTTTCCGTTGTGTCTCACAATCCCAATGCCTCCCGCTCCCACACTTTGCACACTTTCTCCCATGGCTGTTTCGAGATGAGTGAGTCAGGGAACTTGCCAAAGCCCAAGTCAGATGTCGCCTGAAGCCAGCTTAAGCCGCCTTTAATGGCCAAGGCAGCGTTCTCCGGCAGAGCCTGTGGACCTGCTCCGCTCCTCACGCTTGGCACCACCCCCTGCCCTCGGCCCCCCCCGCCCGGGCCGTTAGCTCCTCATGTTCTTTGGACATGGAGGCTGGACAGGAGCAGCAAGCAATGAGCAGACTGAGCAGCCCCTCACCAGCCAGCAAACCCGGCGGGCGGGCAGGAAGGCCCTGGGAGGAACGCCAAGGAAACGGCGACCTGAAGCCAGATGGTGTAGAATGCAGAGGAAGGTCTCTGTCTTGGCTCCAAGATGCTAATGTGACAGGTGACGGCAGCCGGGGACCAGAAGGCGACTGCTGAAGCCACCATTAACCACCAGGAGCAGTCAGCCACCGGCTGGAAGACGGGTCTTCCCCGGACCGCTGTCAGCTGCAGCCTTGCCCCAGGCTCCTGGGGACCGCGTGCATTCACAGTGACAGCAGCAGCAGCCCAGGCGAGGTCTCCGCCAAACACCAAAACACGCCAGCTCTGCCCTGAAGAGAGGGAGGTTGTGCTGCCTTGTCCTGCCGACTCTTCCTGGTTGGGATGCGGGCGGATCCCAAAGGAGAGACGCATGGTTTGATTTTGGTACAAGGGCTATGAGGCTCCCAGAGGGCGACAGGCAGGAGGTTTTAGAGGTAGAGTTTGAAAGCTGCTGTGAGAAGGTGGAGCACTTCCCGCAGCAGAGTCCAGAGGATGGAGTTGTCTATTTTGCGGTCAGGAGAAACTTCAGTCCCCATCGGCGGTACTGACCTGGGAGGCTCCTTTCTCATTTGAAGGACTTACTTATCACCCTGGCCACTCGTAGGGTTGGGTCGCGTCCAGCACTTGTTTTCTGTGTGACCTGGAAAGGTCGCCCCACTCACTGGCAGAGCCCCAGAGAGGGGACTTTACAGTCTGATGACTTGTCCCCTCTCACTATCCCAGCCATTCGCTCCGCGGCTGACTCAGGTTGGCGTCCTGCTCCCCCTGAGGTCTGGGTGCCCCCGTGTTCATGGCAGTGGCCATCGAGTCTTCACCTGAGCCCTCGCAGGACTGACGCTGTTGGCTACCGTCTGCCTCTTGAAGCACCTTTTTTTCTCTTGGCTTTGACCCCACATGGTCCTGGTTTTCCACCAGGTGGTTCAGACCCAGCACCATTTCTCTTTCTCTCTGATCTCTTCCTTAGAAAATCTCCTTCATCCCTAGAGTGAGAAATCGGATTCTGCACCTCCGGGTGGAGGACTCCTATACTTGCATTTTCAGGACTTGCTTCTGCCGGAGACCCAGCGCCATGAGCCCTGTCACTACTAGGCATCTCAGAGAGACTTGTGACCTGCCCCCTGTCTAGAACAAGGGCACCACCACCATCCGGAGGTACCCATCTGCCGAGGGCACATCCTTGACTCCCGTCTCCTTGCTGCCATGGTCACTTCATCCCTAAGACAGGTCTGTTTTAGGTCCTAGAAACTTGAATCCCTCCCCTTCTCTCTGCCATGACAGGCCTCAAGAACTCTAAGCCTCTGGTAGCAGGTCTCCCCTTCAAATATGTTCTCCACCAGGAGCCAAAGTGATCTTTAAGAAAGCATATTGCAGGGCACCCAGAGGGCTCAGTCACTTGAGCGTCTGACTCTTGATCTGGCTCAGGTCATGATCTCACAGTCCTGCTGGCTCAGGTCATGATCTCACAGTCCTGAGCTCGAGCCCCTGTGTCGGGCTCCACATTGACAGCACAGAGCCTGCTTGAGATTCTCTCTCTCTGCCCCTCCCCTGCTTGCTCTCTCAATCGATCAATAAAAAGAAATGAGCATATTGAATCATGTCACCCCACTGCTTATAGCTTTGTATGATTAAGATAAAGGTGGCAATCGGCAGTGGGATATCCACAGGACCATGTGTGACCTGGCCGTTCTTATTTCTCCTGCCATCACCCTCATTTTCTGCAGCCTTCATGCTCTTCTGCATCCCTTCCTGCCACGGGACCTTTGCTTTGACTATTCCCTCTACTTCAGATACTCTCCTCCTTTGTATTCTGTCCCCTTTGTAATACATTTGGGAAGAACCACATTCCTCTCTTTCAGAGCTCTTCTTTTGGTCTCAAATTATTTGTAATCATTAGCTTATCCTCTGCTGGTAGAGTCAGACATTAACTCTATGAGAGCAAAGTCCTATTTCCTGACTTCTATGCCCAGCACTTGGCTTTTAGTCGGTACTCAACAGATACTTGTTGAACCAATAGATGAGTAATGAAACGTCTGAGCCCAGGACATTCGTATTATGTATGGATTGAAATAGAAGAAAAGGGACTGTAAGGTTGGCGCAGCAAGGACACCGCACACTGAGTCCTCTTTTAATCAGCAAAGTGGAGAAAATTCTCCAATCAAGTCTTTTTCAGCATTTGAAAGAAACCTCTGTGTGTGTGTGTATGTGTGTGTGTGTGTGTGAGTGTGGCTTTCAAAGGAAATAATTAAACTCCTTCCAAGGTAATAGGTGGTTCCCACCACACCAGAGTCTTCCTTCAGCTACCGCTCCTTGAAGTGGAGGCCGATAACGGACAGTTTTTAAAATGTGTGAATTAAATCCATTAGCCCTTGCCGCTCGGAGCCTTGGACACACTGCTATCGAGTGAGGCGTTTTTTTTTCCCTTCTACAGTTATTTCTGACATGGCCGCTCACTGGACTCCTTCTTGGTGTGGGCATCGGCGACCCACCCGAGTGCCACAGCCACGCGGCCTTGGGAAGCCTGCTTACCTGGTTCAGAGGCTCTCCCGCCACTGCCCGAGGCACGGAATCCATCCTCCTGGCTGGGCCGCCTGCCTTTACGCATCTGCATGTTACACACCTGCCCTCAGGTCCTCAACCCCAGAAGCTGTCACTGTCCCAGGGGTGGCCCTGTCCCTCCTTCTCTTCTTGCTTTCTGAGACGTTGCCTTTTTGAGCCTTGGGAACTAGAACAACAGTTGTTTGTTAAAGCCTGAGATTGTTCTCA
Source organism: Proteles cristata cristata (assembly GCA_017311185.1). NCBI lineage: Eukaryota > Metazoa > Chordata > Mammalia > Carnivora > Hyaenidae > Proteles > Proteles cristata. The sequence goes on from JAESUZ010003188.1 coordinate 1,249,888, forward strand.
GCTTATAGGAGGAGGAGAAGCTCAGGAAGGGAGCAGGGATGAAGGTGGGAAGACAAGGAAGCCCCTCCACAGAGGGCAGAGCTGGGGGCTGTTTCTCTGTAGCTCCGTGCTTCCCACAGTGTGGCCCGTGGACTAGCACTGTCAGCCTTACCTGGAAGTCTGTTAACATTGCAAAGCCTCCCTCCCGTCTCCAGGTTGCACTGAATCCCAGACACGCTGGGATCGGGTGGGATCAGCTGGGTTTCAGGGCCCTTCCGGATGATTCTGACGCCCACTTAAGTCTGAGGGCCAGTGTCTTAGGGGAGTAGTTTAGGGTCCTTTCTTGGCTCACCTGTGGGCTGCGATTCAATTTTTGTCATTATTGATTTTTTTTTTAAATAGGCCTGTCAGTGTAGACCTTTTTTTAAATAAGTCAAAACAAAGTATCTTTAATGGCAGTTCCATCTGACTTCCATTAGCTAACCACTCGGCCTAATGAGTCAAGTGCCTGCCCCCGCAGATGCATCTTCACATCATGTAGTCTGAAAGCTGAGGCATTTAAGCGTCGGGCTGAACCATTCCAAAGGTACACGGCCTCTCGCTTTGTTTCCTCTCCTCCCTGACCTCTTGGGCAAGAGCCTAGAGCCTTTCATCCACCAAGAATGAGAAGCTGGAAGGGCAGCGTGGAGCCAGAGACATCTGTGTTTGAATTCCAGCTCTGTTCTTTTCTAGCTGTGTGACTTGGGGCAAGTTACCCAACCTCTCTGAACCTCTGTGCACTCCTCTATAAAACAGTGCTGACAGTGATTAGTGAGAGTAGTGCTTCGGAGATTCAGGGAAATGGGAACCTAGCCACAGTGTGAGGCACACAGGAGGCACCTCGGTGTGTGCTTACACTCTCCTCAGCAGGTACCTTGCGGACAGTCTGCCCTCACAGCCTGGTACATTTCGCTTTCAGATGATACAGACCCTGAGTTTTGGCCCCTGCTCCTTCCCTGCTTCATGAGAATGCCCACACAAAGGACAGAAGGACAAGGGAAGAGTTGAGTCAGGGCCTCCTTGGTACTTGTCTGCAGCACCCATGATAGCTGTGGAGGGGTGCCCACCCCCCCCCACCCCCGGGTGGCATAGGGAACAAGTGATGTCACCACAGCCCATCTGAGGACACAGAAAACAGGGTAGTCCTAGAAGGCATTTGGCCTGACAGATTTCCCTGTGATGACTAAGGACAGAGAGTTCCCACCAGCTCAGTGCTGACAGCACCAAATCCTCTGTCCAGCAGCCCCGGCTGGTTCCTGGTGAAAGCGGCGGGTATGTTCTCCTGGTGGATTATAGCAAATCAACAAAATGTGATCTTCTCCAGGAAACTAGATGTGGCTGGGCTTCCAGAGGATGCACAAAAGTTCTGTTTAGTTAGCAAGAGCAGCCCCTGAGACAATGGCTGGGTTTGCATTAGAGGACAAGAGTCGAGGCTAGAATGTGGCCCAGGTAGAATCATCCAGGGCTGAGCACTGCTCAACTGCAGAGGGGGCTCTTGGCATCCACTGCAGCGTGGATGGCCCCCAGAGGTGCAGCACAGCCTTGGGGGTGGGGGTTGGAGGGTGGACACCTATTTTAGAGATGAGGAATTTGAGACTTGGAGGGATCAGTAACTTGTCCAAGGACAGACAGCCCATGAGCACCAGAACTGATATGAGACGGGATCTGGGCCACCATGCTATCATGCTTTGACATTTTAGTATTTAGAGCCTTTCAGCGGAAGTAATCTCACCACTTTATTGGCAAAAGTAAAGCTTCCTCTGACTTCCCTGATAGCTGGCTACCTCTCAAAGTACTGTATATAGGCAGGCTTAACTGGCCTTTTTCTAAAAACATGCAAAATGCAGAGGCTCTGATAATTTGGGGACATCGATTTTTTTTTAAAAAGGCCCTTCTGTTTGGATTGGAAATAAACATGGTGGCTGCCTATGACATGGCAGCAGGTATGAACCACGATCGTGCTGTGCCCACGAGCCACGGAGGTGGCTGTTGGGAGCGGCAGCAGTGGTGCTGAGGTCAGAGTCAGCCTCCTGTCCTGGTGGGTGTGAGGTTTGAGATGCCTGCGTGGCGGTCTCTGCCAAAGTGGGCACCGCTGGGGCAGGGGTCCGAGGCGTCACAGCGCCTACACAGGGACTCTGTTGTTGGAGCTCATGGCTTGGGTGCAGGAAGCTCAAACCGTCCCGGAGGGCAGTCTGTCAAGTGTAATATGAGAGAACCCCCAAACAGGAGTTTCCCAGAGGGAAACCCATCCAACACCATAGGGGAACTCATTTGGGGACCTAGGGGGGCGGGGAGGGTGGAGGAGGACAGGATGAATGTTAAAGCCTAACCTCGACATGTACTGCATTCTTTTTTCTCTACTTTGATGAAATCCTCACGTTTACCAGCGTTGTCCAGACTCTTAAATCCGAGAACCCCCATGTGTTGGATCTGAGAATGCCGCGAGTAGGCGGATATTTTGAGGACAAAGGGCTCCACCACTGAAAAATGCACAGAGGTGGCAGATTAAAAAAAAAAAAAACCAATTCCCGTAGCACATATTTGGTTTTTCCTAGCAAAGCACTAAGTTGTTTACAACAACGTGGAGAAGCCTTAAGAAATCGTTTTCCACTGATGGCGCCTGTGCATTCCTGGGCTCCTCTGCCAGCCCAGCAAGGAAGAGTCAGCAGTGCAGCTCCTTTACTTTTCTATCGCAGAGTGCCTGACCCTTAACTCCCTCTTTGGTGATGCCACGTGGTGCAGCTGAAGTGGAAGGCGACGACCATTGTGGAAACTTAAACCAAAATTCACCCTATGGCACTGTCGTCACAGAGCTGTGTCTGCTTCATATAAGTCCCATGATGCTCTTCTTCCTGGCGAGACCACTTCGTCCCGCGGGGGTCCTGACTCTAGGGCTTCTCTCTCATCCTTTGTGTCTTTCACTACTGGGCTTGGTACATCCTGAAGATGTTGTGGCTGTCGCCCTCCTGAGTGTTTACCGCCCACAGCTCTCTGGCATCTGACTCTGTGAGCACTGGGGTCGCAGGCCCCTCGGAGTGGACTGGCCGCCCCTCTGAGGTGGGGGCTATCCTGGGCACAGTGACCCCTCAGGATGGCAGAGATCACCCCGTATGTTTGGGGTGTTGAAGGAGGCTGCAGTCTCTGCTGGGTTGTTTGCGCACAGAACACATTCCTTTTTCGTAACCACAGTGACCCAAGTATTCTCTTTCACACCCTTCATATTTCTGTCTGCTCAAGCTCATTTGCCCAGATTTATTCCAAGTGCACAGGCTCTCAAACTGGCTTCCTCTGGGGCAGTTCATGTAGTCAGCAGACTCAGCAGGACTTTGAAATTTTTCCCTTGTTTCCTTCCTTAGTCTCTCTGGAAAGCAACCAGAAATAAGGTCTAGATGCACTAGTGCCTCCTCGCAAAGCTTAAGCTAGGTTTTGACTCCGGAATTACAGGAATAATTCGGCTTGCCTGGGCTCCATCATCCTTCCATCCATTCACCCCACAGATAGATTTTGAGTGCCGACTCCATGCTGTATCCCAGGGATACAGGTGTAAATATGACACATGGCACCCTTGACTTGATGGAATTGACTTCTGGCATCCGTCATGGTGTAGCATATCTGGTATGTTATACATCAGGCGTGTGCTAAGATAATTACATGGACTGTCGTGGTGCTACGATGTATTACATGGACTGAATCCACATTGGTACCCTTTAAGGCAGGGGTTGGCAAACTGAGGCATGGCCCCTGGGCCAAATGCGGCCCACCACCTGTTTTTGTGGATCAAGTTTTATTGGAATACAGTCACACACACATTGATTACATATCAACTGTGACTGCTTTTATGATACAGCAGTGGAGTCAACTGGTTGTAACAGAGGCCATATGGCCTGCAAAGCCTAGAATATTTATTATCTGACTTTCACAGAAAGTTTCCAATGTTGTTTTTACAGAAAGTCGAGATAAGTAATGTTGACTTACGTTAGAGTTACTGTCCCATTGTATAGATGAGAACACGAGGCCACTGAGTGATGGTGAGTGGGCTGGTGAGTGGCAAAGACTCTTCGTGAAGTCTCCTGCCACATCTTCCCCATGACCTGTTCTTGTCCAGCTCTATTACCGTCTGTGCAACCTTGTCCTGAGACTCTGTTGACCTCCCTGTCACATGGGGAAATGCTTCATTGCAGGTCAGGCTCCCCAGGAGCCTTTCTTTGATAGATTTGGGTGGGGGAGTGCCCTGGGGAACACCTATGGGGAAAGGAGGGCACAGGAATGGGGAGGGGGGAAGATGGGCTGGGATGGCCTTTGGGAGTTGTTCAGAGCTGAGGCAGGAGGATGGGGCACGCCGGGCCCGTGTTCTCTGTGCTCTTCTAACTCAGGGGATCTGGTGAGAATGTGGGCCCAGCACTCGGTAACCCACAGCCTGCTCAGAAGGGAGGCAAGCAGCCAATACCAGGGAGGGGCAGGCCCCATGTGTCTTCTCCCATTCTGCTTCCCCAAGTAATAGGACTTCGGGACCTCCTTTCCCAGAGCCAGTTTGAAAGACATACCCCCTCATCTCCAGTGTCCCCTGAAATCTACATCTAAAATACAGTGCATGGGGCTAGCTGGGTGGCTCAGTCGGTTGAGCGTCTGACTCTTGATCTCGGCTCAGGTCATGATCTCACAGTTCATGGGTTCAAGCCCCACATCAGACTCTGTGCCAACAGCACACAGAGCCTGCTTGGAATTCTGTGTCTCCCTCTCTCTGCTCCTCCCTGTGCACATGCTCACTCGCTCTCTCTCAAAAATAAGTAAATTAAAAAAATAAACATTTAAAAATAAAAAATAAAATACACTGCATGGAAGACATCGAGCAGGCTCTTATGGTGGGCATGATGTGTGTGTGTGTGGACCATGATTCAGGTTTGTTGCTGGTAACGCTCTGCTCCAGTAATACTGGGAATCGCGTCTTGCTCCGACAGGCGATGGGTGCGAGTACAGGCAGGCAATCAGGCGAGGTGCTAGGTTCATGAAGACTGCATTTATTTATCCCCATCCTCTCTGATTTCTAGTTCCAGTGGCGATTTTCCCGAGAAGACATGCACAACAGGCAGATGAGGAAATCCAAAGGTAAAATCAGCACCAGAGACCAGCGACAAGCGGAAGAAAATGAGAAGAATTTAGAAGACCAGTTTTGCAAAGCCGGAGACGTGGGGAACTGTGTGCTGGGCCTGCATCCGGAGGACGAGGCCTCCGAGGAGCTGAAGGCGCCCATCCAGGAGATCACAGAAGGAAAGCTCGGTGTGGAGGGCGGGGCTGTGCAAAACGGTCCCTCGGGCCATTGCAGGGCCCCGGAGGGGGGTTGTGCTGGGCACTCCCATCCGGGAGAGGATGCCAGGGAGGGAGGCGCCGAGGAAGTGGCTGCAGAGCCGGAGACCGTGGGGGACAACTGAGTCCTGAGCAGGTGGTGTTTCACGCCTGCTGCGCTGGCAAAGTGGGGGCAGCGTGCTGGCCTCTTGGTGGGGGCCCGGTTTGCCCCAGTGTCACGTGTTACCCTTCGGCTTGGCTTGACCTCTTCTCGTGAGCTCACCCAGGCCCTCCGAGGGTGGGTCCCTGACAGTGTTGGTCTCTGCATACCCATTAGAAATGTGTCCTAATGCCCCAGTGTTAGAGTGCAAGAGGTCAGGTTATTTCTTCGTTTCCCCGTCCCATGGCAGAGACTGGCCCATCCAGTGCCTGTCTCCACCCCCCAGGCTCCCCAGGGAGCATTTGAATCAAGTCCACCCGTGGACCTCCCTGGCTACAAACCAAGGCTGTTTGCCGTTCATTCCCACAGCCTGCCGGGGCATTGTCCATCCTGTGCATCCTCTGCAGCTACCTGGTGACGTAACACCCCCTGGAGGCCCATCAGGTGCCCGTCTCCATCTAAACCCCACACACCCTGCTGCTCTGACAAAGAAAATGACAGTGGGGCGGGGAGGTGCCCACGTCCTGGCTTTTCTTGACGTATTCTCATAGATACCGGTAATCTGGAAATGAAGAGGTAATTCTGTGTGTACACCTGCTCTTGCAGAATTTCCAAGAAAGTATTCTGTATTAGTATTAATGCCAAAAAAATTTTTTAAAGATTTTGTACTCAGCACATTATATGAACACACGCTCCTTCTTTCATTTCAGGGGCACCCGACTGGTTGGGAGCTCTTGTTATGTGCTATTGTAATCAGTGTATCATTGGCCAAGTTGTCTCCATGTATGCTGTCATGTGTTTATATTGTCCAGAAAGTACTGTTAAGGCTTTAAGTAGATGCAACTGGTGAACCGTGGAGAGAGAATGCCGATTTTCTTGACCCAAACAACAGCCTTTCTCTTCTCTTTCTTGTTTAGTTCCTTAAAGCAATAAATCATCTATGAGTTTAGTGCATTGTGAGTATTGGATATTGTGTCCTAGCCTAATGTCCCAAGGACGCGACTCCACAGTGCCCGTACACTCTGTATAAGTTTCTGACTCCTGGCAGCAGGGTAATTTGGGAGAAGAAAATGAAGTTCCTATGGAAAACAGCAGACAGAGCCAGGTAGACACACGGTGGCTTCCTGTCATTTGTAGGAAGAAGATGGAAAGTGGGATCCAGGTGTCACCAGGTAAGGCAGGGCACAGCCACTTCCCACTACCCGGGGTGGTAGAAACACATAATTTTAAAAGCCCTACATTGGCTTCTATGCATGTTTCCAGACCTTTAAGTAAATTATTTCATGAAGCAATTCTCTTCCTTGTTTGCAAGTTTGCTAAAATACACATTTGTACTATATTTTATAGGGCAGCATTGAAAACCCAGTACAGCCACATTGTACAGTTGTTTTTTTTTTTTTTAATAACGTTTTTTATTTTGAGAGACAACTTGGGGAGGAACAGAGAACGAGGGGGAGAGAGGGAATCCCAGGCAGGTGCCGCACCACCAGCGCAGAGCCTGACACAGGGCTCGAACCCACAAAACTGAGATCGTGACCTGAGCCGAAACCAAGAGTCTGATGGTTAACCGACTGAGTCATCCAGACGCCCCGGTTGTTTTCCTCTTGGTTTTTGAACAAACTTCCACCACCAAGCCCCAGAGCTTCCCTAAAAAGGCTGAAGGCCCTGTTCGCACTGATTTTAAAAATTATCTCTTAGCTTATATCTTCAAAGATCATGGCTTTTTAAAAGCCATGGGACAAAAACGATGGCCATCTTGACAACTTTGGGAAGCACCTGGTCCCAGCCCGCACCCCTTCAGGTGGATGACCTGTATCATTCAGCAGTAGGTACGTTTTTCAATAATTAGGTGACATAGACACTGGCTCTGTGCGTTTTGGGGAAAACAAAGGTGACTGTAGCTAATTTGAATTCCTCAGGGGGGCTGGCCCTAGCGCCAGGCTAACAAGTAATTCCTGGATGTCTCTGTCTTTTCCAGCTTCTCCACACTCCTGCTGATATCTGGCAAAATATTAGTCTACCTGAGGCGGTTCTCACCTTGGCTGATTGGAGGAGCTTTACAAACTCCTGATACCTGGGTCCCGCCGGAGACTGGAGTGGCCGCCCTAGGCAGTGGCCTTCGTTCCCGGTTTGTAACCCCCCTGGGGATTCTAGGGTGCAGCCAAGGCAAGAGCCACTGGCCACAGGATTGTGAGCTGAATCACAGCCTGTTCCTTGTGAAATGAAATGCTTTTTTTTTTTTAATTAATTTCTAGGAGAGAGAGAGAGACAGTGTGAGCAGGGGAGGGTCAGAGAGAGAGGGAGTCACAGACTAAAATAGGCTCCAGGCTCTGAGCTGGCAGTCAGCACAGAGCCCGACGCGGGGCTCCAACCCACGAACCGCGAGATCATGACCCAAGCGAAAGTCGGATGCTTAACCGACTAAGCCACCCAGGCGCCCCTGAAATGCTTTTTACAAAAGGTAAATAACAAACACCCCAACACTCCACCCAGCCTCCTCCATGTGCCTTTTAAGCGGCGGGATTCCTGAAGGGAATTTTCCTCTCCCAGGATTGCCGATGGGGTGAAAGTCCATTGTTGGCCTGGATGAGGCCTCATGGCTGGGAAAAGCCGCAGAGGCTTGTAGGAGGCTTGTGCACGTGGCCGTCGGTCTTTGCACCTGTCACAGCAGGTCTGGAAGGAATGGGAAGTTTTGGGGGTGATCGGGTGACTTAAGTGGGGGTCTAGGTGACTTCGGTGGCCTTGCTGCCACCGCCGCCCAGCTTGATGGGGCATTCCAGGGAGTTAGAGGCACCACGATAAGGGGAGGCCAAGTCTGGCCTCATGGGAGGGACTGCAACACTACCGTGGAGGGTTCTGTTCGTTCTTCAGCCCCGTTGGTCTGCCTGTGGAAAGAGGTTTTTGCAAGGGGGAAAAATCTCTCTCCAAGGAACAAACAAGAAGTTCTTCTGAAACTATGGCTGAAATCCTGAGTCTTAGGCCAGGAGAGTATTTTCAAGACCTCTTCTCCACCTCCAGAGGTTCAGGGGAGGGTAGTGAGTGGGGAGGAAATCTTATTCTGCTTAACGCAATTCAGGTATAGTGCTCTCAAGTGCATGTGGCCACAAAGACAAAGAATTGCCACATGGAGAGCCTAAGGACACCCATGTTAATGAAGCAGTGAGCCCATTCGACATTCGGCTTCCTGCAGCAGAAAAGCCCAGCTGGGCTCTGGAATCGGCTGGTTAGGATGCTAACCTACACATGTAATCTCGAGTTAATTTCTCCACATCTCCAAGCGCCAGTGTCGCCGTGTGTGAAATGGGGCTGACCCCCACCTCATTAGATTTTTACATGCAAAGTGCCTAGTGTGGGGGTCAGCTAATCCTAAAGTGGGCAGGCAATGAAGATGGCAGGCGCTGTCAGTGCTCAGCCTGTGTCCAGACTCACGTACTTCCAGCCTCTCTGCACTCTGGGGCCATGTGACTGGATTCTGGCCAGTGGGACACGAGCAGATGTGATGCAGGCCACTTCTAGGACTGACCTTTACAAACCACCTCATGCCACCTCTGCCCTCTCTTCCCCGACACTCTTGGCATAGTTCAAGATGGACGGTGACATGAGAGTACATCAAAATGATCTATGCTAGGGGCACCTGGGTGGTTAGTCAAGTGTCCAACTATGGCTCAGGTCATGATCTCACGGCTTGTGAGTTCAAGGCCCACATCAGGCTCTGTGCTGACAGCTCAGAGCCTGGAGCCTGCTTTGGATTCTGTGCCTCCCTCTCTCTGCCCCTCCCCCACTCATCCTCTGTCTCTCTCCTTCAAAAATAAACACTCAAAAAAAAAAAGTTACGCTAACCCACTGAGAACATAAGGTTTATCTGCTACGGAAGCACAGCATAGCTCATCCTGACTAACAAATACTTTAATGTTTTCAAAGTCTTCACGTTTTGTTAGTGGTCTGTACGTGACAGTACTGTCAGCATCAGTCCAGTCCTTGTCTGAATTTTTTCAAATCTCCTAACTAATCATACTTGAGTAATGCTTGATGGGACTAACTTCAAGAAAACATTAGGACCAGACGTTCTAATTAATTCATTTCTTATGAAGCGCATTTTATCAGTACTCTAAATGCATAATTACGGCGGTTTTAAAAAAATAAGGCGTGTTTCAGAAATAGCTCTCAGATGGAGCAGTGCTTATTAGGAGGTTCATGTTTACCCAAAACTCATCACTCAGGCAACACATTTAGCTTTTACAGGGCCTTGCTGACCCTGGGAGACCCCATGGGCAGTGTGATATGGGCTCTGGGCCCCCCCCACCACGAGCAGGCCAAGAGCGGCAGTTGGGAATAAAGGCTCGTGAAAGGGCTGGTGAGAGGGGGAAGGAGAAAGGCCTGGGGTGTAGGCAGCAGCCTCGAGGTGGCTCAGCACTGACTCCCCAGCTGTGCCAGTGGGTTGCGTCTCCCAACAGCCCGGCGGGAAGTGTTGGAGCGGACTGCGTGAGCAGTGCAGGGCGCGCCTCTGGCGATTAGGGCCCTGCCCACCCGGTGACCTGCCCAGCGAGCTGTGCAGCCTCCCAGGAGAGTCTGGCTTTCCTGTACCTGGTCCCCAGAGTTTGGAACCGGGAAGCATGTGGACATTAAATCTAAGGACAAGTGACCCAAGTTTTTGGCTGGGATTCCTGACATGACTGTTGCCAGGGAAGGAAGCAAAACTAATGTTCACCACAGGTTCCTGTTGATAGCGATCATTTCTGTAGCCAGACTAAGAACTCTAACTAACTCTGGTTGTTGAGAGCTGCTCTCTGAGCCTGCGAGGTGATTTTTCCTCCAGCCCCCGCGACACCGTGGGGTGTGGCATTTCCCTGCAGAGGCAGCGGGCTGTGGCAGACCTGTGCATTTCTACAGCACGAGGGGATCAGTTTCCACACACATAGATAGTTGTTGCATGTTTTTTTTAATGTTTATTTTTGAGAGAGAATGAAGCGAGTAGGGGCAGAGAGGGGGGTGGGGACAGAGGATCCCAAGTGGGCTCTGAGCTGACAGCAGAGAGGACAATGTGGGCTCAAACTTGAGAACCGTGAGATCATGCCCTGAGCTGAAATCAGACACTTAACTGACCATGCTACTACCCAGGTGCCCCCACCTATGTGGTTTTAAGTCCTACACACAGTGCTGGGAAGAGAGCCATGAATGAGACAGACCCTGTCCTGGCTCCCTCGGGGCTTACCCCACACACTAGGTTCCTGGACCAGTAGCAGTACTTGCAGAGTGGTGTGGAGAAGTGCGGGACCCCGTGAAGCCAGGGACAGGGAGATGTGACCTGCTCACAGAAGGCTCTGCTGAAAGATGAGCAGTCAGGTGAGCAGTCCACAGGGAAGCAGTGTGCCTCACAGCTCAGAGCGTGGCCCAGAGCCACACTGCCCCGCTAGAATCCTGACTCTGCCGCCTACCAGGTGGGTGGCCTTGGGCAAGGAACCTAACCCGTCTGTGCCGCGGTTGCCTCATCTGTAAAATGGAGATCAACGTAGCTGTGAGAATGAAAGGAGTATATGCAAAGTGCTTCCAGAGCGTCTGGCACAAAGTAAGTGCTATACAGATGTTAGCAATGAGGAAGCAGGACTGAACAGGAGGAATTTGAGGGCAGGCTCTGAAGAAAGCAGCTTATGTTCATGTAACTGAAAGAAATCTACTAGAGCAGATTCGCAGAGCCGTGTGTGTAGGTAGGGGTGGGGAGCAGCAACGGTGCAATGAGAGATAGACAGACATGGATGGGCAGGGCCTGAGGCAGCTGAGCCTCATGAACCATGGTAAGGACTCTGGTCCTCCCAGGAGTCATGGGGGGCCGTTTTAAACAGGGAGATGATGTCAAATTTATATTTTTAAAAGATCTCTCTGGCTACTGAAGGAGAAAGGTGTGCAGGGGGCTTGGAGAGGGTGCAGAAGGAGGCTGGTATGTTAGTCCAGGTGGGAGTGTGGGTGGTTTGCATCTCAGTGGAGAGGGAGAGAAGAGGGGAACTTTGAGAGTAATTTAGGAGCAAAAATTGGATTCTGCAACTGAATGGTGAGGGAGGTTTGGAAGCTACCAGCCACACCAGAAACCAATGAGGACTGTCCTTATTTAAAAAGTATTTCTTTGGAATAGGGGTGTCTGGGGTGACTTAGTCAGTTAAGCAGCTGACTCTGGATTTCAACCCAGGCCGTGATCTCACAGTTGGTGTGTTCAAGCCCCACATCAGGCTCCAACTGACATATCGGAACCTGCTTGGCATTCTCTCTCCCCCTCACTCTCTGCCCACACTCTCAAAATATTTTTAAAATATGAAATGAACATTTCCTCAAAATAATAAATACTCCAGTGATAATCCCATTGTTTAAAACTTTTCTAGAACTCCTCTCATGGATTAGTTTTCAGGATTTGAGTGACTAATTCAACATGATTCTACAGTCACTAAAACGTGTCTTGATGCTTCCCTTAAGACCCAAAGAATAGGTCTTTAATTTCTGGAGGGAGGGAGTTGTCAGCAAACAGAAGCAGCTGGTGGGGAGGTACCATGGGTAAGGTATGCGTTGTACAACAGGAACTATTTGTCTGGGGTCAGAAGGACAGAGCCTAAGTTTTACGTCAAAACATTTTTTTTTTTTACAAATAGTTTGTCAAATTAGTTTCCACATAACACCCAGTGCTCATCCCCACAAGTGCCCTCCTCCATGCCCATCCCTCCTCCCCCCCACATCCATCAGTCCTCAGTTTTTGTCAGCATTCAAGAGTCTCTCATGGTTTGCCTCTCTCCCTTTCCCCCACCATTTCCGCCCTTCTTCTCCCCTTGGTCCTCTGTTAAGTTCCTCCTAATCCTCCTATACGTGCACACATATGATATTTGTCCTTCTCTGCCTGACTTATTTCGCTCAGCATAACACCCTCAAGGTCCATCCATGTTGCTACACATGGCCAGACTTCATTGTTTCTCATTGCCATGTAGTATTCCATGGTATAGATAAACCACATCTTCTTGATCCATTCATCTGTTGATGGACAACGTCAAAACAATTTTTAATGGCGACAATTACAGCCAAAGGGAGGAAAGAGGCAAGATGGTGGAGAAGTAGGGAGCTCCACACACTTCGCTCGCCGCCATCTCTCAAACAGAGAAGGCCTGAAGACAAAGGACACTGAACCGCAGGAGTCTGGGAGGAAAAGGGACAGAGTCCACTAAGAAGACAACCTCATAGGTGGGTGACTGTGAACTGGGGAAGATACAAACTGGGACCAGAGATGCTAAGGGGAGGGAGCCCCCCCCTCCACAGGGAAGAGAAAGAGCGGCTGAAATTGCTCACAGAACTGCCCCTGGAGAAGAGAAAAACCTCGTCCTGGGACGCACAGGGTCCTAACATCCCATCCCTAACTGCAGGCCATTCAGAGGGTGATCCTGTTTCCAGCTGTGGTGCTGACACTGGGCTGGGTGCCCTGTGCCCAGGCGGCACCAGGAGAACTGCTCTGCTGCTCTCCCGGCTCCGTCCCCAGCTGGGAAGCGGCCCGGCCTGTGGGATTACATTTCGGGAGATACCAATAAAATGCACGGACCAAGATCTGGAAATGAGGCGTGGCTTGGGACAGAGAACACGGCCCACCCTGGCTATGCCCGCGGCACAGGGAGATCAGACCCAAAAGAGTGATTTGCAACACTTGGTTCGAGAAGGGACTGGGGCACCACCATTTATCTCCCCACAACCACCAAGGCAGGGCCTCAGAAAGTGGCCCGTGGGATGCAGTGGACGTGAGACCTGCCTACACCAAACCATGCCCATCCCTGCTACAGAGATTTTTTTTTTTTTTTAACACCAGAGCCCAGAGCAAGACCACCATGGATGCACTGCCGTGATTAATCCTAGATCAATTCTTTCAATTCAGATTTATTTTCCCTTGTCTCATTTGTGTCCCTCCCCTCTGCTGGACTGGGCACTCTGGTGATTGGTTTGCTTAACAGTTACATTTAATCCATTCTCTAGATGTGTATTTTATACCTCCACCGCTACCTTTCTCTCTCTCCCTCTCTGGAGTAATCAGACTACATAGTTTCTTTGGGTAACATTATCTTTGCTTCTTTCTACTCGCCACCTACCATATTCTCCTCTTTCTCTCTCTGAATTAAGCCTCTTAGTCTCTCTACCTGGTCATTGTCCAATTCCACTTTCTCCCCACCCATCATTTCTCTCTTTATATATGCTCTTCCATCAGCACTGCATACACCCTGCTCTTTGTAGCTAGGAATTCTGGCTTTATGCTTTTAGACTATCCTTTGTCTTTTAGGTTTTTTCTTCTTTTTCTTTGTCCCTTTCGGTTTGCTTGTTTGTTGGGTTCATTTGTGCGTTTGCGTGCCTTTGTTCCCTATGTGTCTGTCTGTCTTCCTTTCCAGGGCTACCTCAAGAAACAAGCCAAAGTACACATGGTGGAGAGTCCCAAATACCACTACAAGTAGGGAAATAAAATAACCAAAGTCTCAACAAGAGAGACCAAGAGACACCATTCAAAGAACACTTCCTGAACGGACAGGCCCTGGACAATGAGCCTTCTTTAATACAGCAGTACTCGCAGGTGCAGAGTACATTACAAGCTGTTAAAACTGACAAGAGACAGAAAGCTAGCCAAAATGACAAAATGGAAGAACTCTCCTATAAAGAAATTCCAGGAAGAAACGACAGCTAAAGAACTATTCAAAACTGATATAAGCAACATAGCTGAACAAGACTTTAGAACAATAGTCATATAATTAATCGTTGGGCATGAAAAGGCATGGTAGACTTCAGAGAAACTATTGCTACAAAGACAATGGAGCTTAAAAATAGTTGTGATGAATTAAAAAATGCTATAAATGAGGTGCATAATAAAATGGAAGTGGCCAATGCACAGATCAAAGAGGAAGAGAGGAGAATAGGTGAATTAGAAGACACAATTATAGAAAAAGAGGAAACCGAGAAAAAGAGAGATAAACTGATCCAGTAGCGTGAAAAGAGAGTTCGAGAACTGAGTGATACAATCAAATGGAACAATATCCACTTCATAGGAATTCCAGAAGAGGAAGAGAGAGGGAAAGGCACTGAAGGAGTGCTTGAACAAATTACAGCTGAGAGCTTCCCCAATCTGAGGAAGGAAACAGACATTGAAATCCAAAAGGCACAGAGAACTCCCCTCAAATGTAACTTGAATCAATCTTCTGCACAACATATCATAGTGAAACTGGCAAAACGTAAGGACAAAGAGTTCTGAAAGCAGCGAGGGATAAGAGGGCCTTAACATACAAAAGGAAACCTATCAGAGTGATTACAGACCTATCTACTGAAATGTGGCAGGCCAGAAAGGAATGGCAGGAAATCTTCAGTGTGATGAACAGAAAAAATATGCAGCCAAGAATCCTCTATCCAGCAAGCCTGCCATTCAGAATAGAAGGAGAGATAAAAGTCTTGCAAATAAACAAAAATTCAAAGAATTCGTTACTACTAAACTAGCCCTACAAGAAATCCTGAGGGGGGCTCTCTGAGGGAAATGTTGCAAGGAACGCAAGTTACCAGAGACACCACCACAAGCATGAATCCTACAAAGGACACAATGACTCTAAACCCATATGTTTCAATAATAACACTAAATGTAAATGGGCTAAATGTCCTAATCAAAAGATGTAGGGTAGCAGAATGGATTAAAAAAAAAAAATCCATATATCTGCTGTATACAAGATACTCATTTTTGACCTGAGAACATCTTTAGATTGAAAGTCACAGGATGGGGAAATATCTATCATCCTACTGGAAGTCAAAAGAAAGCCGGAGTAGCCATACTTATATCGGACAAACTGACTTTAAAGACAGTAACAAGGGATGAAGAAGAGCATTATTTAATAACTACAAGGTCTATCCATCAGGAAGAGCTAACAATTATAAATGTCTACGCACCAAATACTGGAGCACCCAAATACATAAAACAGCTAATCACAAACAGAAACAATCTTATGGATAAGACTGTGCTAATAGCAGGGGACTCTAATACTCCACTTACAGCAATGGATAGACCAACTAGATAGACATAAGATCACTTAAGAAACAATGGACTTGAATGACACATTGGACCAAATGGATTTGACAGATATATTTAGAACTCTACATCCTGAGGCCATGGAATTCACTTTCTTCTCAAGTGTGCATGGCATGTTCTCCAAGATAAATCACATACTGGGACATAAAGCAGTCAATAAATATAAAAGAATCAAGATCATACCATGCACACTTTCAGATCACAATGCTATGAAACTTGAAATCAATCACAGCAAAAAGTCTGGAAAGCCTGCAAAAACATGGAGGTAAAAGAACACCCTACTAAAGAACGAATGGGCCAATCAAGCAATTAGAGAAGAAATTTCAAGATAGATGGAAACAAATGAAACTGAAAATACAATCCAAACTCTTTGTGATGTGGCAAAGGCAGTCCTAAGTGGAAAGTACATTGCACTCCTGGCCTATTTCAAGAAATTAGAAAAAGCGCAAATGCAAAATATAACAGGATACCTTAAGGAACTAGGAGAGTAACATGAGCACCCCAAAACCAGTAGAAGAAGAGAAATAATAAAAATCAGGGCAGAAATAAACAATATAGAATCCAAAAAAACAGTTGAACAGATCGATGAAACCAAGAGTTGGTTTTTTGAAAAAATAAACAAAATTGACAAACCTCTAGGCAGGCTTCTCAAAAAGAAAAGAGAGAGCATCCAAATAGACAAAATCATGAATGAAAATCGACTTATTACAACTAACCTCTCAGAAATACAAGCAATTATCAGGGAATACTATGAAAAATTATATGCCAACAAACTGGACAACTTAGAAGAAATGGACAAATTCCTAAACATACACGCACTACCAAAATTCAAATGGGGAGAGATAGAAAATCTGAACAGACCCATAACTAGTGAAGAAATTGAATCAGTTATCAAAAATCTCCCAACAAATAAGAGCCCTGGGTCAGATGGCTTCCCTGGGGAATTCTACCAGACATTTAAATCAGAGTTAATACCCTTTCTTCGCAAGCTATTCCAAAAAACAGAAATTGTAGGAAAACTTCTGGACTCATTCTACAAAGCCAGCATCACTTTGATTCCCAAGCTAGACAGAAACCCAGCAAAAAAAGAACTATAGGCCAATATCCTTGATGAATACAGATGCAAAAATCCTCAATAAGAAAACTTGCAAATCGAATTCAACAGCACATAAAAAGAATTACCCACCATGATCAAGTGGGATTCATTCCTGAGTTAAAGGGCTGGTTCAATATTTGCAAAAAATCTATGTGATACATCACATTAACAATAGAAAAGATAGGGCGCCTAGGTGGTTGAGCTGGTTAAGTGTCCAACTTCAGCTCAGGTCATGATTTCAAGGTTCATGGGTTCAAGCCCTGCATCAGGCTCTGTGCTGACAGCTAGCTCAGGGCCTGGAACCTGCTTCAGATTCTGTGTCTCTTTCTCTCTGACCTTCCCCTGCTCACACGGTCTCTATCTCTCTCTCTCCAAAAATAAATAAAACATTAAAAAAAATAAGATAATAACCATATGATCTTGTCGATAGATGCAGAAAAAGCATTTGTCAAAATACAGCATCCGTTCTTAATAACAACCCGCGAGATCAAGTTGGGATAGAAGGAACTTACTTAAACATCATAAAAGCCATCTATGAGAAGCCCTCAGCTAACATCATCCTCAATGGGGAAAAACTGAGAGCTCTCCCCCTGAAATCAGGGATACGAAATCAAGTCCACTCTTACCACTGTTGTTTAACGTAGTGCTTGAAGTCCTAGCATCAGCAATCAGACTACAAAAGGAAATAAAAGGCATCAGAATTGGCAAAGAAGTCAAACTTTCACTTTTCACAGAGACATGATACTCTACATAGAAAACCCAACAGACTCCACCAGAAGCCTACTAGAACTGATCCATGAATTCAGCAAAGTTGCAGGGTACAAAATCAATGTACAAAAATCGGTTGCATTCTTATACACCAACAATGAAGCAACAGAAAGAGAAATCAAGAAACCAATCACATTCACAATTGCACAAAAAACCATTAAATACCTAGGAATAAACCTAAGGAAAGATATAGGACATCAGTATGATGAAAACTATAGAAAACTTATGAAGGAAATTGAAGACACAAAGAAATGGAAAAACATTCCATGCTCATGGATAGGAAGAATACATATAGTTAAAATGTCATTACTACCCAAAGCAATCTACACATTCAATGCAATCCCAATCAAAATTGCACCAGCATTCATCTCAAAACTAGAACTATCCTAAAATTTGTATGGAACCACAAGAGACCCCGAATAGCCAAAGTAATATTGAAGAAGAAAACCAACATAGGAGGCATTACAATCCCAGACTTTAGCCTCTACTACAAAGCTGCAATCATCAAGACAGTATGGTATTGTCACAAAAACAGACACACAGACCAATGGAATAGAAGAGAGAACTCAGAACTTGACCCACAAATGTATGGGCAACTAGTCTTTGACAAAGCGGGAAAGAGTATCCAGTGGAAAAAAGACAGCTTCTTTAACAGATGGTGCTGGGAGATCTGGACAGCAACATGCAGAAGAATGAAACTAGATCACTTTCTCACATCATTCACAAAAATAAACTCAAAATGGATAAACGACCTGAATGTGACACAGGAAACCATCAAAACCCTAGAGGAGAAAGCAGGAAACAGCCTCCTTGACCTCAACCACAGTAATTTCTTACTTGACACATCCCCAAAGACAAGGGAATTAAGAGCAAAAATGAACTATTGGGACCTCATCAGGATTAAAAGCTTCTGTACTGCAAAGAAAACAATCAATAAAACTAATAGACAACCGACGGAATGGGAAAAGACTGTTGCAAATGACATTATCAATTAAAGGGCTATATCCAAAATCGATAAGGAATTCACCAAACTCCACACCTGAAAAACAAACAACCCAGTAAAGAAATGGGCAGAAGACATGAACAGACACTTCTCCAAAGAGGACATCCAGATGGCCAACAGACACATGAAACGATGCTCAGTGTCTGTCGTCATCAGGGAAATGCAGATCAAAACCGCACTGAGATACCACCTCACGGCAGTCAGAGTGGCTAAAGTGAACAAATCAGGAGACTCTAGATGCTGGTGAGGATGTGGAGAAACGGTTACCCTCCTACACTGCTGGTGGGAATGTAAACTGGTGCAGTCCCTCTGGAAAACCGTGTGTAGGCTCCTCAAAAAATTAACAATAGAACTCCCCTATGACCCAGCAACAGCACTGCTAGGAATTTACCCAAGGGATACAGGAGTGCTGATGCAAAGGGGCACATGTACCCCAACGTTCACAGCAGTGCTTTCAACAATAGCCAAAACATGGAAAGAGCCTAAATGTCAACTGACAAATGGATCAAGAAGTTTATCTATACAATGGAATACTACATGGCAATGAGAAAGAATGAAATCTGGCTATTTGTAGCAATGTGGATGGAACTTGAGGGTGTTAGCTGAGCAAAATAAGTCAGGCCGAGAAGGACAGATACCATATGTTTTCACTTGTAAGTGGATCAGGAGGAACTTAACAGAGGACCATGGGGGAGCAGAAGGGGAAAAATAGTTGGGGAGAGGGAGGGAGGCAAACTATGAGAGACTCTTCAATACTGAGAACAAACAGGGCTGATGGGGGTGGGAGAGAGGGGAAGAGGGGAGATGGGCATGGAGGAGGGCACTTGTTGGGATGAGCACTGGGTGTTATATGGAAACCGACTTGACAATAAACTATAAGGAAAAATAAATAAAAAGGTGGTTCCATTTAAAAAAATAAAAAGAAGAAATAGAGTAAAAGGATTCATTCAATCCACAGACATTTTGGAAACATGTATCCCATGTTGGTTGACCAGTAAAAGGAAGCAAGCTTTCTACCCTATAAGTGATGCAGTCTTTAGTAATAAATACTTCTGTATTTAAATGTGTTGCTCACTAGTTAGTAAGTTCAGTATGGCTTTGGGTTTTCTGCTGCTGCCTCTAAATAATATAAAGGTTTAATGAAGATAAAACTTAGATTTCACTTACCAGGGTATTAAAATGCTTCCTGCAATGATCCTCTGTTTGCAAACCTTCTGGGGTACCTCCTCTCTTGTTGATTCTTTAGCAAAAAGAACAAGAAACTCATCTTGGAAGGAAGGACAACTGGCAAGCTTGTTAGTTTCTGGATCCCGAAATGCCTAAGTTGCTGTCAAGAAAGCTCTTCCTTTTCACGAAGCCAGGAAACTATCAATTCAGCCGCTGTCTCAGTCTAGCCCACCTTAAGCCCCAACAGGCAAATGTTGTCAGTTTTCTTTTTTATTAATGGTGAATCCACCATTTCTCCTGAGCCCCAATTCCAGAATTTAATCAGCATTACGGTGCAAAAGTCCTCTACATCAAACCAAACTTTTCCCCTGCTTCAGTCCCAGGCAGTTTCTTCTTATTTTGTGGACACTGGAGATGCAAACAACAGTCACTGCAACAATGAATCAAATATTTAAAGACAGTTAAGACCCTCCTTAGTCATCTCTCATCAGAATGGCCAACCTCCACTCCCCTTGATCTCTAAGGCCCGTTTTTTCCACCAGGAAAATTGCAGAACGATTGTGCTGAGAGGGATTTTAGGCTGTGTAGTCCCACCCACCTGACGGATCAGGAGAGCAGGTCACAGAGATGGTGAGTCAGGCAGGGACTGTACAACAACGGATGACTTAGGTCTCTTGATGCCTGGCACCCTGTTCTCTCCAGCCTGCTACACAGTCAGCTAAACTTGCTTCATTCTTTTTCTTCTCTCTAGGTGCTTATAGTCCCAATGGACAGGCTTAGTTGGATTTTTTTTTTTTTTTTAAATCTCACTAAATGGAGTGCTCTGGCAATGGGGTGTTCTGGTTAAATGAGTCTCTCTTTAAAAAAGGGGGGGGGAGGGGGAACAAGTCTACCCTGTTGATGAGGGGGGAGGATTTTGGAACAAAGGGCTGGGTCTGTGGAGAGGAAGGAGACCAAGTCTCATAGGTAACACATTGTCACTGCCAGCCATGTGCACTTATGGGTAAAATGGGACAGTATCACCCTGATCACCTTGCCTATTTCACACAGATGTTGTGGATAATTCAATGAGATAAAACAAAGTCTTGTCAAATGCCAAGCGCTCCTGTAGTATTTATTTGATAATAGAACTCCAACCAAAATCTAGACCAGCAGTGAATTCAGGTGAACTCCAGAGTTACTATTTCCCATCACTTTTCCTGTGAAAATGAGCATCTACTGCTATGTGTAAAACCCTTGTGTTTAAATAATCTAGAGATGGAAAAAAAGGAGTTAAATACAGAATATACTAAAAAGCTGTAATAATTAGAACAGTGCTGAATCAGAGCAGGGACAAATAAATAGACCTATGGAACAGAGTTTAGGGGGAAAAAAATCCATCTGTAGGTGGGAATTTCATATGTGATAAAGGAGGCATTTCAATTTATTGAGGGAAAGTGTGGAATATTCAATAAATGGTGATTGATGGGCAACTAGAGAGCTATATGAAAAGTCAAATAGCTATCCCCCATCAAGCACAAAAATTAATCCCCAATAAATTAAAGACCTGCCAAAGTATCAGAAGAAAGTATATTCATAAAAGCCAAGGGAAAATATTTGATTATATTAAATTTAAAAATCTGGTGTAAGTTATAACAAACAACTCAGGGACAATAACAGATTGGGAAAAAAATATTTGCAGTGCATATACAGACATAAGTTTAGCATGCATTCTATTTTATAAAGAGTCACAAATCCATAAGATCTCAAAATGGACATAAAATGTGAACACACCATTCTAAAAAAATGGCTAAAACATTTTAGCAAAAATTGCTAGGGAGCAATCAGGAAATTAATTTTTTAATTAATGTGACTAGAAAACATACTTTAAAGACTTAACCTAGTGTTGTCAGAAAGCAGAGAAATGGGTACTGTTACTCCATTAGAATATAAGTAGATTAGGCATTTTATAGGGTCATTTGGCAATACCAGCCAATTTTGGATCCAAAAATAACCCAGAAATGACAGGATCTGGCCAAATTTTTTAAAACAGAAATGATCTAGAAATGACAAGATACATGCACAAAAATTACACAAGTTTGTTTCCGGCAGTACTGTTTGTAATATGCCCAAACTGGGAAGAGTGCAGACGTCCATCATAGAGATGTAATTACACACATGATGGCATACATCCATAGCTGGGAGCACGCAAGAGTGAAATTCACAAGTGCATGTATCTGTGTGTACAAGATTAATACACTGCAAAAGGTCTAATACCTAGCAAGCTCTTTACATAGACGTTCACACTAAGCCAGGGAATGGGATGGGAGAGAAGATTAAGATTTGGCATTTTGGTGCACATACTTTCATATTATTTGATTTTTGATAAAATCATATTCATCAGGTAATTAAGAAAGAACAAAGGAATAGACAAAATCTTAGGACATGGAGATGAGATGGAGGTCAGGATTATGGGCTCCTGCAGGGGTGGAGAGTTGGGAGGGTCGGCGGTGTGGAGGTGTGGGCATTTAAGAACCCAGAACAGACTGGATGGAGATGCCTGTTCAGTAAGGAAGAAGTCTGGACTCCTGAACACAAACACTTTTCAGTGCACGCCTTGAGTGGATGGGGGGTTAGGAGGTATCTTCATATGTCATCACCAGCCTGCTGCGGAGGCACATATTAGGAGAGGAGAATATTAAAGACAAGGCATCCCATTACTTCTCAGAGATGAGAATAACATACTTCTTGGAGTTTCATTTAAAATAAAATGAAATAACAGCACTCAGGTTAAATTATCAGCATACGATCATCTGCAGTACCCAGGAATGACGGAAATTGCTATTTCCCAATCAGAAAGAAAACAAAACTCTCCAGCGAAGGCGAATGACCCCCGGGTGATCGCCGCGCATGCGCACACATACTGCTATTCACACAAGCGCATGTGAGCACACCTGCGGCAGCTCTGCGACCTGTGGTGTTAAACAGCCTTCCTGAGCACTGTCTCCAGAGTGTGGGCACAGCCCTTCCCATTGCCCCTCCCCAGGCCTCCACTCACAGGATGTCATCCTCCAGTGACCTATCCAGCCAGCCGCCTTCTATAGCTTCCCTTCGATTGGCGACACTTGCAAATAAACCATTCTGCCCTCCAAAGCATGTCTACTTTCAGTTTTTCAACAGACTTAATTTGCTTGGATAATTTCCAAGATATTTTCCTATCTTTAATCTCTAGCACAGTGACTGCACATACTAGGTGCTCAATAAATCACACTTAGCCAACTTCTCACCCTCCAGAAAAGGCCATCTACCTCCCCGGCTGGTATCCCACTAAATGATTCTTTCTTAGTTTTTCAGGCTGTTATTTCTCTCATCTTAAAAATAACCAACTCTGGCTTGGTTAATAGCACTGTACCAACTTTACTGTTGACTTCTTAGTTTTGATAATTACACCATGGTTATGTAGGACCAACGTCAACATATTCAGGGAAGCTGGGTAAAAGGTATATGGGAGCCCTTTGCAGCTCTTCTGTAAATCTAAAGTTATTATGAAATAAAAAGTTTTAAAACAAAACAAAATCATAAGGAATAAAAGAAAAGGGGGTGTGGGGATGAGTTTTATGGACTCTACTTGCCTTTCCCATCTTTTTCTTTCCCTTCATAGTAAAACTCTTTGAAACCATTATCTATCCTCACTCATTACAATTTATTTCCTGCCAGTTGCTCCTAAAACCACCGCATTCTTCACGTTTTTTTTTTTTCTTAACATCCATCTCACCGAGATCACCAGGGATCCTTCCAGTTGCTAAATCAATGGCCGCTCATCGGAACGCATCTTTCCTGTCCTGCCAGCAGCACGACACAGTTGGCCAGTCTGTCCTGGAAACACTGTCTCCACACAGTGTGCTGACACCATGCTCATCTCCTATTCCTCCTTCCTTCTCATTAGAGCACAGTTTGCAACTCTTGAGAGCCTTAAACCTCAGCAACCCCCACAACTAACACAGCAGGGGCTGAAACAAGCTGGACAGCAAAAATTTGGCCACAACAGATACAATCACACATTCCGAAAGCCATGAGTTCATAATGATACTTTAAAAAAATCTCACTGGCGACCAGCTTTGGAGGTTGCCTGGGCACCAATTCATATTAGACTAACTGATAAAGAGAAAAGAATCAAGCATTGATTCTTTCATAATTATTGTAAGATTTTTAAAGTAGGGGCTTACCTTACTCCAGAACCAGGGTTCCAAGCAACATCTTTATCTCAGAGCTCCATGCCCACCTGTAGACACCTGTGGGGGAGGGATGGTGGACTATTTGGGAAAGACCAAGTATTTTTTCCATTTTCTGGTAAGTGCTGGTACTCATACCAACAGTTCAAGTCTGAGAAAGACTCATACATCATCTTAACCTAGCTCTTGAATACACTGTAGAAGTGTCTCGTGTCACAAAAACAAACATCTTTTCATAAACTCATTAGGTCAGGATGATCTCTAAGAATTCCTTTAGGGGTGCCTGGGGGGCCCGGTTGGTTCAACGTCTGACACTAGATTTCAGCTCCAGTCATGATCTCACAGTTTCTGGGACCGAGCTCCATATCAGACTCTGCATTCATGGCATGGAGCCTGCTTGGGATTCTTTCTCTCTCCCTCTCTTTCAAAATAAATAAATAAACATTGAAAAAAAAAAAAGTCCTTTAACACAGCTCATCATCTTGGGCAGTCCCTTTCACCCGTGGAATAAATATTTATTAAGCACCTGTTGTATGCCAAGCACAGTACTGAACAAGACAGGGCCCTACCTGCATGTAGGTTAAAGGTTAGTGGACTAAATCTAAGCCATCCAGCCTCTTGAAATCCTTTCGGAATAAGACAAGGAATAGCAAATTAATAACACACTCAGGTAGTGCTCTGCCAAGCACTTTATATGTATCATCACATTTAGTCCCCATAACAGCCCTAGGAGGTACGTAGTATTAGCTCTATTTTATATGCAGTAGCAAGTGTGTGCACACATGTGTGTAATTACAAACTGAGGCATGACACACTTGAGTGACTCGCTCAAGGTCATCTATCTAGTAAGCAGTATGACGCCAGGGCTCTCTCCAGTCTACACTCAGCCTCTACACCATAAATCCATGCCACCCTGGCTGGAGTAGGTTCAATATGAGTACCAGAGAGATCTTGACTAGCCCAGCAAACAAGGCAACAGGCCATTCTTGGCCAACAGACCAGAAATACTGTCCAGCACTCAGCACCAGAAACGAGATGGAAGGGACTACAGTCCAAGCAAAGGTCATACCTGGCCCATCTAGGAAGGTTACAGATGGTGACACTGAGTCACTGGCAGGGTGGTGGGCAGGACAGGTAGCCCTTGCTCTGTGACAACAGCAGGCAGACAGGCCGTGGTGGGGGGGGGGGGGACAGAGGCCGTGGATGGTACCTCCCTCTGCTCCCATCTGTGCTGAGGAGGCTCGCCCTGCGCCTCTACTCCCAACACAGAAGAGCCTGGGGTGGCCACTTTCTCTATACCTTTGTGTCCCCACCCCACCCAGCTGCCTTTGCCAGTCAGAAGAGCCCCCTCCTGCTCCCACATCCCTGAATCTCATCATGCTGTGCTCCTATGCCTCTTGAGTAGTCAGCCCTAAAGCCCAGCCCTTGGGGGGCCAATTGATGAGTCAGGACTCATTGCAGCCAGAGCCTCTGATATTGCCTCCCCTCACCCATGAAATGCAGATGATCACTGCCTTGAACAGACTGAAATTCCCATCAGGTCAACAGCCTCCATTTCTTCCTGCTTAACTTGAATATGGGATTGAAACAGCTGACAGATGATCTTTGCTTAAAACCTGACAAGGTTCAGGGGCACTTGGGCAACTCAGTTGGTTAAGTATCTGACTCTTGATTTCGGCTCCGGTCATGGTCTCATGGTTCATGGGTTCCGGCTCCGCATCTGACTCTGCACTGATAGTGTGGAGCCTGCTTGGGATTCTCTCCCCTCTCCCCCACCCTGCCCTTCCCTTGCTCTCTCAAAAAACAAAAACTTAAAAATCTTTTTAAAAACTTGACAAAATTCAAAACGAGGCAGAGACCATAATAATGGTGCCAGCCATCACCAAGTCCCATAAATGAATTATGTAGTTAAGCCCCAAAGTCCCTGCGAGGCCTGCAGCCACAGAGACGACAAAGAGCAGGCTGTCTTTTCCCATCAGCTCAGGCACAAAATCCCAACTGGAACTCCTGTGTCCCCAGAACTGATCTTCCCTCCTTCCCAGACACCTTTGACCCTCACAGTATTCTCCAAGCTGGCAGCCGTGGGCCCAACCCTGTGTGTCACAGAAAGAAGGACCTGGCCTCAACCTATAGACTTTTGGCTGTTTAAAGATCTAAACGAAGGTAAGAAGAGTGGTCTGCTTCCTAGTAGTTTCATTAGAGCAGCCCTGCGAGGAGGCTCCACCATCCTCTGCACGCACCCCAGGGGCTGCCTCCCAACCCCAGGCTTAGTGAGGAGCTACGTCCTAGTTGCTTTCTTTCAATCATTCAACAAGTACGTATTGCGGAGATGTTGGTGCCAAGAGGAACCCTGGCAAAGAAATTAAATAAAAGGCAGAAGAGCAGGATTTGGAAATGGCTCTATCTATACCCCCTAATCAATCCTCAGCACATTTTTACAGCCAGCTAGCCTGGCCACTGAAGGCAAGATTCAGCATGGAATCCAGCAGTCACCAACACTTTTGTTCCAAACAAGAAGCCACCTCCCTCCATGTCATGTTAAGGCAGACAACCAAGACACAAACCACAGGAAGGATTTCATTTGAGGACAGACTAACAATTCACCAGGATACATACTTAGGACATTCATCAACACTAAGCGAACATACCAGATAACAATTCCCTAAACAAGTTTTCCTAATAATTTTCTATTTCCAAACCCAAATTTGATGGTCTGAAGAAGCAAGGCTTCAGGCTGTAGTAAGCTGAACTAAGACCTTAAATATACAGAATTTTCAAGATAAGATTAATAAGAATGTGTTTAAATTATAAGTTTACTGGACATAAGATACATAGGTTGCTACCAAATAAAGATAGCCTATATCTTACACGCAGAACATTTGCATGTGATTAAGTTATAGTATAGTCTCTTTTGTCCCCAAGGGGATAGAACACCTATACTGACCAATTCAAGATGTATAATCAAACAGTTATTAATAAAAGAAGATCAATATAGCAAAACTAATTTGCTCAATGAAGTCTTTGCAAAACGTTTGTCATTGAAGTCTGTCAGCTGGTTTTTCTTTGATGCTCCAGCTGGTCACTTAGTTCAGCCTTAAAAAAAAAAACAAAAACAAAAATGTTGAGTAGAGGTAAATTCATGGTACCACAAATCACACATCTGTTACTGCCCTGAGTGGATTTCACAGCTTTCTCTCCTACCTCTGTCCGCTCCCTACCACCACTTCTCAAAGCAAATGTGTTCTTTGGGAACATGGCTGTTTTCCAGTTGCTTGGAGAAAAAGTCTGTCATTGGAGGTGGGCCACAAATATAGAACAAAGTCTCTTTTGAAATATGATCTCTTATCTCCTTCTCCGTTATTCTTCCTTCTACCGGGAAAAAACACACACACACACACACACACACACACAAAAACACAGAGAAAAACAGAATAAACACTAAATGAGCCAGACATGCCTGTACCGAAATGAGGAAGGACTAATCACCACTCAGCAACAGTGCTGGCTTCCAGGAACTCAAGCTCAGAGAATCTAGTGCAGAGTCCCTCACACACGGCTCCTGGCCATCGCACCGGGACCAGACCCAAGAGGAAAGAGTACATCTCCAGGTTTCCTAAACTTACAGAGGGCAAAGTGGGAAGGCCACTGTCATGCACTCTTCAGACAGGGCCAGTTAGCTTACAAATCTTTGGTAGATTCAGAACTCACTTCAGCAAAGTAAATAAACTGGTGAAAAATCTTTCCAGGCAGGGGAAACCATGAGTAGTTTAAATGACCATGAATGGCCATTGGCACCAATTCAGTCAAAGTTGGAATATAAATTCTCTGTAGGCATACTACGACGATGATGGAAAGGTTGCCTTAAAAAATGTGGAAAATAAATTTTTAATATGGGCAGTAAGAAACCTGTATATAATAAGTAATTCCCACTAACTCCGTCCTTATTTTTCCACGATGAATCACCTCCCAGCTCCCCAGGTAGGGACATTCCTAGCCAGCAACTCCCAGTGGTAAAGCATCCACACTCAACCAACCGGCACGTCCTCCAAACAACTGCGTGGAGATAGTCAAAATATCTTCAGGGGACTCACCCGTGAGGTACGGCTGGAGTTCTGCACTGATTTGTGTAGTCTGTTTGGTAACATGCAAACTGCATGCAATCTTCTCAGGAAATTCATTTACTAAATCGAGGATATTTTGCTGGAATGTCAAACATATTTGGTCACACTACAATTTTAAAAAATCAAAACAGATGTGCACAACCCCTGCCGCCGAATGTCGACTCCCATTCTGCACACGTCTGCCACTCTTCCTCCCACTTAGAGAGGTATTGTCTGCAGCCTAGCAGGCCGGAGCAGTCAGAGTACAGAGGGCTATTTGGCTTTAATTGAAATCTGAATATGCTAACAAGCATATTACTAACTCTCCGGGAGTTTTTTCTTTCTCCTTTTTCTCAAGCATTGGCAATTAAGCAGCAGTTTCACTGACCACAGTTGTGTCTTTTAACTGTTTCTGTTCTTTTGTTCATCCTGCAGCTGCAAAGCAATCCAGAGTAAAAGCCTTCTCCTGTCAAATGTACTTCGTTTCCACAGATGCAAGCGACGGGGGTTTCGTTTACCCACCAGGTCCAAACTCTCTGCCTCTCACCTACTCCTGTAACACACGAGCCCACCAGTAGGTCTCCTGACTACAGAATCTCAGGGATGTGGTGACTTTTCTGTTCATCTGCCTCCAGATTCAAGCCCACAAACCTGCCCTACACCTGTCACTTCAGTGGGCGTGTCCTCAACACTAGCTGTTTCATTGTCCTGTGTCACAAGTGTTGGTTAATTCCCATCTGAACATGATAAAGTCTTGTCAGGCCTTTTGTTGGAATGGTTGCAGAGAAGACAGAACCAACGGAAGAAAGTTCTGTGAACGATTAAAACCATGACACGTGTGCTCATGGCAAGCTACAAGACATGTGTTTCTCCGTTACCTTAAACAGGAGCTCACTGGTGTTTTTTGCACTGTAGAAGAGCTTTATTGTTCCAACCTCATAGCCACTTCCTTTGTTCACCCGGTCTCTGTGGAGGTCTGCCGCATACCGCAGGATGGAAAGCAGAGGGTTAATTCCGACTCCCCCCGCAATCAACACCAAGTTTCTAGAGGCATCTGCAGGCTGAGGGTCAAAGAAGAACTCTCCACCCACTCTCACGGCCACTTCAGAGTCAAGTGTACACTGGGGCAGGAACGAAAAGATAGTTCCATTAGTCCTTTGTGACACAGGTCTTAAACATTATGCTCTTCTTTAATAAAATGGACTGTGTCTGCCTCCTGCATGTTTATCAGTGTTTAGGACTATTTTTACAGCCGGCTCTCAATTGTCCCAGGGCCCTGTGGCCCGATTCCACTTGTCTGTTATACAGGCCATTTGCTACTCTGCCTTTGTGATTCACAGTGCACAGCCACTCCAGTACGGACAAAAGGAGACTCACGTCAGTAGTTTTGCCATTGGTTAACTTCTTAGGTGATGAGTTGGGTTGTGGAAAAAGGCACTGAACTCAGAGGACAGCTCTGAAGCGTGAGTTTCCTTCCCTGTGGGGCACTCCTGTTTGCTAACCAAAGTCATGGAGCTGAGATCGGCAGGATGGAGCAGGTGTCACTACATTGCGGCTGTCCTGGGCTCATCAGAGAAGACCCTGGGGACCGGGGGCTTCCTCCGGGTCACCAGCAGGGCACAGCCAGAGCAATTGCACAGGCTTGAGGCCAGCCCTGCAGTGCTGCTAGATACTGCCCGCTTCTTCCTGGAGAGGTGAGGACAGACAGCAGAGGCTCACACTAGGAGGGGCTACCACATACACCCACCCCACCCATGTAAAGCACCCTATGTGGTGAGGCCACTTAGACGAGAAATACCATCAGAGCTGAATGCAACTGGTCTTCCATGGGGGTGATCCTGCCCCTGATGGGGTGTTTGGGAAACACGTGTTGACACTTTTTTATTGAAATCATGGTTTGGGAAACCCAAATGGCAAGGGGCAGGGCCAAAGACGCTAGATGTCTTGTAAAGTTAGCAGTGTCCCAGAGCCAGGTCCTGTTCAGCTGATGGCTAAAGTCTGAGGAATTTCATGAGCCAGTTGCTACTGGTAGTGTGAAATCAGCCATTGAGGGAATATCTGCAGCACAGAAATCAGCAAATACTGCAATTGAGGGCTTTTTGTGTACTCAGAGAGCCAGTCTAGCAGCACATAATTATCTGCAATGCACAGGACTGCCCTGCAGAAACTTCCGAATAGCCCACAGGACATAACTGTAGGCGAAAACTGGTTCGTAATGATCTGAGACTAGATCCTAACTCAGTTTACAAAAAATGCAAAGCACTTTTTTGCACAC
This sequence comes from Proteles cristata cristata, assembly GCA_017311185.1. Lineage (NCBI taxonomy): Eukaryota > Metazoa > Chordata > Mammalia > Carnivora > Hyaenidae > Proteles > Proteles cristata. Next base: position 1,280,038 of record JAESUZ010003188.1, read on the forward strand.
ATCTAGTGGCGTCTGAATTTTCCAGAATGTAACCATCATGTGGATTGTACTCTGTTGTATCCAGAACTTTCCCAAATATGTTCACTGTTCTGGAAAACCACATCCCAGTTGGTAACATGCACGTGTGATGTTTCTGTCACCATAAACAACCTTACGATCTGCATCTGTAGACGGTCTGCTCATGGTGATTCCATGCTAAAGAATATCCGTCTGCCTACTTCATTCAATCTTCTAGTTACAATACGCCCAACCACTGATATACTGAAACACACAGGGCTACATGGGTGGCCCAGTCGGTTAAGCGTCTTACTTGAGCTCAAGTCGTGATCTTGCAGTTTGTGAGCTCATGCCTGGCATGAGGCTCTCCGCTGTCAGTGCAGAGCCCGCTTTGGATACTCTGTCCCCCCTCTCTTTGCACCTCCCCCCCCTTGTGCTCTCTCTCTCAAAAATAAAATAAAACATTAAAAAACAAAAGAGGGGCACCTGGGTGGCTCAGTCAGTTAAGCATCTGGCTTCAGCTCCGGTCATGATCTTGTGGTTTGTCAGTTCCAGCCCCACTCGGGCTCTCTGCTGTCAGCACAGAGCCTGCTTCGGATCCTCTGTCCCCTCTCCGTCTGCCCCTCCCCAGCTTGTGCTTGCTCTCTCTCAAAATAAAAAAAGAAAGAAACTTTAAAAAAAAAAAAAGAAAGAAACACATAGTCTCTGTGAATCACTTTTCTTTTTCTTTAAGTAGGCTTCATGCCCAGCGTGGAGCCCAATGTAGGGCTTAAACTCACGACCCTGAGATCAAGACCTGACCTGAGATCAAACATCAGATGCTTAACTGACTGAGCCACCCAGGCGCCCCATGAATCACTTTTATTTCTCCTTGGCATTACACTTAGAGAATTATGCCACCGGAAAAATTTTTCATGTGTTGATTACATTACCTTTGAATTTCATTTCAGGACAGTTCTACAAAGACAGGGTTGAGACCTCTAGTTTGAAGAAAATGCACTGATCTTGGAGCCAGAAGACTGCATTTTAATCACAGCCTATGAAATACATCAAGTTCCTTCATTTTTCTGAGCCTCTGCTGCCGCATCTGTTAAGTGGGTACCAGCCCCTGTCCTGCTCACCTCACAGGGCCATGGCAGCCATCATACAACACACTATGGGGAAGAATTCCCAGCTGGCATCGAGTTCTCTTACGAGAGCGTGTTTTAGTCATCGCAGCTGCCATAGAAGGAAAACCACTGAGCATACCTGCTTCCTTCTTCCCTGTCACTAAAACATAGAATCTAGAACTAAAGAAACTTATATCAAAAGCAAAGGTTTGCTCCATTACATGTTCCTGATGTAAATAATTAAACTCCCTCCTAAGAAGCAATAAGTTGCATGTGCTTTTACGACACCAAACCCTCAGCACTCACTTCTTGGCACCTTACATGGAAGGTAGGCAGGTAAGTGCTTATTCACATGAATTAATTTGGGGCTTAACAACTTAAAAATGTTAAATCTTAAGAGTTAATCTTAGAGAAATCAAAGAAAAACTGAAAATTATTTTAATTCACTAAAGAGGTCCTTTCTGGAAAGCAAAGAACTATTCAATGAAGGGAAATCCTTTCTCTGAGGGTAAAGAAAAACATCTGAACTTAACAGTTTTAAATATATAGGCCATTTTTACATCAAGAATGGTAAGAGGGTCTTAATTTTTGACAAAAGAAATTAGAAGCAAGGGAGCATTCTGTTAGGAATAAGTACAATCTAGGAATCACTACACTGGCTACCAAAGGGCTTTAAAATGTCCCTTCTTGCCAAGTCTCAAAAACAGAAGCTGCGATACGAGAGGCTCCGCCTAATGACAACAGATGTGATCTCTCTGTACCTCCCTCCCCACCCTGCCTGCCTGTACACATCTCTTTATCTCTAAGAATGTAAGAGAGACTAAGAAATGAGACGTAAATTATTTTCTCTTTTGGTCATCTTCAGTAGGATTAGTAATGAGAACAAAGTCTTTAGGGTACTATCTTTAGAAACCAGAGTATTTTCAAAACCCTAAACTTGGCAAAAAAAAAAATGTGCATTCCATCTCCTTAGTGACAAAATAATCTTAAATAGATCTATCTTCTAATTTGCTAGCATCTGGAAAGAATGAAAAGCCATCTCTTTTACTGATCAATAAAAACTGCCAAGGTAGCATGAGCACAAGACTCAAAGTGCTATACGGTATAATCTGGAAGCGAGTAAAAGGACATTATCCTCAATTACATAGCCATGTTATCTAATTTGGGTATAGATTTTCTACTTGTGAAATAAACAACTTTTCCACAGCTACTGGAGCCCAGCACACAATAGCTGTCTAGAACCCTTTACCCTGCCAGGAGCCTGAGCCAAAGCAGATAAAATAAAGGAAGACATTTATGGCACTTTATCCCCTGTCCCAACAGAGCAGCCTGCTGCCACCCAGACACTCACGTGCCTCCATTGTCCACTCTAATAGCTTCATAAGACAAACCCTCAGGAGGAAAACAGCCACCTAAGAATGGTTCCAAGAAAAATCTGACTTCATAAAGGCTGTTTGCAACTCCCACCGGGCAGAGCAGAGCAGGCACTACAATTAAAATGTGCATTCAAGCAATGCCACTTGGAGATTTTCTACCGCCTCTAAGAATAAGTTCCTTCATTGAAATGCCAATGAGGCATGAAACCAAGCAGGGAGCTGTGGACCAGGACCAGGTCAGGTCACGTGGGAGGGGGCTCACGGAACTAGGCGCTGGGATGGCTATGCTCGTTTTAACACTGAGCGTGGGGCACATGGAAACCTTGTTGGTGCCACCCCCACGGCATCTTTTGGAGACTCAGGATGCAGCCTACGGACAGAAATGGGTGGAAAATCCAAAGCGAATCTAAAAAGGAATGAGGCAGCTGAGGACACATGGAAGGAGTGACTCAGAAGGTCGGAGGGAAAAACTGTGACAGGATACACTTAGAATGGAAATGCTAAGGCAAGCAGCTGCCTTACTCTCAACAGATACAACTTGACATGCAGACCCTAATTAGAACAGATATTTTTGTGCCGCTATAAAATATCTTTTATTTTTTTAAATTATTTTACAGTAATACTCTTTTGGGGGGTAGAGGGAGTATAGTTCTACGAATTTTAACACATACATAGATCTGTGTAACTACCACCAAAAACCAAGATATGGAACAGCTCCATCGCCCCCTAAAACCTCCCTGTGCTCTCTCTCTGTGCTCACACCTTTCCCTACCCCTCACCCCTGTTAACCACTCATCTGTTTTCCATCACTGTATCTTTGTCTTCCAGAGTGTGACAAAAATGGGATCACGGAGTACGTAACCTTTGAGACTGGCTTTTTTCACTCTACATGTGGCCTTTGAGACTCACCCAAGGGGAAAGCATCAATAGTTCATCCATTTTTATTGCTGAATAACAATACATTGTATGAATGGATCACAGTTTATCCACTCACCTGTTGAGAACCATTTAGGTTGTTTCCAGTTTTTGATAATTATGAATAGAACCACAATAGATGTTCCTGTACAGGCTTTAAACTGAACAGAGCTTTCGTTTCTCGAGAATAAACACCCAAGAGCAGGATTACTAGGACTTTGATAAGTGTATATTTAGTTTCATACAAAAATACCAAGATGTTTTCCAGATTGGCTGCATTATCTCGCACTCTTGCTAGCCATCTAAGCAATACAAAAGACTTCAGTCACTCCACATCCTTACCTGCACTTGGTCTGGTCAGAATTTTTAACTTCTGTCATTCTAATAGGTGTGGAGAGATACTACTATATACGGTTTTAACCTGAATTTCCCAACGATGGCGAGTATCTTGTCATTGCTTATTTCCCATCTTGCATCCTTTTTAGTGAAGTATTCATTCAATCTTCTGCCTATTTTTAAATTATGCCTGTTTTCTTTTTGCCAACTTATGAGAGTTCTTTATGTATTCTGGATATTATACATTCTTTCTTGGATACCTAACGTGCAAATAACTTTCTCCGAGTCTGTAGCTTATTGTTGTTGTTGTTGTTAATTCTGTTAACGGTCTCTTTTGCAGAAAAACGTTTTTAATTTTGATTAAGTCCTATGTATCAATCTCTTCTTTCATGGGTCTTACTTTCGGTGTCCTCCTAAGAACATTTTGCTTACCCTCAAATGCAGAATATTTCCTAAATTTTCTCCTGAAATTTTTATAGTTTTGTGTTTTCTACTTAGATCTACAATCTATTTTGGGTGAATATTCAACATGAAGTATGACATTTAGGTCAAAGTTCTTTTTCTTGTTTTGCATACGGATAAACAACAGTCCCGTCTCTACATGTTGAAAAGGTTACTCTTTTGCCACTGAATTTCTTCAGCACTTTCATCAAAGATCAAATGGCCATATGTATGTTGGTCTATTTCTGAACTCATTATTCTGTTCCATCAATTTATGTGTCTATCCCTTCACCAATATCACACTGTTTTCATTACTATAGCTTTATTTTCACCTTAAATTTAAGCAATGTGATTGTTCCCACTTTATTCTTTTTGAAAACTGTGTTAGCTCTTCTGGCCCCTTTGCCCTTCCATATAACTTAAAATCAGCTACAATATTTATACTGGTACATTCCTTTTCGGCAAAGGTGATAAGAAAAGTCCTAGGGTGGGATGGAGGTTGTTGGTAAATATAGAAGGCACGGTCCAGAAATGAAAGGGATCGCAGTCAAAAGGAGACAAGGGTCAAAAATTAAGAAGACAAACAACTAATCAGTGCTGAGCTCAGTCTTTGTTGCCAGAGTTCTGGGAGGTACTGAGCAGGCAGCTTCTGTAGGACTGTGCTGAGTCCCATAGTAAAACAGGAGTTACAAGCAGCAAAGGTGGATCCCCTCTTAGAACCACATGTGACAAGCTCTCCAGAAAGGCAATAACACCCCAGATTCAGCAGCACTCAGCTCTGGGCACGAGCGGGATGCAATCAGAAATCGCTTCCAAATGAGAGGGTGATCGTTTAATTCCCTTTGTTTAGGAGAGTTGGGACAAAATAATCTGACTTCCAGACTTACCACTTACAAGACATAAACACAGAGGGCCAATTTTTAAACACTTACAGGGGCACCTGGGTGGCTTAGTCGGTTAAGCTTCTGACTTCAGCTCAAGTCATGATCTCATGGTTTGTGAGTTCGAGCCCCACAGTGGGCTCTGTGCTGACAGCTCAGAGCCTGGAGCCTGCTTCATACTGTCTCCCTCTCTCTCTCTGTCCATCCCTTGCTCATGATCTGTCTCTCTCTCAAAGATAAATAACCATTAAAAAATATTTTTTAAAAAAAATTACATAAAAAGTAAAATATTTCAATACTAAAGAGGGTTCAACTCAACACTGGTAACCCAGGATATACCGTAAGTCTTCTTCCTTAATGCATCAAAAGGACTGTGCTTCTTGACCATTGTGGAGTGGGAATTCTGGATAGAGGGGCTCTTTGTGAGTATGCACGCTTCTCAACTCAGGCCCAGATTTCTTAAGTGCCTTAAGTGAGTGGAACACCAATTCTGTGGGAGGCAGTGATGCCCAGATCTCCAAGGTTAAACAGGTTTGCTCACCTGATTGTGAATCCAGAGAGCAGGGGGGTGGTTCGCATATTTCACTGCCAATTCTATAATTCTCTCTTGTTCTAGCAGTCTGGGGCTGGAGCATATTGAGAACCCACCAACAACAGAGACTCCTGGGATAAAGAAATCAACCCTTAAAAAAAAAAAGAAGCAAATAAGCTCTTTCTGTTGAAGCAATTTTAAAAGTGGGTAATAAGGTAAGTAAAACTGATAAACCTTTAGCTAATTTAGAAGAGAAAAGATAAAATGAGTAAAATCAAGAATGGAAGAAGGGATATCATCAACCTTAAAAAAATAAAAAGGCCTATAAAGGAATTTTATGAACAACTGGATGACAAAAATTTAGATAGCTTAAGTGAAATGGATAGAAAGAAACTACCAAATTGGACTCAAGAAGAAACAGGAAATCTGAAGAGATCCTTAACAAGCAAATAAATTGAGTTAGTAATTTCAAAACTTCCTAGAAAGAAAAGGATAGGTCCAGATAACACCATGGGTAAATTCTACCAAACATTTAAAGAACACTAATCTTTCACAAACTCTTCCAAAGAACAGAAAAGAACACTTCTGAGCTCATTCTATAAGGCCAATATTACTCTGCTACCCAAACCAGACAAAGATCTAACAAAAAAGAAACTCCAGATCAATACCTTTTGTGAATATCAATCCAAAAATCCCAGTAATACTGAGTTGGTTTAACATCTGAAAAACCCAGGTACCATCTTAACAGATGTAGAAAAGACATCTGACAATATTCAAGAGTCTCACATAATAAAAATATTCAACAAATTGGGAATAAATGGAAACTTCCTCAATCTAATAAAGGACATCTACAAAATAGCCAACATTTCATGTTGAAAAGCTGAAAGTTTCTCCCCTAAAAACAGAAACAAGACAAGGATGTCTGCTCCTACCACTTCTTTTCAACATTGTACTAGGGGTTCTAGCCAAGGCAATTAAGCAAGAAAATGAAAGAAAAGGTTTCGAGATTGGAGAGGAAGAAGCTGCAGGTCACGTGACATTGTATATAGAAAATCCTAAGGAAACTACTATAAAGATACTATAATAAGCAAATTCAAATAATGTTGCAGGATACAAGACTAACAAAAATCAACTGTAGGAGTACCTGGGTGGCTCAGTCTGTTAAACATCTGACTCTTGATTTCGGCTCAGGTCATAACCTCATAGTTCATGAGATGGAGTCCTGCATCAGGCTCTGTGCTGACAACCCAGGGCCTGCTTGGGATTCTCTCTCTCCCTTCTCTCCCTCTCTCTCTCTGCCCCTACCCGGTGCATGCTCTCTCTCTCAAAATAAATAAGCATTTTTAAAAAATCAATTGCACTCCTATACACTAGAAATTTAAAATCTAAATGTGAAATTAAGAAAAATAATTCTGGGGCACCTGGGTGGCTCAGTTGGTTAAGTGTCTGACTTTGGCTCAGGTCATGATCTCATGGTTCATGAGTTCAAGCCCCACACTGGGCTCTGTGCTGACAGCTCAGAGCCTAGAGCCTGCTTCAGACTCTTTGCCTCCCTCTCTCTCTGCCCCTTCCATGCTCATGCAGGATATTTCCCAACTTGCTCACTCTCTCTCTCTGTTTCTCTCTCTTTAAAATAAACATTACAATTTTTTTTCTAAAGAAAAATAATTCTATTTATAATAGCATAAAAAGAATAAAACAACTGGGAATAAAACTAACAAAAGAACTATTAGCATTGCACACTGGAAAAACTATAAAACACTGGGAAAAATCAAAGAATATCTAAATATAAAAAGACCTCTAACGTTATTGGATTGGAAGACTCAATAATGTTAAGATGGCAATACTTTCCAAATTGATATACATATTCAGTGCAATACCTATCAAAACCCCAACGGGTTTCTTTGCAAAAACTGGCAAGTTGATCATAAAATTAACATGGAAATTCAAGGAACCCAGAATCATCAAAACAATCTGGAAAAAGGAGAACAAATGTGGCGAACTCATACCTTCTGATTTCAAAACTTACTATAAAGCTACAGAAATGAAGGTACTGTAGTACCAGCATAAGGACAGGTACATAGCTCAATGGTAAAGAACTGAAAGTCTAGAAGTGAACTCTTAAACATATGGTCAACTGACTTTTGACAAGAGACCAATACAGTTCAATGGCAAAAGAACAGTCTTTTCAAAGAATGGTGCTGCAACACCTGGATATCCACATGTAAAAAGAATGAAGTTGGACCCCTACCTCACACCATAAACAAAAATTAACTCAAAATGGGTCACAGGATTAAAGGTAAGAGCTAAAATTATAAACCTTTAGAAGACATCCACAAGAATAACTGTTCATGGCAATGATTACTAAGATATGATACCAAACATTTTAAAGAAAAAATGATGAAACTAGACTGCAACAAAATTACTTTGTACTATAAATGATACTATCAAGACAGTTAAAAAACAACACACAGAATGGGAGAAAATATTTTCCAATCATATGTCTGATAAGGGACTTGTATACAGAACATATAAAGAACTTTTAAAAAATGGGCAAAGGATTAGTATAAACATTTATCCAAAGAAAATACATAAATGGCAAATAAGCACATAAAACAACTTCATTAGTTATTAGGAAAATGCAAATCAAAATCACAAGAGTTATTTACCACTTTGCACTCACTAGGACTGATGGCAAATCAGAAAGACAACAGTATAAGTGAGGATCCTGAGAAACTGAGACCCTTACACACTGCTGGTGGGGACATAAAATGGTGCAGCCACTTCGGAAAACAGTTTGGAAGTGCCTCAAAATGTCAGAGTTACCATATGAAAAACAACTCCACCCTTAAACAAATACCCACGAGAAATGAAAATATATGCCCACTCAAAAAACAGGTACATGAATATTCGTAGCAGCATCATTGGTAACAGCCTAAAAGGGAGACTGATGAATGTATAAACAAAATGAGGTGTATCCACAGGAGAATGAGGCACTGATACATGTCACAACATAAATGGACATTAAAACTGTGTTAAGAGAAAGAAGCCAGTCACAAAAAGACCACCTATTATATAATTCCACTGATATGAAATGCCCAGAACTGGCAAGTCCATAAAGACAGAAAGGAGAACAGTTAAGCGGGTGAGGATAGAGAGTGAGTGATAATCAGTATAGGGTTTCTTTTGGGGATGATGAGAATCACAGTTTTGTGAATATAGTACAAACCACTGAACTGTACACTTTAAAGAGTACCTTTTTTAAGTTTATTCATTTATTTTGAGAGAGAAAGAGAGAGAGAGTGCGCATGCAAGCAGGGGAAGGGCAGAGAGAGAGGGAGAGAATCTCAAGCAGGCTCCACACTGTCGGCACCAACCAAATGCAGGGTTCGATCTCACAAACCATGAGATCGTGACCTGAGCCAAAATCAATAGTCAGACACTTAACCAACTGAACCACCCCAGGCACCTCTGAATTGTATACTTCAAATGGGTGAATTTTATGATATGTAGAGTATATACCAATAAGGCAGTTTTTTGAAAGTATAAAAATTTAAAAAAAAAAAGAGCAATAAAAATTCTTTCGCTGGCACTTGACAAATTAAAATGCTGATGTGACCTTCTAAGTTCCAAAAGTCTTATATTTCCTTTTCTTCTAATCATATGCCTATAGTCTAGAACTCTTGCAAGTTTTAAGCCTTAGATACTTCTATGCCAGAAAACTTTTTGTTTTGGTGGGGCTTCTAGGAAATTCAACAAAGCTAGTTATATGCCAAGGAAAGAAAAATTCCTTAGAACTTGGAACCACAAAAAAAATTCCCATCCCAATGTCTAGAAAACATCCAATCTAGAAGTTTCTCGGCCATCAAAGAGTAAAAGTATCATTAGTCCCCCCGTTATTTTCCTACCAGTAGGCTCACATGAAGAATCCACTACATTCTCTATTGATATGATCTATGACCTTAAAAGATGTTCTCTTCTGATCTCTGGACTTAAATATCTGGACATTTTTATAATCTTTAAAAACCAGTTCTAGGGGCGCCTGGGTGGCTTAGTCGGTTAAGCGTTCGACTTTCGCTTAGGTCATGATCTCGCGGTTCATGGGTTCGAGCCCCGCGTCGGGCTCTGTGCTGACTGCCAGCTCAGAGCCTGGAGTCTGTTTCAGTCTGTGACTCCCTCTCTCTCTGACCCTCCCCTGCTCACGTCTGTCTCTCTCTCTCCTAGAAATAAATAAAAACATTAAAAAAAAAAAAAAAAACAGTTCTGGATTGGAAGTGCCCCGGAAAAGGTCCCTCACCTACTTTTGTCTATATTCACTTGATTCTTCCCCATCAATACTTTCATTTCTTCTTCATTCAGACAAGATAGAAATCTAAAGATCGTAGTTAATATTTATTAAGACAGTTGCTACAGGCTTTCAGAGAAGAGGTTTAACAGCATCTCCACAGCTTCCACATTTAAAACAGGAAGTAAATCAAGGAGCTACGTTTGCTGCTTCATCTCCTGATCTACAGCACCCTCTGCTGCTCGATGTTAATAAAGACCATTCTCTCAGTTGAATGATGGAATCCTCTTTGGAAACCAATCTTTTTCGAAAGGGACTCCTTCATTAAATGCTATAGAATTCAAATGACATAAAAACCTTATCTGAATGAATTTTAAGAAAATATGCACAATACATATTTCATAAAACATCTTCCCAAGAAAGAATTAAGTTTTAAACACACACAAACACACACACACACACACACACACGTACCCTTAAAAAAATGCCCTTTGCAGGGCACCTGGGTGCCCCAGTCAGTTAAGCATCCAGACTCTTGATTTTGGCTCAGGTCAGGATCTTTTGGTTCGCGAGTTTGAGCACCACATCAGGCTCTGTGGTGACAGGGTGGTGCCTGCTTGGGATTCTCTCTTCCTCTCTCTGCACCCCTTCTCATCTCACCAACACAGACTCTCTCTCAAAAATAAACTTTAAACTTCAAAATAAAATGGCTTTCCAAGATTAGCATTCTTGAAGCCAAGAGTTGAGGCACCTACTGGACTCCCATTATGAGTGAGTATAGGAGGAACTGGGAGGAAGAGCCTAATTCTTTACATAGTGAAGCCACATACCCATACCCACAGCAGTCAGCCCTGTCCTGCCCACAGATGCAGTCCCAGTGCCCCGCACACACCTGCCATGCAAACCATGACCAAGTGTCAGTGCTTCACCATGAGATCCTAAAACTCTCTAGTCCCCAGCGTGAGAACCTGGAGCCCCTCCTCATCCCCATGCAAACACTACAGGCAGCACCTGCTTACCGTGTACAGGCACTGTGGTCGGTGTGGGTGCAAAGATGCAAGTGTGTCTTGATTCCTGCCCTCAATAAACTCACCCTTAATGGGAGGAAAATCAACAGATAAATGTAATTACTTTATATTTATGTATTAAGCTATGAGAAAATCTGCTTGGGAGAGAGAAAATGCTCATCATTGAAGACCTATCTGGAAGTACCGGCACTTAACAGAGATTTCTTCTTAGCTCCAACACATGTGATCCTGTTTTTATCAGGAAAATACTAATAAAGTCACTATTTTATTTTTTAAAAATATGTTTGGTGGGGGGGGATGGAAGAAGCAGCAGTCAATTCTACCAGGGGTGGAGGATTTCACAAATACTTCACAGGAGGCTTAAAAAACACACAGCACTCACCAAGCAAGCATGGACGAAGACACAGTCTGAACAATGACATCAAGGAATGCAACACTTTCTATGTGGTCATGTACGAGTCAGGGCTGCCAAACACCACCATTTAGGCTATCTACAGTCTACAAGGCAGCAGCCCTGCTAGAGGGGAGGGGTGGAGTCTTATTTCTCTAATTTCACTCCTCTCATCTGTTTCTTTTCGGTGTCATTCACTTAATGGAGCCCAATCACTTTCAAGCATGAAAACTTTTGTTATCCTATATGAAGTCACAGATACCTTTCTCTTTCCAAAAATGTTTGCCTTGCTTTCCCCTGATCCTTGCAAGCCAAGTGTGGAATCAGTACTGACTGTGGCAGGAGGGGCATCATCATAGTGAAGATGCACCTCACCCACTCCTGCGTGGCCTACTACTCTTCCAAACAACAGCAGGGAAACCAGCCAGGGAACAAAGAATTGGAATCTGTCCCCTGGGCCTCACCAACACGGATGAACTAACTGAGTGAAACACTGGCTGTAACAAAAAGCAAAAACAAACTAATAAAGTTAAACATTAGGCACTGTGTTAAACACCTGAGATATCCCAAGACATAGGAATGTTACTATTCCCCCTTTACAGACATGGAACTGAAGACCAGAGAAAGAAGGAAACTACCCACATCACAGAACTAGAAAAGCCAGCATGTGAATAATGCAGTATCCAGAGCACTAGGCATGTGACGCTGTGATACAGCCTCCCTCAGAGGATGGACCCAGCCCACAGCAGTAAGTGCCACAAGGAACACTGAATCTACCAACTTCAGACACTCACACATGACATGGAGACTGTTGGTGGCACACTCCAGCCCCAAGAGAGAATCCTCATCTTTCTACCATCAGGAAAGAGGACTTTTGTGAAGGTCAAGAGTGGGACTCACCTAGCTACTAGGCGGTGGATCTACTAGTGGCAGAAGCCTAAAAGGTTCAGTCCTGCTGCTGTGAGCAGTGGTTTTGAGGGAGTGTCCTCTTTTGACCTTTCTCTTTAGATTGGATTGCTTGAGTTCTTGGAACTAGTTTTCCAGTAAAGAAATTGGTCCCTTCTGAAAGGTCCAACAAGAACACAGTGCAGCACAGGAAGAGCCCCAGAGGCTGATTTCTGGTCTATATTATAAAGTGTCTACGTGGAGACCTGTGCCCAAAGCCCCAGAGCATTCATTTATTGATTTAAAGGCAGGTCTAGAGCCTCCCTCTCTGTTTGGCAGCTATCAGAGGAGGCCAGTGGTCAAGAATTCAGGGATGTGGGATGGATCATGACCCAATCTCTGACCCCAAAGATAAGCCCAGGGGCAATCCTCTACTTTATCTCTAGCAGTACTCTGCTCTGATAACCCTACCTACACAAACTGAATGGCAGCCACACCCATACTCCCTCTCTCCTTGATCCTCCCCCTCTCCCCCAAAATGCCACATGGAGGCTACTACAAACCAATGATCTAAGCGAGCACAGAGCACGGGCCATCCCAGCAATAGCACCGAAGACACAGACATCACCAACCTAAGCAAATGGCCATTCTGTAATCAAGAAGTCAAATAGCCAAAGAAACTTATAACCTCCAGAGCCATAAAAGAAGTCAGGCATAAGGGAGCAAACTTTTATTTTATTTTTTTAAATGTTTATTTATTTTTGAGAGAGAGACTGCAAGCAGAGGAGGGGCAGAGAGAGAGGGAGACACAGAATCCAAAGCAGGCTCCAGGGTCCGAGCTATCAGCCCAGAGCCTGATGTAGGGCTCAAACTCACGAATTGTAAGATCATGACCTAAGCCCACGTCGGATGCTCAACCAACTGAACCGCCCAGGTGCCCCAAGGGAGCACTCTTTTAAAACGAGATTCGGATGCTGGGAATGAGTGCTGATGGGCACCTGGCAGGGAAAGGTCAATCCTAAATAGTCAGAGATGACCATCCCTACATCTGTCTTCTGGAGCAGGAGTCTGTCAGGCACATTCTAAAACCAGTCCTGACAACATTGAGATTGCCAAATTCATTCATTGGTACGGGACATATAACACCCAACTTGAAAGATTTTACCTCGAGGATCACCAGGGAATCCTATTTCTACACACATCACTAGGGAATGATGGTCTTTTTCTTATCAGGTAACTACAGCTGCAAGTGCTAATACACCTGCAGGTACACCAAGGCCATAGCATTACAAACCAATGCACAGGCTTCTCTACTCGGGAGTGTCAGAATTCAGTGTTGACAACACAGAGACAATGCTGCTCACAGGACCCACACACTTCCCCAGAAGGGAATATGGAAAGACAGATCATTACAATTAAAGTCTCCACTTTTCAATGTAATAACCGTTTCACTACTTTTGAAGGGTAAAAATGTTGCCGGCCCCCCTAAATCTGCCCAAATGCATTTAATATGCATCACCGAACATGTGCTAAGATTGCAGTAAATTGCCTCACAAACGCAAATTATGGCAATCAGCATCTTGTTTTCTAGTTCTAAATTCAAAGGCAAACTATGAACACAAGACTGCTAACTCTTGCTATTAGCGCACTTGCTATTATCACACATCCTCCTTCTAACAAAACCACATTTCCAGATGGACTGCCAAAATTAGTCAAGTGACTCCTAAGAAAGGCTACCAAGATTGACATGCCAGAAACTCACTTAGAAATGAATGCTTTATCTAAATAAAGGAAACATACACCCAAACACACCTTTCCTAAGGAAATGCAAGTTGCTTTATTTCCAATTCAACTTGAATTGCAACTCAGGGAGGCCATTTGCAAGAACAGTGGGACAGCGGGGCTGTCCACCCTGTCAGTGTTCTGACTTGTCCTAGTGTCAAATCAGGCAAGATCAGGAGTGTGGTGCAGGCTGGAGCGGACTGGGGGATCCTGATAATAAATTCAGCAAAATACTTAAACTCATCTCAGACAAGTGATACAGGAATCCGGTAGAGAAGGTGGCCAGCTCTGTGACATAACTGGATATTCTTCTTTTCAGACTGTGGTGTTACTCTTTATTTGACATAAAGGCTAATTTTTAAAAAATGTATCAGTCCCTGGCAACAAATAACTTAAGCAAATTAGATTATTCCAAGACATTCTATTACAGCAGCCATTCCTGAAGAGCATAATCATCAGAGGTGTCAGGTCCCTGGCTAAGAACTAACTGCTCTGTTTCAATCTACGAAAATCAAGGCAGCAATTTTCATACAGGACTGAGAAGGTCAGGCACTCAAAGGCAAGGGGAGCTCTGAGGCAAACAAGGGAATCAGATTCTCTCTCCATGACAAAAGAAGGCTTCCCCCAAATGGGGATGGTCTAGACTTCCTACTCCTCAGTAGAAACAGCCAGCCACAGTAGTCCTTTCCAGAAGAGAAAATAAGCCTTCTTATTGGATGGCACCTCCTTGAACACAAAACACCAAGGAAAGCGAGAAGCCACTTACCATTGACCGGCTTTAAAAGAAAAATCTTTATCATCAACAAGCAGTTGGAGCCTCTTCACGGATGGCGACTCAGCAGCAGCCCCACACACCTTAGCAGTCGACATGACCTAGACCAAAAGATAAACCATGGCTGAGGTTGGTATGTACACGTGTAAAGAACAAACTGTGGATTTCTGGTAACTAAGGTTTTTTGAAATCTACAAAGATGTGGCTTTTGTAAACTAAAACAAGAAAAAGCACACTTTGCTTTAAAATGCTGCCTACCACCAGGTGCCCAATTTTAATTATCTTATTTTTGAGAGGCTTGTTATCATACTAATCGAATTTTCTTCTGCATATAAAAATCATCCCTGTTTTTCTTCAAAGTTTATTTACTTATTTTGAGAGAGGACACAAGTGGGGGAGGAGCAGAGACAGAGAGAGGGAGAGAGTCCCAAGCGGGCTCCACACTCCAAGCTGAGCCTGACACGGGACTCAATCTCATGATCTCATGACCCTGAGATCATGACCACAATCAAGAGTCAGATGCTTGACCAACTAAGCCACCCAGGGGCCCCACAAAAATCATCATTTTTTTTAAAATGTTTACTTTTGAGAGAGGGTGAGGAAGAGGCAAAGAGAGAGGCAGACAGAGGATCCAAAGCAGGCTCCACATTAACAACACAGAGCCCAATGCAGGGCTTGAACTCGCAAACCGTGAGATCATAACTTGGGCTGAAGTCAGATGCTTAACCGACTGAGCCCACCCAGATGCCCCAAAAGCATCTCTTAAGGGGACCATTTAACAAGTGTTTATTTGTTGAGTGTCTAGTATATTCCATGCACCAGGCTGGGTAATCTGGAAACAGCCCGGGGAACTGGACGTCTGGGAACCCTCTGTCTGGTGTCTAAATTCTTGGTCAACACAACATATACAAAGTGAAACCCACTGTTAGCTACGAGTCTATGTTTGTCTGAGCCTGCTAGAAGTCTATGACAAGCTAATTTCAGAAATTACAAGTAAGCATTTAGCAACTTATTTTTAGCAATTTCACAGAGTCTGTTGAATCTAATAATAGACAACAAATTGGGTTTGTATTCCTTATGATTTGTAATTTATTTTTTCTAATTCCCTGTTGATACTTGACAAAATATAAACAGTCCACAGCCTTAGAACAATATCAAAAATAGCTCTTCACCACAGATAGTTTGAGAAGCACTATCCTAAACAACATATCTGATTTCTAGAAAATTCTAAGGTCTGAGCCAGGCACTCCTCAGTGTCATCCACTCCTCAGCAGCCCTTGAGTTCAAAATGCCTTTGCTTCCTTCATTCTTTGTTTCTTCCACCTTTGAGTCTTTCTTCCTCCTGAAATTTGGGACATCTTCACAACATGACATCTTCAGAACATCTTGTCACAAAAAAGACAACATGACTCTCCTCAACCTCCTACTGCCATTCAACTCCACACCACACTCTCCTACCACACAGGACTATCAGTCTCCTGAGGTCAGGTATAGGGTAGCATCTGTAAGTGTATACTTGATACTCCCTAGATCACGCACAGGGCCCAACACACAGTAAGACTCAGCAAAGATTTGCAGAACACCCTAACTTAAAGTTACTTAAGACTGGCTTCCTGAACAAAAATTAGTAGTTCAGGGGCCTTTTGTCGTTTAAAGAGAAAAGGGAGGAAGGGGGCAGATGTAACCACTATAGAAAATCTAGATTCATGTTTAAAACTGTGAGGGAAGGAAAGGCAGGGATTTCTTCAGCAGAACAAGGACTCTTCCTTTATTTGCCAGACACTCTATTTTAAATATCTTATTACAAAAACAAATATTAGGAATCATCAGTATTCCTAATTACAGTATTACTATCATTTTTTTTAGATTTACAAAAGAATGTTGGTTTTATAAACATTCATTATTTTCTTTTAATTTAATAATCTGTAAAAACATAGCCAAGAGCTAGATCATTTCAGTTTAACTGGCATTTGTCAGTTTCACTGATAAAACTAGACACATGTAAGCTTTAAACACACACTGAAGAGTCACCTACTGGCAGGGAAATGGACATTCATGGTCATGGGCAGAAGGAGGGGGATGTACACAGAATCTCAGCTCGTAGGTGAGTATGTCTCACAGTCAAATGCTAGACTATATAAAATGAAATCAGCACTCGTTTGCTAATGTTCAAATATGAAACTCAATGAAGAAAGGAAAGAAGTTATACTTTCTACTGAAAAGTCCTATTTCATTTAGATAGTCTCTATGACCAAAAAGATTCCCAAATTGCTTTATGCTGATTACAATTAATACAAACTGTTTGTATCTGTATATAACAGTTGCTATTAGTCCTAAAAATCTGGGCAAAACTGCTGTATCTGGTCATACAAAATACATTACACAATTCATGATTTTTAAAGACACGCCTTCCTATTAACACTTTATTTTAGGGGCGCCTGAGTGGCTCAGTCGGTTAAGCGTCCGACTTCGGCTCAGGTCATGATCTCACAGTTCATGGGTTCGAGCCCCGCGTCGGGCTCTGTGCTGACAGCTAGCTCAGAGCCTGGAGCCTGCTTCACTTTCTGTGTCTCCCTCTCTCTCTGACCCTCCCCTGCTCACACTGTGTCTCTCTCTCTCTCTCTCTCAGAAATAAATAAAACATTAAAAAAAAACAAAAACAAAAACAAAACACTTTATTTTATTCAACTAATGCAAATCCGCATACTTTACAAAGATATCTAGTAATGTAGATTAAAAACATTAGCAAAATCTTTTGAAGGCCACATCTTTATTTTACTCCGAAGCTACTTTCATATAATTAAGGACTGTAATCACAGCCCTTGTTATATGCCGCTCTTTCTTTACTTTTATGAATAAGCAAAACATGATGGAAAAACTATGTTTTAACATTTGTACTTGTTCTCTTGCTTAATGGATCAAAAGGTTTCACAACTAATGGCTCAACTGGCCATGTCCTAAGTTAAAACACATGGCAGGAAATGAAGTTTTCCATAAAATAATATTTAGACTCTTCTACTGTTCAATAAAATAACAATACATTTGCCAACTTTTACTAGCACACATTTTTAATGGTTTCACGGAGTCAGCATCTAAAAGGAAATTCCATCATACTGATTTTAAAAACTGGTTTTATGTAGGATATTTTGATGTTATTGCTGCTGCAAAAGTCTCTGTGCAGGAAATAGGTCTTTCTGTGGGAAACCTGACTGGCTTCCTCTGTTTACTCCCATTCATTCATTTGCTGGCTTGAAAATTTAGACAAAGCCAGGATTAGAGATAACTTTAAATAAAAATAGTTAGGGCACAAAGAATTTCAGACTCAAAGGAAAATTTAATCATTATTCAAAATAGATCATTTTGGGGTGCCTGGGGGGCTCAGTTGGTTAAGCATCCGACTCTTGATTTCAACTCAGGTCATGATCTCCTGGGCTCATGAGACGGAGCCCTATGTCAGGCTCAGCGCTGACAGCACGCAGACTGCTTGAGATTCTCCCTCTCTCTCTCTCTCTCTCTCTCAAAATAAATAAACATGAAAAAAATAGTGCATCACTTTACACATAAGGAGATTGAGGCCTAGAAAATTACTTAAATAGGGGCACCTGGGTGGCTCAGTCGGTTAAGCGTCCAACTTCAGCTCAGGTCATGATTTCATGGTTCGTGGGTCCCAGCCCCGTGTCCGGCTCTGTGCTGACAGCCAGGTCAGAGCCTGGAGCCTGTGTCAGATTCTGTATCTCCCTCTCTCTGACCCTCCCCTGCTCTCACTCACTCTCTCTTCCTCTCTCTCTCAGAAATAAATAAAACATTTAAAAGAAAAGAAAGTTACTTAAATAGTGGCGGAAAACCAATCTGAATCTAGATCAGAGAAGGAATCTAGAAGAAACTGGTTTTACTAAAGTGATTTACTGAAAAGCAAAGAGCACAAATTTCTGTCAAGTGACAACTTCTGTCAACGTCCTGACATGACAAATGGACTCTCCTTGCTCCAACCAAAGGCTACCCTGTCCATTTGGGCTTTTTCCTCTCTGCCTTCTCAAGCATACATCACCCCTTTGACCCTCCCTATGAGACACATGCGAGCACTAGAATCTTCTGCCTCACATCAGCTGCAAACACCTGTGTGTACCTTTCCATGTGCCAGGCACTTCACATAACACTCATTCATTCATCCTTCACAACGACCCTAGTAGGCAGGTATTATTATCATCATTCCCATTATATATAAATGAGAAAACTGAGGTCCCAGGGCTAGTAAGTGGCAAAACAGAGATTCAAACCCAGACACCTGGCCACTGTGCTTTGCTGCTTCTCAAAATACAAACAAAACAAGCCTCTCCCTTAATTCAACTGTCTCATCATTTATCTGCTCCATTTACATAAAACATTTTCAAAAATTTTATTTGTCCCTGGTTCCAATTTCTTATCTCCCATTCTCTCTCCAGCACAGTCTAGTCAGGCTTTCACTCTCAGCCATGTACTACCAGTCATTCTGGTCACCTAGCATCCATTGCTAAATTCGGTGATGTCTCTGCAGAGTTCAGCACAATTGGCCACTCCCTCCTTGAAACACTTTCTCCTGGCTTCACCAACACCCCGCTGATTTCCCTCTGGCCTCCCTGGTCCCTTCCTCTTCTGCCTTCACCTCTAAATGTTGACACATCCCAGGGCTGAGTCCCAGGCCCTCTTCCCCTACTCTCTAGATGGCTTAAGACCTTTTATTTCCAGCAGTGAACTCCAAATTCACATACCCAACTACTGAGTTCAATTTCCATTTCAAATAACACATGGAACACAAAACTCTTTTATCTCAAGTTTCTTCCTTTTTATTATTATGGAAAATTCAAACATATACAAAACTAATAGAAATAGTACAATGGATCTCCATTGCACCCATGACCCAGATTCAACAGTTGATAGGTGATAAAGCTCAAGGCTAATCTTGTTTTATCTGTAACTCTACCTACCTTCCACCCTCCCACCTCAGATTATTCCAAAATCAAGCACTTTATTTCCCCTCCTGCAACTTGTTCTTCTCCATCATTATCTACTTGGATTATTCAAATCCCAAAGCTAGAAATCTCTTGGTTTCTTTTCCTCTTACTAACTGCAGCCACTACTGCCTTCCACCCCAAATCTGTGAACGCCATCAGCCCTACCTACCCGTCTTAGATTCAGCCCCTGTTCTCCAGCCCACTACTACCACCCTACTCAAAGCTACCACCACCTCTCCTGGGAATGTGTCAATAGCTTCTAATTGGTGTCAAAGCACAACAAAAGCCCAGTGTCCTAGGAAGCAAATAGATGACCCATTTAAAATGTAAAGCTAAAACCTTCCATCCCCCAGGCATCTGAGTGGCTCAGTCAGTTGAGCATCTGACTCTTCATTTTCTGCTCAGGTCGTGATCCCAAGGTCCTGGAATCGAGCCCCAGGATGGGCTCCACACTGAGCGTAGTGCCTGCTTTAAGACTTTTTTCTCTCTTCCTCTGGCCCCCCTTGGACTCTCTCTCCAAATAAAATTTAAAAAAATAAATAAATAAAGTAAAATAAAATAAACCTTCCTTCCCCTTTGGAATAAAATTCCAACTCCTTGCACAAGCCCATAATAGTTTATACAACCTGGGCCCTACCTACCTCTCATCCTACTACCCTCCTCTGAGCATGCCAAGTTCATCTGTTCCTCTGCCAGAAAGAAATGCTGTGCCCATGGCTGGCTCTTTTCCTCTTGTCTTGGTTCCAGGGTTACACACCAATTTAAAACAGCACCCCCGCCCCCAGCCATTCTTGCCTCCCATGACAACTTACCCTATTTTATTGTCTTTAAGGATATATCACATCCACATTTTCTGGTTTATCTGCACCAGAATGAAGACCCACATACAGCAGGGCCTTTACCTGCTTCATGTGCTGTTGTCATTCACGCGCAGAAAAATATAGGGGTAGGCACACAGCAGGCACTCAACACATGTCTGTTGGATCTAAAATAAAATCTATTTCATCTGATTGGATCTCCTAGCGGAATAATGGAAAAGAGGCCTGACTTTTAGATGACTTAATTTTTGAACTAAAGTTATGTCAGTGAAGAGCCCTGACACTATACATTTTGGATATTAACAAGTTCTAAGCATAGCTAAAACGTAGCAATATAGGCAGTGCCTACTGTATAGAACGAAGTAGTACACACTTCCATCATCACTTCATCTCGAGGTGAAGTTCATCACTGTTCCTACTTTACAAGGTGACCCATCCAAGGCAGTGAAGGAAATCAAGCACAGAGGTGGGGTTAACACTTGTTTATTCTACTCAACAAATGGGTAGTGAGTACCTATTCCATCAGCACTGTGCTGGATACTGTGGCTACAGCACTGCTAAGCCGGGCCTTTCTCCAAGCAGCCTGTCTCTGCAGGCTTCCACTCATAGCAGAGTTGAGTTATTGCACCTTGACGAGCCACAGGCAGACTGCCAGGGCCATCAGACCACACCTCCCTGGGAGTTTCACCAAGACAAGAGCTCAGCTCCCCTATAAGCCACAGAGCTACCTCTCAGTGGTGGATGCCTGAGGTTCCCCCCTACTCCCTGTCCCCGCCCCCCATGCTCTGCTGTCAGACTGACTACGGTAAGGCTGGAATGCCAACTGTTCATCCTAGGCTGGATAATCTCTACGAGGCTCTCTACCAGCCTCTGATAAGCAGAGCAAATTCAATGTCCAACTGTTAGAAATATTCCATACTAAAGAGATGCCTACCCTCATGCCCCCAAGTTGAAGGCCATTCCAGCATACAATCTTCCCAAAATGTGTAGGTGATGACTAGCAGAGGACTGTAAGGGTTAAACTCAGGACATGGTCCACATCTCCAGCTAAGCAGCCCAGTTCACCAAACCCAAGCCTCAGCAAAACCCTAAGTCAAGCAGACTATCAGCACTCGGGAAACAGCACAGGGACCACAGGATCCCCAAGGTCTCTGTCCGAGGAGCCCAGCCATTGGACTTTATTAACAAACTACTGTGTCAGCTCCAATCTCTCCTTTCTTACATCGAGTAACACTTAAGTCAAGTTTTAATATGGAACAGAGATAAGAATATGTGAAATTTATCTTCCATTGTGTTGCGCAATTAAACTTCTCTGAATCAAGTGTCACATTTTTTTTTTTTTTGCTGTAGTAGAAAGAAAAAACAGTTTGATATCAAAGGTCTGAGTTCAAGGGCTGAGTCCCCCATTTACTTAAACAAGTCCTGTAAATGTAGGCCCACGATGTAATTTTCATCCAAAACAGGGCAGCTGGGAGAGTGAAACAGGATGCTAGCCCAGGCAAATCAAGAATCAGAGTCACCACATTCAAGCCTCTGAAGTCTTAATTCCTCACCTGTGCAATGCAGGTGAGGATCCCTTCACCTCCCTCCCAGGGTGGTCATGAGAATCAAGTAGCAGCCTGATATAATTTAGTGCTTTGTCAACAAAAGGGTAATGACACACATAAGGCATTTTTTGGATAAGGCTTAAACTTCTAAAAGAAGCAAACTAGTAAACAACTAGCAAACAACTGTAAAAGGATTAGTGGTTTTTCCACAATCAATTAGGTGCATAAAATCAGTCTCTTCTGAGCACAGTCCCACTAGAATCTGAGGTAAAAGACTATGTATCACGCTCAGAGATACAACCCTAAAACCTAGCCTAGGGTCTTGCATATTTCCAAATAAACGCATAAGAATTAGTGATTGTAAAAATTCTTTCCTTACCAAACTCTCCCATCAAATTGATGGACAGAGGCCCTCTTGCTAATGGACCAGCCTTCTAGACGCCAAGCAAGGAGTGACCCCTCCCCTGAAATCTTAGTCTCGCCTCAACAATCCTTAGAGCATTATAATATCTTACTCATATCTCCTTGACATTTCCAAGGTTACCCAGAGTGCTTATTCTTTGATCCTTAAGAAAACTGTGAACTTGAACACAGTCAAATGTCATCTAATTCAGACCTCCGCTTCCTGCATCAGCATGACCTCAGGCTGATTACATTTACAGCCTTAGATAAGAAGCATTACCATCATAATATGGTCATTCAATAAGTTCTTCAGAGGGAACTCAAGGCCCAACAAGGAAAAAACATTTCTGGGTGGGTGATGCTCCATTCTTTACCCACTCCAGGAGTGGCAGCAGGGTCCTTTGGCCTAGGAATAAGACACAGGGCTGGATTCCCTCTGGTCCAGAGAGCCGCCCCCAGCTTATCTCTAGGCTCCATTTCCTCTTTCATAAAATGCAGAAACCATCCTGTTCCGAGCCTACTTCACAGGCTTGAAGTGAGGGGCAAGTGGCATGCTGGGAGTTCTTTCTGTAAAGTATACTTGCAATACAAATTAAAGGCAAGAGGGGTATGAGATGGTGTCCATTATGAACCAGTCTGAGGTACTGTTCATTCTGGCAAGTCCAAGGTCAGACTCCTGCTCTATGGCTAGGAGCCATCCTCTGGAGGGTTTGGGGTGAGGCCTTCTGACCTTATACCCACTTAAGTTGTACCCTAGA
Organism: Proteles cristata cristata; assembly: GCA_017311185.1. NCBI lineage: Eukaryota > Metazoa > Chordata > Mammalia > Carnivora > Hyaenidae > Proteles > Proteles cristata. The sequence goes on from JAESUZ010003188.1 coordinate 1,303,284, forward strand.
CACCATCTAGCTTTATTCAGCTCCTCCCAGCTCTTCCATTCTGTCAAGAGAGGAGAGGAAGTCAGAAACAGAGGGGAAAAAAAAGAGTTGCAAAAGGAAGGTTCTGCCAAGGCAATACCATGGTTACAATTACCCCTGTCATTTCCCAACTTTCTAGGCATTAAAATTCTTAGCTTTGCAATCATACTATTAGAGCTTGCATTAACTTTTTCTGTAGTTTTCTTAAACTTCACTCAAAATAACCCCTGAGAATCTCAATAACTTTGTCCTGTAAAATTCTGAAATGCTACTCTACTCCAGGGATATGCTCCACAGGCCAAATTTGGGTATTTTGGTAAATAATGTTTTACAGGAATGCAGCCACTCAGATTTGTTTATATGTTGTATATGGCTATCTCACACAACAAAAGCAGAGTTTTGTAGCAGTAACTAGGACAACATTGCCCATGAAGCTTAAAATACTACCCAGCCCTTAACAGACCAAATTATACCAAACCATGTTCTTGCTCTACCTGCCTCAAAATACAACAGAAAAGAGTATAGTCCAAGATTGTTAAATAAACTCATTTTTCTTCAAAACTGGCAGGATTTCACTTTAAAAAAAATTTTTTTTAATGTCTTATTTATTTTTGAGAGCGCATGAAAGAGGGAGACAAAGGATCCAACATGGCTCTGCACTGACAGTAATGAGCCCGATGTGGGGCTTGAACCCATGAACTGAGAGATCATGACCTGAGCCTTAGTCAGATGCGCAACCAACTGAGCCACCTAGGTGGCCCATAAGATTTCACTCTCTAAACAGAAATACTAACAAATCACACATTTACAAAATGAGCATTTTGTATGTTGAGCAAGCCAAAAAGATAAAAGTATTTTCAGATTTATCATCAGTGGGAAATCTATAAATTCATATTCATTCACATCCATAAATCTATTATGCTGAGCTAATTTTACACAGACCTTTCAAAAAAAACACATCAGCCTAAAGCTGAATTCACAAACACTTGGTCTTAAAGCAATTTTCTTTAGACTTACGTTGAAAAGTAGGGCCTAAACAATCATCTTTTAAAGTATATCGTACTATTTTATGAGAAATTTTATTGTCCAGAGCGCTTGGGTGGCTCAGTTGGGTAAGCATTTGACTTCAGCTCAAGTCATGATCTCACAGTTCATGAGTTTGAGCCCCACATCAGAAGGCTCTGTGCTGACAGCTCAGAGCCTGGAGCCTGTTTCATATTCTGTGTCTCCCTCTCTCTCTGCCCCTCCCCTGTTCATGCTCCATCTCTCTCTCTCTCTCTCAAAAATAAACAAAAAAATTTTTTATTGTCCCTCTTTGAGCTATTCAGTTTTGTATTTAACTGGACAGCATGACAATACTCAAAACAACTTTATAAATAACAGATGAGTATCTTTAAAAAAACCTAGTTTTTCCAGACGCATGGGATTTCACAAAGTATAAATATGTAAATATTTCACTATAAAATACTATAAATTGTTTTTTGGATGTGCTTTGGCAGTCTAATAAGTAATAATTGTTCTCTTAGGGTTAATAACATTTTAGTATTTGTTACATGGGTTTTTTGGGAGAGGGACAGACAGATCACCTTCCTTTTCTTCAGATTGTTAGGTTCTCATATATAAGAAATGATTAGATTTTATACTTACAACAAACAAAAATACCCCAGCATGATTTTTATTTTTAGAAAAAAGGAAGACTTGGGGCGCCTGGGTGGCTTAGTCGGTTAAGCGTCCGACTTTCGCTTAGGTCATGATCTCGCGGTTCGTGGGTTCGAGCCCCGCGTCGGGCTCTGTGTTGACTTCCAGCTCGGAGCCTGGAGCCTGTTTCAGTCTGTGACTCCCTCTCACTCTGACCCTCCCCTGCTCACGCTCTCTCTCTCTCCTAGAAATAAATAAAACATTAAAAAAAAAAAAAAAAGTTTAAAAAAAAAAAAGGAAGACATGAGAAGGAAACTGTCATTTTGCATCACAGATATATTTGTAGAGGATACTCATATTACTAAGTAATTGTTATTTTGTTATGCTATATAAATCTACTCTTTAAATTTATATGTATATATGCATATACATACATATTATAAATGTTAATACACATGTGCACATGTTTAATTAGTTTTAGGAGTGTAACACTGATAGTGCTCTCCTTTTATTAGCTTATTGCTTTGAATTTTATTTTTTTGAAAATTATGGAAATATCTGAATCTAAACTTAAATATTTCTAGAATCCCACTTCATGTTGTATCTATGTGTATGTTTTTTGTTTTTTTTTTATTTTCTAATGTTTATTTATTTCAGGGAGAGAGAGAGAGAGAGAAAGAGCACTAGCAGGGGAAGGGCAGAGAAAGAGACACAAAATCCAAAGCAGGCTCCAGGCTCTAAGCTGTCAGCACAGAGCCAGATATGGGGCTCAAACTTACAAACCACAAGATCATGACCTGAGCCAAAGTAAGACAGTTAACCAACTGAACATACCCAGGCACTCTAAGTGTATGTTTTTTTGGGGTTTTTTTAAATGTTTTATTTATTTCTGGGAGACAGAGAGATAGCATGAGCAGGGGAGGGTCAGAGAAAGAGGGAGACACAGAATCTGAAGCAGGCTCCAGGCTCTGAGCTAGCTGTCAGCACAGAGCCCGACGTGGTGCTCAAACCCACGAACTGTGAGATCATGACCTGAGCCCAAGTCGGACGCTTAACCGACTGAGCCACCCAGGTGCCCCATGTTATTTTAATATAAAAAGATTAACTCCCAAAAAAAAGTGTATCCTACTATTAATACTAAAAAAGTAAATTCCTGCAACAATGCAATTTCTGACCATGTTTACAGAAACATAGGAGTTTTTTTACTGCTAGTTTAAATATACAACACTAAGCTAAATATATCTAACTATATGAAGATTCACTCAAAAAGCAAAATCAAATATCCAATTTATGTTTTTAAAAGAAAACGAGGTTACTCACTGAGGTAAGGGGTGAGGCTCCTTTATTTCCCAGCCCTTGACACCCCTTCAGGTGGTAGATTAGTTTTTTAGAGTCTGAATATGGTGGGAAAAAATCTGCACATGGGAAGGGTAACAAGAGCTCATCCACCTTCCTTTCTCAGATGTTAGTGTTTTCTCCTTTGATGAAATAAGCTGTTCTGAAGTAGGGACAAGAATAAGGACTTTGAGACATGGTGCCAAAAGGAACAACCAAACAAAAAAGAATAGGAAGAAAAAAAAAGAAGTAAGCTACTCATAACATGTAGGCTATTAAAATTCTCCCTAAAATATAACCCTAAACATTATACCTATGAGGGTAGGTCCCTCAATTGCTGCCACACTCCCTTCAACAAAAATTAATCCATTCAGGATCAAGAAGATGTGGTTTATACATACAATGGAATACTACTTGCCAATGAGAGAGAATGAAATCCTGCCATTTGCAGCAATGTGGCTGGAACTGGAGGGTATTACGCTAAATGAAATAAGTCCATCAGAGAAAGACAGATATATGTTTTCACTCATATGTAGAACTTGAGAAACTTAACAGAAGACCATGGGGGGAGGGAAGGGGGAAAAATAGTTAAACACAGAGAGGAAGGGAGGCAAATCATAAGAAGACTCTTAAATACAGAGAACAAACTAATGGTTGATGGAGGTGGGGGAGAGGGAAAAGTGGGTGACAGGCATTAAGGAGAGAATTTGTTGGGATGAGCACTGGGTGTTGTATGTAAGCGATGAATCACAGGAACCTACCCCCCAAACCAAGAGCATACTGTATACACTGTATGTTAGCCAATTTGACAATAAATTATATTAAAAAAATAAATCACTGTATTATATACCGTAAACTAACTTAACGTTGTATGTTAACTATACTTGAATTAAAATTTTTAAAAACTAAGTAAAAAAAATCAAATCCAAAAAAAATTAATCCATTCATTCTAAGTTTTTTAAAGGAAAAATCTGAATTATCTGCTTGTCATCTTTTCAAATCAGTTGTCATATGTCCTATCAGCAAAGTTCTGAACAAAAAAATAACAAACTGTCCCAGACCATCCTTCAGAGGGACCGAGGCATTCCTGGGGAGCCAGTCGTAATGTGTGCGCCGTCCAGCCTAGAAAGTTGCCATAAGCCCAAAGATACAAACCTCCCGTCGACTGACATTTGCGGTTCTCTCCAAGTGATCAGCTTTCCTTTTGGATTTCATTATGCTTTAATAGAAAGTAAAATTAGATTATTAAGTATTATCTTCATAAAAATAATTAAATTAGTTTCCCCTGTAAGATCATGACTATCCAAAATGCAATGTCACATCATGGATCCTAGAAAGTGGTCAATGTAAATCTGCACGTCTAACTAAAGCTTCACAGTCTACTAAAGGCATGCATGGTTTAACATGATGTTCTGATATGCCTTCAGGTGTCCCACGGCCATCCACGGGCAGGCCTTTGAACCATATCAAATGAAACTAGGGGCAGAAACTCACCTCGTTAGAGTAAGGTGGCGCAAAGCACTGGATGTCAATCTCCGCCGTGAAGCAGCCTGAGTGCAGACGGTACCAAGAGAGCTTCGCAACAAGCCATGAATCATAACAGCAGCACATGCCATGGTGCTTCCTGGGTGCACAGGAAAGTTACAATATTTTAAGAAAAAGTAGGGAAATATCAGACTATTTTAGGGGCCAGTGAAGAAAAGTTTGGATTTGTGTTTGTTCTGTTATGCGCTGATCTAACAAAACAGCAAAGCTATTAAAGGCCTAACTCTTCTCTGACATAGATTCTGCCACTATTTAGAGCTGATTCAACTGATTTCCACAGTACGGACATTACGTAATTAGTGGTGTCATCAAATATTCATGCTATTAGTTTCCACAATAACTAACCAAGCTCACGAGACTAATCTTATGCTATTATGGGAGACTAGATTTTATAAGTGTCCAATAATTCTATCCCACCCAAAGAGCATCATATTAGTCTTTAACATTTCTTGCTATATAAAGTACAAGGAGCAACTTTTCTGAGGTTCACAGCGATGAAAGAAACCAATCACACCTACATGCGGTAACACAGATGAATATCATTAATATCATGCTGAACGAAAAGAATGGAAACCAGACTCCAAAAAGCATATATTCTGTGAGTCCAGTCATATAAAGCACAAAAACAAACTAAATTAATCTTATCAAGTCAGAAATCAAGTTAGCAGTTATCCTTGGGGAGGTAATAATCACTATGCTGCTTCTTAATCTGAATGCTGACTACACGGGTATTTTCATTTTGTAAAAAGTCATCATCAAACCACAGAAGATTTCTAGGGTATTAAAGATACTCTGCAGGATACCATAGTGAGAGTGACAGATACATTTGTCTAAATCCACAGAACACACAATACCACGAGTGAGCTGTAAACTACAGCCTCTTGGGGAGGGGGTTCATCAACTGTAACAAATGTACTGCTCTGGTGGGGGATACTGATGACGGGGAAAGCTATACATGTGTGAAAGGAGGGAGTACACTGGACATGTCCTTACTGACCCCTCAATTTTACTGCAAACTTAGAACTGCTCTAAGAAAAAAAGAAAATAAAAGAAAAAAGCCTGAAAAATTAATCAATCTATCTTCCTAGGATTTAAGTACTTCTGTCTGTAAATTTCAACAAAACATAAAAAACAGAAAGATTATCCAACACTGCAATTAAAAAACCTATAGGCTTATCAAAAAACAGCACTGATCATGAGTCAGATGATCTATTTTTTTTTTGGTTCTGTTATCCTCTGCCAATTTCTGAATATTTCTTTGCCTCAGATGGTCTCTTTTAACATGTTATACTGCCATAAATATCTGTCCTATGTTAGAGAATATATGAAAATGTATGTAAATGATTTTTTTGAGCTCTTTGAAAGGTATTATATAAATAATTGTAATCAATTTAGTGTTAAGGAAAATTCAAGCTACGTGTGTTTATATTCCTACTCCATATTTGTTAATTTAGTACTTCATCTGACAAATACTTATTAAGAGTCCATTATGTGGCAGGCACTGGGGATATAGACATACACAAAACAAAGACTTCTTAGAGAGCTTACATTTTAGAAAATGGAGACAGAAAACAAATAACAGCAAATAATGAAGGGATGGTATGTCAGTTATAACCAATCATATCAAAAAGCACTTCTAACTAGTCTTTTAAAAAGATAAAAAATCTACTTCCTGCCACAGTACATCGTAGCATCACTGTGGATATGAAGAGGCTACTCACCATTGTTCTCCCTAGTAAACGAAAGAATAAGGTCTTTCATCTCATGTAAGACTACTAAATGTAGCTTCTCTCCTTTGAATGTGCTAAACTAAAATGGTGCATTCATTGTTGAAAGAAAGAAGGCGAAACTTACTTTAGAAGTCCATGAGATTTTAGAAGTCATTAAATATGTGGCTGGCTGACTGACTGACATGCAATACTTTGGTCCTGGTATTATACGGGGACCTTTGGATATACACCAGTTGGAACAAGGACGGTGTTTCCATATACTGAAATTCTCACAAAGCTCCTGCAATGGCAGAGACAACATGTAAGAACCAAGTTCTGGGAAACTGTTAAAGGCCACTCCTAGCTGCAAAAGGGAAGGCTCATTATAATTAGCAAGCATCTCCTCACAGCGAGTCTGCACTCAACTACCTCCTATCCATCAATTCTTCCTCCCTGGGTTTCCACTTTTCTCTTCTGATTGTTTCTCTTATTGCTATTGCTTCCTTTTTTCAGCTTCCTTGGCCTGCTTTAACTCTTGCTACTTAGGATATCCACCCCATGAAAGTTCAGATCAATGGTTGGAATGATACAGTTATATGTTACTTAAGGTCAAGTCCCCTGATAAAACTTAACTGATATATAGTTAATGTGGTAACACTGTCTTGGCTCAATGTTTTAGACAACTGTTGCTAAAATAGATTGTCCTCAATTAAGATATGCCTTTTGGTGGTTATGCTATTTAAAGGGTCTACTGCTCAACTGAACTTGAAAATAAAGAAATGGGGTCACCCGGATGGCTCAGTCAGTTAAGGGTCCAACTCTGGATTTCAGCTCAGGTCATGGCCTTGGGGTTCATGAGATCAAGCCCAGCATCAGGTTCCAGGCTGCCAGTGCAGAGCCTGCTTGGGGTTCTCTCTCCCTCTGTCTGCCCCTCCTCCACTTGTGCTCCCAAAATAAATAAACTTAAAAAAAAAAGAAAAGAAAGAAATGTTAATTTTTAAAAGCTGTTCTCTCTAAAATCTTATTTTTTTTAATGCTAGTAACCATGACCAAGAGTGCCATCTACTGACATATAAAGGGTATTTTTATCAAACTGTTCAAAGGGCATCCAAAAGCAATAAGGTAGTGAAAACAAAAACCAAAACCTATCCATTTTTTAACATACATCCAATGGTTTCGTATATTCAATGCAAGTACTTAATTACCTCTTAAAAATTAACATAGATTAAGGATTTTCTAAAATGACACAAAAAAGAGTACTTCATCAATGTTTCTATTCTCACAGGCCTTATTACCTCAACCAAAAAAATCTTGAATTAACTCTATTTCAGAAACAGAAAATTATCATAAATGCCAATTAAAACATAACCACTTATGCAGTAAAAAAAAGTTACTGCAGGCAACAGATTAAACTTGATTTGAAATGAACTATACTGGTTTCTGTTCAGTAAGTACACTCTATTTAAGAATTGCTGGGGTGCCGGACACTATTCTAACCCATGGAGGCACAGTAAAGAACCAGACACAGGGTGCTTGGGTGGCTCAGTCAGTTAAGCATCGGACTTCAGCTCAGGTCATGATCTTGTCTGTGGTTCTTGAGTTCGAACTCCACATCGGGCTCTCTGCTGTTAGCACAGAGCCCGCTTGGGATCCTCCGTCCTCCTTTCTCTGTACTCCTCCTTCACTCATTTCCCCCTCTCAAAATAAATAAGTAAACTTTAAAAAAAAAAAAAAAAGAACCAGACACAAAGCTCTTCGCATCATGAAGTTTCATAACAGTGTGTCCAATCAATAATAAATAACAAACAATTAATGAGACAAATAGAGATTACAATGAGTATGATAAAGGAGTGAATGGGGGAATATCAAGAAAGGTCTCTCTCAAGAGACGTGTGATGAGGAAGAGACAGTAAGGGTAGAGCCATCAGGCAGAAGCCCAAGCACAGAAACAAGCCTACTATGTTACAGGAACCACAGCCAGTTGGACTGGAGAGCAGGGAGCTAGGTGATAGTGACAAGAGAGGAAGTCCAGCAGGTAGACCTTTGCCAAATGACATCAGACCATGGAAAGAGTGTGGCCTTTACTCTAAGGACCATGGGAAGCAACTGAAAGGTTTGAAGAGACCAGGAAAAGGTTTACATTAAAGGATCTAATTTACATTGATGGAATGACCGAATTTACATTTAAAGGACACCTCAGTCTACTATGTAAAGAATGGATCACAGAAGGGCAAGAGTCTCCAGTTATAAGGCTACAGTGTAAGATGAGAGCAAGATAAAGCTAAGAGATGGCAGAAGCAGATAAAGGAGCATATTTTGGAATTAGAGGCCTACGACTTGCTAACAGATTGGATGAGGTGTGACAGTAGTTAAAAAAAGATTGAGAGAGACAGAGAAACCAAGAACACCTCAAAGAGCATTCATACACTGACATAAATTCACAGAACTATCCCGGCACCTGTTGATTCAGACTCCTAAGTGTCACTGAGGAAGCAAAGGGGCTCCCAGCATTTGGCAAGGGAACTCTAGTGGTACATAAGTTATGACAATGCTTGACCTAAAATCAGTGGACCTGAGTTCAGGTCTGACTCCTTCGAACTTTTTCATCTAGGGCCAGTCACATCTTAACATTTTTAAATTCCAATGCCAATAGCACTTCACTGGATTGCTGAAAGGAACAAATGTCTATGCAAGTATCTGGCAAGCAAGAACCTTCCTAAAAATCAACTCAATTCCATTAACCCCTACCCTCTATTCCCTGCCAAAATACCCGGAGAGGTTACGGGTTTGATGCCTGCCAATAAACTCACCTCAAGTGCAACACAGTTTCTATTCGCAATTATAAACTAGTTCTAAATTCGATCACATACTAAGAATTTTGGGCAATATTATTTTCCAGATCAGCAGTGTTAACATTTTGTGATTTTAAAAAAATGTTTTTAACTTTAAGTTTGTGATTGCAAATGATCCTATAGCTCCTAGTAAGTCTGCTTTTGTCACACTCTGGAGGTCCCAAAACAGGTGTCCTTACAGAACATGTCCACTCCCTTTTAGGAATAAAAGTTTGGTAGTCATTGTAATGTTTTATTGAAAAATGCTGGGTAGGGTAAAACAAAACAACACAACTGCATTACAAGTTTGGTTATGGTTTCACTTTTCTCCAGCACAGTATGAACTCAGAATTGGGCAGAACCATACAGGGAACCACTGCTGGCCAGACAAGGCATATGCCCAACGGCTGGCCGGATGAAAACAATATGGAAAGCCAAGGAGACTCCCAAATCTAGGGCTCAAGGGAACCAGCACTGGTCTAGCAGAAAATCTCAGCGGTCTGAGCTCCAGGCCTGTAGTTTCATCTAGGTCTGCTTCAACGCCATCCTATCACAGAGGCCATCCAAGTTAACGAAGAGCCTAGGCTGTGGCGTCTGACAGACCTGAGTTCTCACCACAATTTAACGCCACTTACCAGCTTTGCTTCTTTTTTTTTTTTCTTTCTAGGAGAAAGAGAGAGAGAGAGACAGCGTGAGCAGGGGAGGGTCAGAGAGAGACGGAGTCACAGACTGAAACGGGCTCCAGGCTCTGAGCTGGCAGTCAGCACAGAGCCCGACGCGGGGCTCTAACCCACAACTGCGAGATCATGACCTAAGTGAAAGCTGGACGCTTAACCGACTAAGCCACCCAGGCGCCCCTTACCAGCTTTGCTTCTTAGGCAAGCTCTTTAGCCCTTAACCAAGTTTCCCAATGTCGACAATGCAATTAATGACACCTACACCTCACTGGGATGCTTTAATGACCTCAAACATACAAACCATTTGATATCGCGCCTGACACAGAGTGTTCATTACTATTAATAAGTAGTTCGCTAGTTTTTCTCCTTCATTTTAGGTAATACATACTTAAAAAGAGTTGGAAAATTACAAACAAATTATATATATAAAAAAAACTACCCAACAACTCCTGTAACTGCTAGGGCTATTAACCTCAGATTTTTAAATTCCCCAGCAAATTGATTTTGCTGGGTCCAAAATGCTTTCTAAATGGCCTACCAGTTTAGACTTCCAAGAACCAAATATGAATGCACTCATTTCTGCACATTCAAAAATGGCTCACATCTTTAATTTGTAGATACTTATGCTGAGAGGCACTGAAGAACTAAAGATGGTTCCCAACCTCAAAATGATCACTGGGACAACTGAACACAGACCTGGGAAGACCGCCCCTTCTCCTTCTGTCTCTGAGACACTACCTGGGAAGTATCTGTGTCCACAGAGATGCAGGGAGCAACCACAGAGCTGGGTGGGCTTTGCTGGGATTTCTCCTTCGCCCACTCAGTCACGCCAGAATCATCCCACTAAATTTAACAAGCGTTTCCTCACTGCTGGGTAGGTCTCCAATTATGCAAACGTGAGGCCTTGGAGATGACCTTCTACCAACTTCTTTAATGTAACCCCTTGATTTTCTTCCAAAGACGCCTCTGCCTTTAAGTTGTCAAGCCTTAAAAGAACTAAACCAGGTGGGGCTTCGCCTCAGTGTGCACAAAATTGGTAACTTCATGGAAACTTTTGAATACGTGTACACAAACAACCATAGGTATATGTGTGGATGTAGGTGTTACCCACACACCATGTAAATATAAACGAAATATGGTTTATACAATTGCTAACCAAGTAAAACGGGTAATTTCCTTGCAAAAGTGGAATGTTAGATCTGAACGTGATCTCGTAAATCATCTCTAATCCAATCCTTTTTTAGTCAGAAGAGAAAATAAGCCTCAAAGGATGTAAATATCCAGCTCCCAGAGCAAGTTCCCCAGAGTGAGATTCTGACCCCAGATCTATTTCTCAAAGAGCCTTTTTCAAAATGCACTGCATTCCTAAATTTGAGTAAATGTGTAGTGATGGAGCGATACCACCTACGCCCCCCATCCCCCTTGGAATCTCGTTGCAGTACAACAGGCACTAGTACTGCCTTCAAGACAAAGCACCTTCGATTTGCATTTCACTTCAAAAAGTATACAGAGGACTCAGGATAATAACTCTGTCGGCAGATACCATTCCTTTTACAAAAAGGAAACCTGGTTCAAATAAATTAAGTACTCTGTTCGGAAGCTTTACGGACAGACTGGGTCTTCATTTGTAGACGGGGGGTTTTGGCCAAGACACCTTATCTTAGTTTGAACATCTAAACTAGAGTAACAGGGTTGATATAAGAAGCATACTTAGAGCAATACCTGGTATATAGCAAACCCCCAGTAATAAAAGGTGATGTTTACTATTATTACAAATCATTGTCATTAATAATGATATATGCTTGCAAACCCAGGACTATAACTCCACCTGCCTTCCCGGTCTTGGTCCTCTCAACAATACAATTTAGGGCATTTGAAGATAATCTGGGATAAAGAAGAGAGTCGGGGATGTACCTGAATAGACCAGTGCAGCCAAGAACTACTAATTAGGCGTCGCCCTGAGCTCAAGGTCACTCGGTGAATCAAAATTCCAAGTGAACTTTTCGTCCGTCATCGGCGAGGCAGGAAGGTGGAGGCAGAAAGGGAGGTCCGGGGAGGCAGAGGTGCTCCAGCCGCCGCCTGAGGCCTAGCAGACGAGCGCCCTCCTCTCCCCAAGAGCGTTGAAGGCCGGGGGGATGCCACCGATTCCGCAGACTAAGGTCCAAGCCTCTCTAAACCCGGAGGACTTGAGCTAGTACGACAGCCGCAGGGAAGGGCCTCCGCGCCTGCGGCGCGCCGCGGAGACCTAGCTCGAAGGCCCACCAGAGCTCCGCCAACCGCGCGCGAGAGCTTCCGGTGTCCCCGACGGTACGTCAGAGGAGCGTGAGAGATCCCCGCATTTTATTGGTCGCCGCCTCCGACAGCCGGATCGGTGAGCCCACCTCTAGCAGTGAACGCCGTCGTCCAGTGTCTCCGCCCCCTAGTTCAGCCCATCTCCATGGTGACCGCTACCCGGTCACCCATTTGGCCTTAAACGCCGACGTTGCGTCATTGTGTATGCGCCGGAAGTGATAATTCCTGAGCCGGCGCGCGGTGACCCGCCCCGGCTGGGGCGCGCGCGGGGGAAATCAGAGTGTCCCGGAGTAGTGTTGGCTGGCGGGGGCGATAGATACCTGCCTACCGCAGTGACAATGGCTGTGTTTCACGACGAGGTGGAGATCGAGGACTTCCAATATGATGAAGACTCGGAGACCTATTTCTACCCCTGCCCCTGTGGGGATAACTTCTGCATTACCAAGGTAACTTCAGGGCCCCTCCCGGCGACTCGTCGGAGCCGGCGCGATTTCGCTCTTGCCGCCTTCCTTCCGCCGTTCTGTCACCGTGCGGCTCACGCTTATCCACGCCCTTTTTGTCCTGTCTCTGAGTCGCCGTAAAGTTGATACTCTGATCTGTCAATGGGCACATCGTTCTGGCCTTTAGTCAGACCGACGGCTGGAAGATGTGGGTGGGAAAGACCGGATGGCGGGGAGCTTCGATCTTGCCATCCTCCTACATTGAGGGTCCCACTTCAAGTCTTCCTAGGGGTTTGGGGGCGACTGAACCTCGGCTAACCTTCCCGGGTTATTTTCAAGTAGCGCTTTGCGGGAGAAAAAGTTGATATTTCTCTCGGCAGGCCTTTTTGGCCTTCTCATACCTTGTGGGGGAGACGAGCCACAAAGGAACTTGTAAGGTTGGAAAGAGTTTGGGAGGAGATCTCAACGGGAAGACAATGCCATACCGTGTTTGATTTTGTTATAGGAAGATTTGGAGAATGGGGAAGACGTGGCAACGTGTCCTAGCTGCTCTCTGATTATAAAAGTAATTTATGACAAGGTAAGTAACCGAATTTTAAGTGGTGTGGGGTGGGGAGTAGTGGTTGGGAGGCAAGGACCTAAAGCAGTCTGTGCTAGTAAGTGCAGGTAACTCATTTTAGCTTTGGAGAAGACAGTAAAGAAAACCGCATAGCTAATGAAAATTATTGATTACACCTTAAATAGAAAATCATAAAGATTGACAGCCTGTATTCCTCCTTTATTTGCTAAGTAATTAAAATTGTTGAGAGCTCCTAGACTTATTTTGGAGGGAACAATTGTATAGTGTTTCTTACCTGGTTTATATATATAGGACTCTGCATTGTCATGTCATAGCGACAGTTTTACAGATGCATTTTGGTCTTTAATTGTCTTTTTGTTTTTCACTCAAGGATATTGACAATAGAAAATAAATGTTCTTATTACCCACTCCTACCCCAGCTTTTGGTCTATACTTTGAATGGACTCTTAAGAAGCTTGACATTGCTTCATTTCTCTTTCTTTCTTTTTAGCGGGGGTGGGGCTGTGGGGGAGATATAATTGACATATAACAGCTTAACATTCTTAAGAATAAGCTCTAAAATAAGTATCACGAAAGTGAAGACAAGGCATTTAGTCTTATGAGAGAAGCAGCCTATAATTTGGAAGCTTACATATTCATTCCTGTATTAAAATGTGTTCTGGAACAGAAAGAGAACAGAGTAAGGGAGAGTAGGAGGGCTTGTATGAGAGGAGGTTGCAATTTTAAACAGGGTGGTCAGGGCAGGCTTTCTCAAGAGAGGCCTTATTCAGCAAAACTTTAAAGAGCTGAGGGAGTGAGCCCTGGGGGATAAAAACAGTTCCATAAGGGGAGCTTTCAGTAGACAGGCCCTAAGGCAGGAACAGGTCTGTTTTTATTGAGGAACAGCAAGTGTGACCAGAGCAGAGTGGATGAGGGTGAGAGAGAGTAGCCCAGGATGAAGTCAGTGGAGTGAGGCAGATCACAGAGGTGTTTATGCGCCACTTTAAGGACTTTTGCTGTTGCTGTGAATGACACAGGACCACTGGAGGATTCTGCTGTGATCCAACTGAAGTTAAAATGGAGTCACTCTGGCTGCTGGGTTCGGAGTAAACTGGGAGGCAGCAAGGATAGGAGTTAGGATATGGCAAGGGGAACCAGAGGAGGAGATGGATGGCTTGGAGCAGGCTACAGCGAAGGAGATCGTGAAAGGTGGTTGGATTCTGGATACACTTTAAAGGATAACTTTTTTTTTTTTTTTTACTGATTGGATATAGGATACGAGAAGAATCAAAGATGATTTCCACATTTGTGGCCTTCGTGACTAGAAGGTTGGATTTACCACCAACTGATGGGGAGGTGTCTGCAGGTATAGGGGCAAGAGTTGGATGTACTAAGTTTAGGAGGCCTACTTTTGATCCACGTGGAGAGCAAGTGAAAGTGCAATTTGATGTGCAGGTCTGAGTTCAAAGAGGGAGACAAATCAGCTGGTGCTGTAAATTTAGGAGTTATCAGCGCACAGCATTTAGAGCCATGAGATTGGGTGAGATGACCAGGGCTGTGAATACAGATAAAGATGGACAAAAGAAAGGACCCCTCCCAACATTAAAAGGTCAGGAAGGGAAGCAGTGAATCAGCAGAGCTACCTGAAAAGGAAGGAGGAGGAAAACCACCAGTGTCCTATCCTGGAAGTCCAATGAGAACAGGTGTAGGAAGTGAACTCCCTTGTCAGGTGCAACCCAGAGAGAACTAAAAATCAACCATCGGCTTTAGCAGAGAGACCATTTGTGATGGTGGTGAGAGCAGTTTTGATGGAGTAATGGAGACAGAGCCTGAATGGTGGAAAATTTCTTGGAGAGAATGAGAAAAGAATAGGAAACTGCAAGAGGAAAACTTTACTTCAAGGATCTGCTACAAAGGGGAGCAGAGACATGGGGCACTAACTGGTGGTGATAGAGGATCAGGAGAGGGTTTAAGGTGGTAGACATTCAGCTGCATTGGTGAATGTAGACACAAGAAGTTAGATTTAACCAGGGTTGTGGTTTTGTCAAATAGGTAGGAGGGAGTGAGAGAAGTGGAATTGTGATAATTGACCGTGGACTTGGAAGTAGGTCCAGAAAACACAGAAAGGAACAGAGATGATACATCTTATGACATAAGAGTCAAGGTTGGTGGGTGTTAGAGAGGGAAGGAGAGCAGTGGCAAAAAGGAGCAACCAGTCCATCCAGTCTTGGTGGTACCGGCGCTCTGAGGGAACACAGCATCACCACTTGAGAGGCTATAGGGGAAATGGTATCCTTAGGGGGTGGCCTAGTCTCGAACCCAGCATTATGGTCATTTGGAGCCAAATAACTCTTTGCTGTACAGAGCTGCAGGGTGTTCAGTAGCATCCCTGGCCTCTACTCGTTTGATACCAGGAGCACCTTCCCTGAATGTCTCCAGATACTGCCCAATGTCCCCTGGAGACAGAATTGGCACACCCTTCCTCCCACCTCTTGAGAACCACTGTATTAGAGGGGGAAGGCGCAGGAATGTTTTAAAGAAGGGGGTGAGACTGTGGAGCAGTGTGCTGGTGATGGACCATACATTTCCAAGAGCCGGCTGGGATCAGAGAGGAGGCTCCAGGTGCTGGGCAGGAGTGAGAGAGCGATGACACGATCCAGGCTGACCCTGCTGGGGATAAGGAGATAAGGGGTACCTGGAAGGCAGAGGTTTCTTGTAGCTGACATAAGCCAGGAGAACTCATCAGAGACTGAACTGCATTTACAGCATAGCTGACGCTGCGGATTATCTGTGTGGGCAAACACATAAAGAGCTATCCCTTTTAGTTAGGAGAAGTAATTACCGGGGGCACCTGGGTGGCTCAGTCAGTTGAGTTTCTGACTTTGGCTTAGGTCATGATGTCACGGTTCAAGCCCTGATTTGGGCTCTGCGCTGAAGGCTCAAAGCCTGGAGACTGCCTTGGATTCTGTGTCTCCCTTTCTCTCTTTGCCCTTCCCCTACTTGTGCGTGCTCGCTCTCTCTCTCTCTCTCTCTTGCTCTCTCTCTCTTTCAAAAATTAAGACTTTAAAAAAAAAAAAAAGAAGTAATTGCCTTCAAGAGGCTAGGTATATGAATGACCAAATAATGAAATTGGGAAGTTATAGTATAGTAGTTAATCAGAAACTTAAAAGGTGTGACATTTTTATAAATGTGATTTCAGACAGGTGGATGCTCTGTGGTGAAGGTGGGCATGGTTGTTTATAAGATAAGGTGCTTTGAATTAAATGTGAGTTCAGGACTAAAAACTGAAGCACCTTTAAGATTTTATTTGTGGTGCTGGGGCGCCTGGGTGGCTTAGTCGGTTAAGCGCCCAACTTTCACTTAGGTCATGATCTCGCAGTTTGTGGGTTCGAGCCCCGCGTGAGGCTCTGTGCTGACTGCCAGCTCAGAGCCTGGGGCCTGTTTCAGAGTCTGTGTCTCCCTCTCTCTCTCTGATCCTCCCCTGCTCACGCTGTCTCTCTCTCTCCTAGAAATAAATAAAAATAAACAACAAAAAAAAAGATTTTAATTGTGGTGCTAACACTGACTCTTTGAAAAAGAATGGAAAAACTGATGGCTGGATTGATTCTGCAACAAAACAAAGTCTGATATTGAGGCATCTGTGACATGCTCGATGATTAATATAATTTCTTGTTCTGTCTTAGGATCAGTTTATGTGTGGAGAAACAGTCCCAGCCCCTTCCACTCACAAAGAATTAGTTAAATGCTGAAGAAGCCTGTAGGAATCCAAATACTGAACATTTGGGAATGAGCCAGGCTGGAAATCAAATGCAAAATTACTGGCTTCTTCCCGAGGGCAACCATTCTGCAGCCGGCTCTTCCATGAGAGTATGGGCCCTTGCCGCTGGCTCCCAAGTTCACTCCAATTAAAGAAGCAAGTTCACGACACGACATGCCTGGATTCTGTGCTTAGATCTTTGAATTGGACGTGTTCTGAATTTTCCATGTGAATTTTGTGTCTTACACCTGATTTCCTGATCCGATCGCAGCATCATCTACCTCAAAGTCGTTAGGATTTCTTAATAAAAAAGGGGGTTATATTTTTGGCTTAGTTATTAAGGTTATTAAAATTAGCCCTTTCTTTGAAATCGGACATCAGCTTTGCTGTTCTAAACTCAGATCAGCTGCTCTGTCCACATCACACTTTCAGTTCCCACACCAAGCCAGTCTGAGGTCTTGCACTCACTAGAATGTTCATGTTCTGTGTAGCACGCCACTTCCACGATACTTCCTGCATGGAGTTCTAGTCATGGTATTAAAGAGGAAATACACCGAGCTCACCATTTTTCCAGAGCGAAAAGTTAGTGAAAAAAAGTCAAAAAGTGAAATGATCAAAGAATCTGGAGTTTCCTTATCAATCTTCCACACGTTCCTTGAAAATTGGGACAAGACAAAAAGAAAAGCAGCCAAAGGAATGAAATTGGTAGCAGAACGAGAGGAGGATAAACCTGCCAACTTATAAATTAAGCGCTTGAATGGTTTTGCCAGGTCAGAGCAAACA
Source organism: Proteles cristata cristata (assembly GCA_017311185.1). Taxonomy (NCBI): domain Eukaryota; kingdom Metazoa; phylum Chordata; class Mammalia; order Carnivora; family Hyaenidae; genus Proteles; species Proteles cristata. The sequence continues at coordinate 1,320,868 of JAESUZ010003188.1, forward strand.
ATAACTGTGTATCTGGGTCTTGTTTGTCTGATTGTTTTCAGGTAAAGCTAATGAAATTGCTTTTGAGATAGGGGTTTGTGTCAAGGCCTTAGGGCCGGCCACAGTGCTTTCAGCGTTACCTCAGAATCAACTTGCTGCCCCTAAAAAGTAAAGATCCTCCACTCTTGCGTTTGCTGAAGATGAACTTGAAGAGGAGATGCCGAAAAATGAACACGTCCCTGGAGATGCATCTAACAAGTGGTTATAAGCTGTACCTGAACCAGACATGCACTCTTAAAAGAGAAGTGTTAAAAGAATTCATAAAGCTAGGCTGGAATTCTTTTAACACTTCCTCTGCTGCAGTGTAGTAGCAAGAAATCAGAATCACTTACACTAAAATTCAAAATTTTTCTTTTATATACACAATTTTGCTGTGTGTTTATGGAATTTAAAAACTCACTGATGTCCAGCAGGTTGTTTGGGGAACGGTTCCTGCAATTGGAAAAAATAGCTTGTTCAGAACATGACTGGTCTGTCACTGGTTGATAACTGCACACACTCACCGAGGGCTTAAAACAGTTAGGTGGCCTTTGAACACACACACACACACACACACACACACACACACACACACCTTCCAGCAGCACGGTTATGTGCAGCCATTACATTAAATCAAAAACTGTATGCCAGAACTATGTGTTGTACGTGATACGGTGTTGTACAGCATATGCACGGAGTGAGAAGTCCCATTGCTGTTCAGGGACACTGATGCCCCAGAGGAATCCGCCAGTGAATTGGAGCCAGCGGCAGCTTAGCCGAGAACAAGGTGTGTGCTAACTGCTGGGAATTAACTGCAAAGAGAAAAGAACTATCCCATGCTCAAACTTGATGGTTTTGTAAGTCCCAATATTAACTCCTTCAGCTGATGATGAATTTCAGACAGGAACAGGCACCCCTGATGTAGGTCTACTGCGAACATAGAAGGAATAAATGCCCAAGTCCAAACATCCTGGGAGAAAAAAGCTGCCGTGGAAATCGGTGATCAGTGATAATCTGCGGTGATAGGAGTGATTTTGTTTCCAAAGCCACTGAGTTCATAAATTTGTTAACTACAAAAGGACAAGGCTTAGTCCTATGTTAAGCAGAAAGTAAAACCATGGTGTTTCAGGTATAACTAGAGTCCTTTGTGATATCAGGTGCCTTGTGTGTCACCCGGCCTTTCAGACCACCTCTGAGAACTGGTGTGTAATCCAGGCTGTCTCTTACTAGCTTTGTAGTCTTTGGCAAGGCCAGCTGATTTGTTACCTCTACAACTAGGAGACTCGATCAGGTGATTTTTGAACTGTCAGTTCTAGAATTTCAGGCTTCATCAGTTGTAGGAGCTGAAATGGTCATTGAAACCTTTATACACTCAAAACTAAATCATGAACTAGTTGAGAAAGAGACTCCATGCTTCCTTAGTGACTTGATGTTACCACACTTCTGAGTTTGAAAATAAACTGTTTAAAGGATTCTGCATATGTTTTAGAGTACATATCCAAAGCACTCTTTTGGGAAAGCATCCAGTGGTTCTGATTGCTGTGCATATTAATTTATTATCAGAATACATTTTATTGACATGCTAAATAAAATCACTCAAATTCAAATCTATTTGTTTTCATGTAGCTTTCTTCCCTAAAGACCAACATTCCCTAAATACCTTGTATTACAAGGTTTTGATGCCATTTTATGTGAGGTAGAAAGCAGTCTAACCTGCTTTGGGAAATTTTAAGTAGGTTTATGGTACGGACGGTAGAGCTTTTAAATGGGAAAGAAATAGCCACTGTTTCTGTAGTTTGGCCACAGAGGTTTTGGTTCTGGATAAAGCTATGAATCAACTGGCAGTTAGACAAAGACAGTTGACATTCTCAGGCAAGTAATTAAGTTTTTGATGGGAAAGAAAGCTGATATTTAAGGCTGTTGATCAACTTTTGCAGTTGTTTGAAGGCCCCGCTCTGGTCAGGACACAATTTGAACCTTAGTTCCTCTACTATAATCTTGGGCAAGTTACCGAATCTTTTCGTATCTCTATGTCCTGGTCTGTGTTTCACAGACCATAACACTACCTTTTTCCTGTGGTTCATCTGTGGACTCATTCATTCAGAAAGTATTCATGGAGTGCCTGCCAGATGTTAGGCAGTCGGTAGGGCCTCTGCCACCATGGAGCCTACATGCAGGTGGCAGAGGGGAAATAAGATTACAGACTGTGGTTATGCCCCAGGAGGAAACTAGGTGATGTGACAGCAGCAGCAGGTGTATTGATAAAGGACACACAGAAGATATCTCAGGTGGGGCACTTTTTCTGAGACTTGAAGGGTAAGAATGAAACAGCCTTGTGAAAATGATTAAAGGAACCAGTGACTAAAACATTTAGCACAATGCCTGTCATATGTGAAAAATAAAGGTTAACCATTCTGATTCCAAAAGGAATTCAACACTGTTTTGAGCATTGACAGCATTCAATGAGGAGTGCAAATTATTGGACTCCCTTCCCCTGCACCTTCTGAATCTAGGGGCAGGGTTTGAAAAGCTCTCCAAGTGGTCCTCATTCAGCTAACATTTGAGAACCACTGATCTAACACCGGTGTTCAAATTGGGCAGCACATTGGAGTCATCTGAGGACATTTAAAACTGATGTTTTAGAGAAGCTGATTTAATTGGTCTGACACCAGGGTTTATAAAGCGTCTCCCTGGTGACTCTAATGTACAACTGAAGCTGAGAACCACTGGACCAGAAAAACAGGAAATTCATAATCACAAAGAACAGAGGATACCATTTTTTTTTAGGTGGTCACACTTGCTTTGTGGACAAAGGCCTGTGGGCTTGGCTGTCCCTACACCCTGTATTCAGGCATGGAATCAGCCTTAGCAAGTGACCCAAGAGCCCAGTCTGGGCTAATGAACACGGTTGGAGAGCGCCAATCTGGGCAGTCTCTGGGCTGCACCCCCTGTTCAAACAATCACATCGTTTCTAGCACACACTCTGGCTGCTAATTACATACCTTACAAAAGTGACAGCTTCTGCTGGTGTGAGTAATTAGGATATCTCTAATTCCATTGGAGGATGCCTGCCACTCCCTACTTCCTACAAAGCAAATCGCTTGTGATTACATATTTGACTGGGAAACTATTTTACAAATTATTCTTTGCTAAGGGCTTGAAACAAAGGACAAATGAATAGGAAATCGCAGTTAACAATACTATCCCCTGGCTCACAAAATGCTTAAACGTGGAAGGTGTATCTAAGGAAGTCAAATGGAGGCTATTTGACGAGGGAAAGGGTTCAGTAAGAAATAGCTCCCAAATGGAGGTAAATGTTTAGAAAGGGATGAGGCATCCCAGTAAGTGGCACAGCGCCACAGGCGCTACTTCAGTGGGCATCACTTGGCACCAAGGCAAGTAGTTCCCATCTGAGACCTGATCTTGGTAGCAAGGTCCAGACACTAAGCAAAGAATTGGGGGCAAAATTATTCTTAGAGGGGAACTGAGTTCTTGAATGGGGTCAAATGTTGAACCTTTGGATAAAGATGAATGCCAATTGAGGGTGGAGAAGAGGGGAAACAAACCGTTAATGGGCACCGCCGGTGTTCCAGGCTCTTTCTTTGAGGGCCGCACAGGTCATCCAGGGTCACCCCAGACAGCACTGGGTCCCAGTCTGCAATCCTAAGTGAGAGAAATGGAATATTAATTTCAAATCTTTCTGTGACGGGCAATGATAACTTAGGTCCACACAGAGAAGGGGATTAGGGAAATGTACTCCTATAGTCCCAGTTTAACCAAATTGACACTACGTACAATGTTGGGAAGCCAAGGTGAGAGTGGGGCACTTTATTTGTTCTTAAGCAGGTAGAATGATAATAGCCTGATGTCATTTGGATTACATTGTGACATTGATATCATTATATCATGTTATATATAATGTTAACTGAAACCAAGTTTTTGTTAACTTGTCAATCAAGTATTGTTCTATTACAAACAACCCAAAACTTAAAACAGTAGTCATTTGTTCTCTCTTGTTTCTAGGGATCAGCAGGGTGACTGGCTGATAGTAACAGTAGGCTGCAGCTCGTTCTGGCCCCATGCTGCCCTTCTTCCTCAGACCGGGAGACGTGCCAGGACAGCAGTACAAGAGCCATGTCTGCCAATTTTCCATTGGCCAAAACAAGTCATGTGGCCAAGCCCAAAGTCAAGGTGCAGAGAAATACAATTCTCCTATGGAGGTGGTGGGAAGGGGAAGGAGTGGCTAATTTTGGAAAGTAATCTAGGTGTCAGGCTGGGCATTTCGATCCAATACTTTTGACTCCAAATCTCATGTTCTTTCTTCTGTGGCAGTGTTGGAATAATTGAAAAACTTTCCAAGTGATAAAATGGAAGCAGTTTGAAACATTAAAATAAGTCAGCCACTCTCATGTTACTGGCTAGACATCAGAGAGCAAGCCCATGGGACTAATTTTATGCTACATTTGCATTGTGAGATGAGCAAGTCATTGGGTGTGTTTTCCATATTCAAATTCAGAGCAATATAACTCTAGTAATAACAGATTAATATTTCCAAAGTCTGCCATAAATATCCACTTGAAGATAATTATTAGCCCTAATTACAGAGAAAAATGAGAGATAGGCTCATCTGATATCACTAAAAATGAGATGTAATACTCATGGGAACCTTCAACTACCCACCTTACTGACGTGTCTGCTTCCTGGTTGCTGGCACTTTGGGATGTTCATTTTGAATGTTTTTATGGCAACTAATTCCCTGATACATTTCAGCGGTACCCAATGGTTTGTTATCCAAACTGTTTCAAATCAGGAGAGCAGCTCTTGCTTCAAGTCTCAGATGACCCGTGTTGCCATATCTAAAACCTTGAACTTTGGACCTTTGACAAAGTCCACCAGATACAGGTTATATGTTTCCAGCCAAATGTGGCCTGCTCATGGCTTGTCCATCTACATGGCCAAGCACTCGACACACCAGGCTGGGTTAGAGGGGGAAAACTTGAGTGAAGTTAGGACTGAAGCAGGACTTTCTGCTTATAAAAGTGTTAAGATTGTTAGTAGTTAGCCCCAAAATGAATAAGTACTGTCATTCAATCAGTAAATATGCTCCAAGATATTTTTGTTTGTGAGAGTTGGGTCTAATTTCTGCAAAGGGGAATTAAACAGAATTATATTATGGAGACTCTTTAAGAATAGGATGGAAATGTTTTGCTCCTGTAAGTGACCCAAAGGCATGTGTTGATAATTAAGGCTTAGAAACTTGGTTCTCTTTGCCAAACTTAACCCTTTTTCACCATCACTTTTAAGGGAACTCCTTCATGGACGTAACCAGGTGGAAGGAATGCCTGACCATGGCCAGGTGGCTCCTGTTTTCTTGCTTACACACATGTTCCTGCCCCATCTGTGAGCTCAGTGGGTCAAGGCCCTAGGCAAAGAGGCCAAGGACGTTACTGGTCACTTCTCCAGGCCTCATCTCAACTGTGGGTGTGAAGAAAGAATTCTGAAGGTGTCTCTCAGCTGTGTTCTAACTGACTTCTAAGCAGGCAAGTGATTATTTCTATTTTCTGATGAAGTTGTCCTGATTTGCCTGAAGGAGCATCCTGGGCATGAGTGCTGTGCTCTGGGCTCAGGGAGGGGAAAGAGGAAGAGAAGGAGCAGAGAGCTGACAGGAGCCAGGCCCTGCTGGGGGAGCCAGAGCTCCACTGGACAGGAGTTTTGACAGCCCAAGACATGCCAGCCGCAGAGACCTCTCTGGGCCCACATGTTCTCCTTCCCAAGGGGCAGCCTACTTAATGTGAACATCTGAGGGAGCTTCACTCCGAGGCCTGAGGCAAACACAGCCCACTGGTTACCAGCCAAGGTGACATCTTAAGACCCACCTAACAGGGCTTTCACATTCTGGAGCTGCACTGTCCAACATGGTAGCCACTGACTATATGCATGGAGTTTTTTGAAATTTACATTTCAATGAAGATGAAATAAAATTAAGAAGACAAATTTTTAATTTCAAGTACCCATGTACACATGTGGCTGTGGCTTGTGGCTACCATATTGGAGGTTCGAGTAAAGAACACTTTCATCATCACAGAGTGTTCTAGAATGCAGCACAGTGCTCAAACACTGAAGAAATATAAAATGTCTCTCTAGACTTCCTCTTCTTATATGACCTTTCTGTCTTGGCTTGCATTAGAATGGCCCAGCGATTTATTTTGGGAGGCTGAAAAAGCTGACCTGTTTGATATCAAAGGCCTGAGTTCACCTCTCAGCTCCCTGAGGTCAAGTTTACCATAGTCATTCTGTTTCTGTGTCAGTAAAACGAGGAGTTGTGGAGATCAGATGGGTAATAACATGAAATTATTTATAAGCTCTATGCACTGTACAGATTCTCACCAACCGATGTACCAAGAGGAAAAGGAGGGGAGATTGTCATTAGAGTTCTGTCAAAAAAGGGGTGGGTTTTGGAATAATATTGGTGGCTTTTCAAAGGGGACTGTAAAGGTAAAATAAGGATACTTTCTTTGAGGGAAAAAGCACCTACCTCCCATTTCCTGATCAGGAAGTCTTCGTGCAAACAAAATGGGCCTGAGAAGAGGCATAGCCTTTTGATTTTATAATGCAAGGTTAAGGGGTGCCTGGGTGGTTCAGCTGGTTAAGTGTCTGACTATTGATCTTGGCTCAGATCATGATCTCACAGTTTGTGAGTTCAGGCCCTTCATCCGGCTCTGCAGTGATGGCACACTCCCTGCTTGGGAGTTTGTCTCGTCTTCTCTCTGCCCCTCCCTTGCTTGGGTGTGCGTGTGTGTGTGCATGTGTGTGTGTGTGTGTGTGCGCACATGCACATGCACACATGCGCTCTCTATCTCACTCTCAAAATAAATAAACTTAAAAACATAAGATAATGCAAGGTTGAGGTCCTTCTGACCCCTGGAACTATACACACACAAGGTGAAAAATAAACTCAGGAGTCTCTGTATAATAGGGAAAGATAGGATAAAATAGGCAAAGAGGGAAAGGTTAGGAACTGAGGTCCCTGTATGGGGAAAAACACATATTTTGGAACAGTGCTCCAAGCATCTGACCATAGCAAACCCCCTCGGGTGTAGATTTCCTTTTAAGAATGTAACGAATACCACCTACAAAAGACCTAACTGAAAATACATGGTAGACCATAAGGCATGACCCACAAGGAACAATATGGCCATAGACCACCCCTCACACAATGGAGTTGAGCCAGTCAGGAGTGGGCAACCCAGCACCTAGAGTTGTCCAGCCAATAAGGGTAGAACCTGAGAAGGAATGAGGGGGTGCTGACCAGAACCTTATAAAACAAGGGCCCCTGCCTATAGTCATGGGTATTCACCTTCAAATGCCCCCTCTCTGTAAAGAGAGTTTTCCTACTACTCTTACTTTCGGAGCTTATACTCTAATAAATGTCTGCCAGCCGCTCATTCCGTGTCCACCTCTTCATTCTTCGAAATGGTGAGACAACAAACTCCTGGTTTTGAGGTAAAAAATCCTACAACATGTGAAGGTACTCAGGAGGTCCTCACAAGGCCTGCTCCTTAGTCTCTCAAGGAGATGAGAGATGAGAGGAGTTGTCCTTATTCCTTCTTCCACTTTACTGCAGAAATTCATGTGCAATCATGTCCAGACTCCAGTCACTTCTCAGTTACCTCACATGTGAGTCTGTTGGTTCTTATCTAACAATAAATTGTGTTTGCTGTCTTCTGTACACACACGAAGAGGTCTTTTCATTGGCAGGATTGTTTTATTTCCCCATCAGGACCAGAGAACACTTGGATTTCTGATGTGGAATGGAGGTTCCAAAGGGAAGCCCCCTTCTGAAGGAGATGGTCTCAGAGGAGGGCAGGGCTGAGTTTCTGGCAGACTCATGGTCCCCGGATGGTGCATTTGAAACCCAGGCCAGAGGAGAGCAGCAGCTCTGGTGTCCTGAGGCCCAGCAGTGGTGTAGGCCAGGAAAGGAGAGGCGTACTATAGGCCGATCCTGAGACTGCCTGGTAGTGGGGCGGCTTTCCACCTCCGGCATGGCAGACTCACTGATAACTCTAGAATAAAGTCCTTGCAGTGAAATTTGTTTTAAGTGCTACAGGACTTCTTTGCTTTAAATGAGATTTCAAATCATTGGCTTTCAACAATAACAAAAGTCCTCATAATTTCCTAGACCCTGGGAAGGACCCCCAGGTCATACTGTAAATTAGTGGTGAAAGCAACTGGCAGATTTGGAGAGCCCGTGTACCCTTTGCTAAATGGTGGTGGGTGACCACACACTACTACAGTGCTAGATAGGGGCAAGGTGAGGGCAGCCCAATGTCTGTAAGAACTAAAGGACTGAGGGACAAACAAGGGAGGGACCCACCTCCTCCTACCAAACCTGGTGTTGCAGGAATTTTTACCTCAATACCCAGGGTCTGTTGTCTTACCACTTTGAAGAATGAAGAGGTGGACGCAGAATGAGTGGCTCGCAGACCTTTATTAGAGTATAAGCTCTGAAAGGAAGAGTAGTAGGAAAGCTCTCTTTACAGAGAGGGGACATTTGAAGGTGAATACCCATGACTATAGGCAGGGTTCTTGTTTTATAGGGTTCTGGGTGTCCCCTTCCCTGCCTCCTCGTTCCTTCTCAGGTTCTAACCTTACTGTCTGGACAACTCTAGGTGCTGGGTTGTCCACTCCTGATTGGCTCAACTCCATTGTGTGAGGAGTCAGACTGGTCATACTGTCCTTCGGGTAACATAAGATTTATGGTTTAGTTATTTTAGTTAGGTATTTTGATTGTCAAGTTATTGAGGGGAACCTGAGGGGGAGGAGGTGGTGTCTGTTATATAATTAAGAGGGACTTGGGGTGCCTGGGTGGCTTAGTCGGTTAAGCGTCCGACTTTCGCTTGGGTCATGATCTCGCGGTTCGTGGGTTCAAGCCCCGCGTCGGGCTCTGTGCTGACTGCCAGCTCAGAGCCTGGAGCCTGTTTCAGATTCTATGTCTCCCTGACCCTGCTCACGCTGTCTCTCTCTCTCTCTAGAAATAAAATTAAAAAAAAAAAAATTTAAAAAAAAAAAAAAAAAGAGGGACTTTACGCCTGGGAGGTTTGCTTTAGTCAAATGCTCCTGGCATTGTTCTAAAATGTGTGCTTTTCCCCACGCAGGACCTCAGGTCCTAACCTTTCCCTCTCTGCTTATATTGTGCTATCTCTCCCTATTATATTCTCCATTCTGAATACACGACTCCTAACTGCTATTATGAACCAGGACGATGACCAATCTAAACTGCTTCCTGCTGAAGGGGGGCGATGACAGGGGAACGGCAGTCAGGGCAGGTTCTGAGGTCCATCCGATCTAATGGGAGGGTGTTTGTTACATCTTGGTTTGCAAAACTGCCTCAGATGTCTTACTTTTCTGGAGTATGCAACAGCGTCTACAAATGACATATAAAAAGAATATCAGACCAACAAGCAGTATTCCAAATGCAGCGCCTCCTAGGAAAGAAGCCACACCATAGGAAGGAAAGATGCACTACAGCCATCCTAAAAATCCCTGACATGTCTGGTCATCTTTTTTTTTTATTTTATCAATTTAACTATAGCTTTTCCTCCTTCTTCCATACTTATTTGGATCTGGTGATATTGTCGATTAGAATAATTAAGCACCTGAACTAGCTCATGGTCCTCAATCCTCAATTCCTCCTTTGGCCATCCAGTTTCCATAGGAACAACTTCATGAGGTGTATTTAATTCTACCTCAAGGAAAGAGTGATCTTTGATATCCAGACTACTGTAAGTCTTGTTATTCTTTTGCAGATGTATTCTACCAATGGTCCCAGTGTTGCACCATACTCCAGTATGATTTAGTACATGGTATATATGCTTGCAAGTAAAGCTCTCTGTGACGGCTATTTCTCCTTGTTTACTTTCCCAACAAAATTTTTCTCTACCCATGTACCAAATGCTATCGGTTACTGGGGTAGAGACGAGTGGCCAGACCTTAGTGAAATCGGGGTTCCGGTTTTGTTGAGGGCACAGCCAGATTTTATTTCTCTCTTCACAGTTAGAAAGAGATATGGGAACCCAAGCTGACTCATTTGACATTATGGCCCATCGACTCCCCATTGGCAAAATCCTTGTCTGATTTAATATAGTCCCTATGCCTGCAAGCTGAACTATTGGATATGAATTAGCATGGTCTATTCAAGGCACATGTGCCCTTAAGATACAATGCTGCAAGTTACAGCCCCCAGCAATAATCTTCCATAACTTGGAGCTTCCATATATAGGCCATAATTTCTGAGTTTCCAGTTCAGCATTCATTAGAGTAGGCCACTGTCCCATGACCACTTCAGATTCCATCTGCATTAACATGGTGAGCAGTCCTTCCTGGGTGAGAATGCATGCCCTTTCCCAGGTTTGAGTTTGGAAATGCCTTTGTAGGGTTTCTCGGGTCTTACTTATCCACCTTACTAAGGTCTCATTTTCTTTTAAAAGAGTTTCCCATCCTTTGCCTGCTTCTTGAAACAAAGTTCCTTCAATATGGCCTATTCTGGATAAGGAATCCTTTTCCAAATTGTGTCGCTTCTCAGCGGCAGCAAATTCTGCCTGCCCCAATATGCCTAATCCTGTTCCTATCCCTCCTATAAGATGTCTTTTCATGCTCTTGTTATTTCTGGGCCTGTATTGTTGTAGCCACCATAGGTGTTTTTTCCGTTGTAAATTTATGGAGGGGGAACAATTGGGATAGTAAGTATCAACCCAAAACCTCTGGGTGTCCCAAGTCAGAGTCAACAAAATCGAGGAGACTCCCAGGTAGGCGGTGGTTTGGGTTTGCCACAAAGGTTCCCAAAGCCTTCCAGGTCTAACCGTGATGCTTCCCATAGGCACTTGGGTCCACCATTGGACCTTGAAGAATAACGTGTGATTAGCCTTCCAGCCACATTGGCAGGGCAGGAGACTATCAGGGCAAGCGGTACTGTGGCATATCACACATCCAGCTGCGATATCTTGGTCTTCATAACCTGGGACCTTTTTAATTTTTCCATCATCTATATCTATGGCAATACAATGTATCTTTTGAGTTGAGTTATATAATTCCCTTCCAGTTTCATTACTGGGCAAAATTTCGGCCCAATATTTATGGCTTTGTTCTAATTTTACAAATAAGTAACCTGCAAAAGGTTTGCCCTTAGGTAAATTAAGGGTATGGCGATTATCCCAATGTCAAATTGTAAAATTGCCATATTCCAGGTCATATTTTAAAACACGGTCTCCCTCTATAAAAGTTAGGTCAGCTGCCTCAACCAAAGGGGTCCCATCATTCAACCCTAACAGTGATGGGGTTGGTGGAATACATACAGGAAGTGTTTCTGAACCCCATAGGCATATTATTACTACTTTCCAATATATTGTGTTACTTGTCTTCATTCTGTTGTGTCCTTATCTTGAAGATCAATTTAAGGCCTTCTTCTGTTTCACAATTCAACTCCGTCTCTGTGTTGTCCTGTTCTGATGGAAACCACAACTTAATCCAGGAGCGATGAATCGAGGAGTCAAATTCCGGTACTTTGACAGCAGTAAGATTTGCTAAGATGACCATATGTCGACCTTCCACATTGGTTCTAAAGAAGGGGACAAAGAAGGAAGGTTTTCATGAGTACCTGATCTCCTGGGTTGTACAGAGGAGGCTGGTCATCCCAGAGTTGAGAGGCTGAAGAGTCTGATGGAATTTAGCCAAAGGAATTACATAGTTACCAAATCTAATACCTCTTTATCTGCGAGCAAGTCATTAACAAGAAAGGGTCTTCCATAAAGAACTTCAGAAGGGCTTGTGCCCTTTTTCATGACGATATTTCTAATCTGAAACAAAGCAGTAGGAGGTAGGGATGTCCAGTTCTGACTTGTTTTTTAGGCGAGCTTTCTAAGAGGTCTCTTAATGCTTTCATTGGTCTTTTCCACCTTCCCTGAGGATTGTGACCTCCAGGCACAGTACAGATGATAATCTTTGCCCCTTCAGTTACTGAGGACTTAAAGGAGGGATGATTATCACTTTGAAGGGATGTAGGGAGTCCAAAACAGAGTAATAATCTCGTTTATTGGTGCCTTAACCACCTCTGAGGTGTTTTCAGTCCTGCAAGGAAAGGCTTTGACCCAAAGTGTGAAGGTATCTACCCATACCAAAAGATATTTATGTCCTTGTGCTTTGGGCACACTGTGAATTCTATTTGCCAGTCACCCCCGGGGATAACTCCCAGTTCTGTATAACTCTATTGGAGACTGCAGGTGAGAGAGTGGGTTATTTCTTTGACAAGTATTGCAGGTTTTTATAATATATTTAATAGTCTTATTGAAATCCCTTCCTGTAAAAAGTTTTTAAGCCATTAAATATAGATGGAAAGTGTAATGGAAAGTTTTTAAAACCTTCCACTGGCTAGTGGCTGGTAAATGAAGTCACCCACCTGTAACTACCCTGTAGGCTGGGAAGTGTAACCCCGTTCTCACACCCATTGTTTTTCTTCTGTCGAGTAGTGGGGCTTTTCTTGTGTTATACAGGCGTCCCAGATAAGGGAGGCAATGGTAGGGATAACTTGAGATCTGGCTGCTGATTTTGTTGTGGCATCAGCCTGCTTGTCTCTCTCTGCTAACTTATCCATTCCTTTTTGGTGTCCTTTACAGTGTATTACTGCTACCTCTAAGGGCTAGTGAACAGCCTGTAAAAGTCTGGTAACTTCCTGGTAATACTTGGTAGGAGCCCCTGAAGATGTTTAAAAATGTCTTTCCTTCCATACAGAACCATGGGCATGTAAGGCCAGGAAAGCATGCTTAGAGCTGGTGTAAATGTTAACTCTCTTATCTTTGCTTAATTCTAGGGCTCTAGTAAGGCTACTGGTTTGGCCAGCAGAGCACTAGCTCCTGATGCAGGGCACCACTTTCCAGAGTTTTATGAAGAGTCACCTCTGCATACCTAGGTTTTCAGGAGCCCTGCTCAACAAAAGAACTCCTATCTGTGGGTCCATCCTGGGTTTTCCATAGGAGTTTCCCTTAAATCCTCTCGGGCAGCGTACGTTTGGACTATGATTTGTTATATTAGCTCCTTACCTTCCTCTGTCAGGAAGGGTGCTGGGTCAGGAGAGGAGCAGGCCTTTACACGCACAGCAGGCCCCTCAGGCAGGAGTGCCTGAGGCTGCAGAAGGCAGCTATCTGTGAGCCAATGGCTGCCATCCATGACAGGACTGGATACTATGTGGGACTTAGACAGTAAGGTCTTCCCCAAGGGTTAGTTTTTTTTTGTTGTTGTTGTTGTTTTACAGATAGTTTATTGTCAAGTTGGTTTCCATATAACACCCAGTGCTCATCCCCACAAGTGCCCTCCTCCGTGCCCATCTCCCCCCTCCCCCGCACACCCATCAGTCCTCAGTTTGTTCTCAGCATTTAAGAGTCTCTCATGGTTTGCCTCTCTCCCTCTCCCCCACCATTTCTCCCCTTCTTCTCCCCCATGGTCCTCCGTTAAGTTCCTCCCAATCCTCCTATACGTGCAAACATATGATATTTGCCCTTCTCTGCCTGACTTATTTCGCTCAGCATAACACCCTCAAGGTCCATCCATGTTGCTACACATGGCCAGATTTCATTGTTTCTCATTGCCATGTAGTATTCCAAGGGTTAGTTTTGTAGCAACAGCTACATGGGCAACAGCTGCAACAGCTCTAAGACATGCAGGCCCAACACAAGCTACTGAATCAAGTTCTTTGCTAAGATACTCCACTGGTTGCTGTACTGGGCCTCATTTCTGAGTCAAAACGCCCAAGGCTACCCACTTTCTCTCTGTAATATAAATTCCAAGAATTTCCAATGTGCCTCAAGCTTGGGGCACCCAACAAAATGAGCTTAAGTTTTCTAAAAGCTTGTTTTGACTCAGTGTCCCATAGCAGTAAGTGAGTGTTTGTGGCCTGTGTGTTCTTGATAAGTTGGTAAAGGGAGCGAGCTACCTCTCCATATCCTGATATCCATAAGTGGCAATAGCCGGTAGGGCCTAAAACCCCTCTCAGTTGTCTAAGAAGTTTCTTCAGGACGGGATACAAGACAACGGGCTGAATTCTGTCCTTGCCTAGCCTTCTTGTGCCTTCCAAAAGGATTAATCCTAGATATTTAACGGAAGTCTCAGATGATTGGGCCTTTTGTTGGGAGACTTTATATCCTCTTTCTGCTAGAAAATTTGAGAGGAACTTGGTACCAGCCTGTATACTTGGTTCCAAAGGGACACACAGTAAGAGATCCACATATTGCATCAAAGTGCAATTATCAGCTAAGAATTCCAAAAGAACACGTGTGTTAAGGCCTGTCCAGATAGATGTGGACTATCTCGAAAGCCCTGAGGCAACACTCTCCAAGTTAATTGTGAAGCCGGATTGACAGGACCCTGGATGGCAAACAAGAATTGAGAATCTAGATGTATTGGAAAACATAAGAAAGTGTCTTTTAAATCTAAGATTGTAAACCATTTCATATCTGGTGGAATCTGAGCCAGCTAGGTACAGGGATTTGGAAGCACAGGGTGGATAGAGACCACCACTTCATTCCTGACATGTAGATCTTGGACTAGCTCCCATCCCTCGTTAGGTTTCTGTATCCCCAATATTGGAGCATTACAGGGGCTTGTTACATTCCTTCAAAAGTCCCTATTTCTTTAATTTTTACTAGCTCTGTTTTAGGCCTCTGGTTTTGGAGGATACTGCTTCCGGCATGGAAGAGAAGTGGGATCCTTAAGGTGTATTTGGACAGGTATTGCAGTTACGGCTCTGCCTACTTCTCCCTGTATCACCCATATTCTGAATCAATCAATATCAGTTTCCATCAGGGGGAGGTAGTTGTTTATCTAGCCTGGAGCCAGTAGCACTGTAGTCCCTAATTCAGTAAGGGAGTGGGGCTTTCTGGTGTTATCAAAAAAGAATGTGAGAATGAGAGCCCCCCTTGGCCTTTCCAGAAAGGCCACTGGGGTGTCTGTAAAATAGTGGTTAGTTTAGCGTAATTTAAGGGCTTAACCTTAGTTCTTTTTTTTTTTTTTTTAAGTTTATGTATTTACTTTGAGAGAGAGGGAGCAAGGAGGGGCAGAAAGAGAGAGAAAATCCCAAGCAGGCTCTGCACTGCTAGCACAGAACCCAGTGTGGGGCTCAAACTCACAAATCACGAGATCAAGACCTGAGCTGAAACCAAAAGTCGGATGCTTAACCAACTGAGCCATGCAGGTGCTCCAACCTCAGTTCTTTTAAATCCTTCCAAGTTTAAGGCTTGGAAATGGTGACACCATTCCTCAATGGGATTATCATAGTCCCAGTTAGGATCCTGGGGAAGAATTACCTGAATCCCAGTAGGGTACTGGAAGTTCCCTATAAGACCTTCAGACCCATGATAATTGAGGAGTTGCTTGTCCCTGTATTTCTCAGCTGCTGCCATTAGAGGAGGGCCTGGATAAAGTGGGCAGCAGGAAGCAGAAGAGACATTTTTAAGTCTTGATCTATAGATCTAGGGCCCAAGGAGGAGGAGGTGTAGGTGGAAGACTTCTCTTCCTCCCTTTCTAGGTCTACTTTGAGTTCAGGCAAAGGGCCCTTAATTGTTTCCCCTCCTGATTGCTGGACCTTGGAAAGGGCCGCCAATAAGCCAAGGTCAACCTTTCATCTCATACACGTCCTGATTTTCTCTTAAAGCCCAAAGACACTGAACATAGAGGACTTCTCCCCATTTCCCCTCACATTTACAAAACAAGTCCAATTGTAGGATAGTATAATTGATACTTCCCTCTGGCGGCCAGGTTTCCTCCTCCAATTTGCATTGGGGCCAAGCCTCAGTGCAAAAGAGAATGAGTTGCTTTTTCTTCAGGGTTTGTGGATCAAAATCATCCCAATTTTTCAGAATGCATCCCAAAGGAGTATTGGCCTTCCCATCTATAGGAAAAAGGAGGAAAAGGCATCCCTTATTTCAGTTTCCTATAGCTGACCAGGAGAAACCTTATCTCTTGACCCTGATTGTTGGCCAGGAGAAGCCTCATCTCCTGGCCCTGAATTTTGATTGGCTATGTGACTGGCAGCCAAAAGCTCTGTCAGTCTTGCAACGTGCTGGGAGTAGTCATTCTCACCCAGGCTTGACCCTACCTCTGAGAGTAACCTTGTCTTCCCCCATTTCTCCTACCCCTCCATTTCCTCCCTACCAGACTTTGGGAGGATGAACTGTGACCAAGCAAGACTGTCCTGGTTGTAGAAAGATAGACTAATTTTATTTTGACCCAACAGTAATTTATGTATTGATCGTTTGGCTGTTGAGGAGGGTGCTGAAAGGGCCAAAGTCAAGGTCTATTCCCCTGCCTTGTTCAGCAATACCCTCATAAATACCTACCAGCCGTGTGGATGTCCATTTTAGAATATCCAGGTTGTTATAAATTAGCATACACTGGGCTAAGTGTAGCAAAATGGCTCCCACATATCCCAGTAAAAGCCCTTTATATATCATCCATCCCTCATATGGTACAGGCATCCATTCCTCTGCTAAATAGAAGCAACACAAATGTAGAACATTTGAAGGCCAGTAGCAAGGATATCTCCATCATTTTCTCAGCCTTTGGATCAAAGAAGGGGCAATCTTTTTTTTTTTTTTTTTTTTTATTTATTTATTTCTAAGAGAGAGAGAGACAGCGTGAGCAGGGGAGGGTCAGAGAGAAAGGGAGTCACAGACTGAAACAGGCTCCAGGCTCTGAGCGGGCAGTCAGCACAGAGCCCGATGCGGGACTCGAACCCACAAACAGCGAGATCATGACCTAAGTGAAAGTCGGACGCTTAACCGACTAAGCCACCCAGGCACCCCAAAGGAGGGGCAATCTTAACCAGGCCTCAAGCAAAACAACTCAAAAGGGCATGGCGTCCTGATCTTTTGGGTAAAATTACAGTTCTTTCCATCTTTCTTTCCGAATACCATTAAGTACAAGAAGGGGTACTGTATGTTCTCTCCTATATATATCCATCAAACATATAGTAAATCCAGCATCCTGCAATTGAAGTTAAAACACAAATTAGAGACGAAGGAGGAGAATTACATCAGATACCCAAATGGACAGTCAGGGATCAGGTTCTGCCCCTAGCATTCAGGCATCCACCAAAGAGTAGCCTTGGTCAGGACCCTCCAGTTACTGTTCAGCCTCCCCTGAGTCTCATGCATCTAGGGATTCTTCTCGAAAGGAACTTGGGACCCCATCACACTGACATTCCCAATTACGTTGGGGGATCAGATGGGAGGAGACCCAGCCACATTATTCTCTCTTACCTGGCTGATGGATGCCCATTATTTGGTTTGAGAGTTTTATTTAGGATAGAAAGAAAAGACAGGGTGCCAGCTGCTCTTTACTTACAGTTAGAAGATGTTGATATTCTGAGACGAACCCCCAAAGAAATGTCGCAGGATTTTTTTTTTTTAACCTCAGTACTTGGGATTTGTTGTCTCGCTGCTTCAAAGAATGAAGAGGTGGGCACAGAACGAGCAGCAGGCAGATGTTTATTAGAGTATAAGCTCCAAAAGGAAAAATAGTAGGAAATCTCTTTTTACAGAGAGGGGGCATTCGGAGGTGAATACCCCTGACTACAGGCAGGGGACTTTGTTTTATTGGCTTTTGGTCAGCCTCCTCCCTGCCCCTTCGTTGCTTCTCAGGTTCTACCCTTACTGGCTGGACAACTCTAGGTGCTGGGCTGTCCACTCCTGATTGGCTCGACTCCACTGTGTGAGGAGTCAGACTGGTCATACTGCCCCTCGATTAACATAAGTTTTATGATTTACTTATTTTAGTTGGGTATTTTGATTGTCAAATTCCTGAGGGGAACCTGAGGGGGAGTAGGTGGTATCTTACATTCTTAAGGGGGACCTTGCACCTGAGAGGGTTTGCTGTGGGCAGAGACTCTCACCATTGCTCCAAAATACGTGTTTTTTCCCACACAGGGACCTCAGGTCCTAACCTTTCCCTTTCTCCCTATTTTATCCTATTTTTCCTTATTATACTGGAGCTTATGCTAGGGTCCAAAAAGAAGTCAGCTGGAAATTTCAAAGAAGAATTTGGTCAAAACCTTTATATACATATATTTCAGTCAAAATTCTTTTAAGGACTCCTAACTTTGTTACAGTATGGGATATTTGACAACTGCTTTGCACATGTATACAGTTTGGGAGAACTTTCCCTCACTGTCTCATGACGTAAACATTTTGTCATCTCACATTATCATAGAGAGGAGGGCGAGTCCAGTACAGTAAGATATTTTGAACGAGAGAGACCACATTCATATAACCTTTATTACAGTATATTGTTGTAATTGTCCTGTTTTATTATTAGTTATTGTTGTTAATCTCTTACTGTGCATAATTTATAAATGAAACTTGATCATAGGTGATGAGGGAGCATAAGGCAAGCTGACACCCCACAAACCACCTCCCTTCTAAGTGGGATATGTACAACATTCCTCAGGCACTCCTGGCTGCCCAGGAGCAAAGGAAAGGGGGAAACTGATAGAGATTTCAGTCCTGCAGGACCTGAGTCTCCATCATTTTACAAATGTTTTAGTAAATTACAAGAAAAAGGCAATCTTATCAATAGCCTAATCTCCAGAAACCTATAGACTTAGTTTCCTGGAGCCCCTAATATCACCCTCGCCTCCATAGTGATGTGGGGAGCAAAGGCAAGAAAATGGTAGGTAAAATTAATTTTTTTTTGAGAGAGAGAGAGAAAACACAATTGGGGGAGGGGCAGAGAGAGAGAGGGAGACACAGAATCTGAAGCAGACTCCAGACTGAGCTGTCAGTATAGAGCATGACGTGGGGCTTGAACTTGCAAACCTTGCGATCATGACCTGGGCTGAAACCAAGAGTCAGCGCCTAACTGACTAAGCCACCCAGGTGCACTTCTTATGAGTCCTATTTAGCATATGAAAGTCCTTCTGGAAACCTCCTTTTTACCTTTACTTCCCCCAACTCCATAGTATATAACTCATCACTACCCCAGTGCAGCTCTTTCTGCCCCTGGGTCCTGTCTCCTGGTGCTGTAACAAAATCACCTTTTTTCATCAAAAGCATCCCAAGAATTCTTTCTTGGCTGTCAACTCTGGACCCCCTCCATTCCAAAACCCCATCAGTAAGTGTGTTTGTGTCGGGAAAAACAATACATGTAGGGTTCAGTACTATCTGCAGGTTCAGGCATCCACCGGGGGTGTTGGATCGTATTTACCACGGGGAAGGGGGGCAAGTGCTGGGAAGATAGTGATGTGACATGGGCCAGGAGGAAACAGTCAAGAAAGAGTACTTGAGACATTTTTGGTGCAAAAAAAGTGTTTTTATTAAAGCACGGGACAGGACCTGTGGGCAGAAAGAGCTGCAATGTGATTGTGAGAAATAGTTGACTGTATACTTTTCTTTAAGGTGAGGGGCTGGGTAGAAATAAAGGAAGTTTCCAAAAGGATTTGCCTATGTTGAAGAAGACTTACAGGATCCTGGAGGTCTGGCAGTAGTCAAAGTAAAGTTGTTTTTCGGGGCACCTGGGTGGCTCAGTTGGTTGAGCGTCTGACTTTGGCTCGGGACTGATCTCGTGGTTCATGGGTTCAAGCCCCGCATCAGGCTCTGTGCTGACAGCTCAGAGCCTGGAGCCTGTTTCAGATTCTGTGTCTTCCCCTCTCTCTTTCTGCCCCTCCCCCACTCATGCTCTGTCTCTCTTGGTCTCAAAAATAAATAAACTATAAAAAATTTTTTAAAAAAAGTAAAGTTGTTTTTCGCCTCTAGCAAAACATTAACACGAAGATTGTGTGAGTTCCCTGAGGACCACCACACTTGGCCTGTCTCAGGTATTTATCAAAATGGGCTGCAAAATAAGGACATTTAATTTTATCTACGTTTCTTTTGCCTTTGTTTTCCCCATCAATAGGACTGTTCCAGGGTGGGGAATGGAGCAATGGGTGGGCAGAGAGTTAATGACTGGGCTGGAGAGTTATAATTACCCAAATAAGCCTCGCTGCTCACAGATGAGCTGGAGGCCTCACTACATGCACAGGCCACATGGTTCCCAGGGGCACCCCGTGCTGTGGGAGGTGCCACCCCTCAAGCTGGGCCTTGTGGGCACAAGGTACATCTTCAGTATTCAAACAGTGCTTGTTCAGGATGGGGGGTGCGCAGCAGATTCAGATCAAGAGAAGCCTTGGAAATTTGGAGGGGCCTGGGAGATGGTAAGGGGCTTCTATATTCTTGGTGTAGAGCAAACAACTTTTTATTTCACTAGAAAATTACTTTGTTTAGAGGACACACCTACAGGTCTCCTGAGTCTAGCCTCTCTTTGTCTTTGAGCTGTTTTGCAACTCTGTACCTTTAGGCAACCAACAGCAACCAGATTTTTCTTGCCTGCAGCCCTGCATGTTCTATACTGCCCAGTAAAGGTTCAACTGTCTGCCCTCCCCCTACAGAAAGACAGGTTTTGTCCTCATTTACATATTCATTTAAATATTCGTCACCTATACATGTACCTGTTCCTTGGATTCTTTTTTGAGCTGGCTATAATATCTCCTAGTCTCTCATTAGTTAAATAAAATAGTTCTCTCATTAGTTAAATAAAATATTTAATGTATTCATTTAAAAAAATTTTTAAACATATATTTATTATTGAGAGACAGAAGACAGAGCACAAGTAGGGGAAGGGCAGAGAGAGGGGGAGACACAGAATCTGAAACAGGGCTCTGAGCTGTCAGCACAGAGCCCGACTTGGGGCTTGAACACACACCATGAGATAATGACCTGAGCCGAAGTTAGACGCTTAACCCACTGAGCCACTCAGGCGCCCCTAACATATTCATTTTTTACATCTGTTTGAGGGTCATGATTTTACCCTTTTGTTGACCATTATCTTTTTTATTTTAATGTTTTATTTATTTTTGAGATAGAGACAGCATGAGCGGGGGAGGGTCAGAGAGAGAGGGACACACAGAATCTGAAATAGGCTCCAGGCTCTGAGCTATTCCTCAGCACAGAGCCCAATGCGGGGCTTGAACCCACGAACCATGAGATCATGACCTGAGCTGAAGTCGGACGCTTAACCAACTGAGCCACCCAGGTGCCCCAACAATTATCTTTTAACAGTTTCCATAGGACTGAGGAGAGGGCAGTTGGAAGGTGAAAGAGGCAGAGTCTGCAATTACAGTGCAATGTGATAAGTCACATAATAAAGGTTTCCGAATTAAAGATTAGATACTTACAACAACCCTGGGCTGATGCTTGTGTTCACGTCATCTTTCACATAATGGACATTTAAAAATGGATGTTTAAAATGGTAGCTGGGGGGGAGGGGGCAAGATGGTGGAGAAGTAGGGAGCTCCATACATTGCACTCACCCCCATATCTCACACGGAAAAGATCTGAAGCCATAGGAAACCTTACAGAACCCAAGAGACTGGGAGAAAAAGGACGCATAATCCACTGAGAAAGCCTTCTAACATGAGTGTGAACTGGGGAAGATAAAATTGGGCTGGGATTGGGGACTCCAGGGACGGGGGTGATCCCCCTCTGTGGGGAGTGAGAGGGGAAAAAGAGAGAGTCTGAAACTGCTCAAGACATGGTCTCTGTTGCTGGGAAACAGAAAAACCTCCGCTTGGGGCACAGAAGGACCGTGCGCGCCAAATCCCTGCGTGCCAGGTACCCGCGAGCCAACTCGTCCAGGAGGGGCTGCGCGCTGATCACTTCTTTGTACTCCTCACTGGCCGGACTCCTGGAGGAACCATGCGCACGTACCAGGCCGCCACCCTCCTGGCTGGCTGGAGCTCTAGAGGGAAGGCGAAGAGCTTAAAAACTGGGAGATTTGCCGGCGAGTTTGAGTTTTGGATGACGAGACACAGAGGGACCTGGTTTCCCTCTCTCCAGCGGGCCTGGCGCGCCCCACAGTCAAACCCCTGCCCATGCTTGCCAACCCAACTCGGAGGAGAAGGGAGCAGCGATTCTGGCTCCATCCCCAGGACTAGGCAAGAGGCTTGGAATTGCCCCGAGAGGATTGCCTGTGAGGTTGTGTCTACGGCAGTTTCAGTGGGGAGGGCGGACTGGGATTTGGAAACTAAGCCTGGCCTGGGTTAAAGAGCGAGACCCACTTTGGCTGCGCCCCTGGCACGGAGAGTTTACACACCCAAAAAGTGAGGTGCAGCGCTTGGTTCAAGAAGGGACTGGAGCGCCACCACTCTCCTCCCCACAACCGCCAAGGCAGAACTCCCACCTGACGCAGTGGATCACACCACACCCATCCCTGCTTGAGAGCTGCCCTCCCCCCCTTTTTTTCTTTTTTTTTCCAGAACACTGACCTGATTAACTCTGGTCACCAGCTTGCTTAAACAGTCACATTTAGTCCATTCTGTAGATGTAAATTCTACACGTACTGACCTTTTCATCTCTTTCTCTCAGGAGTAATTAGACTACATAGTTTCTCTGGATAACACCAGTGTATTTCTATCACCTCTCCAACCATATTCCACCCTTTTGCTCTTTGAAAAAAGCTTCTTATCCCTTCTACCTGTTCATTCTATTTCCAATTTGCCTCATCCCCGCCCTGTCTTCTCTCTCTTTCTCTATGCTCTTCAACCAGCACTGCATACACCCAACAATTTAATTATAGCTGGGAAATCCGGTTATATGCTTTAAACCGTTGTTTGTCCATTGGTTTTCTTCTTTTTTCCTTTTCTTTTCTTCTTTTTGACCTTTTTATGTATTTTTAAATTTTCTATTATTCGCCTTACCTCCTCCGTCTTTTCTCTTAACTTTGTTGTTTTCCCTCTCCGTTTGCATATTAGTTGGATTTGTCTGTGGGTTTGTGTGCCTCTGCTCCCTGTGTATTTGTCTGTCTGTTTTCTTCTCCAGGAATACCTTAAGAAACAAGCCAACATACACATGGCGGAGAGTCCCAAATATCACTACGAGTAGGAAAATAAAATAACCAAGGTCTAAACAAGAGAGACCAAAAGATACCATTCAAAAAACACTCTCCGAAAGGATAGGCCCTGGACAGTCAAAGAGTTTTCTTGGGTACAGCAGCGCTCACAGGTGCAGAGAGCATAACAAGTCTTTAAAACCAACAAGAGCCGGAAAGCTAACTAAAATGATGAAACAAAAGAGCTCTCCTCCAAAGAAATTCCAAGAAGAATTGACAGCTAATGAACTGCTCAAAACAGATATAAGCAGCATAACTGAACAAGATTTTAGAACAATAATCATAAAATAGCTGGACTTGAAAAAAGCATAGGGGACATCAAAGAAACTATGGCTACAAGCAACATGGAGAATAAAAATAGGCATGATGAATTTTAAAATGTGATAAATGAGACACATAATAAATTAGACGCCTCCAATGCACGGATTGCAGAGGCAGGAGAATAAGTGATTTAGAAGGCACAATTATAGAAAAAGAGGAAACTGAGAAAAAAAGAGACAAACTGATCCAGGAACATGAAAGAAGAGTTCGAGAGCTCAGCAATACGGTCAAACGCAATAACATCCGTATCACAGGAATCCCAGAAGAGGAAGAAAGAGGGAAAGGTACTGAAGGAGTCCTGGAACAAATTATAGCAGAGAACTTCCCCAACCTGGGGAAGGAAGTAAACGTTGAAATACAAGAGGCTCAGAGGACTCCCCTCAGACGTAATTTGAATTGATCTTCAGCACAGCATATCATAGAAAAAATGGCAAAATATAAGGAAAAAGAGAGAATTTGAAAGCAGCTAGAGAGAAAAGGCCCTAACATAAAAAAGGAAACCTATCAGAGTGGTGACAGACCCATCTAATGAAACTTAGAGGCCAGAAAGGAATGGCAGGAAATCTCCAATGTGATGAACAGAAAAACTATGCAGCCAAGAATCCTCTATCCAGCAAGCCTGCCATTCAGAATAGAAGGAGAAATAAAAGTCTTCCCAAATAAACAAAAATTGAAAGAATTCATCACCACTAAACCAGCCATGCAAGAAGTCCTGAGAGGGACTCTATGAGGGAAATGTTGCAAGGTACACAAGGTACCAGAGACACCACTACAAGCATGAATACTACAAAGAACACAATGACTCTAAACCCATATTTTTCAATAATAACACTGAATGTAAACACTAAATGCTCCAATAAAAAGACATAGGGTAGTAGAATGGATAAAAAAACAAAATCCATCTATATGCTGTCTGCAAGAAACTCATCTTAGACTGGAAAATACCTTCAGATTAAAAGTAAGGGGATGGAGAAAAATATACCATGCTACTGGTAATCAAAAGAAAGCTGGAGTAGCTATACTTCTATCAGACAAACTGGACTTTAAATTAAAGACAAGAACAAGGGATGAAGAAGGGCATTACATAATAATTACAGGGTCTATCCATCAGGAAGAAATAACAATCATAAATGTCTACACACCAAATATAGGAGCACCTAAATACTTAAAACAATTAATCACAAACAGAAACAATCTCATAGATAAGAATGTGCTAATAGCAGGGGACTCTAATACTCTGCTTACAACAATGGATAGATCAACCACAGAAAATCACTAAAGAAATAATGGACTTGAAAGACACATTGGACCAGATGGATCTGACAGATATATTTAGAACTCTACATCCTGAGGCCAGGGAATTTACTTTCTTCTCAAGTGTGCATGGCACATTCTCCAAGACAGATCACATACTGGGACATAAAGCAGCCATCAATAAATATAAAAGAATTGAGATCATACCATGCACACTTTCAGATCACAATGCTATGAAACTTGAAATCAATCACAGGAAAAAGTCTGGAAAACTTCCAAAAACATGGAGGTTAAAGAACACCCTACTAAAGAATGAATGGGCCAATCAGGCAATTAGAGAGAAAATTAAAAAATATATGGAAACAAACGAAAATGAAAACACAACCATCCAAAATCTATGGGATGCGGCAAAGGCAGTCCTAAGAGGAAAGTACATTGCACTCCAGGCCTATTTCAAGAAATTAGAAAAAGCGCAAGTCCAAAATCTAACAGTTCACCTAAAGGAACTAGAGGCAGAGGAACAAGAATGCCCTAAACCCAGTAGAAGAAGAGAAAAATAATAAAAAACAGAGCAGAAATAAACAGCATAGAGACCAAAGAAACAATTGAACAGATCAATGAAACCAAGATTGGTTTTTTGAAAAAATAAACAAAATTGACAAACCTCTAGCCAGGCCTCTCGAAAAGAGAGAGCACCCAAATAGACAAAATCATGAATCCAAATGGACTTATTACAATCAGCCCCTCAGAAATACAAGCCATTATCAGGGAATACTATGAAAACTTACATGCCAACAAATTGGACAACTTAGAAGAAATGGGCAAATTCCTAAACACACACTCACTACCAAAATTCACATGGGAAGAGATAGGAAATCTGAACAGACCCATAACTAGTGAAGAAATCGAATCAGTGATCAAACATCTCCCAACAAATAAGAGTCCTGGACCTGATGGCTTCCCTGGGGAATTCTACCAGTCGTTTAAAACAGAATGAATACGAATTCTTCTCAAGCTATTCCAGAAAATAGAAACAAACCCATAACTAGTGAAAATAGAAACAAACCAAGAAACAGGCTCTTGACTATAGAGAACAAACTGATAGTTACTGGAGGGACAGTGAGTGGAGGAATGGGTGAAAGAGACGACGAACATTAAGAGTACCCCCCAAAAAAGGAAAAAAAGAAAAATAAATAAATAAATAAACAAATAAGTGGTAGCTGGAATCTTAAGTGGGTGAATGACTTGAGCTACTCAAAAGTGTGGTGATGCTTAACAGGAAATAGGAGTTTCCTCTCTCTGAGTCACTTCACCCCATCAGTGCTTGCCCAGCAGCCCAGTGGTGTTTAACTTTCCTGAAATCTCCTGGCACTATGTGTTCTTTTTCTTGTATTAAAGGGGCATTGGTTTTTGCTGACTTTTTTTTTATTGACCGTGAGGTAGGGTGCATGTGGGACACAGATGAGCCTGTGTGCTTCTCCAGGTTTCACAAACGTTTTTAGGGACAGGTAACTTGCAGCTTCAGTAGCTTGATGTCCACTGACCTGGTGCCTATTCTAATCCTGCCACCAGATGGTGCAAGTTCACTTGTCAGGGCTGCCACAGCCCAACCCAGAAGACCGCAAGGGCATTGAGATCTGGTGTTTCTAGGTTTGAATCCTTTGTTAGTTTTGTGATCTTGAGCAAGCCGGTTTCTCTCTCTGTAAACTTGGAATGAAGAAAATCGACAGCCAGTGATGCTGCTCAGGACAGCTCCCTCAGGATGGGGTTTGTGGACCAGTGTGCCCTGGGTGGAGAGTATGTGAGAGTGGCAGCTAGGGCTGGGCTGTGGGTGGGTTGCATGGAACATTAAGCAATCAGTTTTTTGTCACAGGCTCTAGGGAGCCACAGTAACTTTCTGAGCAGAATTACAATGAGACTATATCACCAGTCAGGACCCTTGGAAAGAGCAAGGACTCTCCAAAGCTGTGGACTAGGGAATTTCATCCTCATTTCCTCCCCAAACCTCCTTCCTTCATCTACCTCCTCTCTTTCCCACCTTCTCCTCATTCATTCATTCACTCATCCATTCAATAAATACCTCGTAACCATATACCATATTGAAGATATGTTTTAGGTCCTTGAATTAATCAGTGAACAACTTCTTCCTGGAGCTTACAGAAACCTGTTCACATTATGATACTTGTGTATGCATTTGCCTTCTTTCATATGGGCCTTCTGAGCTGTTTGGGGCCACCTTCTCCAGGTAAAGAAGCCAGTGTCAGGGGAGTCTGGGTGGCTCAGTCAGTTAAGCATCCTACTCTTGATTTTGGCTCAGGTCATGATCTCAGTTTGTGAGTTTGAACCCCATGCTGGGCTCTGTGCTGATAGTGTGGAGCCTGTTTGGGATTCTGCCCCTCTCCTATGCTCCCTCCACCATGCTCCCCTATGTGGGCATGCTCTCTCTCCCTCTCTCTCTCTCTCTTTTTCTCCAAAAAAATAAATAAGCTTTTAAAAAAAGAAGCCAGTGTTATTCTCCCCTGTGTTGTCCAGCCCTTCCTTCAATCTCATGAGACACTTCAGTATTCGCCTGCTAATCTCCCTGTCTCTGTAGGACTAAGCTCATTTAAGTGCATTTCTGTCATGCGTCATCAAAAGGTTCCTGCTAGAAAGGCTGACCCATCAAAAAAAATAAATGGTAAAGAATTTCTTGATTACATTAGGATGCATGCCCAGCCCTATAGTGGGGCCCAGGGCTTTGAGGCAGGATTCTCAGAGGCATCTGGATGTCTGGGCCCTGTTCTGATTCTGCAGCCCTGAATTGAAGAACAAATGTACTTGGCGTCAGTTGTGTTAGCCTAGAAAACCTATATAATGAAGGAAGACTGCGTTCGTAGTTTCATGCAGACTCTTCTGAAAGCAGAGCCTGGGACAAGGATGGGGTGCAGTAGGTTGATATGGAAGATGAGCCTGGGAAGTAGGACTGTGGAAATGAGGAAGTGAGATGGGGAAGAATGAGAAGCCAATATAAAGGCATGTTCTCAAAGTTGCCAGTCAATTCTGCTAGGCCCTTCTGAGAAGTATACAGAATGCCTCCTAGAATTGTCTGCTGAAAAAGTAGACTGGAGCATCTTCCCACTGGTTCCTAGCCCTGCAGTGACTAAGCATTGCCTTTGGAGTGTTAACTTTCCCAGCAAGTCAAGGGGCTTGCTCCCTGGCTCTGTGAATAGCTCTGTTTTCAGAGAAGACCGCGGGGCAGAAGACCCTTAGTACAGGGCTAGGGAATCAGAGCTGCAGAGAGCCGCCCAGGAGTGGGGGCGGAAAGCAGGGGTGGTCTGATGGCATGTGAAGTTGGCACCAGAAGTGTCCCCAACAGCGCCTTACTGAACTTCGTAGTCACAAGTTGCATAGCCCCAAGTTGGGTGAGGAGCTGCTGGCCAGATGAGGTTGTCTCTGGCTTATGCTAGCCTCTGTACAGAACCGCGGTTTTAAGCATGGCCAGAAAATGTTGAGCTTCCAGAAATTCTGATAAGGTCCTTCTTTGACTTTGCACAGCTTAAGTGACAAAGGCAAGGCTGATTTGGGGATCAAGGAGTCTGAGCCTCCTTTGGAACATTAAAATGCCTGGCTGTCCTCCAGCCCGGGCCACTTTTGGCATTGGTCAAAATAGTGGTCATGCAGAAACCTTGCTTCAGAAACTGCTCTATAGGCTCCAAGTCCCATTTAAAGTTCTCCTGTGATGGTTTCAGCCAACAGCAGTTTGCAACATGTGGAATGCCCATCACTTTCCTCCCAGAAAACCTGGCTCCATTTAGTTTAAGTACTGTGTGGCTAGGAAGGTTATCTGAGCTGTCGCCATCATGCTTTGTCACCTGCAAACAAATGGCAGGGAATGGATTGGTGGGCCCTGCCAGTTCCTGAGGTTCAACCGTGAACATCACAGTTGTGAGTCACTGCAGAGATAGAGAAAATCTGCTCATATGTCTCCAGCCACCCTTAGAGCTTTCTAAGAGACAAAAGTTGGGGCACCAGAGTGGCTCAGTCAGTTAAGCATCTGACTTCAGCTCAGGTCATGATCTCACAGTTCGTGGGTTCAAGCCCTGCGTCAGGCTCTGTGCTTGGAAACTGGAGCCTGTTTTAGATTCTGTGTCTCCCTCTCTTTCTCTGCCCCTCCCCTACTCACGCTCTGTCTCTGTCTCACAAAAATAAATAAATGTTAAAAAAAAACATTAAAAAAAAAGAGACAGAAGAGCTCTCCTGATCTGTGCCTATTCTGCGCCATGCACTTCATGAGCTGATTTGGCTTAGAGCCATGCACTGGGCTAACGAGGGCACCTGTCACTCTCATGAGGGCAATACAGTCTGTATCATATGAGATCCAAGAAAGAAAAGCACCAGCCACTCGGCCTGACACCAATACCTGCACTGCAGAATTCCTTCCCTACTTAACACAGCACTTCCCAGAACACCAGCATTGGACAAGGTTACTTGTGACCACGATGAACTGAAAAAGAACAAAGCCATGTTGTTATCATGTGCAAGCAAAGACAAAAGCAAAAACATTGCGCAAACTATAAAGATGACCAAATAGCATCCTCTGCCTGGAAAGCATGCATGATCACTAATCAACTACAGCTTTAGCCCCACTCTGTTCCTCCCATCGCGCTCTATATAAAATTACTAGGATGCCCAGTCATAAAATTGCCCCATTTTTTCACAGCGTCCAGTCTAGAGCAAGACCATACATCCTGGAACTTCCTCAAATCATCCAATTGAAGATCTGATCTCAAAGCCTCTTTCAACAACCTCTTACATGGTTCCTTATGGTGTGTGGTCTCCCTTGTTGCTACGAGTGCCAATGAACCCACCTTTGACTGGCCACAGGTGTGTTCTGATGGTGTTGGCTGGTGCCACTGACAGGCCTAAAGGGAAGATGTCCTGCACCGATCTGCTCCACAGGAGGGGCTCCCTGGATGCCCAGCACATCAGCTGCAGCAGCGCTCCCTGGAGCCATTCGGCAAAGTGATTTAGGCTCTGACCCTATGGGGGGCATTTGCTGGTTGAGTCCTATGATGGATGCTTTTGGTACCTAGAATCCCATCCCTGGTCCTCTTTGGATTTCAGCATCAGCTCAGGGACCACGTTTCCCTACAGGCTAGACTCATCTTGCACCATGAGAAGAGCAAGCTCACAACTTCCCACTTTTCTGCCTTGGGGTCTTCTCTGAAGCCTTGGGAGCCTGCTCTGCTCCTGCAAGTGCAGCCTGCAAGGTGCACTGGAGATGCCCCCAGGAGTAGCCTGTAACCAGTAAAGGAAGGAACTGGTTAGACAATGTCCCGGCCTGCTGTCCTTCAGGTGGACAGGACTGGAACATGTTCTGTGGGCATCTCAGAGTGGGAAGAATCAAGCGTCATTGCTCACAACACTCTTACATTGGCTTTTCATCCCTCTTGTCTCCTTCCCACTACTCCCCCACTCTTGCTCCCTGGGGTTAACCTCCCAAGTAAAGTACCTGCATCCAAGACCTTGTTCAGGTCTGCTCCTTAGGATAACCTAACCTCTTGCCCAGGACCTACCCACCACCATTCTCTTCCTATAGGATTTCTGAGCCATAATATCAGCTAGGATTATTTCTACTCCCAGCTCCAATCAAAATTTCCCAAGCTCCTCGTCATAGCGATTGGTTCAGGGGTGGGTGCATTCCCCCAAGCCAGTTTGACCACAGATTAATCTCAGGGCTCTTGCTAGGGGTTCTGGAACATAGACTCGGGCTTTGCCACTGGACCTGTAGGGGTGGAGGTTTAAAGACACCTGTAACATTTTTTATTACTCCTCCCTTTGTTAGGTAGGATTTTGTTTCCCCTTTTCTTGAATCTGAGATGCTGTGTGATTGCTTTGAGCAATGGGGAACAGTGGAAGGGGTGCTGTATCCGTTCCAGGTCTGGTCTTTTAGAGGACTACCAGCTTCTGTTGGTCTCTGGGTGTGCTGAGCCACTGTACGAGGCACCTGACAGGCCCGCTGCAGAGACCATGCAAGGGGCCCCGAGACTACTGGAGAAGGGAGGGCCCAGCTGAGGCCAGCCTTCCAGAAACCCCTGCTGAAAGGCCCAGCATGTGAGCACAATTCTAGAGTAGATGAGCCACAAGTTGAATGCCACCAAGTGACACCCATTAGAGCCGCATGAAGTAAAGGAACTGCCCAGCTGAGGTATTCCCAGCTTTAGGTATTCCCAAATGCCTAATCTACAAAACTGTGAGATATAATAAAACAGTTGCTTTAAGCCATTACATGTAGGGATAATTTGTTATGTGGCAATTGAGCATTAGAGCGGTGTAGAGGGAAAATGTGCCGTCTGGAATTACTGTGGCCGGAAGAGAAGTCAATCCATCAGGTGGCCGTCTTGGGCAGCCAGGTAACAGAGCTAAACTGGAGGAAGCTAGAGCAAGTGATGGATCCCTGTGATCTCTTTTGAGTCCTGGATCAAGCCAGATCTGAAGGCAAACTATCCCAGACTTGCCAATTACACAAGTTTATGATTTCCCCTTTTTGCTTAAATCAGTTTGGGTCAGGTTTTCTTTTGCTTGTAAACCAAATTATCCCAAATGATCCAGCCCCCAGTTTTCCTTTACACTGTGAAGAATATAAAGTTTAGTTTTGTTCTGGCTGGCTCTGCAATTGTTAAATGGCAGTTACCTGATAAGGGTACATTTCAAGGACATCAGAAACCCCTGAACTTAGCTACGTGTCAGAGTCATCCAGAGATCATTTCGAAGTATGGATGTTCAGGCCTTACCAGGTCTGTAGCATTTTCTGCCTTGGGGGAAAATTTTAAATTCAAAGAAAAGATTTGTGAGTGTGAAAGTCTAGGTTCTGAGGGGAAGTGAGGGTATACCTACATAGCCCGCAGCTCTCCTGAAGAGCCAAAGTGAAACTTCCATACAAGTGCCCACTCCATTGTCTGGGACATTGGATATGTCCGGATGGCACTCTGGCAGACTTGAGAGAAGAGTAGGGGGTTAGCTGCTGATATGTGCCTTGGGAAGGGCGCTGGAGCAGTGCCCATTCCAGACTGCCATCAGGGGCTGTCATGTGCAGGGCAAATCTACAGCTCCAGAGGACCCCAGCTCCCTGGCTTGCTCTAAGCCAGCGGGCACCAGGTAGAATGCCAAGCCTTCTGGGGGGGGCTGAGTGCTCACTTCCTGCCCCCAGCACTGCTCTCTTTCTCGTCTGCCACTTCCAGCCCCTTTGAAGTTTTTCTCCTTAGTCTCCTTAGGTAGAACAATGAGGTGTGCTCAATCCATTTCCAGTCAGCACACTTGCTGTTCTGATTTGTGTCCCTGCATGCACTGTTTGGGGAAAAAAAAAAAAAAAAGATGCTTCTGTTTTTTCAAAAGGGTTCCTTTAGATCTCAGTGAACTAGACTTGTGCATTTTTGGATCCTAGTCCATAGATTCTGTAAGACTAAAACGTGATCAGGACAAAATTCTCTTAAGCTTGACCTCACATAAGAGCTCTTGGGTATCTAAATTTAGGTTCTATAGCTTTTCTTTTGCTCTCACTCTACCTGACTCTGGGTATACAGACACACACACACACACACACACACACACACACACACACACACACGATGCTGTTACCACTTCAGGTCAAGTTCAGTAGGCATGTATTATGTGTCTAACAAAAGTCAGAAAGTGTGTGAAGAACTCGGGGTGAAACGATGTGCAAAATTTGATTAGTCTTGTGGATAAATGTGTGTGGTTATTGTAATACCGAGTGGTCCGTGTTCAGTCAAAGCTATGTATACAGTGTCCCAGAGACGGGCACTTAGCCCAGCCTGGGAGCATGGAGAGATGGGTACATGAGTGGGTCCTGCACGATGGACAAGAATAAGCTGGTGAAAGGACAGAAGGGCACTCTGGGAAGAGAGAACAGTGTGGCAGAGGCAGAGAAGAGAAAGTGTGGTTTTGGGGACTCCTGGTGTGGTAAGTCCAGAAGGCCAAGGCCAGGCTAGGAAGGACCTTGTAGGCAGGTTGTGTTAGGAAGGCAGAGCATTGTTTTGAAGGTGATGGGGAGCCATATGGAAGGATTTCCAGCAGGGGAGAACTTAAGCTTCGTCACTTGGGTTCTAGTGTCAATTGAAGTTGCTTAAATGAGTGGATCTGAGGTCCCGGGATGATTCAAGGCTGGAGAAATAGCTGGAAATTATCTGAACATAGGTGGATTATATTTTAAGGGTCACTGAATTCTAGGATGTCCCTACAGCAATTTTGGGAAAATAATTGTTATTTACAAATTTAGGTCTGTTTCGTGTCCCACTTGGCTAATGTATCAAAAGGCACATTCACTTCCTTTCCTGGAATTGTTTTTGAAATCTCTCTGCCTTCCCAGAAACTAAAGTGTACATATCCAACTCTGTCTGAGCCTGCGCTGACATAATATGCAGTGAAGATGATATTTTGCAATTTTCTGATTCATGAGTGATTCATCAAGTTCATCAGAGCTAACAGTTCAGGAAACACATGGGATAAGGACCTGGAAACATTCTTGGCACATAGTTGATATTCAAGTAATATTTATAGTTGTTTTAACTTGGAAGGTGACCCTAAGAGTCTAGAATTCACTCTGGAAAGAGCATTATAATCTGGGTTTATAACAGTAAACACATCACCCAGATGCTTAACTTTGTACTTTGCAAATCTAAGCCCAGCCATTGAAATTTCTGGATCTTTCATTGCATTGCATTGCTTTCAGAGCACAGAAAGATTTAAACTTTTCCAACTCAGCACTCATGGGTATTGGCCAGATGCTCTTACCTTCTGTGGTTACTGACTGGCCTAAAAGGGAGAAGATTAGAACCAAAGGGTTGGAGGATTTTGTCTTAAGCCCATGCCTTATGGAAAAGTCTTGAGAAAATCCAGAGCCCCCTTGACATGATCACATAATAGCTTTCCTGCTCATGGAAGCAGATGGGGTTAACAGGCTGTAACTTGTTTTCGGCAAAGTTCCCAAGCATCTTCCTGCATCATATACTCCCTTATGATATGCAATGAAGGAAGAAAGTCATTACAAATCCCATGGAAAGATCCCCCTCTCATTTTTATAAGCTGTGCTTACTTGCTTTTTATGTTTCTTTTAAAATACAAATAGAAACCTGCCTCTCAGAGACAGAAATAAAAGAAAAGAGCTTTATTGGATGGTACTTTGGGGCCATAATTTTTTTCCCAAAAGGTGTGTAATAGAAGAGATCAAAGCACATTTGCTTTGTTGAATATCTGACCTATTGTGATAAGGTAAGATCACAGAAGGTAAGATCCAGATAGCAGGTACACTTAATGCCTTCCTCTTACCCCAAAATGAGTAAACTGAGCTGGGTCTGGGGCAATTAAAGACTCCCACTTTGGACAGGAGGCAAAGACACCTGACCAGCTGCCGTTGCCCAAACAAATACGTGAAGGGATGTTGTTGCTGGGCAAAGAACGGGAACCCCAAGGAGACAGTAGTGGCTCAGTGCAGACCAGCCCACCAACTAGAGCTAGGTGTGAGGCCCTCCCATGGAGAGTGGTCAAGGATAGTCTCGGGGTGCCTGGGTGGTTCAGGCGGTTAAACGGCTGACCCTTGATTTCAGCACAGGTCATGATCCCAGGGTCATGGTATTGAGCCCTGTATTGGGCTCTGTGCTGAGTGTGGAGCCTGCTTAAGATATTCTCTCTCTCTCTCTCTCTCTCTCTCTCTCTCTCTCTCTCTCTCCCTCTTTCTCTGCCCCTCTCCCCCTTTTGTGCTTTTGTGTCCTCTTTCTCAAAAAAAAAAAGGGTATTCTCTAAGAGTTGACTAAAGAAGATAATGACGTTCCCAATGAATAGTAAGAACAGGGACTTTTCTTCCGTCCATTATTTTAAGCATCTGACCAACATGGGGGAAGAAACAGGATCTCTCCAAAATAAAAGTCAATAGGCCTCAACTGTGGCTTCCATCTGGGTAACCAGCTCTATGGAGCCTTGTGTCCCTTGTGCCTGGTGAAGGCTCACTGGACAATGACAGGTAGACTCAGTAGTGTGGAGAGTAGAACACTAGTTGTAAGGTAGAGATGGGATTGGATAGCTCTGGCCTTGTCCTTGAGAGTGGGAAGGCTCTTTGTTTTACTGGGAGTCAGCCTTGGACATGCGAAAACTGACACTTGAAGAGGCATGATAAGCTGGCAGCCCCAAACATAGGTTATAACAGGCAGGAGGCGCCAGTGGGTCTGGCCTTTAAACCTGCATTATGAGCCTGTGCTGGCCTAGGAGCACAGGAGCGAGGTTTGCTGGCCTGGTGCACAAGCTTTTGGAAACCGCTTTACTCCACTTGACTTTTGCTGTTTGTGTTTTGAAGTCCGGTGAACTTGGATGTCAGGGGTGAGAGTTTATATAAACACCCAGGGGTTATTGCTCTTGCCCACTTGTATCTGATTGTCTCCAAATCCCAACTGCAAGAGAATGGTGTCAGGAAAGGAGGGACTGTGTGCATTGCCCTTTGTGAGTGTCTTCATCACAATGACGAAAACTCAGTGACAAATTTCATCTGTTAGTGCAATTTAATCCTGTTGGCTCTGCTAAAATGCAGAGAGTTACTCTTTGCTTCTTAGCAGCCTCCCATGTTGCTGTTCTTGCAGCCGTTCGTGGGCTCGTTAAGAAAGCTTGTTCTGCCTAACCTCCGGGGACAACAAAGGCCCCTAGAATCTGTAGGTTTCCAGAGGAAAGAAGGCTATGGGCTGTCACTGTTTTATATTTTGATTAAGAAAAAAGAAGATTTATTTATTCCTATTTCTGAAAAGGATCGAGGTCTGCTTACAGTGAGAACATATGCTGTATATTGTTTTCCCCTTTTGTTTTTCTTTGCTCTTTTGTTATTTATAGTACAGAAATACTTCACTTTTACATTTTTCAAGCATACTCACAATTTCTTTGGTAATATTTTTGTTTTTTGAAATGTGTAATTTATCTCCTTCTGCAGCTGGGTCAGAAACTATTCCAGGGGGGTGGCAGAGTATGGTTATGCACCAAGTTTGTTTTTTTTTAAATGTTATTTCTTTTTGAGAGATAGAGACAGAGTATGAGTGGGGGAGGGGCAGAGAGAGGAGGAGACACAGAATCCAAAGTAAGCTCTAGGCTCTGAGCTGTCAGCACAGAGCCTGACACAGGGCTCGAACTCATGAACTGTGAGATTATGACCTGAGCTGAAGTCAGACACTCAATCAACTGAGCCACCCAGGTGCCCCTAGCCAAGTCTGTGTTTGTAAGTAAAGTTTGATTGGGACACAGCCATACTTACGTGTTTACTGTTATCCGTGGCTGCTTTTGCACTATAGTGGCAGATGTGAATAGTTGTGACAGACAGTAGGGCCCACAAAGCCAAAGATATGTACTGTCTAGCCCTGTAGCGGCAAAGTTTGCTGACCTCTTCTCTAGTCCACAGTCTAATATAATTTTAATATATTATCTTGTCTCATTGAATTTATCCTTATTGACACAGTGTGGCGGCCAGAACTGGTGTTAGTTCTTCTCTATACTGATGTTATCCGGCTTCCATTGCATGTCCAGTCTCACTGGTATCTATTCAACCTGCAAAGTTTGCTCTTTTTCCTCTCTGTCCCAGACAGGTTGCTCAGCCCATCCTCCAACACAGCACACAAGTCAGTATGTAAGTCTTGGCTAAAAATTTCAAGTGAAAATAAGGAAGCACCTTTACATTGAGGACTAATCACCTAACTCTGAAAATCCCTCTGGCAACTCCTCCTGCCCCCACTGGAAATCCCTCCTGGATCATCTTGCTCTTTAGGACTTCACCATATCATTTGGCCATCTCTTCCTGAA
Source organism: Proteles cristata cristata (assembly GCA_017311185.1). Classification (NCBI taxonomy): domain Eukaryota; kingdom Metazoa; phylum Chordata; class Mammalia; order Carnivora; family Hyaenidae; genus Proteles; species Proteles cristata. The sequence continues at coordinate 1,357,255 of JAESUZ010003188.1, forward strand.
CACCCACCACATATCAGAATCCCCCTTATTTTATCATGGAGAATAATCACGCTCTCCACTCCTACCTTACTAGTATGCCCACACATCCTCTAACGCTGGTATGTACCAGTTATTGGGACATAACTAGAATATGAAAGGGAGCATTTTGTGTGTGTGTGTGAGATTCAGGAGTAACCTAGGCTTCCCTAGGCTTCAGGCTTCTACAAGGAGGAACACCGGTTAGTGGAATACTTGTGGCCTCTCTCTACCCCTCAGTCATTATTCCCTAGGGAGGAAGGATGCCTAATATTATTGATATGTTTGGGATAAGGACTGAGGATGTTGTCCCTTCCTCAGTCTCTCCGTCCTGAGACACAGCTTCCTAGAGGTCCATACCCTGGTCCTGCAGCTCAGTGGAATAAGCTCAGGGGAGTAGGGCATCTGGTACATGGGGCGGGACTACTGAGACAGAGTAGAATTGATGAAGGGCACCTGGGTGGCTCAGATGGTTAGGCATCCAGCTCTTGGTTTTAGCTCAGGTCATGATCTCGCAGTCTGCAAGGTCAAGCCCCATGTTGGGCCCTGTGCTGGCAGTGTGGAGCCTGCTTGGGATCCTCTTTCCCTCTCTGGGTCCCTCCCTACTTGTGTGCACACTCACTATCTCTCTTCTCTCTCTCTCTCAAAGTAAATAAATTAATTTTTTAAAAGGAGTGGAATTGATAAGCAGAGTAACTGCTGAAGATGGAAGATTTTGGAGGGCCAGGCCGTGTATCTTAAGATGGGTTTTCCCATTAGGGGACACTGAAATAAGGATTTGAGTGTGAGCAGTTTACCTGGAAGGGGAGCTTGGGAAGCACCAGTAGGGGGTGGGAAGGGGATGTGGTGAATTAAAGATGTATTATCAAGCCAGCTACCACTGTGGGTGATCTGAGTGTAATCCCACAGTAAGCTCTGGGAAACTGTATGGAATTTACACCTCAGAGTTATCCTGTTGGAGAGGGTAAAGGAACTGAGGCATCTTTACTCCTAGCAGTCATTGATTGAGGACCACTCCCTGGGAATGACTTTCTGGCCTGCCCCACATCATAAAGCAGCCTTCTTCAACTTTATTTCTCAGGCAAAGAAATGCAGATACTGACAGCTGGAAGTTCTTCAGGGGCTCCCTGAAGCTGTGAGGCCAGAGGGAGGTTGAAGGGAGCAGAATACTCTATGTCACTACCAGAGACTCCGATGTTAAAGGGTGGATTTGGCACCTCCTTAGTTGTGCTTTATCTTTATTGTGCAACTTGAGGATTGAGAGAATCGAATTTCGGACTTTGGTAGATTTTGTTTTTTGATCATCTAATCTTATGTCTGGTTATTAGATGTAGCCATTTTCCAGAGGTCACAGGTCCTGGCCCATCTCCCAAGGGTCCCCTACAGCTGCCTCTCTGTAGATCCTCTAGATAGGGCTACCTGCCTGCCAGACCCCAGCTGCCTCCTCAAGGCAAGAGCGGTATTCCCATGACTAGTGGCAGCACCTCCAGTAGCACCAATCATCCCATATCCATGCAAAATGGCATTTGTACTCCCTCCTACGCTGGAGTCTTCCAGGAGAGAAGTGAAGGCTGAGAAGAGCTAAAAAATGGAGCAATTAATTGATGTGATCAGTGCTCTGAAAATCTTTTGGAGAAACCAATGGTGTTCATTCCATCAAGATTAGTCAGTTGTACTTGGTAATGTAAGGTCATAGAGGGCCAGATGGAGAAAAGGGAGAGTCAGAGAAAAGCTGCCACAAAAGCATGGCTACTGGAAAAACAGCTTTGATCAGAGATGAGAAAAAGGGAGAAGCTGAGGACAAGATAAGGAAAGCAAGGAAATCACAACATAACTACAGACCAAACAGCAAGAACAACAAAAAATAAAGCACTCTCCTGATCAAAAGAGCAGAGCTAGTAGACAGATTGAGAAGGAAAAGTGTTGAGGAGAGAAAGGAAAAGGAATTACATTGAACAAGGTGTGTTGCCCTACCTCATACAGGATCAAACCATCCTGCCATGTGGGTTCAAAAAGAGATCTGTAAGAAGCAAAGAATAGTTCAAGAACTGGTTCAATGAGGACTCTCCTAGTTCCAAGTAACAACAGAAGACTACTGGAAATGTTTAAATGTTTGTTACTCAGAGAGTGGTCCACAAATCAGCATCAGCATCCCCTGGGAGCTCATTAGGAATATAGAATCTCAAGCCCCACCCAAGACCTATCAAATCAGAATCTGCATCTTAACATAATCCCCAGCTGATTTGTGAGCACATTGAAATTTGGGGAGTTCTGGATTAAGCCAAAATATTAAGAGATGTCTCATGGACTCTGAGGACAAGGATCTAGCAAGACCTTGAGAACAAACTGGAACCAGCAACTTGAATACTATCAAGATAGTCCATCTATCTTTTGCCTCTACTCCTGAACAATAAAGTCCAGTTATAAAAGTAAGGGTAAAACTCTTGGGAATCAAATCTTCCAACTGTCAGTTTTCTCTACTTTTAAAATGATCATTGTGGATACAATCAAAGCAGAATCCACAGAGAACATAATTTGAACACTTGGTTGCACTGTGAGGAGAAAGTTGAATTTCTATTAGAACTAAATGGAGACATCTGTTTTGTTTAAATTAAGGATCTGTAAGTACTAGCCAGGGACCGAGTTGACAGCCATTTCTATAATAAAGCAATAAATCATGGGGATGGTTAAGGAAGCAAGGAACCCCACATTCTCTCTTTGTTCAACCAATTAAACAATAAGCCATCTGGGTCCTTTTGTTAATTACTGTCAAACACAACTTACACAATTGAATTCAGCCTTTTATTTAATTATATTAATTTATTCCAGCAACTTCAAACACAATGCCAATAATTAAGTTCATTTAAAAAAATAGAGGTCTTGTTTAATTTTTGTTTTGCAACTATTAATACCATTTACAAGGTTGACATCTGAGAATTTTTAGTTCCATCTCAGTCTCAGGATGGTAGGGGAATTTGCTTTAAATATACGTATATCTGAAGAAAGAAGACAGTGACCACAATCTCATCTCTCAATGAGATGATGAATCTATCCATATCAGCACTATCCAAATAAAAATGTTTGTAGTGATAGAATGCTCTATATCTATGCTCTCCAATACAGTAGCCACTAGGCACAGGAAGTTATTGAGCACTAGAAATGTGACCAATACAACTGAGGAACTGAGTTTTAATTTTTTTTTAATTCTATGAATTTACATTTAAACAGTCACATGCAGCTAATGGCTACTGTAGACAGCACGGGTCTGGAGTGTATTCTAAGGAAGGAGAAATGCAGCAGGCTGTTGACTTAAGCTGGTGGAAAAAGAATACGTTAATTATGATACACCTTGTCTAGAAACCCCCACTTCCTATCTAGTTTTTCTTGTTTGAAACACACCAAGTTCTGAGATAGCCCAGAGGAGGTCAGTATCTTTGAAAGGAGGTTTCTAAGCTGACCGTATGAAGAGTAAACGCCACCTGGAGGGGAAGTGGGCATAAATGGTGTCTTCTTAACAGCAGAACCAACCCCACTCCACAGCTCCTTATGGCCAAACTAGGTAGGCCAGGTCACACCAAGGAGAGCCTTTCAGCTCTTGCTAACACTGGCTCTGCTCTAGTGGAGGCTCGTTCTCCCTACAGTTGTGAACATTCAACCTGCAGGCACATTTGGGTGTCCAAGACTCAGAGATGACCACATCAGCTCTAATGAACATAAACACCCAACTCTGGTTCCTCTCATGTGAATTTTGGCTCAGATGCTGGCATTCTTCTACTGGGGAGGTTTGCCTCTTTTCAGAGGTTGCTATTTCTGGTCTAGTCAATGGAAATCCTATAATAGGGCATCAGGAAAGCTTCTCCACTGTATATACCTAGTTATCGGGAATGCTTAGTCTGAGCTGACCCTATGCCAATGACTAATGAGAAATATGTTACATGAGATTATGGTTGGGGTTAACCAAGCTAGAGAAGGGCTAGGGCAGGGTAAATAGAGGTAGAAAGTAAGGAGGAAATTCTCATTTACATGAAAACATCCTATTCCAGGTGTGCTGACTCTTTCCAGCTGCCAGGCTGAGCTGGAGAATTGGGTCAAAGCTCTTCCATCTTCTCTTCAACCCTGTTCTTTGCTCACTGGCTTCCCTTCCTTCTTCTGAGCTATGGCTCAAAACATGGAATTTTTCCTAATGAGCTTAATCCAAAGTTTTGGGGTTGTCAGACCTTTACACCCTTTTCACACTTTAATTTTCATGGTTGGCTACACATAGTCCAAGGTAAGACCATTTGCAAAAAATTTATCAGTTGGATGTATGTATCCTGGAGGTATTGCCCGAGACAGTCCATTCCTCTTTCCTTTGTCAGAGATAAAAGCAATTCTCAAGTGCTCAATGGAAAAACAAAACAAAACAAAAAAACAATCTTCCGTACTATGTAATGACTATCATCTAGTGATGAAGACGATGAAATAATGAATCCACTTTTTTTTCTTTTTCTAAAACAGCCAACAGTCGATGCAATAAGGGGCAAGAAGGAAAGACTTTCTATACTTATTCATAGAGCTTTCTTCTCTACTATCACCAGGTGCACAGACACAAAAGGGTCGACTTCATGAAATACACATGCTCTTTTAGTTCCCTTGGGGATGAACTGTAATGGCTAAACTTGTCTTTTCCCTCTGACACAGGCATTCATCGTTCATCCACAGTGTAGATGTTGTCAAATCGCCACAGTTGGCTGGCTTTTCCATCACACTGGCGCAAGTACAAATTTTTACTGTTTTCCTGCATCACAGCTTCCACACATTTCCCAGAAAGCATGTGGACAATCATTCCATTCTGAAAAGAAAGAAGAAAAAAAAAAAGGAAAAAAACCGGCCCATTCCCTGTTAATCAGTTCACAAAGAAGGATATTTCTAAGATTTGTGCTAATCATTACAAGCATTACAGAGGTGGTGTGAACTCACCTGGTAAGGAACTGTATTATGTTGGTTAGTGTAAAATATAATTTAGGTAGTCCTAAATATAAATATCATTTGAAACCTTGAGATCATTAATTCAATTATCTTTATTGAGATTGTATAATTGTGCCATTTCTTAGAGAGTTCTGTTTAGTAACATGCCAGTGTATAGAGCATGTTCAGTCTCTCTAGCATATTGGTGACATTCATTGTTATCATTGTGCCTGTATATTTCTGCTTTCAAAATGGTTTGACTCTGCCCGCTGTGACTCCTGCAATTTAGTACTGCTGCCATCAGGTTGCAGTAAAGAGTAAAAGATCAAGGATACACTAAGGGCCCAAAACAGCCGTGTTTGGAAGACTATAGCTGCGGCCTGCTCAAAATCCACCAGACTTACTATTGAATCTAGCCATACCTTCTTCAACAAAAATTGATTTCTTTATGAAAAGTTAAACATTTTAACCAACAACGCTGATCATGTCCATTTGTTTATTTATCTTTGAGATATAATTCACATACCATAATATTTACTCTTTTAAAGTATACAACTTGATAGTTTTTAGTACATTCACAGTGTATATTCAACCATCCCTGTAAAAAGAAACCCACTATCATTAACAATCACTTCCTGTCCCTTCCTTCCAGCCACTGGAAATCACTAATTTGCTTTCTATGTTTATGAATTTGTTTATTCTGGACATTTCCTAGAAAGGTAATCATATAATAGATAGCCTTTTGTGATTGGCATCTTTCACTTTGTATGGTATCTTCAAGGGTCATCCATCTTGTAGCATACATGGTACCTAATTTCTTTTATTTTTAATTTGCATTGTGGTAAAAATAGATAAAACTTACCACTATAAACTTTTTAAAGTGTAAAGTTCAGTAATGTTAAGTATATTCACATTGCTGTGAAACAAATAGTCAGAACTTTTTCATCTTTCAAAGCTGAAAGTCTATTATTTATTAACTAATGCTCCTCTCCCCCTCGGCCCCTCGTAACCATGATCTCCTTTCTGTTTCTATGAATTTGACTACTTTAGATACCTTATTTAGGTGGAATCTTATAGAATTTGTCCTTTTGTGTCACATTTATTTTGCTTAGTGTGATGGTCTCAAGGTTCATCCATGTTGTAGCATGTGATGGAATTTCCTTTCCATGGAATAGTATTCCATGTTACATTTATACACACATATACATACATACATATGTATATACCCATACATACACATGCATATATATACATGCATACCACATTTTGTTTATCCATTCACCCATCATTGAATGCTTGCATTGCTTCTACTCTTGGCTATTGTAAACAGTGCTGCTATGAACAGTACTTCATACCTTTTTATGACTGAATGATAATATTTTTTTAATGTGTATTCTTGAGAGAGAGAGAGAGAGTGAGCACAAGCGGGGTAGGGGCAGCGAGAGAAGGAGACAGAGGACCCGAAGCAGGCTATACACTGACAACACAGAGTCCGATGTAGGGATCAAACTCCCAAACCATAAGATCTGAGCAGAAGTTGGATGCTTAACAGACTGAGCCACCCAGGTGCCCCATGATGCTTCTTTAAAGTCTTAGTTTTTAATGTCTGAAATATCCTGGGTATATCTTACTCACTAATCTTTTATCTTATTTTAACATGCTGTTTCTAAGATGTATCTTATCCACAGGACTTGGTTAGAATGATCCAAGGTGACTTTGAATGTGTATGGGCCCCAAGTCTGGGTTCACTTGTCACCGAGTAGAGAAGGAAGGGACTTTCTCTTGCTCCTAAACCACACCACTGAGGTTGTTGACTGTTTCTGTAACATGCTTCATGGTCTCACTGGTGACCTGAGCTAATAAACTTCAAAAGGGGGCCATCTCCTCTCTGCCATGATCACGGTCAGAGCTTTACAGAGACATGGCAAATGAGTACACTTTAAGATGCTGGCAGTCCAACTTTGCTACAATGTTGGCTTTACTTCCTCCAAGTCATTAAATTCAACAATAGGGGTACTGGCTTGTATGATACGACTTGACCCCTTAGAAGACCCTGGGCCACGGTCCCAGCTAAGAGCACTGCTGAGCCCTTCTTGAACAGATTACTTACCTCTTGGAAGTCCCAGTGCTGTTGATGGATAGCAGGCCCTTCCTCAGTGCAGTTCTGAAGAGTCACCTGCTCTTGCCTGACGTCAAGACACAGGTGCTGTGAGCTGCCAATGCGGATCTCCTTCCTGCCGGTGTGCTTCAGGTGCTGGGACAGAGGGGGTGCTTGTTAGCACAGCTAGGAGACCTTCTCCAAAGCTGGAGAAGAAAGAAAGGGCGCTGACAATAGGGCGCTCACAAGGGGCAATCTATAGATTCTTTTGGGGTCACCCACACATACGACGCCAGGCTAGACCCAGCCTCTGAAATCTGCACATGCCAGCTGCTGTTGCATTCATATTTCTATGCTGTGGCATGTTTCTCCAGCATTCTTTTTCACTGCATGAGGCCATAAAGAATGCTGTGTTTCGTGTGAGTGCACTACCGGGAGGGCAGATGAGGACACTTCTGAGGCCCAAGGGATCTCTTTCCGGAGAGATCTGACCTGGCCTCTTACCTGGCCTGTAACTAATTGTCTGTTGCATCTGCTGACTCTCACTCATGGTCATTTTTACCTCTAGTGTTTTATGTGATTGGATGGTACATATCTTTGCAGAGGGGCTTTAACTGTAGGAGGCTAGGGTGCCCTAGCTGCAGAGATGCTCCGACAAAACCATTTTCTGTTTACTCCTGTTAAGTGCAGCCTGAGTGAATTTTATGTTAATTTTGTGGTTAGGAGATGGGGTTTGCTTCAGTGATCTGTGCATTCACATGGGGCCTCATGCTTAGAAGGGGTTAGTGTCCTTTGTTTAGTATACTTGGTTTAATGCTCTGCTGTTACTATCTTGAAATACTTTTTTTTTTTTTGAGAGAGAGAGAGAGAGAAGGCACAAATGAGAGAAAGGCAAAGAGAGAAGAAAAGAGAGAGAGAGAGGAAAGGCAGGGCTCATCTGAAGCAGGGCTTGAATCCACGAACTATGAGATCATAACCTGAGTCAAAGTTAGATGCTTAGCCAATTGAGCCACCCAGGCACCCAATCTTGAAAGTCTTTTTTTTTTATGTTTTTGTTTTAATTTTGAGAGAGAGAGAGAGAGAGCAAGTGAACGGCAGAGAGAGAGGGAGACACAGAATCTGTAGCAGGCTCCAGGCTCTGAGCCGTCAGCACAGAGCCTGACGTGGGGCTCCAACTCACGAACTATGAGATCATGACAGGAGCCAAAGTCGGACACTCAACTGGCTGAGCCACCCAGGTGCCCCAAGATGTTACACAGTTTTGAAATTCTTAATAATTGTTGAACTATGGACCCCACATTTTCACTTTGCACTGGGCCCCAAAATTAGGTCTCCAGTCTTGCTTGAGGATTCTCACACCACACAATTCATATAAATTTGAATTCTAAACCCATATTAGATTCAGGCTTGTGGTTAACAAAATTTTTAAGAGTAATTTTTCCTATACGAAGACCCTGTGGAGACACTTTCTTGTCATCTTCCTGTGGCAATGGGTGGATTTTTCTAGTCAAACTTTTCATAGGTAGGTAACTCTTTGAAGGTCAGAGCTGGCTTTCTATGGCATCTCATTTCCAACTTCTCATCTGTCATGGGCTGAAAGTAGGCTCTCACTGACTACTCCTGCGTGTAGGGCTTGTGTATCCTGAGGCAGGATAGCGTGACCAATGCCCTGTGGCTCTATTTTCAGTTGTCTCTTGATTTTTGGCCCCTGGAGATTTCCCTTTGTTACCAATTCACTTACTTATGTGTTTCTTCTTAATTTTTTATACGGCACGTCTAGGTGCTTTCAGGAGAAGGACTGTCAGCTTATCCAGTTCCCAGTTTTGCTAGCCATGAGGTCCTTGCTAGTCTCCTCCTCCCCATCAAGAATCAGAAAACCCACAAAAGCGAACATTCTGTTTGCATGCCCAACACTACATTATTCCCAGGTGGAGAAGAGACCAAGACCTGGAGGGTTTCAGAAGCCTCTGACGTCATACAGCTAGAAAGTGGCAAGCTGTTTGCACCGCATTACACTGCTTCCTCACTGAGCACTTTATGCCCATGGCCTCCACCCCTGCGCCAGGCGTGAGTGCCTTTTGCTGTGTTCTGGAACACTGGTAAAGGGCAACGCGGAAAGAGACCGCATGGGTCCTGAGCACCTGCTTCCCCACGGGTACTCCAGATGCAGGCCTCCACTTCTCCACCCTTGACCCCAACCCCACCCCATCCCCCACCTCCAGGATCCCAGAACCTGCTTTGCCAAGCCTGGCCTCACCAGTCCTCCCTGCAGGGCTGGACTACAGACCCTCCGAGACAGTTCTGGCATTTGTCCCCAGGCTTGCGGGGCCTCACCTGACTCATCTGATTAGTAACTCCAGTAACGTGTACTTTGTTGTTTGTTTTTAACAGAGGCCTTTGGGATATGATACCTTAATGCAAAGGCCCCATCACGGGCTAAAAGAGATTTGGGGGTGGGCTAGGTTTCTAGGTTCATCCAGGTTGTGAAAAGAAGTGGACCCACTGACCCTCAGCCAGCATCACTGAAGCTCCCCACCACCTTGGGAAGTTATTGTGTGGTGGGAATTTTGAAGAGAAGCTATATCCTAAGATATAGAGAGATCTTCCTGATAACCAAGGGGACTTCATGGATGCTAGAATGACCCTGCTGCATCTAGAGCCTTCCCCTGACTCAATTACCCCCTTCTCTCCTCAGACACTTGAGAGCATAAAGTTTACCAACCACTGGGGCGCTGCAGGAGGAGATACAGTTCTACCCTTTGACCCATTCCTGTAGTTTCTAGGAATTATGAACCAGGGATGTTAGAGCCCCATGGACCGGAGGGGGCTTCATGGGATCTATGAACCCTGGAAATTGTTAACATTTTGGGCAGCTGTGCTTATATGTATTTTTTTCTGGGGAAGAGTCCTTAGCATTCATTACCTTCTTAAAGGAACCACGTGATGTGTAACAAAGAGTCTGACTCTGTCTAATGTCTGACCTCTGAACATTCAAGTCTCAGTCCTTCACCTTATATACTTGCCCCACTTCTGGGAAAGTTTATAAGAAAGCCCAATGCTTTCTTCTTTGGTGTTGGGGGGAAGTTCGAACCAGGTGAAGACCAGCCAGAGCTTGGGAAGCCTCACCTGGCCAACCCCTCAACCATATAAGAGCCGAAGTCAGTCGCTCCTTCTTGCTGTCTCAAGCCAGTTCCTGGCCTGCTTGGGAACCTGCCCTGTTCTCTGCCAGGAAGTCTCATTAGGTGCATGTGTTGCATATGTGGAGTTATCAGTCTCAGTATCTGAACCAAATTTGCGGTCAGGGGGTGATCCTGTCCCCACAGGGCAACCACAAGATACTACCTAAAAAGGTTAGGAAGCACAGGCAGGGGTGTAGGCCCCTACTAGGCCTTACTAAGCCTACATTTTAACCTGGATTTCTCAATGTCAATTTCAAATAGCCTGTCCTGTGGTGAGCCATCTGTATCCAAGAACAGGAACCTTGGCTCAAGGAAGGGCCTCTCCCTGCGGGCAGGGTGCCTGTCAGGCTCATTCAGCATCTCTCTGAGGCTGCCCTTTGGGCCATCAGCTTTTGCTGTCACCAGGGCAGCCCCATCCACTTTGGGTACTGACAGGTCTGGCCACACTGCAGAGTGGGACCTCAGGGAAAGTCATGCAATTTGTCTTCCTTGCTGCCTCACAGTCCTTCCCCAAGCAGTCATCAGAGCCCTCTCTCCTGGGGAGAGGCCCCACCAGCCTTGGCATTCCCGGTACAGCTTCTGTGCTATTCTCCTCTGCCCCCCAGGGGTATTTGTACTCTCTGCTTTCCATCTGACTGTGGAATGAAAGACTTCTTCCTTGTGGAAGGGATCTCACAGACCAAACTGCTCGGGGTACCTTCTGAAAGAGGCCAGCGCTCTGCAGCTTGGGACCAGAGATTTCGTCTGTGTGTAAGCCATCCTCTAGCAAGTGGAGCACGTGGTGGGCTGAGCCACGAGGCCTACCTGCTCCAAATCCAGCCCTCCTTCTCTGCTTCACACACATACATACACGTACGCATGCACGTGCATATGCAGAGACACCCACACAGACACACAGACACATGCACAGACACACAGACACACAGACAAACACACACACCAGGTCCCTGTTGTGCGGTAAAGATCCCCCTCTGTGAACTCTGGCTCCCATAGAGTCTCATTAAATCCCCGAAAGTCTCAACACACGGCGTGGGAGGACTCAGAATCAGAGGACTGAGACAAGACTGTAACCACAGTCGTGGGTTTGAGGCACCGCTGTAAGTGGGGAACACACTCTAATGCCCTGATGGAAATGTGTGTCAATTACTTAGACCTCTGATTATAGATTTTTAATTTAAATAGGGAGATTTTCCATAAACTCTGGCTTTCCAATGTCTTTTAAGTTTCAGGGCTAATCTCATAATACTGGACCCACTTTGATACAAAAGAGAAAACGTGTGTTGAGGCTGGGGGACAAGCACAGGTGTCCTTTCCGATGGTCACGTGCTCCTCAGGCAGCCTCCACCCAGCCCACTGTGTTCATCCCCCCCAACTCTGGGGATATCTGAGTTTGCAATCCCTGAGCCAGTCACTCTCTGAGCCTCAATTTCCTCATCTGTTAGATGAAAGCATTGGCTAGATAGTCTGCGTTTGCTTCAGGCTCAGATGCTTGTATTCTCTGATGATGGCCCATGTCTGTGATTGTGCCTGGGGGCAGCATGGGCAGAGGCGGGATGGGCCATCGTGGTGGGGGACAAACAGAAGTGAGGTGCATCCCAGGAAAAACCATTCTTTGGTGTTCCCTCGCTGTTACCCTGAGAACCCTGACCACCCACCTGTTGCTGCCGGCTGTCACTGCAAGGAGCTAGCACCATGGCACAGCCCAGGATGTCCCCTTCCGCCTGGCAGTCGACACAGAAGCCAAGTCCGGTGTTATGGAGCTGCAAGTGGACATCCACACAAAAGTGAACCCCCTCCCCCCACTGTAAAGACACCCTCTGTCAGGTGCTAGTCCTCTCCTTCTCTTCTTGAGTGTAGCTCAAGGTTCCAGGTTCAGGCCATGGAAATAAGCAAGGTCAAGCTAAAGCCTCTAATCCCAATGGACAGGAGGCAGGCCACACCTTCATGTTGAAGGGACCTGAAACAGATTTTGGGGCAAAACAGTCACCTCCCTCGGGGTAGGAATGGAAGCCTCTGAGGTCCCCCGGAGCTCAGGACTGTGTGGCCAGGTTTATGGGCAAACATCTGGATATACAGGTTCTGTTTTGGGAGGCTGCCCACCCCCTTGCCTTCCTTCTCATGTTTCCGGGGGTGTGCCTTGCCTTTCCAGAGAACCTGGGCCTGCACTCAGATGGGTACAGCTCAGGGTAGACATTGGCCAGAAACCAGTGGAACATCCGACATCCCAGTCTCCTTTGCAGCTTCAGGCGTTCTGTGCAGTCTGGCTTCTCAGCCTGATGGAGGAGAAAGACATGGGCGTGAGGTGGGGAAAGCCTGCCGTTCACCACACTTCGCACGTGGGGCAGGGACAGAGGGGGCTGGGAAGTAGCTGAAGGAATGGGACAGAGTGAGGGAACCAAGGCCATGGTTTCCTAGGGCTATAGTGAGTGGGGAAGATCATGTGTTGGGGGAAGAGGTTTAGAAGGGACAGAGTAGGGCGCCTGGGTGGCTTAGTCGGTTAAGCGTCCGACTTTCGCTTAGGTCATGATCTCATGGTTCGTGGGTTCGAGCCCCGCATCGGGCTCTGTGCTGGCTGCCAGCCCAGAGCCTGGAGCCTGTTTCAGAATCTGTGACTCCCTCTCTCTCTGACCCTCCCCTGCTCACGCTGTCTCTCTCTCTCTCCTAGAAATAAAAAAATTAAAAAAAAAAAAAGAAGGGACAGAGTAGGATGGGTCCTCCCCACAAAGAGTTGTAGAACCAGCAGTGTGGTTGTGAGATCACTCCCTCCCCACAATTCTTCACATCTTCAATCTGCAAAGTGGAAGCTGGCAAAATGGTAGGGCTTTGCACCCAGACTGGCACAGTGCAGCACCATAATGAGCCATATGGAGATGGGAACTGACCTAAAGGCAACTGAGATGAAATAAGATAGGAAATTGTGGGATGGGGTGGGGACAAGGCAAGTTTACTTTTCTTCCCCTCAAAGTGCCCAGTTTCCTCCATTAATGAATCATTCCTTTGGGCTACACTATTCCCTTTCCTTGAGATTCTCCTTTATAATACAGTTGTCCTGGGATGGATATTAGGTAAGTCTTTAACACTTCAGTATAAATTTATATATTTGACTATATTGATAAGATATAAGGAAACGTACCTATACATTTAGTATTAAATCCTGGATATTGTGAGGGAAGACAGCGGTGCTAAGGAGGGGTAGGAAGGACCAAAAATTAAAAAAAAAAAATGAAAGAGAGAGAGATCATATTTCCTGGGGTGAGGAGAGGAAAGGAGAGGGAGCTGGACAAGAAAGTCCATGTCAGAGTTTCACCTTGATGGTCTTAGTCTAGTCGGGCAAGGAGAAACTAGGCTAACAGGCTGAAGGAAGTGATTCTGCTTTTTCCGTTGTTTACTCCTCGGATAGAAATGTTGGGAGGAGAAGGTCTGAATCTGCCATACTGAAATGCTCTCGGTATGCTTCCCAAAGTGTGATCCCCTGTGCACCTGGCTCAGAAATGCCCAAGGAACTTGCTAAAAGTGCAGGTTCCTAGGTCCTATACCAGAGACTGTGATTTAGTAGGTTGGGCCAGCAACCCTGGAATCTGCATTTTGACTGTTTCCCCTGGTTGAGTTTTATCCACAGGAAGTTTGGGAACAACTTCTCTAAGGCAGGGATGTCTTGTTTATTCAGCACACTTACCTACCATTAAACCAAAGAGATCTATTTCTCTTTCCTCTAAGGAAATTAGCATAAGTTTTTTATAGTTTCTTGACTTTCTTAGTGTTCATTTGAGACCTCACCAGCCATTCTGTAGGGCTGGACTTTGTTTCCAAAGCGGGAACATTTCTTCATAAATTTTCCATCACCTTCACCTTTCTCAGTGATGAAACAAACTGGAGAATCTACCCAGCCTTTTGTTTGACCTCAGATGAAGGGGCACGTGCTGACAATGAACTTTCCCTTCTGTACAACCATGCTTGAGAAGAAAAAAACAAGAGAATGTGAACTCCTCTAACATTGAAACCCTGACCTTGTCTTTTGGGTGCCTAGAATTTCTGTATCTCAAAATCACTTGAGAGTTTTAGGAGTGGGGTAGGAAAGGGGATGGAAAGATAGAAATTGTAGAGCAAAATTAAATTTTATCTACTTCAATTTAAAGTATGTGCATAAAGTTAATGTCTCCGCCTTCAGGGAGGCAGTGACAGTATTAAAATCTTAACATCGATGTCAGCCATAGAACATTTCCAAAACATGAATTAATAGGAATATTTTTTAAAAAGCCAGAAAAACGGTCTTCTCATTTACCAGTAGGAGATGCTATTGTCCTTGTGGAAGTCATGGGTGACCAGATGATGGGGAGGTTTGTGGATCAGAGAAGGGAGCACAGCCAGCAGTGAGGGGGAGGGGGTGGTCTGGTGAGGGGCTCATGGGGGTTGTCACAAGACCTATGTGGGGTCTCGGAAATCTTATCTTCGGAGCCCCCACTCCCAGCATAGCAGACAATAATGGGAACCCATGTCTCCTGTTGAATAGCATTTATGTGCTAATTCCACAAGAATTGGGCTGTGTGGCAGTTGAAAACGTGCTGTTTGTGGACCTTTAATGAAATGTTTAAAATTTTAATTTTTTTGTGGCTTGTTTCAGATCCTTTATGTTTATTTTTATACTTATATTTGTTTCATGCCTTGGATAATCCCACAGTTTGAGTGCTTTGCCCGGGATGAAAGGGCGCTCTGAGACTTGTCACTGCTTATTCCCTGCCCAGTCCGCGCTCTGGCCCTGGGATACAGGATCACAGCCCTTAGATGCCATCCCACAGACTTCAGGGGGCTGCAGGCCAAGACCGGCGGTGATGCTCTGTGGAGATGCTTGGGACAGACGGGCAGCTCTGCCAAGTTGAGGAGCTACTTGAGAGGGGCGACTTAAGGGAAGCACGAGCCGGAAGCTTTTATTTTCCCTGCAAGCTGGAGGGAGAGGCACTCCCTGGCCCAGCCTCCTGCTGGCAGCCCCATGGTGGGCCCAGGAGCCCCTGCCGGGATCTCTCCTTACCTTGCTCAGGGACAAGGCCTCTGGGCTGTGCCTGTAGAAGGTTTCTTTGAATGAGCCCAGCCAGGTCTCAGCAATGCGAACCTTGTTGCGCAGAGTGGCCTCCTGATCAAAGGGGGACTGGGCTTCCTGATTTTGGTAGATGTGCCCCACCCGAGAGCAGGGAAGGATTTCAACAGAGCCACCACAGAGCCAGGCCTGCCATAAAAGGAGAAAATAAACACCTGAACACAACTCCAAGGACACAGAGTTGGGGATCCTGACAGGGGCTGGCAAAATGCACAGGAAACCGTGAACACAAAATGGTGAAGAGAATGGTAGTCCTCAGGGTGCCATAGAATTTCCAGATCTGGGGGTTCTGAGCAGGGGAGTCACAGTGTGGGAAGAATGGGGGCCGTTGTCCCAGCACAGGACCAGTGGAGTAAGGGAACCACATCAGTGCAGTACTGGAACAGGCCCTTTCCCAAAAGCACATGGACACATTCAGCATCTTTAGAGATACAGCTATGTGGATTAGCACCCCTGTTCCCCAAAGCTGCTTCCTCGGGGAAAAAGGAGTCTCTGGTGATCAGAGAATTTCTAAAAGCTTGTGAAGTCTTATGTGGAGAGCAAAGCAAACTTTCCTTAAACATAGTCTCTCCTTCTTTAGGAAGGTTTTCACTGTTCTCCACTAACTCCTGCCTACTCCCAAAACGCAGCGTATGAACTGAAACACACCAAAGAGGGAGTTTCCAAACTGTGTGCCAAGGCACCCCTGGGGTGCCCCAGGGCCATGCAGGGTATTTTAAATGCTTGAGAGAAACATAGTGACATCTATTGGGAGTTCTGCAAACTACAAGCTTGAGATTCATGGTTTTAACATCAGATGGCTGCCATTTTCGATAATGTACATCTTCATTGGGTTGGTTTTCAGCGATTGCTGTGATGAAAAAGCAAGTCTTGTGTTCAAATCGACATGAACTGGAAATGAAGGTGGTGGTGTCTGATCTGATTCCAGGGTTTGAGAAGTTGCGTGTTGCTCAACACTAAATTTAGGCATTAAAATTTTAGGACAAATAATTATGTTTTGGAGCTATAGAGCTCCCCCCTTATCATGGGGGATATGTTCCATGATCCCCAGCAGATGTCTAAAATCACAGATAGTTCTGGACCCTATATATACTATATTTTTTCTTATATATATATATGTACATACCCATGATAAAGTTTAATTTATAAATTAGGCACAGTAATAGATTAACAACTGATAATAAAATAGAATAATATAATGATATACTGTAATAAAAGTTATGTGAATGTGTTTTTTTTTCTCTCAAAATATCTTCTTATATTGTGCCCACCCTTCTTCTTTTGGTGATGGGAGATGATAAAATGTCTACATGATAGATAGAGTAAGGGAATGACAAGGCATCATGACCTAGTCTTAGGCTACTACCTACTACCTCAGAAGGAGGATCATCTACTTCTGGGCCAAGGTTGACCATGGGCAACTGAAACCGTGGACAAGGTAGGACCAATGTACTCAATGCACAGAACTGTTTGGCACTTGTTTTGGCCTATGGGTGCTGTGAATAATAACAAGATGCTAATGGTGCAGTTAACAGAGACTATACCGGAACTCCTGCGCTACAGTATAGATGGCTAATGCCATGGCCTTTCCTATGCACAGGTTGGATAGCTGGTTTCAAGAGGGAGGCTGGGGGGCACAATCAAAATACGGCATGAGAGACATGGGAAGGGAAAGAAACACACTACATTTCATGACTTTATACACAGCCTGCGGCCTTGTCCCTGACCAGGGCCGTTTCTAATGGCCGCGTCTAAGCTGGGACCTTACACACTACTCCACAGAACTCCTCCCTTGGTCCAGGACATACCTTGAGAGACAGTTCGAGGTTTTCGCCACCCCACAGTGACATGAGAGGGTCATATGCTCCAGTGTTTTGGAAGTAATGTCTGTCCATGGCCACAACACCGCTGGGCACCACAGGGCTCCTAGGCAGACGGAAGGCAGGAACAGACTGCAGTTCAGAACCTGTCTTTGAGCCCCAAATTGGGCTCTGTGCTGACAGCTCAGAGCCTAGAGACTGCTTCTGATTCTGTCTCCCTCTCTCTCTCTCTGTACCTCCCCTGCTCACACTTTGTCTGCCCGTCTCTCTCAAAAATAAATAAACAATAAAAAATGTTTAAAAAACTTGTTATTTTACAACAAAGTTTCGGTGGCTTGTTATCTAGAACATCTTCTTAGGTAGGATAATTGTCCAAAACCCAAACACATCCAAAAACCAAAACAAGCAAGCAACTGTAAAATTTGATACATTTTGAGAGTTCTGGTGTCTTAGCATTCATCTGGCTGAATTCTTCCTTTTTAGCAAGAAAGTACCTGAGGTCAGGAAACTCCAGTGTTACCTGGGGAGGTAGAGTTTGCTCAGGATCCCAGCTCAGATTCTCTGACTGCCTCACACGAAGGGATCCACTGACCCTCCCGGAAGAACTTAAGCTGGGCTCCCTTCACGTAAGAATATAACACTAATAACACCAAGTGTTGAGTGCTTGGCACTCTCTCCATGCGTTTCATGCAGTAACTTTTAGTCTTCCCAACAACCCTCTTACCCTCAATTGACTGATAAGGAAACTGAAGCACAGAGTAAGTAACTTGCTAGGAAATTGGTGGGGCCAGGATTAGGTCCCAAACAGTTTGGCCCCTGAGTCAATCCTGAGGACAGTGGCGGTAAAGCAGTATGTGTGACAGAACCTCACCTGACGGGGCTGATGGGGGACCGGAGGGCCTTCCTCTCTCTCTCTGGCAAAGGCTCCCAGTGGAAATCCAGCTTCCAGTCCAACACCCCGCGCTGCAGGTCCTTGGAGGGGTAATACTGCAAAGTCTTCCAGTCAATCACATCGATGACTGGAGACACCACCCGGCTCCTGGAAAGAAGTGTGGAATCAAATAAGGGATACAAACCATTCACTTGCTGGGGATTAGAAAGATGATCTACACTCATGCCGGTGGCCACATGTGGCTGTTGCCCACTTAAAACATACATGGTCTGTCTGAGTTGAGATGTGGTGTAAGTGTAAAATACACACTGGATTTAGAAGACCCAGTATGAAAAAAAAAAAGATGTAAAAATCTCAGTAATTTTTACACTGATTACATGTTGAAATAATAACATTTTGGATATACTGGGTTTGCTAAAATGTATTATTAAAACTAACTCCATTTGTTTTTTTGTTTTGTAATGTGACTATTAGAAATGTTTAAATTATATACATGGCTTTTTATGTTTCTATTAGACAGCAGTGTTCTAGAAAATATGTTTTTGTATAAGGAGCTGGGGGCTCATTTCATTAAATAGCATGCCTGCCTTTTTCTTTTTTGACAAACCTCTGTCAATAGCGCTGAAAGACAGGAGAATTGGGGTTCTAGGCTCAGCTCTGCAAATAATGGGCTGTGTAATATTTTTTTTTAATGTTTATTCATTTTTGAGAGACAGAGCATGAGCAGAGGAGGGGCAGATAGAGAGGGAGGCACAGAATCTGTCAGCACAGAGCCCAATACAGGGCTCAAACTCACGGACCATGAGATCATGACCTGACCTGAAGTCGGACACCCTACTGACTGAGCCACTCAGGAGCCCCTTGGCTGTGTGACCTTGAGATAGCTGCTGTACCTCGCTGGGCCTCATTTGTAAAGTGGGAGGTGGAACCATTTCCCACAAATACCTTTCTCAGCAGTAACGTTATAGGACTATGCCTATTGACTTCTTTTGGGGCCATTTTCCCTTTGAAAAGTATAGACTCTTCTCCAGAAAAATAATCATATGCACATATCCAAAGTATTATGCATAATCTCAGAGGATTCATAGGCCCCCGCTCTAGGGTCTGTTTCTTGTTCCTCCTGATATTATACAACTTGGTTGGAGGAATCAGGATTGCCAAGCCCCCAGTGTCTCAGGTGTTAATGCATGTGTATGTGAGCACGTGGTGTCTACAAGCAAACGGCAATCCTGTGCCCAGGCTTATTTGCTTGTTCATTTACTGATGCTGTTGGTAATTGTATTTTATCCCTTTTTTTATGATTGTTGTTTGTTTTGTTTTGCCTGCACAGCCTAGGATATGACCTCAGGGAGGGTAATGTGGGAAACTGGTACAGGTCAGAAACTTTTTTTTAAATATAATTTATTGTCAAGTTGGCTAGCATACAGTGCATACAGTGTGCTTTTGCTTTTGGGGGTAGATTCTGTGATTCGCCGCTTACATACAACTTCACATTTTAACTAAACAGATAATCACTCAGGTTACGTACCAGGAGCTGATCTCCACCTAGCCAATATCTCAGTCGCATTTTTTTCTGTTTTTTCACATTTTTTCTCTTATGGCTGTTACTTTTTTTTTTAATTTGAGAGAAAGAGAGAGAGCATGAGTGGGAAGAGGGGCAGAAGGAGAAAGAGAAAATCTTAAGCAGGCTCCATATTCAACGTGGAACCTGATGTGGGGGCTTGATCTCATAACCTTGGGGTCATGACCTGAGTCAAAATCAAGAGTCAGACCTTCAACCAACTAAGCCACCCACTTGCCCCAATGACCGTTACTTCTAAAATCTATGCCATGAAATAGATCAGTCCTGAACTTGGGGGTGGCTGGAAGGTGCCATTCTAAGAGAAGACAGATTCCTGGCAGGAGAGATGCCAGCCGTACTGTGTTTATATGCTTCTATCGATGTCCATCTCTGTTCCTACCATCTTGGAGACAGCCAGGCTGGTCTTGGGACTCAATTATCTGTCCTCAAGTGACTGACATTGGCATAAGAAGTCATGGGATTTATATTTATGGCAAGGGTCCTGATGTGGTTCTCCTGTCCTTTTCACATTGTTGCCTCTGGAAGATAAGGGAAACTATTTCTGGCATCCTGAATTGACCTAAGAAAACTGAGAAACAAGATCAAAGAAGAAAGGAGGATACCCCCCCCCCAACTCCCCACTTACTGCGGAGTGAACTGAGCAGATGGGATGGGTTTGGCTACTGGCAAAGCATTTTGTGGAATTTCAGAATTGAGAGCCAGGGAATCTGGGTGGCTGAATCCTGAAGAATCCCATCATTTTTGTGCCATTTTAGTAATCATAACAGGACAAGAAAGGAAATCGCATCCGAGCATCTATACAACTTGCTGGTCCTAGATCTTTGAGCTGTGTCCTTTCTGACAAAGGTGTGCATTACTTTTGATCAGAAAATGGGAGCTCTAGAATTTATCAAATTTCTCTTTTTGCTCTGTCTTGCTGGAATCTCAGAGTCTACACAAAACTCACTGCTAATGAGTGTATCACCCCTAATATCCAATGCCACCTTTTCCTGTCTGAAATTTCCTTCCCTTCTATTTTGACCAGGCACTTAAGTGATTAATCACGAACCTCTCTAAATGCCTTTTGGATAGAGATGAAGAGGATAGCAGCTGCTTAACCATGGCTGAATTGGGGAGAAACTGTAGTCCAGTGACTCAAAAATGGTGATTTAAAAAAACCCAAACAGTCTTATATTTAGCTTTGGGTTTCGTACCTACAGATGTGTCTGGTGTTCTTGTAATACGCTTAAAGCAACATAGCAAAGCTGCCCTGTTTGACTTGGAAAGAGCTCGAAGCAACTGCTTATACCATCATTCTCTCTTTCAAATTGGGCTTTAACTCTCAGGCAAGTACAAGGTTGATTCTCTCCTAAGCCTTTCTAAGCTCCAGGGGTCAGGCAGTTGGGTTTCAAAAGACAAACAGGTAGGAGAGCTGTCAGCAAACACTGGTTGACTGCAATACGTGAGGTCAGCAAACAATAGTTATCAAAAGATAATGGGTTTTATTCTTACCAACAAAACCTAGTTTATTTATAAGCCCCAGTTTATCTCATCCTTCTTCATCATTCCTGTGCTTCAGTGTCCCTCTGGCTCTGTGTTGTCTAAAGTCATTTTGGAAGTTCACCCACATTCTCGGTGTGTTGGGGAAATTATATTAAGAAACACAAGGCTCTGCCTAAGTGTCCATCAACAGACGAATGGATCAAGAAGATGTGGTTTATCTATATGATGGAATACTACATGGCAATGAGAAAGAATGAAATCTGGCCACGTGTAGCAACATGGATGCACCTTGAGGGTGTTATGCTGAGCGAAATAAGTCAGGCAGAGAAGGACAAATATCATATGTTTGCACGTATAGGAGGATTAGGAGGAACTTAACTGAGGACCGTAGGGGAGAAGAAGGGGAGAAATAGTGGGGGAGAGGGAGAGAGGCAAACCATGAGAGACTCTTGAATGATGAGAACAAACTGAGGACTGATGGGTGTGGGGGGAGGGGAAGGGGGAGATGGGCATGGAGGAGGGCACTCGTGGGGATGAGCACTGGGTATTATATGGAAACCAACTTGACAATAAACTATTTGTAAAAAAAAAAAATAGAAAAGAAAAGAAAAAAAGAAAAGAAACACAAGGCTCTGAATTCTCTCATCCCAGAGCTCTTACTTCTCAAGTGTGACCCCGGGACTGGTGTGGGCTCTTTCAGATTCTGTCATGCTGAGGGGTGTGGAGTAAGATGAGAGCTGAGGAATTTCCTTGGGGCATGAGACCAAAAGGAGGCTGCTCCCTTTGGGGGCTGGAGGCATCTGGGTCCCCTGCTGCTCCTCAGCAAGCGCGCATGCCGCACACACATATACACTGGATTCCTCAGACTGCTTTCCATCACTTAACCCCTTGCAGGGCAGAGTGGTTCTTGCTTCTCCCCACTGAGCGGGTTCAGCCCTGGCTAAGCACTTAAGAACTTAGGTTTTGGGGCATCTGGGGAGCTCAGTCGGTTTAGTGTCCGACTTCGGCTCAGGGCATGATCTCACAGTTCATGGGTTTGAGCCCCGCATCAGGCTCTGTGCTGAACTCTTGCTCACAGCCTGGAGCCTGCTTCAGAGTCTGTGTCTCCTTCTCTCTCTGCCCCTCCCCACTCATGCACTCACTCTATCTCTCAAAAATAAATAAATGTAAAAAATTTAAAAAAAAAAAGAGAGAGAGAGAGAGAGCGAGCTAGTTGTCTGTAAGACAGAGGACCAGACCAAATTTAAGTGGAAAATAAACAGCTTAAACAGCCTCTGGAGCCAGGATCGCCCCTTAGAGGGTGTTGTCTTTGAGCACTTCACTGAGGACTGCCCCCTTCCCATTGGAAACACTCAATTTTCTAAGGCCATGAGTCTTACTCTGTGGCTTAGGTACTAGAGCTGGCAGTTAGCACGTGGCAGTTGACAGCTACCCTTGATCTTTACCTTTGTTACTTTACATGGAAACCAACCACCAATTAGCATCTTTAAGGCTGCTCTAAAAAACAAAAACAAAAACAAAACTGCTCTTTGAGTAACTCTGTTTGGGGCTGCTATGTACAGGTATGTGCGTTGTGTACTGCCCAAACTTAGAGAATGCCTCAAATACTGACATCGGAAATTTGCATACTTCTTTCTAAAGTTTCTGGCAGTTAGCATTAAAGTATCTTGTTCTACAAAATGAATATATTATGACACATGTTCTGAGAAATGGGAGTAAAGGGTGATGAAGAAGGGACTCCTTCTACCAATTGATACAAAGTTGCCAGATGGCTCCATACGCCTGTTCTGCGGACAGGAGCAGAGAACCAGGGCTGGGATGCGGACAGGAGCAGAGAACCAGGGCTGGGAACCAGGTCTTGAACCCTCTGAACCAGATTGTTGAGGAAGTTATGACCCTTTGAAATAGTTGCTTTGTGGCTTATTAAACTGTTACTCATCATCCCACTCCACCTTTTTATTAAAAGTTCTTAAAGACCTTTTCCCGCCCTCTGCACAGTGGGTCCTGACCTGGTGCCAGCATGCCTCTTGCCATAAGTCTCTGCTGGGGACCCTTTCCTCTCTGAAAGAACAGCAGCTATTAGGAACTGTGCCCACTGGCTCCTATGGCTTTGCTTTACCCAAGGTGAGCGGCCACAGGAAGCCAGAGGAAACACTTGAGCAAACTTTCTCTGGAAGTAAAGCAAACCTTAAAGGGGGACCAGGCTGCAGGTTTTGAAGCATCGCTGTGTGCAGTGGAGAGAGAGATGAGAAATCAGACCCAAGAGAGGCAGCTTTTCTTTCAGACGCTCACCTGCAAAGGCATTTAAGCTGAACACCAAAGAAAACAGGAAGCTGTGAATGAGGTGTGGGGTGACAAAAAGATGGTCAATCCACAGAAGAGAGAAGACATGATGAGGAAGCCAAGCCAGAATGGGTCCAAGACCAGCGGCTGTGCATGTGTGTGTGTGTATGTGTGTGTGTGTGTGTGTGTGTGTGTGTGAGAGAGAGAGAGAGAGAGAGAGAGAGAGAGAGAGAGAGAGAGAGAGAGAGAGGAGGAGAGAGAGAGAAGGAGAGGGGGAGGAGAGAAGTTTGATAAAAAGAAGGAAAGAGCCCAAGAAATTAAAATTTCATGGACCCACCTCTTAACTGTGGAAGAGTTCTCAGGGATCCCCATTTTATTTATAGCTGAGGACACTGAGGTATTGCCAAGTCTTCCTCTCTCAGCCTAGAGTGAGAAATCTCCAGATCTGTGAAAATGGCACCAATGTGAGAAGCAGACACGAGGGGCTTGTTCTAATCAATGTTTTAACACATATCTCACAACCAGGCTGGGGGTGGGTATGACCAAATGTTACTCCCTGATCAGCTTCTCCAATTCTTTAAAGAAAAAAAAATAGTTGATTTATTTATTTTGAGAGAGAGAGAGAGAGAGAGCAGGAGAGGCAGAGAGAGAGGCAGAGAGACAGAATCCCAAGCAGACTGTCAGCACAGAGCCACATGTGAGGCTCGAACTCACAAACCATGATATCATAAGTCAGAGTCAGACACTTAACTGACTGAGCCATGCAGGTGCCACTCTCCATTTTTTTTAATGTTGTATTTGTTTTAGAGAGAGAGAGAAATGTGATCAGGGGAGGGTCAGAGAGAGAGGGAGATACAGAATCCAAAGACAGGCTCCAGGCTCTGAGCTGTCAGCACAGACCCCAATCTGGGGCCCAAACCCATGAACTGTGAGATCATGACCTGAGCCAAAGTCAGATGCTTAACTGACTGAGCCACCCAGGCGCCCCTCTCCAATTCTTAAAATAATTCCTAGACAACACAGAGAGCAGTGGACGCAGAGTTTGAGCACCTGGCTTGGGTGTAGAGTCTCTGTGTGCCCTTGTAGATCATTTCACCCCGTGGAGCCCCAACATCCCTCTCTGTGAGATGGGAGCAGAAGTACCTACCTGAGACATCTCACAAGGAGGATAGGTCAATGAAGAATTATATGAAAACAACCTATTAGGGTTAGGTTATGCATACATGTGGCCTAATAATATATGACCAGGTCCCTAAATGTCTGCATAAAAGAAGTGTAGAAAATAGCCCAGCTATCCAGTGCCTGTGTGACCCTGAGGGGTCCCCTTGCCCTCCTGGGAACACAGTTTTTTTTCAGCAGTGCAATCATGAGGTAGGACTAGATGATCTTACGGGTCCCTCTGAAAGCCATGTCTGTGATATGGGGATGGGAATTAGAGGGGGAATAAGCAGGACCAACTTTAAGTCCTGCTCCAAAGATACACAATCATTGTGGTTTTGAGAGCAGAATCCAAGATGGCAGAGTTGTAGAGTTCACGTGTTTGCTTGTCTTGGTCCTGGTGCTGGATTTATTATCTGAGATAATCACCAGGAATGGGCAGTAATCTGTGTCATGGTCCTGCAAAATTAATCCTTCTTGATTTCACTTGAGCTCTGATTGTTCTTTATTAAAAAGGAATTGCTGGGCTATTAACAGTTTACATTGTGTTGCTTGCAACCTCCTCCATCTAGTGGAATATGCTAATTCCTCTACCTCCTCGCCCAGTAATGTCTTTTCTTATAGGTGGTCATCCCCAGCTTCAACAGAGACAGTGAACATTTACCATGGGAAGGAGTGCAAGAATAGAAGTCATAAGGCTCGGTTCTGGCATCAGCCCTATCTGGCGAGGCATCATCAGAAGCCATCATTTATTGAGCCCCTACTATGAGATAGGCCTCTGCAAACCCCAAGGACTGGTCCAAGGGCTGGCCACCAGGTGTTGCTTTTCCTTAGTGGGATATTCAGGTTGAGGAAAATGGTTGACAAGACTTGTTTAGAAACTATATAAGGAGCGCAGGAAGTAGGGGAGTAAATGACAGTAAGATGGGAAAGAAGAATGGAAAAGTGGTCAAAGAAGAAATGTTAAATGTTTGGCTAATGCAGTTGTCTCTGACTTCATATTCCTGAGGCCTTGCTTAGAACATTAGAGACCCCTCATCCAGAAAACCAATGCTGGTTCTTGATGCAAGGTTAGCAATCACAGAATCTAATGCTTTCTTTTTAGGGGTAAGTAACTAAAAGCAAAATATCAAAACTTTTTCTCAGGCTATATTACAATCTTGATTAAAATTGCTCACTTTTCATCAAAGAGAGTGATAACCATGGTAGGATGTTACCCTATCCAGGAGTATTTGCAACTTAATAGAAGCTATTCTCCCGGCCCCAGTTTTTGTGTCTAGAAAACAAGGCAGATGGACTGAGAGATTTCTAACTTCCCTTCCAACTTTACCTCCCTGTGCTTTTGAGAAGGCTCAAGCTCAAACATTGGGAAAAATCCAAAGACACATGTTGCTCTCTAATAGTGGAGGAGACCCAGGGACTTTTTCAGTGGTGGGTAGATGTTCTGTGAGTGGCTGAGGGTGTAAATAATTCCTCCCAGCCCCACCTCTTGCCCCCCAGACCTCAGGGTTGAAGTTACCTGTCACCAGCTATTCTGCTGAGGAGGGGCTCCAGCCAGCCCGGGTGGCACTCACAGTGGGAATCCATGAAGACCAGCACATCCCCGGTGGCCCTGGTGGCCCCCAGCATCCGAGCCCTGATGGCACCCAGCCTCTTGTTGCTCCTGAGTAACTTCACCCCCTCCAGCCTGGCCACGTATTCGCTGAGAGAAGACTTGAGTTGTCCTGGAATTGACAGAGTCATGGTCAGTAGGGTCACAGATGCCATAGCCAGTGAAATTGTGATGACCGTCACTAGGATCACTATCAGCAATTCTCTTGGGAGCTGGGGTGAGCACAAGGTCCTGAGATTCAGATACATTCCACTTGGCTGTTGCTAAGATGAAGGTTGCTTAGTTAGTTAGGGGTGGGTCAGTATTCTCTCTGGTGAAAACCAGCAGAGACGGTGTCGTAAAACCGGGAGAGGAGAGAAATGACTAACCTTCTCTAAATGCAGCAATGAGCTTATGCAGACACTGCTGGTGCCCTACACAGGTGTCCTAAGGTCCCTTTTACTGGTTTGGTTTGGTTTGGTTTGCATGTATCCAGCAGCTGTAGGTTTGCTGCTAACTGTAGTCTGCATCCTTCTCTGGAGATATGCCCTTGGGTATGGCCCTGCCTCTCCTGTGAGTGCCAGAGAACCATGCAGAATGCCACACTTGGCCCCAGATGCCCAGGGTCAATGACCAACCAGTGCAGGGTTACCAAAGTCCTCGCCCCAAGGCAGGACTGATTCGGAGGTGCAGTTTGCACTGTGGAGCTCTCCATGTGATCAGCTGCAGATGAACTTCATCTGAAACCTCATCTTGGTTCAGCTCCTTCCTCTGCCTCTCCTACCTCCCCCACTCTCCTATGGAGTTCCCCTGAAAGTGAACTACCCCCCAAATCACGAGCACATGAATCTCATCTCAGGCTCCACTTCTAAACAATCTGACCTAAGACAGCGGTTCAAGACAGAGGGTCCATTAAATGTGGCTGCTGGTGGGTCATTGGTGGTGCTGGCCAAAGTGGTCTCATTGTAGTGGTAGGGGTGGATAGGAAACACAGTGTGCCGAAGAGAAACTGAGACGTGAAAAATTGAGCCAAGAATCTAGACGTTTTTTAGGAACAATGATTTTATAGGGGATAAAGAATGAGAGAGACTTCTTAAGTTTTTCATTTAAGATAAGAAAAGCTGTGTGTGTGTGTGTGTGTGTGTGTGTGTGTGTGTGTGTGTGTGTGTACACCAAGATGAACAAGCCAGTGGAAACCAAAGGAATAATGTATTCAGAGAGAAGTAGCATCCTCCATGAAGTCTTGGAAAAGAGTCACCCCTAACCACTGAACTCAGACATTCTCAAGGGCAGGGATGGTACCTCACCCGTTTCCACTGCTCTGAGCCCTAGCACAGGGCTGGCCCATGGTAGGCATTCAGTGTACGTCTGTTGAACAAAACTAAGCCAAAGAGCAAAGAGCAAGAATACCCCCAGTTCCCCAGCCCAGAGGTGGTCTTGACAGGGATACACACAGCCCAGGTGCTTTGGTAGCTGGGTCTCCATTGAGCCAGGGGAGGCTCAGGCAGTCTTACTGGGAAGTCCCACCTTTTAAACAGCATGTGACTCCCAGGGAGTCTCTCCAGGGAGACTTTTCTGCAGAGGAAACTGTCCTGAGCAGGGAACATAAGGATTTCCAGTCACTTGGCTGTTGAATGGCTTGGTGGTAAAATGTTGTGCCTATTTATTATTTTATAATTATCTTTATGGTAAACTTATTAGCCCCAAGTCCATTCCCTAGAGAAGGACGTCTATTAGCAAAGCTATTAAAATTTCTGAACTTGGATGTGTGAAAACCAGCCCTGCGGTGACTCCACTGTATTGAGCACTGCTGGTTGTCTTAACCAACATTCATTCTCTCCCACCACCCTGCTAGCAGAAGCTTGATTTTGTTCAGTGCAGCTAAAAGCACTCACCTACCCCAAGACTCCCTTGCTACTAATAATAGACTTTTGATCCAACTCTGGTAGAAATATACTGGGTAAGAAGATTCTGGAAAACCTGTTGTTTTATTGATTTTTTTTTTCTAAAATGCCAAACTTGGCCAGCCTCTGCCTATCTTCATTTCACTCTTTCTGCTTGGAATGTCATGTGAGGCCTGGGATGTAGGGCCCAAAACCATACTCCAAGTAGAACTGAATGGAAAGCAGAAGATGCTGAGGATGTGGAGGGGCACCCACCGCACTGGGGCCCAGCTCCTCTGCTTCTACCCACACAAAGAGAAGGGAAGGTACCAAGGGACACTGACATGATGTGGTTCATCAGCTGATGATGGGGAAGGGACCACAGATGTTCACTTGGAAGGACTCTGGTGCAGGCGAGAGTGGAGAGTCTGTGGGCACTTTCACCAGCCAGCCCAGCTCAGGATCTGCTCATCTGTCCTGCCTAATACGCAGCCAAATGTATCTTAGTGACCTCACACACTCCTGGAGCCTCTGGTTAGTCTGACTCACTATCGTGCCCATGCTGGGCAAATTCCCAACATGACGACCTTCAGAAGAACTAACCCAGGCACGTGGCCACTCGATCAAGTCCTCTGTTATTTCCCTTAGAAAAGTGTTTTTTGGACCTTAGCAAAGGTTCAGCTTCCCTTGGAGTGGTCTGTTCTCACCCGCAAGGCCAGCAGGGGCCTCCATAGGCCATTCAGTTGAGCCAGAAATAAAGGCCTGAAGCCCCAGAGAAGAGCTGTGGTTCTCAAAGTGCAGTCCACAGACCAGCTGCATCCACATCACCTGAGATATTGTTAGAAATGAAGATTCTTGGGCCCAATACCAGATTCGGGGGCTCCCCGGGGAAGAGCCTAACAACCAGTGTTTTCATGTGATTCTGATGTACATTCAAGTTTGAGAACCGTGGAACCTTCTTCTGACTCCATCATCTTTCAGTGACTCAGCCATTGCAGCGGGCTGGACCCTGGTAGTGAGTTTCTGGTCAGTGTAAACATGTGAACAGATTCTGTAAGTCTAGGCTCTGGGTCTGACTCTGCTGCACTTGGCCTGACTCAGTCCTGGTCAATTCTCATCTCTAGGACTCAGTTTCTTCATCTGGAAAATGAATGGAGGAGGCTAAACGAGAGGGATTTAATGACTGATCCATGTCCAGTGCTTCATCCAGTGTCTAGGAGGCAGTGGGCACTTATGAATGGCCACCCTGCTGTGGTTCTAGAGTGTCTGGGGAAGAAGCATATTGGACTGGGTGGAGGCTGGGACTGGGAGAGATCTCCCTGAGATCGGGCAGCAGTGATTTCCAGGATGCCTGCTCGGACCTCTTTGCCTTGCTTGACGGCTCTGCTTTCTATGTCTTCTCCCCCCATTTCCTTACTGGTTGCCCCTGGGACTCTTCACTCATGAGTTACCTGCACCTGAATCCTCATCTGGAGGATGCTTCTGGGAACCTGGCCTACAGAGGTTCCAAACCCCAGTCTCTGCATGTGACCCCGCCAGGGTCCAGGCCCACCCGAAGAGCTGGGGGAAGCCCATAGCCACCTTGCTGGCTGAGGTCGTCCACCAGGATAATCTCCTTCAGGAAGGCCCTGGGCACCGTGTCGAGGATACTGTGCACGGTTCTCAAGAGGGTGGACCAGGCCTCATCATGGAAACAGAGGATGATGCTGGCTGTGGGCAGGCTGTCTTCAGGGTGCTGCTGCAGACACCTGCAGGGCAGAGAACCAGAAGAGCAAAATAAGCATTGCACAGCCTCTAACTCACCCCGTAAGTCCCAGCTGAGGCTGCTTTAACCAGAAGGCTGACACCCTCCCCCAACTTAGTAGCTCTCTTTCTGGGTTTGCTTGAAATTTCCATGTAAAGAGGACCCACCACACCTTGGAGTAATGCTGTCTATGATCTCCCAATCCTCATATCCCAGGAGCACCTTTACAGAGTTTAATCCATATCTCTCTCATAGCATTTGAGAGGTGTTTCCACCATTCCCAGGAGATGGCTGTCCTAATCTGTAAAATGGGAATGAATGACATCACCAACCTCACAGAGCTGTTATAAGGCTTAAGCAGGACGAGGCACATAGCAAATGTCTTATGAACACAAATCATCGTTCATTGAAATGCTATTTTCTTTATTTTTGTTTCCATACAATCTAGCTTAGCACCGGGCACATAATAAATGTTAACTGTTATTCTTATTTTTGAGGAAGGACAAGGATTGAACATTTGTGAGGGCCAACAAAATGCCAGACCCTTTACATATATTACTGCTTGTTTGCTCTAAAATTAGTCTTTGGTTTGGGCTTTTGCCCCCATTTTGTGGAGAAGGAAACCGAGGCTCAGAGAATGGGCAAGACTTAACAAAGCTCCCAGTACCAGTCAGTGGCAGAGAGCTTCAAAGCTATCGTGCCCTGTCTCTGCTGGTTTGTGGCTAGACAGATGGGAGTGTGAGAAGCTACCTCCTCCAGAAGCCTGTCTGGTCCTTTGCAGATGAACAGGACACTTTGGATTTGCTTTGTACTGCATCTGCGGAGAGTCCCGAGTGAGACCACAGTGGAATGAATTATAACGACGGGACGCACGGAGCAGCGTGTGGCTCACAATTGTTCACAAAGGTGCTTTTTTTGCTAGGTAGCTTCTAAGTGTCCCTCCCTGGAGGAGAATTCACTTTTGAGTAGTTGTCTCCAGGACCTCAAACTTCCAACACCTAGAGGCATTTGAAATGGTCGAACTGCATGCAGTTCTTGGTCTGACAGCCGACAAAGGCTGGCCCAGCCTAAGGGAAATGCCAGGCCACCCTGGGTTCAGTCCCTCTGCCTGCTACTGCTCCAACCAAGGTTGAGAGTCTCCATGTGCAGGACACCTGCATGTGACTCTGGGCAAAAATCCTATCGCAGGGGGTGAAGGGAATTGATATTAGGGAAGTGCTTTAAGGTAGCAGGAAAACAGAAATCCTAGATTAAAAAACAACAACAAATGAACATCTCAGAAACTCGCAGTGTCAATTACGTTATTAGTTTCTACATGTATGGACTATTTCTTTCCATAAAGGATTTGAAGTCCCTCAAAAGGAATACATACATAAGATAATGGTAATATAAAAGTAAGGATGGAAAATCAGGAGTCAGAAATATAAGTAATAGTAGAAAGTCAACATTTGGAGAAAGAACAGAAAGATATAGACCATAAGGGCCTTGGTGTTTCCAGGAAGAATTTTAAATTTGAGCTTCCTAGTAGCCAAAGGAAAATGGGAGGCTTATTCTGCAACAGAATTGTCACCATCAGAGAGGTTACATATCAGACTTTTTAAGGGAAAGTGATATTCTCTCTAATACTTTTTAAAAATAACTTTTATTTTGAAAGAGTTTAAGACTCGCAAGGAGTTGCAAAAATAGTACAGAGGGTTCCTGTGTTATCATCACCCTGCTTCACCCAGTGATGATATATTACATAATCCACCATGAGCAAAATCAGGAACTTCACATGGTTCAGTTACTATTAGCTCTAATACAGACTTTATCTGAACTTCACCAGTTGTTACATCCGGCACTAGTTTTTAAGGGAAACTGCTATGGACTTTAGAGAGAAGTCCCTAAATGGGTGACATTGTCCTTACCAGCATTCCTACAACAAATGAAATCATGAATTTTATATGCACTTTTACAGTCTGCTTTCAGGGCTCTTCACATAACAGGTCCAAAGGGGAACCCATTCCCATAAGGTCTTCAGAAGATAAAGGAGTTCCCAGCGCATATGCTGAGGTTAATTTACACCTGCATCCCCTCCCACTTCTCCGCCTCCTCTCTCCCCAAATCCTGATGGAACTTTTCTCCCCCACCCCACTGACTTTGAGAATTTCCACTCTGCCCTCAGAATTGCTCTAGACCTGTTCACAAACAGGTT
Organism: Proteles cristata cristata; assembly: GCA_017311185.1. NCBI lineage: Eukaryota > Metazoa > Chordata > Mammalia > Carnivora > Hyaenidae > Proteles > Proteles cristata. Next base: position 1,389,215 of record JAESUZ010003188.1, read on the forward strand.
CAAAATTTCCTTTGTGTCCTCTCTATTTCCTTTGTGGTCAAGAGTGGAGGAAATTCCCGAGTCCTAGGACTGCGGCCTCGGCTGGCTGTGAAAAGTTACCATGCCTCCTTCGTGAATCCAGGGGGTACTGAAAACATTACCAGGGCAATGGCTTGGGGGCTGTTTTCCAACTCAGGTAGGAGGGAGGCTTGGGGACAGAGAGGCCTGCATATGGCTTTCTTGGGGTTGCAGCTTTTTGTTTGTTTGTTCTTAACTTTTTTAATGTTGACTTAGTTTTGAGAGAGACAGAGAGAGCGCAAGCAGAGGAAGGGCAGAGAGAGAGGGAGACACAGAATCAGAAGCAGGCTCCAGGCTCTGAGCTGTCAGCACAGAGCCCAAGGTGAGGCTTGAACTCACAAACTGTAAGATCATGACCTGAGCCAAAGTCAGACACTTAACCGACTGAGCCACCCAGGTGCCCTGGGGCTGCAGTTTTATAGGGACTGAAGTCTGTCACCTCAGGGTGGAACACGGCCATGTCTTTTCTCTCCCTGAGTCCACAGAATGTGAGCACTGGAAACAGCAGTGGGGGGTGCTTGTGTGTCCTTGAAGAAAAGTGGTTGAAGATCTTATACTTCAGAATCGTACTTAGGTTTGAATCTTCACCCTGCTGCTTCCTAACCCCTTGGGTAATATACTCGATATTTATAAGCCTTAGTTTCCTCATCTGAACACTGGGTAGTATTTACCCCATGGGCCTGTTGTGAGACTCTAAGAATAATTATGCGCACTCCAGAGATAGTGGCTCTTTTGTAGCTATCTTGGAAGAAATGTGATTAGTATGTGCATTGCATTTATGCTTAGCTTTGTGAGACATAACACTCTTTGAACAAAAACTCTACAGTATGGCATGAGAGGCTGCCTGAACTACTTTTGGAAGTTTTGTTTCCCTCATCTGAACAGCAGGAATGCCAACAGCGCCCGTTTCAAAGCTTTTGTAAGGAACAGATGTTTAGCACAGTGCCTGTAAAGTAGTAGGGACTCCATCAGTATAAGAGAGACTTACTGGGACCCTGCTCCTCACACATTCCTCAAAGTCAGGAGACAGGAGAGCTTTCTGTTCCGCTAAATAGCTGATGACCCCAGGGCTACAAACTTCCTTTTCTTTTTAAAATTTTGTTTTAATGTTTATTTTTGAAAGAAACAGACAGAGCGCAAGTAGGGGAAGGACAGAGAGAGAGGGAGACACACAATCCGAAGCAGGCTCCAGGCTCTGAACTGTCAGCACAGAGCACGACACCAGGCTCCAACTCATGAACTCTAAGATCATGACCTGAACCCAAGTCAGATGCTTAACCGACTGAGCCACTCAGCACCTCCCCACTCCCCCTTAGCTTCTTTTCTTTGGCTTCAGGGTACATTCTCCACAGAGCAGCAGTCTAGCCTGATGATTTTGGCTGTGGATTCTGGGGCTCCCCCACTTCCTAGCTGTGCAAATGACCCCAGGCAAGTAGCTTGATGGTTTCCTCAGGATGGTAATAACAGCACTCACTTCACAGAGCTGCTGTGGAGATGAATGGCCTTTGTCAAGCACTCAGGACAGTGACTGGCACAGAGGAAGCTCTAGGTAAGAATTTGCTGCCATTGTGAGATGGACCATTCCTAATGGGATGATCACTGAGGCTCTTCCAGCCTTGGAATTCAGTGTTCTTGGCTCTTTGGGGCCTGCTTCAGGTAGGAGAGGGAAAGGCAAGAGGAAAAGCCAGAGGAGTAGGGATTTCAAGGAGAATTTTTGTTAAGATTCCTCTCCCTCCAGCTAGCTGTCTTGCTCCCGAATTTTCTAGATTTTACAGATAGAACTGCGCTTTTGCTTCACAGTGAGAGAAGATAGAGAAGAGACAAATGGACAGGGAGTGTGATTGGGATAAACTTGACAAGGCCGCTAAGACTTTGCAAGGCCAATTGAGGGGTCTGGGAGCTGTTTCAGGGCTAAGGAGATGGCTCTCCGAGCTGTGGAGATGGGTGTCCCCGCAGCAGCTCAGAAACGGAAAAAAACCTGCTCTACGGAAAGAAGCTCGCGCGGCCTCCAAGAACATTAACCGACAGCCCTTGGGGCACCCCTTTGGGCAGCCTCAGAACTGCTGGGGCTGGAAATGACTGTGGATATACTGTGGTGCTTCAGGGGAGGATGAGGGGGGCTCTGAGTGAGTCCTGTGCTGTGCGAGGAGGCCCAGCCCCTGCAGCCTGGTTCTGGAGTGCAGCTCTAAGTATTAGGAACAGAAGTTTGGCAAGGCCTTGTGTCTCTGAGCATATTAGATGCTTTTCAGAGAAGCCAGGGATTGACTATTTTATTGCTGGTGAGTAGAGTGGCCAGAGGAGAGGCCCATGTACAGTGGAGGCTACGTGGATTCCAGACACTAGTGGATGGAAGTAGACCTGCTATATGCATGGGCTTGTGGGGGTCCACGGTCATCATCCCACACATGGGCACCACCAGCCTATGCATAGCACTGAGGCTTATGGGCATGGGCAAATGGCTCGAGTCCTCCCCGTGCCCCACAGGCCCGCATAGTGCACAGAGTAGGGGAGGAGTGACATGCCATGCTCTGAGAGCAGCCAGACTCCAACCCCACTCACCTTGTGCAGAGTCAGTTTAGGGAATTCTGGAAAGAGTCTGTATGTCATGTGGACAGAGCTCAAGCTATGGCATTGAGTTCTAACCTTGAACCAGTCCTTTGTGGCTTGGGCAAGTGATATAAGGTCTCTGATAACCGCCCTTCCTTTCAACAATTTCCAGATCCAAAGGCCCAGTTGTGTCTATAATAATCGGTTCTTATTTTTTTGCAAGACTTAGATTCCAGTATGTCTTTGTTTGAGCATGTAATATGCTTAACCTCAGTTTTCTCATCTGTAAAATGGGGTTGTGGGAAGGATCAAATGAGTTAATACATATAAAGTACTCATAGTAAGAGTTCAATAAGTGTTCGTTTTTATTATTTCTTGCAAGCCTTCCAATGTGCCAGGATACCTCCCTAGATCCTAATTTGTTTGTCTATAAAATGAGGATAACATGTAGAGTTACTTTAGAGAGCTATGTAAAGATTGTATAAATAAAGAGTGTGCCGTGTGCTTTGTCCAAAGCAAGATTTCAACAAATGGAAGATGTTGCTATTACTCAGGTTAGTGTTGTGTGCTGGCTAGTTTCTGGTGTTGCTTTCCATCACAGTTGAGGACTGGTCAGGGGTTCTACAAATAACGATCTCTGATACTTGTAGGATTCTTCCATGTACTATGTCATTTAATGCTCATTCCCATCATGGGGCTTCTGCATTGCCCAACTCCAGTGGGTGCCACACTCATAGAATGCCACATGACGGTGCTCCTTGGACTTGTACAGCATGGCAGTACCATCTACCACAGAAGACTCCAAGCAAAGAAAGCCATGTGAGTGACTGGAGTTCATACAGATCCCCTGCTGTTCCCACTGCCTGTAGAACAGCAGCCTACAATCACCCAGGCAGTCATTGGGAACAAAGGCCTCCCATCCCCTATTCATCCAAGTGGCTTTCGTGGCTTCCATTTTGTTTTGTTAAAATGTAGGATGAATTCTCCGCAAGAGAGTAAGGCTTGTGATAGCAAGCATCTACTCTCTCCTTAACTGACATGGGTACGAAAGGCTTGGGAGATTCTGACAGAACAGTAAGAAATGGTCCAGATCATGGGGCCCTGATCACCTGTGCTTGGGAACCCTGGGCCCCTGATGTCACCATGGGGACACCAGGTCCCTAAGGAGAGAGAGGGCATAGGAGGAAGATGGGAAATGGGGAAGAGGAAAGCAGGTGGTACTAAAAGCCTGCTATTTGCTTCCCAATATACCCACTCTTCCTGCCCACCTCCTGCCAGTCTTACAGAGCTTCGGAGGGTGGAGAGTGAGGGGTGTGGTAGGCCAATACTAGGGAGAGAGCTTGAACAGTGATTCAGAGAAGCTGCTGGAAACCTCTAAAAAGCAAGCAAGCAAACAAAACAAACCTCTAAAATTCAGCCAACAAAGATTGGTAAGAGGGAGCCTTAAAGTTTATCTAGGCCACCTCCTCCTAGCAAGTGCTCCTTGGTTGGGCACAGACTCAAATGTCTTCAGAGGCTGGCAGACATCCAGAGGACAACACATGGCCCCCGGGGGCTGCCGGGAGCTAGAGACACATGCCTCCCCATCCCCCAGGAGCAGCCAATGTTACTAGGAGGAAATTCAGTCCGACATTGCCAGATCTTTATGATTTTCAGAATGAGCCATAAACTTGATTATTTATAGGAAACCTCTTGATTTTTTTTAAAAAAATTTTTTGAGGGGTTCCTGGGTTGCTCAGTCAGTTGAGTGTCCAACTTCGACTCAGGTCATGATCTTACAGTCTGTGAGTTTGAGCCCCATGTCCAGCTCTGTGCCGACAGCTCTGTGTCTTCATCTCTCTCTGCCCCTCCTCCACTCGTACTCTGTCTCTCATGTCTCAAAAATAAATAAACATTAAAAAATTTTTTTAAACATTTTTGGATAGAAAGAGAGAGAGAGAGCAAGCAGAGGAAAGGGGCAGAAGGAGAGAGAGAGAGAATCCCAAGCAGGCTCCATGCTCAGCGCGGAGCCCAACAGAGAGCTCAATCCCATGACACCGGGATCATGACCTGAGCTGAAATCAAGAGTCAGACACTCAACCAACTGACCCACCCAGGTGCCCCAAACTTCTTAATTTTTAAATGTTGGTCACTCTTCCAATATTAAAAACAAAACAAAACAACAACAACAAAATCCTATGGCCTAGCTGGCTCAGTCAGCAGAATATATGACTCTTGATCTCAGAGTTGTGGGTTCGAGCCCCATGTTGGGTATAGAGATTATTAAAAATAAAATCTTAAAAAAACTCAACCACCGGCAGCCAAACAACATGGCTGTGACAAGATACAACTTGTGGGCCATCCTTTTGTGACACCTGAGTTACCCCTAACTCCTAAGACTCCTGTCCATCATCCCAGGCAACAATTTGCCTTCTGTTTCTTTTCCTTCTAAGGACCCTCCTGCTCGGAGCCAGCACTATGATTACAGCCCGAGCCAGGTTACTGATCTGGAGGGAAGAGTGTGAGACCGGGTGTCAGAGACCATGTGAGCTGAAGAAGGCCCATGTTGTGCTCGGACTTCCAAATCCCCTGTGAGGAAGGGACTTGGAGCAGGTCTGTCACTTCTTGGCCCCAGTCTCCATGCTTGATGAAGGAGGGGTTCGCTCACTGTACAACGTCTAAAGGCATTTCTGGCTTCACTGTCTACAATCTGTTCTCACCATACGGGACTGGGGAAATTAGGGTGGACCATGTGATGCTGCAGTGTCTTATTAATTTTCATTATAGCCACTACTTCACGAGTCCTTCTGTGTACCAGGTGCCATGCTAAATACACGCGTTAGCACATCTAATCCTCCCAACTGCACTTTGAAATGGGTGTTTTCACACGTACAGAGAGGGTCACCATAATATTGTCCACCCTCATAGGTATGTTCCTTTGCAACATGACTTTGCCACTTTTCTCATAGAAATATGCAACCTATTTCTGCACCCCCTGAACCTGGCTGGTCTTGTGACTTTTTCTGGTGGATAGAATGTACTGGGAGTGAGGTTCTGGGCCTCCCAAGATTAGGTTCCCAGGGGCCTTGCCACTTCCACTCACTGCCATAAACTGCAATGCCAGGAGGCCCATCTACTCTAAAAGAGGGTGAGAGGCCCCATGGAGAAGAGCTGAGGTTCCCCAGCAGAGGACCAGCATCAGCTGCCGGGTACAGCTATCTTGAGTGAGGCTATCTTGGATCACTCAATCCCAGTCAGGCTCCAGACAGCAGCAACTGCAGGAGGGACCCCAGGTGAGGCTGGCAGAAGTGCCCAGCTCAGTCCGGCCTAATTATAGAACCATGGGTAAATGGTTATTGTTTTAAGCCACCGGTATTTTGAAATAACAATTTCATTGAGATATAATTCATATATCATAATACCTACCCTTATAAAAGTATGTAATTCAGTGGTTTCTAGTATTCAGACCTATTCATCTATTACTGCTATCTAATTTCAGAATTTTTTTTTAGATTTTTGAAATCTAAATATTTATTTATTTGTCATTTTTGAGAGAGAGAGAGAGAGAGAGAAGAAAGAGAGAAAAACATGAGCAGGGGAGGGGCAGAGGGAGAGGTGGGGACAGAGAGCTCTGTCTTGACAGCAGAGAGCCAGATGCAGGGGTCAAACTCATGAACCGTGAGATCATGACCTGAACTGAAGTTGGATGCTTAACCAGCTGAGCCACCCAGGCACCCCCAAAAGTATTTTCATCACCCCTAAAAGAAACATATTACCCATTAGCAGTTATTCTCCATTCCTCTGTCAACCTGCCAGTGTCAGGCAAACACTACTCTACTTTCTGTCTTTACGGACTTCCCTACTCTGGACACTTTATATGTATGAATGGAATCCCACAGTATGTGGCCTTTTGTGACTGGCTTCTTTCACTCAGTATAATGTTCTCAAGGTTCATCATGTTGTATGTGTTAATACTTCACTCTTTTTTACTGCCAAATAATATTCATCATTTGAATATACCACATTTTATTTATCTCATCGTCAGTTGATGGACATTTGTTTCCATTTTTGGTTGTTTTGAATAACTCTGCTATGAACATTCATGCACAAGGTTTTATGAACTCATCAAATAAGTTTTTTGGAACATATGAAATATGTTTTCAGTTCTCTTGGTTGTATACCCAGGGCTGGCATTTCTGAGTCATGTGGTAACTGTCAAACATTTTGATGAGCTGCCAGACTATTTTCCAAAGCAGCTGCACCAATTTGCAACCTCACCAGCAATGTGTGAGGGCTTCAACCTCTTCACATCCTTGTCAGCACTTGTGATTGTCTGTCTTTTTTTATTTTAGCCATTCTAGTGGGGGGGGGGTGTGAATTGGTATCTATTGTGGTTTTTATTTGTGTCTCCCTACTAAGTAATGGTTTGAACATCTTTTCATGTGTTTTTTGGCCATTTCCATGTATTCTTTGCCTCAAAGAATCAAATCTTTGTCTGTTTATTTAAAATACAAACTTTATTTATATTGGAGAGATATTGACAGTGTGTTTGTGAGGAAGGGGCATATAGACTGAGACAAACTGAAGCAGGCTCCAGACTCCCACCTGTCAGCATAGAGCTCGACGTAGGGCTCGGACTCACAAAGTCGTGAGATCATGACCTGAGTCAAAGTCAGATGCTTAACTGACTGAGCCACCCAGGATCCCCAGGATCCCTATTTTTGCCTATTTTTAAATTGTGTGCCTTTATGCTGAGTTGTAAGTGTTCTTTATGTATTCTGATACAGACCCCTTATTAGATATGCAAATATTTTCTTCCATTCTTGGCTTGTATTTTCACTTTCTTGAAGCACAACATTTTTAATTTTCATGAAGTTCAGTTTATCTGTTTTTGTTAAGCCACTAAATTTTGAGTTAGTGTATATGCAGCACTAAATAATGAACACATATTCCCATTTTAAAGATGAGGAAACTAGAGCCCAGAGAGCTAAGTTACACAGCAGATAGCAGATGGCCAGTCTGACTCTAAACCTAATGCTCTTAACCAGTATAGATATGGCTATCTTTTTTTTTTTTTTTAAATGCCATAGTCCTTCTACTTTCCCAAACTGCTAAATCTTTTTTTTTTTTTAATGTTTTATTTATTTCTAGGAGAGAGAGAGAGAGACAGCGTGAGCAGGGGAGGGTCAGAGAGAGAGGGAGTCACAGACTGAAACAGGCTCCAGGCTCTGAGCTGGCAGTCAGCACAGAGCCCGACGCGGGGCTCGAACACACGAACCGTGAGATCATGACCTAAGCGAAAGTCAGACGCCTAACCGACTAAGCCACCCAGGCGCCCCTAGATATAGCTATCTTTGACTAAAGTGTTAACAGAATGTTCTAGATTCAGAGTCATGAGGCTTGGGTCCCGGTGTCGAGATCAAAGTGATAATGATGGAGGGTTGTTTGACAAATACGCAATCCATTGACTCCTTCTCATGTTCTGGGCTGTCCACACTGATTCATTAAGGTCCTCAGAGAACACTGTCTTGGCTGCCTTAGAAATGTGCTTGTGTGGAGTCATGCTTGGCATCATGCTCTCAGCTTTCACCAGTTTTACGAAACCTGCTTTACATTACAGAGGGAACCTGTTGTGTTGAGGGTGTTGTGTCCTCTATCACTGACTATCCCCCCCATGCAACTTTGGAGGGAACTTCCTGTCAGGCAGAAGTGCCAGGAAACGGCACTTTTCTTCCTCTGAGGACTTGGTATGTTTTCTCCTCATGAGCAATAAGGATCATGATATACCTCAGGTGTTGCCATTTTCACTTCGGCTGTCAGGAAGCTCCGAGTAAGGAAATAGGATGTTTAGTCATTGAGATGGTTCTATGGACTGTCTATCTTCATTCTAATTTTTTCTTTGATCTTGACCTTCCATCTTTCCTTCTGACAACCTGATGGGTATGAGGACTAAAACAGATAAGATCGTTGAAGCAGAATCTGTGATGCCCCACCAGTACAGCACGGAACAGCCTGCCTTCCAATCATCTGGGGGCTTTCTCTGACTGCTGGAGCTGCCATCCCCAAGCCGGCCTGAAGAGCTAGACAATTATCCTCCTCCACCCCTGCCCCAGGAGCTGCCCTCAGCCAATGACCAGAAAGAGTTGGTATATCAACACCCAGCAACCCTGCCCCCAAGGAGGTCTAACACACGGAGCTATGTGCCCCAGATTTGCTGGCAGGCTGAGCTAGCTCAAGTTACCACCCAGGTACACCTTTCATTTCTCTTCTGTTTTCTGCTCCACATTCCCAGTCCCCTACCCATGCTCCCTGGCATCATCTGAAAAACAAATCCTTGTCTCAGGATCTGCTTTGGAAGAACCCAGGCTAAGATAGTCCCCGATGTCATGGAGTTTACCTATTAAGCAGATGACCAAATAATTATTTAACAACTATAGCAAGTACTCCAAGGAGATCCTCAGTGATATGAAAGGCAAGACCTGAAGGGTGGGTAGGAGGCAGTTGAAGGAAGGTGCGTGGGTGGGGAACAGTGTTCCTGACAGATATCATCACGCCTGCTAAGGCCTAGAGGTGAAAAGGAGCTTGGCGTATACCAGTAACTGAAGGAAAGTATATTTCCCCTTATTTTGATTAACATTATGTTCATAGCGATTCTCTATTTTATGATGTATTTTTAAATCCTCTGAGGGAGGGATTAAGGTAGATAGGCAAACAAACAAGTGAGCAAAAGGTAAATGGTCCATGCAAGTGGCCCTGGGCAAGTTACTTCACCTCTCCATGTCTCAGATCCTTCCTGTCGAGTGGAGATGCACATTCTTCCTGCTCTATCTGTGCCCTGGCTCTGCTGGGGGAAATTAGTGGGGCGGTGCATAGGAACAGCTTTGGGACATTGCAAAGCAGTATCCAGATGTGACAGGTAGTTGTGAAGAGGACCATGAAGAAATGCATGTTCTTCTTATCAGCTAATAGGGTTACATTCTTTGTTCTTCAACCATATTATCTGGTGGACATTTTACTACCTCAGTTCGTATACATGAAAAGCTCACCCTGGCCTCATATGTCCATCTTCTGAGTGGGAGCAATAAGGAAGGAAAGACTGAGGGCCTTGGAATCAAATCAACTTGGCTTTGAATCCTGGCTCTGCTATTTACATCCCCTAATTAGCCAACCCAGGGATGCTGATACTCTTCTATAGCCCAGGGGAGCTGCTTGGATTAAAGGGATCATCCTGGCCTAAGAGAGCTGCTGAACACATGTTAGTTTCATATCTTCACACTCCAAGATCAGGGGAGTCTGGGTCTGGCTTTACACACAGATGCATGCCCTCTCTGCATGCAGCTCCAGGGTCCCCTGTGAACTCAGAAAATGCATTTGGATGATGATTCTGAGAGGATGAGTCACAGCTTTGCGCCAGATGGCCTGGCTGTGGCACAGACACCGCCCCCACCCTTTCCTCGCCTGGCCAGGGTAGAAAGGTCTCTGCTGGATTTTCTGTCTTGAGGTTACTGACCTCCCGCTTCTACCAAATCAGCAGAGGTCCCCCACTCAGATGAGGTTCCATATGGCTGCCCTGAGCCCAGTGATGTAACAACCTGGTTGTTTATCTGTAACCCTCAGCTCACCCCAAGCTCCTTGGGTTTGGGGCTATCTCTTGCTCACCTTCTCACCTTTACCAGTTGCTAAATAATTATTTGTTAACGAATGAAGGTAGACACTGCTCTTGCTCTCAAAGAGGATATAGACTGATTGTCTATGTAAATAGGAGGGTAACATCATAGACTCAGTTCCCTACATTCTGTGAAAATCTCAGTGTTCGGTACATTTTGTCTGTAATCAGTCGGGCTCATCTTGTGAACACCAATTTCCAGGCCAGGCCTGGAGATACAAGGGCTGAGACACAGCCTGGGGATGATCCTGTGAGGACCAGACAACGCTCCTATGAATGAGAGGGAAGTATGTTCAGGCTGGAGCCCGTGGTTAAGGTTAATGCTGCCAGCCTATCATTCCCCAGAATTAAAGAGAAGTCACCCAAGGGGCACACAGTCTCCTTTCTTCATAGGGTCCTCGGAAGCTTCACAGCCCCCTTCTAGGGCCTCCAGGCATCCTTAGCTTTGCTATGATTCAGTCCCTAGCCCTGACAGGGGCGCTGACAGGTAGTCGCTGGTCTGAACACTGACCAGGGCCTATGAAGCATCCAGGTGCAATGGTCTCCCCTAACAGGCATAGCCTCCCCCAAATAATAGCCAGGTGAAACTTCCAGATCCTCTGTCTCAAGGAGTTTGATATTCGGATGTACAGAGAGGATCAGCAGTGGTAGCAGGTCAGAGGACAAGCAGTAAGCTGACGATGAGGCAGCAGAAGCCACGAGGCAGCCCAGCGGCTCTCACATGTTAACCTGCACCTGTACCAGCGGGCATCTCCATAAAGGTAGATTGGATCCAGGAGGTCTGGGTGGGGCCTGAGATTCTGCATCTCAGGTGATCCCGAGGCTGCTGCCTTCCGGACCAGGGCTTCAGTAGAGGACAGTGGTTGTCAGGACAAGATGTTAGCAAGTAAGTGACCATGAGGGGGCGATATGAGCAGGCTCCAGGGACACCAACTGCTGGAGGAGATCAGGAAGCCAGAGCCCTACAAGTACTGTGGCTCATGAGTCTCTTTCCTGTCCTCCTCCTGTACCCCCCTCCCCCACTGTCCTCCCTGGACTGTCCCTGTTCCTCACGTCCTGTGCAGACTGCAGTAACCCCACCACCTGCAGTGACACCAGTATTTGGCAAGAGTTCTCAGCCTGGCTGCACATTCAAATCACTTAGGAGAGTCCCGGCGAGTTGTATTTAATTGATTGGTCTGGGGTGGAGCCTGGGTGTGATAATTTATAAGACTCTGCAGTTGATTCTAATGTGCAGTGCAGGCTGTGAACCACTGGCCTCATCAGCATTTCTCAAACTCTGACATGAATATAAATCAGCTAGGGATCTTGTTAAAAATAGAGATTTTCATCTAGTAGGTCTTAGTAGGGCTTGAAAGTCTGCATTTTTGATACTGCTGGTCTGACGACCATACTTTCAGTGGAAATAGTGGTTTCCTTAAGAATTAAAAAAGATACGACACAGGTTGACCTAATCCCCTGATCTTATCCCCAAGCCTAACCCGAAGCACAAAGCAAGACTCTACTGCATGGGCTACTGGGAGTACATCAGATCTCAAAGGGCGATCCTCAGCCTTGTCTATACCACAGGCCCACTGATGATGGGTGGAGACCTGGAGGTGCAGCGCTCCCAGCCATGGCTACACTGGGCTTGAGGGCCGAAAGCTTGGTACTTGTGAGTTCCCTTTGTGACTTGGCTGGCCAGGCCCAGAACTGGCACTCCTACTGACCACACACGGGAGTGTCTTCCCTCCCTTCCTGATTGGGAGGGTGGATAAGCTGGGTTCCAGTTCCAGGTGTTTTCTCCTCCCTGCTCTCCCCTCGTAGCCCAACCCCCCCAGGGCCACGCCTACTCACTCAGATTTATTGATGCCCTCCCGGCTGTCTTCTCTCTCTTTTGTAGTCCAGGTGTCCCAACCAACATAGGGACAGGGAGGCATCCTGGAGTGGCTCCCTGCCTGCCTGGAACTCAACCAACCTGACCGGAAGTAGACTGCACCACTGCCTTCTCCTTGACAACAAGGAGGCCAAAGCCGTCTTTGGGCAGGAGTGAGGAACCAAGGAGAGGATGCCCCTTCCTATGTCTTCCCGCTGGCTGCGAAAGGCATTGCTCACATGGTGCCTCACAGCTTTGCTTCTCAGAACTACCTGGGGGGGCCCAGGACCCTCCCCAGACCAACTAAATAGTAATCCCTGGAAGTGGACCCTGATATGTGTAGTTTTTAACACTTAACAGGTAATTCCAATGTGCCACCAAGTTTGTGATGATTTAGCAGTGCACAGGGTAGAAAATAACTCTTTGATCAAAGAGAGGACAATGATGTGATGTCACAGTTACTTGCTCCAACTTTTCTCCATCTTTCAATTCACTCCTAGACCCAATACTCAAGAATATGATAAGGACAACTTCTGGTTGAACTTGAATACTGGGGGGAAGGCCATCATTTTATCTCATTTAACCTATAACTCCACGCAAGGGTGTTCTTTTATCTACATTTTACAGTTGAGGAAACTGAGGCTTAGAGAGGCTAAGTTATTACTCAAGGTCACACAGTAAGAGCTAGGGCTGGGATTCAGTTCTTTGGGTGTATGAGTTAGTTGCAGTTGTAGGTATATAAACCAGGCTAACACAGGCCAAAATATGAACACAAGTTATAAACTGATGCAAGTAGGTAGCACACAGCCAGCTATAGCTGAGCTGACATTTATATTTAAGTACAAAACCCCAGGTCATGAAGGGGATTGTGTTACTCACTACCTCTCTTTTCTATTTTCTAATCCCATGACTACCTCCTCAGTGGAATCTTCCAGAGCTCTACTACCTCTCCTATCACTGTCTGTATCACTCGTTCCCCAAACTAACATCAGCTTTTAAAAAATTAGATCACTGAATTCCAAATAAGAACTATGGAGAATCTCTAGAAAAGGGGTCTGAAAATCTACATTTTTAACAAACAATTTGGGGGAATCTCTCAAGTACATATTTGGTGAATATACTTGATAAAGCCCCTTGCTACTCAAAAATGTGGTCTGTGGACCACCAATGCCAGTACCAGCCAGGAGCTTGACAGCAGTGAGCATCTTGGGTGGAACCCCTAGCCTACTCCATTAGACTGTGCATTTTCATAAAATGCCCAGCGCGAGGGGTGTGCACACACTTAAAAGTTTGAGAAGCATGTCTCTGTCTAATCTGTTAGATATAAAGAGTGTCCACAGATCAGCAGCATGAGCATCTCCTGGGACCTGCTGCGTCAGGCACTGTAGGAGAGGAGGCCAGGAATCTGCATTTTAGCAAGCCTTCTAGGTGGTCCCGTGTGAACTCAGGTTTGAGAGCCGCTGCCTGGACCAGATCACATCACAAAGCACCTTCTCCATCAGGAGCTTCTTTGATGCTGGTGATCGTTGCCATACGCTGGACTCCAGGGTGATCAAGGAGCCTTTCCATCAAGGCTTGGAAGCACCTGGAAAGCTGTTATGCCACAAGAGGCTGAAGGGGCAAGGCCTGCTCCTCCCCGACCCCCTCTGTGATAGCAGCTTTGAAGGTTGGAGTCAGTCCGAGTCTTCAGTCTGGGGCTCCGATGTGGGCCCTTCTCTTTACTTCCTCTATGTATTCATTCACTTCTCTTCCTGCTCCTGCCCCCAGGACCCAGCCCTTCACATGGCACTGCTGCTCCCTGGAGCTTCACCCGTTCTTATAAAGAATGCATTGGTCAGCAGGCATGGAGCTCCATTGCCCCAGTGATGTCGTGCCATGGACCTCTTTTGTATGTCTTACTTGTTTCGCTCAGCATGGTACTTGAAGGTCTCCCTCCTTCAGTACTGTGCGCGGAGTCTGTTGCTTCTACCTCTCACAGTGTCTCTGGGCTGCACCCAGCTCCCCCAGCACCTTCCCATGACATGCCCAGGTAGTTTCCAACTCTTCAGTGCCACCAAGGATGCTGTGACAGACATCCTCCTCCATGTCTCCCTGAGGACTGATGTGAGCTCTCCCTAATTTATAGGTGGAAAAACTTGAAATACTTCCAGCCTGAGTGACTTGCCCAGAAAGTACAACATGGTGGTTAAGAACATGACTTTGCAGTCAGAGAAAGACAGATATATGATTCCACTCATATGTGAAATTTGAGAAACTTAGCAGGTGATCATAGGGGAAGGGAAGGAAAAATAAGATAAAAACAGAGAGGGAGGCAAACCATAAGAGACTCTTAAATACAGAGAACAGGGGTGCCTGTGTGGCTCAAAGCATCTGACTTTGGCTCAGGTCATGATCTCAAAGTCGTGAGTTTGAGCCCCGCATCAGGCTCTGTGCTGACAGCTCAGAGCCTGGAGCCTGCTTCAAATTCTCTGTCTCCCCCTCTCTCTGCTGCTCCCCAACTCACACTCTGTCTCTCTTTCTCCTTCAAGTATAAATAAACATTAAGAAAATTTTGTTTATTTTATTTTTTATTTTTTATTTTTATTTATTTTTTTTTTTGAGAGAGAGAGAGACAGCGTGAGCAGGGAGGTCAGAGAGAGAAGGAGTCACAGACTGAAACAGGCTCCAGGCTCTGAGCTGACAGTCAGCACAGAGCCCGCGGGCTCGAACCCACGAACCACGAGATCATGACCTAAGCGAAAGTCGGACGCTTAACCAACTAAGCCACCCAGGCGCCCCAAGAACATTTTAATACATAGAACAAACTGAGGGTTGATGGGGGTGGGAGGGTGGGGAAAATGTGTGATGGGCATTGAGGAGGGCACTTGTTGGGATGAGCACCGGGGGTTGTATGTAAGTGATGAATCAGTGGATTCTACTCCGGAAGCCAAGACCACATTGTATGTTATCTAACTTGAGAATAACAAAAAACAAAACAAAACACATGACTTTGCTGTCAGACACACCTGGTCAGATAACCTGGCCCCAATCCCTTCACCTTTCTGTGCCTCAGTTTTCATGTGTGTAAAATGGAAATATTAATAGTATCCAGCTTAAGCGTTCATTATGAAGATTAAGCGAATGAAAACCACTTAGCAGGGTCCCTAGCACATAAGTAAGTGCTCAGATAAGTGTTCACTGTAATTTTACCTCTCTTTCCAGAGCCTGCCTTTTGACCTTTTACACTGATTTTTTTCTCTGATTTGGTCCTACATTATTACAAACTTCCTGGCATGCCTCTTTTCAAAATGACCTCCAGCAGTGACCCCAGAGGTACTCAGAAAAAGCCTGTGGCCTGGATGGGGGTGATGAGCAAAGGCCAGTGCTGGTCTGGAGATTTTGGTGCACAAAGGGCTGGCAGGACTGTCCGGGTTGGGACGGGCTTGCACAAAGCCGGGGCATGGGTGGTGCCTGGCACGCTAGAGCAGAAGGCGGAGGCACTAGGGTCTCCGGAGATCTCCCAGCCCTGGAGGGAAAGCAGCGCAGGACTAGCATCGAGTAGGTGCTTAATATACGGCTGTTCTTTGATAAGCTGCATTTTGGCCTGGTTTTAAAGCGGTGACAGAAGAGTCATTTTACCCTAGAGGGACAGTGGGGGGTTGTCGCCTTAGTTTGTAGAAGATCCCTTGTGTATCCTGAGAGGGGTCTGACCACCGGGAGACAGGAAGGGGAGATAGGAGCAGCTGAACCAGCGAGGGGAGAGGAGAGGCTGGGGACCTTGGGAGGCCGCACAGGCTGCAGGGCGCCTGGGGCCAGCAGAGGGCGCCACACACCTCTAGACAGTGATGATGGCAGTCCGTGAGAACCTGAGCAAGGGGTGCGGGGAGACCAACTGCCCAGCTTTGCCGGGACTGTGGGGGTTTCCCAGTCAGGGGAGACCCAGACAAACTGGGCCGAGGTGGTTAGTCTGGCTTGAAGAAGCGACCACTGAAGTGGTGCACACATGTCAGTGCACATCGGACGCAGGACACAAATGTGCCCGCACTCCCAGCACACGGGCACAACACATACCCCTGCACTTCATACCAGAAGCATAACACACACAACATGCCTGCACACACACACACGTACAACTTGCCCAACACATTTCTAACATACATACAACACACAACAAACACCTGCACACATGTACCACGCAAACATGCAAAATAAGAAGCATCTTATAACACACATGTGTACACATCACACCACATGCACAGCATACACAATACACCTACATACTACCCACAGGCACACAACACACATGTCACAAAATTCACCCACACTTACAGTACACCCACACACAACATTCATGCACTTCACACCGCATGAATAACACACACAGCACACACACATGTACAACTCAAACAAGGCATTTATACCACACATGTAACTCACACACTCACACAGACACATCAAACACACATAGCACAGTCACAACATAATATACATGCACACAGGTACCACAAAACGACATACAAAACAAGAGCCAAATCATAACACACTTGTGCACAATGCATGTGCATGTCACACCCATCCAAAACATACACAAGCATACATGTACCACACACACCACTGCACATTCAGTATGCACATGCGCATAAGAACATGAACACATCCACAGCACATGTGCACTTGTGACTGCACACCGCATAACTCACACCACAACGTACACAGGCACTAGGCACCAGGCACCACAGAATTCACTACATACATGTACTACTCACAATACATATACATAACATCCATGTACCACACACACAACACAGTACATATACAACACACTCATACACAGATACATACAATGCACCCACAGAAATGTGTACTCGTAACACACTTGCATAACGCAGAGACACATGTACATGCCTTTGGGTAGCCAGAGACTCTCTTGTTTGAAGTAGTGTTTCTTATGAGCAAAATGAAGATACTCATTTTTGTCCTCGGCCAAAACAAAAAATGCATCCGAAGAGTTTGCAAACAGTATGTTCACTCCTTCAGCAATCATTTCCTTACTGCATGCATGGCAAGGACCCCAACACTGATCAGACCAATATATCAGTGACCCTGTAGCTTTGGTTGTAGTGAGTGTTATGAATTAAAACTGCTGAGAGCACAAAATTGCAATGGGGTGGGCCTGGCTGGGTCTGGAAGTTTCCTGAAAAGAACTGTTTAAGCCAAGACCTGAAGTTGCAGCAGCAGGGTTGGGGTGGGTAAGATGAGAGAGGCACCCACACACGACATCTGAGAAGGTGTTCTCAGTGCCGACCTGCATTTGCATGACCCAGAGGGTGAATGCCAAGCGGTCAGGCTGACAGGAAGCCCACCAGGGATCAGAGAGTACGTTGTCTTGCTCCTGACTGCAGCACACTATATGCATCCACTCATCTGGAAGGTCTGAACATGTGTTTGCTTCATGAGAAACTCTCTGGGTTCTAAGAAGAGCAGTGGCGTATAGGGAAGGGACCTTCCGGAACTAACCAGCTATACTGCTCCTGGATGATGGACCAGGGCCCTCCTCCACAGCCAGCCATGGTAAAGGACCGAGAGGGCGGGGGATACACAAGGTTGCTCAGCATCTCCCTGGATACAGCCTGCATGTACTTCCCAGCTTGCTTCCCGAGGGCAGCTACCTTGCCAGGTTAGGCTGCAGAGCACAGCATTCTAGCTCCTGCACTCTGGGGCTGTCCCCTTAAGTCTAATGGAGTGGCAGTTCAGGCAGATGGGAGCTTCTTCCTGGATTCAAATCCCTGCTTTGGCATCTGATAGTTGTGTGATGGTGGACAAATTACTTAGCCTCTCTGTGCCTTGTTTTCATACCTATAAAATAAGCCTGATGGTAATAGTAGCACTCATCTTGTAAGGACTAATATATGAACAGCTCTGAGCTTAAAATCAGGCACAGAGCACCTGAGTGACTCAGTCGGTTGAGTGTCCGACTTTGGCTCAGGTCATGATCTCACAGTTTGTGAGTTTGAGCCCCGCATTGGTCTCCGTGCTGACAGCTCAGAGCCTGGAGCCTGCTTCAGATTCTGTGTCCCCTCTCTCTCTGTTCTTCCCCCACTTGTGCTATGTCTCTCTTTCTCTCTCAGAAATAAAAGAAAAACATAAAAAGTTTAAAATCAGGCACATGGAAGGAGTCACATAAATGTTAGCTGCAATTGTTATTCTGACCCAAAATGAAAGCAAACCCTAATAATCATAATATCGAAATGTATACGAGGCAGAGCATTAGACCTGGAAGGTGGGTTAGAGAACGTCTGCCCCAAGCTCCTGGTATGTTATATGGATAAGGCTGTTTGACCCGATAATCCTGAGACAGAAGGACTAGAACCAGGATGGGGAAGAGAAGAACAAGTAAGAGCTCCCCTCTTTCTCACCCACAGGGCTGGGTAAACCAGTGGGACCACCCAGAGTTTCTCACTCACTCTGGGATGTGGTCTGAGACTCTGCATCTCTAACAAGTCCCCAGGTTACGCTGCTGTGGCTGGTCCAGTGCCCACACCTTGGGAACTACTGCCCTAAGGACAATGGTGGCAGGAAGCTGGCATTCCTGAGTCTGCTGATGACGCCTCAGTACCTGGGGAAAGGGGCAGTCAGGGCCTTACTTACAGTGGATGCCGTACCTCGGGCAGCGCCCTCTGCAGGGGGATGCGGGCACTGAGTGCCTCCTCCAGACTGAGTGGGGTCAGCTCATCTTCAGATACCTCCCCATCTTCCTCCTCGGCCCCCCAGTCCCTCTCTGGGACCTCCTCATCCTGCCTTCTGTTCAGCTGTCTGATGAGCCGGTAGCTGCCACCTCTCCTGCCCTGGGTCTTGTTCCTTCTGGCCCTGGGTGAGGCCACGGCCACCAGGAGCTGGTCCTCCCGCAGTGAGATGTAGGGGGGCAGGCCCTCCAGGGGGCTGTACTCTTGGCCCTCAGCCTCAGCCTCCAGCACCCATTCCTGGGATTCCCCAAAGTCCAGGCGGTACCCAGCACCTGGGCCATGTTGGGTGGCCAGGACTGTGACCGCGGGGTGTAGGGCGTGCGGGGGAGGGTGCAGCATGGCCACCATCAGCAGCACGCATCCCAGCATCAGCAGGAGCAGCAGGAATTGCAGTCTGCACGGTCCATGCCTGCATCGCTTCCTTAGGAGCATGTTGCTGGAACTCGCCAAACGCAACAGGTCATATTCAAGTTCGCTTCCTCCTCCTGCTCCAGGTTCCTTTGGGCTCGCACGAGAACCTGGCTTCCTAGTTCCACCTGGAAGTTTTTTGCTGGTCACTTAACCTGCTCCTTTTTTTCCCATCTGACATTTGCCAACAGCATCTGTAAGACTGACTTCCACTTATCATCAGAAAGCCATAGGACCTCTCTGAGTGGTTTTCTGTAATGCCTTCTGTAAGCCCATTCACAGGGACTTCAAATTGAGTTGTTTTGCCCCTTTTACCCCTTTTTTTCTCCTGGGGATAAAAAAAATAGTTATTCCATTCTGCTCAGGTATCTAGTCCCACGTGTTTCGTCTCCCCCCTTGCATGAATGGTCAGGCTGCTATGCGATGTCTGGGGGTGGGGGGCAGCTGGTGGGTCCTCAGTCCAGCAGCGCTGACAGCGGTCCTCCTTTGGACGCTTCAAGTCAGGTCAGATCAACAGATGTGAAGCCGGCAGGCAGCGCCTGATTTCCTTTCACACATAGCTCCGCACTCAGCTGAGAGCATTCTGCCAGACACAAGCCCAGCCAAGCATGCGCCTCGCTCCTGGTCCTAATGCCCTCACTGTTCCCAGGCTCTGCGCAACCCCACAGAGCACAGCTGCCCAGGCAAAATAAGAGCCGTCACTGTTAGGACCAAACCCAAACAGGAACATCCCAGTGCTGTTCATAGTTCACAGGAAGATTTGAATCTCGTTCATAGTTCATAGGAAGACTTCTTTCCCCACCCACGGGAGAAGGAAAGATTATTCCCTCCTGATTTCAGAAAGGCTGTGCTTCTGGCATAGATGCAAACAGCTAGCTGTCCATTTGCACCCTGAGCTTCCCACAGGTGATCTGTAAAGTTAGGCTGGACTCTCCCCCCTTCCTGAGGACCATGAGGGAAGCTGGGGGGAGATGCTCCTGTAAGCCCCTCCTGTCCCAAGAGCATCTGACTGCACCGGCCACTCAGCAGGGGCATCAGGCGAGGGGGGGCATGTTCCTTCAGTTGTAAAACCTCCTTCATCCAACCAACAAATGTTAATGAGCACCTACTATGTGCCAAAACTATTCTGGGACTGAGAGTCCAGCAATGAATAAAGCACCAAAATTTGTGCCTCATAGAGTTTACATTCTAGTGGGAGAGACAGAGAATTAATTTAAAAAGGCAGTGGGTCAGGGGGTGATAAGGGAGAAGGAGGAGAGTGAAGCAGGGAAAGGGGCTGGGGAGCATGGGCTGCGGACTGACAAGGGACACTGAGTGGTGAGGGGAGGCTTCGCAGAAGAGTTAGCATCTGTGTGAGGAGGAGGGCCAGGCAGCCCTCCGGGATGGGGGTGAGCATTTGGGGCAGGGTCAGAGCCAATGCTAGGGTCCTGCAGCGAGCGTGTGCTGGGCATCTGGAGGAGCAGAGAGAACCAGTGTGGCTGGAAAGAATCAGGAGGGCAGAGTGTGCTAGAAAATAGGATGAAAGAGGTAATGCAGGGCTGAGAGGCGAGGGGGCTCCTGCAGGACCTCGGAGGACATTGTAGGAATTTTGGCTTTTCTTCTTTCCTCTGAGTGAGATGGGAGCCTTTGGAGGGTTGTGAGTGGAGGACAGATAGACACAATTGACTTAGACTTGATCGGATCGCTCTGGCTGCTATGTTGGGATCAGACTGGGGGAGCAAAGGGCAGAAGCGGGGAGACCAAGTCAGGCTAACATTATTGCGGTGAGAAATGATGAGGGTGTGGACCAAAGTGGCACCAGTGGAGGTGGTGAAGAGCAGTCAGCTTCTGGGCATATTTTTTTAATGTTTATTTATTATTTGTTTGTTTGTTTGTTTGTTTTGGAGGCAGCAGAGAGAGAGGGAGAGACAGAAGAAGACCGAGAGAGGGAAAGAGAGAGAGAGAGAAAATCCCAAGCGGACTTTGCACCATCAGCTCAGAGCCTGATGCGGGGCTTGATCCCACAAATCAAGAGATCATGACCTGAATCGAAATCAAGTCAGATGCTCAACTGACTGAGCCACCCAGGTGCCCCAGCTTCTGGCATATTTTAAGGAAGAACCTATAGCACTTGCTGATGAACTGATGTCCAGTGTAAGAGAAAGAAAGGAGTCAAGAATGACTTTCAAACTTTCAAGTCTCGTAGTTGGAAGAATAGAGTTGCCATCAGCTGAGATGCGGAAGCCAGGAGTCAGTAGAAGGGGGATGAATGGCAGTTGCGGTGTGGGCCATGTGAAGTTTGAGATGTCTTGTAGATGGTCAAGGGGAAATGGAGGTTAGGCAGAGGGACATGTAATAGCTGGAGGTGAGGGGAGAGGTCTGCCCTGCGAGTGGTAAAACAGCACAGGTATGGTGTCTGAAAGTCATGGCAGGGGGATGTAGATGGGAGAGAGAATGGACGCCAGCATGCTCAGAGTTCTTGGGCTTCTGGCCGGAATAGCTGATCAAGGGTGACTAACTGCATTTCTTCTGATGACTGCAGAAAGACCCAGGCTTCCCAGTAATCAGGAGTGGGGTGGGGGAAAACTGCCACTGGGGAATTCCTAAAATGAGTTGCTCATTGTTTCTGTTTTGATTTTGATTTTAGAATGTGAGCTTAAACATCTCATGGGAAAAAATGTTTTTCATTTTTATTCTGTTGCTTCTTCTAGAGCTCATGCTTGTGCGTGTATGCGTGTGTGTTTCCCCTGAAGCCTTTCAGAGTCCAAGGGGACATTGTGGGTTATATGTGATTGTTCTTAATAGCCTAGTATAGTGTCCTGGTAGACAGCAGTTAGGAATTGCTGGATTGGACCCTGTTTTCTGAATCCCACATCAGGGTGTACTGGGGTGGGAGCTGTATGGCTCCCAGGTTCAAGAGACAGACACTCTGGGAGATGTAATTTAGAATTTCTGGGGCATTTTGAGGTTAACAAGGAAGATTCCAGGAGACTTTCAGAGAACAAAGCATGCACAGTCTCCAGACTCAGGGTGGAACACCCTCCCCTACCCTCTCCAGCAACACTTGTTTCAAAGTCATCGGCCACATCCCTCCTCCTCCTTTACCTGGCCCATCCTTTGCTTGACTGCTTTTCCCCCAGAGAGCCAGCCGTAAGGCTCATTTACTTGCTTTTGTGTTTTTTTCCCACCTTTTCACAGCAGACGCCCCTCCATCTTACCCATGGCATTCTCTGTCCTTTTACCTTGCTTTCTTTCAGAGTCTCTATAGATCTTTCCAGCAATTGATAAGGAAGACACTCAGTTCTTTATTGTTTGTGCCCCATCCCACCCCCATAAAAGGTAAGCTCTACAAGGAGAGCTGTTCTATCAGTTTGTTCACTGCTGTTTCCCCAGAGACTGCACCTGTATCTGACATAGCGTAGGCACTTAATAAATATTTGTTGCATGAATATAGGGACGATGCTATAGCTATTCTGATTCAAGGCAAGTGAGATCTCTGAGTGCGTCCTTTGAGACTCTGAGATTTGGATCAGCTCTAAAAACCCATAATCATGGGATGATACTTTAAGTCTGACCAGAAGGAAATAAAATTTCCATTGTACATCCCCCACTGGACAGAGTCACCCCAAGTAGAGGGAACGGCAGGCCTTCCTGGCCCATCCCAGCTCCTGGCTCACAGGGGCATTACTTTGCTACCTGCTTGTACCTGCTGGACCCCTCTTTATTTATTTATTTTTTTTTTACAAATAGTTTATTGTCAAATTAGTTTCCACATAATACCCAGTGCTCATCCCCACAAGTGCCCTCCTCCATGCCCACCCCTCCTCCCCCCCACATCCACCAGTCCTCAGTTTTTGTCAGCATTCAAGAGTCTCTCATGGTTTGCCTCTCCCCCTTTCCCCCACCATTTCTGCCCTTCTTCTCCCCCTTGGTCCTCTGTTAAGCTCCTCCTAATCCTCCTATACGTGCACACATATGATATTTGTCTTTCTCTGCCTGACTTATTTCGCTCAGCATAACACGCTCAAGGTCCATCCATGTTGCTACACATGGCCAGATTTCATTGTTTCTCATTGCCATGTAGTATTCCATGGTATAGATAAACCACATCTTCTTGATCCATTCATCTGTTGATGGACACTTAGGCTCTTTCCAGGTTTTAGCTATTGTGGAGAGTGCTGCTATGAACATTGGGGTACATGTGCTCCTATGCATCAACATTTCTGTATCCCTTGGGTAAATTCCTAGCAGTGCTATTGCTGGGTCATAGGGGAGTTCTATTGTTAGTTTCCTTAGGAACCTCCACACTGTTTTCCAGAGGGGCTGTACCAGTTTACATTCCCACCAACAGTGTAGGAGGGTGCCCGTTTCTCCACATCCTCGCCATCATCTAGAGTTCTCTGATTGGCTCATTTTAGCCACTCTGACTGGCGTGAGGTGGTATCTCCGTGTGGTTTTGATTTGTATTTCCCTGATGAGGAGCGATGCTGAGCATCGTTTCATGTGTCTGTTGGCCATCTGGATGTCCTCTTTGGAGAAGTGTCTGTTCATATCTTCTGCCCATTTCTTCACTGGGTTGTTTGTTTTTCGGGCGTGTAGTTTGGTGAGTTCCTTGTAGATTCTGGATATCAACCCTTTATCTGATATGTCATTTGCAACTATCTTTTCCCATTCCGTTGGTTGCCTATTAATTTTCTGGGTTGTTTCCTTGGCTGTGCAGAAGCTTTTAATCTTGAGGAGGTCCCAACAGTTTATTTTTGCTCTTGATTCCCTTGCTTTTGGGGATGTGTCAAGTAAGAAGTTGCTGCGGTAGAGGTCAAGGAGGTTGTTTCCTGCTTTCTCCTCTAGGGTGTTGATAGTTTCCTGTCTCACGTTCAGGTCCTTTATCCATTTTGAGTTTATTTTTGTGCATGGTGTGAGAAAATGATCTAGTTTCATTCTTCTGCATGTTGCTGTCCAGTTCTCCCAACACCATCTGTTAAAAAGGCTGTCTTTTTTCCATTGGATATTCTTTCCTGCTTTGTCAAAGATTAGTTGGCTGTATACTTTTGGGTCCACTTCTGAGTTCTCAATTCTGTTGCATTGGTCTATGTGTCTGTTTTTGTGCCAATACCATACTGTCTTGATGATGACAGCTTTGTAGTAGAGGCTAAAGTCTGGGATGGTGATCCCTCCCGTTTTGGTTTTATTTTTCAGGATTACTTTGGCTATTCGGGGTCTTTTGTGGTTCCATACAAATTTTTGGATAGTTTGTTCTAGTTTTGAGAAGTATGCTGGTGCAATTTTGATTGGAATTGCATTGAATGTGTAGAGTGCCTTAGGTAGTAATGACATCTTAACTATATTTATTCTTCCTATCCATGAGCATGGAATGTTTTTCCATTGCTTTGTGTCTTCTTCAATTTCCTTCATAAGTTTTCTATAGTTTTCATCATACAGATCTCTTGTATCCTTGGTTAGGTTTATTCCGAGGTATTTTATGGTTTTTTGTGCAATTGTGAATGGGATCAGTTTCTTGATTTCTCTTTCTGTTGCTTCATTGTTGGTGTATAAAAATGCAACCGATTTCTGTACGTTGATTTTGTACCCTGCAACTTGGCTGAATTCTTGGATCAGTTCTAGTAGGCTTCTGGTGGAGTCTGTCGGGTTTTCTATGTAGAGTATCATGTCATCTGCGAAGAGTGAAAGTTTGACTTCCTCTTTGCCAATTCTGATGCCTTTGATTTCCTTTTGGTGTCTGATGGCTGATGCTAGGACTTCCAGCACTATGTTAAACAACAGTGGTGAGAGTGGGCATCCCTGTCGTGTTCCTGATCTCAGGGGGAAAGCTCTGAGTTTTTCCCCGTTGAGGATGATGTTAGCTGAAGGCTTCTCATAGATGGCTTTGATGATGTTTAAGTAGGTTCCTTCTATCCCAACTTTCTCGAGAGTCTTTATTAAGAAGGGATGCTGTATTCTGTCAAATGCTTTTTCTGCATCTATTGACAGGATCATATGGTTTTTATCTTTTCTTTTATTGATATGATGTATCACATTGATTGATTTGCGAATGTTGAACCAGCCCTGTAACCCAGGAATGAATCCCACTTGATCTTGGTGGATGATTCTTTTTATATGCTGCTGGATTCGATTTGCAAGGATCTTGTTGAGAATTTTTGCACCGTATTCATCAAGGATATTGGCCTGTAGTTCTCTTTTTTTGCTGGATCTCTGTCTGGCTTGGGAATCAGTGTGATGCTGGCTTCATAAAATGAGTCCGGGAGTTGTCCTTCGCTTTCTATTTTTTGGAATAACTTGAGAAGAATTGGGATTAATTCTGTTTTAAATGTCTGGTAGAATTCCCCAGGGAAGCCATCAGGTCCAGGGCTCTTATTTCTTGGGAGATTTTTGATCACTGATTCAATTTCTTCACTCGTTGTGGGTCTGTTCAGGTTTTCTATTTCTTCCCGTGTGAATTTTGGTAGTGAGTGTGTGTTTAGGAATTTGTCCATTTCTTCTAAGTTGTCCAATTTGTTGGCATATAATTTTTCATAGTATTTCCTGATAATTGCTTGTATTTCTGAGGGGTTGGTTGTAATAAGTCCATTTTCATTCATAATTTTGTCTATTTGGGTGCTCTCTCTTTTCTTTTGGATAAGTCTGGCTAGAGGTTTGTCAATTTTGTTTACTTTTTCAAAAAACCAACTCTTGGTTTCATGGATCTGTTCGATTGTTTCTTTGGTCTCTATGTTGTTTATTTCTGCTCTAATTTTTACAATTTCTCTTCTTCTACTGGGTTTAGGGCGTTCTTGTTGCTCTGCCTCTAGTTCCTTTAGGTGAGCTGTTAGATTTTGGACTTGCGCCTTTTCTAATCTCTTGAAATAGGCATGGAGAGCAATGTACTTTCCTCTTAGCACTGCCTTTACCGCATCCCATAGATTTTGAATTGTTGTGTTTTCATTTTCATTTGTTTCCATATATTTTTTAATTTCATCTCTAATTGCCTGATTGGCCCATTCATTCTTTAGAAGGGTGTTCTTTAACCTCCATGTTTTGGAAGTTTTCCAGACTTCTTCCTGTAATTGATTTCAAGTTTCAAAGCATTGTGATCCGACAGTGTGCATGGTATGATCTCTATTCTTTTATATTTATTGAGGGCTGCTTTATGTCCCAGTATGTGATCTATCTTGGAGAATGTGCCATGTGCACTTGAGAAGAAAGTAAATTCCCTGGCCTCAGGATGTAAAGTTCTAAATATATCCGTCAGGTCCATCTGGTCCAATGTGTCTTTCAAGTCCATTATTTCTTTAGTGATTTTCTGTCTGGTTGACCTATCCATTGCTGTAGCGGAGTATTAAAGTCCCCTGCTATTAGCACATTCTTATCTATAAGCTTGTTTCTGTTTGTGATTAATTGTTTTAGATATTTAGGTGCTCCCATATTCAGTGCGTAGACATTTATGATTGTTAGTTCTTCCTGATGGATGGACCCTGTAATTATTATGTAGTGCCCTTCTTCATCTCTTGTGATTGTCTTTAATTTAAAGTCCAGTTTGTCTGATATAAGTATCGCTACTCCGGCTTTCTTTTGATTTCCTGTAGCATGATATATATTTCTCCATCCCCTTACTTTTAATCTGAAGGTATCTTCCCGTCTAAAATGAGTTTCTTGTAGACAGCATATAGATGGATTTTGTTTTTAATCCATTCTGCTACCCTATGTCTTTTGATTGGAGCATTCAGCCCATTTACATTCAGTGTTATTATTGAAATATGTGGGTTTAGAGTCTTTGTATCTTTTGTAGGGTTCATGTTTGTGGTGGTGTCTCTGGAATCTTTGTTCCTTGCAACCTTTCCTTCAGAGCATCCCCCTCAGGATTTCTTGTAGGGCTGGCTTCGTGGTGACAAATTCTTTCAATTTCTGTTTATTTGGAAAGGTTTTTATCTCTCCTTCTATTTTGAAGGACAGGCTTGCTGGATAGAGGATTCTTGGCTGCATATTTTTACTGTTCATCACATTGAAGATCTCTTGCCATTCCTTTCTGGCCTGCCACGTTTCAGTAGATAGGTCTGTCACCACTCTGATGGGTTTCCCTTTGTATGTGAGGGCCCTTTTCTCCCTAGCTGCTTTCAAATTCTCTCTTTGTCCTTGTATTTTGCCATTTTTACGATGATATGTCATGCAGAAGATCGATTCAAGTTACGTCTGAGGGGAGTCCTCTGAGCCTCTTGTATTTCCACATTGACTTCCTTCCCCAGGTCGGGGAAGTTCTCTGCTATAATTTGTTCCAGGACTCCTTCAGCACCTTTCCCTCTCTCTTCCTCTTCTGGGATTCCTATGATACGGATATTGTTGCATTTGACTGTGTCGCTGAGCTCTCCAATTCTTCTTTCCTGTTCCTGGATCAGTTTGTCTCTTTTTTTGTCAGCTTCTTGTTTTTCTAGAATGGTGTCTTCTAAATCACTTATTCTCCTTTCTGCCTCTTCACGCCGTGCATTGGAGGCCTCTAATTTATTATGGATCTCATTTATCGCATTTTTTAATTCTTCATGCCTATTTTTATTTTCCATTCTGTCTGTAGCCATAGTTTCTTTGATGTCGCCTATGTTTTTTCAAGCCCTGCTATTAATTTCACCATTATTATTCTAAAATCTTGTTCACTTATGCTGCTGATATCTGTTTTGGGCAGTTCATTAGCTGTCATTTCTTCTTGGAGTTTCTTTGGAGGAGAGCTCTTTCGTTTCGTCATTTTAGTTAGCTTTCCGGCTCTTGTTGGTTTTAAAGACCTGTTATGCTCTCTGTTTCTATGAGCGCTGCTATATCCAAGAAGACTCTTTGACTTTCCAGGGCCTATCCTTTCAGAGATTGTTTTTGAATGGTATCCCTCGGTCTCTCTTGTTGGGACCTTAGTTATTTTATTTTCCTATTCGTAGTGATATTTGGGACTCTTCACCTTGTGTACTCTAGCTTGTTTCTTGAGGTAGCCCTGGAAAAGA
The DNA here is from genome assembly GCA_017311185.1 of Proteles cristata cristata. Taxonomy (NCBI): domain Eukaryota; kingdom Metazoa; phylum Chordata; class Mammalia; order Carnivora; family Hyaenidae; genus Proteles; species Proteles cristata. The sequence continues at coordinate 1,417,403 of JAESUZ010003188.1, forward strand.
AAACAGACAGACAAACACACAGGGAGCAGGAGCACACAAACGCACAGGCTGATTCAACTAACATGCAAAGTGAGAGGGAAAACGAAAAGTTAATAGAAAAGACGGAGGAGGGAGGGCAATAGGGAGCATAAAATACATAAAAGGGTCAAAAAGGGGAAAAGAAAAGGAAAAAAGAAGAAAACCGATGGACAAAGAATGGTTTAAAGCATATACCTGGATTTCCCAGCTACAGTTAAATAGCTGTGTGTATGCAGTGCTGGTTGAAGAGCATAGAGAAAAAGAGAGAAGGCAGGGCGAGACAAGGCAGATTTGGAAATAGAATGAACAGGCAGAAGGGATAAGAAACTTTTTTCAAAGAGGTAAAGGGTAGAATGTGGTTGGATAGGTGAGAGAAGGATGCTGGAATTATCCAGAGAAACTATATAGTCTAATTACTCCTGAGAGAAATAGCTGAAAAAGTCGGTAGGTGTAGAATTTACATTTACAGAATGGACTTGTGATTGTTTAAGCAAGCTGGCAACCAGAGTTAATCAGCTCAGTGTTTTGGGGAAAAAAGCGAGAAAAGAGAAAGAAGAAGAAAAAAAGAGAAAAGAAAGGGAAAAAAGAAAAAAAAAAGGAAAAAGAAAAAAAAAAGGAATAGGGCACCTCTCAGGAAGGGATGGGCGTGGCGTGATCCGATGCCTCAGGCGGGGGTTCTGCCTTGGCGATTGTGGGGAGGAGAGTGACGGTGCTCCAGTCCCTTCTTGAACCCTGCGCTGCAGCTCGCTTTTTTTTTTTTGGCGTGTCAACTCCCCGTTCCGGGGACGCAGCCGAAGTTGGTTGCACTCTTCAACCCAGGCCAGTTCCAATCTCCAAATCCCAGCCCGAGCCCCACTGAAGTTGCCTTAGACACAGCTTCCCAGATAACCCCCTCGGGCTATTCCAGCCTCCCTGCTGAGCTCTGCGGGCGGAGTCAGGATCGCTGCTTCCTTCTCTGGTCGGCTCTGGTGCGCATGCGCGGGGGCTTGCCTGTCGGGTCCGCGTAGCCTGAGCCCGCTGGAGTGAGGAAAACCGGGTCTCTCTATGGCTCGTCACCTGAAACACGAACTCACAGGCAAATTTCCCAGTTTTTAGCTCTTTGCCTTCCCTCTTGAGTTCCAGCCAGCCAGGAGCGCGGACGCCTGGTGTCTGCGCGTCTCCTTCAGGGGTCCCAGCCGCCCTGGAGCTACAATGGCGGCAGGTGCACCCGCTCCGCTTTAAAACCCAACCTCCAGGAGCGGCACAAAGAAGCAGTTTGTGTGCTCAGCCTCCCCCAGGACCAGTTGTCGCGAGGGGACCTGGTGTGCAGGTATTTGGCAAGTACGGTCTTTCTATGCACCGAGCGGAGATTTTTCTGTCTCGGACTCTCTCCTTTTCCCCTCTCACTCCCCGTAGAGGGTAGAGGGGGATCGCCTCCCACCCTGGAGGCTCCGATCCCGGCCTGATTTTACCTTCCCCGGTTCGCACTCACGTTAGAAGGCTTTCTCAGTGGATTCTGCGTCCTTTTTTCTCCCAGTCTCTCAGGTTTTGTATGGTTTCCAATGGCTTCAGATCTTTTCTGTGTGATGTATGGGCGCGAGTGCAAGTACAGAGCTCCTTACTTCTCCGCCATCTTGCCTCAATCCGAATTGGAGCCCCTCTTTAGAACCCTGATATCAGCAATGCAATGGAGACTGAGGTCTACAATCCTGGCTCTTAGCTTCTGTCTTCATGCAGCTGGAATTTTCTTCTCTGTGTCTTCTGCTCAGAAACAAAACGAAGCAAGTCATGGATCCCCAAACACAACGTAAAGCCCTCTTAGTCTCCACCTTATCCCTCTCAGCCTTTTCATTCTCTCGGCTGGAAAAGCATGTGACTCTTGATCTTGGGGCATAAGTTCACACCCCCATTGGGTGTAGTGATTACTAAAATAATAAAAAGGGGCACCTGGGTGGCTCAGTTGGTTGAGCATCTGACTTTGACTCAGGTCATGATCTTACAATTCATGGGTTTGAGCCCTGTGTCTGGCTCTATGCTGACAGCTCAGAGCCTGGAGCCTGCTTCAGATTCTATATCTCCCTCTCTGCCCCTCTCCTGCTTGCTCTCTATGTCTCTCTCCAAAAAAAAAAAAAAAAAAAAATGGTTGCATCTCCTCCGGTGTATATATTATTGTTAAAGAACTACGCTATACACCTAAAACTAGTATAATATGTCACTCTATTTCAATTCAAATAAAAATTTAAAAAAAAAATAAAGAATACCTCTCCCTTGACATGACAAAGAAGAAATCCAAACTCAATTTGCTTCCCTTTCACTCTGGTCTGGAACATATGCTTCCTGGACATGAAGGGGAAGTAAGGGAGCTCAGTTTTGCGGTTACAAATCTCAGGTCACAGACTCAGATGTGCAAGGACACATTCTCCTCAGTGTGGGTTCATGAGTTTATTTACAGCAAAAATAAAAACACTCATCCAGCCTTTTTGCATAAACCTAAGAAACCTGTCAAGAAACTTGTCAAGTTATTTTCCTCCCCTTCCTCTCCCCCGGGCAGAGTCTAGGTTGTGGGTGCTACACAGGGCCCAGGCATTGAGAGGGAGCACACCTGTCCTCATCATTGTCATTTCTCTATGCCACAGTCCCCTGAAAGGGCCCCGTTCCCATCCGATCTCTAGAAACTTCCTTATAGAGGTTTTGCTGAATCCACCTGTTGTCCAAACACAAGACTTCCTTGGGTCATAGCCTTCCTGAGGCACAGCCACACCACTCTTTTTGTGGGGCATGAGGAACTCTGTAAGATTGCCTCACACCCACCAGCCTAAACCTATGTAAGACTTTTCTCCTGCTCCCATGCTGATTGAAGAGGACTCTGGGAGCTTACCATCACCCTGGACTGTACCTGAGTTTGGGGACACTAGTCCTCTTTATCTTGGGCTTCTGTCATTTACCTCCACATATACTTTCTGCTTTGGAAATTGGCTTAGAGAAGGGGTTTAGGGCACTTTTCAGGGACCCACCGGGATCCAAAGTCTCTTTGCTTTCCCTTCAACCTTTCTTCTCCTGGCCTAGTAGATCTATTTTGCAATTCAACTTTTTTTTTTTTTTCAATTCCCCAAGAGATTTTAGCAGCCATGGCTAGTGACTATACTGGATCCACTTGGCCTTGCTCTGAGTTCAACTGCAGCTTCAGATGGACAGCTGCTTGCATGCAGAGAATGTACTCCAGTACGCACGTCTCCCTGCCTGTCTGAGAGTCTTTCCAACATCAGGGAGCTCGCTCACCTGTCATGCAGAGTGAGGCAGGAAGGCTAGGGATTTAACTGCCAGAGCTACTTCTGTCATTAAGGAAAGGAAGTTAGTGTATAATAATAAGCTTAGAATAAGCTTAGAGAAACTATTCTCAGATATGGCTTCCATAATTTATTAGAGAATTCCTAGCAGGATTGAGGCCCAGTTGTCCACAGTGGTAGTCTGCTCATCAATACTCCCTTTATCCATATTCTCCCTTCTTTGTCTCGTTCTCCTTAGCCCCTCGCTTGGACTTTTTGGTTCTCTCCCCACATTGACTACTTGCGTTCAAGTTCTCTTAGGGGAATCCAAACTAAGAAAGAGATACCAACCAGCATAAAGACTTTATTTCTTTTCTTCCTGCTTGTGGAGAAAAGTAATTGCTGAAAGAAATAACTCCCTATAGTACTCTGCAAGATCACTTCTGTTCTTTTTATGTAAGTCTGAGTATGACACATTTCCTGATCTGGAGCCTGTGCAATAAAATGGATAGCTATGTAATCAGTACTCTTTTAGATCTAAAGTCCTTAAAGGAGTGAAACGTTCTTCAGCATATTCTATATTATGCCCAGAAAAATATGTTGAAGGGTAAAGACCATGCCTAATATAGTAAAGTCTTAAAAAAAAACAACAACTAATTTTTTTTGGTTTAGATTAACTAATCCCAGTGACCTTAACAGTACTTTGGAATTCATTCTAATCACCCAATTCCACTAAAAATATTTTTTTTTAAAGATCCTGTTATTTTGTTTTCAAGTCATAATTATGTATTTTTTTTAAAGGCAACACTTTTCTCCTAAGTATTCAGAAAATCACCCTTGTTTCTTGGCAGGCTGCTCAGTAATATCAGCTGGGGGTCAGACAGGGAGGGAGATCATAGACACTAAGCTTATCCCCTATAGATCCATCCGAATAGGTAGGGAGTGACAGCACCGGCTCTGCTTGCCTGGGGAAGCCTAGACTTGGTCAATGGCCATGACCCAAATCAACATTGTGCTGAGTCCAGAAACAAGACTTCAGACAGCTCCTGCCAGCTCCCAGCAGCAGATGTACCAGGAAAATGCCTCCATACAAATTCAGTTGGTGTACATTTTGGCCTCATGTTGTGAGAACACTCCAGAAGAGTCTCTTCTTATTTTTTCCATCTTTTCAGCTGCCGATGACTCTCCTGTCTTTCTGAATGAGGACCAAGATTCTCGTTGTAACAGCCCTCAGACTTGTCAGTCACTATCGATGCCACAATCTACTCACAACAGACTGTATGTGGGGGACCTTTGGCTCTTGTACAGAACAGGGAGGCTCTGTTGATACTTTTCAGGTGTTTTTCCATTTTTTTTGGTTTCTGTCTCTAAATAGTCAAGCATTTGATTTCTTTGTGAGCAGCTTTCTTCAGTGCCATTCTCAAGGCAATGAGGAGAGGTGCTACTTGTCAGAATGGGGAAAGGGCTAGGGCACTGAAGAAATTGTGTGGAGAGCAAACATACCAATTATCCTGCCATTTGAGCTCCAGGTGTCTTTGAGGGCCTGAGGGGTCTAGAGGAACAATACTTCTCTGTCTTTCATTATTCCTCTAATTTTGAAAGCAAAGATCAACTTTCTGTCCTGGTGTAAAAAGCAGGGTGAATGCACCACCCTCAATACTCAGATTTGAAAATGTGTAGCTTGTGTGTGTGTGTGTGTGCATGTGTGCATGAGTGCATATGCATTTGTAGAATACATTTGGGATTGACTTTGCAGGTAATTACACTGACTTGAACCGGGGTTGAAAGGATTAAAGAGGCTGCTAAACTTTTGAGAGTACCTGGAAGAATAATTGCACAGGGCTCGGTGTAGATTTTGGAGACGGATGAGTCATGTGACCAATATGTGAGGTTTGCAGTACTTATGATTATTCATTGGGAAAAGCACTGTGAAGCCCTGCTGGGTGTATTTATTATTATGTTGCTTCCATTCATTCTGAAAACATTACTGAATATCCATTACATGCCAGGCAAGGTGCTTGGCAGGAAGGATAAAAAAATGAATAAGATATGGTCAGTAAGAGAGGTCCACAAGCAATTATAACTCCATACTGTGCTTGGAGTAATCATAAAGATGCGTACAAATATTTGGGTAGATATGAAGAAAACAAAATAAAATGTAAAGGCCTGCCATTTCTCCAAGCCTGTTGATGAACAACAAAAGTGCAATTATCTATCCACCCATCCACAGGCTGTAAGATCTTAGAAAGCTGTATGGGATCTTGCATGCTTGGCACCTGCTGGTGCTGTAATTTTCAAAGAGCTTTTTAGTAGTGTGCTAATAATGAATTAAAGCCAAACTGATTCCAAATTTGAGGCTGCCACTCTGAAAGCCCTGCCTTTGGTTCTATGAGACATAGACAGAGCTAAGAAGGAGCTTCAGCAGGTGACCTTGAGGGAGGAAGTAAATTCTGTGATGGCTGATGAAGACTTTGTTTATATAATTTCCCACTGGGTCTTGATCCATGGACGGTGGTGGGTCTAGAAGGAAAACTTTTGTCTTTATCAGCTCATTTTAACCATATGGAGAATTCTGATCATATGGAGATCTTTCTCCTTATCAACCCAGTTCCTGGAATTTTTGTATTGCAATTTTAGGAAAATGGATAGAGAGACACTAGAGAGGCATGGGGAAAATAAATGGATTTTCATGTTGGTCAGTTCTTAGGTTCTATTTTGGTCTGAGGGAATCTGAATGATGGGAAAAGTGGGGAATAAAGAGGAGAAATGGGTGGGGGAGGGAGAGCCACCATGAGAGAGGCTAAGTTGATCCATCTAATAAAGAGGTGAGACAGGAGAAAAGTGAGAACATGAGGAAAGCCCTATGGACTGGGCATGAGAGTGAGAGATGTCAAGTTCGGAGGATGAGACTCTGAAATAACCACAGAGAACAGCAGAAGAAGAGAGGAAAGGAATTTTAAGAGGTGGCTCTGTTCTTTACTCATCAGTTACAAAGTCCATACTCTTCTCAAGTGTACATGGAACATTCTCCACAATAGAACACATGGTAAACCATAAAATGAGCCTCAATAAATTTAAAAGGATTGAAGTCATACAAAATATGTTCTCCAACCAATTACAATCAATAGCTGAATGAAATTTGAGAAATTTACAAATATGTGGAAATTGAACATATGTACTCCTTAATAACCAATGGGTCAAAAAAGAAATCATATGAGAACTTAGAAAATAATTTAAAATAAATGAAAATGAAGATAAAACATGCCAACACTTAGGAGGTGTAGCTAAAGCTACAGAGATGGGAATTTGTAGCTGTAATTGCCTATATTAAAAGGATAGAAAAATTTCAAATCAATAACCTAACCTACTGCTTTAGGGTTCTGCAAAACAAACAGAGAACTAAACCTAAAGCAGGCAGGAAGAAGAAAGAAAAACTTTGGACATTTTAAAGCTACCTCATTTTATTTAATGGCCACATAGTATTTAATTGACTGGATAAACTATTCAGTGGTTGATTTAACCAGTCTTGTATACAAGACAGTACACATATAGGTTGTTATCAATCTTTTGCTTTTATAATAATCCTGCCTTCCGTATCCTTATACACACAACATCTCATATATGTATGCGTATTATTTAAGAATTCTTGGAAGTGGAATTTCTGGGTCAAATGAAATGTGCATTAAAAACTTTAAAGCTATTACAAATTATACTCCAAAGAGGTTGAATTAATTTACACTTGCAATAATAAAAGATAAAAATGTCTGTTTCCCCATGGTATTACCAATATAGAATGTTATTAACCTTTTTAATCTTATCCTACCTGATAAGTGAAAAATGGTATCTCAGCAACAAAAACTCTAAGGTACCTACTAATAAGACTCACAAAATGTATGGGCAAAATATTACTTTCATCAAAGGAATAAAAGCAAACATGGAGAGAAATAGCATGATCCTGGGTGAAAAACTCAATATCGTAAAGATGTAATTCTTCTCAAATTTATCTATAAAATTCACTCTCGTTTCATTCAAAGTCCTAACTGAGCTTCCCATAGATCTTCACAAGCCATCCTACAATGCCTACAGAAGGGTAAAGAACCAAGAATGGGTAAGTATGAAGAACAAGGAGACCTCTCCCCAGATACCGAAATTTATAAAGCTATCATAATTAAAATAGTGTGGTATTGGCAAATGAGTGAGAAACAGAATAGTGCAACAGAACAGTGAGTCCAGATACAGACTGATACAAAATTTAAAGTCTGGCGATACCAATTCCATCAAGGATGGGGAGGAAGGGGACTGTTCACATTACTGACAGCTGTGCAAGCTGGTGTCTTTAAGGAGCACTTTGGCAATACCCAGTAATGTCAAGGATGCACATATTGGACAGCCCAGCATTTGCACTTCTGGGAAGATCTTTTGTACATGTCCACACACACACACTTTCTCTCTCTCTCTCTCTCTCTCTCTCACACACACACACACACACACACACACACAGAAGGATATTCACTGAAGCACTGCAATGACAAAAGATAGGAAATAACCCAAATGTCCACATAATGTCACATAATGAAGTTCTATACAAGCAGTTAGAATGGGTGAACTCTAACGACATGAACTGCATTAACACACACAAATCTGCAAAAAAAAATATCGCGTGAAAACTTAAGTTGTAATGGGACAGTGTAATATCTATGTGAATTTTTGAAATAACCAAAATAATACTACATAGTAAGTACACATGGTAAACATAAAAATTATTAAAAAGTAAGGGTGCCTGGGTGGCTCAGTTGGTCAACTTCAGCTCAGGTCATGATCTCACGGTTCGTGGATTTGAGCCCTGCATCGGGCTCTGTGCTGACAGCTCAGAGCCTGGAGCCTGCTTCGGATTCTGTATCTTCCTCTCTCTCTGACCCTCCCCTGCTCATGCTGTCTCTATCTCTCTCTCAAAAAGAAATAAAACATTAAAAAAATTTTAATTATTAAAAAGTAAAACACTTCTAGAAGATGAGCATTCCTGGAAATGGAGGAAAAAATGGAATAGAGTAGGGGTAGGGGATATAGTTGTATCTGTAACATCAAATATTGAATAAAGCCAAAGATCTGAGGCCAGTATGACCAAAAATCAACTTTTTAAAAATTTGGAATGTAAATACATGAGTGTCTATTACATGATTTTCAATATGTTTGAGATATTTTACAATCAAAAGAAAGTTGGCTGGTATCATACTAATGTTTGAATATCCATTCTGCAGGGCCTTGGCCTTTACTCAGGGTATATTAATATCATCAGAGATGTCCATGGAAAAGATGTCCACTGCCATTTTTATATTTTACCATCCGGTAGAAATGAGATTTGTGAAAATTCAGTGTGGTATTTAGTGTGACATTTCTGTCATCTTCATTTTGTTGTTCCTGTCATCTATCCTTTCACATTAATGAGTAGACAGACTTAAAACAAAAGCTCCTATGTTTATAGGGGGGGCAAAAATAAGGGAAGGAAATGGAGAAACAGAAAGCTCCAGAGCCATTCCTTCCATTTCCTGGGAAGAACATCTCTTAAAGTTATATAGTAGGCAGCTCCCCACTGAATCTCTAAGGCCTGAAGGAAGAAATCTAGGGAGTGATGGAAGCCACCTTAAGCTGAGCATGGCAGGAGGCTTGTCCATGCCTTCTCTTTGACGGGGTATTTGGGAAAGTTGGCCCTAGTCCAGCTTCCCCATCCTGTCTCCTCCCAAGGACCTCAAATGCCCACATAAGGCCAGGTTCCAGGAATGGTCCTAAATGACCTGCATTTTGAAGCTACCCTCTAACAAAGCCTCTGACTTATCTTACTCTTTTTATTCGCTCTGAATTTCATTTTCTGTTTCTAGTTTCTATTGCTCTGTCTTCAAGTTAAGGAATCTTTCCTTCTGCAGCATCTAATTTTCTACTAATCCCATCCAGTGTATTTTTTCATTTTTCATCTCAAACATTCTAATGTTATCACTAGCAGTTCTATTTGGATCTTTTTTTATACCGTCCATGTCTTTACTTAAGATACTTGATCTGTCCTCCACTTTCAAATGTATTGGGGCGCCTGGGTGGCTTAGTTGGTTAAGCGTCCGACTTTCGCTTAGGTCATGATCTCGCGGTTCTTGGGTTCGAGCCCCGCATCGGGCTCTGTGCTGACTGCCAGCTCAGAGCCTGGAGCCTATTTCAGAGTCTGTGTCTCCCTTTCTCTCTGACCCTCCTCTGCTCACGCTGTGTGTCTCTCTCTCTCCTAGAAATAAATAAAACATCAAATGTATGGAATGTACAGTCATAACAGTGGTTTCCATGTTCTTGTCTACTAATACTGTCATCTGTGTCATTTCTTTGTTTCTATGAATATTTCTCCTCACTATGGGTCATCATTTACTGGTTCTTTGCATGCCTAGTAATTTTTTCTTTGATGCCAGTTGCTGTGAATTTTATCTTGTTGAATGTTGGAGATTTTTGTATTTCTGAAAGTATTATTGACATTTGCCCTGGAAGGTAGTACACTTACTTGAAAACAGCTTGGCCTCTGAGCCGTCTTTAGATGAGGGCCAATTTTCCCCGCCACCGAAGCAAGACCCTCTTGAGTACTGTGCCCAATGCCCCCAGGAATTACAAGGTTTTCCACGCTGGGTGGTGGGAATACTAATATTCTCAACCCTCTGTAAGCTCTGAGGACTCTTCCCTCCGTTCCTTTAGATGGTCTTTATGTTTCCTCTTACACAGGTCCTGATCAGAGCTCATACGGAGACTCACAGATCCTTGCAAACCTCTGAAGCTCTCTTTCCACACAACTCTTGACTCTCCAGTACTTTGCCTTGTAAATGCTCGACTTTCTTGGTCCCCCAGCTCCATCTCTTCAACTCACGGCTACCCCCAGGTCCCACCTGGGTTCTTCTTTCTTGCCGTGCAGCCTGGAAATCGTCTCTAGGCATTACCCTTGGGAAATCATAGGGCTCACCTCATTTGGCCCCCTCTCTTGGGGATCCTGTGCTGCCTGATGGCCAATCCCTGAAAACCATAGTTTAGTATTTCTTCCCAGTGTTTTTAGTTGCTACTGAATTATTTGAGGAAGCAAGCATTTCTATGGTGTTGTCTTTATTTGGGGTCTCCTAGAAGCTGACTCTGGGGTATAGCTGATTATTCATTATTCATGGATTCTGTATTTGTGAATTTGCCTCCTTACTATAATTTATTTGTAGCTTCAAAATCAACATTCGTGGCACTTTCACATTCATTTGTGGACATGCAGAGTGTGACCAAAAAAACTGAGTTGCCTGATACACCCATTGCCAGCTGACGTCAAACATGGTAACACTCTGCCTTCTTGTTTTAGCTCCTATATTGTAACCAAGTACATTTTTGGTGTTCTATATTGTGCCACATTTCCCCCATTTTCGTGCTTTTCATTGGTGCTCCCAGGCCTAGTACTGAAGTGCTGTCTAGCGTTCCTAAGACCAAGAAGGCTGTGATGGGCTTTATGGAGAAAATATGTATTAAATGAGCTTCATTCAGGTATGAGTTATAGTGCTGTTAGTTATGAGTTCAATGATTTGAATCAATAGTATATATTGAATAACATATCTTTGAACATAAATACAAAAAACAAGGTTCTATATTGATTGGGTGATGAAAACATTGTGACCAAAAGCCTAAGAACCCAGCCTCAGAAGCAATGGTCCAGTATTCACTAATCTGTGTTCACGACAACTTCATTAAAAATAGCTACTACAAATTCTCATTATAGTATGATAAGCTGTACACTTAATTTATTCAGGTGACAAAAAAGAAAAGAAAAGGAAGAAACCAGCCCAGGTTTCTACTACAGTGGGAGAGGGGGATCTACTACAGACAGGATGCCCAGGGCTGTACACTCAAATGCCTCCAGAAGTCAGGCAGGTAACCAAAGCAAGAGAAATCGGCTAGGGGGGACTGCAGGAGCTGGCAAGTTCTTCTCCCTGTCGTATGAGAACAGCTGTCGCTCAGTACAGCCCATTTGTGCCATGCAGGGAAAATAGGACTATCCTTTTCAAATCTTCTGATTTTTCACTAAAAGTAGGAAATTCATATTTTTAAAAATGATTTGTAAAAGTTGGCAATAAATTCAAACATTTTAAAATACACTGCTAAGGCCAAAGAAAACATGTTGGCAGGCCAACTTCAGCCCACAGACTGCCAATTTGCAACCTCCCTGATGGAAGATGTGCAAAACTCCACCTGTTGGGGATGAGCCCAGAAAAATATATCTTTATCTCATGCAAAATCTAAGGCATTTTGGGACAGTCAAGGGAGGCTGTGAACTCTGCCCTGATGTGTGCGCGGCCAGGCACCTCTGTGTCTATCTAGTGAGCTCACGTCTCTCTCCTGACTTGAGGCTTATCAGATGTCCAAAGACAACCATTTGTCATGGTTAGTGGAGTTCACCATGATTTCTTGTCACTATTCTGGCATTTTTCTTCTCATGAAAAAATAGCTGAGCCAGGCTAATTGTCTGGCATCTGCTGGTCTGCACAGCCAGTCAGCCCACTCCACAGCTGAGATGGAGCTGCCTGCCCTACTTTCCACCTGCACACAGAACAGATATCATCAGAAGGACCTTGTCATGGCAGTATTTGTGGAAGCAGAGACTAGGGAATTAGCCACCATCTGGCATTTTCTTCAATACAGAGGGAGGGAGAGGTCACTGATTGTGGAGAATGGCAGAACACCTAATCAGTCAGGGGTCAGAGGTCAACCAGAGGGTCAGAATCACCAGGAACTACATATATATTCTTCAGTTCTAAGTCCTTACTCTTAGGTGGATCTCCCAACTGGTGAGTCCCAACCTGGTTGACACTACCAGCCATGATTCTTTGACTCAGTGATCTAAAGACTATTGTGGTTTTGTTTTTTTCTTTTTTTCTTTTTTTTGTTTTTGTTTTTGTTTTTGTTTTGTTTTATTGTGGCTGAGTCCAGGAGGACTTGGCTGTTCTGGCCTGTGACCTCACTGTTTATCATCATTTTTTAAAAGCTTCTGCCTCCCTTCTATGGACCAGATCAGAGCTGGACACAGCAGGGTAGATGTGTGAAATAAACTCTAGCCAGTGTTACTATAATCTTGGACACCCTAACAATGGGTCACATGTCCATAGCTCGTGACTTCTCCACAGCTTGGCTAAACCTGAGCTCTTCCACTTTCATCTGCCATTTGAGATGTGAAGGCTTTGGAAATAGCTAATCTGTGAACATTTACAGTGTAAACTCCAAGTGGATAGAGTGGAGATGAATTTATGAGCAGCCCAATTTTAGTCCCTAGGGATAGACTAGAAAATATATATAGTCTAATACACAAAGGTCTGACATGGTTCAGATGCTGAATTCATCCAGCTCAGCACTCAACTGTCCTTACACTGTGCAGCACCTGGAAGGGGAAGGGTGGGGTACTATAGAACACTCGGGTGTAGGAAGATAATGGGGACAATGGTCCCCAAGATTGGGGACTGGGATTTACTCCTTGGATGTCCTTTGTACAGTGTCCCAATATACAAGGGTGGGAACTATCTCTAAAGGAGGCTTTTGAAAACCTTGTGTGATCTCTTTATAAACATGAGATGATCCTTAAGAGAAAGTGTATAGGCTGGAGATGATTCTTGACAGCAGTAGTTTGCTAATAAGCAAGAATAGGGCAGGCAGAAATGTGGGCCCTCCCATACTTTAGAGAGGCCTGAACAGAGAACTCTCATGGCCTGCTGGAGCCTTCCAGTAGGCCTCATGTTCAGAAGGCTATGTATCTAGACAGTATGGGGCATAGACTGCAATTCTTGAAAGACGGACATTGTAAGTGCACCTTGAGTGTACTAAGATGGAGGTGAGTCTGGAGGAAATTTCTAAGAGATTGTCTTAGAGGCTAGAATTAAGTCTATGCACCTGATCCTGGGTTGGTCACAGGTATGGTGGACATTGGATCCCAACCCAAATTCTGCAACTCATTTTCTGTGTAATCCTGGAAATGCTTCCATATATTCACAGAAGGAAAGGGCTGGATAAGACGTTCCCCAGAGAATTCTCACTGCTAACATTCTCTGGTGGAAACTGAACATGCATTATAAAATGGAGATTTGACTTGAGCTATTTATATAGAACCTCTGAATGGTCATGCAGCTGGAGGAAAGTGAATAAATCTTAAACATCTCACACAGCATCCCTGCTTTCTGAACAGAAGAGTTCTTGGAATAGCCAAATTCCTAGCATCTGCAAATACAACCTCATGGAGAACTAAGTCAACAACAACAGCCAGATTGCCCTGCATTCCCATTAAAAACGCCCATGCTCTTGGCTCAAAATATTGATTTACATTTTAAAATATATTTGCATATTGATTTTAAAAGACTCTCTCACAACTCTTAAATAAATCAAATAAATTAATTAGAAGAACTGTCTGTGGTAGCTCTCCAACCCAGCAGTGAAATAACTCTCACAAAGTGCACAGTTGAGCTTGTGAATCAATCAAGGTAATTGTGTCCTTGATTGGGGAAGATAAGTGTGCTCTTGAAGTCAATCATTTGCTCCTTACTGGGACTCTTGGAGAAACCAAAAGACAATGTCAGAGAGAAGCCAAAGGGCATTTCTCAAGTTGGGTATTTGGGCATCAGTACTTTTTCTGTATGGGTCATGGGGGAAAGCATGCATCCTGAAAAGGTAGCTTTAGATTAGAAACTGGAAGCTTAGCATTATGAGAATCAGCATGATCTGCTTTAGAGAGTCTGTCCAACATTTTTATGTCCTGCTTCTTCCTAAAAATAGAAATTACCATCTGCATTTTATTTGTTTAGATTTCAGGGCTTTCTTCTGAAAGGATTTGTGGCAGCTTGTGTGTACATTCAATTTTATAGGACAGAATAAATAGCTAAGGGTGCTGGGTCAAAAGGAAAGTCAGCTTAGAGAGTAAGATGAAACCAGAAGTAAATTAGCCCTTGAAATGTAGATTGTGAAGTCTATGCAATTGTTAAAAGTGAGCCACTCTCATTTTCCTAGCAGCCAATGTAAAGAAGGAAATATGATCAGTCATCAGAATCACAGTATACATAGAATAAAAACATTCCAACAGTATAATCAATAGAATCTCCTGGTCATTATCCATGAAACCTGGGATCCAAGATTTTAATCTTTATTTAGTTTTTTTCCAGCATTTTAATCTTTAAGTGGCATGTGCCTGGAGAGAAAAATGTGTATGCTGGTCAGTTACGAGTACTGCCAGATGCTGTGGCAATCAGGAAAATGTAATATAAGGGTTATTGGTTTGAAAAAATTTGTTATGGTTCACACCAGAACTCCACCACTGTGGAGTGGATCTGTGTGGAGATCCACTCCACGTTCACAAGGAGGTGGGCTGGAGCAGACCATAAATAGAAGCAAGATTTTCCTCAGAAAACTGTGTTTTGGACATAGGGACATCCAAGTGCCCAGTGTTTTAGGTCCTAGGGCAATGGATCTTAACTCTGGCTGTGCATCAGAATGACCAGAAACTTTGAACAACATTGAAACCCAGTCCTGCAAGGGATTGTCATGTATAGCCAGAGATGAAGACCACTGCCCAGGGCATTGTGGGGTTGTTTCAGGTGGAAAAAACACCAGGGTAGCTGCTACCAATCACCAATCATAGCCACAGTTAGTAAGATGCCCTTGCTATGTTTGGCTGTGAGTGATGGAAGATCTTGGTGAACAATGAGGAAAAATGTACCTTGAGATAGTAAAGGAGTTGATCTGTTGCATCAGACTGTTGGAACTTAGCCAGTTTTGGAGGATGCCTGTCCCCATGAAGGACTTGAGCCTTTTCAGAATGGGGCCTCCTGCTGTGACTGGTTTGTAGCGTGTACAACTACCTCAGTTCTCCTTGGTTTACCAGGCCTTGGGGCTTTAATTGCTAAAACTAGGAAATCCTAGGCAAACTGGGATAAATTGGTCATTCTGTTGGTTTGGCTTCTTCTCAAGACAGGATCAGAGAGTAGAAAAGGGTGACTAGCCAATGGGAAAGAGTCAGGCCCGAGACACTTGGGACTTGTTCTGAGGCAGAGCAGGGCTATGGCTTCCTTTGGATGTTTATCTGCTTAGCTGTGACCTCCTTGCTAGAGGGGCTGCCAAAGGCAAGGTTCTCTGCCTTCACCTCTGTCCCTATCTCCCTGGGACATCTCTGTGTCTGCTCCAGATTTCAATAGGGGGCCCAGGGCTCTGGAACAGCTTCAGGGAAGTGGAACCTCCCCAAACACCAAGATCTGTTCTATGGGACCCTCCAGGACCATGGCTCTCCTCCAGAGTTAGGGTGTGCGCTTTCAAGACTGACTGCCATTCCCCTGGAAGCTTTGTCCTTGAAAATCAACTGGGCAGCCCCTGGGTTACAAACACTCAGATAATGTGAGGTTCCCATAGGCAAATGGTGACCTGCTACTAGAGTTGGCTTTATGGACATTCACAAAGGGCCCCGTGATCAGAAGGGTCCATGCTTAGTTCTGCTAAGCATTCTTAATGTTCTGCTGTCGCCATTTTGAAATCTTTAATAGATTTTGAGCAAAGCCCCCCATACTTTCATTTTTTACTGGGTCCTGAAAATTATGTAACCCATCCTGCCTGCCACCCCAGCCCAAAGGCAACCCCTTCCACTTTCATTCTACCTCAACAAAACAAGCAGCCTTCTGTTGCTTTCAGGGGGCACCATGATGGAAAAAACTGACAATAAAATGGAAAAGATTTTTACCTCAGGGACTCACAAGCCTGGCCAGTTCCTGAGGGTGTTTTACAGCACATCATTCTACAGTGTTTCCAGACACCATATATGTAAATAACCTTAGGTACATAGATAATAATAATAAAATATAGTTTAATAATTAGGAAGTGATGAATTCTGAGTACTTGTTACCTTTTCTTAATGTTCACATAAGTATAAATTTATATAATTTAATTTTTAATAATGAGTATGCTTGGCAACCAGCTAGCAAGATTCCTAGAATTTAACAACTGGCCCTTATGAGCTAGCATCAGTCGGCTCCAGCATGTCACTACTTCTGAAACTGGACTCCGTGATTAACAGTGCTGTGATCAACTAACAACGTCTCTTAAGGACACAGAAGGGACATTAGGTGGCACATATTTTCTAGAATGTCAGTGACTTTATGTAAACAACTTTTATTTTTTTAATTGCCAAGAGCCTGGGAAGGAAATGGTACATTTCTCCCTGGGAAGCACTATGTAGATCTTGCCCCTGGTTTACAATGCTCACTGCATTGTGGTATCTCACTGCATCTCACTGGCGTTGTCAAAGTTCTGGAAAGAAAGGAGTGGGAAAAACCTGGGGAAGTATTTCTCGTTTTTGTTCCACGTTGCTAACAACTCCATTAATACCGTACACTACAGAAAAGCCAACTGCTGAAATGTGGGCGTAAATACTTTTGCAGATTCTTTTGCTTGACTATAGGGAGTGTTTAAGGTCTGAATTTCACAGTTTAATATATCACCAGGACTTTCTGCACCAGCTTTCCCATTTCCCTTTTGTTTTTCCTGGTGGTATTTTCCAGCAGATGAGCAGATCAGGGGTCTGCCTGGTTCTTGGAAGGACCAGATGACAGCTGCCTCTGTAGAAGCATGAAGGAATGAATGTGACTTGCAGAGTGTCAAAAAGTCTCTTAATGAGCTGTTAGCATTTGGTACAACTTGCCACAGTGGCTGTGACTTGAGGACTTCCAGATATTGATTTTGGAGTTGAAAAAGACTCCCTGAGATCTAGGGCCCAGGCTCCCTTTCCCCCTTCTGTGTCATTATGTCTATGGTTACTGCAAGAATCCACCCATAGCAGGTGTTTGATAAACCTACAACCCAAGCTGATCAGTGAGGGTGTGAGTTATAGTGAAGAGATAACCATTTTTTACCAATATTTTTTTCATTTCTTTATTGAGTTACAACTTATATGTAGTAAAATACACACATTTTAAGTGTATAGCTCGATGCTTTTTTGCATATACATATGTAACTATCCACAAGACCACAACCCTATCAAGATGTACAACGTTTCCTTTACCCTAGAAAGTTCCCTTGTGTCCTTTTCCAGTCATTGTCAACTTCTCCACAGGTAACCACTATTTCCTCTTGTCAAAGGGCTGCCATAATAAAATACAATAGACTGGGTGGCTTAAACAACAGAAATTTATTTTCTCACGGATCTGGAGCCTAGAAGTCCAAGATCGAGGTTCTGGCCAATTCAGTTCCTGGTGAGAGCCCTCTTCCTGCTTTGTAGATTGCCACCTTCCCACTGTGTCCTCACACTGAACTCTTCTTCATATGAATGTGAGCACTGTGGTCTCCCTTCTTAGAAAGACACTAATCTTGGGGCACCTGGGTGGCTCAGTGGGTGGAGCATCCGACTTCAGCTCAGGTCATGATCTCACGGCCTGTGGGTTCCAGCTCCATGTCAGGCTCTGTGCTGACAGCTCAGAGCCTGCAGCCTGTTTCGGATTCTTTGTCTGCTTCTCTCTCTGCCCCTTCCCTGCTCACGCTCTGTCTCTCAAAAATCAATAAATAATAGGGGCGCCTGGGTGGCTTAGTCGGTTGAGCGTCCAACTTTTGCTTAGGTCATGATCTCGCGGTTCGTGGGTTCGAGCCCCGCGTCGGGCTCTGTGCTGACTGCCAGCTCAGAGCCTGGAGCCTGTTTCAGTCTGTGACTCCCTCTCTCTCTGACCCTCTCCTGCTCACGCTGTCTCTCTCTCTCCTAGAAATAAATAAAAAATTTAAAAAAAATCAATAAATAATAAAAAAAGAAAGAAAAACACTAATCTCTCCATTATGGTCTTGTTTATAATTTTTTCAATTTTTTTAAACATTTATTTATTTTTGAGAGAGAGAGAGTGCAAGCTGGAGAGGGGAAGAGAGAGAGGAAAACAAGGAATCTGAAGCAGGCTCCAGGCTTCGAGCCATCAGCACAGAGCCTGATGCAGGGCTTTAACTCACGAACTGTGAGATCATACCTGAGCTGAAGTTAGATTCTTATCTGACTGAGCCACCCAGGCGGCCCCATTATGGCCTCATTTAACCTTGATTTCTTTCTTAGAGACTCCATCTCCAAATATGGCCACACTGGGAATTAAGGCTTCAACACAGGAATCTTGGGGGGCACACAAACATTCAGTCTAGAAGAGACCTCTATCACAGAGTAGCATTGCTGGTTCTAGAGTTTCACGTAAATGGAATCATACCATACATGTTCTTTTGTGGGAGTTTCTTTTGTTCAGTGTCATGCTTTTGAGATTTGTCCATGTTGCATGTGTCAGTGGTTCTTTTTACTGCTGAATGGTATTTTGTTGTACAAAGAAACCATAATCTATTTATCCATTCTCCCACTGATGAACATTTGAGTTATTTCCAGTTTACCAAGAGATAGATATTCTTTGCAGGGCACTGTGCTTGCTCCTGGGCTATAAAGAAATGTAAACTATGTACCTGCCCATCAGAAGCTTATGCTTAGGATCTGTGCTTGAAAAACAGCTAAGACTGTACCAACATATCAAACAAAACATGACTCTGACTCAATGAACAGAGACTGAGTCAAGGACCCAGAAGGAGAGTGTTTTTTAAGGAACATCAGTGCAGTCTGTTTGTAAATACATGCACTTAGAAGATGAGCCAGCTTAAAAACTACAGCTGCCGGAGAACTAAAAGCAACTTCAAGTGAGGTCGGAACTGTCCGGTAGTTGGGCCTATTGCATGGGTACCTCTGGAGAGCCTCATAAATGTCCCATCGCCTGTGTCCTGGGCCAAAGAGCTGAATGAAGTGGGAGTAGGGTAAAAACATTCCCCTTGGAACACAGCTGGCTCCTGTCTTGTTTTTGTGGTTTTCTCCAAGAGGGTGGGGAGGGAAAGGCCTGTCCTCAAAAGGACATCCAGATGCCACATCCATGGTCAGGAAGGGCACTCTGAGGCCAGGCATAGATGTTCCAAGTGGTGGGAAGGCAGGGTGGGCAAAAGAGATATTGGCCCTGGGTCCCAGTTTGGGGTGTAGAGGGTGCATATTCAGCAGCTCTGACCCAAATTTGAATTTGGGTAACTTGGGTAGCTTATGGCAAGAAAGGTGCCATAAGCATAGATATGGGGCTGAAACATAACAGCCTCCTAAGGGGACCTGAGAATCTGTGGCCAGAGCTGCTAATGCCCCTGTCCATGAGGCTGAGAGTTGAGGTCTCGTGTGTTTTCATCAACCTTTGGAAGCTCACTTCTCCAAATTCTACCCCACTGAGCTTTGTCTAATTCTTAGAGCTTTGCCTTTCCTTGCTCTGGTCACAGAGCATGACTGAGTTGAAAGTGACTTTGGAGCTCCTAAGCACTCAAAGGTGAAGGAGTGATAGAATGGGCAAGTTTGGGGAGATTTCAGGAGAGTTGTTCAATGAAATCTAATGATAGTTTTACAACCATGTTGGTGGTAATGACATCAAATATATCACATAACATTGATGTTCTGCTTGCTTGGGTTTTAAATTTTCTTAAAAAAATTTTTTTTCATTGAAAAGATAAAAAACATCTTAAATAAAATTTGGGGGGAAATGAGAAATTTTCTACTAGCACGTCCTCAGAGATATTTTCATTTTTGCCTTAACTTCCAGTTCATATCTTATATGCTTAACTGTCTCATCACATGCTCACCTCAGCATTTTCCATGTTGCTGCAATAGTCTTGACAATGCTTATACTTAATAGCTGCATAATATTTAATGCTGATGTACCAAAAGTTTTTATTTTCCATTGCTGGACATCTTAGCGTTCAAATTTTCCTATTAGTAATGCCTTAAAATTTTTTTTTTTACCCAAAGGTGCCACTTACCACAGCCCTGAAGGAGTCCTGGGGTGTCATCAGTGATTGAAGAAGAGAAAGATGGAGAGGATTCGTGACTTATGACTGCATTTTTGTGGGTCCAAAGAGAACCAAAAATGGAGGTACTGTGGGGAGAACTGCCCAGGGCATAATTTTTTAAATGCTAAAAAAAACATAAGTTGTCATAAAAATACATTATGAGTACATGTCAAAGTGTTTTTTAACTTTTTTTTAATGTTTATTTATTTTTGACAGAGAGAGAGAGAAGGAGGGAGGGAGATAGTAAGCTGGGGAGGGGCAGGGAGAGGAAGAAAGAGAGAATCCCACCAGCAGTGTGGAGCCCAATGCAGGGCTCAGACTCACAAACTGTGAGATCATGATTCAAGTCAAAACCTAGAGTTGGATACTCAATTGACTGAGCCACCCAGGCGCCCCACCACTGCCCTTTCTTATCCCAAACATCCCTTAGCACACTGAACCTGGAAGCCTGAATGACGGGCTCTGCCTCCGGCTTTGTTCTTTCCCCTCCAGTCCCTGGCCTCCAATCATCTGATCATCATCCTTGCCCCTTCCTGCCTTTCCAGACAGAGCCTGGCTCTTTACGGCACAACAGCTGGGGTAGCTTCTGATTAGGGAAGAAAACTCCAGTCAGGGTTGTCCCAGTATTTCCAGGACTTTCTGGATTAAAAAACTCAAAGTCCCACATCCCAGGAACCCCCTCAGTCCAGGCAAACTGGGACAGTCAGTCACCCTAAGACCAGTCCCACTTGGACCCAGGAAGCTGTTGGATGCTGCTGTTTGCACCACTGCTGGTTCTTTCACCTCTTTCCCCTCGGGTTTCCTAGTCTTCATGTTCTCATTGCAGCTCTCTTAAATACCCCCCTTAATTTGTGAAGCTCAGATCCTAGCTCCTGGCTCATAAAAGTTTTCTGTGTCTTTCATTCTGGAACAGAAATGGATACAAGTTTTGCATTTTTGTTTTCTAACAAGGAGATATTTGTGTCTTCCAAGAAGACAAATTGAATAGGATGGGATGTTTGCTTTCATGGACCAGAAATGAATCAGATCGCCTTCTTTCAGTAATGACACAAGTTGCAGAGTCACGAGAAAGAAACAACAGAAAGAAAATGTTTTCTGCGGGGGTTTGGGGAGGGGGGATTTGTGAATAAAGGCTCCTGCATGGAGACCCAGGACTGTGAAACAGAGATTGACGGTGGTTGACTGTGGATGACTCTAGAAGGACAATAAACTTGCTATGCTTATTTATACCTGGGTGCTGTTTCTGAATGCTCTCCTTAGGCATTTAGTCTGCTCCAAGGTCTTTAGAAAAACAGGTTAATAACAGGCCAAGGAAGGGGGAAAGGGATATTGTCGGTGTGAAATGGTCCATGGCTGAACTCCTCCCAGGGACGAAGGCAAAAGCAGAGCCCTGGATAAGAGGGCATCGTGCACAGCTCTGAAAATAAAACGTTGTTGGCTCAAGTCTGAAACTGTCACTTTCCACTGAGATGGAATATATTACTCAGAAAAGAGAAGCACCAAATATTATGCAGTCTGCCTTTGGGGTAAGAAAAAAAAACACCCACTTCTTATAAAAACACTTTTTTGGGATGAAGGATCTGGTTTCAACTGATGAGTCATCCCTGTGTTTTTTTTTACCACTTAGCCAAAAAATTAGGTTTTTAAAAAAGCATTTCTTGAAGCAAATTCTTCCACTGCTTGGGTTTCTCTCATCTGAGAGAGAAGGCCTTCCAAGCATTTCTATCCACAGTGCCAGAAGCTGTCCCAATTAGCAGGAAAGATGTAGTAGGACAAGATTCGTAACAATTAAGTTCTAGATGCATCAGGAACAAGCAACCTGAAGGTAATAGTTACGATTTAAAAACAAGAAATTATCAAGAACTGAATGTTAAGACACAAATTTCAATTAGTAAAGAATATGTTTTAAAATGACACAATGAATGTCAGAAGCAAAGGAATTTAAGAGAGCTGGGTGAGCACTGTATAAGAGGTGGCTTATCTTGCTTTACCAAGGACGGTTTTATTCATGCTTGAAAAGCATCCACTTTTGCTCTCAAAGTGTCTTGCATTGGACAGTGAGTTATATGGTCATCTCAGGTGTACCAGTTCTAAAATATGTCTGCAGATCCTTTGACACCCTTACCGTCAAGAAGTCTGTATTGCTTCCTCTTGAAAATAGGTGTGCTTTTGTAACTGCCTGGGTAAGTGGTGCATGATATAACATGGCTTCTATCCTGCTCTCTCTCAGGACACACACCCTAAAACTTAGCCACCATATTGCAGGAAAGTCCAGGCCACAGGGAGAGGCCACGCGTGTGTGTTCTATTTGATAGCTCTGGCCGAGATCCTGATAGGTAGCCATCATGAGCTTTCAGACAGTTGAGTGCATTTGCCTTCAAATGATTCCAGTGCTTACCTTTGGAGCCACCCCAGCCAAGGCCGACGAGAGCCAAGATGGTGCAGTCCATCAGCATTGTTTTAAAACTAAGCTTTGGGATGATTTGTTATGCAGCAATAGATATTCAGAACACCACTGTTTTTATTTCTTAAAACTGTTCCAATTGTGATATATAAGTATTTTTTAAATGGTTTGCTGGATATTTATTTTTCTTCCCAACTTGTAAGCACCATGAGACCCAGGACCCTGAGTGTCTTGTCAACTGTTGTATTTCTAGCACCTGATTGTGGCTGCTACCCAATAGCTGCTCTTAAACATGTTTATGGAATGAATGGATGAATACAAAAAGCCCAAAAAGTACATGGGAATGACACTGAAGTGGAAATGAAAATCAGACCAGTTCCTGAGGATACAAAAAAAAAATATTTTGGTTATTAGAAAAGCGAGGAATGACTACTGCTTATACAAGACATCCGTGGAGCTGGCTGCCATTTTGTAAGTTTGCATTTATCAACCATCCAACTGTGTCTGGGCACACACTCACACTACCTCACCAAAAGCCTTTTATAATCTTCTGACACCTTTAAGAGTTGGGTTCAGGGTAGATTCTTGGTTGATGCAATTTCATTAATAAATTTTTACAAAATCTACTTGAAATCACATACCAACATAAGTATCATCTCTCATGGGTGGAAAGGTGTGTGTCAGACTGCAGTCTACAGAAGAGACCTTGTTTGAAGATGGGTATATTCAAGCCAGCAAAGTAGGAGATTTAAGGAGTTGACAAATGTTATTGCAAAACACTTAGCTAGTATTTTTGAGAACATGTGGAAGACTGAGGTCCCAGAGGGGAGAGAAGGTTACAACAGCGCCCGTCTTTTCAGAAGGAAATAGCTTCTCAAGAAAGGAGCAAAACAGAACAAAACACCAATTTATCAATTGTGGACACCAGGCAGAACTCAAGGTCCTGATCAACGAGCTTGGCTAGAAGAAGATGGATTCAGGGCCAGAACCAGCTAACTGCCTCAGATGCAAGTGACAAGCGGTATAAACAATCAGAGTATGAATGACGGTCTTTGGGCTTCTCGGGCATGGTCTGTAGGTGAACAAACTAAATGCCTCTTCAAAGAACTGGGCCTCAGAAGAGTTGATGAATATCTCCTACTACTGGGAAGAAACAGACAACCTTGTGAACTGGAGCCACTCAAATGTCACAGAACTTACACTGATAATCTTCTGTGTGTATGTCTTCCATCCTTTTGCTCGGTTTCTCCAGTGACTGTATCTTAAGTCTCCTTGGAGGCAGAAGAAAGGTAGGCATCAAATACCAAAGATGGGGAAAGGGTTCTCGCCCATTGATATTATTAGCTAGTGTATGCCCACAAACCCTTCTTTTTATATTTTATTTTTTTTTTATTATTTTAAGTTTTAATCTATTTATTTTGAGAGAGAGAGAGAAAGAGAGCCCCAAGCAGATAGTGCAGAGCCTGCTGCGGGGCTTGAACTCACACACCAAAAGATCATGACCTGAGCCAAAGTCAATGGCTTAATGGATTGAGCCACCCCAGCACCCCTACACTCTCTTCTTTTTAAATCCAGAGTTCCACCTGCCAGATTACAGTGCAATGGTCTGAATGTGTGTGCACCTGCCCCAATTCATATGTTGAAATCCTAACCCCCAGGGTGATGGCATTCAGATACCGAGACTTTGGAATGTAATTAGGGGTATTGTCCTTATAAAAGGGACCCCAGATGGCCATCTTGCCCTCTTTCCTCCATGTAGAGCTACAACAAGAAAACAGCAGTCTACAATCCTGGAAGAGGGATCCCACAAGAACCTGACCATACTGGACTGATCTCTGACTTCTGGCCTCCAGAACCGGGAGAAATAAATGTCTGTTGTTTATAAGCCCCTCAGTTTATGATTCTTTTGTTATAGCAGCCTGAGCTAAGATCTCTACCAAACCTCTGTCCTTTCTAGACTCACTGTGTTCTCTCTCCCTTCTGTAAGTCTGCCCTGAAATGCCCTACCATTCCCCTCCCATATAGCCCCTAGAGTTAACTCTCTTTTGGAAATCAGTTCAGGTGTTGTAGTGGAGGCTGCCTCCGCCCCACTGAGATCCCTGTTAGCCAGGCAGGTACACTCAACCCAGCTGCTCAAAGCTACGTCCTTCTCCAGAGATCCACCCGCTGCCAGCAGGGGCTGCTTCTCCCAGAATGATGTGGGATGTTGGGCACCTTCCCCCCCTCTCCCATCGGGGAGAGCCCATAGCCCACAACTGACTGATAACGAGTACAGAAGTCTGGCCTCTTCCACTCCATGAGGGGCAACTCTGGTGCAATTTATACTCCCTTCCAGATACACCCTTGGGATCAGACTAAGGCTAGACCTCCATAGCTGAAATCAATCTCTGCCTACCTTCTCCCCCTGCCCTATCATGCTTCCCTCTTTTCTTCACAGAATTTTTCTGATCTCCTTCAATAAATCACTTGTCCAATGGGGCACGTAGGTGACTCAGTCGGTTGGATGTCCAACTTTGGCTCAGGTCATGGTTTGTGAGTTCAAGCCCTACATCAGGCTCTGTGCTGAGAGCTCAGAACCTGGAGCCTACTCGGGATTCTATGTCTCCTTCTCTCTCCGTCCCTTCCTCACTCGTGCGCGTGCTCTCTCTCTCCCTCTCTCTCTGTCTATCTCTCTCTCAAAAATAAGAAAACATTAAAAAACATTTTTTAGGGGCGCCTGGGTGGCTTAGTCGGTTAAGCGTCCGACTTTTGCTTAGGTCATGATCTTGCGGTTCGTGGGTTCAAGCCCCGCATCAGGCTCTGTGCTGACTGCCAGCTCAGAGCCTGGAGCCTGTTTCAGTCTGTGACTCCCTTTCTCTCTGACCCTCCCCTGTTCATGCTGTGTCACTCTCTCTCTCTCTCCTAGAAATAAATAAAACATAAAAAAAAAAGCACATTTTTTAAATCCCACACTCTCCATAAACATAATTTTTAGAAAAATAGAATAAATAAAAATAAATAACTTGTCCAAGAGTTCTCCTTTCAGGCTCTCCTTGGAGGGAGCCTAACCCAAACAGACAATGTCTCTTTCGGGAGACTTTCCCTAACCATTTCCCATCCAAAGTGATGGGACCTTCTTCTGTGCACACGGTGCACACACCTCTACACTGAGCTTCTCACCAAGTGTTGGAATCACTGATTTACTTATCAGCCTCCCCACTAGTCCACTTGAGAGCAGAAACCCTGATCAATTGATCTCCTCCTCCCCAGCTTCCGAGACAGTGTTCATCTGGCCTTTAGCTGATGCTTGGGAAGAGTTTGAAGTTAAATTCTTGGGGACTTTTTGAAAGGGAATGTGCTGGTGCAATGTACAGAGGTAAATGGATGGGCCTTACTTTGGCCTGCCATATTGGAAGAGGTTCAGAAAAAAAAAAAAAAATCACAGAGATGGTTATAGAAATAGGATCCAGGCCCTGGAATGTCGGTTAACGCTGTTGAAAATGGAATGTCAATTTCCAGGTGGGCCAATGAATAATTATCAACTCAATCACTTACAGGGCACAATGGAAAGTTTTAAAAAACGTTGGGGCACCTGGGTGGCTCAGTTAGTCAAGCATCGACTCTTGATTTAGACTCAGGTCATGATCTCACACTTTGTAAGTTTGAGCCCTGAGTCTGGCTCTGTGCGAAGAGTGCAGAGCCTGCTTGGGATTCTCTCTCCCTCTCTCTCTGCCCTGCCGCCCCCCTCAAAATAAATAATAAACATTCAAAAAGATGTAATACATGTGTCCTGTTTTCAAACAACTTAAAATCCAGTTTGGAAAAGATTGATTGTGAATATATGAAGAACCATTCCAAAACAGATCACGAACCAACTTCTAACCCTGGTAAAGAACAGGAAGAATAGGTTTAAACGATGGTGAGAAATATGGAGAAATCTCTGAATCAGCTTTCTGACTGGCAGGGCATTGCAAATCTCATCAGCACTGACAAAGACTCTGTCTTTGACCAGACATAAGTCTGCTCCTCTGATCCCTCTTCTTGATAGGCCTCAACCTTGGTCTATGAAAACAGCAGACATCCCACACAAATTATTTGTCCGCCTTCTACACTAAGAGACTTGAACAACCCTAGCATCGTTTCTAACAGCTCAAGGGCACATTCTTAGAATGATGGCCCCAGTTTCCTAAAATTTTTGCTTAAGAAAGCTCAATGCTGCCAAAAGAATTTACTGTTTGTTCTAAAAACCTGACTATAGTCCTGGGCTCCCTTTTCTTTCTTAGAAGCATTCACTTTTAAAAACTTGAAGTTGTAAATCTTTTCTCTGTCTTTTTGTGGTGTATCTTCCACAAACTAAGAACATTTTTCTCAAGGACCTGGTGTAATCATCAGGAAAGGTAGGGCCCTGTCACCCAGTTTCTGTGGCAGGGTAAGAAGTTGACTTCGATGAGCAAGCATGGGTGGCCTAGTCACATCAGTCATCCTGCCCTGGCCCCAACTTTTAAAAGTGCTTTTCCTTTGGCACATCCCAGCCCTTAAACAGCCTCTTGCCCTTCATCTCAGCGAAGCCAAGCTGAGGCCTCTCCTGTGCTACGATAGTACTGAATAAAGTATGTCTTACTGCCTTTAACTAGTGGTTTGGCTGTTTCTCTTTGACAGCACCCAAGGAAGCAATGATTTCAACATGAGGGGAAAGCTCTGAAAAGGAGGGCAGTGGGGTTCCACTTTGGAGGTTTTGTCCTGTAGGGAAATAAGAGGTGGACAAAGTAAACTTTTCAAGCCCCTCTCCCAACCAATTTGTCAGATCATTGGTAAAATATCCTTTGGGAGGGGCACCTGAGTGGCTCAGTTGGCTGGACATCTGACTTCAGCTCAGGTCATGATCTCATGTCTCATGGGTTCAAGCCCTACATTAAGCTCTGTGCTGACAGCTCAGAGCCTAGAGCCTGCTTCGGATTCTGTGTCTCCCTCTCTCTCTGCCCCTCCCCAGCTCACACTCTGTCTGTCTGTCTGTCTCTCACTCTCTCTCAAACATAAACATTAAAAAAAATTTTTTTTTCAATATCCTTTAGAAGCCCTGTGAATTTAAGGAAAGGATCAGCAATGAATTACGTACCCAAAGGAAACAGAAGTTGTCTCTCTAGTAATTAAGAATGAGACTGGGTTATCCTTGCTTATCCATTCCTGGGTGACTTTAGATAGATTGCAGAACTCCCCTGTGCCTCAGCTTCCCCGGTCTATAAAAAGAAAGGGTTGTACTAGATGATGTTCAAGCTCCGTTTTCTAAATTCCTGAATTATCTGGAAAATCCCTTCTGCTAATCACCCATGATGGTTATGCGGAAATCCCCATCATCTGTGTGCTGAGGTGGGGGAGGAGCTCTCTGTCATGTGCCAAGAAAGAGCTCTCACACCTCTTCTAGGGCCGTATGTGGCCAGGATCCCCTGGGAAACCAAAAGACACGTGGTTGCCAGAGAGTCTAACTTTGTGACTCAGAAACTGCCATCTGCTAAAACAGCTTTTAATTGAAGCTCCAAGAGGCAGAAGCTGGCTGGAAAAATCTTGCAAGTTGATCCAATAGGATTATCTTCTTAAAAGAGGTTTTTCTATGTTTAATTAGTTGGAAGCCATTTTGCTACAGATGGATTATTCAGGTGTCAGTCCTCATGGTGCCCTGCCCCCTCCCCTCTGTATCGGAGTCCCACAGATTCTTTAGTTAGTAGCAGCCTCTGATTCCTGCCACCCCAACCCTACCCCGAGACTGCACTGCCCATCCTCTGAGGCCTCCAGTCCCACAGGAGCCTTTTATCCACCACTCGGGACACAGGCAAGCTATTTCAACCTGAACTGAGAAGCCAAATGTAGTCAGCTCTCAATTTTTGGTAATTGAGTCAGTTACATCTATTCAGGAACCAAAAACTCATGGTCACATTGGTCTACTGAGTCATTGGGAAGGCATGAGCCTGAAAGGCAACACTGACCAAAGGGAAATCCAGTCATTTCAGGGGCAGAATGTTAACCCTTTGCAATCAGGGGCTACAGAGGGCTTTCAGTGACTAAGACCAGCTTCATATGTATCTAGCAAGAGGTGACTGAAGGATTAAATATTCAGAGTCCGAGGCTTCTTCCAATCTGGGATTTGGACCACTGTAATTCCTTGTCTGTCCTCATGGGACGTAGTGTGAGATTCTGCTATAACAAAATGAGTAGAGTCAGAGAGTGGAGACAGTGTTGGAACCAATGTGAGATACGGATGTGCAAATGAAGGTACTGTTCAAAGTGCTTCTAGGTTTGCAATCGGGTAAAATACTCCATTTCAACTCACAGGTAGGTGATATTTTCTTCATGTAACTTTTTATTATGGAAGATTTCAAAATATATGGAAGTGGAGAGAACATTAAAAGAATTTCCATATACCAATTGCCCAGTTTCAACAATTACCATCTCAAAGAGAATCTTTTTTCATCCAAACCCCCACCAATACCCTCAGCCCCGTCTCACTCCCCATATAATGTCTTCACATTTTATAAGGGAACCAAGGCTATAAGCACACATGAGGAAGAATAAATTGGGTCAATTATTCTCAATGAGTGGGGAGAGGTGAAGGGTAGAGGGCATACATTACATTCTTTGGCATGACATGTGTGTTTTGGAGAAAGCAAGATTGATAATACACTGTTAATATATAATTATTATTTAGAACATGAAAAAACAATACTTATTGTTGTCATAAATTACAGAGAGCAAAGCTAAAAGTTTTTATGAATCAGAGTGCGGATGACATCAAACGTCTCAGTCTGTGAGGTTTTTATGTTTATCAGAAAGAGGTCATGGGTTAGAATAAGTCATAAAATATAGAATTAGAATCTGTCCAAAGTCCCTATCCTCTTTTGTCTGCCAGGATTTACTATCCTAACACCTGGGAATAGGAGGCCATAGCTATTCTCATGTATAGCATCTAGGATAGTTCTGTGTAACAATGGCTTCACTAAATGCCTTGGAGAAGTGGCTTTTCCTAAAGATGTAATTAAAATATGAACCAGTGGGAGATTTAGATGGAATTGCTCAAGAACATCTTTCACATGGCATTTCCAAATTGGAAAAATAAGCAAATACCCAGATTGGAAAAATTGCTTGAAAATAGGTAAGCCTTGTAGTTTTTTTTTTGTTTGTTTGTTTGTTTTTGTTTTTTTTTTTTACAAATAGTTTATTGTCAAGTTGGTTTCCATATAACACCCAGTGCTCATCCCCACAAGTGCCCCTAAGCCTTGTAGTTTTAAACTCTGCTTCCTGGAATCTTATGGCTATATTGAGGGGATTGGCAAGCATTGACATGTCCTTATCAACCTTGGAAGAACTGAACTCTGTATTGATTTTGTTTTATATTTGGGCTTTATTGTATAATTTCATCAGAATTTCATAACTGACTTCTGATACTAAAAAAATCAGTGATGGGTCACCTGAGTGGCTCAGTCGGTTAAGCATCTGACTCTTGCTTTGGGCTCAGATCATGATCTCACAGTTCTTGTTGAGAACGAGCCCCACATCAGGCTCCATGCCAAAAGCGCAGAGCCTGCTTGGGATTCTCTCTCCTTCTCTCTCTGTCCCTCCCCCACTCAAACTCTCTCCTCTCTCAAAAATAAATAAACTTAAAAAACCAACAATGATGATAATCTCCTTCCACAGAGGAGCTGGTGGTGTGGAGAGAGAGATGTGACTTGCCCAAGCTCACACAACAGAGTCGTAGAGTGCTGGGACCAGAGCCTGGAATCCTGAGATCTAGTTGACATGGTTGTTGGATTGGGGGCCACAGAAAAAGGGAGCCCCTTTGGAATGAAAGTGTTATCCACTCAGGTTCTCCTTCTAACCCCAGGGTCAGGCTCAGCAACTTTCCAATGGTTTGTTCTATAATGGTTCCAGTGAGGAGGAGGCACTGTGGTTCAAGAAAACAAATGAATAAACAAACAAAAAGCAGAACCAGACCTATAAATGCAGAGAACAAACGGATGGTTCCTGGAGGGGAGGGGGATGGGAGGTAAACAATATGGGTGAAGGGGAGAGGGAGATACAGGCTTCCAGTTATGGAATGAATAAGTTATGGGAATAAAAGGCACAGCGTAAGGAACACAGTCAATGGTATTGGAATAACGTTGTGCGGTGACGGATGGTAGCTACAATTGCAGTGAGCATAGCAGAATGTACAAACTTGTCAAATCACTATACCCTACACCTGAAACTAATGTAACATTGTGTGTCAACTATACTCAAAAAATTAAAAAAGAAAAAGAAAAGTGGTGTCCTAGATCACCTCTGTGCTGTTGGTGAGGGACACGATGGGCTGAACCCCTGAGCTCTCCAAGAGAAGCCCCTTTATTAAATGTTCCTCTCGGACTCAGCTAATCCCGCAGAAAGGAGACTGTGGACACATGACACCCTTAGGGAACAATAGAGGAACTTTGGACTGGATATTTGGGAGGATTCCTGCAGAGGAAGCCATGGCTCGGACACAGAGCAACATGATGAGAGTGCAGGCTGTGGTTTTCTCTGCTGACCTGGAGCATCCTCAACTCACAGCCCTCAGAGCACCTGCTATGAGCTAAGTCCCTGTCATCGGTTGCAGATGCGTCATCAGGAGACTGAGCACTACCCTCAGACATGTTTTGTTTAGATTGCAAGGTGTTTGAATATTTTCTTGGAGTCAGTCACCACCGTAAACTGAGAGATTAAAAACTAGATTTCTGGTGCCTCTTAGAAAAAAGAGAAAGAAAGAAAGGTCTAGTAACTCTGGATACCACCGACAACACACTCTTTTCTCGGCTGTCTGGAAGCTTTAGTTCATTCCCCTGTTTGCATTAGTCCGCACCATTCCCTGCTGCCTCACACCCAGCCTGCTCACTTGTTCAGTTTACCTCCTGGGTCCTTAGCCAATCTGGATTGGTGACCTCATATTCTGACAGAACGTTCCAAACAAATGGTCTCCAATGTTAGCCTCAGAATCCTCTTGGTGCTGCCTGACACTGTTCAGGAGACCTGAGTCCCAGTACATATATTATGCTCAGGATTTGCATTTTAAACCAGTAGTCCATAGGTTCTGACACAGGCAGCTTTATGTCAGAGTTCAACAAAAGCTGCCATAAAATCAAGGTTCTCCGTACTGATTACATACTTGAATCACCACAAGGAGATTTTACATTTGGCTTTTACCCCAAACAAAATGACTCAGAAAACACTTGGAGCCAAAGTCCCAAATGGTTAATACTTCTTCATTTATTTTTTTTAATTCCCAAATACACAAAATTCGGAAGAAGAATCTATTTGACTCCTTCAAACTTCTTATCTAAATTAACCAGCTATCCACATGTCGCCATATGCACACTGTCACACCCACTTCCGGTAGCCAAACCACTCAAAAGTAGGCTGCGGACTTTGCTACTTGGCCCCTAAATGTGGCAGTGGGGCTTCCTTTAGAAAACAGTGTATTCTTTTACAAGCACAGGGCATTACCACGCCTGGGAAGAATCACCGTTTCCTTGCTCTAAGATTCAGATCCAATGCTTCCAGCAAGAACCGCACATACGTGATTCTCAGGGATGGTCTGTGCCTCCTGCCACATCACAACAGGAGGCGATGCATGCAGCGGTTCACAAACTTGAGTGTGCACCTCGACGGCTTGTTAAAACCCAGGTTGCTGGGCCCTACCCTTGTCGTGTCTGATTCCAGAGGTCTGGGATGGGGCCCGAGCATCTGCATTTCTCACAAGTTCCCAGGCGGTACGGGTGCGGCCAGCCCAGGCTCTCGATCTGGAGAACAACCGACGTCATGGCAGGTCATCCCACCATTGCGAGAAGTCTTGATATTTTTTTTAAGTTTATTTAGTTATTTTGAGAGAGAGAGAGAGAGAGAGAGAGTAGGAGTGGGGGAGGGGCAGAGAGCGAGAAAGGGAGAGAGAATCCCAGGCAGGCTCCACCTGCCAGCACAGAGCCCAGTACAGGGCTGGAACTCAGGAAACTGCTAGATCCTGACCTGAGCTGAAATCAAGAGTCAGACGCTGAACTGACTAAGCCACCCAGGTGCCCCAGTAGTGATAGTTTTAAAGTTCCGCGAGGGGATAACACGTAGCCAGCGCGGGGAACCAGTGGTAGTCTGGACCCTGGATACTCAGAGTCTTCGGAGCTACAGCGGCAGCCCCACCAGGGAGCTTGTGAGAAACGTGGGCTCTCAGGCCCCACCCCAGACCTACCAGACGGGAACCTGCTCTTTCACAAGATCCACAGTGATCCACGAGCAGTGCTGCTCTGGAGCTTCTCTAGAAACTTCTGGAAGCTTCTCCCACACCTCACCTGGCCCCCTGAAGGTGGTTCTGCAACCATGGCCCCAGAGCGGGTGGGTGGTGCCAGGTATCTCTGGGAAGCAGCTGGAGCCTGCAACGATGGGTCCCCCAGCCCCGGAGGAAGCAGAAGAAAATACCACCTACCAGCTTCCCTCTGCACCCACTCTTCCGCCTCCGCTCAGGGGTCTCGAGTCATTTCGAAGAAACCCCTCGCTTCAGTTCCATCTCTCATTTTGGTGCCTTGTATTTCCTGCTCCTCTGGCTTGGGCTTCCTCCTCCAGGGTGGCTTTGTTTAGTCTTGGGATTTCTGAGTGCATGGCACTTTGCTGAGCCCTGGGGATAAAGGTGACTGAAACAAATCCCCACCCTCAGGGAGCCGGCAGCCTGGTTTCCCTGTTTCCCAACTGGCCACTTGCATGGCATTGTCGGGTCCCTACCTCAGCCTCAGCATCCCTTTTCGGTGGCCTGTTGTTCCCACTCACTCCTTGGGTCCGGACCTGCAAGGTTGGGTTGGACATAGAGCTCATCTGACCTCTTTTTCTTACCAGTTTTGGGAGTGGTGCTATTTAGGGCCATCTACCAGCTATCAACAAATAGTCATTTATCAAACACCTACAGGGAACCAACTGTGAACTAGACCTTGGATTCCATGGAGATGTGGTTCCTGGCCTTTGATTACCTACAACACGGAAGAGGAGATGAGGCATTTATGGAAAAGGAAATAACACTAGGAAATGCATTTGAAGACATTCATGAGATTTCAGACTGGAGACAAATCACTTCCCATTATGAAATTAAAGCAGGCTTCATGAAAGAGAAGGTGATATTTGGAAAGAAGCAGTTGACATCTTCAGGGTGGGATAAAATAACCAGGTGGCTGGATTTTGCTCTGAGACTGGCCTAGGAGTTGCTCAGATTCAGACCATGTTTACTGCAAACCTACTTCCGCACCTCAGGCGTCAAGGAGAAGGCAATATATTTACTCATAAAGCATTTTACAAGCCTGAGCAATGGGGCATGGATCATAAAGGGCTCTAACTAATCCAGTGCTGCGGTGGAAATAGCTTCAACATGTGGGAAGAGAAGAACCGAGTGGGTAATGTGACAACTGAGGATTGGAAACAGCCGTCAGAAGAACTGATCTACACTTTCCACTCCTGGCAGAGAGCAGGTCTGTCAGGAACATAAGCAGATGGCTGGCCCAGGGAGACTCAGAAGCAAATCTAGGGCTGGGTAAACTCTTGTCCTGGGTGAAACTGAGTTCAGGGATGATCCAGAGATGGAGACAGAGGAAGAATCAGAAAGAGAGCAGCATAGATGCCATCTCTCCATCCCAGAGCAGTGTGCAAGGCAGAGCCATGATTCCTTAGCTTCATCATCAGTTCAAAAGGAGGCCTCTGCTGGGGGTGGTTGGGGATGGTTTCAGGGGCAGAGGGAAATCTTACAACCTGAGTTGAAACTTTCCATGTGGTTGGGGAGCTGTGGGAAAGTAGCGAACAGCCCATAGGAAGCACAGGGGTGTGAGCACATGTGCCGTGCCCTGGGAATGATGAGCCCGCTGCTTTTCCACTTCTCCCCGCATCCCTGCCCTTTGCTATGAAACTGGGGTGCCCTCCCACTGGGACTCTGGGCCAGCCCTGTGCTTGCATTGACCAAAAGCATGAGACAGAAGAGGCGGCACGCAATAAAGGATTAACTCAACAAGCAGGATGGTCCAAACCCTGAACATTCCAAGGGGAGCTTTGGCCTCAGGCTGGCACCTCGTTCCCAGGAGGTAACCTCTAAGTCCTCAGAATAGCCTGCCTGATAGGAGGGAGGCCTTGGGCCTGGCCAGATAGTGATACTAACAGTGCAATTAACCATGGGGGCCTTGGGCTACATGGTATTAGCTTGATCTCTGGGAGGACTGGAAACTGAGATCAGTCACACTCCCGTCAGCCAAGCCTGTGTGACCAACCTCCAGTAAGAGCCCTGAGCACCAAGGCTTAGATGAGCTTCGCAATATTCCACATATGTCGTCACCCATCATTGCTGAGAGAAATAAGTCCTGTGTGTGTAAAACTCCGCTGGAGAGAGCGGCTGGCAGCTGGCAGTCTTGTAGACTTTGACCTGTGAGCTATTGCTGAGTTACTCTGTATCTTCTTGCTGTAGCAAATTGTAACCATGAGTATAACAGCCTTGCTGAGTTCTGTGACCCCTTCTGGTGAACCTTGGTGATCTCCAAACTATACACAATATGCCAATCTTGAGCCGGACTCTGTCCAGGCTGATGCGCTCCAGCCTAGGACTCCCCTGACTACCTCTGGTAGATCAGATCACTTTAGAACAAATACTTCCTTTACCCCAACTCCTTGAAGGGAGTTACACACACACATGGAAGCAGAGCTTTGCTGTGTGACATGATTTTGGCCAATGAAATGTGAGTGTAAGTAAAAATTTGCTCATTCCAAGCTTATGTCTTTTTTTTTTTAATGTTTATTTTTGAGAGAAAGACAGAGAGAGAGAGAGAGAGAGAGAGAGAGAGAGAGCATGGAAGGGACAGAGAGAGAGGGAGACACAGAATCCGAAGAGGCTCCAGGCTCTGAGCTGTCAGCCCAGAGACTGATGCAGGGCTCGAACTCATGAATGGTGAGATCATGACCTGAGCCAAAGTCAGACGCCTAACTGACTGAGCCACCCAGGAGCCCCTCCAAGCTTGTCTTAAGGGGCACAATGTTTCTGCCAGCTTCTCCAGAAGATTCTGATTCCCACCATGAGAGATCATGCCCCAGGTCCCTATAGTCCCTTCATATCAGGTCAAGAATGAGACCTGAGGTGCAGATGTGAATTTGACCCTCAGCCTGGAATATAGCTATCTTGGTCAACTCACAGGCATTTCAGCCAACTTGGGGGGCAGATAGTTATGTAGCACATTATAATGGGTGGTGACTAATACACACCATTCACAAAGGGAGAGCCAACATCTTGCTGAAGTGGGATCACTTGTGACATTAGCTACCACGAATCACTAATTAAGGGAAGCTCTTTTTATTCTGAGACACTTCCATAAACCCATCCTTGGTATCAACGTTTTTAAGCAACATAGAATTGGCTATTACTTGTTCACAAGTAAAATGCTAAAACATGGATGCTCTGAAGAAAACCCAGGTGAGAGCTGGTCCACTATCAACAGTCCAAATGAAGGCGAAAGAGTCAAAGTGTTATTATTGTCTCAGGGAAAGAAACTTGTATGCAAGCAAATTGAACTCTCTGTTTCTCTCTCATTTGGCTGCGTTGATGTCAGAAGGATGGAAGTCTGAGAGTATGGGAGAGCTCCCTTGATACCCTGCTACAGGCTGTGCTCAGAAGAAAAGATTTTTCAGACCTCATAAGATAGGTATCTTGGAGTATGTGAAGGGTTGCCATGGGGAAGAGGGATTAGACTACTTTTCTATGTGAGGTGGAAGACACAGGAGTCAGAACATTCAGAGGAATTCTCTGAAAAGAGACATCATGTACTGCCAAGGGAGAGAAGGATCTTGTTTTTCATCACAAGAGGTATTTATGTGTTGAATGGATGACCTCTTTTGTTCAATAATAGAATTCAATAGGGATGCCTGGGTGGCTCGGTCAGTTGAGAGTCTGACTTCGGCTCAGGTCATGATCTTGCGATTTGTGGGTTTGAGCCCTACTTTGGGCTCATTGCTGTCAGCATGGAGCCTGCTTCAGATCCTCTGTCCCCCTCTCTGCCCCTCCTCTGCTTGTGCTCTCTGCCTCAAAAAAAATAAATAAAACATAAAAAATTGGAATGCATTAAAAAAATGTGTCTGTAGAGCCTGCCACATGCCAGGTGTTATGCAAGGTGCTGAGTGATGAAGAAAGCAAGCATAGTATCTTCCCTCCTGTGGTTTTAAGTCTGGTGGTGGAATTAGGTATTGTACATGCAACACACAAGTGAACAAATGATGCAGGAAGTGCCTTAAGAGTATAACAACTGCTTTACGCTGGGTGGCCAGGGAGGATGTGTAACGGACATTTGTCACTAATGTGACTGATTACTTTAGGTGCTTGGAAACCCTTTCATCTCATAGGCCCTTCCCCACGCCCAGTAGGTGACTAGAAGTGGCTCTAAGCAGTCAGTGGCCTCTCATCTCCTTTGACCAGTGACAGGTTGTAGGGAGGTCATTTACCAATGAAATGAAAGTCATTTCTGGCCAATGCCGGGAAAGTCAAAGTCTGTTGGCTAGGCCTTATTAGAAGAGTTTGCTTTTCAGATACAAAATGGACAGACTCAGATGAAAGGGCCTTTGCTCTTTGTCCTTCCTTCTTTCAGACTGAAATATGTGGGTGATGCCTGGAGGTATGGCAGTGGTCTTGTGACCATGAGGCAGCGTGCCCAAGTACTCTAAGAGTAGAGGAATGGAAGGACAGGAAGACCTTGGCTCTTGACAACATTACCAATCTGTTGTGTCAGCCCTGACCTGCGTATGGCTTTTGACCTCTTCTTTTTTTAAAAGAAAAAAGAAAAAAAACCCTGTGTGTTTTAGCTGGAGAAGCTGAATTTTCTCTCACTTGTAGTCAAACACTTCCCAACTGATGAGTCCAATAGAACTCTCAAAGGAGTTAGCATTCGCTGAGACCTGAGGCACGAACACATGCTATCCGAGCGGACAATGAGACAGAAGCATGGCGGGAAGAGGGCAACATGTGTAAACACCCTCGGCAAGAAGATCGGCTTGTTTGAAAAACTAAAAGAAGGGTTGGTGATCTAAAGTTAAGAGAGCAGAGCATGGCCAGAGCAGGCTGGGCCTTGTAGGACACGTGGAGATTTTTTTTTTTTTTTTTTTTCACAATCCACACTTGACACAATTTTCAACAATTGAAAAGGTTGGAGTAATGAAACAGACCTTCGAGTCCCCGGTCACCAATGCAAGCCATGTGGCCTCCAGAGTACACAGCATGTGCTACTGATCTCTTGCTGAGCCTGGACAAACACTTCCCTGTATCTTTCCCTTAACCTGAGTAGTTGTGAATTGGTAGCCAGAGTCAGACAATGGGATAAAATATTTGGTGGTCTGGTTCCTGGCCGGTTTGCTTTGGTGCTAGCTATTGTTCATATAAAGACAAAACAAAAATCATCTTTGCCCTTGGAATATGAGTTCAACCATTTTTTTTTTATTTCTAGGAGAGAGAGAGAGAGACAGCGTGAACAGGGTAGGGTCAGAGAGAGAGGGAGACACAGACTCTGAAATAGGATCCAGGCTCTGAGCTGGCAGTCAGCACAGAGCCCGACGCGGGGCTTGAACCCACAAGCTGCGAGATCATGACCTGAGCTGAAGTCGGACACTTAACTGACTGAGCCACCCAGGCGCCCCTAGTTCAACCATTTTTACTTTGAGTGATAATGGAAGTCTTTCAGGAACCTAGTTACTTTTTTTTTTCTTAATATGAGGGAAGTTGATAAATATTCTGTTTTCCAAGTGTGTAGGGAAACTCTGAGGCATAATGCAGTATTTTGAGTCTGGTAACCACAGGACACTGACACTACCTCTAGGGCTGAAGTTTCCAGGAGGGAGAATGTTGCTCAGGGACTGGTAAAGATGGACATAGCAGAGTCCAGAGAAAGAAAGAGCTGAGTGACAAGGGCTTCCTAAAGAAGCTGTGACCTCCTGTCAAGGGACTATCAGCCCATAGAGACTCTGCAAGGAGGGAGCCAGAAAAATAAACATCCCCTCTGGCCCTCCCACTCACTCCCATCTCCTCCCAGGGGTCCTTATTAGCAAAACCCAAGCAGAAGCCAGGAGCATGGGAGAAGATCCCACTAACTTTTAAATGACCAGAAAAGAGAATGTAGGTTTTAATGTAACAGAAAAACAATGTAGGAAAGAAAATTCCCATTACAGTTAGAGAAACAACACGATTTGTTTATAACCACTTGTTATCATTTTTGTGTCTGAACTGGGTCCATCAAGTTTATTTCATTCAGGACAAATCATCTGCACTTGGAGCTCCAGGCTGCTGGAAAAAGGCGGAACCATATAGCATCAGAACCATGTCTATCAGGCATCTCTGGGCCCCAGGAGGTGGAATGAGGCCACGCCAGGAGGGAGGTG
Source organism: Proteles cristata cristata (assembly GCA_017311185.1). Taxonomy (NCBI): domain Eukaryota; kingdom Metazoa; phylum Chordata; class Mammalia; order Carnivora; family Hyaenidae; genus Proteles; species Proteles cristata. The sequence goes on from JAESUZ010003188.1 coordinate 1,456,358, forward strand.
GACTGGTGGGTGGTTCCCTCCCCTCACTCCCACATTTGCTTTGACACATGTGCTGAGCCCTCCTGCCACCTCTACCCTAACGCTCACAGGGCACAGAGCCATTGCAGGCCAATAATGCTTACGCTTTGGATCTCAGAACCCACAATGAGAAAAATGGATGGTGGGGATAGCTGAAACCCAGACTCATGTCCAGTGGATTAATGTGGGCACCTTGGCCTCAGTCACCATGACTCAGTATTCACTCAGGGAAGCACTGAAGTAAAGGAAAATGAAGTCCCCAAGCACTAATGGTAGGAAACCCTCACACACACTCCAAGCGCCTATAACCACCTTCCTTCTCCACTTTCCCCTTGGCAAAGGTGGGTGGGACTGCTTTGTCCTTAATGTGCACTATGGATATATGCAGATGGCTTGCCTGAACCTTGCTGTGTTTAGAGAAGGCCCAGCACACCCGGGCCTGGTGAGGAACAGTGAAGATGAGACAAGATATGACACCAAATAAATCCTATACATGGGATCAGAGCACCTTGTCCTCCTCTCATTAGAAAAGCAGGGACTGGTAAACGTGGACATCACTTCCCAATGCCTGGGCCTTGCTGCCATCCCAACCCTGCCCCTGCTCCCCACCAGTCAGTATGTCTGCATCCGCCCCCCACGAAGCCTGGAGTTGCTGTACAGCCGCCATATTGTTCCACGACATCTGAAGAACCCATCCTTTCCGGGATAGTTTCCGACCCATTCCTGGCATGCACTAGCAGGTCTGCCGCAGCGGACTTCACATCTGCAGCTTCCTGACTCTAAGTGATGAGATTTCTGCCGAAGAAAATCAATATTTAGTTGCCGTCGTGGAGATCTATTGTATCTGCCCTTACAGTCTGATGGTTAAAATATGTGAGTGGTCATAATTGTCATTGATTGGTGTGCAGATGAGTTAATGGAAACAAGGAGGTGGGGGGGGGGATGTATGAGACACAGTTTTCACTCTGAGTCGGACCCCATGTTTGCACTTTCACAGCAAAAGAAAGGCATTGACTGAATATCTCTCAGGTACCAACAGAGATTTTACCAACTAGGTTGGGATGAAAGGGATACTTCTGGGCATTTGCCCATGAGGTCAGTGTCTTTCCCTTTCCTCCTTTCCACACCCTTCCACCCCTTTTAAAAACAATTTTTTAAATGTTTTTTTATTTTTGAGAGAGAGAGAGAGAGAGAGAGAGAGAGAGAGAGAGAGAGGGGGGAGGGGCAGAGAGGGAGACACAAAATCCAAACAGGCTCCAGGCTCTGAACCATCAGCACAGAACCTGACACAGGGCTCGAACTCATGAACCTCAAGATCATGACCTGAGAATAAGTAGGATGCTTCACAGACTGAGCCACTGACACACAGCCCTCCACCCCTTTTAAATCCCATTTGCCAGACTTGCCCCCAGACCTCTTCCCTCGAAGGCCCATGGATCCAGCCTGCAGAGATGTCTCCCTTTAGGGCCCTCTGTCATTATCTGTGCCCTGGCACCTCCTTCCCTACCACCTCCACTGCCCTGACTTTGGCTGTCACTCAGCAAACACTGTTTTGAGAGTTTTCCCTACTAGAGTGAAATCTCTTGACAGTCAAGGACTCTTTGTGACCCAGCTCAGTCATGACTACTTCTAGGTATTATCACGGATGATAAATGAAGATGCCGATTCCATTCTCAGTGATACAAGGAGATGCCACACCTCCTGTTTTTCTCCTTTGCTTACAGAGGTTAAGGTATAGTTGGTCTCCTAACTTTCTTTTTAATCCTCCACCTTTCAGGAAAAAAACTGCTTTTGAGTTGCAGACACTGCTTCCTCCTAGTCATCAACACTGGGAGCCCCTCTCCCACCAAGAGTTTGTTCTGGGAGGTTGCAGGAGACGAGTTTCTTGGTTTACTGAAATCGAATGGACAGGGGCTTAAGGCAGCATTCACAATTCACTTGTTCTTCTCAAACCTCCCAAAGCGAAAGAGAGGAGCTTGTACTCAGCCTCATCAGGAAAAGTCAGAGCCTGGGCTCCTCTGGGGAATAGCAGTGGACTCACATTACCGATGAAAACCCATGTTTGTCCAGATCTCTCTCTCTCTCTCAGGATATCCAGCCTCCAGTAGGGCAATCAGTTCTGGGAACCCACAGAGAATGTCTCAGATGTGCTCTCAGAAAAGTGCTCCTGACCACCCTGTGGCAGCCACTACGTCCTGGTCCTGCTCTGATTGGTGATTCCCACCACGCCCGAGGAGATCCTTTCAGGGTGTGCACACTAGGCTGGGCCTGTCTTCCTTCCTTCCTTCCTTCCTTCCTTCCTTCCTTCCTTCCTTCCTTCCTTCCTTCCTTCCTTCCTCCTTCCTCCTTCCTGCTTTCCTTCCTTTCTTTAAGTTTATTTGTTTATTTTGAAAGAGAGAGAATGAGCAAGAAAGGGGCAGAGAGAGAGAGGGAGAGAGAGAATCCCAAGCAGGCTACACGCTGTCAGCACAGAGCCTAACGTGGGGCTTGAGCCCAAAAAGCCTGAGATCATGATGTGAGCCAAAATCAGAGTCAGATGCTTAACCAACGAAGCCACCCAGGTGCCCCTGGGCATTCCTTTCTGATGACCCTGATGCTCTCAGAATCACACTTTGCTACATGAGGACCAACTGCCTGTGGCTTTTACCCTTGTGGCTCACAGTGTAAGCGGTGAGAGAAGTCTTGGAGTATTTCCTTGCTCCCAGTTTCCTTCAGGACTCAAATATAAGCTCCCAAAGGACTTGGCTGAAAGCAAGTCTGAATGACACCAGCCTCCTCCCCGTCCTCCACAGTGTCTCTGAGTGGCCTCTCCTCTTAGATCTCTAAGGTTCATCATTGTCTAGGAGCCTGGCCCCCTCTTCCTGTAGGATCAGTTCTCTCCCAGAAGCCTTGCACAGGCCCCCACTCCCAGTTCAGAGCTCTATCCAGAGGCAGACAGTCCTGACTTGGTGAAGATGAGTAGAAAGGATGCTTCAAGCTGGTGGGAACACACAGGCAGAGGTGGGATGTCAGGTGTGGGAAACAGCAGGCTGAAAACTGTACAAGACCCAGAGCTTCCGAAGTGGGGTCTAGAGAACTACGGTTGATGAAAAGGAGTTCAGTCGGGTTCTGATTTGGTGCCACACCGCCAGGCAGTAAGGAACCCATGGCAGTCGCTGAGCACAGAACAACTTCATGTAACAGTTGTGGTGGCCAGTCTCTAGATCTCACCCACACACACACACAATTCCTGTTGTCTGCTTTTCATGGTTTTATGTGGTCTACCCCCCTCCCCCGCTCCCCGCTGGATAAGGCTAACCTAGTAGCCAATAGTATTGACAATATGATGGTGTGTGACTTCTGACTAGGTCAAAAAAGACACTCTGGTGAAAAAAAGACATTTTGTAATCCTTATAAGATGGAAAAATTACTATTCCATTGTAAGGAGATATTAAAATAGAACAGCAGAGCTGAGGATAATGGTATGAGAATTATTGCACAATTAATCAAGATACAGGTACTTAGATATTCTTTTGTTTCTTCAAATCCCACAATATTTTTTTCTGCCTTAGCAGAATTGTCTGTCCATTTCAGGCAGATCACCCTCATTCAGCTCTATATGTTTTTAGGCAGTCTAATTCCCCTGCCTGAAATTGGTACCTCATTTTCTGCATTTATTCTGAAGACCAAATAAATATGGCTCATAGACATTTCCATGGTCTGCCATACCTTCTCAAAGCCAGGAGGGATGGTGCTGGCTGGGCTCACTGAGATCAAATATAACGTCATCTGTCCATCTGTTTCTTTAAACCTATCTTTAGCTTCTATAGATACATGTTTTGATGACATTTTTGGGAAATCATTAATAAACATCAATGAGTTTTGAAAAGTTTGGAGTCCTGAGGACATAGCTTAGTGTGGGGAGAGGGACAGGGATAGAAAGAAGGGGTAGACGATTTAAGTACTCATGAAAAATATGAACAATGTATACAGTCGATCCTCATTATTCACAGAGTCTGTATTTGCAAATAGCACTTACTCACTAAAATTTGCTTGTAACCCCCAAATCAAATACTTGCAGTGCTTTCATTGTCATTTGCCAACATATGCCGAGAAGTAGAAATTTTGAATTACCCAGAAGCACGTTCCCGACCAAGGTGGGTCGAGGCAGCACTCTGCCCTCCTGTTCCAGTGCTCACATGGAAGTGTCCAGAAGATGGAGGGGGTAGGGTCAGCACAGTGCAGTGCAAGAAGCTGTCTCTGGGGCTGGAAGAATAGGGTTTGAATCCCAACTTTGGCACCTCTTGGTGAGGTAGCCTAGGGCAAGTCACTTCACACTTCTGAACCTCCCTTTCTGTTTTGTAAAATAAAGAAAGTAGAATCTACCAGGAAAAATCATTTTTAGGATTTAGGATCATAATCTATGTGAGATGTGTGTGTGCTCGGGTGTGGGCAGGTGCATGCGCATATTCCCCCTAAGAACAACGTGTCCCTATTCACTGATTCAGTGGTCCTGATGCCTGTATAGAACGTGACTGCCACAAATAACAAAGACAACTGCATGTTAGTTGGTCTAAACCAATGGCGGGCATGCTGCTCTGTCCAGCCACTCCAACAATGACCATGAGGGAGAAGTCCCGTGAGTGACACGTAGAGGGACCAATCTTCCAAGATTGTAGTTTAAAGACTGGAAAAACTGGCAAAAAAGCCGGCAGAGGCAAGTCTCCATTATTTTTCAGCTGAGCAAAGCAGTAGTTGCACTATCAAACCTGGAATCAGACCAGTAAAAGGAGTCACACAGAGTCTGCCCCAAGCAAATCAAAGGGGAGTCCATTCAATTCAAAAATATCATTTTATTACATGTGCTTAGCTCCTGCTAGATACAGGGACGAGCTCTGCGGCCTTCAGCTCCCGCCAGACGCACAGCAGTGTACAGAGAACCTCTCAGATGCTGCTGCCAAGTTTTGGTTCATGTAGACAATTTATAATTATTCTGTTTCTACAATGAGCCTATCCACTATGCCAATGAAAACTGCCAGCATGTGGAGTCGAGTGACTTGTGTGATACGCTCAGGGGACAACAGACCATGAGAGAAGAGGTGGCTCACAACAAATAGAGAAACACAAACAAACACGCTGTTTATTTCATGGCATGCCTGCTGATTCCATGAAAGTGGTCTGAGAGGAGATGGGACTAAAGGAAAGGCAAGTAAGTTGTGTGAGGGCCTGATACAATCTGATTCCTTCAAGCATCACCAGCAGCTCCTATATTTGAAAGTACAGAACTGCTGAGTCGGGGCACATAAGTATGTTTACCTTTAGCAGATGCAGCCAGCTTTCCGAAGTTTTGGCACAAGCTCACGTGCCCGTCAGCAGAGTTAGAGAATTCTATTTGCTCCACGTAGTCACCAACACTTGGTATTATCAGTCTCTTTATCTGGATCTTGGGGGCACCTGGGAGGCTCAATCTGTTAAGCGTCCGAGTTTGTCTCAGGTCATGATCTGGCGGTTTATGGGTTCGAGCCCATAAACTGTCTGTGCTGACAGCTCAGAGCCTGGAGCTGCTTCAGATTCTGTGTCTCCCTCTCTCTTTGCCTCTCTCCCACTTGCACTCCACCCCCCACCTCTCAAAAATAAACATTTAAAAAATTTTTAAAGAAAAGAAACATCCACTGTTTAAGCCCCCCATGTGTGGTATTTTGTTATGACAGCCTGGATGACTAATACACATTCCTGCCAGGGTACTTCATAGTGTCACCTGTAGTTGTTTAGCTGCCTGACTGATCTCTGTCCCCAAGAAAGCTTTAATCTGTACTCCCTGAACCCATCACAGTCTCAGGCACCTTATGGGTTCTCCGCGAATGTTTGGTGGGCGAAGGAGGTGTGAGTGCTAAGGACAAAGGCAGGAAAGATAGGTAGCTTTTCCCTTTTACCCTCCTCCAGACCTCCTCCTTGACATCTGGTGTAGTCCACGGAAGCAAGAGATCCCTTAGAGCTTCACTAGCTTCTTCAGCTGGGAGCTGTCACCACCTTTCAGCCATATAGGCCCACAGCTTGGGTGAGATCCACTGCTGACATCAGCCCCTGACTGGGGTTTATAGAAAACACATCCTTCACTGAACTCAGCTGTCTGCAGCTTCGGGGGCTGCTCCCAGAAAGATTTAGACCAGTGGTTTTCAAACTTTGGCAGGCATCAAAATCAGCTGGCAGTCCTATTAAAGCACAGATGGCCGGGCCACCCCCATGGTTTCTTATTCAATAGGTCTGGGACAGGGCTTGAGAGCTTCCATTTCTAACAAGTTTCTAAGTGATACCAATGCTGCCAGTTTAGACACTCATCTAGGCAAAGGGAAGTAGGGATTCTAGGGAAGCATGATAGAAAAGATTCAACGAAGGGTGCCTGGATGGCTCAGTTGGTTAAGCATCTGGCTTCGGCTCAGGTCATGATCTCACAGTCCATGGGTTTGAGCCCCTCTTCGGGCTCTGTGCTAGCAGCTCAGAGCCTGGAGCCTGCTACGGATTCTTTGTCTCCCTCTCTCTCTGCCCCTCTCCTGCTCACTCTCTGTCTCTGTCTCTCTCTCAAAATAAAATAAAGACATAAAAAAAAATTAGAAAAGATTCAACGAACCCAGGCAGAATAAGATAAAGGGTGACAGGAATGTGTGACTTGGCCAACAAGTGCTCAGTGTGCCCTGGGCAAAGCCTGACAGCAGAGACAGATGCAGTCGAAGTTCTAAGACCATCTTACAGCACCCAGGTTCAGGTGGACTTCCAAAGGGCACTGGAGAACATCTCAGTTTATTTTCAGATCTGCAAACATTTCTGGGGATTCTACCATTTATAGGTTAGACATGGAGCTGGTGCAATGGGGTGCGATGGGGGGAGGGGTGGGTTCTGAGTCCTGGCTTGGCTGCCCTCAACTGTGTGGCTCGACCACTTAACCTCTCCTTCGAGGCCTTAGTTACTTTATTCTCCATAACCCCTCAGGGCTGCTGCAAGGATCAAAGGAGAGGTGGAAAAAGAAGCACTTTGTAAATTATGAAATTCTGCCCAGGCACAAAGCATTTAGGGATGTTGGAAATGAGCAGAACTATGTTCTTGTCCACAGGTGGTCACTCCCTGGAGCAGGAGGTTCTACACACAAACACCTGTAAATCCCACTAGGACTCTGCTTCTCTTCCTCTCCCTTGTTACCATGGAGCCAAAGCGCTCATCGCCCTCCCAGACCACTCACCGACTCCCTGGGTCTTGTCCTCTAAGCCAGCTATACAACAGTCGGGGGGTGGGGGTGCACAGGGGGGCTCTTTAAAAATCTAATCACATCATCTCACTCACACACTTAAAATGTTCTGAGAGTCTCTTCCTGTTGTCTTGAAACCAAGTTTAAGTTCTGTCTAGAACTCCAAGACTGTATGCTCGGCCTGAGAACATCTTTCTAGCCTCAGCTTGGACCTGTCCTGAAGATGCCAGCCTCCATTCCTTCTCCCAATGTAAGAAACTTCTCTCTGCCTCAGGGCCTTTGCTTGTCTCCTGTCCTCTGCTGGAAAAGGCCTTTCCCTCCAATCGCTCTCTAAGCCTTCTCTCCCTTCAGATCCCACTGTGGCCTTCAGCAGCCCACAATCTCAATCAGGTCACCCTACTATCCTCTTCTCTTCCATTTATTTCACAGCTCTTTGTAATATGTATTTTTTTGTGTGTTTAGTGCGTGTCTTCTGACCCAATTGTTAGGCTCTGAAAGCTGAGATTATGTCTGTTTCACTCATTTTTGTATCCATCAGGGTGTCTTGGATGAAAGTAACCAAAATCAATCTGGCTAATCTAAGAAAAGGGGAATTTGTTGGAAGAACGACTGGAGTTAGTAGCCAGGCCAGAGAACAAGGCTTGGAAACAAGCAGGGACAAGGCAGCTCTGAAAAGAAGGAAGCTAAAATGGCAGGAAATGTTCTGGTAAAAACAGCCTGATTGGGGTGTGAGATCCCTGAATGCCAACTTGTTTTCAGTTTCTTGAATAATCTGTTTTGATGTAAAATCCAGAGTGAGAACATTTAATTGGCCTGGCTTAGATCATGGGCTCACCCTTGGCTTGAGGAAGGAGAGAAGCCTCGCTGGATTGGTTCCCGAAGAAAGTCTGAAAAAAAAAAAGAAAAGAAAAAGAAAAAAAAGTGTTTGGTTGGCTCTTCCAAAGGGAAGAATGTGTGACGCCTAGCCTCAAACAAGGTATCTACGAAGCCATTGAGTTGATCCCTGCTGAATATCCAGACAGGATAACTACCCAATAAAAATATTTGTTCAATGAATAAATGAAAACTTGCTTCTGGGCAAAGTTCAAAACTTGCTCAGTGCACAGGCTTAAAAAGAAAGGATTGAAAATGCCAGTCTTGGTGCTTTGGAATATAAACCTCTCAATACATTTAACAATACTGAGAACCGCACATCCTGACTCAGTGTCATGGAATCCATAAGCAGTTGGGGATAGTAGGGAGTCATATACCTTCAGCCAAGGACAAACCCAGATTATTCCTGAGGTGTCATACCCAGTCCTACTTTTAATGACCTCAGAAGATGGTGATTTTTTATCTCTCTGGGGAACTTTCTCTGGCATTAACCAGGAAGATTTCCTGTTCAGTCTTTTGGGACATACAGCCCATCGCACACTGAGCCACCTCACGAGAGACTGGGCAGTAGAACAGAAGGCCTTTGAAGGGACTTCAAGCTTTCTTGGTGTCTCAGGAGGACCAGAAAATGTATAGCCTTCCCTTAAATTGATGTATTTATTGAGGAAGAAAATAGATACGTCAGACAGGAATGAGGGGCACTGAGTGAGAGCTTGGTCATATCTGGATAGTTATTGGAACATTCCTATAGCTCATGGTTTAAAGGTTTCTTTTTCTTTTCAGGATTTGTGGGTAAAATATTTTTAATTTTCAGGAGAACAGAGACATTTCCAGATTCCACTTCCAGGGCCCTTTGGCTACACTCCCAGTGCCAGAGAATTGTCTCCAAGGGTCCTAGGCCAGACATCTGCATTTCCCGATGAGTTTTATAGCCAAGAAAATTTTAGAGAGGAGACATGATTCAGTTATCCTTTGTAGCTTTACAAACGCTCCCCAAAAGTGACTTAAAACAACAGTGATTCATAATTTTCGTGATTCTGTAGATGACTGGTATCAGCTGAGTTACTCTTCTGTTCCACATGGTATAGCTGAGGTCACTCATGGGCTATCTTCAGCTGGAAGCTTGGCCGGATCTGAGACATCCAAGATGGCCTCTCATCCTCCAGGACCTCGCGCCATTGAGAAATTCAGCCCCAGTGCTCTTTATAGCATGGCAGTTGACTTTCAAGAAGGAGCACTTCAAGAGGACAAACCCAACTGTGAATTCATTTATCAAGCCTCTGTTGTATCATTTTGTTAATGTCTAATCACCAAACCAAGTCTCGGGTTAAATGCAGAGTCAGTGTGGGAGGGGAGTACACAAAGTTATAAACACCAAGAGATGTGGTTCATTGGAGGCCCCCAATGTAACAATCTACCCTCAGAAGAGCAGGGCATCTGTGCTGAGTCTTCCCAGTTGTCAGTACTCAGGTAAGGATGCATAATCTAATATCTGGTCTATGACTTTGCGGTTCCAGAAATTCAATGTGATTGGGAAGCTTCTAGCGCCATCCTTTTCTCTGAAAATGCCTCAGACCCTGCCAAAGAAACGAGTTTAGGTTGTCATACTTTTATTTTAAAATCCTGTCTCCTTTATTTTATTGTAAGCCACTTAAGGTTGTTTGCTTTGCAACATTGTTATGCTAGTAGCTGACTAATACAAATCCCAATGTTAAAGGTCCTAATTGGTCAATTTTCTGCTCCACTGATCATTGAAGAGCTCATTCTCCTTAATCTTGTGGTTCTACCAAATCTATGATCCTGATATGGATGTTTGGAGCCTGGTTAGAGGCCTGGTCAGGTATCATCTTTGGGAAGGGGGAAAATGCATGGAGAAGCATACAGGCGATATTTAAAGTCCAAAACTTGGGAATTGAGTGCATCATTGTTACTTATATTCAACTGGCAAGAATATACTTACATGACCAGTCCTAATGGCAAAGGAAGTTGGGAAATGTAATCTCTAGCTGAGTAGCCAGGTATCCAACTATGATGGAAGAAGAGGAAAACAGCTTTTGGTGAACAATTAGTAATCTCCACTAATAGATGGGGGAAAGAGCTAAAAACCTTTGAAGAATTTTCATGGATGGCAAGAAAGTAGGAGTTATCACAGTGACATAGTTTCTGAAACAAGCCAGATAATGAAACAAATTTGTTACCAGCCTGTACAAATAACAATGAGAAAATGTGATAATCCTGTTTTGTTCTGTGCTATTTAACATTCCTCTTACAGTATCGTATCAGGTTCATGGTCACCCTTTTAGGAAGGGCAAAGACAAACACAAGTACATTCAGAGGGAGTGAACAGGTGATAAAGGCCTCAAAAGTAGGTCATAAGCAGAATAGGTGAGGACTTGGGAACTTTTACATTGAAGAGAACATTTGGGAAACAAAATGGCTGCCTTCAGATGTTTTAAAGTATGTCATGGAGGGGACGCCTGGGTTGCTCAGTTAGTTGAGCATCCGACTTTGGCTCAGGTCATGATCTCACGGTATGTGAGTTTTAGACCCATGTCAGGCTCTGTGTTGACAGCTTAGAGCCTGGAGTCTGCTTCGGATTCTGTCTCTCTCTCACTCTGCCACTTCCCTGCTCATGCTCTGTCTCTGTCTCTCTCTCAAAAATAAATAAACATTAAAGTATGTCATGGTGAAAAGAGGTAAAATTTATTCTGTAAAGCCCTCAGGAATAGATATGAAATAATAAAAGGAAACTACAGAGAGAGGTGCCTTGGGTGGCTCAGTTGGTTAAGTGTCTGACTCTTGATTTCAGCTCAGGTCATGACCTCACGGTAGTGAGATCGAACCCTGTGATGTCAGGCTCTGGGTTGAGCATGGAGCCTGCTTCCAATTCTCTCTTTCCCTCTCTTGCCTCTTCCCAGCTCATTCATGCATGTGTTCTCTCTCGCTCTCTCTCAAAAGTAAATAAATAAACATTATTTTTTTAAAAGGAAACTACAGAGAAATATATTTATGTTCATATAAGAAGAAATGATTTAGCAGAGAGGTCGAAAATGATTTATACCTCAGATGCATTTTGGACTAAAAGCCACCAAAAAAAAAAAAATGCTAGCACTTGTCAATTACCTACAATGTGCCCAATATTGCTCGGGCACTCTCACATACTATTCCTTCCAAACTCTGAAAGTCTATAAACGATGCACCGTACATCCTTCTGAAGTCTTCTGATGAAGCCACATTCCTGCACTTACATTAATTCATACTAATTCCCATCTGAGAGTTTTCTCTTTTCATGACTTTGTCTACAAATTATGGAGGTAATTTACTGCAACTCCCATACGTTTCTTCAAACCCTGTTTTTTTGATGCACTGACACTCCTGCAGAGAACATGTGTGAGCTAAATTTGTGGGGCGGAACCTCCTGGGAAGAAGATCCTGGGGGGGCTGTATGTATACCAAGTTGTGGGTTCTGTGGTGGATGGAGAAGCTGGCCATGGCAGGGAAAAATGAATCCTATCACTTAGTAATTTTCCGATTCCCGGCAGAAACCTGAGATTTTTGACAGGGAGGCTGTAGTCCAGACTAGCATAGCTTTGTGGTGACCCTCATGTCTACTGCATTACCACATTGGGGAGTCTGGAGGAGGCTGCCAAGGAGGGTGAGTGGGCTGGTTTGGAGGCTCCATCCAATGCACAGATGTCCAGTGTCTTCCATAGACCTCCTCTGGGAACTAGTGGGGGAAAATGCCTTTTCTGATAAGTTAGAAGTTCCTCTTTCTTCACTGGAATGAAGAGTCCTTTTCTTCTTCTTTGTACCACCTGAACCAAAATTCCTGGATCTCCCAGGTGCTTCCCTTTCCCTCTCTTTAATTCAACAGTCACCTGAGTCAATCCATAATCCTTAATGTTACTTTATTTTTACCAGTGGGGATCCCAGACAGGAGATAGAAAGTGACTTTGAGGAAAACACCCTAAAACTCTAAATCTCCTTAAGGGTTTGAGAAGCTCTAACATTTTGTATGCAACTGCAGTAAGTGGAAAGAACTTTGCACACATTCCCAGGAATTGAGAGAGAACTGATAGAGTGAGTTAGGAGTCTATGTGGACACATAAATATTCCAGTTAAGCTGTGTGGAAAGTGCACAGAGGACAATTCAAAGCCCCGGGAGTCATAAAGTAGCATGTCTGAGGAGCCTGCTTACAGAACAAGGGTGTCTGATCTCTCATACCCACCCACACTTCACCTCCTAGCCGCAGTCTCCTCTTGTGTCTTTGAAACCCTAGAGCCTCATATTTGGCCAGATGTTAATTGAGGTTTGCTATGCTCAGGAGTCACAGGCTCTAGAGTGTGAGTGGGAATGTTCTCGTTTTGCAACCTTGTGAAATAGAATTGTGAGCATAATCCCATTCAACCTTTCCAGCCATGAGAGCTCCAACCAGGCTCCAATGATTTATCTAATGGAAAGTGTATTTCGCCACAGGAAGCAATAATTTTTTTCCCAAGGCAACAGACTCAAATGAGAAATGTGTACTCTTTCTGTTGACTCTTTTTTTCCCCTCTTGACTTTCTAAGGACTTCTCATCTTCTGTCTTCAGCTACTCTTGTGATAAGTGCTATCAAATTAGCTGAGAACAGTTCTGGCTGAGCAGCCAAAAGAAGTGGACCCAAAGAAGATTGGGTGTGATGTCATTACTCTTCATTAGGATCATTTCCTTGATCTAGATTCTAGTAATAAATCACTGAATTAAAAGATATGAACATTGTTAAGGACTTTGATACACATCACCAAACTGCTTTCAGGAAAGTTATACCATCTCTGCTATCTTGGACTATTTTTCATATTTAGTTCCTTAGCAATATCCTTTTTCTAAAGCTAGTGGCTATACTATCCTCCTAAATTATATCACAAGCCCCCATTCTTAGAACTTAAGCCCTAACTTTGATACTTAGAACTTGCCCCACTCACTTGCCCTACTCACTAGAGCTGGGAATATTTGAAAATTGAGTTTAGGATAAGTCCTTATTCATATGAGAAGCTCTCACTCCAAGATTATACCAGCCTCATTACACACCCAATATACTAGCCATACCTTTGAAATGAACTCATCACATTAACTGGGAGCATTTTGTTAGTGAAAGACGTAAGTAAAGCCTGTCTTCTCTCAAAAAGAAAGAAGTGTCGCTTAGAAATCTCAGGTTGCCTCCTATGGGTAATTTGTTAAAATGCTCCTATCATTAAAGTGTTTGCATTGTCTCTAGTCTCTTGTTAGGGAACAGACTAAGGAAGACAACCAGGAAAAAGAAATATTGAAAAAAGGAAATCTTGAGATCTCCATTAAATTGCCCTCCAGCTTGGGATATATAATTAATTATTCTGATTTTGACTACAAGTAACAAAAAAGCCAACTCCAAAATTAAGTTACGATCTCACACAGAATGGCCCAACAATGTTTTCAAGGACACTGACTCTTTCATCTTCTACTGTCATCCTCAGCGTGTCGGCAGCACTGCCTCCATGATACCTCCTCTTGGTCAGAAGACAACTGTGACCATATATTGCCGCCATCGCCTCAGACAGTCAGTTTCATACATGTTAAGTCTAAGATGTCTATCAACCATCCAGGCGTGGATGTAGAGAAGGCATTTGTGTGTATGTCTCTGAAGTTTAGGAGAGAGATCTGGTCTGAGTACATAAATTTGGAGTCACTGGCATAGAGGTAGCGTTTAAAGCCATGAAACTAGATGAGATCATCAAGAGAGTGAACGCAGACAGAGGAAAGGGTCAACGATGGATCCCTAAGGACTCTAGTGTTAAAAGGTTAGAGGAAAGTGGCAGAGCCAACAAAGGAGCGTGAAAAGAAGCAAAGCGATGGGAAGAAAAGCAGAATGCCATAGGCCGACTCCAGCAGGTCCAGGGGTCCCTGAAGGATGGACAGTGTCAGAGAGGGAGAGAATGAGAGAGCCCTGAGATTCTTTCTGATCACCACGCAGGCATCTCTGTCCTGTTGGTTTTGGTTTCTTTATTTATAGGTCAAATGATAACATGACATCAGAAAAAGGAATTTCTACAATGGATAACTCTTTGTGATACGAACCTTTGGAGAGTGTAGAGAAGCAGGTTTTACAGAAATATTCTTGCAGAATTACCCCAATCATAGTGAGGCTGAGTAAATCTTACAACTAAGGAAATAGCAGGATGTTCTTAGTGAAAAACAGGATGACATACATATTTGTTCTAAGTTTATAATGCTAAGATTAGGTCATAGGTTAAATGTATAGATGAGCTAGGAGTCATTCTGTCTGGCTCACAAGAGGACGAATGTTTTTGAGCTGGTTACTAAGTTGTTTGTGGAAACTTTTTTGACTTGATGCTGAATGTGTAAACACCATGGAGGCCCTAAATGTGTCTGCCTTTGTTTTTGGGTTATGTTTTAGCTACTCTCACCTATCTTCATCCCAGCCGCCAGTGTAATGGAGGGTGTTTGTGGAAAGTAGGCCTTAAGTTCTGCCCTTATCTGTTCCTCAACTCTAAATTAGGCTCTTTGTCTCGGGGCCAGGCTCAATTGTAACTCTTGTGTTCGTAACCTCCTTTATTATCTAAGTCTTGGGTCTACAAGGCCCATAGGAAGAGCCTTTTGACAATCATCCACAGTGATTTCATCTAAAATCTCTTTTAAAAAGGCAGGAATATGCTTTTCCATATTATGAGGAATCTGTGTGGGGAATATCAGTCTGATTTGGAATATTGTGAGGCCTGGTCAATACCAGCAGCCTCATTTCCAACATGAGCCAGTAGTAGCAGAAGGGGATATCAGCTTTCATTTCTCATGGCAGGAGCTGTGCAAACACTGCCATTTCCTCGCTGTGACTGTCATCCAGCGAGGCCTGTGCGGCTCCCAGCAGCAGAAGAGTGTGGCTCCCTGGAATGCAAGCATAGGAAGGGCACTAAGAAGGGGGGAATTATCAGCTGTGCCCAGTGCGACTGGTGGGTCAAGAAAGAGGACTGAGAACTGAGAATTAGATCTAGCGACACATTCATGACTATCCTTGATGAGCATGGTTTTAGTTCGGTGGTAGGGGCAAAATCTTGCTTGGAGTGGTTTAAGAGAGAGTGGTTAGAGAGGAATTAAATACTGTGAGTTTAGAAAACTCTTTCCAATTCAGCTGCACAGGGAAGCAAATAAAATGTAATCAGAGCAGATATTTTTTGATGGGAAAATAACAGCATATTTGTATAAGTAGGAAAGATCTATAAGACAGTGAAAAATTAATGATACAGAGAAGAGACAAATGGTTGGGGTAAGGTCTTTGAGTATGGGTCAATTGTTGGGAATACCTATACAAACAAGATAGTTCTTTCTAGGAGGAGCACAGATCATCCATCTATAGTACTGGGTGAGAAAGCAGATGGTGGCTGGTGAGTAGGTAGATGTAGGAGTGGGAGTCCATAGAAGCTCTTTAATTGTGATGAACAAGGTCATGAGCTAAGAGTGAGGATGGAGGGGGCAGAATCGGAGGTTTGAGAAGGAAGGAAAAGATGTGAAATCACTGTGTGATTTAATAACCATGTGATTGGCAGTGACAATAAGGGCACATTTGAAGTTCATTCTTTTAAAATGGGGATGATAATAAAAACACTACATCAGGCTGTCATGAAGATTAAATGAGTCAATTTATGTAAAGTAATCAGAACAATGCTTGGCATGTGGTAACACTTTGGAAGTCTTAACCATTATTAGTAGTATCAGAAAGGGATAGATTTGTTAATTCAGCAGAACTTGAGCAGTGGGTGAGATGCCAATTCAGTTATATTATTTATTATCATAGGGCAGTCTAACAGTAAATATAAGTAAGAGTAAATACAAGAAATAGCAATAAAACTAGGAGGCAGGACACATTTATCTTGAGATGACTTTGAAGCACTCAGCATCAACTTCGTGCTGTCCCTTCATTCATCTAGGTGTTAGAGATCAGGAGAGCTGTTGTCTTGTGGGAGGTGAGTGGAAAGAGGAGTGAGAAGGTGTCCAGAGACTCGGGCAATAATTCTGTTTCTTAATCTGGTGCTGGCTACGTAGGTGTGATTAGTTTGGAAAAAAAAAAAAAAAAGATCAAGCTGTACACTTGAGATATGTGTACTTTTCTGTATATACATATCCCTCAATAAAAAGGTTTGAGTACATAAAAACCTAACTTAAAAAATTTTTAATGAGCATAGAAATAAAGAGATGAATGTCTACTAATGTCAGTAGACGTCCTTGGAGAATGATAAACTTGATCCTTAATTAAATTTTCCTTTTTTTAACTTAAGCTATCTTGAGGGAGTTCCTTCAGCCTGGGGGTCAAGTCATTGATTCCCAAGCCTATTCTCCTGGGAGGCAGCCCTCCATAATGACAGAGATGTGAGGCCCAGAACTCTTCCCTTCCCCGCATCCTGGCCATCTTCAAACGTAAATGAATCTAGTCTCTACAGAAAGTTACGTAGTCTTCAAATTATTAATCTCTACCATCTTGCGAAGATCAACATTTATCAAATTCTGCTAAGAGTCATGAGTTCTTTAAGAAAAGATAATGTAAACCACTAGGGCCTAAATCACTAGTGACTTTCTCATCTAAAAAGTCACTCCAAAACAGAGGCAGGGTCTAACTCTGTGGGCATTCTAGTCTCCACTCGCCTACCACATGCTCTGCCTGTGCGGAGGGGAAGGAGCGTCAGGCTGGGGTGTGTGATGGGGAGGCTGGCGGCTGCAGCATCAGCCCGCACGGTTTCAGGACTCAGGCTGAGATGTCTTGCAGTCAGCCCAGGCCCTTCGGACTGTGGTTAGAGCTGTGCTCTCAGAAGCTTGGTGATTTATACCCCCACCTCGGTCCCCTAGATGGCTTCCTGAGAAAATAGAAACAAGTTGGAGTCCCGGTCCTCCCACACAAATTCAAGAGGACAGACATCCAGCCCGTGAAGCAGCAGCAGAACAATGCGGGGGTTGCAGCCAAGTGGAGATCAGACCCTGGGCGCTGAGCCCTAACCCTCTCCAGACGGCTCAGCTGCCCAGGCCTAACCCAGACCCAGACAATTGAAGCAGTGCCTTCTCCAGTAGGGCTCAGATCGACCCAACTTCATCTAATGCAGTAATTATTGTGAAGCCAATGCTATGGAAACTCAACTCTTGATATTCGTTCTTCACGCATCTTATATGACCATTTTCCCTCTGACCTTTTTTTTTGGGTGGGGGGTGGAATGGATGTCTTCACTTCCCTCTAACCACAATGACTAAGACTTAAAGACTGTGTTTTCTTGGAAATAAAATTTAGCTTTAGTGGAATCATTCTGCTTCTATGTGGACTATGTGTCTCCAGATCTCCTTGTGCCGTCTAGAAGACAAGAGTTCTGAGAGTGAGTGCTTCCACTTAATGTCATGGCCAAGTGAGAACTTAATTCATTTACAACAAATATTTAATGAGCACCTATTCTGTTCCGTGAGCCACTCTATCTACTAAGAATATATCATGAGCAAGATAAACAAAATCCCTTCTCTCATGGGGTTTACATTCTAGAGAGAAGAAGATAGACAACAAACAAGTAGATACGATTTTTAAAGAGAATTTCAGCTATTAATAAGAGCTGTGAACACAAATGAAAGAATATGGTGAGAGGAAGAGGGGCTAAGGTGGCAGAGAACTGCTCTGGTAGGGCCACAGGGAGACACCTCTCTGGGGAATGTCACATCTAAGCTCAGATTTAAATAATAAAGAGGTGCGTCCAGGCAAAGATCTGGGGGAGGTATTCCAGGCAAAAAGAACAGCGAGTGCAAAGGCTTGAAGGCAGGGACCAGCTTGGCATGTTTAGGAACCAAAAGAAGGTTGGTATGGCTGGAGTCAAGGGAAGAAGGCCAGTGAGTTACATAGGGGCTAGACCATGTAAGATTGTGGGCCATGATACAAAATAAAATTTGCCTGCCTGATATGGACAGATCATTCAAATATAATGAGTAGCACCAAATGGAAAAAAGTAATTTTGAGTGTAAAGGCAGGCACATAGCAAAGAGGCTAGGGGCTCAGGCTCTGGAAACAGAATCTCTTGGGCTATATCCCAACATTACCACTATGCTGTGTGAGCTTAGGCAAGTGGCTTAACCTCTCTGGGCCGCAGCTCCCTTGTTGGTAAGTTGAAGGTAACAGTAGTTTCTACTCAGAAATATTATTTTGTTTTGAGGATTAAATAAGTGTATATATTTATGGAGCTTAGGATAATTCCTGGCATGTGGTAATGCTTACATTTTAAATGCCTCATTGTTGCTGTGTTATTATTCTTATAGACTTATTGAATATGCAAAAAAGACTTTCTTTTTTTAATGTTTATTTTTGTGAGAGAGAGAGACAGAATGTGAGCGGGGGAGGTACAGAGAGAGGGAGACACAGAATCTGTTGCAGGCTTCAGGCTCTGAGCTATCAACACAGAGCCTGATGTGGGCCTTGAATCCACAAGCCATGAGATCATGACCTGAGTCAGACACCTAACCCACAGAGCTACACAGGTGCCCCAAAAGACTTTCTGTTTTAAGTTTATTTATTTATTGAGAGAGAAAGAGAGAGTGAGCACAAACAGGGGAGGGGCAGAGAGAGAGAGAGAGAGAGGGAGAGAGAGAACCCCAAGCAGACTCAGTGCTGTCCGTGCAGAGCCCAACGCAGGGCTCAATCCCACAAACTGGGAGATCACAACCTGAGCCAAAATCGAGAGGCAGATGCTTAACCAACTGCGCCACCCAGGTGCCCAAAGAAAGGACTTTCAGGGTGCCCTTCACTATCCTACATTTTAAGTTTTTAAGTGGTTATCGGAACAACATTGTCACAAATTGCATTATGTGTTCTTAATTCTTCCTTCCCTTCCTTCCCCTGCCATGGCTTCCGGATTAATTAGTCTGTCAGAGCAAACAGAACTTTTTTAATTTAAAATTAATAAAAATCATAAGCAACAGAATTTTATTTTCTCACATTTCTGGAAGCTACAAGTCCACGATCAAGGTGTTAACGTGGTTGATTCCTCCTGAGGGCCATGGAAAGCAGATCTTCTTGGCTTGCAAATGTCTTCTTTCTGTGTCTTCACACTGTCCTCTCTTGGCCCGTGTCTCTCTGCCCAAATTTCCCCTTTTTATAAGGACACCAGTCACTCTAGGTGAAGGTCCATCTTAAAGACTTCATTTGAACTCGATTATCTCTGTAAAGACCCTACTCCAAATGAGGTCACATTATGAGGTGCTGAGGGTTAAGAGGTCTCCATAGAACTTTAGTGGACACAATTCAACAGCATCACTGAATGGAATCCACCTCCTCATCTCACTTATTTTGGGCTTGGTCATATATTGCTTGCTTTGGCAAATAGACTGTGGACAGAAGTGACACTTTCCAGGTCCAAGACAATATCTTAAGAGGCATCACATGTTTTTACATGCTCCCCTTGGTCATGTGATCTCTACAATGAAGAGGTCATGCCCTGGGTCACCAAGGTGACTTTAGTCAGAGTTTCAAAATGAAACTAAGCCAAACCAAACCTAAAGTCTTGAGTCCAGCCTAGCCAAGCTGATCCACATCTGGCCTGCAATCACTCTGCAAACCGAAGGGCAAGACATAACTATGTTGTTATAAAGCATCAGAGGTTGTGGGGCTATTTGTCAGGCAGCTTTAGCACACTAAAAACTACCTAATAAAACATTTCAAATATTTCAAACATTTTAACTCAGAACATAATAATCAACTGTTTTTGTTTGCTCACCTCCATTCTTCCAATCTTGATCCTGATGCCTTCATACTTTTTTAATGGTGTTTAATTATGTGCCATCATCATTTCAGACTCTGATTTTTTTTTTCTGTTTATCACCATGTCAGACACCTTTCCTGCTGCTTCACAGTTTCCATAACAGTCAAAGTTCCTGCGAATATCCCCTCCTTCATCTGCTCCTCTCTGGGGTCTCCCGTGGACTCAGGCCATCCCTACCACAGTGTGCTCAGTCCTTAGCATTTCTAATGCTTCCAGATTGTTGCAGTTATAAACGCTGTAATACAAGGGTGTGGTAAAGCCAGGCTGCCTGCTGACCCCTGGGAGGCCCCCAGGATGTACCAGTCTATTCCATCTTGCTACTGGTCAGTGAGTGGTCTTTAGCCTCGCTGAATTTTAGACGCCCAACTGTGTTGGTGCTTCTGAATTAACCAGATGCAGGAAGACAGTCAAAGCTATGCATTTCCAGTAAGAAGAAGCTCCCCAGGTCAAGGATAAGATAGTTTTTAGCTCATAATGAAGGTTTCCACTTTCCCAATACTCTTGTTTTTGAGGAGCTAAGTTTGCCCTAAGATTGGCAAATTTCGAAGCAGGGCAAGAGGAGAATGAGAGCTATTTCACCCAGCCTGGGAGGGAGGTCTGGTGAGTGGCCATGCGGCACTGTGCTTGGGCTCTGGTCTCTTTCCTCGGGCCTATACCAGATGGTCATGGAGTCCTTACTCTCTGACATCGTGGTGTTTCTATGTTCTCTACAGAGGAATCAGAGGGCCTCAGCTGCTGGAGATGGGGTGAATTCCTTTCATCAAATTGCTTTGGTACAGCTGAAGAGATGTGACTTCTACTACTTGGGGTATACATTTGGGCTAATCTCAAGTAATACACTTGAAGAAGTATTATAAGGATATTTAGAATGGGAGGGGGCACCTGGGTGTCTCAGTTAGTGGAGCATGCAGCTCTTGATCTCAGGACTATGGGTTTGAGCCCCACCTTGGGTATAGAGATTACTTAAAAATAAAATCTAAGAAAAAAAAAGAATATTTGGAATTGGAAGGACTAGGTTTGAGTTTTCATCCCTTATCAGCTTCCTAGATGCCATTGGCTGAAAAACTCAGCGCCTTTGAGCCTCAGTTTCCCCATCTGCCCCTGCAGAGGCAGACTTTCCAAAGTCATTAGGTGAACATGGTTTGAGATCTAACAGTGTTGTAAAAATGTCAGTTGTTTTTTTTATGGCTGCCTGGGGCTCCCCTCCACTGCACAGAAGTCTCTAGGCTCACCAAACTTCTTGCAAAGTTTGCCATAGTAGAATGTGCCAATGTCTATTATACCCCAAAGAGGCCCCAAAAAAGTCCCTCAGGGAGTAAAACGGGGGATATAAATAGCTGTGTACCTTCTACACACATCTCCATGGCTTAGTGACCTGAAATTCCATCCACTGTCTCCCTTCTTGAACTCTCATTAAGGAATGGCTTTAATTTGGGGGCCCAGGGTGGTGGTGGTGATGTATGGAGATCCTAGTGAAATGTCAGGGTGTTGCCAAAGTGAGGCGAGCCATGATTAGAAATGCTAGCAATCATCAAGATAATCATATCTCATGCCTTTCATTTCTCAAAGTTTCTTGGGGAAAAAAGTGCGAAGTGATCTTCAGTATTTATAAAGTGAACGGCATCTATACACAATTTTTCTGCAGTTTGTCTTCATCTTCTAGGTGTATTGAAAGCATAAGGTGCAGGTGACAGTTAGCAACTGGTGTCTGTGTGCATGTGCGTGCATTCATTCACGTGCATGCTTGCACACACTTGTGGGGAGACAAAAACAGCAAGAAACAGAAAAAGAGGAGGCAGAGAGAGAAAGTGGGAGGAAAAAGAAGGTGACTAGAAGAAGAGGAAAGGGAGACAGTAAATGCTCATCGTGATAAGATAGAACTGAAAGGAAAAAAGGAGGATGAAGAAGATGAAGAAGGGGGCACCTGGGTGGCTCAGTCACTAAAGCATCCGACTTCAGCTCAGGTCATGATCTCATGGTCCCTGGGTTCGAGCCCCGTGACAGCTAGCTCAGAGCCTGGAGCCTGCTTTGGATTCTGTCTCTCTCTCTCTGGCCCTCCCCTGTTCACGCTGTCTCTCTCTCTCTCTTTCTCAGAAATAAATAAAAACATTTTTTAAAAAAGATGAAGAAGAATGAAGGGGTGAGACTTAGCAAGAGAGAAGAGTGGAGGAAGAGGAAGTGGAGGTATCAGGGAGGCAGACACACCTTCCAGCGTGAGGTGGCCCCTCAAGCTGGTTTCCGGAAATGAGCCACGTCTTCTGGAGGACACCTTGCTGCATTGTTTCTAAACTTTGCAGGTTCAGAAGTTCAATGTTGTTAGAACACCCGTGACTATGGGCTAGGAAAGTTTATATGAGCCAAACTCAAAGGATGTTGAAATATGTTCCAGAGTAACCCTTTGTTATCAAAGATAATACCGTCCCAATATTCACAAATTGGTGCCCACTCTCCTGAGTTCCCTGTTCCCGGGACTCAGATGACATAGTGTCAGACTGGCGCTTTGGCAAGTCCAGTGGGATATTGTGATGAACTCCCAGAAGGGCCCAGACTCAACTTCTTTTCTGGACCAAATTCCCATTTCTGCCTATGACTCTCCATGAATTAGGCATTATCATTATGTCCGTTTTCCACAGCAGAGAGCTGAGGCTCATAGACATTAAGGAACTTGCCCGAGAGCAAATACCTAGTGAGGATTCAGACTTCAGTTTGACTGCAGGGCCCATGGACATAACAGAGGTGAGAATAGTTAGAACCCACCTGCCACATGGTAGATACTCAGCACAGCTGTCACCCCCCTGCTACTAGATGCCATCTCTGTGCCCAGAGAAATGGGCACTGCTGACCACTGCTGCCTGGATCAATTGTCTGCTGTGTTTGTTTTTTGCAACTTTCCGTTCGGCTATGGATGCATCTTATTAACTAAGCCTAACTCATGTATTGGAGCTTCCAAGATGTTCTGGGAATCGCTACCTAGTGAGCAGGAAAATCCATAACCACTGACCTGGCCTACACACAGCATGTGCAGGCAGACCTGTTATTAGATGAAACACAATGCAGTCAAAGCATGTATTAAAATATCAAAATCCTTCCAAACCAGCTGGTAAGTCATCACTACCTCCAGCTCCCAAGTGCCCACCACCATCCAGGAAATCCCAGCTCTCCACTAAGAGACTCCCTCAGTTCAGCAACTGGGATGGTAACCTTTATATCACCTTTACTGGGCTACGGGGTGCTGGGATATGTGGGTAAACATTATCGTGGCTGTGTCCGTGAGAGTATTTCTATATGAGGTTAACATTTGAGTCAGTGGACTGAGTATAGCAGATTGCCCTCCCTAATGTGGGTGGCCTCATTCAAACAACTGAAGATCTGAATAAAACAAAAAGTCTGGGCAAGAGGGACTTCTCTCTGACTGTTTCAAGCTGGGACATTGGTCTTCTCCTGCATTTGGCCTCAGACTCAGTCTGGAACTAACACCACCGGGTCTCCTGGTTCTCTAGCCTGATGACTGCTGCTCTTGGGACCTTTCAGTCTCCGTAATCATGGAAGCTAATTACTCCTATATTGGAAGATGATAGATTGATAGATAGATCGATTGATAGACAGATAGATAGATGATAGATAAATAGATAGATGATAGAGATAGATAGAGACAGAGAAAGAGATGAGAGAGAGACAGACAGACAGACAGACAGAGATTTGGTATATATCTGTTTCTTGGGAGAACCCAGATTAACACATTATCTAAAGAGTTGATGCCTGGAGAGCAGCTCTGGGACTTTCCTCAAGCCAACATGGCAGAGTATCACCATGATTAGTTACTGTCAGAGATGCCCCAGTAATTAAACATTTTGGTTCCCCCAAAAGGTGTGGGCCTCCGACTTCACTAGGCCACACCATCCCTGGAGAGCACAGAGTGGAGGAGTCACCGACCTGAACTTCTGTATCACGCCAGGTTCCATCCATCCTGCTGGAAGAGAGGCTGCTTGTCCTGCCTGCCCAGCATCAGTGGCTGCTCGTCAGGCCTGAGCCAAAATGCTTCCATAAGTCATTGCCATCTGTGGGTGGAACCTACTGAGGGGACGTGGGGGCCCCTCAAAAGGCATGGGGTGTGGTTGTTACCTGAGAGGCATGTTCCATAGGTGACTGGCTTATAGTAGATCTGTGTCTGAGATCCAGGTCCCAGTACCTGTAAGTCCCTGCACCAAGAGCCCACATGAAAGGAAAGCTCAGTTTTGTCTTCATTCTCCCTGGACTCATTCACACACAGACCTAGAGTGGAAGGAACTGCACGGTCTTTTCCACTCTGCATATATTTTCCAGGATAATCGGATGTAGGAGAAAAACGTATTTAGTCAAATAAAGAAGTCAGTTTGTCCCAGAAACTTCTGTAGGTGGAGGAAAGACTCAGAAAAACCACAGCAAAGTAGATCAACTCCCAAGTTTATAGGACTGGCAATTGCTGTTTGTTTTACGTGCTCAGCAGTAAAGCAATCTCAACAGTGGGGCTTTAAAAAAAAATCATCAGTTCCTCTGTGTTGATGCGGGTCTAGCTGCAGGCTTCGGGCCTCTGACTCTACTGGTTCTGCGTGAGAGATGTGTGAAAAGAGGGAACGTGTGCGTGTGTAAGTGCTGGGGCAGAAGGGGGAGGTAGGGTGGAGAAGGAGAATATAGAAAACAGAACTAAAGCAGCATTTGAGACAGATGGTGAGAGAGGAAACTACGACATTTCCTTTCTTGGCTTAACTGAGGCAGTGAATCCGAGTCAAATGTTCAGCTCCAGGAGATGGCTGTGTGAGAAGCCCTAAGGGGGAGTCCCGGGTGGCAACCAGGAGCGGGATCAAGCCAGCCAGGGGTGCCCACAGAGTCCTGGGGGCTCCTGTGTTGGCTACTCTCTGTCCTCTTTCATCTCTAGGTTAGGAAAGATGACGAGAGACCGGCACCTGGAGTTCCCTGACAAGTTGGTGAAGGCCCACATTGCTGTTTAGTCTTCAGATATTTTACCTTGACCTTCCTGCCGCTTTGGTATTTGTCTCATTCTGCACTTGGGGGAGGATACAAGCAATCCAGTTGGTGGCAAGATATTGGTGGCAAACTCCTGATCCAGGGCTCTTGGCTGGCAGGTTGGGGCTAGAGGATTTCAAGAGCCCCAGAGAGGAAGAGCAAACTCCTGGAGACCCCAAAGATGAAGGTCACCAAACTGGAAGCAAAAGTAGCGCAGGCCCCTTCTGTGTCCCCTGATAATGGCCTAGGATGTGTGCTGCCATGGCTATGGGAAGGGTAAGTTTCATAGGCTTAGATAAGCTTTCAGTGGGACTGAGATGTCTCCTTGGTGTGCTAACTTGTCAAAAAGTCATTCAACTTTCCCAAGGTCCTGTGAGCCAGCCTGACCCCTGTCCTGCTCAGAGGAACGTTCCAAGACCCATGATATGAATATGATATGAAGGAATTATCTTTCCCTCTGAGCAGAGGATGGACTGCAGCAGATTCCGTTTTTCAAAAAGAGCTGCTACATCTTTCATCGTACATGTTCTTCTAGAACAGGGGTGAACAAACCACAGCCTATGGGCTAGCTGTCTGTTTTTGCAATTAAAGTTTTATTGGAAGACAGTCTTGCTCATTTTGTCTATGGCTGCTTTTGTATGGCTGTGGGGAGAGCTCGGGCAGAGATCTGCTGCCTGCTACCCCTTGTTGGCATAAGCCATGCATCTGAGTGCCACACAGCCCTCTTTCCCTCGCCTCTGCTGGGCTTCCTCTGTCAAGGTGATGGGCTCCAGCTTCAGGTCCCTGTCTCCACCCCAGATAGCTTCACCTTAGCTACCTGCTGTCTGCCTAGCCCTTCCCTGTGACTCTTCTCCCTTCCCCCTTCCTATGGCTGGAATGCAGATGTGGTGATGGGCCAACCCCTAGGGCTAGGATGGAACAAAGACAAGCAAAAATAAATAAATAAATAAAAGGAGGGGAAAGCCAGTCACTGAGAATGAGGTTACAAATTTAAAAGATGCCTTTCTAACTGGGGAGGACTCACAGGGTTTCCCCCACAGGGCAGCTTTTAATTTAAATTACTTCCAACCCACGCAAGACCTGTCTTTATCCAAGATGGGTCAGTTCCCAGGATGGCCCATGGCAATGTCTGTGCTGTTGAAGGGTTGAACTGTCTCGGGAAGCCAAATGGACCTGCTGCCCGGAGCACTGGAGGCTGCCGTTAGTGATGCACTCACTGTAGCAAGGCACCGACATGCCACATCCCCCACCCCCAAGAATTGGGGATCATTCCAAATGGACTGGCTGCTCTGGGGAAAGGCACATCAAGTTCATCAAGTCAGGGCACAGTTGGGAAAAACAGCCATTTCATTTTATGGCTGATTTAGTGGCTGTTTCAGCTGGCTTAAATTTCTTTGAGCATTTAGCAATTAACCCCTTCTTAGCATGTTCTAGAATATAAAGTATCTTGTAGGGTCCACTGAGCATGCAGCTCAGGTCCACAGCCTGTTGTCTTCATGTTCCCAGCAGCAAACGAGAATCTCCAACAGCTGGCAATGGCATTTGTGTAAACAGATTAGGTAAAATTTATTGATTTGTGCAACACCCTTTCATGGAATATTTCCAAGGTACAAGGTTTGGTTACGGCCTTTAAACGGTTAATTGTACTTGACTTTTTCATTATTAAGGGTGAAGAGGGAGGAAGTTAAGGAACTTGACGACGTCAGACCTTCCCCTGGATCTGCAGAGATTCAAACTCTTAGCACCTCAGTTTCTTCCTCCAGAAAGAGGACATGGAATTACCTACCTTGTAGGGATGTGGTGAGGATCAAAAGGAGAATCTGGATGGAAGACTTCTGTAAACCGCAAGGCATTAAAGGCAAGTGAGAAATTTGTTAAAACCAGTTCCCTCTTATATTCCCCCTCCTCCTTCCACACGCACATAAACTCCAAGTGTGCAAACTCAATGTCTGCTGTTATTAAAATTACAGATGATCAGACCTGTGCTTCATCTTATTCCAGCTCCCTGTTTACATGGTCATCACAAAACCAAGCTATGATTAGACTAGGAGCTCAGGCTAAATGAGTCACAGATTTGGCAGGATTTACTTCTAGTGTTTTGACGGGAGAGAGAGAGAGAGAGAGAGTGTGTGCATGAGCGTGTGAGCACATGCATATATACTCATGAGCACCAGGCATAATCACTCACTGGGATCACTCTGATTAACAACACTATAAAATCTGGTGGACTGCAAATGTCCCTCCAAGACACTCAATCATCCTACGTACTATACTCATCTCTGCATTCTCTTTCCTGTGGATACTCAATAAATAGCTGTTGGTGAAAGACTCTCAGGGTGTTAGGCTGGGCCTGGGTGCTCCTTCTGTGTCCAGTGTGTTGGATTCTTATATATTTATGCATTTGGAGTTTCTACGACTTTATCTATTATCTTTCCCATGCATGGTCTTTACACTAGTAAGTGTAAATGGTTCATAGTCCCATACAAAGCTGCCTGCCTTAGTATACTAGCTGCTGCCCTGGAAAAACTCCCTTTGGGTTCTATGAGATCTCTTCTGCTCGCACGTCCAATATAGATCCTTTACTGTAGGACAGAACTCCCAAAAGAAAAGAATGCCTGCCCCTAAGATAAATGTGTCAATTATAGAGATAAGGGAGAAGAATCAGAAAATCACAAATATTTTCTTGAGATCCTGAATGTAAAGTTCCTCCACAGTTTCCTCTCCTTCCTGTTAAAAAAAAAGGGGGGGGAGGGCCTGGGTGGCTTAGTCGGTTGAGCGTCCGACTTTCTCGCAGGTCATGATCTCGTGGTTCATGGGTTCGAGCCCCTCATCGGGCTCTGTGCTGACTGCCAGCTCAGAGCCTGGAGCCTGTTTCAGTCTGTGACTCCCTCTCTCTCTGACCCTCCCCTGCTCACGCTGTCTCCCTCTCTCTCTCCTAGAAATAAATAAAACATTAAAAAAAATGAAAAAAAAAAAAGTATCTTAGAAAAGTGACCTTGGGCAGGGGGAGGAGAATGTTGGAGCATGGCTTGACTACTCCAGCCAGATCACTTCCACCAGCTCATTCTCCTGGAACTTCCACGCCCTGGAACACTACTCGTGGTTAGCAACATGGCCTAAAGATCCAGGCTGACATCTTTGGTGGATTTTGAAAGAGGGCCATGCCTTGGATGAGGTAACTTCCACAAAGAGCCGCAAACTCAATTCTCCCTATGTTCATCCTGATGATGTGAGACTTGGAGGGGCAGAGGCCAAGGAACTTTGTCATTTGGTGAAATCCACAAAAAGGGCACAGTTGAGAAAGTTCAGGAAAACCATAACCCAAAGTGAGTTCAAGATACAATGCTTTCTACCATCATTTGCAATCAAGAGATTATAAAAAGAAATCATTTTTTAAAATACATAAATTATTACTGGCATAGCTATTAGTACTCTTGCTTCCTGACCTCCAGAAAGTTTGTCTCCATTTTACAGACCATCAGATGCCTCAGTCTCCCAGAGCAGCTGTTACCCCAGACCACTCTCCCCACCACTGCTCTGGGCATGCACTGGCCTGCCCCAATCTTTGACATGCTCTGCCCTCAAATACTTCCACTGGGCCCTTCGGGTCTCACATTCTGCCATTGCTAAAAGCTTCTAGAGCTTTGACATCTTTTCTGAGCCCTGTCTTCCACCTCTTGTCCTAACTCTGGGCACTGGCTCTGTCCTGAAGACACCACCTTCCCCTGAGCCCTACCGAATGGAGGCTGGTTTGTTCTCTTACAATTATCCTTCATTGCTCCATTACCACTTCCAAGCCATTTTCCATTCTTCTATCTGCAGAACCTGAGTTCCTCTGAAGCTCATGCTTCCAAGCAAGATCTTTCCAACCTCTCTCTGGCCCTGTCATCTCACAATCCTTAAGGGATCATCCATTAATCATGGAAGTTTCTAGCAGCTGGTCCCCTATCTTTCTCTCCACTCAGGCTCTGTAACCACAACTTCAAATGCATACGTGGATGACTCATCTTCATTTTTCACCTCCATTTATCCTTTCCTCTAGTACCCTGCCCCCAGTTACCCTTGCCCATAGTCATTCTGACCTTATCACCACTGATAAAAGCACCACTTCAGAAACCTTCCTGCTCACTTATTCAGACAAGCCATTCCAACCTACCAAGACTGCTTCTCCATGGAGACTTTCAGTCCAGAAGTGACGGTTTCTTTATCCATTGCCCCCTCAAGAGCCTACCCTCTCGTTTCTCCAAATTACGTTCTGTAATCCATCTTTCCACTCACTTCCTGCCAACCTCCCTCACCCCCCTGATCCTCTCTCCTTTCCACATGCTCACCTGGTTAAGTCCCACCTCAGGTTGAATTCACCCCTTCACCCACTCCAGACCTGTCTGAGTAGCAGCTCCCACTGAGGGAAAATGCACAACTGTGCCAACAAGTCTCATGTTAAATGCATGGTGACTGCAAGGTTACGTGGGCCCTGCCTGGACAGCTTGCCACACCTGCCAACAGAGGCCCGGCCATTCTTGAATTGAGGTTTCCGAGGCCTCAGCGCTCAAATCAGATTCCCTGCACCCCACCCCGCACCTCCCTCTGCATTTCCCCCCTCCTCAAACACTGCAAACACTGCACCACCAAATGCCCAGATTCAGGCTTCGGTTTGGCACTGCAGGATTGTCAGATAACCTGGGCATTTGCCAAAGAGAAATAATAGCTACAACCTGTTCATAGCATCAAGAAGTAAGTGGTGGAGGAGCACCTCCTTGGTCTCTGGCTGTGGTTTTCACCCAGCCCGGTGGCCTGCGCTACAAGCCTCAGAGGAGTCACAGCAGCACTGCCTGCCGCTCCCATAGCTGCATCCACAAGAGCATCTTCTTTATTGCTTCCCTCCACCCCTTGTTTCTCTTCCAACCTCCCTCCCTCCCTCCACACAGTCAGCTTTCTGACTTTCTCCAGGTTTCCCTTGGGGTCAGATGTCTAATATTTGATTTCACTTCGAAGGTGCTCTGGCCTTCTCTGTTCCCCTCTCCTGAAGCATGACCCAGACCTGAAGGGCTGCTGAGCTGGGGGTAGAAGCAGCGAGGTGTTTCCCAGCTTCCCCAAACCCTCCCATGTCCGCCTCTCTTACTCACCAGCCCTTGCTTCCAGGTGACCTTGCTTCGAAGCATCAGTCTTGCAGACACCTCCTATCCTCAGCTCCTCGGGGGAACCTGTGGCTTTGCTATGAGACAGAAGCTCTTTTTTATGTTTATTTACTTATTTTTGAGGGAGAGAGAGAGCATGAACAGGGGAGGGACAGAGAGAAGAAGAGAGAATCTCTAGCAGGCTCCACGCTCAGTGCAGAGGACACCCCTATAATGGAAAAAACACTCTTTTAAAATATTTCCTTAATTTTAAGAGAGAAAGAGAGAGAGAGACCCCCCCACCTTCACCAGCACTCCATCCCATGAAATTCAGATTTTTTTTTAAAAATATTTTTATTTATTTCTAGGAGACAGAGACAGCGTGAGCGGGGGAGGGTCAGAGAGAGAGGGAGACACAGACTCTGAAATAGGCTCCAGGCTCTGAGCTGGCAGTCAGCACAGAGCCCGATGCGGGGCTCGAACCCACGAACCGCGAGATCATGACCTAAGCGAAAGTCGGTCGCTTAACTGACTAAGCCACCCAGGTGCCCCAAAATTCAGATCTTTGATTTTAGAAAAAGGGATGTTGGCCTAGGTCCATTGGCCCCAAATACAGAAAGGGGAGGAGCAAAGAGAGAGGGAGACAGAGGATCCGAAGCAGGCTCTACTCTGACAGCAGAGAGCCCGATGCAGCTGAGGCCCCCAGGCACCTTTTATTCGACTAGCAAATCTGGTCCTCTGGTGACAGGCAAAAGTCTAAAGAAATTTGCGTGGTTATTACAAGAATCCTCACTGAGAAATGGGCAAGAACGTCTGTGTCCTGTTCCCATCTTTCCTCTTCTATCACCCGGTTCTGCAATCCTCACTGATGCCCCTTTGTGTGTCATGCCTTCCACATTTCCAGATTTTAGGCAGTAGGAAGGATGCTTTCTTGAACAAAAGTGCCCTGGATACTGTAGTTTTTACACGGAGATTCTTACTCTCTCCAGCTTCCAGTAGCTCATGGCTCCAACCTGAAGGCACCGAGCTTTATCAGCTCTGTTCGTAGCTTTGGCTCTGCCTTTGCTCTTGGAGTTTGCCCTCCTTTCCCAAGTGAGCTGTGAAAGGCCTGCTCCAGTTTTACTGGGGATGCCTTGTGCTGCCTGAGTGGCTGGGCACTCTGCCTCTCGCCCCTGTCCTCTCTGCTTGCCTTGCAAGTGGATGAGGGATTTTAAAGCCTTCCCTGCCTACTGGGTGGCGAGAGATGTAAACAGGCTGAAAAGGCCTCTCCTGAGTCATCACCAGCCCTGCTGGCGGTGGAGTGGTGCACTGGCCCCCAAACCCCAGCCTCAGCTCTCGGAGGCCTTTATTGTCCTGGTTTGCTACTTACCTATCTCATGCCCACGTCTGTGCAAGCTCCCTGCGTGGCGCTCCAGGCCCACGCGGCCTGGCTCCGTTGGGACTTGGGTATTCAGCCTGGAACCCTGTATTCAACCCAAAACACCACCAGGGCAGCCTCCGCTGCGAGTATGGTTAGTGACACCAAAGGTCCCAGACAGACCTTTGTCTCTAAGGCCTCCAGCTGCTGGGGATGGGCATGCTAGGCCGGAGCTTGAGGAGTTTTAAGTTTGGAAAATCCTCAGTCCCTGGTATCAAAATCACCAACTTTAGAGGCCCCGTGTAAAACATATAAGGTATATGCGCTGAAAGGGTATCAAATTATGAATACTGGAGTTTTGAATTGATTATAGGTTTTTTGTTTGTTTTTAAAATTATCAGCCTTCACAAGAGTTTCTGTTGTGTTTATGCAAATTTTATGTGTGATATTCAGATGTGTACAATAACTTCAAAATTTTTATTTTGCAACAAAAAGCCCAGAGGATCCTTTGGAGAAAAACACAAATAAGCACAGGAGAAATAATATAACAATGATAAGATCCCCGAACAGCCCATGCAGTAAAATTAAGGGAAAAAAGTTCTAATGGATTCCATTCTAATTGCAGCAGTCCTCCACAGAGAATAGAGATAAAATATGTGTATGTAAGTGTGTGAATGTTTCTGGGGGGTGGAGATGCATGTGTGAGTGTAAGTTACAGGAGTGTAAGTGTGTGTGTGTGAGTGGGAATTTGAATGCATAAGCATGTGTGAGGATAAGTGTAACTGAAGGTAAATGTGAGTGTGTAAGTGGGAA
The DNA here is from genome assembly GCA_017311185.1 of Proteles cristata cristata. NCBI lineage: Eukaryota > Metazoa > Chordata > Mammalia > Carnivora > Hyaenidae > Proteles > Proteles cristata. Next base: position 1,488,565 of record JAESUZ010003188.1, read on the forward strand.
TATATGCGTGGGTGTTGAATGAGTGTAAATGGGAGCATATTTGTGTATAAGTGCAGTTTATGTGAATGAGAGTGTGTGCACGTTGTGAGTGTGGGCATGAGTGTGTGCCTTTCAGTTGTATATGAGTGTGTGTTGGGTGTGTGAGTATGTAAACATCAACTGTGTCAGCAAAAGCATGTGAGTGTCCACATGTATGAATATAAATTGAGTTATGACTGTGAGCATATGTGAGTGCAGGTTGTGTGAATGTGTGCACTGACTATGAAAGAGGATCCAAAAATGCAACTTTACAGGATCTGGACTCTGAAAATCAATTGCTTCTTCTTTTTTTTTTAATGTTTATTTATTTTGGGGAGAGGCGGGGGGAAAAACAGAGAGAGGGGGACAGAGGATGTGAATCAGGCTCTGTGCTGACAGCAGAGAGCCTGATGTGAGGCTTGAACCCATAAACTGTGAGATCATGACCTGAGCGAAAGTCAGATGCTTAACTGAGCCACTCAGGCACCCCTGAAAATCAATCACATGTGAGCACTGAGCACACACAATAGCTTGTGCAACCATTAGAGAGACCATCTCAGGAGCTGGTAATGAAGAGGAAGACCATTTGTCTCAATTTGCTCAAGTCAGAGCTCACTTATGCCTGTTATCCTGGCACAATTATCATTATTTTGTAGCCATGTTGCTATTGTGGCTGAAGTATAGCTTATATCAGTAAAAAACATGCCTTTTGAGAAAGCTGGCCAATGACTTTCACAAGTACACACACCCATAGGATCATCCCCTGATCAAGATACAGATCTTTCCAGCACACATTCTCAAATATATCTTGGTTTGGAAGAGTTATCCTAGTAAAGCCCTCCAGGATTTCTCCTCAGCCCACCTGAAGGGGGGTGGATTTTATCCATTGACATGATGCCATCTTCTGGCCTCAGTAAAAGATTTTACACATGCTGGAGAATCACAGTAAATGTATTGCAGCTGTTTGGAAACCAGGAATGGCTAAATTACATGGGCTTGACTTGATGGACTTTGAGAAAGTGTGGATTCTGGAAGGTGAAGACTATTAGAGCAAACACCTTCATGGAAATTACCATTAATGCAAAGTGTCTGAACTTCCCTTTACCCTGTCTCCACCACTCTGGCCTTCCCCTCCCAAACTTTCCTTTCATTAAAGGAGTGACTCATCCCCATCGGGAATCATATAGGATCTGTGGGAAAGAGTATGGGATTTGGAATCTGCCAGGCTTGGCCTTGCAACTTGACTCTGTGTTTTTGGGTTAGTTAACCTCTTAAGGCCTCAGTTTCCTAACCAGTAAAGAGGATATCATGATCTACTTTGCAGAGTTGGGTTCAGGCTTTGACTGAACGAATACACCGCACTTGGTACGTGGGCACCAAAGGTGTGATAACTAACGTTTGAGTCAGATTTATCGATCAGAATGAATGCGGCAGATCAGCTTTTCCAAAAATGGCCACAGCAATGTTTCCAGTCCCACTCATTCTTCCAGAACATTGCCACTCCCCATCAAGAGGCAGAGTCTCCCCCACCCCACCTTGAACTTGACAGGACTTTGTGACTGCGTCAATGAATAATATGGACAGAAGCCATGCTACATGACTTCTGAGGAGAGGTGGGAAAAGGCAACATAACTTTTGCTTGGTACTCCCTCTCTCTCTCTGGATGGTCTCCCCTGGGAGGTGCCACCGTCCTGTGAGGGAACCCAAGTGGCCCCCATGGAGAGGCTGAATGAGGAGGCCTATGGGAAGAGGAACTAAGACCCCCAGCCAAGAGCCATAATCAACCACCAGATATGCTCGAGTGAATGAGTTTTTCAAGGATCCTAACCCTCAGCCCCTGAGTCTTCCAAGTGAGGCCCCAGAAACTAGGAAACAAATTTAAGCTAGCTTTGCTGTGCCTTATTCAAATACCTACCCCATGAATCTATGAGCATAATAAATGGTTATTTAAGCTTCTAAGTTTGAGGGTAATTTGTTATACAGCCATAGCAACCAGAGTTAAGGGTAATCAGGGCTGTGTTGGATGGGGCTGACATTTCTCACAGACGTCTGATTCAGCCCAAATGAATGTGAACACAGCTCTCTGCTTTTGTCCATCTAAACCTCAGAGGTAGAGAGCCCACCACACACACTTGTCCTGTTGCTTGCGTCCTGTTGCCTGTTCTTGCTCACAAAATGAACTGATTCCATCATTCAAACTCAAAGTGGTTTCCTATATGCAGACTCCTAGAGCCCTGTCTGTTCTTGAACACTCACCATTTACTAGCCTGTGGGAAATGGAGTCATAAAATAATCCAACAATATTATATCCAAAGATGCTTTAAGTTCTATATATAAATTGACTGTTTTCCTCTTCAAACTGTAGTTATGAAAGCTCTAACCTTGTTTATTTTCTGTCTCACAAAGATGGAAACTTTACTCAGTGCCATGAATGCATCTGGGGAAGGAGAGAGTTACAGCAGACAAGCCAGGCCTGCAGTGACAGCCAAGGGCCATCAGGCGAATCAGGCCAGAAAGTGGGGCAGCAGCAAGATTAGCTTTCCAGACTGGCCCAAAGCAAGAAAAATGGGTCCAATGGGCAGACCGTGCACAAAGAACCTAACCATGGCCTAGAGCCTGTCGCATGGTTATGGCAAGGAAGTTAGTATAACAGAGTAGTGAGACTGTGGGCTTTGGAGCAAACAAACCTGGATTCAGATCTGGTTTCTTCGCCTACAGGCAGTGTGAACTTGGTCAAGTACCTTTAATTATGTCGATTATTAACTATATTATGTCAATTATGTCAATTATAATTGACAACTATGTCAACTATTATGTCAACTATAAAAATAGTGCCTACATGTGGCAAAGGCAGCTCATTGTCTCCCAAAGACATGTATTCCTCTTGTGTAGCGCAGTTATGGCTGGAAAGTTGGACCATGTGACAAGATGGACCAATGTGATTGATGTATTAGCGTGCCTTGCCTACATGATCATCCCCTTTCCTGGTGACCTTGGAGGCCAAAAGTCAAAGATGACGACTTCACAGGATTGAGGGAGGCTGTATCCCTATGTCACCACGTGGAAGAGACCCACTTAATTAGGAACATGCACATCAGACTTTGTGTCAGTGAAAAATAAACTTTTATTAGATGAAGACACTGAGCATTGGAGGTGTCTGTTACAGAACGTAGCCCGCTATTTTAGAGAGTTGAGACCTACATAATTGCAGGTCATTATAAAGAGTTGTTTACTATCTGGCTTCTCCATTTGACTGATGCTCCTTGAGGGCAAGGATTGGGCCCTGGGGAGCCACAGTCCCCTTCACTGTGCCTGGCACATCCCAAGAAGGTAAGCAAACTTGAATTGGTTATCTGCAGCTTGATTAAGAGAAGAGAATTAGAACCTGGCCTTTTTAGAAATAAGAGAAAGAAAAGGTTGGTGTTAAAAAAGACATTTACATTAATACTTCACTACAAAATGTACTTATTTAAACAGTTGTCAAAAGGACCAAAAACAAAAAAACAAACAAAACAAACAAAAAACCCCCACCTCGCAGTAGAGTCATAATTTGCCAGTTTGGAACTTTGATCCCAAAGGGGTCCAAAGAAATGAGTTTTCCCATTAGAAGTTTTGGAAACCAAAGCTTACTATTAGATTTTCTTTAAAGTTCCACAAAGCTTTTACAAGTTAATTAAATGGTTGGCTTAACCACTGGTTCATGTTTCCAGCAGATGGAGTGGAGAGATCTAGGGGAAGAAACAATTGTGTAAATGCATGCAAACTTGGTTACAAAAAAATGTACCTGAAAATAATACCTTATCAGTAACATCAGAGTTTTCTCTTTGAATTATTAGGGTGAACAAACAGAACTCGCATTTTTAGAGAGCACTTTCCTGTTTTAATGTTCCCTGTATGTTCTCACAACAATCCTAAGAGTTAGGACATGTTTTATTGTCATCGTTTCACAGATGGAAAATCCATGAAATAAAGTGAGCTGTGATTTGGCCAGCATCTCATGGCTCATGTGAGACTCAGAAGCCAAGCCCCCCTGACTCTCACATAGGACTTTTTCTTCACCAGACCTCCCAGGTTGATATGGCTTCGAGGTGGATGACCGCCCACAGGGAACCACGTCAAACAAGCCGTTTTTGAGCCCAGTCTGGGTAACATCTCATGATTGGGTGTCTTACGGGGTAAAAAGTAAGCTAAAACATAGTCCCGCAATCCAACAACAACCTAGGTAGGCAGAAAATAATTTAAGTAGGTGAACAGTTAAAAAAACCAAATAAATTATTATAGTAGCAATTCCTCTTAAGAACAGCAAAGACAAGGTAAGACAATAGGTGTGAGATCACAACTACACAGCATGTCCAGGAAGTGGGGTGGCCCTCCAGAGGAGGGAAAGAGCACACAGGGCTAGAATACCAGAAAGGCTGGAGGGGTGCAGGAACTGGGATTTCAGAAAAAGGTAAAATTATGTAAAAAAACAAAACAAAACAATACAAAAAACTGCTTTATCTGCTCAGCACCCCTACCTATTCTTCCGAGAACATATCCTCCTTTCTCTGGGGGGTCATTCCTACCCCTATTCCAGTCATTTGAGATTGACTCAGGATGAGGCTGCCAGTGATAGTATCCTATACCTTGGCTATTAGTGGGCATGGGACTCATTCTAGCCAATTGGAAATTTTCGGGGAAAACATAAGAACTGGAACTAAAAGAAGGAACCATTCCTGCTTGCATGAGACCCCTGATGGCCATGGGCCCTGGTTTGTGGAGGAGATTGGGCTGAGAAAAGGAAGCTGAGGTGAGAGATAGGACAAGAGACTACAGGTGGCATTGGGGATGTGGTTCTGGTAGCCTCCACCTCAGCCGACCCCTGCCTTCCCTGCAGGTTACTTAAGGCTGCGTTGAGCTAATCACTCTCTCCTTTCTCCAATGGGGGTCAAGAGGAGCTCATGTCACTTGCAAACATAGTCTTGCCTAACGCAATAGGTGGAGAGAGGAGGAAAGCCACTCTCTCTTAGGCAGAAGCTACTAAATGAGCCTACATGGAAAGTGGGGAGGCATGAGACTTCTTTGGGGACAGTGAAGAAGCCAGTTGTTCTAGGGCTGAGGATCAGCTTAAAGGAAGAGTGAGGTACCAAGCACTGAGTACGCTGAATTTGAGACTAGAGCAGGACATGTCCATGGAGACAGTGAGCAGGCAACAGGTTGTGGAAGCGGGTCTCCAGAGAGAAACTAAAGCTGATGCAACTCTAGTGAAAAGGGTGCTACACTCAGAGTCAAAAAGACTCCAAAGATAAAGAGATTTTGTGCAGACTAAAGTGGTTCATGAATTTAAGAGAATATTATTCATTTTCGAGCTATCTGCATGAAGTCATAGATGTAGAAAAGGGAAAGAAGAGGAGAGAGAGTCTGGGATAAATGCTCACAATTAGTCCATACAATTCAAGCATCAAAGAATCAAGAGAAAGCAGGGTCACAAAAGCCAGGGAAGCAAGAGTTTAAAGAAGGAGAGGTTGAGCCAGGGTAAAAAAAAAAAAAAAATACAAAAAATACAAAAAATACACACAAAAAAAAAACCCCCACAAAACACACAAAAAACAATGAAGCCAGTAAGAAAGTTGGTGAAAAGTCTGTTTGAATTGGAGGAACAGGAAGTTATTGGTGAATGAACTTGGATATGGCCGAATGGCAACAAATGACAGAGAGAAGTTATAGGTAAGGTGAAGTAGGCTGTCAGTGCCCACCCACATTCCCTCCACTTTCCAGTGGGCTCCTGCTGACCTTCCAGTGTGGAATCTGCATCTCTGTGCCTGAGAGATTTTCCCCCACTGAATCACAGAAGGCCACCCTGCCGGTGAGAAAAGCCAGAAGTTGTAGGGAATTAACAGTCCCCAGAAGCAGCCCTTGAAGGTACAAGTTCAAGTTCGTATATGAACACCCCACCCCTCTTGCCTTGCGTCTGCAGGGGTGGGGGACAATTCCGAGGGATGGATTTTGCACCATTTCTCAGAGCTTCCACCACAATTAATCTCCAGGTGTCCACTGGAGATTCTGGCTGGCTTCTCCTCAGTGCACGCGTTAGTAGCTGTGTTCCTTTTCCGGTCTCACTTCTCCAGTTCCCAGCAACATGTCCCCTATGTTTCCCATTTCCCAAGTGAATGACTGCCACCTGAATCCTCAGCTCAGCATCTGCTTCCGAGGGAAACCACAGCCACCCAGTGATTTATGGCCCAAACCAGGGCACCTGTGAGAGTGAAGGGGGAGGGGATGCTGTTAATAATGATGCTGGGACAAATGGGGCAAAGCAGGACTTCGCATACCTGGGGGCATGGCCTCCCCGGCTCTGTGCCTCCCCTTAGAGAGGATGGCATTCAAAGGCCAATTCCTTAGAATAACAAAGAGTGACCCCCCAACCACGCTGGGAGTAAAGATGCCTTTTCTTTAATGAGCACTTGTGTCCCGTGCCTGTTACTTGGAGGGCTCTGGGAAAGAATATGTCAGTTCAAGAGTGGGAAAATATCGGGGCGCCTGGGTGGTTAAGCGTCCGACTTTTGCTTAGGTAATGATCTCGCGGTTCGTGGGTTCGAGCCCCGCATCGGGCTCTGTGCTGACTGCCAGCCCAGAGCCTGAAGCCTGTTTCAGAGTCTGTGTCTCCCTCTCTCTCTGACCCTCCCCTGCTCACGCTCTCTCTCTCTCTCCTAGAAATAAATTTTTTAAAAAAGCATTAAAAAAAAAAGAGTGGGAAAATATCTCAGGAGAATAGACCATAAGAAGTAGGTCAGTGTCCAGCCTCCAGGAAAGCGAGGCTTGTGTAGTTCTGTGATTCTGGGCTCGGAGGCTGTGAGCGATCCTGTCAACCGTAGTCGAGGAGATGCTCGTCTTACGGCATCATTGGGCGCCCCCTTTCTTGCCCCCCTCGCCTTCCACTAGTCACGTGGGCGCGCTCTTCTCCGCAGCTGAGCAAATGGACAAACCTCCTCTGACAGCACCTCAGTAGCATCTCCACTGGTGCCAACAGCCCTGAGGATATCATCTGGAAACCCGGCTCCTTTGATACCCGAGCTCTTCCACTTCACGTATTTCCACAGTTATTTATCCTACCTCCTCTAAAAAGATTTTTTTCTGCCAGAAAATCGTTCAAGAAAGCTGCTCCATTTTCTCGCATGGTTGAAGAGCAGCTGGATGTGGTAGTGTTGAGAAAGGAAAAGACACCAATATTTTTTCTCTGCCCTGTGTGCATATTAATCCCCATCCCTGGATTCAAGATGCCAGTTGCTGTGTGATGTCAATGGTGCAGACGAAGGGACTCTTGAGAGGGAGGGACCTCGGCTCTCCAGTGCCAGGGGCTGGCTGCTTCCTGCGGCTCCCAGGACACGCCTGAGATGCATCTTATCCCTCTGATTGCCTGGTCTTGACAATCTGGCTCCCAGCTGCCCCACTTGAATGTGGAGTTGATATATAAATAGATAGATCAACACGTGTTGTGCTAAGCCCCTTCTATGTGTGAGCTCGCTTCAGCCTCACAATTCCATGAAGTAAATCTCGTTAATCATTCTGTGTTGCACGTGCCAGCTGAGACACGGAGAGACTAAGTAGCTTGCTGGAACTCTCAGGTAGTAAAGTTTGCAGTTTGAGCAACGGGACCCAGAAAAGCCTGTGGGGCACTCCATCAGACGTGCAGGCAAGGTGGGGCTGCTCGGCTGGGTTGGCTGAGGAAGGAGCAGCGCTGATGGGTCTCAGTATCACAGAGTTCTGGTTAACTCACTAGATTAAAATACTGTTCTGTAGCTCCACTCCCATCCTGAACCTCAGGCCTGGGGGTATGATGTCCCATAGATGGCCCAGGCACACTTTATCAGGACACCAGATTGTGCTCCTTGCCTCCAGAACCCAGCTCCTTCCCAATTTCTCTCTTTGCCATGGGGCTTTCTCCTGATAAAGGCTGCCCCTCATGGTGCCCTTGTGTCACAGGTCAAATTCATTACTTCTTTGGGGAAGACCTGAAAGGCCCTTTCACCCTCTCATGGCCCTTAGAGCTTATACACCTGTGTCCTTCTCTGCCTGTCCTTTGCACAGAACCTTGCTTGTCCTCCATCATGGCAGACAGTAGACGAGTGGCCATGGGTATGTCTCTGCTAGGCAACCAATAGATGAACAGGCCCCTCCCACATCTATATTCAGAGGGCTAGTTGCTGAGCCAGGCTCCTTGATGCTCCCCAAACACACGCATAATGTCCCGCCTTGATGGCTCTGCTCATGCAGTTCTCTCTGTGACTCCTCTCCGACTGCCCATGTGTTAAGGCACAGTACTATGTAGCAACTGCTTGATGCCCTCCCTGACCCCTGGCTGGACATCCTCCACATTCCCCCGGAACTCTGGAGGCTTTTTGTCTGTATCCCTCCTAGGTCATACGTGTGCTGCCTTCTTCTCTGAGATATGCATATTTATGTTCACGTTTTCTTTTCCAGTCTGTGGGTTCATCAAAGACTGAATCACAGTAATTCAACTGTACTTCTTCAAACTTGCTTAGCAGAGAGCCTGGCATGTGGGGTGTTTTTGAATGAAAGGAAAGGGTATACTGATGCAGACAGGGAAAATAGCAATGTCTGGTTAGGAAACTTCTGAAAATTGCAAATAACATATTTGCCAACTAGATGATGTACTTGATGCATCAAATAAAATAATACTTATATCCCAATTCCTATCCTTTGACATGGGGTCCAGGCTAACTCTGAGAATCCAAACAGATCAACTCTCTGCTTAAAAGAGTAGACTCTAGGGGTGCCTGAGTGGCTCAGTTGGTTAAGTGTCTGACTTTGGCTCAGGTCGTGATATCACAGCATGTGAGTTCAAGCCCTGCATCAGGCTCTGTGCTGACAGCTCACAGCCTGGAACCTGCTTTGGGCTCTGTGTCCCTCTCTCGTTCTGCCTCTCCCCTGCTCATATTCTCTCTCTGTCTCTTTTTCTCTCTCTCTCTCTCTTAAATAAACATTTAAAAAAAAAAGAGTAGATTCTATCATTGAATTGTATTAGTCATGGGAGGGGGCTTGAGAGAGGTCATTTGGGAGCGAATCTTCCTTAACTCCTCTCCTCACTGTCATCTTCCATTGGAATGTTGACAAAGCAGCTCCAAGGTTTCATACCTTCTCTATAATTTTTCTTTTTATATATATATATTTTTTTTATTTCTAGGAGAGAGAGAGAGACAGTGTGCAGGGGAGGGTCAGAGAGAGAGAGAGACACAGACTCTGAAACAGGCTCCAGGCTCTGGGCTGGCAGTCAGCACAGAGCCCGATGCGGGGCTCGAACCCACGAACCGCGAGATCATTACCTAAGCAAAAGTCGGACGCTTAACCGACTAAGCCACCCAGGCACCCCTCTATAATTTTTCTTTTAAAGAGTCTGATATGGAATTGATTACATAGGATTTATAGCAAGGTCTTCTTCATTCCTTACTCTTTAGAAGCCTTGTACCTTTTGAGTAGATTTGGAGGTAGTGTCTAGTAATGATAATGATAGTACCAGAGGCATAGTAATAGCTACCAAGCTCTGTACAGTATCCTTTACTCAGGGCGGGTTTTTTTTGAATGTTTTTAATGTTTATTTATTTTTTGAGAGAGAGAAAAGCATGAATGGAGGAGGGGCAGAGGGAAAGGGAGACACAGAATCTGAAGCAGGCTCCAGCTCTGAGCTGTCAGCACAGAGCTCATGGGCCTCGAACTCATGAACTGTGAGATCAAGACCTGAGCCGAAGTCAGAGGCTTAACCAACTGAGACACCCAGATGCCACCCCTCCCTTTCTTGGGGCATTTTGATCACAGGCAATAAGAACTAATTCAGGCTAATTAAAGCCAAAAACACTGAAAAATGTAGTATATGCTGTCAGTGCTCCAATCAGATCCCCTGTAATTTCAGCATACTCATCCAGCAGCCACTGTGAAATGTTGGTTACAAACAGAACATAGCTGTCCCGTTTGCCAGACATTTGGCCTCTGCCAGCGCGCGTCTCCTCACCTGGTAGATTACCCGCCACCTCCCAGCAGCCCAGAGCCAATGACTGACTAATTTGGGGACCAAAAAAGGGCAACCACTTTGCCTCAAGGCAAAATTTGCTCTGGAGTGCAATTCACACCAACAGCCACTAGGCTGAGGCTAGATCCCTGCTGAGACGGCTTCTTAGCTCTTTCCCTTCTCAACCCTGCTTCCCTCACTTCCTTCCAGACTTCTCCTGAGGGCATCAATCATCCTTATGCCAAGAGGCCCCACCTCAGACTCTGTCTCTAGGGACCCCAGCCTAAGAAAAAAGGGCACCGGGAAGACCCCAGAACCGAGAGAGGACAACACCAAGGGCAGCTCTCAGGCTCTGAAGAAGGAACTAAAGGCTGATCTCTTCAGTCTGCTGTCTCAGGATAAATCAGCTCCATTCATTTTCAGGGTTTTTTTTCTGCCTACTGAAGATTTAGATTTAAAAAAAAAAAAAAAAAACCTGGGGCGCCTGGGTGGCTTAGTTGGTTAAGCACCCAACTTTAGGCTCAGGTCATGACCTCACAGTAAGTGAGTTCAAGCTCCCCAACGGGCTCCATGCTGACAGCTGGGAGCCTGGAGTCTGCTTCAGACCCTGTATCTCCATCTCTCTCTGCCCTTCCCCCACTCACACTTTCTCTCGCTCTCTCTCTCAAAACTAAATAAAATTTTTTAAAAAATTAAAAAAAAATCTTTATCCTGGATCATATGCCCACTTTAGTGCAAGGGTAGAAAGGGGCATCTCCTTCAGCTGTCCTACCAAATTGTCATTGCCTGGGTAGCTTAGTAATTTGAGGTAACAAATCCCATCTCACTCAATCCTTAGAAGAGTCTGTGAGGTAAATCTCTCATACAACTGAAGAAATCGAGGCACAATTAAGGAAAGACCAAGGAGTATACCCCTAATATTTTACACCCAAATTTTTTTTATTCAAAAATCCAACTCTGTTGAGTTGACTCCCCAGTATCCATTTCACCCCCATATGGATAGTAAGTCCGTCATGGCAATCCCAACCCCCTTTGGCAGTTATTGGTTTAGGATTGGGCCTGTGTCTTTGTCCTGGCCAAGGGGAATTTTCAGGGCCCCTCTGAGGAATATCTCTTTGTTCCTAAGAACAAGACCCAAGAAGGGACCATCCCCTATTTTTCCCCTTGACATTTTTAAACCTGGATCCAACTACCAAAAACTTCCTCAGACATCTTGCTTACCCTTATGATCCATGGGCTGGAGAGGTAGGCAAGTCTGAGAGAATCATAGAGACATGGAGTCCGTCTGAAGCCTGCTAACCCTCTGGGGTCTTGGTTATATGACAAAATAAAATCCTGCTATCATTTAGAACATATCCCAAGATGGTGATTTCTGTTCTTTTTAGCTAAAAGCAACCCAAATGAGGTACTCACTATCCTGAGCTGAAAAAGGTGCCAGTGGAATGAAGACATTTTCAAAGAGAAGTCCCTGGACAACTCATGACTTTGAATACTGCCATTTTCTAGGTGTGTGACTTGGGACAAGTTATCTGACCTCTCTGAATCACAGTTTCCTCATATGTAAAAAAGAGATAGTATTTGTATCTACTACACGACATGGTTGTAAGGGTTAAAGAGGGTCAGGCATTTAGAAGGAATGCCAGCTTACCACCTGGCACATAGTAAGTGTACACTAAATACTTAATTATTAGATATACTCTTTTTTTTTTTTTTTACAAATAGTTGATTGTCAAATTAGTTTCCACATAACACCCAGTGCTCATCCCCACAAGTGCCCTCCTCCATGCCCATCCCCCCTCGCCCCTACATCCATCAGTCCTCAGTTTTTGTCGGCATTCAAGAGTCTCTCATGGTTTGCCTCTCTCCCTTTCCCCCACCATTTCCCCCTTCTTCTCCCCCTTGGTCCTCCGTCAAGTTCCTCCTAATCCTCCTATACGTGCAACATATGATATTTGTCCTTCTCTGCCTGACTTATTTCGCTCAGCATAACACCCTCAAGGTCCATCCATGTTGCTACACAAGGCCAGATTTCATTGTTTCTCATTGCCATGTAGTATTCCATGGTATAGATAAACCACATCTTCTTGATCCATTCATCTGTTGATGGACACTTAGGCTCTTTCCATGTTTTGCTATTGTTGAGAGTGCTGCTATGAACATTGGGGTACATGTGCTCCTATGCCTCAGCATTTCTATATCCCTTGGGTAAATTCCTAGCAGTGCTATTGCTGGATCATAGGGGAGTTCTATTGTTAATATTTTGAGGAACCTCCACACTGTTTTCCAGAGGGGCTGTACCAGTTTACATTCCCACCAACAGTGTAGGAGGGTACCCATTTCTCCACATCCTCGCCAGCATCTAGAGTTCTCTGATTGGCTCATTTTAGCCACTCTGACTGGTGTGAGGTGGTATCTCAGTGTCATTTTGATTTGTAATTCCCTGATGAGTAGGGATGCTGAGCATCGTTTCATGTGTCTGTTGGCCATCTGGATGTCCTCTTTGGAGAAGTGTCTGTTCATATCTTCTGCCCATTTCTTCACTGGGTTGTTTGTTTTTGGGTGTGGAGTTTGGTGAGTCCTTATGGATTCTTGATATCAACCCTTTATCTGATATGTCGTTTGCAACTATCTTTTCCCATTCCGTTCGTTGCCTATTAGTTTTGTGGGTTGTTTCCTTTGCCGTGCAGAAGCTTTTAATCTTGATGAGGTCCCATTCGTTTGTTTTTGCTCTTGATTCCTTTGCTTTGGGGGATGTGTCAAGTAAGAGATTGCTGCAGTGGACGTCAAAGAGGTTGTTTCCTGCTTTCTCCTCTAGGGTTTTGATGTTTTCCTGTCTCACATTCAGGTCCTTTATCCATTTTGAGTTTATTTTTGTGCACGGTGTGAGAAAATGATCTAGTTTCATTCTTCTGCATGTTGCTGTCCAGTTCTCCCAACACCATCAGTTAAAAAGGCTGTCTTTTTTCCATTAGATATTCTTTCCTGCTTTGTCAAAGATCAGTTGGCTGTATACTTTTGGGTCCACTTCTGAGTTCTCCATTCTGTTCCATTGGTCTATGTGTCTGTTTTTGTGCCAATACCATACTGTCTTGATGATGACAGCTTTGTAGTAGAGGTTAAAGTCTGGGATGGTGATACCTCTTTTGTTTTGTTTTTCAGTATTACTTTGGCTATTCGGGATCTTTTGTGGTTCCATACAAATTTTAGGATAGTTTGCTCTAACTTTGAGAAGTATGCTGGTGCAATTTTGATTGGAATTGCATTGAATGTGTAGATAGCTTTGGGTAGTAATGACATCTTAACTATATTTATTCTTCCTATCCATGAGCATGGGATGTTTTTCCATTTATTTGTGTCTTCTTCAATTTCCTTCATAAGTTTTCTGTAGTTTTCATCATACAGATCTTTTGTATCCTTGGTTAGGTTTATTCCGAGGTATTTTACTGTTTTTTTGTGCAATTGTAAATGGGATCAGTTTCTTGATTTCTCTTTCTGTTGCTTCATTGTTGGTATATAGAAATGCAACCGATTTCTCTACATTGATTTTGTACCCTGCAACTTGGCTAAATTCTTGGATCAGTTCCAGTAGGCTTCTGGTGGAGTCTGTTGGGTTTTCTATGTAGAGTATCATGTCGTCTGCAAAAAGTGATAGTTTGACTTCCTCTTTGCCAATTCTGAGGCCTTTGATTTCCTTTTGCTGTCTGATGGCTGATGCTAGGACTTCCAGCACTATGTTAAACAGCAGTGGTGAGAGTGGACATCCCTGTCGTGTTCCTGATCTCAGGGGGAAAGCTCTGAGTTTTTCCCCGTTGAGGATGATGTTAGCTGAAGGCTTCTCATAGATGGCTTTGATGATGTTTAAGTAGGTTCCTTCTATCCCAACTTTCTCGAGAGTCTTTATTAAGAAGGGATGCTGTATTTTGTCAAATGCTTTTTCTGCATCTATTGACAGGATCATATGGTTTTTATCTTTTCTTTTGTTGATATGATGTATCACATTGATTGATTAGTGAATGTTGAACCAGCCCTGTAACCCAGGAATGAATCCCACTTGATTTTGGTGGATGATTCTTTTTATGTGCTGTTGAATTCGATTTGCAAGTATCTTTTTGAGAATTTTTGCATACATATTCATCAAGGATATTGGCCTGTAGTTCTCTTTTTTTGCTGGGTCTCTGTCTGGCTTGGGAATCAGAGTGATGCTGGCTTCATAAAATGAATCCGGGAGTTTTCTTTCAATTTCTATTTTTTGGAATAGCTTGAGAAGAATGGGTATTAATTCTGTTTTGAATATCTGGTAGAATTTCCCGGGGAAGCTATCTGGTCCTGGGCTCTTATTTGTTGGGAGATTTTTGATCACTGATTCAATTTCCTCACTAGTTACGGGTCTGTTCAGATTTCCTACCTCTTCCTGTGTGAATTTTGGTAGTGGGTGTGCGTTTAGGAATTTATCCATTTCTTCTAAGTTGTCCAATTTGTTGGCATACAGTTTTCCATAGTATTCCCTGAAAATTGCCTGTATTTCTGAGGGGTTGGTTGTAATAATTCCATTTTCATTCATGATTTTGTCTATTTGGGTGCTCTCTCTTTTCTTTTTGAGAAGCCTCGCTAGAGGTTTTTCAATTTTGTTTATTTTTTCAAAAAACCAACTCTTGGTTTCATGGATCTGTTCAATTATTTCTTTGGTCTCTATGTTGTTTATTTCTGCTCTGATTTTTACAATTTCTCTTCTTCTACTGGGTTTAGGACGTTCTTGTTGCTCTGCCTCTAGTTCTTTTAGGCGAGCTGTTAGATTTAGGACTTGCGCTTTTTCTAGTTTCTTGAAATAGGCCTGGAGTGCAATGTGCTTTCCTCTTAAGACTGCCTTTGCCACATCCCATAGATTTTGGATTGTCGTGTTTTCATTTTCGTTTGTTTCCATATATTTTTTAATTTCATCCCTAATTGTCTGATTGGCCCATTCATTCTTTAGTAGGGTTTTCTTTAACCTACCTGGTTTTGGGGGTTTTCCAGGCTTCTTTCTGTGATTGATTTCAAGTTTCAAAGCATTATGATCTGAGAGTGTGCATGGTATGATCTCAATTCTTTTATATTTATTGAGGGCTGCTTTATGTCCCAGTATGTGATCTATCTTGGAGAGTGTGCCATGCGCACTTGAGAAGAAAGTGAATTCCTTGGCCTCAGGATGTAGAGTTCTAAATATATCTGTCAGATCCATCTGGTCCAAAGTGTCTTTCAAGTCCATTATTTCTTTAATGATTTTCTGTCTGGTTGACCTATCCATTGCTGTAAGTGGAGTATTGAAGTCCCCTGCTATTAGCACATTCATATCTATGAGCTTGTTTCTCTTTGTGATTAATTGTTTTATATATTTCGGAGGTCCCATATTCGGTGCATAGACATTTATGATTGTTATTTCTTCCTGATGGATAGACCCTGTAACTATTATGTAATGCCCTTCTTCATCTCTTGTTATTGTCTTTAATTTAAAGTCCAGTTTGTCTGATATAAGTATAGCTACTCCGGCCTTCTTTTGATTTCCTGTAGCATGATATATATTTCTCTATCCTCTTACTTTTAATCTGAAGGTATCTTCCAGTCTAAAATGAGTTTCTTGTAGACAGCATATAGATGGATTTTGTTTTCTTATCCATTCTACTACCCTATGTCTTTTGATTGGAGCATTCAGCCCATTTATATTCAGTGTTATTATTGAGATATGTGGGTTTAGAGTCTTTGTGTCCTTAGTGGAGTTCATGCTTGTGATGGTGTCTCTGGTATCTTTGTTTCTTGCAACCTTTCCTTCAGAGCATCCCCCTCAGGATTTCTTTAGGGCTGGCTTAGTGGTGACAAATTCTTTCAATTTCTGTTTATTTGGAAAGGTTTTTATCTCTCCTTCTATTTTGAATGACAGTCTTGCTGGGTAGAGGATTATTGGCTGCATATTTTCTCTGTTCATCACATTGAAGATCTCCTGCAATTCCTTTCTGGCCTGCCACGTTTCAGTAGATAAGTCTGTCACCACTCTGATAGGTTTGCCTTTGTATGTTAGGGCCCTTTTCTCCCTAGCTGCTTTCAAAAGTTTCTCTTTGTCCTTATATTTTGCCATTTTTACTATGATATGCCTTGCAGAAGGTCGATTCAGATTACATCTGAGGGGGGTCCTCTGAGCCTCTTGTATCTCAACGTTTACTTCTTTTCCGAGGTCGGGGAAGTTCTCTGCTATAATTTGTTCCAGGACTCCTTCAGCACCTTTCCCCCTCTCTTCCTCTTCTGGGATTCCTATGATACGGATATTGTTGCGTTTGAACGTGTCGCTGAGCTCTCGAACTCTTCTTTCATGTTCCTGGATCAGTTTGTCTCTTTTTTTGTCAGCTTCTTGTTTTTCTATAATGGTATCTTCTAATCACTTATTCTCCTTTCTGCCTCTTCAATCCGTGGATTGGAGGCCTCTAATTTATTATGTATCGCATTTATCGCATTTTTTAATTCTTCATGCCTATTTTTATTTTCCATTCTGTCTGTAGCCATAGTTTCTTTGATGTCCCCTGTTTTTTACAAGCCCAACTATTAATTTTACCATTATTATTCTAAAATCTTGTTCAGTTAGGCTGCTGATATCTGCTTTGAGTAGTTAATTAGCTGTCATTTCTTCTTGGAGTTTCTTTGGAGGAGAGCTCTTTCGTTTCGTCATTTTAGTTAGCTTTCTGGCTCTTGTTGGTTTTAAAGACCTATTATCTCTCTATATCTATGAGCACTGCTATATCCAAGAAGACTCTTTGACTGTCCAGAGCCTATCCTTTCAGAGAGTGTTTTTTGAATGGTATCTCTTGGTCTCTCGTTTTGGGACCTTGGTTATTTTATTTTCCTATTCGTAGTGATATTTGGGACTCTCCACCCTGTGTACTCTAGCTTGTTTCTTGAGGTAGCCCTGGAAAAGAAAACAGACAAACACACAGGAAGCAGGAGCACACAAACTCACAGGCTAATTCAACTAGCATGCAAAGTGAGAGGGAAAACGAAAAAGTTAAGAGAAATGACGGAGGAGGGAAGGCGAATAATAGGGAGTATAAAATACATAAAAGGGTCAAAAAGGAGAAAAGAAAAGGAAAGAAGAAGAAAACCGATGGACAAAGAACGGTTTAAAGCATATAACCGGATTTCCCAGCTACAGTTAAATAGTGTATGCAGTGCATAGAAAAGGAGAGAGAAGACTGGGCGGGATGAGGCACAACTGGAAATAGAATGAACAGGCAGAAGGCATAGGAAGCTTTTTTCAAAGAGGAAAAGGGTAGAATATGGTTGGATAGGTGAGAGAAGAATGCTGGTATTATCCAGAGAAACTATATAGTCTAATTACTCCTGAGATAAAGAGATGAAAAGTTTGGGAGGTGTAGAATTTACATCTACAGAATGGACTAAATTTGATTTTTCAAGTACACCGGTGACCAGAGGTAATCAGGTCAGTGTTCTGCGGAAAAAAAGAAGAAAAAAAACCAAAACCAAAACCAAACAAACAAAAAAAACCCAAAAAACAAAAAAACAGAAACAACACACAAAAAAAGGGGGGTGGGGAGGGAGGAGGGCAGCTCTCAAGCAGCGATGGGCGTGGTGTGATCCACTGAGTCAGGCGGGAGTTCTGCCTGGAGGTTGTAGGGAGGAGAGTGGCGGGCGCTCCACCTCGCTTTTATAGGCGCGTAAACTTCCTGAGCCAGGGGCTCAGGCAAAGTTTGTTGCGCTTTTCAACCCAGGCCAGTCCCAGCCTCCAAATCCCAGGCCAAGCAGCCCGCTGAAGTTGCCTCAGGCGATCCCCTGGCTTTCGCCTCAGGGCGATTCCAATCTTCCAGCCTAGCTCTGGGGGTGGAGCCAGAAGCCTCTGCTCCCTCCTCCTCTGGGCGGGGCTGGGGGGCCTGGGCGGGGTGGGAGGGGCTTTGTCTGCCGGCGCACTGAGCCCGCTGGGGTGAGGAGATCAAGTTCCCTCTGTGTCTCAATCACCCAAAACACGAGCTCCAGCCAGCTAGGAGCACAGCCATCGGTGCCCGTGCGCCTCCTCAGGGCTCCAGGCCCGCCTCGAGGGCAATGGCTGCGGGCGCGCAGCCTCTCCCCGCCGGCCAGGCGCCAGCACAAAGAAGCAAATCAGAGCGCAGCCCCTCCTGGGCGACTTGGAGCGTGGAGGGGCCTGACGCGCAGGTATTTTGTGCGCAAAGATTTTCTACCCCCCCACCCCCACCCGGAGCGGAGGTTTTTCCCCCAGCGGAGGTTTTTCTGTTTCGGACTCTCTTTTTCCCCTCTCACTCCCCACAGAGGGGGTGGCCCGTCTCTCCAGTCTCCAATCCAAGCCCGGTTTTTACTTCCCTAGTTCGCACTCACATTAGAAGTCTTTCTCAGTGGAGTCTGCGTCCTTTCTCTCCCAATCTCTTGGGTGTGGTACGGTTTCTGATGGCTTCAGATCTTTTCCGTGTGAGGCCTGGGCGCGAGTGCAGGTACGGAGCTCCCTACTTCCCCGCCATCTTGCCTAGATATACTCTTGAAAGAAAAGTTGACGTTGAACAAAAAATGAATATTGGTTGCTCTTATATAGCTGGTGAATATTTAACAATTTCCCCCCTCTACTCTCTCCAGATTGTTTCTGAGATCACATATACACTTGACTCTATACACCTGACTCAGCCATCACATCCTCTCCTGTCACACAGCATAATTCTGTCATTGCACCTTCTTACGAGTTTGTTCATATTTGAATTGTGTACGTCTAAAAGGCCAAGATTCTTCCTGTTCTATTTATTTGAATAACATGATTCCAGGAACATGTGATCACAATATATTCTTAGCTCAGTGGTTTCTAACTACAGGTCGAAAATCAAATGGGACTGCATTGGTTCCTAAACATTTTTGGATCACGAATCCATTTTAAGAATCTAATGAATGTTATGGACCACCTCCCAGGCAAATAAACAACTAAGCAAAATGTCCATATGCTGGATCCCTTCTCCTCCCCCAGGCGTGAGACTCTCTGAATTAAAGTCTTTAAATAAACCAAAAATAAAATAGTGAATAAATACTGTCATGTGCCACCTGGTTCAAAAACTGTATCTTGTTTAATCCTTAGAAAAGTGCCAAGGTGAAGGGGCTGCTCTTGTCTTCTCTGCAGGTTCAGAGATGGTAGGTATCACGTGTAGGGTCATACAGGTGTTTCACTGGCCTGGCTTATAAGCCCTCCTTATTTCCTTACAGGCCTGCCATAGATCACCAGCCAAATTTGTAAGCAGGAACAAGAATTTCCATGTCAATTCTGCCAGTGAGAAAGCGGAGGTGTTCTGAGGAGCAGGCCTCATGGGAAGTAGAGATAGTAAGATAAGGTCAACCCAGGTCATCTGGCCTGAGGAGACCTTCATTCATTGGCTCTCTCCTTCCTTCCTTCTTTTATACATCTGTGCATTGTAGGGACCATTGTAGGCACCAGGCACTGTACCAGGATCTGATGCATGCAGCACTATAGAAAGAATCCATGGCAATAGGCTTAGATTTGGATTCTAATTCCATCAATTAGTTGCTATGTGACCTTAAGAAAGCGAATTCATGCTCTGAGCTGCACTAAAGTGGGGTTAGTTGTGGGGGTTGTCCTACAGATCAAGGAGGCCTGTGTCAGGAAAGCAACCTATCTAGGGCCCCCACAGAGTATGTACTGGACAGGGCTCACTTGCAGACACATCTGATCTATTTTAGGTTGTCAGATGAGAAGCCCTTCCAGAAAACAGTAAAGTCCTGTCTGGGAGAGGTACCCAGTAAAAAGGGCAGAGCAGGGACCTGCCGAAACACAGGGAACATTAACTTCCTCTTCTCTCCAGACCATTCAGCTGACACTCTGCTTTGTTTTCATGCTGAAAAGGGAAAAATATTTTCCTGGCGGTTGGAAGCAGATTTTTTTCACTAATCTTCCCTTTGCATATTGTTTCACCAAGTTCCAAAGTGACACCAAACAAACCCCAGAATTTCACACCAAAGAGGATGGAAAAATACATTGTTGCCAGGACTGGGCATAGCCTTTTCAGTCCAGGGTGGAGAGTGTATCAGCTGGGTTGCCTTTGGCTAAAAGGAGCAGAAATTCCCACCTGGGGCCACATCTTACATGATAGGGGATTTTTATTTTCTCATATAAAAAAGACCTCAGAGGGCTAGTAGTCTCCAGACTAGCTCTGTACCCAGGCAAAGTGGCAAGGGGCCATTTCATCAGGGAGAATTATCAGCACCCTCTACAGCTATATCCCAAGAGAACACACAAAAGCAGCTTCCCACAGACCTCCCAAAATATTTGAATGCCGTCTTGAAAGAGTGCTTTAAAAATTTCTGGACATCTTAATAAAAATGACAAGCCTAGGAAATATGAAGACTGTCCCTGGGAAGGCCAGCCAACCACATGAGTCCTGTCTGCTGCCCCAAAGTCTCCATCAGGGGCTGGACCACAATTTTTCTATTCAGGGGCTCATCAGTTTCCTTCCAGCCATGGCTAAATGATCTTTAAAATGGATTCCTTCAGCCAGTCCAGTCTGATATCCTGTCCAGACATGAAATAGGTCCCCTCCATACATATAGAATGAAATAAATAGGAAGAGGAAAACCAAGCCAGACCTGCAGGCCCAAAATCTAGTCAGGATTGCCTAGAATGTGCCTTGAAGGATTCCCAGTGTTTGGTGGCAGAAAATTGGCCTTCTTGCTCAATGGGGTGGTTGTTTTGCCACTGAATAGCTAGTTATTGACTGTGCCAATGGGTCTTTTCTTTCACATCAGGGTGGAGCTGGGGGTTGGGAGTGTCAGTCAGTCATCTGAATGTGAACATCTTGGCTCTGGCCCCTGTCCTGCTACTTGGAGTTGCTGGGTCAGCAGGGAGCGAAGGGAGGGAGTAAGATGTTCCTATCTTGTGCATCTTTCCCTCCAGGGGCTTGTTGAGCTGTGGGGCTGGTTCCTGTCCAGGCTCTGCAACTCATGACTGTGTGTGTTTGGAGTGGAGGAGGAGGGCAGACAGCAACACAGTCTGTCTCTGGTCCGTTTCGAAGACCTTCTCCCAACCCCTTCCTAAGAAACTCATCCCTCTCCCCTTTTCAGTCAAAGAACAAAAGACTTTGTGGATGTTGACCCAGAGATAAGCCCCCAAGAAGTCACAACCTACAGTTCCACAAGTAGCCAGACAAATCTCAGTGTGGGCTCAGCTGGAACACTCCATTTGAACCCAGAGGGTCTACCCACTGCCTACCATGGTTGAGAGCACAGCTCATGTTTACATTGATCCCTTCATGCGCATCTTCCCATTCCATCTTCACTCTCACCCTAAGAGGATGAGGAGGAAACAGCAGGAAGAAGTTGATTAACTCCCCCAGGGTCACCCAGCTGATAATCAAGGAGCAGGAATTCGAACCCACCACAGCTAAATGCTCTCCCAACATGTTCTGCTGCCTCTCACTGGTTGGATGAGCAAATAGCCCCTCAGAAAGGCAGTTTTCTCATCTGTAACCTGGGTTATTCTGACGTTTGCGTAGGTTAATGTTGGTAAAGAGCCTTGCTAGGTTGGGTACATAAGACCTCTTTCTTCAGCCAAGTAAGTGTGTGATAAGTGGTGGAACAAGCATGTTGAGTCAGAAAAGTCTCAGGAAATTAAAGTGTATGAAATGTATCTTTTCTGCCCATAGATAGCCTGCCCTTTCTGAACACATTTTACTGGTCCCTCTCACTGCTCACCACCTTTTCCCAGATGGCCCATGTTTTCCTGTATCCTGTCACAGAGGGACACATCTAAGATGTCAATCCTACCAGAAGGCTGGGGAATTGTATTGTTGATAATGTCCAGGGAATTTGTGTTTTTAAAAAGGCCATAAGGAGAGGAATGCTTCATGTACAGTATATAATTACTTATACGTATAATTACTGGTATGGTTTGAGGCGCCGAGTATTTGTGGTTCAGCTGTTTAGATGACCTATTCATAAAGATAGTCCTCCAGCAGCCATAAACCAGAGGTGTCATCGCCCAAGAGCCAGCAATGGCCAGTGGTGAGTAATGCAAGGCCAGGTAGAAATAAGGGGAAAAGGGCTGCCTGTAGATTACAAAACCACCCCTACTCCCAATTAGTAAAGATTCCAAGAAGGGGACAGGGGCAGTGAAGTGGGACCATCCTGGGCCATGAAGCAGAGGACTTGAGTTCAAGTTCTCCATGCCTACTCTAGACCTGGCTGCGAACACCACCCTTATTCCAGCCTGCCAGACTCTCCATGCAGTGTCACACTAATGTCACACATCCGGTCCCACCTCACCCACACACACCGCTCCTCTTGAATTGTCCCGAAGACCCCCCCATGATGGACTGATCTGGAAGACCCTGAACCATCACTGGCTCCTTCAGACCCTTGGCCTTCCCACCTTACATTCCCAAGGTCTCACACACATTCAGTCACCTGTTCCCTCAGCAAATGTGTAATGAGACCCGACCATGGTAGTGAGGGTGTGACTCACTGCCCCGGCCCTCCCCATCAGGGTCCTCCTTGAGTGACAGTTCTCCCCACCTACATTCTCTCTTTTCCTTCCCTTTTGACCCACAATTGCCAGGGGAATCTTTCTAGAAAACTGCTTGGATCATACTACTTGCTTTCTCCCTCTTAGCCCCAACATTAGCCCCCAAGAAGTCACAACCTACCAGTTCCACAAATAGTCTCAAAGAACTGCAGTGAGGATTAAAGGAGATCATGTTATGTAGACATTCTCGGCCACACAATAGGTATTCGAGAATCATTTGTTGAATTGATCTGACTTATTTGGCTTTTCGCAGGCTAGGTAGTTACCAGTTTCCAGGGACTTTCTGGACTCCAGGAACTGAGCCAGGTCATTTAGACACATTGTCCTTTGTTATCTTCTCATCATCGTTGTGAGGAAGAGCCTTCTATTACATCCATTTGTAATGAAGAAAACTGAGGTCCAAAAAGCTGAAGTAGGGGGGCGCCTGGGTGGCTTAGTCGGTTAAGCGTATGACTTTCGCTTAGGTCATGATCTCGCGGTTCGTGGGTTCGAGCCCCACGTCGGGCTCTGTGCTGACTGCCAGCTCAGAGCCTGGAGCCTGTTTCAGAGACTGTGACTCCCTCTCTCTCTGACCCTCCCCTGCTCACGCCATTTCTCTCCTAGAAATAAATAAAACATAAAAAAAAAAAAACTGAAGTAATCTGTCCCTGGTATCTTAGAGAAAGGACAGAGGTGAGACTAAAATCCAGGTTTAACTGTGATGCCACAAAGCCTCTCTCAGTGGCTTCCTTCTTTGTAAACATAATGTTGGAGGTCCTCTACTCCTCACGGAGAAGCTTGGAAAATCAAACGAGTAATAAACCCAGAATGGTAGACCTGGGAGGACCCTCAGATCTCCTCCTGTCCAACCTCCTCATTTTATGGCAAATGGCAAACTCGTAATTTTAAGGCAACTGGGGTCCAGAGAGGAAACTTACCCAAAACCCAACAGTTACAGGAAGAACTTGGAACTATAGGTTTCTACCCACCGATTCTTTTAGTGTGAAAAATAACATGCAATACAGAAAATAAAATGGCTTAATGAAAGATTTATAATGAATGCTCTTGAATCAGCAGCTATTTCAAGAAATAAAACATTCCAACATGCCAGAAACCCTCTCTCACATCTGTCTCCTTCCTAAAGGTGACCACGGACCTAACTTTTATGGGAATCATTTACTTGTTTTTCTTAATAGTATCATCACTGCAGTATACACCCCTACACACCACAGTTTTTCCTAACATTGAACTTAACAATATAATATCACGGTCCATTCTCTTTTGTGGGTAGCTTCTTTCACTAAATACTATGTGAGAATCTCATCCATATTGTTGCATGTAGCCATAGCCCACCCCCATGTTTACTGATGTATAGTACTTGTACTAGGTTGAATAGTGTTGCCCAAAAATTCATGTCCACCCAGAAACTCAGAATGTGGCCTCTTTGGAAATAGGGGTTTTTTTTGTTTTGTTTTGTTCTGTTTTGTTTTGTTTGGCAGATGTAATCAGTTAAGATGAGGTCATAATGGATTAGAGTGGACCCTGAATCCAATGATCAGTATCTTTATAAGAAGGCCATTTGAAGACACAGAGTGAAATAGAGAGAACACAATGTGAAAACAGAGGCAGAGATTGGAGTCATGCAGCTACATGTCAAGGAATGCCAAGGGTTGCTGGCAACCACCACAGGAGAGACATAGAACAAATTCTCCCTCAGAGCATTCAGAAGGAGCCAGCCCTGCAGACATCTTGACCTGGGACTCCTAGCCTCCTGAATTATGAAAAAATGAATTTCTGTGATTTTAAGCAACCCAGTTTATGATATCTTGTTATGGTAGTCCCAATTAATGAATACAGGATTCCTTTGTGTAAATCAGTCACAGTTTGCTTATAAACATACCTCCATTTCTTTTTTTTAATTTAATTTAATTTATTTTATTTTATTTTATTTTTTTTACAAGTAGTTTATTGTCAAATTAGTTTCCACATAACACCCAGTGCTCATCCCCACAAGTACCCTCCTCCATGTCCATCTCCCCTCCCCCCCACATCCATCTGTCCTCAGTTTTTGTCAGCATTCAAGAGTCTCTCATGGTTTGCCTCTCTCCCTTTCCCCCACCATTTCCCCCCTTCTTCTCCCCCGTGGTCCTCCGTCAAGTTCCTCCTAATCCTCCTATACATGCAAACATGATATTTGTCCTTCTCTACCTGACTTATTTCGCTCAGCATAACACCCTCAAGGTCCATCCATGTTGCTACACAAGGCCAGATTTCATTTTTTCTCATTGCCATGTAGGATTCCATGGTATAGATAAACCACATCTTCTTGATCCATTCATCTGTTGATGGACACTTAGGCTCTTTCCAGGTTTTAGCTATTGTGGAGAGTGCTGCTATGAACATTGGGGTCCATGTGCTCCTATGCATCAGCATTTCTGTATCCCTTGGGTAAATTCTTAGCAGTGCTATTGCTGGGTCATAGGGGAGTTCTATTGTTAATTTTTTGAGGAACCTCCACACTGTTTTCCAGAGGGGCTGCACCAGTTTACATTCCCACCAACAGTGTAGGAGGGTGCCCATTTCTCAACATCCTCGCCAGCATCTAGAGTTCTCTGATTTGCTCATTTTAGCCACTCTGACTGGCGTGAGATGGTATCTCAGTGTGGTTTTGATTTGTATTTCCCTGATGAGGAGGGATGCTGAGCATCGTTTCCTGTGTCTGTTGGCCATCTGGATGTCCTCTTTGGAGAAGTGTCTGTTCATGTCTTCTGCCCATAACATACCGCCATTTCTTGATCCATTCTGTCATGGAGGTAGTTTGGATATTTCAGGTTGGAAACAATTATGGATAATGCCTCTATGAACATTGTTGTTCATGTGTCTTGATGCAAAAGGACATGTGATTCTCTGGACGGCATGCCTCCCAGGCATTCTACTGCTACCTGAGTGGTCATCCTTCTATGGCCATAGCAGTAAAACTTACTGGTCCTGGTCATGAAACACACTCAGATGAAGGCAAAAAGGACAATAGTACAATCAGCAGAGCTCTGCTGGTGATGCACCCTCTGACCTGCCCCAGTGGCAGTCTAAGCTTCAGAATTGGGGGCTCTTCTATCTCTCCTGCCAGAACTCTCCCCCAGGCCTTCTTCCCTGGCGTTGTTGTGACCCTGACCCAGTCATCACTTCCTGTGTCCACAAACTGCCCCCCATTGACTTTGACCTTGCATCTGCCCCCAGCCAGAGTCTCTGAACTCCCATTCGGCAACTTTCTTCTTTTGCTGGCCAACTAGGTTTGGGACCAATCCCTACTCGTTTGTTGTTCACTGGGCTCAGCCAGTACATCTCAGATCAAAAGTCCTTAACAATGGGCCCTTCATGCAAGGAGAGGCTTCTGAATTACTTTCTTTCCATCTACCAGGAAATCCACTGGCTTTAGAGAATGGCTTCTCTTAAGGACAGGGGAAGGTTGAGGACGCAGACACAGGCATCATGGGGCAAAAGAGGTAAGTGGTGTATGTGGTAGAAGCAGAGATGTCAGCACCTATGGTTGGAACAGCATCTCCCAGTGGCAAAGTCACAAGAGCAAAGAATGTTTGTGTCAGCCTGCAAACAGCTGAGGTAAACGGTTGCCTTTACTCAGTGCCCATTCCTCAAGATGAGTCATTTCCTAAACTTCCAGGACCGTGAGTACGATTGTTTATCTGACACGAACGCTGAGCTTATTTTCATTGCTGCAATATTATACCAAAGCACATTGGGCTGGCTTGTTTCTGAGTAACAACATCCTCTTATGAATTCTGTATTTCGTTTGGACCTATGTTCATAGCATTTATATTACTCTGTACAACTTGTTCTGGGAAATTGTGAAAATAGCAATACTGAGGTGGATAGAATTCTTTTTTTTTAATTTTTATTTTTAGGGAAATCCTACTGCTTTGATTTTGAAATCCAATGACAAATCTGTGGTTAACTCCACCCATCAGTGCTCTGAAGCCAGGAGTTGAATGTTTTTTCTGTGAGGATTTCAGCAGCCAATACCCATTCACCGTTGCCCAAAGTCCTCCTACAGAGAAGTTCTGGGAAGGTGGTGGGTGAAAGGGAGTTGCGGTTGAGAACCAAAATGCCTAGAGTTATGATAAATGCAAAATTTTTTACAAAGAACCATGACTTTTCAGTGATGCCAAGGTCTTCCCTCCCAACTCATAAGTTAATTGGGGGTTGGAGGTGTATCACCCAAGGTTCAATCAGGAAAGCAGAACTTTCATGAAGAATACAGAAAAACACAGATTTGGTATAGGGATTAGACCTTGAGTAATGGTGGGAGTTGGTGAAAATGTCTGTGCAGAGCTATTACGTGTGCATTTGGTGGGAGTCAATCCTGAAGTCACTGTAGATTGGCAGGCCTGATAGTTTGGAAGGAAGGTGGAACAGGAAGTGGAGGAGCCCAAGGGCAAGGATAACTGTAACCTATGGGAACAAGCAGTAATCCGCAAGGACAATCTGAAATCCATGAGGATCAACTGAAACCCATATCTGTCTCCCATCAACTCAACATCAACTACATGGAAGCTGGGACCCTTCATCCCGGAGCTGCACACATACCAGTCAGGACTCAGAGAAGCTTCAGGAGGAGGTCCAGAAGGAGTAGGGGAAGTGCAGGCCTGCCGCTGCCCTGCACCAGCTGAGTCAGCTAGCAGATCAGTGATGAGCTAAGGCACCACCTTGTGCCCTACACTAACCTTCAGAGCACGGTGACTGCGGCTTCACTTCCAGCTGCTAAATCTCATGCAAATTTTTCCTGTGGCAATTATAGCCCAGACCATATAAGGAAAAGAACTCTGGGGGATGTGGTTCTGGTAGCTAGGTTAACCCAGTACAAGATCATCACAGGGGTGAAGTCAGAAATACCAGGCAGATGTTAAGTATGATGCTCCCTTCTGGAGGCACCACTCGGTTAACATTTATGTACTACTTACAGTGTGCCAGGCACTCTTCCAGACATTTGTGTATGTTCATTACATAGACTCATTTAATCTTTTCAACAGCCCTATGAAGTAGTTGCTTTTATTATCCTTACAGACGAGAAAACTGAGTCCTGGAGAAGATCACAAAGCTAGTAACTGAGAGGCAAATCCTAATACAACAACAGTAATACTAGGTTGTCTTTCATTCATCCTTATTTTTGTATGGCCTGCCATTCTTTAATCTTGAATCTTACTTTTGTTTACTTTTCTATATTTTTTAAATCTATTTGACCTTCTTTCTGAGAACTGAGGACCTCTGACTGAGGTCTATGAATGCACCATCCTGGTATGATTATAGCTCTCCTCTTCTCTGCAAACCATCTGAAAAAGAAACCTATGTATTTTCTCATCTCTTCTCCATTCCATAGTAAAATCTTTGCCTGGGAAGAACTCACCAGAGTACTAACTAGGTTCATCTCCCAAGGTTATATAAGGAGGTGATTAAGAGCCCAGAATTTGAATTCCATCTTCACTGGGTACTGGCTGTGTGACCTTGAGCAAATTATGGGCAAGTTGAGCTAATATTGTTATTTTTTTAAGTCAGTTATTGCTGTATAACAAATTAACCCAAATAGTGCTTTAAACAATTATTAATTCTTACTGGGGTATCTGAGGCTTTGTGTATCGGTAGGTCTGCTCATTTAGGCTGGCATCAGCTGGGTGGCTCTGCTTCAACTGAAGATTCAGCCAGGCTTCAATCTTCATTGATTTGGGGCTGATGTCTGTTCCATGTGTATTCAGTGTTGCTAGGAGGCAGCAACTACTGAGCACAAGCTCTTCTCATGGAAATGGAAGAGGTACAAGAGAAACAGAATCCAGCACTGCCCCTTTAGACCTAGGCTCTAATCTGTCATACCATCACGTCTATCCACATTCCATTGGTCCAAATGCAAGTCAAGGTCAGGGAAGTACAAATATACATGGCAAATATAGATGGCAGATGGTGTAGACAAAGACAGGGAGACAAACTGGAGCCAGTAATTTATAATACTTAACAATGTTGTTATTATTATTATTAAAAAGCAAACGATTATCCTTGGGTTCTCCTTTAAATACATTTCTAGATCTCAGAAGTTTAACTTTCAGAAAGAAAAGCAGAGTAGGTGGATATTTCCAATTTGGACAGTTGACTAAATGGACAGAGTTCAGAGGAGAATTTTAGGCTTGTTTCTCTGTTCTCTTCCCAATGCCTCTAGGTCAAATTCTGCCCCATGATATCCATTGTAAATTCCTGTGATCTACAGGCATTGGTCCATTGGTTTATGTCATCTACATATCGGTGTCCTTCTCAGCATCAACTGCATGCCTCCAACGTGAATTGGGTATACTTAAAGCCTGACCTAGGAGACAGAGGACCTGTTCTAGTCTCACCATCTTCCACTTCCTTTCTAAGCATCTCACCCAAGGACATTTCATCTCTGACATATAAAATTTGCACCATGATTCTCAAGAATTCTAGGGACAGATTGTACCTCCAGGGAGAAAAGTCTGTTCCATCTTTGTGAATCAGGTATGTCAGAGACACACAGCTTGAACTTCCTTGCATCTACGTGTCTGCATCCTGTATCATCTTGTTTACTTGTTAATGTGTCATTTGTTTAAAAAAAATATTTTGTTCCCATGATAGGGAATATCATCCATATTTACTCTCTTGGGTGAGCTTTCTTCATTTTTTTATTCTGGAAAAAAAATAAACATTTTCTTTTTGGAGCAACATTAACATTGGTCAGCTGACCTCCCTGGAATTGGAGCAGACTTCCCCTGAAAGAACCTTTTACTTGCAGAAGTCTTAACAACAACAGCATCACACCAAAACCAAATCCCTTTGTCAGTTCTCCACCACACTACAAACTCCTTGAAGAAAACAAGTCATGTTGTCTTCGCGTTTTAATTTGCGCGAGGCCTGGCACAGTTGGAATTCAAATTATCTTTGTTAATTAAATGAATAAATTCCAAACCTCTGTGACAGGATCCTCGTGGCAATACTTCTGAAAGCAAGAATATCACCATGTTGAGTTGTAGTGGGTGTGGAAGCACTTTATTAGGGAATGATTAAGTCTAGGCAAAATTGTGACATCAGCGTACAATTCTCTTCAGATCTACAAGTCTCAGTTCCGTAGACCTCATTCTCAAAGTCCTGCTACCCTACAGTTCTCTGGCTCTTTCCCACGATGCAAAAATGTAGATGGGGCTTAAGGCCATTTGTTTATTTCTATTCACAATGATTTATTGAGCATCTATTGTAAGCTGGGCACTATGTAGGTTTTAGGGATTAAAAAGTCAAATATAGCATGGTAACTGCCATTAGGGAGTTCACAGTTTAATTGGGGATATAAATGTGTAAACTAATGATTATTAGACTGCATGACAAACTCCCATCTGCTTCAGGAATCCAGAAGAGTTACCTCCAGTTCTTCCTGGAAGAGGTGACATCTGAGTTGATTCTTGGTGAACAAATGAGTTGGGGATGGGGTGCCGTTCCAGCAGAAGGAACAGCATGTACAAGGACTCATGTTGGACCCAGTGAACATTCTTGGAACACCACAGAGGTCTCATGACTGAGGAAAAGGGTGTGCATTCGGGTGTGGCCAAAGCTGTAGCCACAGAGGGAAGCTGGCTCAGGCTTGCCATCTCTTAAGGCGTCTTGAGAAGTGCTGATTTATCCTGGGGGCAGTGGGGAGTCACTGAGAGTTTGTAAACAGGAAACTGACCTGATCAGATTTGTGATTTAAAAAGATACAGATGTAAATCAAGGAGACCAGTTCTGAAAGCACTGCAATTATCAGGCAAGAGCAAGTGGCCCTGTTGAGAGGCCTGTGCTCAGTGACAGGTCAGTTGTAGAGTTTCACCCCACGATGCCCTGCACTCCCTTTGGTCTGTGTGCTTTAACGCATTACAAGCTTTGGCTACTTCCTTGCGCTTGACTTGAATTTTCTTGTTTGGTGGTCATTTCATCCTGCCAAGTTTGAACTTTACAGCCTACAACGTTTGATAGCTTTTCAGTACGTAGTTTTCAGGCTTTTTTTTTTTTTTTAGTGGAAAACTGTGGGGATTTTTCATGCTTGAAACCCAGGAGTGGGTTTCAATGAGTCTTGAATGAGTTTTGAATGACTGAGTTCAAACTTTTTCCAAAATATTGACTTTGGGTAGAGACAAAATATCTGAATTTCCAGCCAGAGCTCAGTAATAGGTTAGATATCTTTGTGGTTTCTTCTTAAAAAAAGTGAGAGAGAGAGGAAGAAAGAGAGAGAGAATAAGAGAGGAAGAGAAGAGGAAAGAGCATAAGAAGCTTCTCATTTTATCATTTGAAAAATTAGCATCTGAAAAAGTAAAATAATATCTATGTAAACTTCTCTGGTTCCATAAAAGATAACAGTATCAAATTCTGAACTTTTGGATCAAAAGGCGAGACTCAGTATCCCCATCACACTCAACCCTCTCCTGCCATCTTCCTTCCTTTCCTGGCTGTACCTGCAGTCTCTCCCTAAATTGTCACCACCCCCAGGGCAAGGTCCCAAGCAAGAGTGGCCTGGTTGTCACTAGAATATAAAAGAGTTTTCCAATGATTTCCCAAAGAGAAACAATCAAGTACAATTAATATTTTGCTTTCCATTTTCTCAGGTCTAGCTACCCATACTGATTCTGAAGGTCTGTAAGGCCAAGTGTAATGCAATTTGCTGTCTCCTCACAACTCCCTTAGACCAGGGTTCAGAATGCTGTAGAAATTTAGGGGCTGTTTTGGTTAACTATTAGTGCTCAAAGCCACCCTAGGTCATAGGGACTTAGAACAAAACATTTTATCATCTCCCATAATTCTGTGGATTTGGCCAGGTGTTTATAGGTCTCGCTGGTGTTGCCTGGGGTATTGGGATGGATGGAAGGTCCTCAAAGGCTTCACTCACATGACTACAAGTTGGTTCTGGCTGTCAGCCAGGAATCAGCTGGGGATGCATGCTGGAGACCTCAGTTCTCCTCCACTTGGGCCCTTCACAGGGCTAACTGGACTTCCTCACCGTGAGGCAGGTGGGCTCCAAGCAAGGGTATTCCAATAAGTGAATGAAGATAGAAGTGGCTATTCTCTTACACAGAGTACTTCTATGTTCTGCTGGTACTTCTATGTTCCAGTCACGCAGCTAGCCTGGATTCAAGGGGAGGTGAAATAGACTACCTCTTATTGGCGAAATGGCAAGGAATATTTCATGAGAGCATGTGAGATGGGAGGTAGAGCTGTGACATCTCTGGATGGAAGAAGAGGAAAGACAGTTCAAAGAGGCTATGTGGACAGCTAACTTCAAAGTGCTTAGACTTGGATGGTAACAGTCAGACCCAGTGGTTCCTAGGGAAGGAGTAGCTATGCACTAAACTCTTTACCAAGAACAAGCACCCTCACAGGCTTGTTGCCTGGGAGGTGGTTATAAACATCCTTCCTATAAAAATGCTCTTTAATTCAGTCTTTGTCATTCTGGCCCTGAATACAACCTGAACCTGAGAAAAGTAGTTATTGTAATTACCTTCAAAACAAGTTGCCAAGCTCTGGGTCATGAGACCCTGGCCACAAGGATGGACTTAGGAGCCCAGGGTGGGGAAGCTAGACCCAAGGGAGACCAGCAGCCAATGAAAAGGCCTATCTGAAACTCTGTCCAATAGGATCACTTCTTATTGGTAATGCATAAACAATTACAAGGATGCTTAGTTCCTCACCCTTTGGAAATTGTAATGCAAAATGAATTGAGAGAGGGATGGTGAAGCAGAAAACTGAAAAGGTGAAACGGAGAGGGAAGCAGAGGCAAAAAGCAGCTGAGTCAGGAAGTTCTGATGGAGTCAAGTGGGGCAGAAAGAAGTGGATTCTCGGTTCCGGGGAACAAGTTGCTTGGGACACAGAGCAGCAGTTGGGGTGAAGAGTGACCACATTAGTTTTCTTTAAGTCTGACCTCATCGCCCAGCCCTCACCTTCACTCCCTATATATACTCCAGCCCCGCTGGCCTTTGTATTTCTTAAACGTGTCAGAGTTGCCACATGCAAATGAGCTTTGCATCAACTGATCCCTATGCCTGAAAGATCCACGCAGTCTAAAGTAGCCTCACACCCTCTTCCTTCTCCCTCCCTATCGTATCCCCAGATTCTTTTCTTCATAACACTTGTATTTTTGTACTGTCAACCCTCACTTGAGTAGAAGAAGCTCCAGACAAGAGCCTTGTCTGTCTTACTCACCGCTAGTCTTAGTCCCCAGAGTCTAGAACACTTACAGCCAGGTAGGCATAGCAGTAGAACCCATCTGTATTGATGAATACTTAAGTTCCCTAAAAATAGAACAGAAACTATTTCCCGAATAAAAGCAGAGCTAAGGACATTTTGCTCCTTTTTAATTAAGAATATTGGATACTTTCCATTCACACTCAAGGACAATCAAGATGAGTCAAATAATTTCTGCTCGTTGGAAACTTTTGAGGATCTTCCTTCCCTCAACAGCTCATCTGCCCTCCCACCACCACAAACATACATTTCAAGGTAGCACTTTTAAACACATTTGGGTTTGCAGGTGATATGCCTAAGCTATATGCATATCTTTCTGAGTCTCATCCTCCAAGCAAGCATTCAGTGTCCTGAGCATTTTAGCCACTGAAACTTATAGGCAGACCTCCTATGGCCAAAGGCTTTAGAATGTCCTCAAAAATATCTGACACCTGAAAAAATGATATTGTTTCTCAAACAGAACAAATATAATTCAAGAAATTTTTAAGAAAATGCATGCCGAACATTACATGATGTCTACTTGCTCACTGAGCTATGTTCTTATCCTTCCCACGGAGTAGAAGGATCAGAGCGCCTTTTAATATCTTTGGAGGAAGGGGATGCTATCAAAGGTAGTTTGCCAAGCATTGCTGGACCTCTTTAAATGGCTTTCACACACTTTTTGGTGTTCCCGAGCCTTGACTGACATGGCCTCATCTATACACACATACATACATGAAATCTTTGCCACGCTAACAATATCTACAGAAGTAAACTGATATGTATTTGATTTCTGAGTTAGGGCTTAGTATGTGATCTGTGAGTAGGATTCCCAGGTCCCTGGGAGAGAACCAATCTCAAGCACATCCCATTTTCCCATCAGTATAGCTGTTCCTGTCAGATCCCATGTCCTCACTTTATTTTTTTAAAATTTTTTTAATGTTTTATTTATTTCTGAGAGAGACAGCGTGAGCAAGGGAGAGTCAGAGAGAGAAGGAGACACAGAATCTGAAGCAGGATTCAGCCTCTGAGCAGTCAGCACAGAGCCCAACACGGGGCTGGAACCCATGAACCGTGAGATCATGACCTGAGCTGAAGTCGAATGCCTGACCGACTGAGCCACCCAGGCGCCCCGCATGTCCTCACTTTAGCAGAGAGGACAAGGATCTCAGGGTGTGCAGCAAAGGTGGGGGTCTCAGGATTAAGGTTCCCCTGACTGCCTCCCCAGGCTATCTCTCATCCCAGTCTCCTGCCTCCATGTTTCCCAGTGAAAGCATCAATAAGGGATTAAGGACCCATTAAGAGAGTCTTCTGGAAGCCTTGGGAACTGGATGAGGAAAGAGGTCAGGAAGTGAGGAGGGAGAATGGGAAAAGCATGCAGAGATTACAAACTGCAATATATAATTAATGAAGGTGGGAGGTGAAAAGTCCTGTCACTCCTTGAAAGGTGAATTTTGAACCTCCATTTCTGTGGTGGATGTAATTTTCCATGCAAGTTATCTCTCAGATTCCTTGCCAAATATTGATTCCCATCCTCCACACTGGAGCTCTAAGTGCCTGGGTTTGTTGCAAAGCGTCTTCAATATGTGTTTAATATTGTGCGAGCAATTGAAGAATGTGGGGATTTGTAACAAATCTAAAACAGCTTAAAATCAAGGGTTTGGTGTAAATAGCTTTGCAGTTGTTATGTTTTTAGATTTTTTCCACAGGCTGTTATTCCAGACCATTCCAGAGCTTTGAGAAGTCATCCTATTTTTAAAGACCTCCAAAGTAGATTCCACTGTCTTCTTTCACAGCCTAGTCTGGTGCCAACCAACTCTCAGACCAAGTGTGTGTTCCTTGAGATCTAACTAAATTCTGCCTGCAGAAGGTCAGGCCACCCAGCCATGGGAACTCAGAGAAACCTTCTACCATCTTTGATATCGCCTTCTGCGGTCCTTCAAGATGGTCAGTAAGCCTTTGGAGCCTTGATCATCCTAATTCCCATAGCCTCCTTTTGAATCTGGAGAATCTGTTGTTCTAGAAACTCAGCATTGAATTTCCCCCTCATCAAAGAGAACTTTTCACCTGCTGGAGAGAAGGAAAGTGGCCCGAGGTGGCACCGTGAGTAGAGCTTAGTTTAGAGCGTGAGTGGGTGAGGGAGTAAGCGGTCCCGTGCCCACACGGGCCTGCCTGCTCATACTTCTAGGCTTGCCAGCTGCTGTCACCTGCTCCCCCGGCACTCTGTGCCCCCCGGCCAGGGGACTAATCTCCTTCCCCCATGTTTGTCCTCTACTCTTCAAGGAATAGGGGCTAGAAGTGTTAAGGAAGTATGGCTTCACTCAAGAGGAAAAGGAAGCTCAAAAGCTGGGTCAGAAGGTGAGGTTCTGCTGGGTTATAGGATGCATCTGGCCGTAACATTTCTGAGGAAGGAAGGGAGGCAAGAAATCAGATCCTGGTGGCCTTCTGAAGGCAGCTCGGCTTCTGAGACTTTTCCCACATGCCTCTGATTGCCCAGGTTAAGACTCAAAACTGGCTTGAGAATCTCTTCCAGCTCACATCCTGACTCCAATATGAGGGCTACACAAGAAAGAGAATGGAGGTCATGACCAGGAAGGGTTGCCATGATGTATGATTCCAGGAAGTACTATTCACACAGGAAGGTGGAACTCTGAAGAACAAAGGTTTGTGGGTAAAAGGTGTTTGGGGGTGCACTGCCTGTATTGAGAGGGTATCCCTGAATATACCCACAGTTTAGGGGCTCCCAGACTCCCCATGGCCTGGATGCAGGGTGTCCTTCAGAATGCAAGTTTTACTGATGTGCAGTGGTAGGTGGAAAGGACACTGGTCTTTAAGTGAGAGGCCTGAGTTCCACCCCAGTCTCTGGGGTCACACTGGAGGTCTTAGGTTTTCTGGGCTAGATCAGTGGCTTCCACACTACCCGTTGTGTGCCAAAAAATTTCCCAGCCCTCCACGTGACACATCTTCCAAGGTGAGTTAAGTTCTAACGATAAAATACAGGGTGAAACTATTGCCCTATAAAAATGCCCCTGTAACATCCTTTGAATTACTCACAAACACAGGATACACTTATTATGATAGGCATTTGTTAAGATCAGAGACCCACCGATGGGAGGTAGTCAGTCACATCTACCAATCATGCCCAGGCCAGGCATCTCTTCATCTAGAGGAATACTAGCCAAATCTCTAATGTTATTAAATGGTTATGGGTTTAATTTTTGTTTTGCCGTTTTCGAGTTTGTTTGCTAAGCCTACCTTATCTAATTGCATAGATTCAGTATGCACATGATGCAACTCTCTCCTAAATGTATTTAAATATATTTGTGGATTAGGGGCTCCTGGGTGGCTCAGTCTAATAAGCATCTGACTCTTGGTTTTAGCTTAGGTCACGACCTCACAGTTCCTGAGTTCAAGTCCCTTATCAGGTTCTGAGCTGCCTGTGCAGAGCCTGCTTGGGATTCTCTCCCTCCC
Organism: Proteles cristata cristata; assembly: GCA_017311185.1. Classification (NCBI taxonomy): domain Eukaryota; kingdom Metazoa; phylum Chordata; class Mammalia; order Carnivora; family Hyaenidae; genus Proteles; species Proteles cristata. Next base: position 1,524,855 of record JAESUZ010003188.1, read on the forward strand.
TCCCTCCCTCTCTGTCTCTCTCTCTCTGTCTCTCTCTCTCTCTGTCTCTCTCTCTCTTTCTGTCCCTTCCCTGTTCTCTCTCTCTCTCAGAATAAATAAACTTAAAAATTTGTTGATTAAAAAAAGTTCAGTGTGATAAACATGACTAGAAATTCAGAAAAGTTTTTATATGAGTATGTGTTTTATTTATTGCAACAGCATCTATGCATATGTGCAAAACCTTTTTAAAAGATGTACAGGTATGGGGGCGCCTGGGTGGCTCAGTCGGTTAAGCATTTGACTCTTGATTTCCGCTTAGTTCATGATCTCATGGTTCTTGAGATTGAATGCCTGCTTAGGATTCTCTCCCCCATCTCTCTGCTTCTACCCTCATTTAGCCTCTCTCTCTCTTAAAATACATTTTTTTAAATGTACAGGTACGGTGAGATGTGTGAATTATCTGGGGATGGATGGTGCTAGATGCAGATGGGCTAGATGGCTATATGGCCAAGATGGTCACGTGAGAGCCAAGTTAACGAGAAGGGCTAAACAGTCCACAGCTTGAAATCTCAACGTGTCTGTGCTCTACAGGCACATCTGTGATGATTGACCAAGAAGGGCAACTTGGCTTTCAACCCACATTTCAAAAACCCAATTTTGAAAAAGAGTAGTTGGACCTTCCATGCTGCCTTGCCATTTTTAGAGTGTTCATGTGCATATTACCTGTTTATCTCCAAACAGCCCTGAGGGGTAGGCAAAATGAGTACATTTCCCACTTTTCAGACTCCGAAACCAAAGCTCCAAAATTCAAGGGTCTTGTCTGAGATCCAAAAAGCTAAATAAATATTAGAGCTGGAACCAGAATCCAAGTTTTCTAGTTTAATGACTGTCTAGTTTCCAAAACATTAATATCAAACACAAGATCTATCACCACGCTTATCTGGAAGGGTTTGTTTATTCTTACCTAAAACAGAGGAATGTCTATGTGACCACTGAACTTTCCTTCCAGCCCTAGAATATTTCTTTAAATTCTTAGCCCGATTTCCTCTAGACGGGTGCTGTTCTGTGGACCCTGTTCATCTGTCCCCCTCTGGTGGCCGTTACACAAATAACAGGCCATAGAGCAACTCCTAGGGCAGTGGTTGCTCTCTTTCATCAATCATTCATGCAAACAGGACCTACTATGTGCCAGGCTCTGCACTAGGTACTGGACATACAAAAGTCAACAGGCTAGGGCACCGCCCACAGAGGTGGTAGACAAAGAAGTGAATAGATGATTCCAAAGAGTAGGACAAGTATCATGGGGGAAGTATGCAGAAAATGCTGTGAGTGTACACGAGCTACCTGCGTTGGCCTTGTGGGTGAAAGAGTAGAGAATTAAGAAAGGAAAAGCAGTGGCTGAGCTGAGTTCCAAAGACCGAATAGGAGTATGAAATGGGAGGAGGCATTAGAACTTCAGGGAGCTTCAGGATCTAGTTCACAATGGTGGAATTCAGACCACAGGTTGCCAAGGAGAAGAGCAAGAGGTAGGTCAGAGGGATTGGCTGGGGCCAATTAGGAAAAGCTTTTTATGTCATGCCAGCATTTGAGCTTAAAACCCCTAGGCTAGAGGTCTCCAAACTTTTTCTATCATTTGCCCTATCAATTAAAATATTTAAGTATGGGGGCACCTGGGTGGCTTTGGTCAGTTAAGTGTCTGACTTCGGCACAGGTCATGATCTTGCGGTTTGTGGATTCAAGCCCCATATCAGGCTCTGCACTGACAGTGTGGAGCCTGTTTGGGATTCTCTCTTTCTCAAAAATAAATAAATAAAAACTTAAAAAATATTTGAGTATGCATCCCTAACAGATGGGTATTTACTTAAACAATTTTATACCCAAATAATGTAGTGTAATGATTAAGAGCATGAGGTCCAGAGCCAAACTGACTAGGTTCAAATCCTGACCTTGCTGGTTATTCACGGTGTTACCTTGAACAAATGACCTCTCTGTTCCTCAGCATCCTCATGCAAACTGAGGAAAATAGCAGGCCTAACTATAGGATTGTGGGTGAGGATTAAATGAGTTAATTCAAGGGGAAAACTTAAAACAATGCCTGATACATAGTATATATTATATTAGCTAATGGTATTAAACACACTTACCACTTACTGCTGTTATAAAAGTGAAGTTGGGATTTACAACAAGGAGGATCTCCATTTACTCCCAGAAGGTCTGTTTTAACATAAACTTAATCCAAAATGTCAAGAATTAATCTAGTCTTCAAAATCTTAGACATGAAGAGCAGACTACTCCCAACCCCCCAGCCTGCCCACCTAGGACAAAAATAGCTTTGTCATCTCTGGATCCTGCTTATGCCCAAACTCATGCATGTAGGTGATTCCTCCATTGAACTCAAAGAGGGGCCAGGGGGCAGGGCCAGAGAGCCCAGGATATAATGCTACTGGTCTGAGAACCACCCTTTGGAATTTTAATAGGACAATATAAATACCTAATAAACTACCTTTTAAAAATATTTTCATTTTAATTATTAGGGTACAAGCTATTATTGTGCCCTCTAAAAAAATCTGTTTGTGCAAAGATAAAACTTGCTTGATTTTTTTTTTATAATCTCGGTTGAACACTATGTGATGTAGCCATTCACATTTCTAGTTCTGAATTCATATTATTCCAGTATTTGGTTTTGAAATAACTGAAAAGGAGCTTCACCAACATGCATAGATACCAAATGCAAGAAGTGCTTTAGGGACTATGCCCTACAACATAGTGATTTTCATCTTCCTGTCTCACCCACCAATTATGCAAAGGTATTTGTTGAAATTTAGCTGACAGTTTCCATTTTTCCTGAAGCCAATCCATTGTTCTTGCAAAATAATTGGAAGGTTTTGCCTTTTCATACTGTTAACAAATTCATTTACTCAAAAGGATTTTTTTAATGTTTATTTATTTTCGAGATAGAGACAGATTGTGGGCGGGGCAGGGGTAGAGAGAAAGGGAGACACAGCACAGAGCCTGACCCAGGGCTCAAACTCACCAATCATGAGATCATGACCTGAGCCGTAGCTGGACGTTCAACCAACGGAGCCACCCAGGAGCCCCACAACTTCATTTATTTTAAAAGATTGTATATGACGTTAGAATACCCTGTTTCCAAGTTTTTATTTCTTTAATTCTTTTAAGTTTATTTACTTTGAGAGACAGAGAGACAGGCAGAACAAGCAGGCAAGGGGCAAAAAGAGAGGAATAGAGAATCCCAAGCAGGCTCCCTTGTCAGCACAGAGCCCAAAATGGGGCTTGAACTCACAAACCAGGAGATTGTCAGCTGAAATCAAGAGTCTGATGCCTAACAATTGCACCACTCAACGCCCCCAAGTTTTTAAAGTAACTTGATAAATGAACTTTTATAGATGTCCCACTTGGATCATTTTTAGCCTTAAAATCACATAACTCTGGAAAAAATTCCACTCTCCATTTTCAGTATAAACTCAAGGCAGGAGTTTATTTTCAAATGCTATTACTCTCTCACACTTTGTTACAACATGACCTTTACCTCCAAGAGACAAGTGTATTTATTTTTTCCCAAATATCTTGTAGGTACATGTTCCTGACACATGGGAAAGGTCAGCAGATTTAAAACCTTGTCTATTTATGAAAGAAAGATTCATAACATGCCTACCTTTGATAATTCTTTTAAGTACTTTGCCAAGGGGAAACCCTTTTTTTACCTCACCTCGTATTGATTATAAGACCAGCTGGGTTTCTCATCTCCATTTATTTCTTCTTCTAGGTATGGAGTTGTAACATGCTTCTTTCTGTTAAAAAAATTCATATATACACACATCTATGAAACAAAAAGCTCTCAATGGGCCTACAGATGAAATACATAACGCTCTTGCCTAACATAATTTTAACTCAGTGGTGTGATGTCAAATGTTTAACAACCAAAAATCTGAAAATCCGAAAAGACCCTGATTTGTTTAGTATTTGCCAACTTCCATGGATAAGTATTCTCACCATGGTCAGTTTCAAGTTACCAACTTGCTGTCCCTGATCTCAGAGTGGGGAAGAGAAACACAGCAACAAACCATTATATAACGTGTCCATCATCTGGCTACAAGAGATGTAAATGACCTCAAGAGCTTATGTATTAGGGTGCCTGGTGGCTCAGCTGGGTAAGCATTAGATTTCAGCTCAGATCATGATCTCATGGTCTATGAGTTCTAGTCTTGCATGGGGTGAGCACAAGCCCCTGGTGAGCCCCGCTTCTCTCTCTCCCTCTCTCCTTCTCTCCCTGCCCCTCATGGGATTCTGTCTCTTTCTCTCTGTCTCTCGCTCACTTGCGCCCTCTCTCTCTCTCTCTCTCAAAAAAAAAAAGCTTACATAGTAGCAAAATGTGGTAAAATGAATAGGAAGTGATGAGTATATTTAAGTATGCATTACTTTTGTTTTGTAAATAATTTAATTGTAGGTTTATATAATTTTATATTTAATAATGGCTAAGCTTATCAACCAGCTCACAAAACTCCTGAAAATTGGATAATATGCTTTTATGACCCCTTATAAAACTGTCCCTCACTTCATTCTGACCCTGTTATGCCAAAAGAGCAGAGTCCTGTCTGTGTGTATCTGTGCACATGCATGTGTACATGTGTGTTTGTGTATGTTACAGCTATAAATAGTCTTTACGTCTGAAGGAAACATTTATATGATAGACTTCTGATTTTTTAATATAAGGATCTTTTGAAATTAAATATTTTTTAAAAGAATAATTTGGTCAAGTTCTGACAAAAATGTTAATGTCTGTTTTACATTAATTTTAACTGCTGATAATCTGAATTTACATTATATTTACAAATTGGTTTGGGAATAGTCAGCACCTTTTCAATATTGACTTCTAAGCTATAAATGAGCTTCTCTCTCCATTTATTCATGTCTTCTCTTTTTATCTCAATAAAGTTTTAAAGATTTCTAACTGTGGGGCCTTTTTAAGTGTGCTACTTGGTAATACAAAATTCTAGTTGCCATGGCTAATAGAATGGATTTTTCCCTAATATTTCCAAATTGGTTATTGATATTATATGTAAAAACCACTGATATTATATATAAAAACTATCATTATTTATTTATTTATTATATAAGCAGGGTTATTTTTCAAAGTTTATTTATTTTGAGAGAGAGAGAGAGAATGAGTGAGGGAGGGGCAGAAAGAGGGAGGGAGAGAGAGGGAATCTCAAGCAGTCTCCCTGCTTTCAGCAGAGAGCCCGATGTGGAGCTCAAACTCATGAACTTTGAGATCATGACCTGAGCTGAAACCAAGAATCAAACCTTTAACTGGCTGACCCACCCAGGCACCTCTTTATAAGCAGAATTTTACTGGAAAATATTTTTAGCTTTTATTTTATTTTTTTTATTTTTTTATTTTTTACAAATAGTTTATTGTCAAATTAGTTTCCACATAATACCCAGTGCTCATCCCCACAAGTGCCCTCCTCCATGCCCACCCCTCCTCCCCCCCACATCCACCAGTCCTCAGTTTTTGTCAGCATTCAAGAGTCTCTCATGGTTTGCCTCTCCCCTTTTCCCCACCATTTCCGCCCTTCTTCTCCCCCTTGGTCCTCTGTTAAGTTCCTCCTAATCCTCCTATACGTGCACACATATGATATTTGTCCTTCTCTCCCTGACTTATTTCGCTCAGCATAACACCCTCAAGGTCCATCCATGTGGCTACACATGGCCAGATTTCATTGTTTCTCATTGCCACGTAGTATTCCATGGTATAGATAAACCACATCTTCTTGATCCATTCATCCGTTGATGGACTCTTAGGCTCTTTCCATGTTTTGGCTATTGTTGAGAGTGCTGCTATGAACATTGGGGTACATGTGTTCCTTGTGCATCAGCATTTCTGTATCCCTTGGGTAAATTCCTAGCAGTGCTATTGCTGGGTCATAGGGGAGTTCTACTGTTAGTTTCCTGAGGAACCTCCACACTGTTTTCCAGAGGGCTGTACCAGTTTACATTCCCACCAACAGTGTAGGAGGGTGCCCGTTTCTCCACATCCTGGCCAGCATCTAGAGTTCTCTGATTTGCTCATTTTAGCCACTCTGACTGGCGTGAGGTGGTATCTCAGTGTGGTTTTGATTTGTATTTCCCTGATGAGGAGGGATGCTGAGCATCGTTTCATGTGTCTCTTGGCCATTTGGATGTCCTCTTTGGAGAAGTGTCTGTTCATATCTTCTGCCCATTTCTTCACTGGGTTGTTTGTTTTTTTGGGCATGTAGTTTGGTGAGTTCCTTGTAGATTCTGGATATCAACCCTTTATCTGATATGTCGTTTGCAACTATCTTTTACCATTCCGTTGGTTGCCTATTAATTTTCTGGGTTGTTTCCTTGGCTGTGCAGAAGCTTTTAATCTTGATGAGGTCCCAACAGTTTATTTTGGCTCTTGATTCCCTTGCTTTGGGGGATGTGTCAAGTAAGAAGTTGCTGCGGTGGAGGTCAAGGAGGTTGTTTCCTGCTTTCTCCTCTAGGGTGTTGATAGTTTCCTGTCTCACGTTCAGGTCCTTGATCCATTTTGAGTTTATTTTTGTGCATGGTGTGAGAAAATGATCTAGTTTCATTCTTCTGCATGTTGCTGTCCAGTTCTCCCAATACCATCTGTTAAAAAGGCTGTCTTTTTTCCATCGGATATTCTTTCCTGCTTTGTCAAAGATTAGTTGGCTGTATACTTTTGGGTCCACTTCTGAGTTCTCCATTCTGTTCCATTGGTCTATGTGTCTGTTTTTGTGCCAATACCATACTGTCTTGATGATGACAGCTTTGTAGTAGAGGTTAAAGTCTGGGATGGTGATACCTCCCGTTTTGGTTTTATTTTTCAGTATTGCTTTGGCTATTCGGGGTCTTTTGTGGTTCCATACAAATTTTTGGATAGTTTGTTCTAGTTTTGAGAAGTATGCTGGTGCAATTTTGATTGGAATTGCATTGAATGTGTAGATAACTTTGGGTAGTAATGACAACTATATTTATTCTTCCTATCCATGAGCATGGACTGTTTTTCCATTTCCTTGTGTCTTCTTCAATTTCCTTCATAAGTTTTCTATAGTTTTCATCATACAGATCTCTTGTATCCTTGGTTAGGTTTATTCCGAGATATTTTATGGTTTTTGTGCAATTGTGAATGGGATCAGTTTCTTGATTTCTCTTTCTGTTGCTTCATTGTTGGTGTATAAAAATGCAACGGATTTCTGTACGTTGATTTTGTACCCTGCAACTCTGCTGAATTCTTGGATCAGTTCTAGTAGGCTTCTGGCGGAGTCTGTCGGGTTTCTATGTAGAGTATCATGTCATCTGCGAAGAGTGAAAGTTTGACTTCCTCTTTGCCAATTCTGAGGCCTTTGATTTCCTTTTGGTGTCTGATGGCTGATGCTAGGACTTCCAGCATTATGTTAAACAGCAGTGGTGAGAGTGGGCATCCCTGTCGTGTTCCTGATCTCAGGGGGAAAGCTCTCAGTTTTTCCCCGTTGAGGATGCTGTTAGCTGAAGGCTTCTCATAGATGACTTTAATGATGTTTAAGTAGGTTCCTTCTATCCCAACTTTCTCGAGAGTCTTTATTAAGAAGGGATGCTGTATTCTGTCAAATGCTTTTTCTGCATCTATTGACAGGATCATATGGTTTTTATTTTTTTCTTTTATTGATATGATGTATCACATTGATTGATTTGTGAATGTTGAACCAGCCCTGTAACCCAGGAATGAATCCCACTTGATCTTGGTGGATGATTCTTTTTATATGCTGCTGGATTCGATTTGCAAGGATCTTGTTGAGGATTTTTGCATCCGTATTCATCAAGGATATTGGCCTGTAGTTCTCTTTTTTTGCTGGATCTCTGTCTGGCTTGGGAATCAGAGTGATGCTGGCTTCATAAAATGAGTCCAGGAGTTTTCCTTCGCTTTCTATTTTTTGGAATAGCTTGAGAAGAATTGGGATTAATTCTGTTTTAAATGTCTGGTAGAATTCCCCAGGGAAGCCATCAGGTCCAGGGCTCTTATTTGTTGGGAGATTTTTGATCACTGATTCAATTTCTTCACTCGTTGTGGGTCTGTTCAGGTTTTCTATTTCTTCCCGTGTGAATTTTGGTAGTGAGTGTGTGTTTAGGAATTTGTCCATTTCTTCTAAGTTGTCAAATTTGTTGGCATATAATTTTTCATAGTATTCCCTGATAATTGCTTGTATTTCTGAGGGGTTGGTTGTAATAAGTCCATTTTCATTCATAATTTTGTCTATTTGGGTGCTCTCTCTTTTCTTTTGGATAAGTCTGGCTAGAGGTTTGTCAATTTTGTTTACTTTTTCAAAAAACCAACTCTTGGTTTCATTGATCTGTTCAATTGTTTCTTTGGTCTCTATGTTGTTTATTTCTGCTCTAATTTTTACTATTTCTCTTCTACTGGGTTTAGGGTGTTCTTGTTGCTCTGCCTCTAGTTCCTTTAGGTGAGCTGTTAGATTTTGGACTTGCGCTTTTTCTAATCTCTTGAAATAGGCCTGGAGAGCAATGTACTTTCCTCTTAGGACTGCCTTTACCGCATCCCATAGATTTTGAATTGTTGTGTTTTCATTTTCATTTGTTTCCATATATTTTTTAATTTCATCTCTAATTGCCTGATTGGCCCATTCATTCTTTAGAAGGGTGTTCTTTAACCTCCATGTTTTTGGAAGTTTTCCAGACTTCTTCCTGTAATTGATTTCAAGTTTCAAAGCATTGTGATCTGACAGTGTGCATGGTATGATCCTCTTGTATTTCCACATTTACTTCCTTTTCAAGGTCGGGGAAGTTCTCTGCCAAAATTTGTTCCAGGACTCCTTCAGCACCTTTCCCTCTCTCTTCCTCTTCTGGGATTCCTATGATACGGATATTGTTGCATTTGACTGTGTCGCTGAGCTCTCGAATTCTTCTTTCCTGTTCCTGGATCAGTTTGTCTCTCTTTTTTTTTTTTAATGTTTTTTTTTTAATTTATTTCTAGGAGAAATAGAAAGAGACAGCATGAGTAGGGGAGGGTCAGAGAGAGAGGGAGTCACAGACTGAAACAGGCTCCAGGCTCTGAGCTGGCAGTCAGCACAGAGCCCGACGCGGGGCCCGAACCCACGAACCGCAAGATCATGACCTAAGTGAAAGTCGGACACTTAACTGACTAAGCCACCCAGGCGCCCCAGTTTGTCTCTTTTTTTGTCAGCTTCTTGTCTTTCTATAATGGTATCTTCTAATCCCTTATTCTCCTTTCTGCCTCTTCAATCCGTGCATTGGAGGCCTCTAATTTATTATGTATCGCATTTATCGCATTTTTTAATTCTTCATGCCTATTTTTATTTTCCATTCTGTCTGTAGCCATAGTTTCTTTGATGTCCCCTATGTTTTTTTCAAGCCCTGCTATTAATTTTACCATTATTATTCTAAAATCTTGTTCACTTAAGCTTCTGATATCTGTTTTGAGCAGTTCATTAGCTGTCATATCTTCTTGGAGTTTCTTTGGAGGAGAGCTCTTTCGTTTCGTCATTTTAGTTAGCTTTCCAGCTCTTGTTGGTTTTAAAGTCCTGTTATGCTCTCTGTTTCTATGAGGGCTGCTATATCCAAGAAGACTCTTTGACTTTCCAGGGCCTATCCTTTCAGAGATTGTTTTTTGAATGGTATCCCTCGGTCACTCTTGTTGGGACCTTAGTTATTTTATTTTCCTATTCGTAGTGATATTTGGGACTCTTCACCTTGTATACTCTAGCTTGTTTCTTGAGGTAGCCCTGGAAAAGAAAACAGACAGACAAACACACAGGGAGCAGGAGTACACAAACGCACAGGCTGATTCAACTAACATGCAAAGCAAGAGGGAAAACGAAAAAGTTAATAGAAAAGACGGAGGAGGGAGGGCGAATAATAGGGAGCATAAAATACATAAAAGGGTCAAAAAGGGGAAAAGAAAAGGAAAAAAGAAGAAAACCGATGGACAAAGAACGGTTTAAAGCATATACCTGGATTTCCCAGCTACAGTTAAATAGCCGTGTGTATGCAGTGCTGGTTGAAGAGCATAGAGAAAAAGAGAGAAGGCAGGGCGAGATGAGGCAGATTTGGAAATAGAATGAACAGGCAGATGGGATAAGAAGCTTTTTTCAAAGAGGTAAAGGGTAGAATATGGTTGGATAGGTGAGAGAAGGATGCTGGAATTATCCAGAGAAACTATATAGTCTAATTACTCCCGAGAGAAATAGCTGAAAAGTCGGTAGGTGTAGAATTTACATTTACAGAATGGACTTGTTGTGATTGTTTAAGCAAGCTGGCGACCAGAGTTAATCAGGTCAGTGTTTGGGGGAAAAAAGCGAGAAAAGAGAAAGAAGAAGAAAAAAAGAGAAAAGAAAGGGAAAAAAAAAGAAAGAAAAAAAAAACAGAAAAAAAAAACAAAAAAGGAAAAAAGAAAGAGAAAAAAAAAAGGGAGGAGGGCACCTCTCAGGCAGGGATGGGCGTGGCGTGATCCGATGCCTCAGGCGGGGGTTCTGCCTTGGCGATTGTGGGGAGGAGAGTGACGGTGCTCCAGTCCCTTCTTGAACCCCGCGCTGCAGCTCACTTTTTTTTGGCGTGTCAACTCCCCGTTCCGGGGACGCAGCCGAAGTTGGTTGCACTCTTCAACCCAGGCCAGTTCCAATCTCCAAATCCCAGTCCGCGCGCCCCACTGAAGTTGCCTTAGACACAGCTTCCCAGACAACCCCCTCGGGCTATTCCAGGCTCCCTGCTGAGCTCTGGGGGCGGAGTCAGAATCGCTGCTTCCTTCTCTGGGTCGGGCTGTCGCGCATGCGTGGGGGCTTGCCTGCCTGGTCCGCGTAGCCTGAGCCCCCTGGAGTGAGGAAAACCAGGTCTCTCTATGGCTCATCACCCGAAACACGAACTCACAGGCAAATTTCCCAGTTTTTAGCTCTTTGCCTTCCCTCTCGAGTTCCAGCCAGCCAGGAGCGCGGACGCCCGGTGTCTGCGCGGCTCTTTCAGGGGTCCCAGCCGCCCTGGAGCTACAATGGCGGCAGGTGCGCCGCTGCCTCTCTGAAATCCAACCTCCAGGAGCGGCACAAAGAAGCAGTTTGTGTGCTCAGCCTCCCCCAGGACCAGTTGTCGCGAGGGGACCTGGTGTGCAGGTATTTGGCAAGTACGGTCTTTCTATGCACCGAGAGGAGGTTTTTCCCCCACGAGTGGAGGTTTTTCTGTCTCGGACTCTCTCCTTTTCCCCTCTCACTCCCCGTAGAGGGTAGAGGGGGATCGCCTCCCACCCTGGAGTCTCCGATCCCGGCCCGATTTTACCTTCCCCGGTTCGCACTCACGTTAGAAGGCCTTCTCAGTGGATTCTGCGTCCTTTTTCTCCCAGTCTCTCAGGTTTTGTAAGGTTTCCAATGGCTTCAGATCTTTTCTGTGTGATGTATGGGCCCGAGTGCAAGTACGGAGCTCCTTACTTCTCCGCCATCTTGCCCCCCCTCCTATTTTTAGCTTTTAAACAGTGTGTAGCAGGGCTCCAGAGGCAACGCTCAGAATCTCAAGCAGGCTCCAATATCAGCTTGTTCAGGTTGGAATCCTAGCACTCACCACTCACCACCTATGTTATGTTCTGGAACTTCACTTCCTTATCTATAAAATGGAAGCAGTAATAAATGTGCCTCATAGTGTTCTTGAAAGGATTAAATGACGTAATATAGATAAAGCCCTTCACGGGGAGCCTGGTAGACAGGAAGCACTTGGACAATAAAAATGATTTTATATTCTTGAGTCTCTTGGATTTGCCATGTTATTATCACAGCTATATATAGTAATACTTTCATATTCCTTCTTAACAACATTGACATTCACTTTTTTCTCTCTCTTTTTAACTGAGATTACTGAGTTCTTTTTTTTCTATTGGATTGGGTTGACCAAACTTTTGAAAATGTTGAATGATAATCATGTTATTGGCCTCCCAAATCTTATTCTTGATTTTGTTAAGCAGTACATTAGCCTTTCATTGTTAAGTATGATGATAACAATCAGTTTCAGAAAGATATTATTGATCTTATTCATTTAAAAATTTTCCTTCTTTACTATTTTTTAAAGGAATAAGTAGAAGGCAGTTTTTCTCTTTTGGCTATAAATGAGATGAATTATTATAAAATATTTGTATATTATTCTTATTACTTTAGTTACTCATGTAATATTTGATCATACCCTCCTTGTGAAAAGTGAAACAATACAGAGCTATACAGAAAAGATTGGCGCCCATTCCTTGGCCCCCATTACTATCTCCATTAACTATTCTCATTGTTCAAGTTATCTTCTATAGAAAAAGCTTCTTGACATTAATTTACAAATACATGTATAGATTCATACATAGTTTTATTTTTAAATATTCATGGGACTCTATAATATAATTGAGCCCACAAGTTTTGTTTTGTTGTGTATTTTTACTTAATGTGTCAAAGATTTTTCTGTTTCAGCACATATAGAGTAACACATTCTTTTTTAGTTAGCTGCTTCATATTCCTTAGTGTGGAAGTAACACTGGGATTAAATCATTCCCTTACTGATGAATATTTAGGTTGTTTCTGTTTTTATTGTAATAAAATAAAACGCTATAGTATACATTCTTATAGACATTCTTGTTCCTATAGGAGAATACTATTTTAGGACACCGCCTCAAGGGATATTGCGAAGTCACAGATTAGATGCTTTTTTTAATTTAGGACATTCTACCAAGTTACCCTTCCAAAGGACTATACCAAATTATTCCCCCACCAACAATATCTAAGATTTTTCTATTATGGTCATGATATATTAATGTTTTCTTCATCCTTAATAAATTTTGCTCATTTGTGTTTTATTATAAATCATTCATTTACCCACATTTCACAACTTTCAGTACAAAGTTCAACAATAATCTACACAATAAAACCTATAAATGTCTCCTTTATCTGTTATTATATTCCTTCCCTTATTCTATAGTGTTTGTTTCTTCATGTCCTTTTTCTTGATGGGCTTTACGAAAAGTTTCTCTTTTTTTCTTACGTTTTAAGGAAACATCTCTTTGATAAACAATTGACCCTTGAACAGCTTGGGTTTGAGCGAATCCACTCCTGCATAGATTATTTACAGTATAGTACTGTGAATGTATTTCCCGTTCTCTTCCTTCCTGAGCCTCTTTGTTCCAGCTAACTTGATCGTAAGAACACAGCAGGGGTGCCTGCGTGGCTTAGCCGGTTAAGCGTCCGACTTTCGCTTAGGTCATGATCTCGCGGTTCGTGGGTTCGAGCCCTGCGTCGGGATCTGTGCTGACTGCCAGCTCAGAGCCTGGAGCCTTTTTCGGTCTGTGACTCCCTCTCTCTCTGACCCTCCTCTGCTCACGCTGTCTCTCTCCTAGAAATAAATAAAACATTAAAAAAAAAGAATACAGCATATAATAAATATAACGCACAAATGTTATATTTATTACATGTTAACCGGCTACATTATCACAAAGGCATCTGATCAACAGTAGACTTCTAGAGGCGAAGTTTCAGGGGAGTCCAAGCTGGCAGGTGGATTTCTCAGTGCTGCCTTTGGCGGCCCTACCCTGACTCTCGTTATCCAAGCTCAACTGTACTTAACAAACACTGATTTTCTCTTTTCCGACCACTCATCTCTGTTTTAATCTGTATCAATTCCTGCTTACTGTTCTTACTTATATTTTCTCGGCTTTCCTTTTAACTTCTGGTTGAACAGTTTATTTTTACTCTTCTTCCTTGTTTAATTATAAAAGCTGTTAAAGCTCCTAGCGGTTCTGTGTGCACAGCCTGGGCCTTCTTGCTTATGTAACGTCCTTGTTACCACTGCTTTCTAAACAGTCTCTAATTGCACTTTTGATTCCTCTTTAATCCAAAAGTTATGTAGGAGTATGTGGGGTTTGTTTGTTTTTTTTCTTTCTTTTCTTTTCTAAGTTTCTCTGCATTGTAGTCCAAGATTGTGGCCTGAATGATTTCTTCCCCACCGAATATGTTAAATTTTTTCTTGTGGCCTAATCGCTGATTATGCTTCACAAATGTTTCATGGGCTTCAAACAGAGGATAGATTCTCCTCAAGGAAAAAGAGTGACATATATCTGTAGTTGGGAAAATATTTCGATCTATCCTGATTCAAGTCAGTCAACTAAATCACTGAATGGGGTTTTGAAGTCACAGAAGTGCTTTTCTTTCTTTTTTTTTTTTTAATTGAAAGAGCCAGGCTTTGTTGAAATTTTATTTTATTTTATTTTTTAATGTTCTTGTTTATTTTTATTTTATTTTATTTTATTTTTATTTATTTCTAGGAGAGAGAGAGACAGCGTGAGCAGGGGAGGGTCAGAGAGAGAGGGAGTCACAGACTGAAACAGGCTCCAGGCTCTGAGCTGGCAGTCAGCACAGAGCCCCACGCTGGGCTCGAACCCACGAACCGTGGGATCATGACCTAAGCGAAAGTCGAAAGTCGGACGCTTAACCGACTAAGCCACCCAGGCGCCCCTTTTATTTATTTATTTTTTTTACAAATAGTTTATTGTCAAATTAGTTTCTATATAACACCCAGTGCTCATCCCCACAAGCGCCCTCCTCCATGCCCATCTCCCTCCCCCCCCCCACATCCATCAGTCCTCAGTTTGTTTCTCAGCATTCAAGAGTCTCTCATGGTTTGCCTCTCTCCCTTTCCCCCACCATTTCCCCCCTTTTTCTCCCCCGTGGTCCTCCGTTAAGTTCCTCCTAATCCTCCTATAAGTGCAAACATGTGATATTTGTCCTTCTCTGCCTGACTTATTTCGCTCAGCATTAACACCCCCAAGGTCCATCCATGTTGCTACATATGGCCAGATTTCATTGTTTCTCATTGCCATGTAGTATTCCATGGTATAGATAAACCACATCTTCTTGATCCATTCGTCCGTTGATGGACACTTAGGCTCTTTCCATGTTTTAGCTATTGTGGAGAGTGCTGCTATGAACCTTGGGGTACATGTGCTCCTCTGCATCAGCATTTCTGTATCCTTGGGTAAATTCCTAGCAGTGCTATTGCTGGGTCATAGGGGAGTTCTATTGTTAATTTTTCGAGGAACCTCCACACTGTTTCCAGAGGGGCTGTACCAGTTTACATTCCCACCAACAGTGTAGGAGGGTGCCCGTTTCTCCACATCCTTGCCAGCATCTAGAGTTCTCTGATTTGCTCATTTTAGCCACTCTGACTGGCGTGAGGTGGTATCTCAGTGTGGTTTTGATTTGTTTTGTTTTGTTTTTTTAAATATTTTACTTATTTCTAGGAGAGAGAGAGACAGCCTGAGCAGGGGAGGGTCAGAGAGAGAGAGGGAGTCACAGACTGAAACAGGCTCCAGGCTCTGAGCTGGCGTCAGCACAGAGCCTGACGCGGGGCTCGAACCCACGAACCGCGAGATCATGACCCAAGCGAAAGTCGGACGCTTAACCGACTAAGCCACCCAGGCGCCCCAGTGTGGTTTTGATTTGTATTTCCCTGATGAGGAGGGATGCTGAGCATCGTTTCATGTGTCTGTTGGCCATCTGGATGTCCTCTTTGGAGAAGTGTCTGTTCATATCTTCTGCCCATTTCTTCACTGGGTTGTTTGTTTTTCGGGTGTGGAGTTTGGTGAGTTCCTTATAGATTCTGGATATTAACCCTTTATCTGATATGTCATTTGCAATTATCTTTTCCCATTCTGTCGGTTGCCTATTAGTTTCGTGGGTTGTTTCCTTTGCTGTGCAGAAGCTTTTAATCTTGATGAGGTCCCAATCATTTATTTTTGCTCTTGATTCCCTTGCTTTTGGGGATGTGTCAAGTAAGAAGTTGCTGCGGTGGAGGTCAAGGAGGTTGTTTCCTGCTTTCTCTTCTAGGGTGTTGATAGTTTCCTGTCTCAAGTGCAATTCCAATCAAAATTGCACCAGCATACTTCTCAAAACTAGAGCAAACTATCCTAAAACTTGTATGGAACCACAAAAGACCCCGAATAGCCAAAGTAATACTGAAAAATAAAACCAAAACGGGAGGCATCACCTCCCAGACTTTAGCCTCTACTACAAAGCTGTCCTCATCAAGACAGTATGGTATTGGCACAAAAACAGACACGTAGACCAATGGAACAGAATGGAGAACTCAGAAGTGGACCCAAAAGTATACAGCCAACTAATCTTTGACAAAGCAGGAAAGAATATCCAATGGAAAAAAGACAGCCTTTTAAACAGATGGTGTTGGGAGACCTGGACAGCAACATGCAGAAGAATGAAACTAGATCATTTTCTCACACCATGCACAAAAATAAGGACATGCACATTTTAGAAGGAGATGGAGGAAGACAAGGAAGAGCAGGAGGAGGAGAGAAGAAAGGAAGGAAGGAAGTTAGTTTTCTCAGAATTCTAGAAACTGGAGCCTAAATATCCTCCAAATTTAGAGGACTAGCTAACTGTAGAGATTTGTACTATCAACCCTAGACTTGAGAAGACAGCAGAAATAATAGAAAACTAATTTCTATGCTTGAAGGGATAAGTGCATAAGGAAAAGGGTTAGGGAGGTACAGGGTTGGAGAGATGCAGGTGAATGTTTCTGAGTGCTGGATATGGTCCTGCCCCTGCCCAATGTTGAAATCCCAAAAGAGTGGAGGGAGGATTTGGGTTTGAGAGTCTGAAGAAAGCCCTATTTTTCCCCAGAACCCCTAGAAGAAGGGACCCTCTAAAGTATTCTATGCAAACACAGTGTGACCACGTTGGAGTAAAAAAATGGTGGTAGGGCTGACCTAGATAAAGAGAGGACTCCAGTGGGTCTCTGATAAGCAGGCTGGTGGGAGAGTTCACCTGGGCAAGGGGTGCAGTGAGCTGCATTAGTGGGCTGAAGGCTGAGGTCCAACATCACAGATATACCTCAGGACATCTGCCAGAGCTGAGGTAAGGCCCAAGGCTCCCAGGACCCCTGGGCACTGGTCCAGCCAAGGAAACAGACTAGCTTTATCCTTTGACCACTAAGGAAGGGGGCCACCATCAAAGACCAAGTGGGACAAGATTGTGCAGTAGAGGCCAGCCTTGTCTCACACATCTTCAAAACCGTAATGTCATCTGAGCCCTTTAAACCCAAAATAAACCCAGAAGAATGGGAAAGTCAACCTCAAGAGATGCAAATTCTCTTCATATTTTAATATCTCTGGGATGGAGATGTGAGTTACAATCAATGGCCCTTTATAGTTGCCCTCATTTGGCCAGTTTGCAGTCATGACATAGTTGTGGTTGTCTATCTTCATGTGAAGAACAAAAGTACCACTTTCAAAACTTGCAGAATAAATAAATGGGTATCAACAAGTTGGGGAAAAAATCCCAAAGTAATAAGGAAGCATTCATTACTCTTAGAAATAAAATGGTTGTAGGGAGGGATGAGAGAAGTGGTCAATAAAACACTCCCATAATAGGACCCAAAAGTTGGAGTTGCAGATTGAGCTCCCCAGAAAGTAGAATCTGATATGAAGATAACCATGCAGAAGTTTTATTAGGGAATACCCCCTGGGATTGACACCTATGGAAGAAGCAGATTGAGTAGAGAAAGAAATTGAGCTGTGATGTAGTCACAACAAAGGACTCAGCCAAACTCATGGGAGGCTCTGAAGCTGGCTGCTACAGTAGGTCCAAGTTGGGGCAAGGGACCAGACCTTTATGTCCCTGGGTTGGTCAACTTTTAGGAGGCACATCTTGGGTGAAGTGGACTTTTTCAAATAAGGCAGTCCCCAAAGAGGACTGACAAGTAAGAACTGTCTGCCAGCAAGAGTCCCAGCAGCTGAGGGAGTAAGAGCTTCCTTGCTAAAGGAGAATCTGGGTGGCACATCACAGCTTTCACCAAAGCATGCTGGCTCTACCTAATTGAAAATGTAGCTTAAAAAGCACCAAGCACCAATGGCTTTTGGAATTTTTATGGATTCATTTTAAGAAATGCTTTACCACCAAAGCTCTTGATGGCATAGAGGATAATACTGCGTGGAAAACAGAACATCAATGACTCTAAGTAAAAAAAAAAAAAAAATGATGCCTTTGGATTATGGTGGTGCATAAGATTCTGCAGGCATGAGAGACAGACCCACACCCAGAAGAGGTGTCTATTGCTGTGAGAACAGATAGCCACCAAGTGATCACTTGGTCTTCTGGAGGAGAAGCACCATATCAGGGGCTCAGCATTGACCTCTGTTGCAGGTAAGTCAGACATTTAGAGGGAGCAATAGCTGTATCTGGTTTTCAAAGTGGGGGTCTGTGCAATTAGGTCCATGTGGAACCTCTATCTCTGTACCATGGCCACTCCATTATGGGTCCATTCAATAATTTATCATGTCATATTTGTGGAGAGCTAATGATGAAGGCTGGCTGATGCTAACTTTGGTTTGGTTGGGTACTTTGTCTATTTGGATGTTCAATTCCTGTTTTGTGGTGGATGCTTTATAATGGATACTAACATGTCATACAAAAATCTCCACACTTGGTGCTCAGTCCCAGAGACTGTTTGCTTGCCTCTACCCGAGAATTTTTTGTTCCAAATCTGCCATTGTCCTTCTATACCTCTAGACAGTACATCAACTCTTTGACCATTTCCCATGAGCCCATAAATATTCTTATCTTGGGCAACTTCTATCGCCACACAAAGTGTATAGCAAGTGCACTACCTGCAGCTCTACCCATTAACAAGCTTTTCCCTTTCCACTTTCTTTCAGTGCCAATGCTGAGTGTGGTTGTGATACAGTAGCTTCATTTTCAGCTTTTACACATATGGAACCAACATAAATGGAAACCAAGTAAAGGTTTCTCCTCTTCCATCAACTGGTCTTATGGGATCCCTCATTTGGCTATAAAGGTGAGTTGATAAGCTGACAGAGGGATGCAAGTGCAAGCATCATGGGTGATGGGTTAACAAACCATCCATGCAGTGTGCTCATGCCCTCTTGTCTTGCTTGGGCTCAATTCCAGATGTACCATTTCCATCTTACAGTGGATTGCTGTTCACCTCACCCAATTTATGCCTTAGAAGATACAACAATTTTGTATGAGAAACTGAATTTCAGTGTAAAAAATTAGAGTCGATGGTAGCTTGATTTTTCTCCTTTTATGATTTACAATAAATATAGCATTTATAAAAGTTTCCTAGAATTTCCTTCAATTTCCTAGAAGAAGCAGAAAAAATGGAGACAGGAGATGATTTGGTTGTGAGGTAGGGATCCATAATCATGGGAATCTGGAATTTGAGGAG
The DNA here is from genome assembly GCA_017311185.1 of Proteles cristata cristata. NCBI lineage: Eukaryota > Metazoa > Chordata > Mammalia > Carnivora > Hyaenidae > Proteles > Proteles cristata. The sequence continues at coordinate 1,544,103 of JAESUZ010003188.1, forward strand.
CCACTTCTGTGGCAAGATAGACTAGTTTCAAGCAGTGGTAGTGTTTAGGGACAGGATTGAGGCAGAGAAATTTCTAAAGTGAGTGGTTGAATGAGATGGGGACATCCATAAACAATGGAGTTACATATTTTGGATGCTCATATGTTTAAAGTTCCGTAAGTACCTCTTGTATTAAGCACAGAAGTGATATGAAGTACATCTGAAGGTGGACACTGCCTGTATTTGGTTATGTGATAGATTAGATACAGTCACAAAACCTTGGCCATTCTTCCCAAGACAGAGTCTCCTTGAATATAGGCAAGCTCTGTGACCTGTTTTGACCAACAGAATATGGTAGACACAGCACTGTGGTGCAACTTCCAAGATTAAACCCTAAGATCACTATGCCGTGAGGGAACCAAGCCTCTGGAGAAAGAAAAGCCATTTAGAAGAGCACAAATGCACAAGAGACGTGCATGAGGCTAGACCTGATGCTGAGCCTGGCCGGATGGATGACCCCAGGTGACACCACCTGGATCAGAAAGATCACCCAGCCCATCCCTGCCTGAATTCCTAACCCACAGAATTGGGACAAAGTAAATGGTTGCTGTTTTCACCAACAAAGTCTTAGGGTAGTTTATTATGCAGCAACACATAACTACAACAGGTTAGTACAGTGTTCAGTGATAGCGGGCTTAACAGAAACCATCATCTTGATGACTCTAACCCCTTTAGATAAAACAGAAATGAAGCCATCAGCAGTATGAGTGAGAAGCGGTGGAGAGAGAATTTGGAGACAATGACTCAGTAAGTCTGTCTTTTAAAGGAAAATCATTTTCTATTTGGTTTTCCAGGGCTCTCTGTCGTAAAGAAGACACTGACTTTATTATTAGAGCATCTCACATGATTAAGCTAATGTTTCTATATTCCTCCTCCTCAACCACACCTCCTTCTCCCCACCTCCACCACCACCACTGACAACAAAACAGCCTTGCTTGAGGCTTATTCTGCAAATATGACATATGTAGATAAAATCATCCAAATAAAAGAACATTTTCAATACAATGAATTTATCCCCCAAAAAACTCTTCTTGGAATTTTTATATAGGTTTCTTGGCCTTGATGAACAAGTAAATACAGCATATCCAAGGAACATCTGTCTATTCAGCTCTGCAGACAACTCTCTAGAACTTTCCCAGAGAGTTTATTGAGCTCCTACTATGTGCCAGGCACTGTGCTAGGCATTTGGGATACATTGGAATACAAAATAAGCAAAAAAGATAAAAATCCCTGTCTTCTTGGAGCTTACATTCAACTGAGACAATAAATACAATAAATATGTAAATTATATGGTATAACAGAAAGTGATAAGTTCCATTAGAAAAATAGAACATGGTGAGGTGGAGGGGAGGTGGGGAGCAGGTTTCAGTACCAAAGAGTACCACACCCGTTGATGTAGATCTCATTAAGGAGATGACTTTTGTCCAAAGACTTGAAGGAGGAGAGAGAATGGCCACCTGGGTATCCAGCAGAAGTGCATTCCAGGCAGAGGCAGCAAGGAAGGTAAAGGTCCTGAGATGGGAAAATGCCTGTATGCCTGGTGAATTCAAGGAACAAGAATATTATTGTGCCTGGTGAGGAATGAAGGTGGGGAGAGGACAGTAGTTGGTGGGATAAGTGTCAATCATGTAGAGCCTTTGGACATTGTAAGGTTGGGCTTTACCTCTGATTGACGTGTGGGCCATTACTAGCAGAGAAATGACATATTCTGATGTGCCTTTTCAACAGGATCCCTCTGGCCTCTGAATTGAGAATAAACTTTCAGGGAACAAAGAAAGAGGGAGTCTACTGCAATAATCCAAGAAAGAGATGAGGCTCCATGCCCTGAGTATCTTATGTGCCTACTGTGGGGCTCTGTGGAGTAAATGGCACACAGAACATGGGGGAAAGAATGAGAGGAATGTAAATGGTTTTTCTTGTTCTCTTTGATGTACCTACTCTGCTCTAGTCTACAGCTAGAGGCTGAAGAGGTCCCGGCTGATCTTTTCTGGGGATTACAACAGATGGAATGGATGTAGCCAGGGAGAAAGGGAGACTGCTTCCTTCCAAGTTTGCTGGCAACTGCTCATCTCAGAGGAGTGGCTGGCCCATCCAGAGAAATCTGACCCTGGCTTGATGTGTATTTTGGGGAATTGAGAGCTTGTGCACTCTTTGAACAGGAAATTCAGCCAGGCAGTCCATAATGGCTGAGTTTTGAAGACTGAAAATACCACTTGTCTAGGAGCACTGGCACCCAGGTTCCTTCCAAAAGAGTTGGGGGAGGAACTTGTAGCCAAATATGCAGCAGGACATGTGGGCTGAGAGGAGTAAGGTCTCCTGGGCTTTTGATGTTCTATCTTCCTTTTACACGTGATTCATGGATAATCCCATGCCTGCCACATTCAAGGGAGGGTACAACGAATGTTGTAAAGGAAACTGGAAGGATTTAGCCCCAGAGCTGAATTCATCCAAGACACACACCAAGTACTTGGAGTGAGCTGATGACCTTGTGACTCATCTAATTCCTCTAAACACATGATCATCCCCAAACAAATCCATTTCGTCAGAGATTCTTCTCAGTTGTGGTTTGGTCAATCAAAACTTGCTGCAGTTTATACGGAAGTTTGGAAACCCTAAGGAAACTTGAATTCTAAAAGGTGGTCTGTTGGGGCGCCTGGGTGGCTTAGTAGGTTAAGCGTCCGACTTTCGCTTAGGTCATGATCTCACGGTTCGTGGGTTCGAGCCCCGCGTCGGGCTCTGTGCTGACTGCCAGCTCAGAGCCTGGAGCCTGTTTCAGTCTGTGACTCCTCTCTCTCTGACCCTCCCCTGCTCATGCTGTCTCTCTCTCTCCCTAGAAATTAAAAAAAAAAAACATTAAAAAAAAAAAGGTGGTCTGTTGTATTTTCCATTGTCCCTATTCTGTATATCTGGCCTCCTTTTCTCTTTTTCCTCAGCTCAGCCCCAAGGTTCTCACTGTTTCTTTCAAATGACAAACACCTTTTGGGTACCTCATATACCAAGCACAGAGATCAGCTTTATAGATTTGGAGCTAAATATCTCAGAGTTCCTAGACTTAATTGTATTTGCTGTAGAAAGTAGGGGGACTTGTACAGAATCCGGATGCACTATGAATAAGAGCTGCTACTAAGTACCCCAAAGATTGCTTAGCTTAGCCTCTGTACTAGGTCTTGGAGTTTGATATAAAGAGACAAATGTACTCATATAGCAGGGGAAATAATAGCTAATAACTGCAGCCGGGTCCTCTGCAAAATATTTTTTTATTATTATTATTATTATTTTTGAGAGAGAGAGACAGAGTAGAGGAGGGGCAGAAAGAGAGGGAGACACAGAATCAAAAACAGGGTCCAGGCTCTGAGCTGTCAGCATAGAGTCCAACACGGGGCTTGAGCTCATGAACCGTGAGATCATGTTCTGAGCTGAAGCTGGCCACTTTACTGACTGAGCCACCCAAGCCCCCCCCCCCAAAATATTTTTATACATATAAAGTTACTGTAAATGTGTTAATAGAAAAGATGCATAGTACCCAATTTACAAAAAATAATAAAATATACAATACTCATTATTGCAGATTATATTAGTCAATTAATTCTCATGATTTTTGCTGAACCATTGAATCCAATATATGGTTGCAACTGATGTGAATATCGGTTGCTATTTTGTTTACGTGAATGAGGAAGGTAAAAGTGAGCTAAGAATGCATGTCAGAACTTCACTGAATGGTTGGTGACATGAGCCACTTTGCTGATTCGGGTAGTCGTTTCAAACATCAGAAGAATATTTTCTTAGGTTTTTATACTGTTCATAATATAATAGCTAGAGACAGGACACATTTCAAAATTTAATACGTGTTATAAACAGTTATCTGTCATTTTCTTGTTTTTTTAATAGTTATTTATTTTGGAGAGAGAGCAAGCAGGGAAGGGATAGAGAGAAGGGGACAGAGGATCCAAAGAGAGCTCTGTGCTGACAGGCCACAGCAGCAAGCCAGAGACCACTGTGGGATTCAACCTTATGACCTCATGCCTCATGACCTAGATCATGACCTGAGCCACCCAGGTATCCCTTATCTGCTATTTTCTTAAGTCTAGGTAATCAACAAAACAAGTTGCCTAAATCAAGTCCTGATTTGTAGTATTTGCTGATTTCTGTGGCTGTCATGGCCAATGTCAAGCCACTAGCGTGGCAAATAGATGCACCGTAGCAAGTTCTCATACAGTATTTCCAGCATATGGACATGATAGACACAAATAACTCAAGGGCATAAATAACGAAAAATGCAGCAAAATAGAAAAAATGAGCTTCGAGCATTTATTTCCTTTTTAAATATAATTTATTAAATTATAAGTTAATATAACTTTATGTTTCATAATGGCTGTGTTTAACAACTGTCTTCAAAATTCCTGGAAACAGAACAATTGGCTCTCACCAGCCTGTCCAACCACCTCCAGCCCACAACTGATCCCAGCATCCAGTAGGAATTCCAATAATGACAGCCGGCTTTCTTTCTTCTATTAAGAAAAAAAAAAAAGAAAGAAAGAAATTAGCTGAGGTGAGTAAAAAAATGATTGTCATGAATCCATAGAGAAAGGGCTTTCCAGAAGGCACTGGTAATGTTTGCCCCTCCTTTGAGTGCTTTCTGTGTCATTTTTCTCCCAAAAGTGTCAGGCCCACTTTGCTCTGTGAAGGAGAAAGGGCTCTGTGGATTGACCCACATGTGTCAGTCTCCCTCCCAAGCAGGCTGAGTGCGATGGGCTTCCCCACAGAGCAGATAATGTTCCTGCTTTGTGTCCAGACAAGGGCCCTCACCCCTGCCTGACCTCACACGCTGTGTCAAGTGACATGGATAGACTGTCTCCAGCGGCTCAGCCATCTTCTTGCCCAGCAAGATCTGGAAATATTTGTGACTGTGGCACAAAGAACATTTCTCAAGCGTCAATCAGGAAAACACTCCATCCTTCTGAAATTCATGTGACAAAACCCACGGGGAGTAAGCTGCTAATATTGAAATAACAAAAGCCATATGCTCTCTGACAGCAGTTTGGGTTTTAAAATACACCTCACCATCTCTGTGAGCTGGTGCTTAATAATTCCTCTTCAGACACCTCCACCAAGCACCAATGGGCCTGCTCTCAGGATGGCAAAGAACCAAAGTGTTCCAAATGATGGTCTTAAGGGCTTTGTAAAATGTGATGCCACCTTTACTTGGAGCCCTCAGCAAGGTTTCCTTTGCCTATAGGCTCTCCAGGGGACAGGTGGGGACAGGTAAAGAGAACAGAGAGAGCTAAGAGAAAGTCATGTCCCCAAGCTGAGCAAAGTGATGGTCAAGCTAGTAATCAATTCCATTTCCTGGATGCGTGTCCAGGGACACCTGCTTTATATTCTATCTCAATGGCCACAAGAAATGGCAGAGAGCACCAGCCACTCTGGACATCTATTACTTTGTCCTACACTCTCCCTGCTTCTTGGAACCTTCCTTCCCATTTTCTAAGAATCAAGCCACATGGTTTCCATGGGAGCAGCCAGTTCGTGCAATATTATCCTGCTCCTCTAGCTGCAGAGGATGGGTTCAGGGATGGATCCAGCCCAATTTAAGCTAATCAGTCTTATCTCCTAGGAAATTTTTAATTTGTGCTTTGGAAAAGGGATGGGTCTCTCTCCAGGATGCTGAATCTGCCACATGCAAAACTTTGGTCCATTTGGTGGCCATGTTCCTCAGTGTAGATTAGGTAGGAGACAAAACCAGTCATTACATGAGAGAAAAGAAAAGAAGACAGCAAAGAAAAGCAGAGGCAAGCCATGGTGAGAAATCATTTCAAGTCCATGGCTCCACTGGGATCCTGAGGCCCAAATGCCCTGCTATCTCTTATAAGCCCTTTAAAGCCCTGAATAGCTAGCTTTCCAGGTAATTCTGTGGTGGCCAGCACTGTCCTCTCATGAGTTAGTCTACCATATGACTTCCTGTTTGCTACTATGAAAAATGACTATTTTTAAACTGTCATCAATGACAATAATAGCAATAGTATTTATGGAGCATTTACAAGTAGCAAAACAGTGCATTTAGAACTGTACATAATTTAGTTCATCTAATCCTTCCAACAATCTTATATGGATGGTATTATTTTTACCCCTATTTTATAGATGGGTAGCAATAGGTCTTTGGGCTTTCTATGATTAAGCATCTACACCCCATGGGTCCACACAACATCTGGGCATCTGTGTCCCTTGAGTACTCCTATTTGTCTCACTAAACATCCTGATCCTTGTTTCAAAAATATAGCTGTTATATTCATTTATTTACTTGTTTGTGTCTTGCCTTTTTGAGGAAAGAATTTGAGGAGCACCTCATAGATAGATAGATAGATAGATAGATAGATAGATAGATAGATAGATAGATAATGCAGTGCAAAATAATAAATTTTATTGAATGCTCAATTGGGATAAAGAGAAAGTGCAAACGAAAAGATATGATGAATGCAAGAATAATGACTGTGCAACAAAAGCCTCCAACACAGTGTAATATGGAAGGCACTTCCCACAGCGTTGTTTACAATAATACAAAGTTAGAAACAAAGCATAGGTGTCACAAGAAGAGACAGGATAAATTATGACACATCCATTTGATAAAATGTATCATAAAACCTGACTAAGGACATTAGAGAATGGTCACAATAGATTTTTTTTTTAGTGACAAAAGAGAAGATGAGTTGTAACATCAGTTTTGTAAAAATTTAAGGGAGATGGGAACAAATCTCAGGCCACAAATTCAGGTCTGCAAGAAGTCATCTTTTCTTTAATCTACTTTCATAACTTTCAAGTGGTAGGAATGCAATCACATAACAGTAACATAGCTGGCCAGAGTTCTGGACACTATATCCTGAAAATGCAACTGTGCCATTCTAACTCGCACCTATCTTGCCTTCTCCCCACTTCCTCTGTTGCCAATGACATACACACTTAGGCCCCTTGAGAATGCCCAAGTAGGGAAGAAAATTCATTTGAAGAGATACATGTCCATATTATCCTAGGGTACATTAATTATTAGAGAATGATTAGTCCACATTTGTCACTCTTGCTATAAATCTACAATCTTGCTATAAATTCATGGAGGCTGAGTATACTCACTTATGCCTGGGCTAGACCATGTGACATGAATAGAGTCTTGAAATGTGTTTGCATGGCTGAGCCACTCTCTTGTGCTCTGGATCCACTATGACAAACATGCACTCTGGGTGGTTGCTGCCCCTTTGGCCTGGGCCCCTGTGGAGCCAAGGTCAACACAACCTGCAGACCGGAGCCTGGAATAGAATGCTGACCCAGCTAAGTTGTAGCCAACCCATGGAACAGTAAGCAGAGACTGAAAGATTGTTTTATGCCCCTGAACTTTGGGATGGTTTGTTACACAGCACTGTAGTGGTAATAGTTCACTAATACGTGTGCACCATCTCCCTCCTCACAGTACTCCTGCTACAAGAAAACCACTGGATCCTACCCTTTGGAGAAGAAAAATGCGTAACGGAGGAGTTCATCTGATAGTTATTTGATGTAAACAGTATCCTTGTTACCTTTCTGACTTGGTCTCTGTTAAGAATGTAGCAAGGCTTCTCCATGGTATTGCTGCTTCGCATCCATTTTGTTTGGCCAAGCAGCCTGTGAGGGCGTCCAGCTGGCAGTAGCCCACTGATGCAGGCACGGGGCCTAGATAATAGCCCACAGAGTCACAAGCAAGTGTATGTTCCTGATACGACTCCCCCAACTGCCCTTATGATAAACAGTCTCCCTCGCCTCCCAGGGCCTTCCCCTCACACCATGTGCCCCTTCGATAAGACCCCCCATGGAGCTTACCAAAATTCTCTTTTTGGTTTGAATTGACCAATCTGGCTTTAGCCTCAGAACCTCAAAGCACTCCACCCAAGGACCCTAGTAAAGGCATGTGCCCCAGGGCCTGCTGTTCTCTCTGCACCCTGCCTTGACCTCCTGCGTGGCCCCTGGAGGCGTGCTGTGTGCTTCCTCCAGGACCTGTGAGTGATAAGCTTACTTCAGTTTCTCTTGTGGCCTGTTGTTGAACCACAGTTCACCATCCCAGACCCTGTGCTTCCCTTAACAAATGTTAATTTAACAAAGTTCCAACAGTCTCCTTTTCCAGCTCATGGGATCTGTCTGAAGTGTGTCCAGAGAGGAAACAAATGCATATGGCCCAGTATGACCTCGCCACATAGAGGCAAATGCCAACTCCAACAGTTCAGGTGAACATCAAAACATTTGCTCAAAGACCCCAAGCCCCAGGGTGTGTTTCCAGTGTGGAGACCTATTGTCTCTCATCTAGAGTACATTTTCCAATATAGCCAAGGATTAAACAAAATCATGAGTGTGAAGCTTTGTTAAACTGTGGTCCCAGGTAGAAGCCCCAGCTGTTTCATATTTGAAGTCAGGACAGAAGGAGGGGCTGATCCGTGGGCATGGGGCCAGGCTTTCAGCTGAAGAAGAAGCCAGTCAAGTCAAAGAAGCCAGTCAATGTTTAAAATGGGTCAAGGTGGGAGGGAGGAGACCCCTTTATCAAAAGTTGGAGGGCAGAGACAAATGGGGCCCAGCTTAAAATGTAGAAGCAAGGAACGGTAAGTCATCATAGGTGAATGGGAGGTGGTCTGCAAAAGTTCCAGAAAAGAGGGATTAAATCCTAGGACTGAAGTCTCCAGGTTCCTTCTCAGGATTCAGATGGCTCCCCCTCGAGGCATGCAATCTGATTAAAAACAAAAAACAAACAACAAAAACAAAAAAACAAAAAAAAACAAGCCAAGGGCCCTTCATATAAATGTTTTCTTTTATTCCTTTCTTTGATCTCTCTTCCTCAATGGCTTTTCTGAGTAGTTGGGGGATCTCCTTCTGGACTCCTGATATTCAAGGGATCTTCTGCCTCTTCGACCCTCCAACTCTGCTAATTATCAGTTTTGTCCAAGTCTTTAGACAGCCAGCTTCTCTCTTCTGTAAACATGGGGCTTCGCTGCATATCATAGAATAAAAGACTGCCTATGTAAAAAAGAGCATTCACTTGCGTCAGTGAAAGGGTCTAAATAAACAGTTAAAATGTATAATTTCTTCAAGTTACATTTGACCAAAACCCAGTGCCAAAATTTGGGAACTGATTTTTTTTTCAGCAAAGATAGAGAAAATTCAGAAGCTCAAGTAGTGAGGTGAAAGACCATATCTCCTATCTGGGTCTGCACCAGTTCTCCCCGACTGGCGTATACATCAAGTGAGGAATGTCCATGTGTTCACTTGATTCTGTAAAAGGATAAGCCTGGGCAACCTCAGGAAGAACAAGAAGACACACTGCTATTTTCCAACTTTTGTCAATAAGGGAAAGAGGGCTTCAGCCCAGGGAACTGACAGAATCCAGAGAGAGTGTAACAGAGACAAAAGTGCCAACGGGCTGATGGGCAACAAGCTAGGAACATTAATAAGTAATGGTGCTCCTTGAGCCATCCAGATGAACTAATATCCCTCATATTCTTTTCTGGGAGTCAGCTTTGGGGGGTCCAAATTAAGAAGATTTTTTTTCCCTAATGTTTATTTATTTTTGAGAGACAGAATATGAATGGGCAAGGGGCAGAGACAGAGAGGGAAACACCGAATCCAAAGCAGGCACCAGGCTCTAAAGCAGGCACCAGGCTCTGAGCTGTCGGGACAGAGCCGGACCCAGGGCTCAGACCTACAAGTCACAAGATCACAACCTGAACCAAAGTCAGATGTTTAACCAACTGAGCCACCCAGGCCTCCCTGGGGTGGGGGTGGGGGTGTCCAAATTAAGACATGAAGATTGCTCAGATTCTTTACCACGTAGAGATACTCTGTCTTTTGATACCATCGGCTCAAAACTGAGTGTTTTATTTTTATTTATTTATTTATTTTAATATTTTTATTTTATTTCTAGGAGAGAGAGAGAGACAGCGTGAGCAGGGGAGGGTTAGAGAGAGAGGGAGATACAGACTCTGAAATAGGCTCCAGGCTCTGAGCTGGTAGTCAGCACAGAGCCCGACGCGGGGCTCGAACCCATGAACCGTGAGATCATGACCCAAGTGAAAGCTGGACGCTTAACCGACTAAGCCACCCAGGCGCCCCATCAAAACTGGGCGTTTTAAATAACAGAAATGATTGTCTCACAGTCCAGCAATCAATCAGATTGACCAGCAAGGTTGATTCCTTCTGGGGCTATGAGGGAGAATCTGGCCCTTGCACCCCAGCTCTGGTGGTTTGCTGGCCATCTTTGGTGTTACTTGGCTTATAGACGCATCACCCTGATCTCTGCCTTCATGTCCTCCTAGTGTTTCCATGTGTGCACATCTGAGTCTGAATTTCCTTTGTACAAGAACACCAGTCATGGTGGAGTAGGAGCCAATTCCAGTGTGACCTCATCGTCACTAATTACATCTTCCATGAACTTATTCCAAATAAGGTCACATTCTAAGGTACTGGAGGTAAGGACTTCAACATATGAGTTAGGAGAGGGGAATGTTTCAACTCAGAACAGGTTGAAGTACGGTATAATGGTTCAGGTGTGGAAAGGAAATTGATTCGGTTTGAATTTTTAGTGCCATGTCCTTGTGCAGTGACCTTGGGTAACTGCTTAACACCTCTGAATCTTAGTCTCCTCGCCTATAAAATGGAGAGAATAACAGCGATCTCAAAGAATTGTTGGCAGGATTAAATTCAGTGATGATTATAAGTGTGAAGTAAGTGAGAATAAATCATTCTTGTTTGTAGCTGGCTGCCCATCCGTCCTTTGTCCCTCTGGTAGAGTCTTTCTGGGCAGCTCACTGAGCTGAAACCCTCTTTCCATTATTATGACAACTTAGAAATAGCAGTGTTTCTTCCTCCTGTTCTTCCTAGGGTTGCCTGGGCTTTTCTTTCTTCAGCGTCAATTGATAACATTGACATTCCTGGCCCTTGCACCCCAGCTCTGGTGGTTTGCTGGCCATCTCACTTGGTAGATGAGCCTGCATGGGGGAAACCAGAGTTGTGCAGCATGGGAGAATGAGTCGAGAAAGGGGAGTCTCCAAGTAACAGTGTGTGAGTGGGGCGGCAGCCACCCTGGGCAACTGGAGCCCAATCCTAGGGAAGGACTCGAGGAAACAGATAAAACACAGACCTCAGAGTTATTGCTCAGAAGAATGGAGGAGCCAAGGTATTTACATGCATTAAATCCTATTAATCCTGGCTGAGAGCTACTCTGGAGGAAAGGGAGCATTAATCTCCTGATGCTACAGTGTGGGTAGACAGAGAGGTCTCCCACAGTTTCAAAGAAAGCCCTCAGGCAAGAGTTGCAGATACCGGTAGTTGAAATTTAGCCTACGGCACAATGGAGGCCCCAAGGATATGGGAGAGACACTTCTGTAGATTTTTTTCTCCTGTCCAAACCAGCATCGCATTGGGTTAGTGAACCATGTTATTGAGAAAATTAAAGTTGAGCGTGAACAGCAAATGATCCAGGACCAATATCTCAAGAGCCACCAAATTAAAATTAAAATTCCTGGAGAACACTCATTACTCATTAGCAGGAGCGCTGCTGCCGTTCATTACCTGAACAGTCCAGAGAACTCCATGTGGGATTAGGATCATTAATGTTAATAAATCTAGTGCCAAAAACCAAGTGCTAGTAAGTCCAGGATGTTGGCCCTTTACTCTCTGAAGGCAAATCTAAAGTTGTTTTTTTCCTTTTTTGATTTTGAGAGAGAGAGAGAGAGAGCAAGTGGGGGAGGAACAGAGGGAGAAGAGAATCTCAAGCAGGGTCTGCACTGTCAGAGAAGAGACTGATGCAGGGCTGAAACTCACCAACCGTGAGATCATGACTTGAGCCGAAATCAAGAGTCAGATGCTGAACTACTGAGCCACCCAGGTGCCCTTCTGAAGGCAAATTTAGAGCTTGGCATTCTGTCTCGGTCAAAGGCCCATGGGCCAATTACAGGTAGGTGGCCATTTTTATTGTTTCCAGCATCCAGGGAAACACTCTATTCACAAAATAAACTGCTGGACTTGTGTTTGAGACCCTTTGTTCAATCCTTGCAGTGCCCTTTTTGTCTGTCCAGGGCCGGGTCAAGTTCACCACTCCCTGCCCATCAACCCTGCAGAAGCCACTTGGTCTGAATTGATGCTCAGAACACTTGTCTGCTCTGGAAGGTAACATCAAATGATGCAGGGCAGGCAGTAAGAAGCCAACATGGAGATCAGCTGAGACACACAAATCCCTCATGCCAGCCCTCCTTAAAATGCGGGTGGGCTGCGTCATGTCTGGGTCTCCTCTAAAATGTCTCTTCTGTCACTTATGTTATTGTTGCCGTATCTCTCTTCTTAATTGTCATGATTACTCAAACATCTCTGCATGTGTCTTGTCCCTGCAAAGCCATCATTAACTCCTTGAAAGCAGAGATGATTAATTCTACAGGTCTGGGCTACCCTGGAGCTTCTGCTGTCTTCTTCTTTGCCAACAGAACTCAAATTATGTTTGAGAGGCAAGGTGTCCAATTTTGGACAGTGAGACCTGAGAAAGCCCTGTTGTGAGGGCTTCTGGGAAGGCTTTTGCCTTCAATAAAAAGAGGCCAATAATGATGATGTTTTTCCCCTTTTCCACTTTGTTTTTGTTCTGCTTTGAATGGAGATGTGATGGCTGGAGCTGAAACAACATCTTGTAACCACGAGGGAAAGTCTGAAAGAACTAGACAAATGCTGATCCTGATATTGCTGAACTCAGGGACCAACGCAATGACTGCCTACACCCAAACTTCTTCTGGTATGAGAATAAGCCCCCATGTGTTTAAGCCACTGTAGATGAGTTGTCTATGGCTTGCAGCTTCACAATCGTCTTTACCAGAAGAAAGAGCAGAAACTGTAGGAACACAACTTCCATGACACTGTGTTCATTTCTGCTTCCCAAAACCCACAGAAGTACATCCACTTGGCAAAACTCGTGTCTTCTGTGAAATCTGAACCATAAATGACATCTGGGATGTAAGAAAATATCTGCATTTCTAGTGTGTAGATTTGCCTACTACAAAAGGGTCAGAATAGAGCTGAGTGAGCTGCTCTGCAATACCATACCGTCCATGATAAGTAGGGAAATGGGGGACCCCAAGAATGCTATTCCGAAGCCATGCCTGTTGTATCAAAGTAACACACTAGCTGTTGTCATAGGCAACCCCCCAAATCTCAATGGCTTAGCACAATAGAAGTTTATCATTTAATCCTGGGTCTTGCTAATTGTGGAAGGGGGGTGGGAGTACTCCTTATTACACAGTCATTCTGGGGTCCAGACTGTCTTCGTCAGTATTCAACTGGGAGACAGAGGAAGAAGACATGCTCATTTCTTAAAAGCCTTGACCTGGAAGAAACACATATCACTTCCATTCGTATTCCATTGTTGAGAACGTACCATGTTGCTCCCACCTTGTAAGATACAAGGGACGTGGTCTCTTGTTTGGCAGCCACTTCCTTAAGGCACTTCTCTGGAAGGAGAGAACAAATCTTTGGTGGACCGCTAGCTCTCTGCCGCCAGCTGAACTTAACAGAATCTCTGGATGGTTTCATCCCAAACATGGTGCATCAGGGCTCAGTAAGTCTTTTGTTGATAAATGGATGAATAAACGAATCTTTGCATCTCAACTCAATTATTAAATTTAAAGAAACTAGTGTCTTTTTAATGCCAGTGCCCATAAAAATCATTTTTTCCTAAGAATCATTTTAAATTGTTGCTAAGCCTTTTTAAGCGAGGGGAACATGTATTAATAACTTGAATATATCATTTTAAATTCAGTTTTTATGATGTTTAGGTTCTTTTTCATTTTTTTTATTTTAATTCCGGTATAGTTAATATACAGTGTTATATTAGTTTCAGGTGTACAATACAGTGATTCAACAATTCTATACATTACTCAGTGCTCACCATGATAAGGATACTCTTAATCCCCTTCGCCTATTTTACCCATCCCCCCCACCTCCCCTGTAACCATCCGTGGTTTGTTCTCTAAAAGCTGAGTCTGCTTTTTGGTTTGTCTCTTTGTTTCTTTGTTCATTTGTTTTGTTTCTTAAATTCCACATGTGAGTGAGATCGTATAGTATTTGTCTTTCCTTGACTGATGTATTTCACTTAGAATTATACCTCTAGATCCATCCATGTTGTTGCAAATAGCAAGATTTCATTCTTCTATGGTTGAGTAATATTCCATTGTATGTATGTCACATCTTCTTTATTCATTCATCTATTGATGGACCCTAGGGCTGCTTCCAGAATTTGACTATTGTAAATAATACTGCAATAAACATAGGGGTGCATGTATCTATTCAGATTAGTATTTTTGTATTCTTTGTGTAAATACCCAGTAGTGAAATTACTGGATCCCAGAGTAGTTCTGTTTAAAATTTTTTTTATGAACCTCCATACTGTTTTCCACAGTGGGTGCACCAGTTTGCATTCCTACCAACAGTGCATGAGGGTTCCTTTTTCTCCACATCCTCACCACCACTTACTGTTTATTGTGACATTGAGGTTCTTAACCTAAGAAGTCTGTGGATAGGATTCAGAAAGTTTGTACTTCGGATAGAAAAAAGGTAACATTTTATTTTCACTAATCTGTAATTGAAATTTCACATTTCCTTCAGTTCTGGGTGTAGGTATCCCATCAGAGGAATGTTGGCTGCCCCTGTGACTGTCACTAAGCAAATCAAAGATATTTTTATACTATTTTACAGTCATTGTAGATAACTTATTGCTAAAGCTCGTCATTGCTTTGAAACTATTGTGGTCAGTGGATCTGCTACTGGATCTTGATTGCATCTTAGTAAAGAAGCACATACTATGTTTCAAATATTTTGATAGCTGTACTTTAATAACATAGGTTTCCTATGTTATATTTGATGCATTTAAATTTTCTTCAGCAAGGGGGTCCAGAGGATTCACTGGATTGCCAAAATGATCCATGGATCAGATAAGATTAAGACCCCCTGCTCTAGAGTGTGCAAGGTTATTGGTGCAAACAGCTCCCCACCACCCTTTTATTTTATTTAAAAAAATTTTTTTTTAATGTTTTATTTATTTCTAGGAGAGAGAGAGAGACAGCGTGAGCAGGGGAGGGTCAGAGAGAGAGGGAGTCACAGACTGAAACAGGCTCCAGGCTCTGGGCTGGCAGTCAGCACAGAGCCCCACGCGGGGCTGGAACCCGCGAACCGCGGGATCATGACCTAAGCGAAAGTCTGACGCTTAACCGACTAAGCCACCCAGGCACCCCAGACCCCACCACCCTTTTAAGTAATAGTTCTTTCTCTTTTGCCCCTCTCCCCAGCCTAACCTCCTCCCCCAACTTTTTGGGGATCTTCTGTTGTCCTGGTCTCTTCTCAAAGGCTGGTGGGAGGTCTGTGTTTTTATCTTCAGAATTGGATAGGGTCAGCCAGGCAGCTGAGGTAAGGGGAAGCAAGAGAATGTGGTCGTGTCTGATTCTTCGGCCTCACTTCAAATCACTGCACGCACCCAAACTGTGTGGGTGCTCTTCCAGAGGACCTGAGGGCACCAAAGCGGGCTTCCTTCTTCCCTCCCAGCAGGCCCAGGGTTTTCTCCTGATCAGACAAGCTTCTGCAGTGAGGTGCATCGGAGTTACTTTCCTCCCCAGCAAATATTCACACCTTCCTTCTGCACTGCTCCAGGAGATGTTAATACATGCTATTAATTCGGGCCTGATTTGCATACCTTATGGATTATTAGCTGTTTGTAGCTAATGGAGATCAAAGCTTGCACATACAACCCCACCCCATTCACTCCCGCAGGGGCCTGGACTACCTCAGTCTGCTCCTCCGTGCGTAGTGAGAACAAGGCATAACAGGTTTAACACAGTAGCGCCAGGATGCCCCTGGAAATGGGATTGACACACACCCCTAGCTCCTGCATGACACAAAGGAGGCCCTTCCACTGTTCATGCTTGGGAGGATGGCTGTTGACTCTTGGGCTGTGCTGCGTGGTTCAGTCCCTGGTAGAAGACTTTTCCTGGCTCCCCTGCCCCCAAGCCTTGTCATCACAAGCTGGCTAGCATTATAATTTTGAAGAGATTTTCTTTTGTCTTTTTTTTCCCCCTTTAAATCACAGTCTTTAAGTGCTCTTTGTGTTCATAATTAGTCGTCAGCCCTGGGATGGCTCAATTCACTTCCCTGTGCCGGCACCCACCCCCCCTTGCTTGCCCGAGTGATGTTAATTAGCCCTGCAAAGATCGGCAAGCCTGACTGGCAGCAGCTTTTGCAAAAAGGTTCCCAACCCTCTCGGCAACAAAGAAAAAATGTCCTAGCATCTTGGTATCATAGCTGTTATCCAATTCTTTGCTTTTTCATCCTGCTACTGCTGAGGAGTTCACGGAGGCATTTATTTATTTTGAAATGTTAGCACCAATGTTTTGGTGGAAATTTGTAAATCTTGCACTTGAAAAATAACCTCGAGGTTGAGATTTGTCACATTTGTAAGGAGGGATGGAATGGGGGTGGGGATTTCCTTTTTAGATTAAGAACAGGGCTAACAGTTTAGAAAACTGCTTGGCAGTGTCACTAAATCTAAGCATGGACACACTCCATGAGCCCGCAGCCCCACTGCTAGGTAGTTCCCACAGAAATGCACCAAGTACATCCCCCAAAAGTGCTGACATGTACCCCATGGCACTATCAAAATAGCCTCAAACTAGAAACTGCCCAAATGCCCATCAACAGTATAATGACTTTTAAAATTGGGTGAATTCACACAATGGAACACCGTACAGCAATGAGAATACAGACTGCGGCTACAAACAATATGGACGAATCTCAGAAATGCAAAATTGAGCTAGACACCAAAGAGAATACCCTGTGTCATTCTACTTATAGAAAGAACAAAAATTGGTGAAAATTAATCTATGCTATTAGTACAAAGAGCGGTTAATTTTGGGTGAGAGGGGGCAGTAGGGTCTAGAAGGGTTTCCTGGATGCTGGTCATGTTCTATTTCTTGACCCGTAGGTTGGCTATAAGTGAGTGGTTAGTCTATGAAAATATACTGAGTTGTAAAAGTGTGTGTGTACTTTCTGCATGCATACTGTACTTCAGTAAATAGTTTTTTGTTTGTTTTTTTTTTTTAAATGGTGCTAGGTTGAATTTACTCTCTTAGCAGGAAGCTTTAAGGTTCCTTGCTCATTTAGTAATTTGGAGTAGACAAGGTTGATTTTGCCTCCCTGGCCAGCTGAACTCTGTCTAGGATGTGGTATCCTAAAAAGCCTGGGGCTGCTTCTAAGGACTGAAGTCCCTTGATCATGAACTGTGGTTCTGAAAGCCTAGGAAGTCATCCTAATCATGGTTCAAAGAAAACCATGGAGATGACCTGAAGAACTATAAGTACAGGGGGAAAGTCAGGAATAGAGAAAAGGGATACGACTGCATGCAGAGTTGCCCGGGTTCATCCCCTAAGCACCCTAGGCATCATGGCCAGGGTCTGGGTATCCTAAAACCCTATGCAAAATTTGGAAGGCTTAAAAATATGTGTAATGACTCCAAAAGGCAAAACAGAAAATTATATGATCAAAATCAATAAATAATTAAATGTCTACAAAACATAACATGATGTAAAGTAGTTCAGGGTTTCTCAAACATTAATGGGCATACAAAACCTCTGGGGATCTGGCTTGAACTCAAGTTCAGGTTCAGCAGGTCTGGGATGGGGCATGAGGCTTTGCATTTCTAACAAGCTCCCAGGTGATGCCAACGCTTCTAGCCCATGGACCACCCTGAATAGCGAAGAAATAGTTAACTGCAGCTCAACCAACTCTTACACAGTTGTAAATACAATAAATGCCAAAAATATAAAATACAAACCTCAAAATAACAATTTTTATTGTAATAAAATATACATGATGTAAAATGTTTTTAAAGTTTGTTATTTTTGAGAAAGAGCATGAGCGAGCAGGGGAGGGGAAGAGGCAGAAGACAGAGGATCTGAAGTGGACTCTGGGTTCACAGCACAGAGCCCGATGCAGGGCTTGAACTCACCAACCATGAGATCAAGAGATCAAGTCAAACGCTCAGCTGACTGAGCCACCCGGTGCCCCCACAATAATAATTATTTTAAGAATTATGGTAAACTGTCACTGTGGTGACCCAGATGAAAGTATCTCCCCACATTTATGCCCTTGTGCAATTCCCTCCTGCATTAACTGTGGGCTTGGCCTGTCACTGCTTTGAGTAAAAAAAAAAAAAAAAGTAGAGAAAGCAACGCTAAGCCAATTTCTAGACTAGACTTTAATTGGTCTGGCAGCTTTTGCTTCCTCCCTCTTGGAATAGTTACTCTTGAACAGTCCTTCTTGGAACTCAGCCACCATGCTATGACACAGTCCAAGTAGCCACATGGAGAGGCCCACATGGAGAAGAACCAAGGCCCCCAGCTGAAAGCCCCAGCTGAACTCCCAGTCAAGCTCTATCTGACTCCAGATGCCCAGGCATTCCAGACATTTCGATCTCAGCTGAGCTCCTGGTCAAGCCTTCAGACAGTTAGAGTTACCCACCGTTCCAGCTAATCCCATTTGGAGGAGAACCACCACTGAAAAGTGATACATTGTTGTTTTAAGCCACTAAGTTTTGAGGTGATTTGTTACACAGCATTAGCTAACTGAAACAAAACCCTTTCAAATGTTTTAGAGCAAGAACAAAGTGCATTTTATCTAATTACATGTTATCAAATATAAGATACATGATATAGAGTGAAACAGGTCCAGAATCTTCAAATCTTAAATATCTCAGGTCCTAACAAAAGGAAAGATGCAAGGCAGCTGATGGGAGAAGGGCTTCTGAATAACTCCAGTCCCTAGAACCAGCAGCTGCAGCAGGATTTTTGTAGTTGTTGTGGCTGCTGTTGCTTTGTTTGAGTTAAAGGCCTGGTGGGCCCAGATTGGCCTGCCAGTTAGCTGCTATCATCCTTATGGCAAAGAAGGCAGCTGGGGATTTTTCCACATATGTGGCTTGGCATATGGCTTCTGGGGGATTTGAACTCTTAATTAGAAGCTTCCTTTTGCCCAGAAATTATTGTGCAGCTGAGTGATAAGATGGAAATCCACCAAGTCTGATCTCAGATTCCCATAAGCACAGCAAAGAAGCAGACTGGACAGGAAGCCTCAAAAGCAGTGGCTGAGATGTGATGCTCACTCACCCTGTCCCTGAGTCCCTGAACCCTCTCATGCTGCCACTCACTACAAGGAACCCAGCTTCAGCTTTGCTCTGTTCTACCAAGTGGGGGCCCCATGGCCCACACCTGCAGGAACCTCCCTGACCTTAAGCAAAAAGAATGGTGGACAGTGGTTCACTCATTATTCAATAATACGTATTAAGAATGTCCTGTGTGCCAGGTAAGCACTGTGTGAGGCATATGTTGGTAAATAGAATAGACATAGTCTTTCCTGTCTTGGAGGCCATGGCTTAGTGGAGGAGACAGATGATAAACAAGTAAGCACACAAATACCATAGAAATGCCACATCCATTACTGTCTTGGAGGCTGTTGGCATGATCTCTTCTGAGCTTGCTCTTTATTCTCATACATTTGTTGTTAGATGTCAGCTAAAACATAACTTCCTGGCAAAGGCCTTCCCTGCCACCCAGTCAGATCCATCCCTCTGATTTTATTCTCTGAGTAGCACTTACTATGATCAGATATTTTGAGTGTTTACTGGAGTATCATCTCTTTCTCGTCCACCAAAAATAAGCTCCAAGAGGACAGGATGTCTTGTTCTCTGCTCTGTCTGGAGCCCCTAACACGGTGCCCAGCATGTAGTAGGTGCTCAGTAAATGCAAAGGAATCAATGAACGAACCATGACATAAAGTTGGCATCTCACCTTCACATCACCAAGTTTTACTTTTTATCATATGAGAGTTAGCTGCTTATTTTATTTACTTTTTCCAGAAAAGAAGAAAGAAAGAAGGAAAGAAGGAAAGAAAGAAAGAAAGAAAGAAAGAAAGAAAGAAAGAAGGAAAGAAGGAAAGAAAGAAGGAAAGAAAGAAGGAAAGAAAGAAGAAAGAAAGAAAGAAAGAAAGAAAGAAAGAAAGAAAGAAAGAAAGAAAGTTGTGATAATTTGCACATTTTTAAAAAGGACAAGTAGGTACAGCCAATTTTATGTTCCGTTTTTCTTGAAAAACCTGAGGTCATCAGAGAGAATTGACAGAATTCTAGCCAGAAATAATGCAAGTGGACATTTTAGTCAGGAGCGGGGAGGGTTCTTAACCCTAGTAAATGTGTTAACTCCGATGGGCCTTTAGAAATCTTAAATTGTGCCCAGGCCCTCATTACGGCTGTCACAGCGTCCAGGTGCGTATAACTGACTTGAGAAGCTCCAACCAACACTGGAACCCATTGTCAAGTATTTCAAGATCATTGTCCATCCGCCCCTCCACTGAGCACCTGCCTGCCCGATGCAGAACAGGCTCTGTGCTACCATGAGTGCATAAAGATGAACACAACATAGTCTCTGACCTCAAGGTGTGTAGACATCACGGAGGAGACTGAGACCACAACCAACAGGCATTGTATGCTGTGATTCATGCAGTGAAGGAGCTCAGCCAAGGAACACCCTGGTAGGACACCTAACACAACCTGGGTCAGGGGATGCCTGCAGGAGGCATTTCCCAAGCTGAATGTTAACAAACCAGAAATGGAATGTGAAGGGTGGACAGAAGGGACAGAGGGTACAGGCACAGAGGGGCGAGGCAGCATGAGAGGTCAGAGAACAATGAGGAATTGCTAAAGGGTGCCGGAGCGAGGACGGGCATGACGAAGTGGTGGAAGATGAGGTTAGCCAGACAGCAGGAAACGTCTGGCACAATGCTGGACTCCGGTTCTGATGATGAGATGTTATCTTGTTCCTTCTCTCCTCCCTGCCGTAGCATCCCACCTGGGACCTCGTAACCTGCCATGTAAGAACAGGATCCAGATTTACGAAGAGCAGTGTGAGCATTTTTGCCATTGTTGTTCATTTCTTTAGGAAGACCTTTTTGCCTACATTAGAGAGTCTGAAGGTAAGCATTTTTCCCTGTACTTCTTTCTGCTCCTAGTAACAGCTAGCTTTTAAAAAGTCAGCATATGTCCATTAACTTTGAAAAACTGCAGCAAAGAATCCAGGAAATTTCCATTGTTTGGACAACTGGCAAAGAGAATAGCTTTTGCCCAGCAGCAGGCCAGTTTCACCCATACTGCAGTCAGAGAGAACAGACAGCAAACTAGGGAGAGAGATTAGCGTTGAATGGAGCCCGATGTTTTCTAGTTTCTTAGAAAATCTTAGAGACCTGAATTTTGTTTTGCTCTTCCACAATGAAAATGTGAATATTTCTTGTAGGTCCTTCTGCGTTGTTAATCGAAAACCTTGGCCCCTAAAATAGGAGCTGTGGTGCTGTTCAACCTCAAAGGGCAATTTTGAGGAAGCAGTACAGGGGTAGATTTCCAGCTTCCGTCCCAGGCTATTCACCGAGGGACAAATGAAATGCCTTTTAACCTGGACTACGCAGCAATAAATATTTTGTCCATATTTAAACCGATAGCCAGAGACCCCTTGTCATCTTAAAATCTGTTGTGCTGGATTTACACACACTCACATCATGAGACTTGGAGGGGTGGGGGCCAAGTGCTAATTGTGCCTTGAGAGAGAGGGACAGAGGGACCTCAGATGAGTGTGGCATCTCCTGCGACGTGCTACCCCTGCAGCTGCCTGGGGCTGGTGGCACAGTGGCTTTGGGGCCTGGGGGCCTGGGGACAGGAGGTAGGGAGCTGCAGGAGAGGGCAGTATTCACACCAGGATCATGGCCACTGGAAAAGGCATGAAGTCCCTTTAGCCCCACAGCAACATGCTTCTCAGAGATAATGACAAGTTCTGGAACAAAAGGGAAGGAGAGAGATTGATCTTGTAGTAGGATTGCCAGATGTAGCAAATAAAAAGGGAGGATGCTCATTTCAGATAAGAAAAAAAAGAAAAAGAAAATTTTTCAGATCAAAAATTTAGAATTCAAATTCAATTAGAATTTCAGATAAAAAAAGAAAAATAAAATTTTTCAGCTCAAAAGTTTAGAATTAGAATTCAATTAGAATTTCAGATAAAAAAAGAAAAAGAAAATTTTTCAGATCAAAAATTTAGAATTCAAATTCAATTAGAATTTCAGATAAAAAATGAAAAATAAAATTTTAATGTCTAAGACCATCCCATGTAATACTTGGAATAGACTTACACTAAAAATTATTGATTTGGTTTTTCTTTAATCTGAAATTCTAACTTACCAAGCTGTCCTCTATTTTGTCTGGCAACCCCACCTCGTAGATCTGCAGCCCACCACAGCCCCCCCCAGTACTTTGTGTCCCCTTTCCTCTGCTTCTGGCCTTCCTTCTTCCTCATCAGTACATGAAGGGATCTGACCATAGGTCCCAAATAACTAAAGCTCATTCAATACCAGTATATTCTCTTGCCTCAATTTGGATGCTCTCTTTTTGGTGGTTGTCAAACGTTTAAAGATTGCGTTTCCTGCTGAAGTTCCCTAAGCCATATGCAGCTGATGAGGGGAGAGATGGAAGCAAATCTGGGTGGAAATGTTGGAGGCTCCGAGCTGTTCTCACCAGGCTCTCTGCAATGTCAGCACCTCCCCCTGAGGCAGCCAGTTCATAGCCCGTGGCCCCAGCTGTTGCTAACGAAGCTTGATGCTTGCTCAGGACTTTATGTTTGGGGAGAAGGGAGAAAGGGAACACTCTGGGAAGAAGGAGGCCAAGACCAACAGCCGGCTATTGCATGGTAAGATCTAGGATCTCTGTTAGTTTATGTGAGTGCCAGAGTCTGCATGTGGGGTGATAATTATGTGGTAGGTGGTATCGGGGAAAACTATCAACACAGAGGCTGATGAAAGACACGAGCGACCCAAACAAATGAGCAAAGTTAAATGGATTTGGCTGTGTAGAAGTAATACTAATTACAGTCATTTTGGTGTGCCGTCTACCACGGAGGCCCAACTGGTGCCATAATACTATGGGTATCGTTATATATGCCTTCCGCTAACTTCGTTACACAGCATAATGTGATTAGGACTGGAGACTCAACACATATTCAACTGAGCCTGTATAGTTTGTTACTCACGCAGAATGGATATCTGCTGCTCTTGAGACTTCAGTGCAACCAGGGCCTTGGGTCATGGTGAGGAAAGCAATTGTGGCGGGCAGCCTCTGAAACGGCTCCGACAATCCCCGATGTTCCTGGACTCGGGCCTTCACGTCATCCCTTCCCCTCCAGCATGGCCTGGACCTGACTCCCTCCCAACATACAGAATGCAATGAAAGTGATGAGATCAGAAAAATGCCTGTGACTTCTGTCCTTCTTGCCTTCTCTCGTGCTCTCTGGCTCTCTGGCTTGCTGGCTCTGGGAAAAGCCAGCTGTCATGTTATCACTCTGGAGAGGCTCACGTGGCAAGGAACTGAGGCAGGCCTCTGGCCAGCAGCCAGTGAGAACCTGAGACTTGCCAACAGCTGCACGTGTGGGCTCAGAAGATCTTCCCCGAGCTGAGCTTTGAGACACAGACAGCCCTGCTAGACACCTTACCGCAACCTTGTGAGAAGCTCTGAACTGCAGGCAAACTGCCCCACGGAAACTACGAGATGGTAACAATAATTACTATTATTAACTTAGTAAGAATAAATGTCGGTGGTTTTACACTGTTAAAATTTGGGGTAGTTTATTAGGTAGCCACAAATAATGAATACAGTCACTTATTCAAGACAGTACTTACAGGGTGCTTGGGTGGCTCTGTTAGGTGGTAGAGTATGTGACTCTTGATCTCACGGTCATAAGTTCAAGCTCCACGCTGTGCCTAGAAGTTTAGGAGGGAAAAAAAGACTGTACTTAGTTGGTAGGTAGGCATGTCATTGAGAAATGTGGTTGAAGTGTAACCATTGTATTCCATAATGCAGACACGGCAGCAAATGAGGCATCTACACCACCGGGTGTGCGTGCATGCATGTGTGTGTGTGTGTGTGTGTGTGTGTGTGTGTGTGGTGGGTGGGAACTGGGTAGAAAGACATGGAAACTGGTGGTTTCCTGCATCAGCATTGCCAAGTTCTTGTAGCTCTAGCAGTGCTCTCACCTGTCAGTGAACAATCTTGAAGTCTTGATATCATAACTCAGACCTGCTGTTTCCTGTTTGCAAACTGAATCTCCAATCACTGGCTGGGCCTCAAATTGCTATCTTTCTTCTCCCTTCGATTTGTGTTCTTGGGTCAGCTTGTGCCCACCAGGTCACAGGCTACTTCTTTCTGTGACTCCTTGGATATTAACTAACTCTTTAGGAAGGTATTCCTAGTTATTCAAAGCTCTTGTCATTTGGCTTCAAACCTACCCTTCTGTACGGCTTGGTGACCTGGGCCTGGCGCTCCACAAGCCAAATTCCTGCTTTGTCAGCAGCTCCTTGCCAGGTTCTGCCAATAGGGGTCATTACAGGGCGCTTGCAAGGTTGAAGTATTTGTTCTCTCAAGTTTGCTTCCCCTTTACTTCCTGTTCTACAAGCATCTTCCCAGCTGTAGCAGGTACTGTAGCCACAGCCCAGTACAGTTTGCAATGTCTTCAAAACTGTGCAGCCAACCTCACAGGGCCCTGAAAGACGCTAGCATGTGCTGAGTCGCACTCACTTCTTGGAGGTTGGGGTCCCAGCCCCCAAGACGTCCTCTGAGTTCCTAAGTTTTAATAATGTCAGTCTCTTCCTCAAGTCCCCCCAGGCTGAGGAGCGACGGCTGCTTCCCACAGCTGCTGCCTCCACAATACATTAAAGTTCTTGCCTTTCCAGTTACCTAACTCACAATTATGTCTATCGAATCATCTCTTATAGAAACAAACTGATGCAGTTTTTGTCTCTGGATTGTACTCTGGCTGTTACAGGGGCTCTCCCTCTACTCCCAGCCTCTGAGCAGGCTCGGTGCCAGCTTCCCGTCTTATCGCTCCAAAGAGAGCTGCCCACCCTGCAGGGTTACGACCCTACCAGGGACTCTTCCAGAAGTTGCGTGCTTTTGGCTCCTGTAGGTCTCACACTCGTTCCAGCGTGGCCTTTTGGAGAAAGCCAGGCAGTGGGGACCACAGACACCAGCCAACCTCAGAGCCAGGCACAGCGACGGTAGTGGAGAAGGAGAGAGGATAGTATAAAGAAGCCAGAGCCGGGGGTGCCTGGGTGGCTCAGTTGGTTAAGTGTTTGACTTCTGCTCAGGTCGTGATCTTGTGGTTTGTGGGTTCGAGCCCCATGTTGGGCTCCGTGCTGACAGCTCAGAGCCTGGAGCCTGTTTCGGATTCTGTGTCCCCCTCTCTCTCTGACCCTCCCCTGCTCACGCCGTCTCTGTCTCTGTCTCTGTCTCTCTCTCTCAAAAATAAAAAAATAAAAAGAAGCCAGAGCCCAGCTCAGGGATCACGGGTGCCTCATACAGATGGTCCCTGACTTAAGATGGGAGTTAACGACTTAGATTTTTTTTACTTTACGGTGGTGCAAAAGCAATATGCATTCAGTAGAAACAGCACGTAGAATTGTGAATTTTGATCTCCTCTGGGCTTGTGCTATGGAGTCAGGTCCTCTCTCATGAGTCTGGGCCGGGGCAGGAGGGCCACGTGATCCTGAGAGTAAAGGATCGCTGTACTTCCAACCATTCTGTTTTTTACCTCCGCTCAGTGTTCAATAAATTACATGGGACATTCAACACTTTATTATCAAATGGGCTTTGTGTCAGATGATTTTGCCCAACTATAGGCTAGTTAAGCATTCTTTTTTAAATTAGTTTATTGTCAGGTTGGTTTCCATATAACACCCAGTGCTCATCCTAACAAGTGCCCTCCTCCATGCCCATCTCCCCCCTTCCCCTTTATTCCATCCCCATCAGCCCTCAGTTTGTTCTCAACATTCAACAGTCTCTCATGGTTTGCCTCCCTTTCTCTCCCCAACTATTTTCCCCTTTCTTCTCCCCCATGGTCCTCCATTAAGTTCCTCCTAATTCATCTATACGTGCAAACATATGGGATGTGTACTTCTCTGCTTGACTTATTTCACTCAGCATAACACCCTCAAGGTCCATCCACGTTGCTACAAGTGGTCAGATTTCATCTTTCTCATTGACATCAAATAGATAAACCACATCTTCTTGATCCATTCATCCATTGATGGACACTTAGGCTCTTTCCATGATTTGGCTATTGTTGAGAGTGCTGCTAGGAACATTGGGGTACATGTGCCCCTATACATCATCACTCCTATATCCCTTGCGAAAATTCCTAGTAGTGCTATTGCTGGGTCATAGGGGAGTTCTATTGTTAATTTTTTTGAGGAACCTCTACACTGCTCTCCAGAGGGGCTACACCAGTTTACATTCCCACCAACAGTGTAGGAGGGTGCCCATTTCTCCACATCTTCCCCAGCATCTAGAGTCTCCTGATTGTTCATTTTAGCCACTCTGACCAGCATGAGGTGGTATCTCAGTGTGGTTTTGATTTGTATTTCCCTGATGATGAAGGACGCTGAGCATCGTTTCATGTGTCTGTTGGCCATCTGGATGTCCTCTTTGGAGAAGTGTCTGTTCATATCTTCTGCGCATTTCTTCACTGGATTGTTTTTTAAGTGTGGAGTTTGGTGAGTTCCTTATAGATTCTGGGCACCAGCCCTTTATCTGATACGTCATTTGCAACTCTATTTTCCCATTCCATTGGTTGCCTATTAGTTTTATGGATTGTTTCCTTTGCCATGCAGAAGCTTTTAATCTTGATGAGGTCCCAGTAGTTCATTTTTGCTCTTGATTCCCTTGTCTTTGGGGATGTGTCAAGTAAGAAATTGCTGCGGTTGAGGTCAAGGAGGTTGTTTCCTCCTTTGTCCTCTAAGGTTTTGACGGTTTCCTGTCTCACATTCAGGTCCTTTATCCATTTTGAGTTTATTTTTGTGTATGGTGTGAGAAAATGATCTAATTTCATTCTTCTGCATGTTGCTGTCCAGTTCTCCCAGCACCATCTGTTAAAGAGGCTGTTTTTTTGTTTTTTTTTCCATTGGATACTCTTTCCTGCTTTGTCAAAGATTAGTTGGCTGTACATTTTTGGGTCCAAATCTGAGTTCTGTATTCTATTCCATTGGTCTATGTGTCTGTTTTTGTGCCAATACCATTCTGTCTTGATGATGACAGCTTTGTAGTAGAGGATAAAGTCTGGGATGGTGATGCCTCTCGTGTTGGTTTTCTTCTTCAATATTACTTTGGCTATTGGGGATCTTTTGTGGTTCCGTACAAATTTTAGGATAGTTTGTTCTAGTTTTGAGAAGAATGCTGGTGCCATTTTGATTGGGATTGTATTAAATGTGTAGGTTGCTTTGGGTAGTAATGACATTTTTACAGTATTTATTCTTCCGATCCATGACTATGGAATGTTTTTCCATTTCTTTGTGTCTTCAATTTCCTTCATAACTTTTCTATACTTTTCATCATATAAATCTCCTAGATCTTTGGTTAGGTTTATTCCTAGGTATTTTATGGTTTTCTGTGCAATTGTGAATGGGATCAGTTTCTTGATTTCCCTTTCTGTTGCTTCATTGTTGGTGTATAGAAATGCAACCGATTTCTGTACGTTGATTTCGTACCCTGCAACTTGGCTGAATTCTTGAATCAGTTCTAGTAGGCTTCTGGTGGAGTCTGTCGGGTTTTCGATGTAGAGTATCATGTAATCTGCGAAGACTGAAAGTTTGACTTCCTCTTTGCCAATTCTGATGCCTTTTATTTCCTTTTCTTGTCTGATGGCTGATGCTAGGACTTCCAGCACTATATTAAACAACAGTGGTGAGAGTGGACATCCCTGTCGTGTTCCTGATCTCAGGGGGAAAGCTCTCAGTTTTTCCCCGTTGAGGATGATGTTAGCTGAGGGCTTCTCATAGATTGCTTTTATGAAGAAATAAGATCCTTCTATCCTGACTTTCTCAAGGGTCTTTAGTAAGAAGGGATGCTGTATCTTGTCAAATGCCTTGTCTGCATCTGTAGACAGGATCATATGGTTTTTATATTTTCTTTTGTTAATGTGATGTATCACATTGATTGATTTATGAATATTGAACCAGCCCTATAACCCAGAAATGAATCCCACTCGATCATGGTGGATAATTCTTTTCATGTGCTGTTGAATTCGATTTGCAAGTATCTTGTTGAGGATTTTTACATCCATATTCATCAAGGATATTGGCCTGTAGTTCTCCTTTTTTGCTGGGTCTCTGTCTGGCTTGTGAATCAAAGTGATGTTGGCTTCGTAGAATGAATCCAGAAAGTTTCCTTCAATTTCTATTTTTTGGAATAGCTTGAGAAGAATGGGTAATAACTCTGATTTAAATGTCTGGTAGAATTTCCCAGGGAAGCCATCTGGCCCAGGGCTTTTATTTGTTGGGAGATTTTTGACAACTGATTCAATTTCTTTACTAGTTACGAGTCTGTTTAGATTTTTTATCTCTTCCCATGTGAATTTTGGTAGTGCGTGTGTGTTTAGGAATTTGTCCATTCCTTCTAAGTTGTCCAGTTTGTTGGCGTATAATTTTTCATCGTTTTCCCTGATAATTGCTTGTATTTCTCAGGGATTGGTTGTAATAAGTCCATTTTCATTCATGATTTTGTCTATTTGGGTGTTAGCTCTTTTCTTTTTGAGAAGCCTGGCTAGAGGTTTGTCAATTTTGTTTATTTTTTCAAAAAACCAACTCTTGGTTTCATTAATCTATTCAACTGTTCTTTTGGATTCTATATTGTTTATTTCTGCCCTGATTTTTATTACTTCTCTTCTCCTACTGGGTTTTTGGTTGCTCTCCTTCTAGCTCCTTTAGGTGCGCTGTTAGATTTTGTACCTGTGCTTTTTCTAATTTCTTAAAATAGGCCTGGAGTGCAATGTACTTTCCTCTTAGGACTGCCTTTGCCACATACCTACGGTTTGAATTGTATTTTCATTTTCATTTGTTTCCATATATTTTTTAGTTTCTTTTCTAATTGCCTCACTGGCCCATTCATTCTTTAGTAGGGTGTTATTTAACCTCCATGTTTTTGGAGGTTTTCCAGACTTTTTGCTGTGGTTGATTTCAAGTTTCATAGCATTGTGATCTGAAAGTGAGCATGGTATGATCTCGATTCTTTTACATATATTGAGGGCTGCTTTATGACCCAGTATGTTATCTATCTTGGAGAATATGCTATGTGCACTTGAGAAGAAAATGAATTCCACAGCCTCAATGTAGAGTTCTTTTTTTTTAAATAGTTTATTGTCAAATTGGTTTCCATATAACACCCAGTGCTCATCCCCACAAGTGCCCTTCTCCATGCCTGTCACCCCCCTTCCCCTCTCCCCCATACCCATCTGTCCTCAGTTTGTTCTCAACATTCAAGAGTCTCTCATGGTTTGCCTCCCTCCCTCTCCCCCCCCATTTCCCCCCTTCTTCTCCCCCACGGTCCTCCGTTAAGTTCCTCTTAATTCACCTATACGTGCAAACATATGGTACTTGTCCTTCTCTGCCCAACTTATTTCGCTCAGCATAACACCCTCAAGGTCCATCCATGTTGCCACACATGGCCAGATTTCATTCTTTCTCATTGCAATATAGTATACCATCATTATAGGTAAAACACATCTTCTTGAGCCATTCATCAGTTGATGGACACTTAGGCTCTTTCCATGTTTTGGCTATTGTTGAGAGTGCTGCTATGAACACTGGGGTACATGTGCCCCTATGAATCTTGTATCCCTTGGGAAAATTCCTAGCAGTACTATTGCTCGGTCATAGGGGAGTTCTATTGTTAATTTTTTGAAGAACCTCCACACTGCTCTCCAGAGGGGCTGCACCAGTTTACATTCCCACCAACAGTGTAGGAGGGTCACCGTTTCTCCACATCCTCGCCAGCATCTAGAGTCCTCTGATTTGCTCATTTTAGCCACTCTGACCGGCATGAGGTGGTATCTCAGTGTGGTTTTTGATATGTATTTCCCTGATGAGGAAGGACGCTGAGCATCGTTTCGTGTGTCTGTTAGCCATCTGGATGTCCTCTTTGGAGAAGTGTCTGTTCGTCTCTTCTGCCCATTTCTCACTGGATTGTTTGTTTTTCTGGGTGTGGAGTTTGGTGAGTTCCTTATAGATTTTGGATACTAACCCTTTATCTGATATGTCATTTGCAACTATCTTTTCCCACAGAATGTAGAGTTCTAAATATATCTGTCAAATCCATCTGGGTAAATGTATCATTCAAGTCCATTGTTTCTTAAGTGATCTTCTGTCTAGTTGATCTATCCATTGCTATAAGTGGAGTATTAAAGTCCCCTGCTATTAGCACATTCTTGTCCATAAGATTCTTTCTGTTTGTGATTGTTTTATGTATTTGGTTCCTCCTGTATTTGGTGCGTAGATATTTATAATTGTTAGCTCTTCCTGATGGATAGACCCTTTATTATATAATGCCCTTCTTCATCCTTTGTTACTGCCTTTACTTTAAAGTCCAGTTTGTCTGATTTAAGTATAGCTACTCCAGCTTTCTTTTGACTTCCAGTAGCATGATAGATATTTCTCTATCCCCTTACTTTCAATCTGAAGGTGTCCTCAGATCTAAAATGATTCTCTTGTAACAGAAAATAGATGGATTTTTACCAAACTCCACACCCAAAAAACAAACAACCCAGTAAAGAAATGGGCAGAAGATATGAACAGACACTTCTCCAAAGAGGACATCCAGATGGCCAACAAACACATGAAACGATGCTCAACATCCCTCCTCATCAGGGAAATACAAATCAAAATGACACTGAGATACCACCTCACACCAGTCAGAGTGGCTAAAATGAGCCAATCAGAGAACGCGAGATGCTGGTGAGGATGTGGAGAAACGGTCACCCTCCTACACTGTTGGTGGGAATGGAAACTAGTGCAGCCCCTCTGGAAAACAGTGTGGAGGTTCCTCAAAAAATTAACAGTAGAACTCCCCTATGACCCAGCAAAGCACTGCTAGGAATTTACCCAAGGGATATAGAAATGCTGAGGCATAGGAGCACGTGTACCCCAGTGTTCATAGCAGCACTCTCAACAATAGCCAAAACATGGAAAGAGCCTAAATGTCAACTGACGAATGGATCAAGAAGATGTGGTTTATCTATACGATGGAATACTACATGGCAATGAGAAAGAATGAAATCTGGCTATTTGTAGCAATGTGGATGGACCTTGAGGGTGTTATGCTGAGCAAAATAAGTCAGGCAGAGGAGGACAAATATCATATGTTTGCACTTATAGGAGGATTAGGAGGAACTTAACGGAGGACCATGGAGGAGAAGAAGGGGGGAAATGGTGGGGGAAAGGGGGAGAGGCAAACCATGAGAGACTCTTGAATGCTGACAAAAACTGAGGACTGAAGGATGTGGGGGGGGAGGGGGATGGGCACCGAGAGGGGCACTTGTGGGGATGAACACTGGGTGTTATATAGAAACCAACTTGACAATAAACTATTTGTAAAAAAAAAAAAAGAAAGAAAGAAAGAAAAGAAAATACATGGATTACACTATGTCTTTTGATTGGAGCATTTAGTCCATTTACATTCTGTGTTATTATTGAAAAATATGAGTTTAGAGCCGTTGTTTTCTTTGTAGGATCCATGCTTGTGGTGGTATCTCTGGTACCTTGTATTCCTTGCAACATTTCCCTCATAGAGTCCCCCTCGAGATTTCTTGTAGGAGTCATTAAGTGGTGATGAATTCTTTTAATTTAATTAATTTTAATTATTTTAATTCTTTTAATTTTTGTCTATTTGGGAAGACTTTTATCTCTCCTTCTGTTCTGAATGACAGGCTTGCTGGATAGAGAATTCTTGGCTGCATATTTTTTTCTGTTCATCACATTGCAGATTACTGCCATTCCTTTCTGGCCTGCCATGTTTCAGTAGATAGGTCTGCCACCACTGTGATAGGTTTCCCTTTGTATGTTAGGGCCTATTTATCTCTAGCTGCTTTCAGAATTCTCTCTTTGTCCTTATGTTTTGCCAGTTTCACTATGATATGTCATGCAGAAGATCGATTCAAGTTATATCTGAGGGGGGTTCTCTTTGCCTCTTGGATTTCAATGTCTGTTTCCTTCCCCAGTTGGGGAAATTCTCTGCTATAATTTGTTCAAGGACTCCTTCAGTGCCTTTCCCTCTCTCTTCCTCTTCTCGAATTCCTATGATATGGATTTTGCTCCATTTGATTGTATCGCTGAGTTCTCAAACTCTCCCTTTGTGTTCTGGATCAGTTTATCTCTCCTCCCAGCTTCATCTTTTTCTATAATTGTGTCTTCTAATTCACCTAATCTCCTCTCTGCCTCTTCAACCTGTGCATTGGATGCCTCCATTTTATTGTGCATCTCGTTTATAGCATGTTTTAATTCATCACAACTATTTTTAAGCTCCATAGTCTTTGTAGCAATAGTTTCTCTGACATCTTTCATGCCTTTTTCAAGCCCAGTGATTAATTATGACTATTATTCTACATTCTTGTTCAGTTATGTTGCTTATAACTCTTTTGAGCAGTTGTTTAGCTGTCGTTTCTTCCTGGAATTTCTTTAGAGGAGAGCTCTTCCATTTCATCATTTTGGCTAGCTTTCTGTCTCTTGTCGGTTTTAAAAGCTTGTTATGTACTCTGCACCTGCTAGTATTGCTGTATTAACTCATTGACAGTCCAGGGCCTGTCCGCTCAGGAAGTGTTCTTTGAATGGTGTCTCTTGGTCTCTCTTGTTGGGACTTTGGTTATTTTATTTCCCTACTTGTAGTGGTATTTGGGACTCTCCACCATGTGTACTTTGGCTTGTTTCTTGAGGTAGCCCTGACTCTCGTTCCCTTCCATCTGACTTGCCAAGTCCCAGGCTCTGCAGCTTTGCCCTAAGCTAGTTAAGTGTTCTGAGCATGTTCAAATTAGGCTAGG
Source organism: Proteles cristata cristata (assembly GCA_017311185.1). Classification (NCBI taxonomy): domain Eukaryota; kingdom Metazoa; phylum Chordata; class Mammalia; order Carnivora; family Hyaenidae; genus Proteles; species Proteles cristata. Next base: position 1,577,102 of record JAESUZ010003188.1, read on the forward strand.
TTAAGATATGAGGTTAGGTATATTAAGTGCATTTTCTTTTTTTTTTTTTAAGGTTTATTTTGAGCGAGAGAGAGAGTGAGAGAGAGCCCACGTGCCCACAAGTAGGGAGGGGCAGAAAGTAAGAGAGGCAGAATCCCAAGTAGGTTCTGGCACAGTCAGCACAGAGCCGGCTGTGGGGTTCCAGGTCACCAACAGTGAGATCATGTCCTGAGATCTAGAGTCAGAGGCTTAACTGACTTTGCCCGCAGGCACCCCTATGTTTTGAATTTACAATATTTTCAACTTATGATGGGGTTATGAGGGTTATGAGGAAATAACCCCATCACGAGCTAAGGGAGATCTTTACGTCCAAACTCAGCTGGAGCCAGAGGTGACAGCTGAGAACAGGTGGCTGGGCAGAGCACGCTGGGTCACCAGGTCTGAGTACCGTGAGGGGTTATGGTCCTGCTGCTGGCTGGTTTTAATTGCTTATGCTACATGTCCACGATTGGCTCTGTCCTTTCTTTCAAAGGGTCCAATGTCACAAGTCTCCAAGTGACAAATGTCCCCGAGGCCAAGGAAAGGACTATATTTTTAAATACTTTTGTTTAAGTATTTAAAGGGGGCCCATAAAAACACAATTGCTTAAGAGAGGAGGCCAGAATATAAACTTAAATTTGCACGTGAAATTCAGTATATCAGGCAGAGTCTAACCAGAAAAACTGAACTCAGTTTGTATCTAAGCAGATGGGGGTGTAATGCAGTGAATTGGTTACACAGGCAATGGAAAAATTAAGTGTCCAAACAGGGCATGGTGGGGCAACAGCCAATAGGCTTCAAGGCAGGAAGGACAGAGGGAAGAAGTGGTATTGGAGGTTGGGTTCTCCAAAAGCAGACTTAAGCATAGTTTGGGGTGTAAGACACTTACCAGGGGTCAACCCCTGGGAAGGGAGAGAAGAAGCAGCGGATGTCAGGGAAAGGAGGTGCACTGGGGTGCAGACTAAACTAAACCTCAGCCATATCTGGAGGGTCCCTCACCAGAGCGCCCTGCATCAAGCCAACATGACGACGCATTTACTACCCCTCCCCTTGTTCACCAGATGTGGGTGGTTGGAAAGGCGTGACCTCCAGCAAGGCTGGCCCTGCAGGAGCTGACAGCTGGAGGCTGGCTGCTGGCTGCACTCCCCGCTGTTGGGCAGCAAGTCCTTCTTTGAAGGAGATTTGAGCATTTTGTGTTTGCCACAGAGCTTTTACTGGAGCCCAGAGTCTCAGCTTCACTGATGGACGCAGGAAACACACTGGGCCTGAACCGAAGAGGTGGAGCCAGGACACGCGGCTGCAAGTGGAGATTCCTGCCCAAAACAGAAAGGGAGGAAAGAAATACCTGCCCTCCCCCGTCCTCCTCCTTATAATGTCTGATCCATAGCTCCTGCTGGCCTGGCCAGAAACAGCTAACAGGGAGCTTGAGAAGCTCCAAAGGACGCTTGAGAAATGCAGCCTGCAGGTGTCAGCACGCTTGAGCAGAACTGGGGAAGGGAAAGGACTCTGCAAGCAAACAGGCCCAGGAAAGCAACTTTTCTTCTTTCCAAAGGCCACCGGTCTCCCCTGTGGTGAGCACTGTGCTGCCCCCGCCCAGCACATCCTGCAGAAACAAAGGACTCACCCCCTCAGCTGCTGGGAGTGCTGCCTGCAGACAGCCCTTCAGCTGTGACCCTCTCTGGGGACAGTGATGGCTAAAAGCACCACTGTGCCCAAGGTTGTACCTCTTCCTGTGGTGGCCGATACCTAATGACTGAGGCGAGGCAGAAAGGTCTAGCCCAATTCGGGACCACTCTGAAGGGTCGTCTGGCTTCCATCTCTGAGACTGCATCGTAGCTCAGCATTTCCCTCTGTCCAATCTTGCTGCCTTTCTTTCCTCCCAAGCCCCTTCCCTTCTCCCTCATAAACCTCCTACATACTCAATAAACCTACAAACTCATCACCTTGGGGGCTTCTTCCTGGAAACCCAAGCTGGGACATTTGTGTTAGGTTTCATAATTGAGTTAACTTTGTTTTGATCCTTTCAGCCTTCGGGGTATCCTCCTGTCATACCAGAGAGTGAGGAACCCCCTAGCTGGCCTCCATTCAGTGACTCATACATCCACTGCTAGAATGTTCTTCCCAGACAGTCAGCAGCTTCAGCCCTTTACCTCATTTAGGTCCCTGCTCAGATGTCATCCGCCTGTGAATAATAGCTTTCTCTAGCGCCAGACTCCTTACCTTTCTTTACAGCACTTACTGTCCGCTGACCAATTATGTACAATTATTTGTTTATCATGTCTCCACTCAAGAACAGGGAGTTTGGTCTTGTTCATAACTGTTTAGCACACAGTATGAGCTCAGTGCCAGACACCGATTATGCCTTTGGAAATTTCTGGTCTAGTGAGGAAATGAGACAAGTGGGAAAATCATGATAACGCAACAGGGCAAGTACAGGAATCGAGGCACCGATGAGCTCAGCTTAGATGGCCAGGGCAGAGCTCCAGAGAGTAGGGAGGAGGGATTGGCTCTCCAGGAAGGGCAGGGAAGATAGGTCCTGGAATGGGCAAACTGTAGAGTGGCCCGGGCACACAGGTAGGTGACAGCTGAGGTCTCTAGGACATCAGGGTCAAAAGGGCAATGAGGCAGGGAAAGCCAGGCATGCCCTAAGATCCGGCCAGCACTGCCTTTTCTGGAGTTCCTTATACATTCACACAAATATGCAAAAATTCACACACAAGGGGAATCACTGCCACATTGGTTACAATGGTAGAAAATAAGGAGCAATCTGAACATTGATCAAGAGGGAAATGGCTAAATCAATAAAGGAACCTGTGTACTCTGGAGTCCGGCAGCTCTTAAAAGGAGTTATATGTCTTTATGCACCAACATGCAAAGACCATATGTGTACGATATAATAGAAAGTAGAAAGGGAGATCATGGAAGTATATCAACATAGCCACACCCATTTCATTCAGGTGTACACACATGCACACACAAGTTGTGTTCACGTAAACAGAGAATCACCTGGAGGGAAACTTAGAGGTTGACAGTGGGACATTGGGATGGGAACAGACAAGAGAAGGCTTTTGTCTTAGGGTATTATTTGACTTTATTAAAACTGGCATGGATTAACCTTCACATTAAATAAAAGGAAAGGAAGAGAGATAAGCAAGTCCTAGGAGCTTATGGTCACCAGGCGGAAGGGACAAACTGAAGATCCACAAATACAACGAGGTCAGGATAACTGATCAAAGCAGGTCACAGGAGTTAAAGCAAATGCGAGATAGGAGTCAGGAAGATGAGCTGTTTCAAGACCAGGGCAGGGCAGGGCAGCAGGGAGGGGCTGGGGCCTCGGTGACCTGATTCCAGGAGCAGCGTCTGGCCTCGAGGCCGCTTCCCGAAGGCCTCACACGTGAGGTTGTCAGAAAGAGCCTCCCGCAGTTACACTGTCCTTTGAAGGAGCAGGGGTACCAGAGTTCAGATGATGACCCCCAGCCTTCGCGCTTTCTCTAACGCAGTCCTGTCTTCCTATATCCCTGAGGACAGAGCAGATGGAACACTTCTGCCTTCTCTTACTAGCTCCTTTCACCAAAGAAGGTCTTTTCTTCTTTACTCCTTGTGAGACTTCTCAAAGTCTTTAGCAAGCTTCTTTTTTTGTTGTTGTTGTTTTCATTATGAATCTCGTATGCAGCATTTCCAAAAACCGTCTGGCCACAGAGCACTCTTTCATTAGGTAATATATTTTAATTGCCATTAAATTTTAATTACACAAGTATTGTGTGGGTGTTTTCTCCTTGTAAACATATCCAGGCTACCCTGCCGGAGGGGAAGGCCACGTGGAAAAAGAGGCCCTGGAGAATGAGACACCACACGGTGAGAGAAATCAAGTAGAAAAGGTCCGAGGTATAGCAGCCTTGAGGGTGGGGCCGTCTTGACCGTCCAGCCCAGCCCAGCTGGATGCAGTCTCGTGATAGAGAGACCGATGGTTCCGTGTGGAACACAGACAAGCCAGCCCTGCGGAACCCTTCGGGAAGTCTTGACCCAGAGACTCATGAGCAATAATTGATTTCTGTTTTTAAGCCACTAAGTTTCCATGTGGTTCGTTATGCAGCAATAGATAACAGGTACATTCTCTCATCCCCTCCCCAATGCCAATCTCCCCTTTCCCCAAGGAAACATTATCTTGAAATTTGTTTTTATTTGCTTGGCTTTTTTTTAAGTAGTTCTATCAAGGATTGCTTTGCAATCTATTATATGATCTATAGCTGTTTTTGAGCATTATAAATATAGACTCATGCTATATTTATATTCATGTATATTGAATATATCCATTTCTATTCATGCTATGTTTATATTTATGTATTTTGGGGAGAAGAGAATTGTAGAATACTCACCCAATGAAATACTACCACGCTAGTGAAAATGAATATTGCCACACACAATACCATGGATGGGTGAAAAGCTTAGAATCACGGTGTTGTATTGAAAACAGCAAGCTGCAGAAGGCTATAACACAGATCATTCATCTTTTCATATGATTATTGGCCATTTCTTCTTTGATTTTCTGGTTCATTTCTTTTGTCCATTTTTCTTTGGGGTTGTTTGTCTTTTTCTTCTTGATTTGTTGGAATTCTTTATAAATTATTAGAAGTGTCCCACCAAACGTAGGGCACTAGGAATTACTTGAATCTGGAGAAATGTTTTCAAGAATAGAGTTTCAAATTACCAAATTATACCAACCAACAAAAAGCACCCAGGAAAGTATTGAAAAAAAATTGGGCAAAATTAATAACAAATTACCAGGCACTTCGAATTCTGGGCTAAAAATTCCAAGGATCAAAGACCCGAAAGAGTTTCGGGCTCTATTGCCAGATAAGTGGCTATTTATATAAATCCACAGAGCACAGAGGTTCTATTTCATATTTTCTTTGCTACCAATGGGAAATGCATCATTTAACTTGAGATATGGCTCCCCTTTTAAACATTTCTTAGGATAGACCAATGAATTACTGTTCTTTCTAGCAGTGAATTTATATTGCACTAAGGAAAAATAGACTCCTTTAACCCCTGAAGAGTCACATTTCTTTCATTTAGGTCACTTGATAGGGCCATTATAGACTCCGATAAGACATGTGGGACTCTGTTTAATATCAGGCAATTTTCTTGTGCCTCTTCATTTATTAAAAGAATGTATCCATTAGCAGTCATTAGTACATTCTGTCAAAATGGAGGCTAAATTATCCTCGATGGCTTAAGAGAAAATGCTTTTTGAAGAAAAATAATGGCATTAATTGCTCAGTGGAATAGATAGGGCTTTCTTTGTCATAACCTCTCTCTCCTCCCCCCAGCGCAATCGGACACTGCTTACCTCTGTGAAAGATCCAGGCCATTTTCTCCCTACCCTATGAGTCAGCTCTTTCCTCCAGCGTGTGGCCTCTCCGATGGCAGGCCACCATCCACAGGGAATACACAGAGCTCCTTAGCCCATCACAGTGAGGAAACTTGACTGATTCTTCTTGCTCCCTAATTTATCCAAGGGTGAAAGAGGAAGGAGACGCCTCACTTAGCAAACAATCTCATTTGAAGGGACTCTGTTTTAGCAACAGGAAGCAAACCACATTAGGGAAATAATTGCCCTCCTATAGCTCCAAACTGAAACCCATCTCCTTTTTGACCTTCCATTTGGAACATATGCTCTCTGGAATGTGTGGTTGGAGGAAGGAGGTTGTAGGAGTATATGTTTGTGTGTGGTATGTTTTCATAATTAGAAACAAGTTTCCTGTGTACCTTTTTTATTAAAAATCTTCAGGTTTAATTAGTAAAAAGCTTCCATCTCCTAAATATGGGTATATCTCCAGGTTTTGTCTTTCTCTTACTCCCTCCCTCTCCTGTTACATCAATTCTCACAGGCATTAGTAATTACATCTGTATTAGTTAAGATATGTTTGGGGGGAAAATAATAAAATATCGACTAACATTAACTTGTGTGTAACAAGAAATCTGGAGGTAGGCAATTCCAGACTTGGTTCAGCAGATCAACAAGGACACCAGTGACTGACCAAAGGTTCTTACCATCTTTCTGCTTTGTCCCCATCACTGTGACATATGTGGCAGCCATATCTCTCAACATGTCAAGCCATATATCTCCAACAATCCCATTCTCTCCTGACAGAGTCTCAAGCAGGAAGGAAAGAGATGGAAGCAAATGGCCTTCTCCTCATGGAGGTCCATTTTATCAGGAAGAAAATCTTTCCCAGAAGTCCCTTGGCCATTGACCAGAATTGGATTACATGCTCACCCCTTGACCAACGAAAGGGAAATAAGTTATCATATTTGGACCTTGGCCAATCATGACTTATCCTCACCATCTGAGCCATTGCAACCCAAACACAGGTGGGAATCTACTTGGCATAAAGAGAAATTGAGGAGGCAACAGCTCCCGGATCTTATTTCCAGCCCTGACCGTTCTTCTCACCTCTAGTTACATCTTTCCAACTGCCCAATGGGCAGCACTACCTCTTGTCCTACTATCATCCCAAACTCAGTTGTTAGGGGAACAGATTCCTTTCTTTTTTTCTTTTTTTTTTTTTTTTACTTATTTTTGAGAGACAGAGAGCCAGCGTGAGCAGGGGAAGGTCAGAGAGAGAGGGAGGCACAGACCAAAACAGGCTCCAGGCTCTGAGCTGGCTGTCAGCACAGAGCCTGATGCGGGGCTCGAACCCACAAACCGTGAGATCATGACCTGAGCCGAAGTCAGGCGCTTAACCGACTGAGCCACACAGGCGCCCCCAGATTCCTTTTTCTTATCTCCCAATACTGTCTCCCCTTTTCACATTTCCTGATGTTTCCAGTGGTAATTTTATCCACCCATTATGGAGGCTTTGAAACTTAGGATCATTTTGGATATCCTCTCTGTCTGGACTTCCTTATTTGGTCGGCCCCTCAGGGAAGTCAATTCTTTGTCTTCCTAACATCTTCTACCCTGGTTCATCATCCTTCCCACTCTTCTTGCCACTCCTGCCGCCACGCTGTTCCACATGGACCCCTTTGTGTCATCTGAAATGGGCCCCAGCCTCAGGGTCATGCACTCTGCAACCACATTCACCTTCTTAAAGGTCCTTCCTAAAGCCTACAGTCCTCATTCCTCCCACATCTAGAACCATACGCCTATGGGAGAAAACTTTTTAGTTTAGGTTTTAAGATTTTCTACAATACCTTTTGAAAACGGTTCCCCATTATTCTCTGCTCCAGCCACACTGATCAGCTCACTGTTCCCTGAAGTATGCTTCATGCATCCCATTTGTCCACACCATTCCCTATAAAAAGAAACTTCGGGGTTAAATAACTAGGCAAGTGTAACTCTGCAATGGCCCTATTACCAGTGTTTTACCAGTGCCAAAATAATAGTAGCATGGTAGATAATGATATAATATCCATTGTCAAATATTGAGGAATGTTTTAAAAATATTTCATCCTAATTATTAAACTTCAGAGAGTTCAGAGTCCTTTTTAAAAGATAAAGGAAGTAGCATTCTAGACCAGGACTGTAATAGATTCTTCAAAAGATTAGCAATAGGGTAGGGTGCCTGGGAGAGTTTCAGTTGATTACACATCTGAGTCTTGGTTTCAGTTCTGGTCATGATCTCACAGTTAGTGAGATTGAGCCCCAAGTCAGGGCATAGTTAGTGCAAAGCCTGCTTAGCATTCTCTCTCTCTCTCTCTCTCTCTCTCCACCCCGACCTCAAGATAAATAAACTTAAAAAAAGAAAGAAAGAAGGAAAGAAAGAAGGAAAGAAAGAAAGAGTAGCAGTAAATCTGTACAGTATGATGTCATCTCTTGGTGGAAGGACGATTCATTCGTTCATTCACTGGTAATCAGGAGAGTGCAATTTCATTGCCTGACAACTGTCAGGCAGAATTCTTGGTAGGAGAACTCTCTATATTTAGGACAATATCTTGACAAATTACTTGGGGGTAGAAAGTGAGGTTCAGACAGAATTTGACACTATTTTTATCAGGGTGCCATGCTCATGTCTAGGTAAGTGAAGGACTTATCTTCTTAAGCATTTCTTTAGAAATCACTTAAAGAAAAATGGCAAGGTGATCAAGACAGAACCCTGTGTAGAAAACCAGGATGTACATGAACTATTTTCTCTTCGAATATTTAATAAGATCTACAGCAAGAAAGTAGGAGGCTTTGGACTTAGCTGTTAAGCTTGCGTGAAGGTAGGGTCTAGTATCAAGTTGCCCATAGGGCTTCTCTGAAGGAATTTGTCAAAGTACATCTTTTTGTTAATATCTAGGGTGTATAAGCCTAGCAGGAATTCTGGCTCTGTCACTTGAAAGCTTTGTCAAAACTCTACGGACTCATGTCTTCATTTGGAAGACAGAGGTGGGGGTGGGGGTAAGCGGACACTATACTCCACCCAGGCCTGCTTTGTATTGTGTTTCCTATATGCATCCACACATTTATGTTAATCTGACTTCTCACTTTTTGATTCACATTTCTTTGGTAAAATTGTCTATATCAGTAGTGACGCTTTTGGCTAAAAGTAACAGAAACCCCCTTTCAACTGGCTCACACCTTAAAGGGGATTTACTGGCTCATGTAACTAAAAGAGTCCAGATGTAGAATAGCCATCAAGTGTGCTTCCATCAGCCTCCAAGCTGCCTCTCTGGCATCTGCTTGGTCCCTCCCTCTCTTGTGGGTTCGTAGCATACTCCGGCTGATGGCAAGATGACAGTAGAAACTCCTGGCTTTTCAGTCTGGCCGTAACAATGTCTGAAGAAGAGGGACCACTCCACTCAGTAACATGGCTCTTAAGAGTGAAACCTCTTACCCTGAAACAACTGCCAAACCTTCCACTGCATCATCTCATTGGCAAGAATTTGGTCAGATGTGCACCCCTGAACCAATCCCCTTGGCCTAAGGAATGTCACGCACTAAATTGTCTAAGGCCCGGATGCCTAGACTAATCTCTGCAGCAAGGAGGCAGGATTATTCAGACCAATCAAGCCCACACTGCAACTGGAGGCAGAGTCAATTTCCCTAAACCTCAAGACTGCGTGGGCCCAAGCAAAACTCCCTGAACAAATCGGGGGGCCGCCAGAAACAGGCAAAAGGAAATGGATGCTAGGTAGGCATCTTCAAAGTTCCTTCTGTACAAAATTATAGAATACGTATCTCATCTCATACCGCTAAACAGGATACAGGCATGTCTGATAACCAGGGGCTGTGATGTTCACAGAGTTCAAGTCTGCCAGATCTTTATCTAACAAAGTCTAAAAGTTTCCACAAGGAAATGGGAAACATGTAAACAGTTAGAGCTCTGTGGGTAAGCGTCCACTGGCATACGTGAAGCCAATTGTTTCCACTCCATATGGGATACTAATCAGCTTAATTATGTGGAAAAAAAAAAAAAAACCCCAACAACTCAAGAACCAAAACTGCTCCAAAAAAAAAAAAAAGAACCAAAACTGCTTCAGAGGCAACAAAAACAAAAAAATTTGAAAAATATGCTTTCTTCAAACAGAGGAGCAGGTAAAATGTTTGAAAGGATCAATTGAAAGTGAAATATTCCTTAATTGCTGGGGCTTTTTTTCACCAGAGGAACATAAAGGATGATGGAAAATATACTCTGTTCAGATAGAAAAATAGAGTGTTAGAAAAGATCAATCAGAAACTGAACAGGTTTTAATTGTCAGTCATTAATATTCATTTTTCTTCTGCCACCAAATTTTACTCAGCATTTACATAACATTTGCAAGATGCTATGTTTATCAGTTTTGTGGGTGTGGCGAGCAGTCTGTCAATCCCACCCTGCTTTTGGTCTCAAATTGACATAGAAGAACAGTTGGTCCATTCTTCCAACAAAACATCTATTGAGGGCCTCTGACGTACCAGGCGGCCCTGTGCCGGCTGCATAGTCACGTGGTCAGCCAGCTGCCTTCCTTCCCTTTCATAGGAAGAGGGTGCCTTGGAGGCCATCATCCAAGGCCCTTCTTTTGAGTGCTCTGCTCCTTCCTCTGATGCCCGCTTAGATGGGTCACTGACTTATGAAGCTCCCACTACCAAGAAAGAAGTGTACAAAATGCTATGTGGGAAGATAAAGAGAAATCATTAACAGAGTTCATATTCCTGGGACCTTTGCAACCTTTCTGGAGAAATAGCACCACCAGAACAGAAGAAGAGCCCATCTTCTTTCAGAGTTGGTGAACTGACACTGGAAGGGTAGGTAGTGCAGGAGTGAAACATGTCCAGGTTAACATAGTATGGGTGGGAAGGGAGACTGACCGGCATGAATGGAGAACAGTGGGAATGAACCAGGAATGGCTAAAGTCTGGAAGGCTTGGAAGTCCGAGATAGATTTAGACTCAGTGGCTAAGAAAAAAGGAAATGGTTTACATCTTAAAAGCAAAGCTATACAAATATCATATGTGTGCATGTATAGGAGGATTAGGAGGAACTTAACAGAGGACCAAGGGGGAGAAGAAGGGCGGAAATGGTGGGGAAAAGGGGAGAGGCAAACCATGAGAGACTCTTGAATGCTGACAAAAACTGAGGACTGGTGGATGTGGGGGGAGGAGGGGTGGGCATGGAGGAGGACACTTGTGGGGATGAGCACTGGGTGTTATGTGGAAACTAATTTGACAATAAACTATTTGTTAAAAAAAATAAAAAATAAAAAATAAAAAAATAAAAGCTATTGGAAAAAAAAATAAAAAATAAAATGTAATTTTCACATGTAATCAATATATAAATTATTGAGATTAAAAAAAAAAGCAAGGCTATGATCCAGTGCTTTCTCCCCATCCCATCCCCCAAAAAGTCCTGCTTGTTTAAGCAGCCAGTGCTGTATGGTAGAAAGAGTAAAGCCTTTGGTGTCCAGCTAACCTAAGGTTGAATCCTGGCTCAACCACTTACCAGTCATGTGACCTTGGGAAAACTACTCATGCTCTCTGAGCCTCAGTTTTCTCATGTAAATAAATAAATGAAGCCTGTGTTCTAAAGTTGTGCTGTCTAGTGCCATAGACGTAAGCCCTGTGTAGCTATTGCACTTGGAATGCAGCTGGTCCAAATTCAGATGTACTCTTAGTATGAAATGTACACCAGATTTGGAAAATCGACCATGAAAAAGTAAAAAGAAAAAGATCTCATAATTCTTTATATTGATTATATGCTGAAATGATAATGTTGGATATATTGGGTTAAATAAAATACATTATGGAAATTCATTTTATCTGTTCCTTTTTACTTCTTGTAATGTAGCTATTAGAAAATTTAAAATTACGTAGCTATACTGTTAGGCAAGACAGGAAACAGTTCTTTTTCTCTAGTAGAAACTGGAAGTAGAATGTTGTTCCCTAATGTCTTTAAAATCAGTAAGCATAGTAATTTGTAAACTTGGCCACAATTTCTATCAATACCAGTTGACCGTGTCCTCCTACTCAGACTCTGGGCTGAACTTGCTACTTGCTTTGCTGATGAGACTTGAACAAACAGGGTGCAAGCAGAGGCTGTCAAAGTGCTTCTGCATCAGGGCTAACTCTCTTGTGTTCTTGGGAACCTCACAGCTAAATGAATAAACCCAAGCTAGCCTGCTGAATGACAAAAGATACATGGTCAAGTTTCCCCACTGCCCCAGCTGTCATGGAGCCAACCACCAGACATGTAAGTAAGGCCATTCTAGGTCATCCAGCTCAACTGAACTGATCTAGCTGACCCATAGAATCATGGGAAATAATAAGCATTTATTGTTTTAACATAAGTTTTTGGCATCTTGTGCAGCAAAAGTTAGCTGGCAGAGTGTGAATGGGTCCATGACAACCATGATATTAGTAGAATCTTCCTTCACCAGAGTTTGGGGAAGAATGGAGACTGAAAAATTCCAGTTAACCTGGTCTCTACTTGGGGGGTGAACTTCCAACTGCACTCATACACACACACACACTGACATACACATACACACACACACACACACACAACTGAGAGGAGAATTGGAAATGTGGGTGCAAACAGATTGAAGATCTCACACAGTGATTTTCCAATACTTTGGGGCATAAAGATTTCTTTTTCTGAGGGCAAAACACTTGGACACCTGTATTCTGATAATTGTTTATTAATATCTATCTATTGACAGAGAACATATATAATGCCCACGGAGCCCCTGCTGGTACTTACATGTATTTATGAAATTGAGATTAAAAAAAAGGCTTTCTAGATGGATCAATTAAAATATGGTGCCTCTTGAGGATGACTCAGCTCCAAAGTAGGACAAATGGTTCATGGAAAGGAATTGGGGCTAGTTTTCAACCCTTGTAGCCCCCTCAGTTGGGTACTTTGGGCCAGGGGACAACTCATGTAACCATAGGGAAGCCCTGATGACCCAAAGACTCTATGGATTTGGTAAAGCTTTGAAATAAAATTGTGTTTGGCTCATAAAAACTGTATCTGGATGGATTTAAAAAATAGTCATTATTTTACAGAAAAAACAAATTAAAAAAAAAGTTTGAGGTTTGAAATGGATTCACACTCCTTGCCATAAACTTATACTTCCCCAAGGCTTTGTAGTCCAGAGCTGGGTTCAGACCACTCCAGATTGGGTCTAATGGTCACAGTGGGGCAAAAATGAGAGTGACATTGTCCATCTCTGGCCCAAACCCAGTTCACAGCTGCAGATCAAGTGTGAAAATTGGCACAGGAAGTACAGTGACAACATACCACTTTGCCCTACATTTTGTTCACACATATTTTTCTGTGAAAAAAGATGTCTACAAGTGAATAATCTTAACATAAAATTCTGAGTTATTAATAGCACTTAGTTTGAGCCACGAGTTAATTTAGCCACTCAAGTGTCCCAGCCTAACCAAAATGTGCCATCTTAAAAACTGCTTCAGTGTATCAAGTTTCCCCCAAAAGGGCACAGATTCCAGAGATGGGCATTGGAACATTATTCTATCACTCCCCACATCGAGCCAAACACTAAATTAAATATAAAAATATGCCTTCGTATCCATTGACTGCTCTCTTGAGACCGTGTGATCCTCTGAACAATGCCTCGTGTTTACATGAGGCATTCGCTTTTTTAGAGCCCGTTCATTAAACCACAAATCATAAACCACAGAACTACTTTAGAGAGTTAAAAATACATTTTTCTTTTCACAATGATCTTATGAGATGACAGGGACAAGCATTGCACTTTTGCCTGCTTCATAGTCGGAGGGAATTGAGCAACAGAGACGGTATTCTCGACAGTATTAGCAGAACTAGTCAGGACACAGCTCTCTCCATTACATGCAGCTGCTTCATAAAAGGCAATAGGAAATCACAAGTACCATATTTTTCAACTCATTAGTGAACCCAAGCCAGTGGCGTACTGGCAAACGTATAACAACTGGATCTCCAAGTGACAAAGCCGTGATTTGCACAACTTGCCAATTTCCACGGTATGAATACGCCTCTTGCAGCTGATATCCAGCTACCGTGTGATATCACCGAATGCAGCTGGGGAGAGGGACTCAGCAACACTCCATTAGTTAGTATTTCTGTACAATAGACCCAAGCAGTGTCAAGAAAATGATAGTAGTAAAATGGAGTCAAATAATTAGTACATGATGCATGTCAAATATTTATTACCTCCATTTTTAAATAGAATTTATTTAATTGTAATCTTTTAATAAGTTAATTTTTAATGATGCTGTATCCCCCGATTCCCAAAAATTTAACAACTGGCTTGTCAGCAGGAGGAGCTAACTCTGCATGCCCGACCCCCACCCCCACAAGCCTTCTTTTCAAGTTATTTGAGTTTTAAAATAAAATACATACCACCCCGAGGGGGCACAGTCAAGTATACACTTAACTCCATCCTTCCCAAGCAACATACATATTTTGAGAATTTTCAGGTTGCACAAGCGAACACATAGCAATTTGCAGATGGCCTGGGCAAAAAGTCAAAGACAAATGCTAGAGGCGGCGGGCTGTTGATAGGATTAAGGTACTTGCATTGAGCTGTGTTCATACAACATTCCCAAAGACCGGAACAAAGAAAATCTGCCCTCCTGTTGCAAAGAAGAGAGTACCTTTGGTCTGAAGTATTCCACTTTGGCTATTGACCGAACTAAACTGGATCATTATATGAGTTTCACTTTTCTTCTATCTTGGCCCAAGGTTTATGTTTGGGATATAAAATATTAGCACTGAGAAAGAAGGTAGTCAAGCCCACCTCACCTTTTTACAGATGAGAAACCCAGAAGATGAGGGAATAGAGTAAGACAAATAAGGTACTGGAGGTGCAACATTTAAGGAGGCATGCATTCTCAGGATCAAGTGCAGTGAGGATCGAGTGTTTCCTTAAATTTTGCACTCAAAGAGCCTCGCTCCCTTCGCCCGTCTCCTGGTCCTGAAACAAATGCCCAAAGAGGCCCAGTTTACCCTGCTAATTGGCATCAGAGCTGGAACTAATATAGGTCCTCTAACCTCTGCTCTAGAATCTTCCCCTACAGTAGCCTACCTCCAGCTCTGGCCGGCCTTGGAAGGGAAGACCTTCAAAACCAAGCCGGAAGTTTTGTGCACAGCTGGAGCAGGGGTTTTCAATCCAGGTAGCATAATAGAATACCTCCAGGGAGCCTCAACCATTTCAGCTTCCCGGGTGCCATTTAGATTTTAATTTCAGACTTGCTTTGAGAGGGGCCCTGATATCATATTTGTTTATTTGTTTTTAAAGCTCTTCTGTGACTATTATACGGAGCTAAAGTTGAGAACCATTGCATAATACAAACAACAATAAGAAGAACTGTCCAAGTAAAAGCCCAGATTAGTTAAGAAAAGGCAGGTTTTGTTTAAGCCATGGTGTGGACCATCATTGTTTGTGTGCTTTCCCACCGTTATTGTTAATTCAGTGTATTATCTGCATCCATAAAGAACTGCCTTGTTTAAGAGAAAATGAAAATCAAGCAAGCAGGTGGCACCGTGGCCTGGATTAAGACTCTGCACCGCTTCGGTCACTGTGCAGGGCCTCACCCACCACAAGGCAGTCACAGTGTTCCAGCAGGTGGACTTTTGCACTCTGGTTGGGAAAAACACTTGTAAGGCAAAGCAATATGTAAAACAAGGGTGGGGAGCCTGCGTGGCTCAGTCAGTTAAGCGTCTGACCTCCGCTCAGGTCATGATCTCACTGTTTGAGATAAGGGGGAACCTCTTAATATCCTCAAAATATCCAAAAGGCAACCTTGTCCCACCACTTCCACCACCTTCACTGTGGACCGGGCCATCGCCATCTCTCACCTGAATGTTGCGATACCCTCCTAAGTAGCCTCCCTGCTTCCCTCTGTTCACACACTTTCCACCCTTCACCTCCATCACTTCTCAACATAGAAGCCAGAGTGGTCCCATTGAAAGGAAAAGTTTGATCCTTTCATTACAGTGCCTGACATATGGTGAACATTCTACTATTGTTGCATTTAAATTCACAGACAATTTATTCTACTCAGTGATACCCTGATTTCTAATACCTGATTTTATTGGTTCTCAAAGATGAATAGCTTGTGCTTAAACAGGACACCCACGATTACTCAGGCAGCTGAGTAGGTCTTCAGTCTCCGGGCAGAGGAGATGCTGGCCTGCAATACAAACAATGCCATCAGAAGAGCAATTTTGTTTTATTTTTTTAAAGTTTATTCATCCATTTTTAGAGAGAATGCACGAGAGAGAGAGAGAGTATATACAAGAAGGGCAAAGAGAGAAGGAGAGAGAGAATCCCAAATGAGCTCTGCACTGTCAGTGTAGAGCCTGATGTGGGGCTGGAACTCATGAACCACGTGGGGCTGAGCCAAGATCAGGAGTCAGACACTCAGCCAACTGAGCCACCCAGGCGCCCCTCCCTGTGTTCATTTTTTAAAAATTGAGATGTTATTTACTTACAGTGAAATTTACCGCTTTTAGTGTGTATAGTTCTATGAGTTTTAACAAATGTATGTAATCAGGGAACCACCACCACAAATTGATTGATAGAGTTTACAATTTCTCTTGAATGAAATAGGGATTTCTGGGTATACCCATGTTACTGAAAAACCTATAGTTTAGAATATTTGTGAATAAATGCAGAACTCTTATTCTCAAATCCCTGACAAACACCAATGAAACCAGTAAAATCACTCTTCTTTTTGGAGGATCCTCTGTGTCCCAACCAATAATAGAAGTGATTTGTAAATTATCAAAGTCATTGTTTGGTCAAACGGTACTATTCAAAATAATTTTACCAGTACTCAGAAATAGTTTGTAGCTTTCCTTCTTAAGAATAATAAACATTTCCCTTGTTTATATATACTTTTAATTTTTAAAATGTTTATTTAAAAATTATTTTTTTACATTTATTTATTTTTGAGAGACAGAGCATGAGTGGGGGAGGGGCAGAGAGAGAAGGAGACACAGAATCTGAAGCAGGCTCCAAGCTGTCAGCACAGAGCCCGACTCAGGACTTGATCTCATGGCTCTGAGATCATGACCTGAGCTGAAGTCAAGATTTGGATGCTTAACCAACTGAGCCACGCAGGCGCCCCAGCCACTGGTTATTCTATATTTCCTGTAACAACCTCCAGTAGACAACCTTTCTTCCATAGGGAAAAAAGTCACTGAATTCTCTGAGAAAGCAACATTTTCTTCTTTTAGTTCCTATCTTTTACTTGTGTTGATTGCAGGTGGACAAAACAACCAGTGGATTAACTGAATTCTTTTTCTCCCAGCAGTGGTTTGATGGTTTGCAGACAGCTAGTGTTTAGCGCCATCAGTCAAATGGGTTTTGACATTCCCACTGATGACTCCTCCCCCAACCACCGCCCTGCAGCCTCTTCCGCTGGATTCTTATGAGAGAAAGTTTAGATGTATAAAAATCACTCATTATTATTTAACTGGGTCAGCAGCTGAGCTGGTTATGAAACATGTGTCTGGATCGGAAATGTGGGTATAAACTGCCAAACTTCAGGGAAGTTTTTAAAGAAAACATATATGGTGAATGTGGAGGAGAGTAGAATTATTCCCTTTGAAAGCTAAGATTCCAGCCTGATTCCTCTCCAGGTCTCTTTCCGACTCCCAGATGATGCAATTCATCTCCCCACTGGAGTGCATTATGCTCTCTTTAAAGACCAGAGCTAATGGAATGCTGAGAAAAATCAATCCTTTCTTATTATGCAGGCCTGCTGTTTGGTAAATGGAAAGCAAATTCTTTCTTCTTCTAAGTAGGAGAAAAAAAAAATCCCTGGGAGACACCTTGATTATACCCTCTGCGTGTCCTGAATGAAAGTCTACACACAGTATCTGTGCTTAACATACTTCTAATTCAAAAAGGCCAAGTGTATATCCACTCACAATTCAGTGGAGAGACAGTACACACACACTCTCTTTACTTATCTCTTTCTCTCTCTCCTCTGTAGAGGGCACATATCATAATGCGATAATTTGGAGGAGATACATTCAATTGACATCTCACATCCATAATAATGTTTTACCATTTATTAACCATTTGCCATGTGCCAAGGATCATGCTTTAAATATGTTTTTCTTAGTTTATTTGTTTTGAGAGAGTGAGAGCACAAGTGGGGAAGAGACACAGAGAGAGGGAGAGAGAGGATCCCAAGCAGATTCTGAGCTGTCAGCAAGGATCCCAATGTGGGGCTCGAGCCCATGAGCCATGAGATCATGACCTGAGCTGAAATCAAGAGTCAGACGCCCAACCAACAGAGCCACCAGGTGCCTCTAAACATTTCTTTTAAACAACAACTTCAGTAAGTATATTCTATTTTTATCCCCATTTTACATAGAGCAAAGTAGGTGAGATAAATGGACTGAGGTCACTGTAGGGAACACCATCTGGATTTAAGCTCAGTTCTGTCGGACTCCAAAACCAGAGCTACTAAACTAAACTAAAACACCAGTTCCATGTTGATGATCATGCCTCACTTAGAACTAACAAAGTGAAAAGCTATGGGCAATTTCAGATTTAATATAAGGATCTCTGCTAAGAATGAGAATACATTGCCTTGCAATAAGATAATGATCTCCTTGATATGGGAGGTATTCAAGGAAAAGTTGGAAGAACACTTCCTGGTGGAGGCTTCACCATTTGGTAGGCTTCTTGTTCTCAGAAAAATGGTTGGTCAAATCTGCCATTTCCCAAAGTGGATTTTTCACCAGGGAAACAGAGAACATATTTTTGGTAAGAAAGTTGACTCTTCTACAAAACCAGGCTAGAAACGAAGGATAAAATGCAATGACTTGGGCCATGATAAGGAAAGACTTCTTTTTAGTACGTACAATGAGCAAGGCTTCTCTGGGAATGATGACCTTCTCTCCACGAGGTTGTTTATGGAAAAGCTGGTGACCACACATAAAATTCCTTTGGCCTCTGCCCTTGTCCGGGACTTTATTTTCTCTTACCTGTAGTTTTGCCCCATTTTCCTAACTAATCCTTCCTCCAGTCTCTCCACAACCTAGAGATCCTCACACTGATCTGAGTTACCACCACCACCACCCAAGGCAGTCTTACTCTTCACTCTCCTGCTTCAAGACTTCTTAGCCCACATTGGCAGGCTGAGTTCCCAGGGCAGCAAAATGAGACAGAGACCCCGATGTTTATTCAGGAGAGCTCTTGAAATGAACATGTGTGGCGGGGAGGAAAGGAGGCAGGACTGGGCACATGGAGAAGACTTTTGATACTGGGATGGCACTTCAGAGTTCTCCTGAAGTGGGATAAGACAGACAGATTCTTTCTACTCCTATATGGACCAGTCATAGGATGTAGGCTGTTCCAGGAAGCCAGTGCGAGCTTGGGCAAGGTGACTGGCTTCAGGAAAGAGTGCAAGAGAACTGAGACAAAGGGCCATCTGCTAGCAGCACTCCATGAAGCCTAAGCCCACCAGTCCTGAAAGGGGTTCTGGGCAACAAAACACAGCATCACTGTACTAGCCTACACTGGCAGAACACACTCAACTCCTCAACCTGACCGGCAAGGCCCTTCACGATCTAGCCCCTGCTACCTCTCCAGCCCCATCTTTCTCCATTCCCTATTGCCGAACACAGATATGTTCAGTTTCTCAGGGGATTCTTCAATGTGCTGCCACTTTCATGATTTGTACATACGATTTCCTCTTTCTAGGAGGCCCTTACCTGCTGTATCAGCTTCCTATGGCTGCTGTAACAGATTACCACAAACTAAGTGCCTTAAAACAGCACACACTTATTTCCCCACAGTCCTGGAGGTCAAAAGTCTGAACTTCAGTTCTCTTAAGTTGAAAGGAAGGTGTCAGCAGAACTGAGCTCCCTAAGAAAGCTCTGGGGGAAAATCCAACTGTCTATTCCAGCCTCTAGAGCTACATTCTTCACATTCCTTGGCTCCAAGTTCCTTCCTTTGTCTTCAAAGCCAGCAGCAAAGTAAGTATCTTGCTTCATTGTCACCTTCACTTCTGCTGCTGTTATACCTACCTTTGTCTCCCTCTTATAAGGGTATTTGTGGTTGCATTTGGAGGTCCACCAGGATAATATCGGATAACCTGTCCCACCTCTAGATACTTAATCACACCTGGAAGTCTCTTTTGTCATATAAGGTAATGTTCGCAGGCTCCAGGGATAAGAACCTGGATATCTTTGGGGGGCGTGGGCATTATTCCACCTACCACATCTGCCTTGACCTACATCCCTCTTTCATGTCCCAGATCAAGTGTCACCTCTTCTGTGAAACTTACACTGACATTTTCAGGTAGATTGAATTGGCACCCCATTGTCATCCCTCAGCACTCAGTCTGTGTCTTTATTCAATCAGTTTTGCTGTCATGCATACTTCATTCATGACAATGAATTCATTCATTCATGAAGAACCTCCTATGTACCAGGCACTGTTCTTAATTCTTGGGGTTTGAGCAGTGAATAAATGGGACAAAAAGCCCTGTCGCTGTCTAGCTTCTTTTCAAATGAAGGTAGACAGACAACTTAAAGTAAAGATAAATTCTGTGTTAGAAACAAGTAGGAAAAAAAAAAAAAAAGCAAGAGTGTGAGCACGAGCAACAGCCAGGTATAGGAGATTAAGAATGTAGCAGAGGAAGATGGAGATGGTTGCAATTTAAATCATGTGGCCAAGGAAGGCCTCAAGGAAATGGTGAACATTTGAGTAAAGCCTTGAAGGAGATCTGGATGGTCTCTCTAGGTAGAGGGAAGTACCAGCACCAAGGTTCTGAGGCTAGAGTGTGGCTCACCTGTTTGGGGAGCAGAGAAGAGTTCCTGGAACATTTTGTGCGTAGGGGTAATGTGATCTGGCTTTAACAGGACCCTTTTCCTGGGGCTGCCACATATAGTCCCCTGGGTGTACATTCCACAGCACAGTCAAGGGGGTTCCTTTTACATTTAGTCTACGTACTTGGACTACATGTGTAACAAAGCAACTATAATGGCTACTGGCTGAGAAAAATGAAGGAGATGCCAGGGTGGAAGCAAGAAGACCAATTAAAAGTTCTTTATAATAATCCAGGCAATTTATCTACTGCTAGGACCGTTACATCTCCAATGCCTAGAACAGTGCCTGCAACATGGTAGGCAGACAAGAATAAAATGACTATCACATTTTGTAGCGCAGTATAAACTAGACTTGAGAACTCACTCACTGGTTACTTCTTGGATTCACATCTTGAATGAAGGGGTAGACCAGATGATTTTTCAAATCTAAAATTCTATCAACCCAGCTGCCATCTGGGCTTCTGTATCAGGATGTTCCACTATCATCTCCCATTCTACATGTTTAACCTGTATTTATTTTTTTCTCCGCTCCCCACCTGAAACAAGTTCCTCCTGGCTTCCCTCATCTGTTGATGGAGGCATCCTTTTCCCACTGAGGTTTAAAATCTGTTATCTTAACCAACTCCATCCAGGTCCAAGTCCTGGGACTCCTCTTCTTTTTCTTTTTTTAATTTTTTAAAAATGTTTTTTATTTATTTCTGAGAGAGAGAGAGAGTGAGAGAGAAAGAGTCAGCATGAGCAGGGAAGGGTCAGAGAGAGAGGGAGACATGGAATCTGAAGCAGGCTCCAAGCTCCGAGCTAGCGGTCAGCACGGAGCCCGACGCGGGGCTCAAACCCACAAACTATGAGATCATGACCTGACCCAAAGTCGGATACTTAACCGACTGAGCCACCCGGCCACCCCGGGACTCCTCTTCTTTCAAATCCACTACCCATAACCCAGTCCTACCCTCACCACATTTCCCCAGGAGCCCACAGTGGCATCTCATTCTCTATATGCCACCAAGTTTCTGCATCTGCATCTTGCCACCCCTCCCCACTCCTCAGATGCTCTCCTGTCCTTTGCTCTACCTCCAGGACCTCCATCCAAGCTCAAGTCCTTTGTGGTCCTTTATCATCCTTATTGGCCCCATCCTTCTATGATCCCATCCTCCTCAGAAGTCCTCTGCCCTTTGTGGCCTGGCATTTGGCAATATCTAGGGAGGAGGTGATGGGCAGTGGAAAGAATGCAAGCCTTGGAGGCAGTCGGTTGGGAATAAAATCCCAGCTCAGCCACCTCCTAGTGAGGTCTTGGGAATTCATTCACACTCTGGGCCATGGTTTCTTCATATTAAAAATTTTTAAAAAGATTAAAACTTTAAAAAGTCTACTTGATAGACCTGTGTGGGCATCCAAAGATAATGTTTACAAAGCATCTTGTACACATTAGGCACTCTGTAAATGCTGGTTCCTTCTTCCCTGCCTGCTGTCCGTTGCCCACAGTTCCAGTGCTTGCGTTTGGCATTTTGATTCCTTTCCCTACCATTTACTGAATTCAGTTAAATTCTTATTTATAAATATATGTTAATAACACATTTATTTCAGCCTGGCTTAGAACACAAGATTTTGGGAAACCCTTTCTCAGTAATTACCTACTTTAGATGTGCATCAAAATCACCTCACAGTTGCCACTGTCAATTTTTTAAACTTGTTTGGACATTTTCAAATGTACTCTACAATAGAAGAGACTAGTGTAATGAACCTCCATATACCTGTTACCCAGCTCCAATAATTGTCCATTCTTAGCCAGTCTTGTTTCATCTATCCCTTATTCTAAATTTTTTTTTATTTCTGAAGCATTTTCCCCCAGAGTGTTTTACAGCAAATCTCAGACATCATATTGCTCTACTCACTCAGCAGGTATCTCTACTGTGTAAAGATTAGTCTTCGTTTTCTAGACCTGCCATAACAAAATAGCATAGATTCAGCGACTTAAACAACAGTAATTTATTTTTTAACAGTCCTGGAATCTAGTAGTCCAAGATCAAGGAGTCAGCAGGTTTGGTTTCTCCTGAGGCCTCTCTCCTTGCTTACGGATGCCCATCTTTTCTCTGTGACCCTGCATGGCCTTTTCTCTGTGCCCATGCACTCACGGTATCACTTCCTTTTCTTATAAGCACTCCAGGCGTACTGGATTAGAGCTCCACGCTTATGATCTCATTTAATCTTAATTATTTCTTTAAAGGCCCTGTCTCCAAATATAGTCACTTTGAGGTGTAGGGCTTCAACATTTAAATTTTGGAGGAACACAAGCAATAGCACTGCTAGGAATTTACCCAAGGGATACAGAAATGCTGAGGCATAGGAGCACCTGGACCCCAATGTTCATAGCAGCACTCTCCACAATAGCTAAAACATGGAAAGAGCCTAAGTGTCCATCAACAGATGAATGGATCAAGAAGATGTGGTTTATCTATACAATGGAATACTACATGGCAATGAGAAAGAATGAAATCTGGCCATGTAAGGCAACATGGATGGACCTTGAGGGTGTTATGCTGAGCGAAATAAGTCAGGCAGAGAAGGACAAATACTATATGTTTGCACATATAGGAGGATTGGGAGGAACTTAAGGGAGGACCATGGGGGAGAAGAAGGAGGGAAACAGTGGGGGAAAGGGTGAGAGGCAAACCATGAGAGACTCTTGAAGGCTGAGAACAAACTGAGGACTGATGGATATGGGGGGGAGGGGGAAACAGGCATGGAGGAGGGCACTTGTGGGGATGAGCACTGGGTGTTATATGGAAACCAACTTGACAATAAACTATTTGTAAAATAATAAATAAATAAAATAAAAATAAATAAATTTTGGAGGAACACAATTCAGTCCATAGTAGGACTTGTCAAAAACATGATTGCAATCATTATTATACCTAAAAAATAATAATAATTGCTTAATATTATCTAATATCCTGTCCATGCTCAAACTTTCCTAGTTGCCCCAAAAACATTTTAATTTTTTAATGTTTATTTATTTTTGAGAGGGGGGGTGAGGTGTCAGCACAGAGCCCGACGTGGGGCTCAAACTCACAAACCGCGAGATCATGACCTGAGCTGAAGTCAGATGCTTAACCAACTGAGCCATCCAGGTGAGACACCCCAAAAACATTTTAAAATAGTTTAAATTAAGATTCTAAAGGCGGCATGTTGTTTTAGAAATACAGATTCTCAGGTCTTTACCTTGGAGTTGTGATTTAGCTTCCACCTAACTGCCTCTTTGGAAGACAGCCTCTGTGGAGTTGTGAAAATTTTTGACTGTAATTTTACTCCAATGGAAGTTTGACCATAAATTGTTTTATTTTATTTTTTTTTAATGTTTTATTTATTTCTAGGAGAGAGAGAGAGAGAGAGACAGCGTGAGCAGGGGAGGGTCAGAGAGAGAGGGAATCACAGACTGAAACAGGTTCCAGGCTCTGAGCTGGCAGTCAGCACAGAGCCCGACACGGGGCTCGAACCCACGAACCGCGAGATCATGACCTAACCGAAAGTCGGACGCTTAACCGACTAAGCCACCCAGGCGCCCCTGACCATAAATTTTTTAATCAAAATTATGCCAACATTGATAGATTTCCATCAAGAAAGTAATTTCTACAATAAGTGTTTTTGTTTGTTTGTTTGTTTTGTTTTGTTTTGTTTTGAAAGAGAAAGAAAATGACCAAGCAGGGGAGGGGCATAGTGAGAGGGGGAGAGAAAATCTTAAACAGGCTCCATGCCCAGCTTGGAGACCAATATGGGGCTTGATCTCACAATTGTGAGATCATGACCTGAGCTGAAATCAAGAGTCGGAGGCTTAGACTGAGCCACCTAGAATAACTGTTTTCTTTATTGAAGTATAGTTGACATACAATATCATATTAGGTTCAGATTACAACACAGTGATTGGCAATTAGATACATTATGCAACGCTTACCATAGTAAGTGTAGTTACCATCTGTCACCATACAATGTTATTACAATATTATTGACTGTATTCCCTATGCTGTACTTTTCATTCTTGTGACTTATTTATTTTATAAATGCGTACCTCTTATTCTCCTTCACCTATTTCACCCACTCTTCAACCTCTTATTTTTCTGGCAACTACCAGTTTGTTCTATTTATGATTATTACTGGTGTTTTGTTTGTCCATTTGTTTTGCATTTTTAATTCTACGTAAGTGTAGTTGTATGGTATTTGTCTTTCTCTGTCTCACTTATTTCACTCAGCATATCCTCTAGGTTCATCTATGTTTTCACAAATGGCAAGATTTCTTTTCTTTTTTATGGCTGAGTAATATTCCATAGGATATATGTATACACAGCATCTTTCTTCATTCCCAGGGCTTGCTTCCCT
This sequence comes from Proteles cristata cristata, assembly GCA_017311185.1. Taxonomy (NCBI): domain Eukaryota; kingdom Metazoa; phylum Chordata; class Mammalia; order Carnivora; family Hyaenidae; genus Proteles; species Proteles cristata. Next base: position 1,601,751 of record JAESUZ010003188.1, read on the forward strand.
ATCTTGGCTATTGTAAATAATGCTGCAATAAACATGGGACTGCATGTATCTTTTTTAATTAGTTTTTTTTGTTGTTGTTTTCTTTGATGAATATTCAGAAGTAAAATTACAAGATCATATGGTATTTCTCTTTCTAAAAAAATTTTAATGTTTTATTTATTTCTGAAAGAGAGACAGACAGACAATGTAATTGGGGGAGGGTCAGAGAGAAAGACACAGAATCTGAAGCAGGCTCCAGACTCTGAGCGAGCTGTCAGCACAAACCCTGATACAGGACTCAAACCCATGAATCGTGAGATCATGACCTAAGCCAAAGGCGGACACTTAACCGACTGAGCTGCCCAGGTGCCCTGATCATATGGTATTTCTATTTTTAATTTTTTGAGGGACCTCACACTGTTTTCCATAATGGCTGTACCAATTTATGTTCCCACCGACTGTGCATGAAGGTTTCCAGGACAAATGTCATTAAGTAATAAAGTCCATTGATCCCTAAGCATGATTCATTTCCAGTTTTACTACTTTCATTATAGTTTATAGGAACTGTTTTCATCAGCATTAATTCTTTTTCTGTTTAAATGTTACAATGAAAATTGATTCAGGTTTTCATCCGTGTCAAATTTTACCAATTATAACATCTGCCTTTAATTTTGTGGCCATTATTTCTACCAAATCCAATGTTTCCCCAGTCGGATTTGGGTGTCTACATTTTGGTCATGATTTGATTCTTCAGGCCATTTATTTCCTTGTATGGAGTTTTAGCTGTTGTCACTCTTATTTTGTTTTGGTTATTTCCATCAGGAATATTCATTATTACTTGGTAATAGGCCGAGAGCTTAGATTTATTTCTTTACTTACCGATGAAAAAATGCTATGTATCTAAGACATAGCAAGGGACATAAAGTGTAGGAGTCACAAAATGACGAAAAGAGACACACACAGGGGAAACAGATTGAGACAGAAGCTGCAGCTATCTTGAGATACTGTTTGCTAAGCTCTCTGAGAGGTCTGAATGCCTTGAGGGTCAAAATGGCAAGATTAAAACAATAGGGAGGCCCAATATGGTTGTTGAGCGTGGGCTGGGCAAATAGTTCCAGGACTTTAAATCCTAGGAAGTTAAACACACAGTGTTACTCACCCCGCCTCCTCCCCCTTTTAGGGCTCTTTTTATTTCCTTCTTATCGTTGCCTTGGGACTGAATTTTAGCCCTCTGCTTTCCCTGAACTTCAGATTGACCACAGCCTCCCCCAAACCTCTGTTCCTTCCCTTCCATGACTCATAAAGCACCTTTATCAGTGGTGGCCTCCCACGTGGTTTCATCAATGTCTAGCACAGTGCCCTACATGCAGTGAATGTCCAATAATTACCTGTTACTGGTTTATCTTAAAGTATCATCCTTCGGATTTAAACTCCCGTAAGCTAGGCCACTGTTAACAAAATCCAAACACATCTGACTCGACCTACCACTTCCTGGGCCTTAAGTGGGTAGATGGAGCCAGATTCGGCAATTCTGAACTGTTGGGGGGCCTCTCAATCTGTCTGCAGAATTGAAGCTTGAAAAGTTTTATTTTTTGCCGACGTTCCCTAGCAAATGCCTGCTGCACACCCACACACTTAGCCAGCAAGAAGAGAAGAGCTGTTGCGAGAATTATTCCCTCTGGGACCAATCATCACAGGAGCAGCCCTCCCTGAAGATTCGTGCATCGGGGGCCTCCGGTCCCATAGTCCAGGCCCCCAGCTGCCATCCACAGAAGCTCAGAAGGAGGAGGTGTCGAGAGGAGGTGCAGAGAAGGGCTACAAATGGCAGCCCTTCGAGGGAGAGTTGGGCCCTGCGGGAGTGACCTTGCGGAGGCCAGGAAGAAGGACACAGAGACCAAGCAAACAGAGAGACAAGTAGATAAGGAGGAGACTACAGGGCTAGGTTTTTGCAAATGTCTTAAACGGCTTGGAATGGCAGCACCCATGTAAACTGTGCGATTACAGTGTTAAAACCTGAGGATTAGCAAAAGAAAACAGAAGGAACAAGACAAGTCTGCTGGCATTTAAGGGAATACGAGAATCAAACGAGACAGAGATGGGCTAGACTTGATGTTTCTCAAAATTGGCTGCAGGTTGGGATCACCTAGGGAGCTTTAAAAAGACTGAGGCACGGGTCCCACCCCCAGAGACTTAGTTAATTGGTCTGGGGTGGGTTCTGGGCATCCAGAGTTTGTAAACATTCCCCAAGGGGTTCTAAAGTACAGCCAGCTGAGATCAACTGAGCCGCACTGAAGATGGAAAAGGAAATACGATCTTCTGTGTCTTCCAGCAATGCATGAGAGAAGGACCTTGGGCCAGACCCCCTTCGGTGTCTGTGGCGAGCTGTGTGTCTCAGTGGAGAGAGCTGAGCTTGTGCGTCTCAAAGTCTTGGTTCTGGTTTGGGATTGATCACTAGCCATGGTGCAACCTTGGACAAGGGGAGTGCTGACCAGAGAAGACCTGAGCTCACCCTGTGCTGGGCTGGTCACTTCTCCTTGCCTGCAGTTCCCTCGTGTAATCTCCAGCTCTAAAACATTCCAAATCTCCACTTTTATTAAAATAGCCCAGTTACTTCTAGTTCAACAGATTTTTTTTTCATGAATTATTCAAACTTGGGAGTTGAATGTTGAAAATAACATGTTCGAGTTGTCCTCATTAGGAAGCTTTTAGCTGCGGATCTCCTGTTTTCCACTATATTTACAAAGCCCAGTATCGGCAGAGTTTTGGGGATGAATGCAGTCAATCATTTACAAAATCTCTAGAGAATTCCACATGGAAATAAAGTAAGTAATAAAACCCACACAATAAACAGAAATGGTGCAACAAAGGGAGCAATAAGGAGCAGCTGTGGGCACCCACAGTCTTCAGTCAGCTTCTCGGCCTCGCCGGGCTTCCGTTTCACTTATGTTCATGAATGTCTATGTCATGCCTACCTTGTAGAAGAGGAATGACAAGATGACAGTTGCCCTTGAAGGACCCCTAATCTGGGGGGTTGCGGCAGGCACATAAATAGCCAATGATAAACGAATATGAATGAGAGGCAGAATGTGGTTCAGGCTTTTAACATCTGATTTTCTCCTTGACTTTTAACCATGAAGCAATAAATCAGAGGAAGCAGAAGGTGAGACTGAATGATGATACGTCTCAGAGGGGACAGAGCCTCTGCCTGTGGGACACCACAACGTCATCGCAGACACTGTCACATTCCAGACAACACAGGGCTTCATCGCAATTACATCTTTAGATGGAATTGCTAAAGTGTGAAAATGAAAACCTAGTCTGTAAAATCTGTAATAAAGTTATAATGTAACTCTAGAGGAAAGTATTTCTAGAGAACAGAAGTTGGTTTTCAAGATCATTCTTATTACTATTATTTCATGATTAAATAAACCCCACAAAGGAGAAAGTTATATCTGGTGACTGTGTTCATGCATATCTCTGCAAAATCAGCAGACAATAATATCTGGAATTCTCACAGTGTATGTCAAGGAAGTGAGGAAATTAAAATGTTAAGACATTTATGATATCATTTTACTTTGCATTGGAAAAGATGGTTGCAAGCTGTTATGATGTAAACCAGTAATTCCTGACCTCAGGTGTGCATTGGAATCACATGCCAGCTTGGCTAAAACGCTTCTGGTCCCACCCCCAGCCTTTCTGATTAGGTAGGTAAGTCTCAGCCAGAGCCATAGTATTTGCATTTCTAACAATTTCCCAAGTGCTGCTGCTGCTGCTGCTGCGACCACACTTTGATAACTGCTAATAGAGGTATATATTTTCACTATTCAAAATGCTGTGAAAACCAGTAAAAAACCAAAACCTAAACAAAACAAAATGCATTTGAGAACTCTCAGTGCTGTGCTCCTGCTCTGTGTGATCTCTCTAGTCTATTCATGTTCTGACTTAGCTCTCGTAACCTAAGCACTGATCTGTGGTTGATCAGATGTAGAGAAATGTGCCTCTTCTTGGCCACCATCATCTTAAAGTATTATTGGCGCCTCAGTGCTATTGTAAAATCTGAAATTTGGCTCATCAGTGCAGATTAGTTTTCTGCCAGTATCTTCGCGAGTGAATGAAATGATTTTTAAGAACTTGCCCTGGCCTCGGATCCCGTGATTTTATGAAGCAATGGTTTTTAAGAAGCACTGTCCGTTTGTTTTAGAAGGAGGATGAAAATCACTTTTATATACATCCATTCATCTACTTATGTGCTAAGCCTCGTCGAACTTTCTTGTGGCCCTTTGAGTTGCTGGCCATCTTAGAGACAGACATGGAAGTTCAGAGAGTTTAGGTAACTGATCTGCACCCCCCAGCTAATGAGTGATGGAGCACAGTTTGAACTCTGAGCAGTCCGTGCTCTGTCCAGCATACTGTGGGCTTTTCTGCTGCAGAGGCAAAGTGAGAACGATGTTGGGGAAATGCTTCTTCCCATGGCCTTCTGCTTCCAAACGCCACTGCCACTTGGGTGTCTGCACCCACGAGGGAAGGTTTGGCGCCAAGCCCCCTTGTTTAGAGACCTGGAATCCCACACACATGGAGAGTGAGCGCGGGGCCAGGAGGGAGGGCGGAGGGCTAGGCCAAGCTCAAAGGGCACAACTGTCAACACAGCAAAAATACAGAGAGAGGCAAAAACATTTCAAAAATACAACCACAGCCATTTTCTTCTTGTTAGAGCCAGTAGCTTTTGACCCTCGATTTGAATGGGCTTTTATTTTCCGTAAGGAAAAAAAAAAGGCTGTTCTATTTGTAGCTCTCCTAATGACAATGTTCACAGGGTTGATGAGAGGAAACCTCTCTGTAACACAGGCGGGTCTTGCCAATCTTAACATCAAGTGACTCAAAATCACAGGCTGGCAAAAACTGAGGACTGATGGATGTGGGGGGGGGGGCGGGGGATGGGCAGGGAGGAGGGCACTTGTGGGGATGAGCACTGGGTGTTATGTGGAAACGAATTTGACAATAAACTATTTGTAAAAAAAAAAAAATCACAGGCTGGGATGACACTCAGGAAAAGAGATCTACCCAAATCTGACCATTAGCGAGAAGGAAGTTAAGAGCTATCAGCTACCACTTACCGAGGGTCCCTTAGGGGCCATCTAGGCTTACATAAGCAGCATTTCAAATTATTTGTAATCAGAAGACCCAGCTCAACCAGTCCCCTAGGCTGATACAAACCGAACCCGAGGACTTCTTGGGGGAACGGAAGCCAGGAGCATTAGCAGCAGACGCTGAAGAGGTATTTAAATGATACCTTTCCCTATGAAGAAGCCCACATGGGAGCCACGGGCAGAATCCAGGCTATGAAGCCAGGTTCTGCCGGGAGGGGAGTGGCGGTGGTCCAGCTCAGTGCTTCTCAAACTTGAATGTGCTTGCAAATCACCCTGAGATTCCATTAAATGCAGATTCTGATTCCATAGGTCTGGAGTCGGCCTGAGAGTCCACAGGTTTACCCAGCTCCCAGGTGATGCCGATGCTGCCCATCCACAGACCTCACTCCAATAGCAAGAACCTGGAGAACTTTCCATGTGAGTCTTGAGTTGTCTCATGGGAATCAATTTTCAAATCCTCAAAGCCCATTTTTCCTCTTTTCTTAAATCTATCTAAGAAGAAATGAGGCCAAAGTTGTATGTTCCCATTTGAAATTGACTTCTTTCCGTCTTCAGAGCAAAGGCCCTCCTCTCCTCTACCTCACATCTTAGGGAATACATTGCCTCAGGGTGCAAACCCACCGGGTTCCCTAGTAAAAGCAACAGTGTGAAACATTGGTGTTATGCCTGAGAAACTGACTCTAACAACTGGTGACAAATATTTTCACAAGTCAAAGAGTATTGATTCACTCTTCGCAACAAAGTTGAAGGAGGTGTCAATTATTTGAGTTATTTTAAAATAACTTTGAGGGGCGCCTGGCTGCCTGGGTGGATTAAGTGTCTGACTCTTCCTTTTGGCTCAGGTCATGACCTCACGGTTTGTGAGTTTGAGCCCCAAATCAGGCTCTGCACAGTCAGCATGGAATCAGCTTGGGATTCTCTCTCTCCCTTGCTCTCTGCCCACCTCCCCGCCCTGACTTGCACACGCACTCTTTCTCTCTTTCTCTCAAAATAAATAAATTAATAAAAAATAATAATTTTGAGGAAAAAAACACTGATTTTGAGCATTTAACTCAAAAAATTCGAAGAATTAAATGACATTTCTATAACAAAACTTCCAATCCCACTGCTTAAATATGAACAAAATGTCTCAGCATTTACATCTATTTTAAAAAATTGGGGTGCCTGGGTGGCTCAGTTGGTTGCCTGTCCGACTTTGGCTCAGGTCATGATCTCACAGCTCGTGAGTTTGAACCACACATCGGGCTCTGTACTGACAGCTCAGAACCTGGAGCCTGTTTGGATTCTGTCCCCTCCTCTCTCTCTGCCCTCCCCCCACTTGCTCTCCATTTCTCTCTCCCACTCTCTCTCTCTCTCTCAAATATAAATAAAAAATTTTTTAAATTAAAAAATTAAAAATAAAAAAATGAAAAAATATGGTGAGTACTGAAGCTGAAACCTACTCCCTCTTAGCAACTTTATTAATAGTCAACATGGAAACATTACTTAATTTCTTTTAAAAGGCAGAGCAATGTAAACAAAGAAAAAATACCTATCTATCTCATGAAGAGATCTGTTTCCAATAAACATTTTGTTTAAAAATAATAATTACCTAAACACATTTATGTTGTTTTCACCAACTGTATTCTAGTGATCAGTGTATGACTCAACCCAAAAGAAATCTGTTTACGCTTAGAGGCTTATGGGCTCTGAGTTTATACATATATATTATTTCGTTATAGAAAAAGATGACACAAATTATGTTTCATAAGGATAAGGTTTTATGAGATAAAGGGAAATATGAGGCAAAGAGAAGAAAGAATAATGCAACATTTAAGAACCTGTTCTTCTATTTCTAAAATGACGCTGGTATCAAATCACCATGGCATATAGATTCCATTGGAAGCCTTTTTAAAAATCATATAAAAGTCTGGTTTTAAATGTCAATACTTTATGAAGAGTTTGCTCTTGTATATTTTTATCAGATGATTATATATCAAATTACTGTAGAATATAGATTCCATTGGAAACAGTTTTTGATTTGTATAAGAGGCTTGTTTTAAAATATCAGCATTCGGGAGCACCTGGGAGGCTCAGTTGGTTGAGCATCCAATTCTTGATTTTGGTTCAGGTCATAGTCTCACAGTCCACAGGATTGAGCCCCACATTAGGCTCCAAGCTGACAGTGGGGAGCCTACTTGGGATTTTCTTTCTCCTTCTCTCTCTGCCCCTCTACCACTCATGCTCAATCTCTCTTTCAAAATAAATAAAATTAAAAATTAAAAAATAATAAAATGTTGGCATTCATAATAAGCAGAGAATTAAACTTATAACAAAATGTAACAAAAATTATGAGCTGTACATAGCTTTTCAGATTTTCTCTAAGAAGTTCGTAGCAAAACAAACAAAAAGTTTAAAGACCACATGTCTCAAAGCTTCTCCTCTGACCTTCAAGGTACATCAAGACATATCAAGACACAGAGTCATCTTGTCTGTGATGAAGCCCTCTCAGGCAGCAGAGCAAACCACTTGTGGCCTAGTGCCTCCAAGTCTGCCCAAGACCTGGTTCCAACCTCACACTGTCAGCCTGTCCAGTGTGATTACTTCTACCTCCTCTTTGCATCATCACCAGCAGCTCCTTAGCCCAGGCATTAAGGAGGAACTCAGTGCTGGAGGACAGATGAAGGATGCATGCGTGCATGCATACATGGACAGATTGCAGCCTACATAGTCAGGCATTCTAGATTACTCGGGACAAAATCATTGATTTTTTAAGGTTAAAAACAGCCCTTTGAGACCCTGATTCCAAGTGGCTCTCTGTATAACAGCATTCCACCAGATTATCACCATCTCCTGGTCATATCATACAGTAAAGGGTGCACCTGACCGGGAGGAATCAATGTCACAGCAGAATAGTCTCCTCAGCCTTTAGGAGGATTGTCTTTAGTATCTTGGTTTTACTGATCAGTTTTTTATTTTGTTTACTTTCTAAATAACTGTATTCAAATTATAGGTCATTTATTTGGTTTTGTTTGTTTCCTTATTTTGGAAGTGGGGAGGAAGGAGGAATGGGGAATATTGATAGAGAAGATAAAAGAGAATATAGATTGCTATCTCCAAACGATATCACCGCTTCCTTGAGTTATTTAATACATAGCCATCCATTCCAGTCATCTTTTCATTTCTGATCTCCATTTTTCTTCCTTATTTCATACTTATAAAAATGTATAGTACTAGTAATGATAGTATGAACTGGGGCATCTGGGTGGCTCAGTCAGTTAAGCGTCTGGCTCTTGACTTTGGCTCAGGTCATGATCTCATGGTTCATGAGTTTGAGTCCCACATTGGGCTCTGCACTGACAGTGCAGAGCCTGCTTGAGATTCTCTTTCTCTCTGCAGCAACCCCCCCTCCCCAGTCGTGTGCTCTTTCTCTCAAAATAAATAAATATACTTAAAAAAATTTTTTTTAAAAATATGAACTTTCATGGATCTACCACTCTGTTCCAGAAAGAGAACATTACCAGTTCTAAGTCTCCTCTGTACCTCACCTTTGTGCCTTTCTCCTGACTTCCCTTTTCCCAAAAGTAAGCGCTGCTCTAAGTTGTATGTATATCATCCCATCATTTTTTTAAAAGTAGATTTTCACACATGTCTTAACAATATATGGTTCAGTTTTGCCTGTTTTTGCACTTTGTATGTTTTTCTACATAATTTTTTTCACTTGACATTTTGTTTGAAAAAAGTATCCATCTTATGTGCATAGCTGAAGTTCATTAATTTTCATTGCAGCAAGGTACTCATTGTACAAGTAGGCAAAGATGATCCATTCTCCTATTGATAGTCCTTTAAATTATATTTTATTGTTTTTGCTGCAAAAGAAATGCTGCTGTGTACATATTTGTACACCTCAGTTGCACACATGTAAGAGTTAGTGGGGGGATATTCACATTCCTAGGAATTTCTGGGTTATAGAACACTTTATGTGTATGTTCAACTTTACTAGATAATGCCAAATTATTTCTTTAAATTTTTAAAAAATGTTTATTTATTTTTGAGAGAGAGAGATCAGAGGATGAATGGGGGAGGGGCAGAGAGCAAGGGAGCGAGCCTACATTGCTAAATAAAATGCCTGGCCCAGAGTTAGCCCCTCCATAAACTGCAATTATCATTCCCATAATACCTTATAGTGTTCATAATTTACTTTCTTTAGTGTTACAGTGGCTACATTCCTTAAAAAATACATTAAAGATCTTCAGGGAGGGTGCAGGTCATGTAGCATAAACTGCCTATTTTATGCCAATAAAATTAATTAAAAATTAACTAAAAGAAAAGAGGAATTAAGTCATGAAAAAAATATGTGCATGTATCATGAGGAAGGATATTAAAAGGAGAGATGGGCTCTTTGGCCAATGACAAGCTCAGGCCAGATCTGAGTGTTTGAAAATTTCATCAAGATTTAAATTTAAGTACTACTTGGCAATGAGAAAGAATGAAATCCTGCCATTTGCAGCAATGTGGATGGAACTGGAGGGTATTACGCTAAGTGAAATAAGTCAGTCAGATAAAGACAGACACCATATGTTTTCACTCATATGTGGATCTTGAGAAACTTAGCAGAAGACCATGGGGGAGGGGAATGGGAAGAAAAAAGTTATAGAGAGGGAGGGAGGCAAACCATAAGAGACTATTAAATACTGAAAACAAACTGAGGGTTGATGGGGATAGGGGAGAGGGGAAAGTGGGTGATGGGCACTGAAGAGGGCACTTGTTGGGATGAACACTGGGTGTTGTATTGAAACAAATTTGACAATAAATTATATTTTTAAAAATATTTAAATTTAAGGCATCTTATGTATTGTGATATTTAAAAATGTCCACAAATTCTTTTTTTTTTTTCATTTTATTTATTTGAGAGAGAGAGAGAATCTCAAGCAGCCTTCACACTCAGCATGAAACCCAGTGTAGGGCTCAATCCCACAACCCTGGGATCATGACCTGAATCAAAACCAAGAGTTGGATGCTCAACCAACTGAGCCACCCAGGCACCCCTGTCCACAAATGCTTTAACATTCCTCTTCTCAAAGAGTGAAGCCTAATCCCCTTCCCTCCAGTGTGGGCTAGACTTAATGCCTACTCCTACCAACAGATTGTGGTGGAAGTGATATTTATGTGATTTCCAGGATCAGCATCCAAGGCATATGTCTTCCTTTTTTCCCTCTTTTGAGAAATTCACAGTGGAGGAAACCAAGTGATATGTTGTAAGAACACTCAGGTAGCCCCAGGGAGAGGTCCATGTGGTGAGGAACTGAGACTGCCTCTAATAGCCATGTGAGGGAGCCATCTCGGCAACAGATCATCCAACTCAGTCAAGCCTTGCGATCACGGCAGCCCTAGCACAATCTTGAATGCAACCTCATGACAGACCTTGAGTCAGAACCAGTTAGCTAAGCTGCTTCCTAATTTCTAAGCCCCAGAAACTGTTGAGATAATAAATGTTTGTTGTGTTAAGCCACTAAGTTTTGAGTTAATTTATTACACAGCAATAAATAACTCATACCTGGCTCTTCTACAGTTGATAAAAAATATAAAATAAAAAATATGATAAAATGAATAATTAAAATTAAATTTAAAAATAAATTAATTAAAAAATTAAAATTAAAAAATAAGGAATAAGAGACTGGCATGGAGAAGACAGTGACGGATGTGAGGAAATGACTTGATGTTTAGATCTTGATAATGACGAGGGTGGCTAGAGGTTTCCGTAGTCTAATGATATTTACTTAAAAGCAGAAGAGGTACTCTCTCATTTGGTAATTTGCTTATTTTAATGAAGGAAGAATATTGAGATGAAGAACAGCATTCTTCATTTTACAGTTGAAGAAACACAGTTCAGAGTTACACAACCAGTAAGTGGAAAAGTCTGCCCAACTCCAGAGCCCATTCCCTTTAATTTTATGTTATACTGGAATCTTCTAGGATACCATATTCAGTCTTATTATAGAATACCTAATTTCTACTATCTGATTTGTAAACACTCGTTGAACAATTGAACACCCACAGTGTAAGCATCTCACTACCCGTGTGATCCCAGATTAAATCTGTCCCTGGCCCTGCCCTTGAGTTGTACACAATCTCAAAATATATCTAAAAGCTGTGCACTTCCCTCCACCTCTGCTGGCACATCCTACCCGAAGGCACCATTCTTCCTCACCTAACCCCCTACGAAGAGTCTTCCCTGACTGGTTGCCTGGCAGTTTCTTACACTGCTCCCTCTGTTCTCCACATATCCAAAATGATCTTGTTAAAATACCATTTCAGTCATGCCGCTTGCCTGTTAATATCCACCAATGGCTTTGCATAGCACTCAGAATAAAATCCAATCCCTTCACCACAACCTGCACAACCCCAGAGTCTGGCTCCTGCCTGTCCCTGATCCCTCTTTCTTTCCTTTGACCTCATTCTCCAGCCACACAGACCACTTCTCCAGTGCTCAGTCCTATCAGGCCTCCTTCCTGGAAAATGTGTCCTGCTCTTCCCATTCTTCAGATCTCAGTTTAAATATCACCTCCTCAAGGGAGACTTCCCAGACCACCCTCCGGGTTGCCCCTCCCCTTACTCTACCCACCTTCTGTCTCCCAGCACATCATGGGTTTCCTTATGGCAATTACCACAATTTTATGCATTAATACATTTGCTTATTTTTCTGTCTTCCCCACTGGAATGTAAACTTCTTGAAGGCAAAAGCCATGTTTATCTAGATTACACTTTTTTTTATGTCCAACCTAGTTCTATGGCTGCATAGTATGGATACGAAATAATTATTTATTGAATGAATCAACTAATCATCTGAGAGGGGGAGTTAGCAAATAATTACAACATAGGTGTCAATCATAATGGGTACCATTTCTCAAATGCTCCTGATGAGTGAGGCAATGTATTCATACACTTAAAATCTTGTTTTGTTGAGTTTATTGTTCCAAGTCCTTACAAATACCATTTCTTATTTCCACAAGACTACAGAGCAAATATGATCATCTTCATTATTACAGATGAAGAAATTGAGGCTGTACACAATTTACAACATAGTTTATAGAAGGTCACTAGACCAGAAAGTGGCAAAGTCAAGATGTAACAGAACAGTCTTGCTACAAAGACTACATCTTTGCCTTTTTAAAAGTATGTTTATTTATTTTTGAGAAAGAGAACATGAGCAGGGAAGGGGCAGAGAGAAAGAGGGAGAGAGGATCCGAGGAGGATTCTGTGCTGACAGTGGTGAGCCCAATGCAGGGCTTGAACTCACAAACCATGAGATCATGACCTGAACCAAAGTCAGACATTCAACTGAGTGAGGCACCCCTACATCATTGCCTTATATCACACCATCTCTCTAAAATTTGGTACCTCACACAAAACATGAGTTAACTTCAAATGCTTGTATCACCATCACCCTATTTTAACCAATAAAGAATTAGCTATAACCAAGAGAGTGACAAGTGCTATAGAACTCCTTGCACTTATTTAATAAAATATAATTATATACATTAATGCATTTATGTATATGAAGTGTTTAGCCTAGTGCCAGGCACAAAATAGTCACTCAACAAATGGTCGCTGTAAAGGGGAGGTTGACTCTCAAAGTAGTTAATGGCGTGGATTTTGGAGCCAGGCTAAATCTGAATTTAAATCTGGTCTCTTCAACTTGCTAGTTATGTGACCTTGGGTAAGTTCACTCACATCTCTGCATCTCAATATCTTCTTAGGTTTGCTGTAAGATTAAATGCATTTCAAATGCTTGGTGTAGTACCTGGCACATGATAAACAGCTAATAATCAATACTTTTTATTGTGTCGGCTATTGAAGTATCACAGAGAAAGTGTTTAACTCTCCTTGGGCAGCTGCATGCTGTGTTACCTGGCATTACCTTTGCATTTCAGGGGGCCATGCAAACATAGAGCCCATCAATGCCGCCCCGTTTATTTGGTTATAGGGCTGACCCTGTCTTCTCTTGGACTGCCTCCTGGTAATGTGGAGTAGTTGGAAATCTTAACTTGTGGTAATTGCCAAATGAAGAAAAAAAAATTTATAGTTAGAATGAGGCAAGAATCTTAATGATAGAAAAGGGAATATTGATTAATGTTATAATGTCATATTATGATATGAAAAAGAATGTTGAAGCAAGCGGAAACTGACCTTCAATATCAGCTCTGTCTAGCTGTGCATGCTTGGGTTGACTAAGTGACTTTTCTGAGTTTCTGCTTCTTCATCTATAAAATGAATACAGTAAAACTTACTTGCTAGGTTATTAGGATTATTTGAATGTATGTGAGTCATGTGGGACAGTGAATTGTGCATAGTAGTAGGTCCTCAATCCATAGCAAATAAACACATTTGCTGATCCAAAGAGGCCCAGGCCCTAAGTTAGGCATCAAAACTAAAAAAAAAAAAAAAGAAGAAAAAAAGAAAGAAAGAAAGAAAGAAAGAAAAAAAGTATCTTTCTGTATCATAGATTCTAACACATGAATTATAAGCCGGTAGTTTCATTTGGATCACATGGTGGTATTGAAACATTTACAATCTGTTGCCAACATTTAAATATTGGCAGATATATTAACACTGTTGGATAACTTCCATCTTCTTCAAGGTATGTTTCACTAGAAGCATCAGGAGAGGCAGTAAGTGTTGTCTCCCATAAATTAAACACTATGTTAATAATTCATTAATTTATAATGAAAAACTAATAACTTTAGGAATCAGGACTCAAGCCTTCTCTAATCAACACATTCTCTTTGGAAGGTGATATACATGGATGGCCAGATTGTAGACAGAGGATTCTTTGGTGATGAGGAAATCAGAATGTGGGGTGTGTTCAACAATCCCAATGGCCAGTGACATCAATCCATAATGAGCTTAACCAATAATCCTCTCCCCTAGGAGAGCGCTCCAATGGGCAGTTACCTGAGTCTACTCTCTCTAAAGGACAGCCTGGAGAATACTATCAACTTGTTATTCTTTTGCACCCCTGACTACCTTCTTTGGTTAGGCTCCATGCAGACGTAGTTAGTTCAAGCCCTCCTATCTAAAAAAATTGTTAAGTGTAGTGTGTAAGTAGAATTTTTTTAAGTCAATAGGAAAAAATTCACTGGAAAAAATGAGGAAATTATTAAAAAAAGAATGCATTCAACATTTTATTCCAAAATTTAAATGCACCTCTTTATGCCAATCTTTTGATCTAGGACTAAGACCTATTCTTTAAAATCTACCTCATTTCCCTTGCATAAAGCCCACCTACAAGGAGTCATCTACAATTTCCTTTTAGATTTCTTTAAAGTGGAGGAAGAACATAAAGACCCCTAGGAAGCAATCTGAGAGCAGAATCCTTCTAGATTTTTACAATTTCAACCCAAAATTGTCTCCTTTACATATCATTCAATGGCAACTTTAATAAAAAGCACCTTTGTCCAGTTTTTCACAGCACCTAACTTAATTTTCATCAATACAAGAGCTCATCATCGTTTTGCACTCATTATTTCATAGATTAACGAAGTATTTTATTTAAGTATATAATTAGAAAAGGCACAACTTGCATAAACAGATTTAGGAACAAACGCAGCTGAGTCTAGGGAAGTCTGTAACAGAATTAGGAGACATACATCAGACTGTACTTCCAGTCAGAAGTGTTTAGTGAGATGTGGGCATTCCTCAGAATGTCTTACAGAGAAAACAGCACATCAGCCAACCTAGGTAGTCTGTTTGATGGGAGTCAGTTAAAAAAAATATGATCTATAAGCATTTTTTTCAGGTCATGGCTTATATAACTGGTTGGATCTATGCTCTCTTAGAGACAATTACAATCCGCTCTTTCCTCTCAGAATATACACACTATTTAGCCACCCAATGAGTGATTATTAAGTCAGGGAGATTTCCTTCTCATTTATCACAAGCTCATTTTGTAGCTCCAAGTTTGAAACTTACCTCGCTATAGCCACTATGTGGTGCTTCCGGGATCTGTTGTAAGGATCAGATGAAGCTATATGTATGAGAGGTGATTGGTTGGCTCAGCTGGTTAAGTGGCCAACTTCAGCTCAAGTCATGATCTTGTGGTGTGTGGGTTTGAGCCCTGCATCAGGCTCTGTGCTGACAGCTCAGATCCTGGAGCCTGTTTTGGATTCTGTGTCTCCTTCTCTCTCTCCCGCTCCCCTGCTTGTGCTCTCTCTCTCACTCTCAAAAATAAATAATAAAACGTTTTTTAAAATTAAAAAAAAAAAGAAACTGTATCTGTGAGAACACTTTGTTAACTCAAAAGCCTTAATCCAAAGGCTGTCATTCATTCTGTGTATGTTTATCACACCATCCTATTAGATTGTGGGTTCCTTGAGGATAGGCAAAAAAAACCATTCCATACAAAGTCCGCAGAGTACTCACCACACAGTGAAGACCAAGATTATTGGGAATTGATTTTCTATGGGCATATGTAAATCATCCTTATTGTTCTTATCTGCCAGGTACAATCACATGCTAGAAAGAGGATCCTGTCAATTCATTCTGTCCTATAAGTACTGGAACATTGTCAGTGATCAAGAAAATAATGAATTTTACAGGATCCTTCACTCCAGAAGGAATCAGCTGGTGGCAGCTCCTAGGAATTATCTGGGATGACAAAGGAGACTGACAAGGAAGATGAGCAGGTGGTTTTGTCTGAAAGGAGTGGCACTTTCACATAAAATCACACTCAATTTTTTTTGACATTTTTTCTTTGCTCTCTTCCTATGCTATAAAAAGTCTGCTTTTGAAACCGTTGAATGTATTTTTTTACAGGCAAAGTTTCTGTTTTTTCAGGAAGGATAACAACTTGCCATTACTCATTTATTTCTTCCTGGCCACTGGAGGTATCTTTGTGGTGTTTCCTTTCTTTTTCCTGTTCTTTTCTTTCTTCTCTTTTTTCAAAGATGGTGGGTGGTAATAGAACAGTGTAAAGAAGTATCTGTTACAGAGAAAAAGCATCTGAGTTCTTGATGTCCCAAAGCCAGAGCAAGTCTTCTAGGCTCAAATATTCTACAACAATGGTTCTTAAACTTTAACCTGAATCAGAATCTCCTGCAGGACTTGTTAAAACAGATTACTGGACTCCACCTCCAGAGTTTCTGATCTGGTAGGTCTAGGATGAAGCCTCAAGAATTTACATTTCCAGCAAGTCCCCAGCTGGTGCTGACACTATAGGTCTGGGACCATACACTGAGCACCACTGCCCTAACCCTAGAAAGCTAGTTCCGTTACCATATATTGAACCTACAATGGGCTAGGCTCTGTGCTGGGAACACCAAGATGGATGAGACTCACCTCATGCCCTTGAGGAGCTCATAGTCAAAGTGACGTAGACATGAATTCATTTGCTGATTGAGCACTGTTAAGGGAATACAGCATCAGAGTTCTTTCTCTGAGCCTCAGTTTCCCTCCTCACATCCCAGGCTTCTGCTGTACCATCGCACTGCTCTTTGTGACACTAGCTCTTCCCTTCTCTGATTGGGAGACCAGGGTAGAGAGCCGGCTTCAGAAGGTCACAGTTGAAAAGGAACCTTGGGTTCCTGAAGAGTGGGCGGAGAGGACAGGGGCTGGTTTCTTTTTATGAGCATGTCAGTGCAGCTCCCTTCTGGGCCAAGAAAGCACCGAGGAAGGATCCAGAGGGGCATGGACACAGGTCAGCAGCACTTTGGTGTAGAAGGCAGAGTGGGCAGGTCACAAATTATCCCCTCACCCAGTTTCTACCCCTGAAATCCATATTTCTTCATGTCCAAATGCCACCCTTAATTTAAAGCTTGACCTCGATGCCTTCATGTGTATGAAGCCTTTCTTGGCCCTCCATCCTTCACTGTCTCCACGAAACCTGCCTCCCTCACTGTGAATAGGTACAACATTTTATTCTTGCCTCCTCTGGGGCAGCTGTTTCTTCCTGCCTTTTAGAATAGCTCAGTCTTTTCTCTCTTGCTGACCATGAATTCCATCTTTTCTTAGAATCCTCCATTGCACATGGCGCCAGCCCTCATGCAGCATTCAATACACATCAGAGAAATGAGGAATGAGTAAACTAAGAGTTCATGCTTCAGAAATCACTTCAATCCCCAAATCCACAATGTGAAGCAAACGAAAGTGGGGATGGGAGGAAATGGGAAATGGAGTAGGTAAGCTGGCTGGTTCCAAAATTTGGCTAGAGACTGGACTGAAGAGATTATAGACCTTGCCAGAGATTGTGATTTAGTGGAGGATCATGGGAACTCTAGGATTCACATATTCGCTGAGTTGTTTGCTTAGTTTTTCCTTTTTTTAGTGTTCCCAGTGTAACCAGGCTCCCATGCACAGCACCTGATCTCACCCTGAAACCTCCTGGAAACAGAACTCACCATTTGATGTGCCCTTCAAAACAGATCCACAATGCACTCACAGAAGAGACAATTTACGGAAGGTTTTGTTGGAGAGAAGGGAGAGAGGATTGACCTCACATACCACAATCCAAGACTTCTCCAATTCCTGAGGGGTATCTTGGTTCCCTTCCGAATCCTCTTCCAGTCAGCTCCCTCGCTGCTTCCTGTTGCCTTCCCCAAACAGCCTCCAAAGCCCTGTTTGCTGTCCCACGCACTTCAGATCTTCTCAGATATACTTCACTCTGCAAAATGGAAGCCTAAGAGTTATCCAACTGCAATAAACTATGGCTCCTGAGCAGGTCCCTTGGACGCCCCAGAACAGCCCTCTCGCACACTCAGTCTACACAGATGTATGAGCTCTTAATTAGCCAACCTCTACGCTGCTCCCCACTCAGTGAGCATGCCCTTATGGAGTACCCTCCCAAATGCATTAGAGCTGGCTTGTGTGACAAATAGAATCTGGTGTTAGTAGATTACATGGCTGCTGGACTTAGAGCAAAACAACCTCCAAACCTCTGCTTTATTTTTCCCAAATACCTTTCTAATGCCTTGAACTTCATGTAAGATGTACGGCTACCTGAGGCCACGAGCTGGATGTACCACATGAGAAATCTCGTAGAGAGTCTTGGCACTGTGCAGAGAGAGAATGAAATGCCCAACCAGCCCTCAGCGGATCCAGCCTCAGCCACTTGAGTCACTCTGGCTGGGGGCCTGGATGTGGCATGGAGCAGAGACAAGCTGTGGCCAAATTGCATATTCCTAATAGATTCTTGTTGCATTAGGCCAGTAACTGTGGGGATGATTTATTATACAGCAACAGGTAACAAAGGTTATTTTTACTGTATAGATGAGAAAAATGCGGGTCAGAGAAGTGAAGTAACCTGCCTGAGGTCACCCAAGCAAGTAAGTGGTGGTGTCTCGATTTGGATGCAAGCAATCTGGCTCCTGAGTCTTCTCATAATGTCAAAGGCTTTACATAAACTCAGAGCCTTTTTCAACATTCAAATGTCAAAGGCGTGAACCTCACAGACTGTTGTTCTTTACGGGGCCATGATGTCCCAGGCACCATGATGCAACTTCTGGCTCATCACTGCCTCTCTCAGTCTGTAAGTTCTTGTTCTCCATCAGCCAGCCATGGCATACACTGTTTCACACCAGAGCAATTCAAATTCCTGAAAACCAGCTTACACATCCAGTAAATTCACTCTCAAGCACACTGGGACCCTCCTGTTGGCCAGTCTTCCATTTTCCTCATAGCAGGGGAGCGTCTGTGGAAAAACAACTTTGGGTCAGAAAACTCAGAGCCAAAGGAGTGAATGATGTATGATAGGAAAGTTCAGCCCCACGTGTGGGATTGAAGTGAGAAGGAGTTGGGGTCTGCCTAGTGTTTTGGTTGTGAGGTGGAGAACCGATGTGGTCATGGGCTGGCCATTCTCTGCCCAGCCCCACTCTCCTGCATGCACTCCCCACCTCTCTCTGTCCTGTTCTGTGCTCAGGGAAACTGATCCCAGGAGACCGCATCCTCCGGGCTCCCTCGCCAGGTAGATACTAATTGGGCTCAGCAATGAGAGGACTGGCTGGAAACTGGAAAGTGAGAGGAGAGAGGATTCAGCTTTGCACCAGATCCATGGCCTCGGCCTCACCCCTCCACAGCCACAGCTTCTCAATAGCTCCAGCTCACATGAGCTCTGGTAAGACTGTCTTATCCCCTTTCCCCTTCCAAGCCTGAAAGGGTGGGAACATCTTCCTGCTAGTCTCTGGATGCCTCAACACTGTTTGTTCCCTTGACCTGAACCACACCTCTGTAAGCAGATCCCTCTTTAGAGTCTCTTCAGTTGTACCATCTGGGTGAAGTTGATTTCATGCTGAGACTCTGATTCAAGCACCCAAGTGTGCACACGGGCTGAGCAAGGGTGAGTCAAAATAAGGAAGGGTCAGCCTGGGGTGGGAGTATTTGGGAGCTGGTCCTGCACCAAAGTATAAACCTCAGACATAATGCTGGTGGGGCCCAACAGATGCTTTTCAGAGGACTTATGTACCATCCACCCATTTGGGGAGCCTGGCAAAGCCCTTCCTTCTGTAGGAGAAAATCTGAGCCTCTTATGGTCTTCACTGTGGCTGGCCAGGACACCATTATTCTAGGACAGAGTGGAGAAATCCTCATAAATGCTTTTGCTTTTGCAAACATTGCAACATTCCCTTTCTAGCATAGAACTTAGATGCACTTCTGCCTCAGTTCAGACCTCAACTCTACCCCTTGGTGCCTGTATGACCTTGAATAAATAGGTAATCTCTCTAGGCCTTTGTGTTCTCATCTGTAAAATGAGAGATAATAATGGGTTTGGGACAAGGACTAAATGACCTACTACATATAGAGCTCTTAGCACAGTGCCTGACACCAGCAAATGCTCAGAAAGTGTTATTCTCTCCACCGCTAACACAGCCACGTGACCCTAGGCAGTTCACAGTACCTTTCTGTGCCTCCATTTCCTCCTCGATAAACTGGAATAGTAACACAGACCTCCTGGGTTGCAAGGAGATCGAAATGAAGAGAATGTCAATGAAAGCATTCTAGAAGCTATAAGCATCTTATGAATGCAAGGCCTTTAAAAAAAAAACCTATATATGTAATAATAATGATCACAATTAAAAAACTAGCGGGGGCCCTTAAAACATGTTTCAGTAAGTCTTCATACCATTATCCATAATGAGATGGAGGAGGAAATTTAATAATAAGACTCGTGAGAGGGTTAGGTAAAGAATAAATCATTAAAAAAAAAAAAGGTTAAGAAAACTTCTGAGAAATGGATTTGGTTTCATTTCTAAACCTAACAACTTAAATGCACTTCCTGAAAAGGAATTTCTACTGCAATATATTATCCAAATTCACTGATCGTTAAGCCAAGTATGAGCAATGACTAAAACACACTGGATCAGATGCCTTGAAGTGAATGAGTCACCCCAGAAGAACACCTAGAGGAGTCCCCCCACCTCCCCGGGCATCCAGAGTGGCCCACTCCTCTTCTCAGGGCAGCAGACTTCCCTGTCCACACCCAGCAGGGAAGACAGCCACAGGCCAGGGCCCGGGGCCTGGAGCCATGACTGAGTTTTTGGGAAATGGGACTCTCAACCTAGATTACTTGTGTTTTCCTGCCTTTCATGATCTGCCTTTCTCTTCATAATAATGAAAGCATTGACTTTGTGGTAAGGGTTTTAATATCTTCATACTCAGTATGGTCTGAGGACCAGCAGTATCAGCGTTACCAGCAGCCTGTTAGAAATGTACGATCTTGGGCCCCACCTCAGACCTGTTGAATCAGAATCCGTATTTTAACATGATCCTCAGGTAGGCTCATTAGAGTTTGAGAAGCACTGTTTTAATCTTTCTGAACCTCATAATTACCTTGCAAGGTTATTGTGAGGATTGAAAATATTTAAAGTGACTGGCAAGAACTAAGTGCTAAATAACGTTTTTATCATCTTTACCCAGCACCGTGCACTGCCATGCCTCTGTGCCTAGTCTCCATTTGCCTGAGCCCTTCGTCTTGGCCTGGGCTTCTGAAAGCTGACTTTAACTTACTTATTCAGACCCTGCCACTTGGCCAGTGCCCTAGACTGACCTCAACTCTTTCCTTGGAGTCCCTGGCAGACTCACTGGGGCTGGCTGCTATACTTCTCAGTGCTCCCTGCTGATCTAGACTGTCCTAGACTTATCCTTGCTCTCCCCAAGCCCCACCTCTCTTGGCTGATCCCTACCTTTAGACACCAAAAACTACAACAGCACTTATTTTAGTCATGTTGCCATTGGAACTGCTCCTTGGAATTTGCCTTTACAACCTCACACGGTGCCTGGCCTAGCATAGTCACTAACTAAATATTCCTTAGGGGAATGAATGAAGAACAAGTCTTCATAATGGGCCACAGTCTTAGGGTTTATATCTCCTTTTGGGGATTCAGTCTTTTTGCTTTTGCTTTTCCTCACTTTTCTTTGCCATGCAAAAAGTGTGATGTAGGAAGCTGAGATTCAAGGTTGACCCAGAAAGAAAGGGCCAGTGAGAATGCCTGACTTATTAGGATTCTAGACCTCAGTTCTCTATGCAAGGATCCCCCAGGGTCCAGCACTGCTCACTATGATTCCATATTGGGGCTTGAGGCCAAATTGCCAGAAAGTAGTGTCAGATTCTAGCTTGACCTTCTGTACTTAGGTGGCTATGGGCTATCAGTATCCTGTCCAAATCTGCTTCACTAGCTAGTACACACATCACCCAGTTGCTGCAAGTGCTAGGGCCTGAAGCTCCCACATGTGACTTACTTTGGACATTGCTATCGAATGAACCATCTCACCTAGAAAGTTTGGGGATATGTCATCCTCACTCTCACCCCAAGAAACCAATGATTGATGGGTATATGGGCATAAAAACCAGTCCCCTTGTCTCCAGGTGAGACAACTCTGCAGTGCAGTTCACATTGCACAGTCCCCACAGATCAAGCCAAGGCTAGAATTTACCTGAGACCACATTCCTGACCAGCTCATTCCTCTGCTTCCCTCACTCTGTTACAAGTTTCTTACTAGGGCATCCTTCAGTAAATTGTGTGTACCTAAAACTCTTTCTCAGGCTTTCCAGGAAAATGGACCTAAAACAGTGCTCTTGGGATTGAGATAGAACAAGGTTTCTGTGTTCAGGATCCTGAGGGCTCAGCAGACACCATCTTGGCACCAGCCTGACATGACTTATGCTGGCATCTCCTCCCCACTGCCATCAGCGCATGGAGGCCCCAGAGCCAAGTATAAGAGAGAGGGATGAGAATCTAGACCTGTGTTGTCCAAAATGGTAGCCACTAACTACAGGTAACTGCTGAACATTTGAAATGTGGCTCATGCAATTAAAAAAACAAGAATTTCACTTCATTTTAATTTAAAATATGGGAACTCAATTCAGTTATTAGAAAACTATGGGGTGCCTGGGTGGCTCAGTTGGTTAAGTGTCCGACTTCAGCTCAGGTCATGATCTTATGGTTCATAGGTTCGAGCCCTGCATCAGGCTCTGTGCTGACAGCTAGCTCAGAGCCTGGATCCCGTTTCAGATTCTTTATCTCCCTCTCTCTCTGATCCTACCCTGCTCACGCTGTCTCTCTTGCTCTCTCAGAAATAAAAACAGTAAAAAAAAAAAAAGAAAAAAAGAAAACTATTAAGCATATTTGTAACAACTTGGGTGTGTAAATCTACATCTTTTCAGGTTGCAAATCTTTTTTTAAATTTACATCCAAGTTAGCATATAGTTCAATGATGATTTCAGTAGAATCTAGTGATTCACGTCCCACTTGTAACATCCAGTACTCAGCCCAGTGAGTGTCCTCCTTCATGACACTTGCCCACTTAGCCCATCCCCCCACCCAAAACCCCTCCAGTGACCTTCAGTTTTTTCTCTATACTTAAGAGTCTCTTATATCTTGCCCCCTCCCTGTTTTTACATTATTTTTGCTTACCTTCCCTTATGTTCATCTGCTTTGTATCTTAAATTCCACATATGAGTGAAGCCATATGGTATTTGTCTTTCTCTGACTGACCAATTTCACTTAGGATAATACCCTCTAGTTCCATCCACGTAGTTGCAAATGGCAAGATTTCATTATTTTTGATTGCCAAGTATATACATATATATACCACGTCTTCTCTATCCATATATCTGTCAGTAGACATTTGGGCTCTTTCCATACTTTGGCTATTGTCACTACTGCTGCTATAAGCATTGGGGTGCATGTACCTCCTCGAAACAACACACCTGGATCCTTTGGATAAATTTCAGGTTGTAAATCTTGTGAAATCCAAATACAGGTCAAGAATTTTCCCAATGAAAATTTATACTCCAAATTGAGAGGTGCTGTATGTATAAAAAAATGTACACCAGATTCTAGAGATCTAGTATTAAAAGATAACATAAAAGATACCATTAATATTTTTATTTATCTTTAATTAAAAACTGTTTATTTATTTATTTTGAAGAAAGAGAGTGTGTGTGCATTTCTGCACACACAAGTAAGTGAGGAGCATGGTGGGGGCGGTGCGGAGAGAGAATCCCAAGCAGGCTCTGAACTGTCAGCTCAGACCCCAATGTGGGGCTTGATCTCACAAATGCTGAGATCATGACCTCAGCCGAAATCAAGAGTAGGACGCTTGACTAACTGAGCCACCTAGGCACTCCTCATTAATATTTTTAATATTGGTTATATGTTAAAATAATATTTGCTTTGTTAAATAAAATGTTATTAAACTAATATTTAAACTATGGGTTCTAAAAATGTTTAATTATGTACATGATAAGAATATGTACTAATTACATATGTAATAAGAATTAATTCAAGGACCAAGCAGGGTGCTGGAGTCCAGATTGAAATGTGACCAACAAGGGACTTGGAAATACTGAGCCCCAGAGGTGTTGAGATATCTCAGTTGCTCATATATCCTCTCAGGAAACTCCCATGAGTCAAGTGGGGTTCCCCAGAAACAGACATTGAAATGAGGTTTAATGTGCAAAGCACTTATTGCCAGGAAAAGCTGGTTGGAAGTGGAGGACAGGGTAGGTAGGTGGGGGAAAGCCAGGCATGACTTGGGCAGTCTGCAACGGCAGCCTCAGCCTCAGACAGATGGCAAATTCTGGAGTATAAGTTATACTTCAGAAGCTGTCTCAACTTAAAGTGAGGAGGGCTGTTTTTCAGAGTCCCACCAATCAGTCCATTGTCAAAGGACTCAGCAAGAGACATAAACTCCTGGGTCCCTCCTACTTGTGATCCTAGGCAAAGCAGCTCTAGTAGCCCATAGAGAGTTCTAGGAAAAAGAGTTACAGGTACAGACTATTGAAGGGAAAAGCACATGGAAGCTAGGGGAGGAATGACCAGAAACAGTAAAGAAATTTGAGGATTCTGGGTAGTGCATCAACAGCGCCCACTGTATTCCATTGTGGAAGGTCACCTGCATACATCTCTTCCCTACAGCCTGAAGAGTGTAGCTGGATCAGCAACCTTATGTGCTCTCTGATTTACCGTCTGGTTTTCAGACTCTTCTAACAGTTTTCCTCTTGGGTCGCTATAAATCCAGGAAAGCCCAGCTGGTAAGGGCTCCACGCCCTCTACCCAGCTAAGAATGAAGCACTTCTACTTTTATTTTCTCTTATGTACTGGGCTTCCAGAGATGCTTTTGCTTAACCAGAGGTCTCCACAACTAAAAGAAAGCCTTGAAAACTACCATGATAGGCCATGGTCAAAATAAGTGTATTAATTTCTTTCTTACCACTACATAACAAATTACCAAAAACTTAGAAGCTTAAAATACTTTTTTTCCCTCACAGTATCTGGAGGTCGGAAGTCCAGGCACAGCTAACCTCAGAGTGTCATTTGGCTGCCCTCTAGGTATTGACAGAG
Organism: Proteles cristata cristata; assembly: GCA_017311185.1. Taxonomy (NCBI): domain Eukaryota; kingdom Metazoa; phylum Chordata; class Mammalia; order Carnivora; family Hyaenidae; genus Proteles; species Proteles cristata. Next base: position 1,626,691 of record JAESUZ010003188.1, read on the forward strand.
GCTGTAGTCTCATCAGAGGCTTGACTAGGGAAGATCTGCTTCCAAGCTCCTTCAGGCTGTTGGCAGAATTGATATCCTTGTAGTTGTAGGACTAGGGCCTGTTTTCTTGCTGATTGTCAGTGGGGGCTGCTGTCAGCAAATAGGGACCACCCAAAGTTTCCTGCCTGGTGGCCCCTACCTAGGCCCTCTTGCGACAAGGCAGCTTACTCCTTGAAGGCATAATAGAGTCTCTCTAGTGTGTGCTAGCAAGATAGAGCTATATATGTATATAATAGCATAATTGTGAGAGTGACCTACAATAACATAATCATGAAAGTGACACCCTTGCCATATTCTAGGATGAGTTCCTAGTCCTATCCACACTCAAAGGGAGGAGATGATAGGGGACATAAAAATGGAGCCATACTAGGGTCTGTCCACCACAATGGCTGTAGAGGAAGGATGTTTATTTAATTGGAGGCCTCTTGGTAAAAGCCTTGCCTTGTAGGAGAAAGAATTGCTACATTTCTAATTCTTTCATTCATACCAACCTGGTCTTAAGCAAGCAAGCAGGATCTTTCCTGTGCCGACTCTAAATGATTTTGATCTATTGTCTTGCTTTCTGACCTATTATAACTGCATTTTGACAACACATTTTCAACCAGTATCTCTGGACTGCTAGTGCAGTCTTGGGCTCACCCTGGCTAGATACATAGCCCCTGTCTCTGCATTCTTACAGCTGTTGCCTCTGGTCCCACATCTAATAGTCTTTTTTTTTTTTTCCAGTTAATTTCTTGCCTTGGTTTTCATATATTCAATCCAAACTGTCACATGGGAAAAAGCTACAGCTCACTGGATCAAACAAACATAGCAAATCTTGGCTAAATTTCTTCAGATGAGGAGTTACTTTAGCTATACTGTACTTGACTACCTTGATAAATTTGACATCATTTAGATTTTTAGTTTAGCCTTCGATAATTTTGAAGAACATCTGTAGGATACCAGCTTCAGGGAATTTGGCCAGCATTACTAAAAGTCATTTTTTTCTGAAAGCTTGTTGAATTTAGAGCTCACATTTTATGTAAAATTTGAAGACTTTGATGCTTAATACCTCCAATTTATTATCTCTCTGAGGTCTTAAAGTGTCATTATACTTTTTTCGCCAATGAAAACAGTAAATAGTAAATGTTAGGGAACTAAACAAAAACATGCTACTCATCAAGCATTATCAGAAAAAGAAAACCCTAAGAATCACCAGAGAAACAAAAAGAATTTGAGAATTGAAGATCAATTCAGAGACTGACTAATCAGGAATGACAAATATTTAGCACAGATGCCTCAACTTCCCAACTGGTGCCTGCGGCAGACATCATCAATTCATCACTACATTCTTCTGCTGAATCTGAATAGAACTTCTGAGTTCTCCGTTCCCAGACATGGCTACTGCTTTAGATAAGGCTCTTTAGTTACAAGTAATAGAAACCAACTTGAGCCACCTTGAGCAAATAAAGAGGAAATTCATAGAAATATTCAAGGGTATCCTGAAGAAGTCCAGCACAAGAATGCAGCGAGGCCTCAGGAACCAGGAACCAGAAAGCCATCAGGCCTCTGTCCCTTACCTCTGCATGTTTCTGCCCACTTTTTTCATTTTTTTTCTCTGCAGGAAGGCTTTTTCTGCATCTTCGATCTGCTTGAGGTCATGTGGCCACTCTTAGGACTCATGTTTTCTTAGTCCAATTACAGCCTCCTACAGCGACTGTATCTGAATCTCAGCATCGGTTTCCCGAGGGAGAAGCTCTGACTGACTGTGCTTGGGTCAGGTGACCACCCTGACCCCATCAACCCTAATCTAAAAGGAAGGGACAGCGTTCAAAATGGCTCCATAGGGCCTGCTCCTATAGAATGGGGAGCAGTTCTCCGAGAGGGAATGGATGACTCACAGCCTGAGCAGAAAAGTCAGAGATGTTTTCCATTACTATTATCAATCAACAGGCCGTGGCATAAGAGATGAAACCTGTTTTCTCCTTAGGATCTAGATCAGGGGAGACCAGTAGAGCTCTCGTTACTAACGGACATGTTCTGTATCTGCACTCTCAGATATGACAGCCACACTGCATATGAGCTGTCAGGTACTTGAAATGTGTCTGGGGAACTAAATTGTTAATCTTATTTACTTTTAACTTAAACGTAAATAGCCATATATAGCAAGTGGCTAACATAGTAGGCAGTGTAGTTTAAAGATAAGGAAACTGATCCGCCTGGACCATAGAGCTGGTTAGTAACACAACTAGAAATGAAAACCTGCTCTCTTCTGTCTTTAAAAATTTCCATCCTATTAATTGGAATTGAGGAATCTGCATAAAGGACTTTCCCAGGTAATTCAAAGTTGCCACTTTAAGTGGCTTTGATGTAAAGCTTTCTCAAGTGTAGGGCACACTTGCCTGCCTTGGAAAAAAGCCATGTGGTCATAATTGTAGACTTCTTAATAACACCAAGTGTGAACCTCAGTTGTCATTCTGGGGGATAATAGGCCCTCAGAACAGGGCCTAGTGAGGCTTACAGGGCTGTCTTCCCCACACTTAACGTCTCTACAGCTGGGAGCGATTTGGCTGTTTCCTCTCTCCTTGTCACATCTTAATGTGGTGGCTTCTGACAGCATCCCACCTCCCTTCACTAGCTCAGCAACAACCAAGTACAGGAACTTGATCCATTAGTGAGCTTAATGTCACCCACGAGTCTAAACCATTAGGCCTGGGGGAGTTTCACAACTGAGTCAGGTACACAGGGTTTTGTATAAAATTTTCCACAATACAGTTTTGTTTTGTTTTTTCTTAAAGGTCTACAATGATGTGAGTCTCATGAAAGCTGCTTGCGGGATAAATGGTATGATTTTTCTTTTTTTACTTTAATTGTGTCACTCTAAGTATGTCAATATTGCCATGGCTAGGGTACCAGGGTGGGATAGGATTGTGCACAAAATATTTCAAGAAATGAGATGGAAACTAGGTGTGGATTGTTTTAGATTACTTTGAGCTCTTTTTCCATAGTGTATTTTCAGGTGGTGGAATAGCCACAGTTTTACAAATCTTTTGAAAATATTCAAAGTACAAAGTGAATTTGAAGGGTACTAAAAGCAATAATAATAAATTCATTTCTGTATTCTCTGCTTGTGTGGGGGCCAGACTTGCAGTAATTGTATCTATTCAAAACATATTTGAGTGCATGAGAGCCAGAAAGGGCTCAAAGCAAAGGGAATAGTTGTCACAAAGCCCATGCACTAGAGCCCCTGACTGTAGCCAGGAGAAACAAGACACCCCGATGGCCTTCAGCCTGGGTCTCATGCTCTTCCCCTGCGGCTGGACTGAGGCTGAACTGAGGGTGTGTGGGAAGAGTGGTTCAGAAGGAAATCTGGGCTCTACTTCCCGGACCACCAAAAGCCAACATATGACTATACACTCTGTTCACCGTCTCTGGGGAGAATATAATCCATTTTAGAAAGATTTCCCTTACACAATTAAAATGTTTTGGTTTTGGGGGCTTTTGTGAGGCGAACTTTCAGTTATCTGGGGGAACAAAACCAGTGTATGCAGAGGCACACCACCAGACAGGTGTCCTGCAGTTTCTTAAACTGCAAGGACTTCTTAAACAGCATGAGGATTTGCTCAAGGGAAGCACTTATTTTGCCTTTATGCTGCTTTACAAAATCACTAACGTGTTCGTCGTTTCATCAGTTATTTATAGTCAAGTTTTGATTATCCACTAGGCAGGTTCCTGGCACGGTTTTCAGCCCTCTGTTTGCCTTTCTCACCTCCCACGGACACACACACTTCTGCAGCTTGTAGCGACTTAGAATTTCCCCTGAGTCACAGCTCCCCTACCCCCAGTGCCAGCTCAGCCGCCCCTCCCCCATCGAGTCTACAAACCCAAAGAGCAGTTACCTACCCGCCACCCCCCAGCAGCCTTTCCCAAAAACCAGATGAGGTCACCAGAGAGGACTCTGGGGTCCCTGGGCAGCATGTGGAGAGCCCTAGACCTTAGGCGAAGGCTGGAGAGGAGTCACTAGCCAGGGCTGGGCGGGGACATCCACTAGCTCCCCATCTCATTTCACAGCGTGGCATCAGTTTGTTTGAAGTGTTACGTATTCCCAAGACATGTGACACACCCGCCCCTCCTCAAATTCCAGAGGAGTACAAAAACAAATTCCTAAGTTGCATCAGAATTATTTCTTTTCTATCTGCACTTTGGGCCTCCGTGAAAGTGGCACTGGCACTTTTTTGTGTGCGGAGGGATAGATTCTAATTCCTGAGCCAGAGTTGTTTCCATGCTGACCTCGATCTTAGGCTTCTGATGCCTGGGCCTCAGCTCTAGAGATTCTGATTTTATCTGATCTGAGATTAGGCTTGAGCGGGGCTTTTCACACCCACCCGCCAAGCGGTTCTAGTGTGCAGCCAAGGCTGAGGACCACTGGCTCAGAGCCTCACTTGGCTAATAGTGATTGCGAATGCAGCGCTTCAATTGCACAGCTGTGGCTCCACTGATTTAGAATAAATGTTTGACTAGGAAGGGGAGGAGATGTACACACACAGAGAACAATTCAGGGGCTCTTGCACATTGCCAGGGTCAACATTTCATTCACTCATTCAGTCCACAAGCATTTATTGAGGTCTACCACTAGAATGGGTAGATGCAAAAATGCGTGATAAAGTCACTAACCTCCAGGATATAACAGCTCCCTAGAAGCTTTCCGACAGATTCTCAGGACACTCAGAGTCCCCTATAGGGACAGTCAGTTCTAGGCCTTCCTCCTTCCTGGTTTATGGCCATTTAATAATTCCCCAGCATTTGCACATGATTTGACTGAACATATATAATCCTGGTGCTTGTAGTCTCTGGTTGCTCTGCAGAGCGCCATTGCTTGAATTATGACAGTTATCTCTGCTAATAAAGTTCACTTTTTACTGCAGAGTTATAAATACATATGCAGCTTGCATATTCGAGGAGGCATGTGGGAGGAAGCGCTGAGCTGTGGGGCCCTTCTAGAACAGAAGCCCCTCCCTGGCACCTGCACACATATAACTTTCCTGGTACATCCCTTTGCTTCCACCCGACCCCCAAGGCTCATCTTTGGGGCTTTCTTATAAACAGTATTTACTGTAAACAACCCTGGTGAGAAGATCAGAAATTAGCATCCTTGACATTTGCATGCTTTCCTCAGCCCCCAAATGGATTCACAGCCATCAGCTTCCTTTTCCCAGGGGAAAACTGGTCCCACAGTCTCTGAGGAGACTGGAATGGCATTAACTGGGATGTAAAGCGACAGCCAAATGGGGAGTAGGAAGACAGGCAGCAGGAAGGGGGGATGGCCGATCTTGTAAATTTGAACCCTGCAAATAAGTTCACTAAATCAAGGATATGCTCAGGGGTACTGGTAAGGCATATAAAGGAGTAGCAGACAAATAAATCTGGCCAGTTATTTGAAGGAGAAGAGCTAATGGGGGAAGTTTTCTAAAAAGAGCTTTACCTTTTTACTGAATGCAGTAACACTATACATTATCAATCAGCTGACTATAATTTTACAATTTAGCCTGGAATTTCAACTGCCGGCAGGAGATTGTACCTTGTGGGTAATAATAGGTATGCATGGTGAATGTTATATAGCGTATTTCCTTAAAATATATAGCGGGCTACTTTGTAACGAATATGTTTATTTGCAAAGAAAATTATGATTATGGTGACTCCGCATGGAGCAGGCACTGCTGGTTGTCTAACCAACGGTTTTTCCTCATTTTCCTTGCTAGTCAAGGAAATCCCACTGATTTAGGAGGGTGTGGCTAGGTTTCAATCTTCCCCCAAGTGACATGGTTGAGAGTGACTTCGCCCTACCCCCAGAGTCAAAGGGAAGTCCTAATGGGCTTCAGCCAATCCTTGTGACCCATTCCTCTTGCTAGAGCTACTTTAGGGATGGGTGTGCTGGACTGTCTGCTTGCCAGCATGGTACCAGCATTCCCCTCTAAGTAGAGGACCTGTGCTGTCCAGAATTACCATCTCTGCCCTGTTCCAGGTCATTGCTCACAAGAGGAACTCGGTTGGGATTTGCAAAGAAGATGGTGTTATTTCTCTAGAGATGGTTGTAGCTGCGTAGGTGGGCAGATGAGAGAGTCTCGGCAGCTTCCTGGCACAAATTTGAGAAATTACACACTTAGGTGGTTGAGGCTAAGGTTGTTCAGGGTCAACTCGTCTGATCTTTAAGGATAGGGTTTCTAAACTCTGCTCGCCTGGCTCTCCCAGGAGTTGTGTATGCCCTAAATTCTATGTTAAGCCTGTTAGATCCAGGATGCATCGAGTGGCTTTAGTCTTCCATCCTGAATCCTGACTGATACAGTGGCCAGGGGTCCAGTGTTGGCCAACAGGCTGGAGGGCTTTTCTTTACTCCTGAGAAGTAGCCTGTGGGAAAGACAGCCCTATCTGCTGCCTCTGGATGACGTGGCATTTGGATGTGATGCCTGGTACAGCTGTCACCATTTGCTGCCCGCCTGAAACAGAGCCAATATGCAAGTAAAAGGAGAGCCAAGAGAAATGCCCAGGAAGAGGAGCTGAATTCCTGATGTACCTGCAGCCAGTGGCCTTCTAATTGGCACAGACTTATTCTTTAAGGAAGCAAATGTTAAGATAGTTTAATAGCGGCTGCCATGTTTTCAGAGGATGAGACATTATAGAGTGATTCACACCTGCTCTTCCTCCTTTTCTTCTTGTATTCTTCCCCCACCCCCGGCAAATGAATACCCAAGATAATCTCTGCCTCAAATGTATCACACACCTTTGAAATATCTATGTGAATTATTGGTTTGCATTGGCAGATGTGTCTACAATATTATTGCGCCTTTTTTTTTCAAACTCCAATTTTACTTTAAAGGACTTAACACTGCCAAAGCACTAGTATAATCCTATCATTTCAACATTCTTCTTGTTTTACCCATACACAGGCAGTCCTCACTTGCATGATAGTGCAGGAGCATAAAAATGGCTTCACAAACTGAAGCTATGCAAAGCAATCTTAATAATTAACAGAAAAAGTTACAGCTGTTCCATAAAATGTTTTCCAAAATATTAAAAACTCTTAATTTCCAAACATATAGGGATATTTTGAAAATAGTAAAAGATACATTTATTTGATGCCATGTTACTTAAAACAGTGGAAACATTGATTAAATGTTCTACTCCTTTGAAAACTTTTATCCAGTAGTTTGAACGGTGCTACGGTGCTTACCTTCAGAGCATCTTTTCTCGGCCTCGGCAAATTGTCATATCCATTCTAAGTTTAGATTAGCTTCCAACATTTTCTCCTTTACACTTACAGTGAAATACCTTTAGAGTTCCTTTAATACGAACATTTTGTCCATGTCACTTCCTCTGAGACATCCCCTTTTTTGCCACACCACTCACTGATGAAAAATTTGCCTTCTGGCTGCGTACCTATGTTTCTTGAATAGCTGCAATGCCAACATTCTCTTTATAGAAATATATGTATTATTTGCAACCCGAATAATCATGATATAGGAAGTATTATTACTATTATTGTAAATCCCATACAAAAACGTCCTGGTGAGTTCTAAACCAGTTATACTAGTAGAACTTGAAGAGAACTATCTACAAACCTTGGGAGCCTGACTCTGGACAAGGAAAAAAGCGTGTTATATGAATTCTCCCTTCCTAAAATGGATGTCGAGTACTGACTTTCTAAAATGCCATTGTTCTTCCCCAGGGCCCCCTTGTGCACCACAAGGAATTGTTTTGGTCTTAGAATCTACTCTTCTGGGAAAAAGTAAAGGGAGTGAAGTCAAGTTTTTACCTGAGGAAAGCCAGCTGGACACAAAGGAAATTTGTTTTGTGAAGTCATTATCCATCCAGGCTAGCAATCAAGAGAATCTTACGGGTCGAGTGACAGTACCTTCCTGGATCATTGTGTTAAAAAGGACTTTGAGATGATGTCTAGGCTCAACAGAAAAAAGTATTGCAATTTATTTATTTTTTTATTTTTATTTTTATTTTTTAAATTTTTTATTTATTTTTAGGAGAGAGAGAGACAGCATGAGCAGGGGAGGGTCAGAGACAGAGGGAGTGACAGACTGTGAAACAGGCTCCAGGCTCTGAGCTGGCAGTCAGCACAGAGCCCGACGCGGGGCCTGAACCCACGAACCGCGAGATCATGACCCAAGCGAAAGTCGGACGCTCAACCGACTAAGCCACCCAGGCGCCCCAGTATTGCAATTTATTAACAGTGTCTTCACAGTTAAGGGAGAGGAGAGTGAGGACATCTGCTCTGTACAGGCCATTCCTAATCTAGAGGCCACCTCTTTGTAAGGTCAGATATCCAAGTTTGGCAGCAGATGAAAATGTATTTGATATCTCAGGGATGGACTTGTGCCAGCCAAATTCATAATAAACTGATACATAAATCAGAAAGTTTATTGACTTCATTTAGGAATGAAACTATGAATGTGCACCTGTTATTAAATGGGAACTTGAATGGTATAATGAAGGAACTTGACCTTAGAGTCAGGCAGACCTAGTTTTGCAGACCATGGCAGTAGTTCTCAGTAGCTACCCATAGCATTCTGGTGATAAGGACATTGATACTGTGTCTGGGGTCAGCAGGAAAAAAATGTCCTGGTTAATTAACTATGTCTGAGGCAGTCAAGATGGGGAAAGTGGGAGTGGCTATTGTTGGTATATATTGTTATATGTTCTAGCTTTTAAGCAATGAATGCATGCTGGATTCTTGATAGGAAGGTCTATTTTCTAGATTGAAAAACTGCTTTGTGAACAAGGATATAAAAGAAGTTTTCTGCATAATTTGTATGGCTTGTATCACTGAGGCATCTTCATGGTATAAACACAAATAAGACATAAATAAGAAACGATGGCTTGTGGTTCTGGACACCCACTCTCCTGCTCAGAGCTGGAGAAGAAATGGTCACATTTTGTCTCCTATCTATCCTCTGTTTTATATACACATGATGGAAGTGCTGACCAACAGAAATATAATGCATGCCATAAATGTGAACTACATAGGTTATTTTAAAATTTCTAGCAGCCATATAAAAAAGTGAAGAGAAATTAACACCTTTTACAAAAATTCGACCAGTTTTATTACCCATATACCCATATACCTCTGTTTCAGAGGATAATCTCTATATTTAACTATTGGTGTATCTCTGGCCACAGACTGCTATCTCAGAGGAGATGGAGGGCCTGGCCGCCCAAGCCTTAGATCTCTCTAGTCTTCACTTACTGCTGGGTGGTAGACAGCAGCTGCCCAGCCTGGCATTTGTGGGTTTTTTGTGGAACACACTGGTCTCCCCCAACCACAGCTCTGCCGAGCCCTCAGCAAAGCTGAACTATTTTTCTATCTTAGATTCTTTCAAAGTTTCTCCTATGATCATAATTTTTTTTAACTTGGAGAAAAGAACAGGCTCCTTTTCCTTCTCTAAACTGCACTTACGGCACCATTACTGGTTTTCTCTAAACCAGTGGTTCTCATACTTGAGAGAGCATCAGCATCACCTGGAGGGGTTGTTAAACTACTGGTCCAGCTCCAGAGTTTCAGATTCAGCAGGCCTGAGGTGGGGCTTGAGCACTTGCATTGCTAGAAGTTCCCAGGGGATGGAGGCGCTGCTGGCCCAGGAACCACAGTTTGAGAACCACCGGTATATACCTTTCATTTCAGTGGAGGAAGGAGATGAAAGGCTTTGGGTATTTAAAAGTGAAAGAATTTGAGGAAGTGAAAAGCATCAGGTTATATTTACCCTCCAAAATAAGTCAAACCCAATTCTGTTGTTACTCCTTCCCCTGAACCAGCATGTTAGCATGCTCTAACACCTCCTCTTCCATGATTTCTCCACCAATCTCCTGTTAGAGGCAAAGCAACTGGGCCTCTGTCTTTCATAGACCTTTTGTACAGCCCTCTATTGTTCCCTGTTGTTGTAAGCACCTGGGCATGTGTGTTGGTAGTCATGTGAAGTAGGACTGGAGACTTCTTTTGGCTGGCAGCACTGTCTCCCTAACACCAGGACCTCTCATAGAACTCTCTTGGCCAAAGAGTAGTGAATGATTGAGTGAATGAATGATACATGTTTGGAAAACAGGAAAGGGGCTATTTACATGTTAGCTAAAACCTCCCAGATATCAGAGATCCCTTCCCATTGTTATCTCTGAAAACAATGACACCAGAAATTGTTAAAAAACAAAACCAAAACAACAGAAACACTTGGACCTTCTGAGAACTCATTACCTTAACATCACACATGGTGTCAATCACACACAGTTCTAAATACCTATCATGGTTTTACAGACACAACTCCCATTTGACACAGATGCTGTTACTTGGAGTGACGGGCGTAAGGTATGTTATTATGAAGAAAATAGATTTGGTGCCCTTAAAACACTGGGTCTCAGGAGTGCTTGGGTGGTTCAGTCAGTTAAGCCTCTGACTTTGGCTCAGGTCATGATCTCGTGGTTTGTGGGCTTAAGCACTGTGTCGGGCTCTGTCTGACAGCTCAGAGACTGGAGTCTGTTTTAGATTCTGTGTCTACCTCTCTCTGCCCCTCCCTCCACTCATGCTCTATCTCTGTCTCTCAAAAATGAATAAATGTTAAAAAAATTAAAACAAAAAAGCAAAAACACTGAGTCACAAAGGCCTTCTTTTTTTTAACTTTTTATTTTGAAAAATTTCAAATATATATGAAGGTAAAGAGGACAATATGATGAACTTTCATGAACCAATCATCTAGCTTCAATAATGATCAACTCTTGGCCAATCTTGTTTAATCTATAATTTCACTCACTTCAGTAATATATGTATTTCTCATGAAGCAACCCCCAGAGTATATCAGCTCATACATAAAAAGTTTCAGTGTGTATCACTAATATCTGAAGACTGGTTTAAGAATATAACCATACTGTCATTACCACACTTGAATAATAAATCCTTAACATCATCAAATATTTTAACCACTGTTTAAATTTTCCCATTGTCTCATAAACGTTTTCGGTTTGTTTATTCAAACAACTTGTATTCAAGCTGTATTCTTGTATTTAGAATACAAATAGGTTTATAAATTGCCATTGATTGATATGCACTTAAATCCCTCCTTAAAATTTTTTAAAATGTTTATTTCTGAGAGAGAGAGAGAGAGAGAGAGAGCATGCAAGTGAGTGGGGGAGGGGCAGAGAGAGACACACAGAATCAGAAGCAGGCTCCAGGCTCTGAGCTGTCAGCACAGAACCTGATGGATGCAAGGCTTGACTCCATGAACCACGAGATCATGACCTGAGCCAAAGTTGGTAGCCCAACCGGCTGAGACACCCAAGTGCTCCAAGTCCCTCTTTTTTTTTTTTTAAATATTTTTGTATTTATTTCTAGGAGAGAGAGAGACAGCGTGAGCAGGGGAGGGTCAGAGAGAGAGGGAGTCACAGACTGAAACAGGCTCCAGGCTCTGAGCTGGCAGTCAGCACAGAGCCCGACGGGGCTCGAACCCACGAACCGCGAGATCATGACCTAAGCGAAAGTCGGACGCTTAACCAACTAAGCCACCCAGGCGCCCCTCCAAGTCCCTCTTCTTAATCATTGGGTTTTCAATCTTTCCCTTTTGGGTTTTTAATTTTTTTTTTAATTATTACGTTGATTTTATTTTGAGAGAGAGATAGAGAGCAAGCAGGGGAGGGGCGGAGAGAGAGGGAGACAGAATCCCAAGTAGGCTTTGTGCTGCCAGTGTAGAGTCCAACACAGGGCTCAAACTCACAAACCATGAGATCATGACCTGACTTGAAATCAAGAATCAAATGCTTAATCAACTGAGCCACCCATGGACCAGTTGTGTGTTTTTTTTCTTTTTTTCTTTTTAAATTATTTGCTGAAGAAACTGGATTGGTTGTTCTATAAAGTTTCCCACAGTCTGGAGTTTGCAGACTAAATTCCTGTTGTACCATTTACCCTATTCATTCTGTCCCTCTATAAGTAATAATTTCTTTTGAAAGTTTTACACTTTATCCTTTCATTAAAAAGAATAGTAAAAATGTAGCATACCATACACACTTTTTCTCTACCTTACTTTTTTCACTCAACGTTTTATCCTGGTGATCACTCCACCACAGTTTACAGAAGAATACCTCGTTTCTTTTTTATAGATGCATATTACTCCACCACGTGGATGCTACATTGCGTTTTCAACCAGTCCTCTTCTGATAAACAATTTAACTGTTTGAAGTTTGCTGCTACTACACATGATGCTGCAATGAACGCCAGTACTTCTATTTGTATTTTTGCCAGAGTATTTCTGGAATCGATTCCTTGAAGGGAAACTGCTGAGACAAAGGATAATTGCACTTGTGATTTTGCTAGAAATTGCAGAAACTCTGTGCTTTAATTTTTTTAAATTTTAATGTTTATTTATTTTTGAAGGAGAGAGAGAGAGAGACAGAGCGTGAGTGGGGGAGGGGCAGAGAAAGAGAGGGACACACAGAATCTGAGGCAGTCTCTGGGCTCTGAGCTGTCAGCACAGAGCCTGACGTGGGGCTCTAACTCACAAACCATGAGATCGTGACCTGAGCTGAAGTCGGACGCTTAACTGACTGAGCCACCCAGGAGTCCCCAGAAGTTCTGCTTGTAAATGCAATGTGCTTCTAGAAGTTTTGTTATGAAATGGATCCTGGAACAGATCCTATTTTAGTTATCTATTGCTATATAACAAATACCCCCCACAAGTAGTGACTTAAAACAACACCATTTATTATTTCTCCTGATTGTGCAGTTTGGGTGGGGCTCCTCAGGAATGGTTTCTCTGCTCTGTTCAGTTCACCGGGGCAGCCTGGCTGGAGCTGGAGAACCCACAAGATTTTATTCACACATTTCATGCCCCAGCTGTATGGCTGGGATGGCTGGACACTGCCTGGGCTTCTCTCTTTCGATGTGGTCTCAAATTATCCAGAATTCCAATCTTCTTAAGCATGACAGTAAAACATGAAACTGCAAGTCCTCTTAAGAAGTAGGCCTGGATTCGTATGACCATTACTTCTGCATTCCACAGGGCAAAATAAGTCTCATGGCCTTCCAGAGTCACAGGGAAGGAAAATAGATCCTATTTCCTGTTGGGAAGAAGAACAACATGCATACACAGAGATGAAAGCAATTGTTAATGGCTATCTTTCAGGCAATCCACCACAGAACTTCCCACTGCATATGCATGATGTAAACCAAAAACTCATGCCCTATTCTTATCTCCTTCAGCACCAGCAGAATCTGGAAAGAGTCCATAAAGGTGGTGAGAAGTGAAACACCTTTTTATGGTGCACTGTGTGGGGAATGGTAAAGCTCAAGGGGACCCAAAGGAGAGATAACATCTATCAGGGAAAAGGGAGAAAGTCTTGCTTTGAGGCATGGTACCTGATCACCTATCTGGAACATAAATCTATCAATAGCTATCATATTCATCTATTTTTTTTTCAAGAACATTGTTCCAAGCTCAAAGAGTTCAAAGTGGTGAAAACAACAGACGAAGTCTTAGCTCCTGTAGTACTTACTTTCTAAATGGGGAAATGCAGAACACAGTAAGGGATAGAAAGATGTATAAGAGAATATCCTGCCTTCAAAGAAGTTACAATGTACAGTTGAAATTGGGGATGATAAGCAATCGTGACCTAGCTAGAACTAAATAGAGATAATGGAAAGACAAATACAATTTTATATAAGTGGAGGGGTGCAAACACAGAGTATCTGCTCTGCATAATAGCTACAACACTAGCAGGACTGACTGCAGAGGTACAATTCTGAGGAAATGAGAGGTTTAAAGGAAAATAGAGGAAAGGAGGGATCATTGTGGCCTGGGGAACTCAGGAAACACTGCAATATGGGAGAGAGGTATTGTGGGGACCAGAGCCTTCTTCTGTGCATGTGATGACATACTGGCAAGTCCCAGGGGTTGCTGTGTGATTAAAGGCTCTCACCAAGATGGCTTCCCTCCAAGATGGCCTCCTACTACTCGCTGAGAGAAAGAGAAAGGCAAAATGGAGTTTTAAAAATTTTATTTATTTTAAAAGAGAGAGAAAGAGAGAGAGAGAGAGAGAGAGAGAGAGAGAGAGAGCGAGCGAATCCCAAGCAGACTCCACACTGTCAGCACAGAGCCTGGTGTGGGGCTTGAACTCATGAACCATGAAATCATGACCAGAGCTAAAACCAAGAGGTGGGCACATAACTGACTGAGCCACCCAAATGCCCCCAAAATGGGGTTTTAAAACTGATTGATCTGGTAGGTAATGCAGTTATACATAAAATATCATATTATCCAAAGGCCAAAATTGGGAATTCTATGACAGATGTTCAAGGCCTAGTCCTTGGCTGTCATATCTATATGCTCTCCCTTGGTGATCTCACTCAGCTACATGGCTTTACATAGTATCAAAATGCCAATGACTCACAAAAGGATATCTTCAGCTCTGACATCTTGCCATACTCACATATCAACCATTTAATCTACATACTCATTTGGAAGTCTAATAAGCTTCACATGGTCAAAATGGAATTCTTGATTTTCCCTGGAAAAACTCTGCTCCTCCTCCAGTTTCCCTATCAGTTAGTGGCACCACCAGCACCAAGTTATTCAAGCCAAAACACTGGAATCTTTCTTGATTCCTCTCTTTTTCTAACACACCACATCCAAGTAATTAGCTTGTCTTGGTGATTGTTCTTCCTTCAGAATGGATGTCAAATTCAACTATTCAACACTTCTTGCCCTGCACCAAACCACCATCACCTCTCACAACCTAACCCATCTCTTGGCTCCCCTCATACTTTCCTCAGTCTATTACCTGCACAGATGCCAGAGCAAACTTTTAAAAATAAAAGGTCATACAAAATCCCTCATTAAAATACTCCAAGGGCTTACCACAGCAATTAAATTAAAATCCAATCTCCTAGCCTTGGCTTACAAGGCCCAATATTATTCTAGCCCTGACTCTTGCTTCAGCCTCACCTTATGTTACACTTTTCCACCCTTACAGCTCTCCAGCCATGACGGCCTTCTTTGTTTCCAAAACATGCTGAAATTGTGGCTTTCTTGGGAACTTTACATTGCTCTTTCCCTGCCCCTCTTTGCATGACTGCAAACCGTTCTTTTTTTTTTAGGTCTCCGTTCCGATGGTGCCTCCTTAGAGACACCTCTTCCGACAACCTTACTGAAAGAATCCCAAAGTTAAAATTCACTAATCAAGGCACAGAGGGCACAGTGATGAATAACATAACAAAGTCCTAGCTCTTGTGATACATTCTAAATGGAGAACATGCAGAACACGGTAAGGGATGTATCGTTACATGGTAAGGGATATGTTGTTGTTATATTTTCCAGAGTATTGATCATACTCTGAAAGATATCTTAATCATCTTCCTATGTATGTCCATCCCCCACTCCATTCAGTATACATTGGCAAAGGGATACAGGACAGAGCCTGTAGCTGTCTTACTCTCCACGATATTTCCAGCTCAACTCCATAGAGTTGGATCTCAATGCATATTTGTTAACTGTATGACTGAATGTGCTTGCATATATAAAAAATTATGAAGTAACATTTTAGTTATAAAGGAAGAATCTGTTATAGAAGAAAAACTGTTTATATCCCCTTTATTCCAGTTCTATCCTTCTAAATCTTGACTTCCAATTCCACCCCAACATTATGCTGATGTCAAGAGTTATTGGACCCTTTCATTACATTTGCCACCAGGGAAATGCATGTCAGCCTAATTACTCCAGAGGGGCATGCATTTCCTCGAGGGCAACACACCTCTTTGCTTCCTGTAGAAAATGTGTTCTTTTAGGGCTGTGTTAAACATTGGTGCTCCAGCTATGGTTTCTGATAGTACTTTCTTTGTTCTTTGACATATGCAATCATGACCTAGTCAGTAACAAATAGAGATAATGGAAAGACAAACACAACTTTGTGTTAAGTGAAGAGAAACAAACACAGATTAGGGGATCTACTCTGCACCCTGTAAGATCTAACACAAACAACAATGAACCTGATTTGACAGTCTTATGCTGGACAAATTATATAGTCCTTCACGGTTCAATTTCCTCTTTCTGTAACATCTGGATAACAGTGCTTTTTCTTCCTAACTTCCTTGTGAAATAAGCATTATTTTATATTTATAGAACTATGGAATGTTAGGCCCTCAGGTATCTTGGGAATCATCTAATCCATATCCAAATTTGGAAACTGAAGCTTGGTGAGGGCAAGTGATTTACCTAAGCTCACAGCTAATTATTAGCATGACTGGAACTAGAATTCAGATCTTCTGACGCTTAGACCAGTGTTTTTTGGCCTGCCCTTACTGCAATGTTTGCTGTTGTTTAGCTTTCCCCGGGTGTCTATATTATCTTCAGGTTAGTTCATACAATTCTTGAGGATAGTGATAATTTGTTTTTCCCACAGTGCTTACTTGGTTATATAGATAAATATCTATTAAATAAAAGGGGGCAACTGGGTGGCTCAGTCAGTTAAGGTCAAGATCTCACGGATTGGTTCATAAGTTCCAGCCTTGCATCAGGCTCACTGCTCTCAGTGCAAAGCCCGCTTTGGATTCTCTGTCCCCCTCTCTTGCTGCCCCTCCCCCAATCACACTTTCTCTCAAAAATAAATTTAAAAACACTGAAAAAGAATAGTCTGCTCTCAGTCCATAGTAGTTGCTACTCCTCCCTGTCATAATCAGCTGTAACTTTCCAGTTACTTCCCTTCATTTATTGAAAATTTTAGTATCTGGCTCACTTTCTTTCCAGGTGACTCCAGTTTTTCTTGGTGACTTCAATAAGCTCATAAATGAACTATATAACACTCTGACCACTTAGGTTACTGAACTCTTCACGTCCAGTGAGATATTTCTCCACCCTACCTCAGCTATCCATTCTCATGCTTGTGTACTGTAGTTCTAAGTCTTGATTTTTAAACATCCTATTGTTTGACTACTGCCTCTTGTCTTCCAGTTCACTTATTATAATACCCTGACTCCAACAATTCTTCAACCCCATCAGGAGCTCTGATCTTTTGGCCCCATCAGTGTTTCAACTGTCCTTTCTCTCCTCACTCTCTTCTTCATCTAGCCTAGAATCCCAGGTCTATCACTGCAATCAGTCTGTTGTGTACATTCACAACTCCACGGCCACTTTATCACTTGCCTGGAAAAATGCCAATTCTGGTTAACGCCAACTCTCTACCTATCTTGTCCCTACATCCAAGCAGTGGAACAAACCTGATTAAAATAGTCACAGCTTGTGCTGACTGTTTAAGCCTATGATTATAAATTAGAGGAGGACCCTCAGCAGTGCCCCGTAATTCCTCATTTCCTTAGTCAACCCACTCTCATTCTTCCAGACTTTATTTAAATCCCACACTCTTGGGGTGCCTGGGTGGCTCAGTTGGCTAAACATCCCATTTCTGCTCAGGTCATGATCTCCTGGTTCTGAGTTTGAGCCCTGTGTGGGACTCTGTGCTGACAGCTCTGAGCCTGGAGCCTGCTTCTGATTCTGTGTCTCCCTTTCTCTCTGGCCTTCCTCCACTCATGCTCGTTCATACGTGTGCATGTGCTCTCTCTCTTTCAAAAATAAATAAACATAAAAAATTTTTTTTAAATCCCACACTCTCAATGCCCAATCCTCACTCTTACCTAATATTCTCACCCACTGATACACTGGGGAAAAAAATAAAATTAAGCAAAAGATAGGTACCAGCATCTTTTCCAATAATCTTATCTTCCCCATTTTCCCAACCTCCATGCTCTAAAATGAATGAAGTGTCCATTCTAATAAGGCTAAACTCTCTTTTGAGAGATAGTTCTCCATGTGTCTCTCACATTTGTTTTGATTCAGGTTATCTTATCAAGGATATTTGTAGAGTGAATAGCCTTGGAAGACAGAGATAGTATCTTCCTTTGGAGCAAAGCAGGAATGCTTACTGTCGACTATCACAAAAATAATGTCTCTCTCTGGAGCAAAGGACAGGCATCAATCAGTTGACTACTCTCTCTTTCTTGAAATACATTCTTGGTTTCTGGTTTTTCTTATCCTACTCAATCTCTTTTGCTAACTCTTCCTGCTCTACTGAGAAGATTATTTGTTTTTGTCCTTATTCCATTAATAGTACATTACTTGATTTTCATTTTATCATAACTGTAGGTTGTCTTGGCAGAATATTTTTATAATTACTACATGTCACCTCTTTATCAATCTTTGTTTTAAATTCTTATGTTGGATATCAATTTATTAGATGAACAGTTTTTGGGTTAGTATTTTCTTGGTAGTTTTTTTTTTTAAATTGCCTTTCACTAAATGTTTTGGTAATATGTTCTAACCATATAGTTGCAAACAGCACATGGCTGAGTTTCTTTTTTAAAAAACCCAGTTTAAATGTGCTTTTTGTGTCATTTTTTTATATAATATATTTTATACTTATTATGATTAATAACACTTGGGCTTCTCTCTGGAATCTTATTACCTATTTATACTTCTAGTTTTATTTTTCTTCTTTTTTGCCTGCTAATCCAGTAACTAAGTTTTCTCTAGGTTATTTTTTTCCTCTATAGATTTGGAAGTTAGACATTCTACTTCTCTAATTTTGGTGAATACCTTTCAGTGTTTAATATGTATATCAGAAACAGACTGATATAGTCAAAGTTGCCATAATCTTTTATTTTTAATATATTATTTAGATAGGGAGAGAGAGAGAGAGAATGAGAATGAGCAGGACAAAGGGGCAGAGGGAGAGAGAGAGAGAATCTTAAGCAGGCTCCATGCTCAGTGTGGAGGCCAATGCGGGCCTTGATCCCATTACTCTGGCATCATGACCTGAGCCGAAATCAAGAGTTAGATGCTCAACTGACTGATCCATCCAGGTGCCTCTGCCATAATGTTTTAAATAACTTTTCTATATTTAGGATAATTCCCTGGTTATAAATCTCACCTTCCCAATATAAAATTCAGAACTCTGATTTTCTGCTTCCCTTGCAACCAGGATGTAGGCCTATAACATAGGCTGTGCTAGCCAGAAGCACCTGTGGAAATGTGAGGACTGTAAGGATACAAGCCCTGCACACAGATTCCATTTTCCTGGTGCAGGTAAAGATGAAAGCATCAAACTTATAAAGGTGGCAGTCAGGGGCGCCTGGGTGGCTTAGTCGGTTAAGCGTCCGACTTTCGCTCAGGTCATGATCTCGCGCTTCGTGGGTTCGAGCCCCGCATCAGGCTCTGTGCTGACTGCCAGCTCAGAGCCTGGAGCCTGTTTCAGTCTGTGACTCCCTCTCTCTCTGATCCTCCCCTGCTCACGCTCTCTCTCTCTCTCCTAGAAATAAATAAAACATTAAAAAAAAAAATAAAATAAAGGTGGCAGTCATTGCAAGGTCCTTATGACACAGAATTGGTATTGGTGTTGATAGAAGGAACAGGTGAAGGAAAGTTCATGGCATTTGGCGTTCGATGGGAATAGCAGCAGTTTCTTTATCATGCCAGTTCTGTTGCAGTTTGGCAATTTTTCTAGAACCTTAAGCCAAGATTTTTGTTTTTTCGGGGCGGGGGGGTGGGAAGGAGGCTTACCCAATGACCCCGGAGGTGGTAAATGTCAATTTAAGAAATTCTTGCTTGAAGTTTGAAGTCTGTTGTTTGCAACAAAGAATTTTAACCAATATAATTACTTTTCAAAGTCTAAGTTAAGGCATATTTCATTTCTGAGTAAAAGAAATTAAGTCTTTAGTTCAGAACTCCCTTGGGGCGCCTGGGTGGATCAGTCAGTTGAGCGTCACTTTGGCTCGTGTCATGATCTCATGGTTCATGGATTCGAACCCTGTGTCAGGCTCTGTGCTGACAGCTCAGAGCCTGGAGCCTGCTTCAGATTCTGTGTCTCCCTCTCTCTCTGCCCTTCCCCTACTCATTCTCTGTTGCTGTCTCTGAAAAATAAATGAACATGAAAAAAATTTAATTCAGAACTCCCTTTTGCTATCATATACGACACTTTTAAGGGCTAATATTTTAATTTCACCTGGTTTTAAAATTCCAAAATAGTGGCACATAGAAAATATCACTGACTTAGATTAGCCAAGATATTTGCTAATTTATTTGTTTATCCTCCCTTCTTCCTTCCTATTCCTTTTGGGTTCAGCTTTTTTTTTATTTGGAGCAAATTCTTTAGTATGCCCTTCAATGAGCATCTGTGAGTACTAAATTTGAAAATATGTTTATCTTGTTCTTCCTTTTGAAAGATAGTTTAGCTAGGTATAGAATTCTAGTTTTTTCAACTATGGACTCTCAGTACTTTGAAGATATTTTCCATTGTCTTCTGTCACCTATTGCTGCTTCTACATCTGCTGATGGGTCATTCCTTCAAGATGACTTATTTCCTACCAAAATGACTGTCATTCCTTTAAGGATAATTTGACTTTTCTCAGTGGTAACTTTTAATATTTTCCTATTGCATTTGGTATTCTGTAATTTCACTCTACATAAAAGTCACAGTTTCAAAAATTTATTCTGCTCGACTTGATTTGATAACCCATGGTTTTCTTCAGGTCTGAAAAATTCTCACACAGATCTCTTTGGATATTGCCTCTCCTTCATATTCTATTTGCTCTCCTCCAGAAACTCTTTTAGATGGGTCTTCTATTTCTATCCTCCAGGTCTCTGAACTTATCTTGCCTGCTCTGGCAGCTTTTTATATGCAGTTTACATGTATCCCAGTCTCTTCATAAAAATTATTTATATAATGTAAGAATTATCAAAATTTCCTATCACATTAACTACTCTTCTGGCTTTCAAAGCTCTAATGCATCCATACCCTAACATTAGTTAAGTATCTATGGGCACACAACATCTCTTGACCCCAGTCTCCCAACACAAAGAGATAACTGAGATTATTGAAATACTTTAATAAAATGAAGCATTTAAGGCGCTGACAAGTTCCCCAGACATAGCAGCACACTAAATAAAATTTACAGTGGCTGCTTAGCTCGAAGCAATTTTCCCTGGTGGTCACATCTGTATGACATCTTTCCTTCTACCATTTTAGAGATGAATTTTGAATGGAAGCTGTTTTCAGTTATAAGACCTTGCTTCTTTGGTGGTAATGATTGACTGAGGCCTGGTCACATGATTCTAGACCAACTGATTAGTCATTCCTTGAGACTTAAAATTTGAGGTTTCCTTTTTGACTGCTGAGCACTTAAAATGTGAGTAGAGCTGCTGGCTGTGGTAAAAGAGAATGAAAAAGTGTGTATGTGGGTTGGGGAAATGGGTGGGAGAGATTATTGACCATTCAAGTTCCTGGCTTCATTAGCTTTGATGATATGGGAATTTTAATACCACAGATTCCTTTGATATATGAGTGTTTTATAATAGGGAGGAATAACCTTATCATAAAGATTGTGAAAAAGTTTATCAGAATTTGAACATGAATCTTTGTTTTACTGCTCAATGATATCAATTTTTTTTATTCCTACTTTCCAGAATGATTGTTATCCTCCCTTCAGCTATGGGAATATAGTTGTAATAACATTATATTTGAAAGGTCCTGCAGAGTTCCCACAGTCTTTCATAGCATTATCTTATTTAATTGTGTGAGATGAATAGTCCAGGTAATGTTAAGATTAATTTTTACAAATCATGAAATTAAGACTCAAGTTACATGTTGTTCAGGATGAAGAAGGGTGGGAACTGAGCTAGATATCAGGCATTCTCTATCAGGGGAGCTCAGAGCTTACCATTTGCAAGATTGTCAAAGATGGTACATTATAAAATATTTTCATTAATTATTCTTAATTGGGATTTTCAGACAAGTCCTGAAAAGTTTCATTAGTTCGACTGTAAAACCTTTTAAATGCACTCTGTCCACAACTTAAATTCATACTCTCAAATGCACTTGTGTTCTCCCAAAAGTTAATCTTTGCCTTGTTCTGAATCAAGTTTCTGTTGTGCTTTTAAATTCTAGAACTTTAACCTGGAGAAGATATCATTGGGGGTGAAGTTGAGAAGAAGGGGACGTATTAATTCCAGGCTAGACATCCACAGTACATGAACCTTCATGTACAGATGTGGGTAAATTCTTACACCCCTTGACTAAGATAGAACTGTGTTGGATATAACCTGTGGGTAATTATTTACAAAGGTGACTTGATATCACAGAGTACTCTTGTGATTGGGAGAATTCAAACGCTCTCACAACTTGACTCATTCACCCTCACTAACCTGACCAGGAGAGGCTGGATGACATATAATATCGGCTGAAGTTGTTGAAGTATAGGGGAGTGAGATATTGAAAATAATACAAAGAAAGAGTAGTTTAGCTTCCTTTTTAGCCTCAGCATGACTGTTACCTGTTATGAGAATCTTTCACTTCAAGTAGAAAATATAATTTATTATGAGGATTGTTAATTTTAGATAGGAAATTGTTTCTATGGAATCAAGGCATTGATATGTCAAAGAATATTGGAAGGATCATACTATTAGCAGTGTTTTTCACTCTGCACTCTGATATCTTCATTTTTTTATGGGGCTAAAAGATCAGCTTTTTGTTTTAAGCACAGCATTATTATAAGCTGACAGTCCTGGCATAGGTCCCCTTTTCTTCTGACTGCCACTAGACTCAAATCGATCTTCTAAATACAGTCTGTCCCAAGAGACACAATTGATGTCGGAAAAGGGGACTTTTTTAAACCGAGCCTGACGTCACACATTTGTGCTCTAACCATCTGTACCTTTTATTAACCAGGGGCTGGAGCCGCCCAGGCGGACAGACACAGGCGCACAACAGCCTTCTCCCACACAAGCCTGGAATGGCAACAGTGTGCTGCTGCCTTAGAAAGAAAAGCCGTTTCAGAACTGTGGGGTGGCGTGGGGGTGTGTGTGGCAGGGTGAGGGAATCATTTCTCTTCTTCGCCATCCAAGGATGCTATTTATTGGAAATCCAGCACATCTTTTATTATTTTTTTAATCGATTTCTCTCGAGTGGGAGGCAAAACCCTTCAGATGCGAAAGAAAGGAAAAACAAAAAATGCGAGCCCGGCAGGAGGATTTTGGAGAACCACAGCTTCGCTTCGGATTGGGACTACGGGCAGAGAACGACTCCAGCCAGCGTCCACAACCTGTTTGGCTGCAAAGATGCCGCTGTTCCGCCTCGAATGCAGCATCGCTCCCCTCCCCGTCCCCACCCTCCGGTTCGGGTGCTGCCCCCGGGAGGGCGGCGGCCCCTCAGCGTCACCTCTCACACCCTGCCGTGCCCAGTCCAACCGAGTCCGGAGGGGCGTGTGCTGGGGAAGAGCACTCCTTGTCCTTGGATGCGCGAGACCCGGGGAGTTCACGCTCCCCTGCAGCCCCCTCTTTCTGGCCTTGCCCACAGTCTCCGACAGGGCAGCAGTCTCCTGGTGAATGCCCCTCTCCCCATTCTCGTGGCTCCTTCATCCTCCCCAAGCTCAGGGGCGCATTCTCACTCTCCCTCCACGTGTGCGTCCGGTTCGCCTCTCTCCCCTCGCAGGAAGGCAGCGGCCCCCAGGTGCCCACCTTTCACGCCCCTTCCGGCCCCTCACCCAGTTCCTTCATCGTCCTCTAGCTTTGGGGAGCGTCCGCACTCCACCTCCACGTGCGAGCCCAGGGCCGTTACCCCACTTCCAGATGCCCCCCCCCACCTCTAGCCCGGGCTCCGCCCACCGCGCCCGGGGCGCGCGCCCAGGAGTACCTGGCCACCCCTCCCCCGGCCTGGCGCCGCTCCCCTCCCGCCTCCCCCGCCCAGCGCGCAGTAGCTCGCAGCCCACCCCTCGCAGCTTCCTTCTCTCCGCCCCCTCCCTCTCCAGGAGGTGGGGGGGGCACGAACGAGCGCGGTGGCGTGGCCAATGGGCGCTCGGCTTACTCTGGCCTCTCCCCCGCGCGGCCGCCAATCGCGGCAGGCGGTGGTGGTTAATATTGTGGAGTGGAGTTTGGATGCCGCCGCTGCCGCGGGCTGGAGCGGCGCGGCCGCGGGGGCTGCCAGGGTATTTCGGGAAGGGGGCGTGAGGAGGAGGCGGCGGCTGCGGCGGCGGGCGGCTGTGGCTGCGGCAGCGTGTGGAGGCAGCTGAGAGGAAGAGAAAGAAAGGAAAGAAGAGGGCGGGGGAGTACTCAGGAGGAGGCGGGACCGACCGGGCTCCTCACCTCTCGATAGCGGCAGCGGGCGGCCCGGGAGGCGGCACCGCCCCCTGCCCGCGGACTCAGCGCAGCCGTCCGCGGACCCGTTGGCCCCGGGCAGAGACCGAAGCTACGGGGGCGGAAGCGGTGGGCCGGGGCGGTGGCGGAGGCGACCGCCATGGCGTTCCTCAAACTCCGTGACCAGGTAGGTGAGGGGCGGCAGGGCGGGATCGCGCCGACCGGAGAGGAAGGAAGGGAGGGCGGCGGGCCAGCTGTGTGGGCCGCCTGGGCGCCCGCTTGGCGGGGTGGGTGCGAGGGAGGCGGGGTGCCGCCCCGGGGATCAGCGCGGAGGCCGCGCCGGGGAGCGCGGGCGACCCGCCTGTCAGCGAAGCACCGGCTGGGTGAAGCCCACGTGCGGCTGGGGGGCTCGCCGCCGTCTCCGGTTGCCGCCGCGTGAGGGGCGGGTCCCGCGCTGGCCGCCTAGGCGTCTGCGTCCGGCGCACTGCCGGGTGTGCGCCTCCTCTCTCCTGCCAGGTGAGGCTCGGGCCTAACAGGTGGCTTTCCGCTGCCGGGCGGGAGCAGTGCTGGCGGCCGTGACCTTAGGTCACGACCTTGTTCGCCTGTTTGCTTCGCCGGGTAGTTTGAGGCACGCTCTCTCCGGGTTAAAGTCGGTTGATTCTGCTTTGGGACTAGTTAATTCAACCTGCAAGTCCCTAGAATTGTTTTCTTTTGACATTTTGTGCACCATTTTGGTTACTTTTCTTGACTTACGAAGACCTGGTCAAAGAATACCTGAAGTGCCTAAAAGAGTAGTGACTCTTTTGGACTGAAAAAAAAAAAGTGTCTAGGAACGAAATGGCAACGATTTCATGACGATTTGTATACCTGAAAATGTGGAAAGATGGATAAGAAGGCTTTCAGGCGGTGCAGAGGCTTCCAAGCATTTGTGTCTCTTCAAGGAAAGGGAAATTAACGTATGAAATTACCGAGAGGCAGTAGACGCAATAGTGCTGAGAATTTATATTTGCCATTTGTCTTTTTGAACAGAAGGTACTGGGCAGATTTGAAGGGAAAGTAACTTACATATATTGGGGAACTATTCTTAAAGTGAGTACCCCTTTTGCAGAAACAATGAGGAAAAACTTGAGATGTCTTTTTAAATATTGTTTCAGTGAATATTGTGCCTTAAATTCTGAATCTTGGTACCATGAGTTCTCATTTCATAAATGAATTTTATTTTCTCTTTAGGCCTTTGTCTTAACTTGTGTATCATTGGGTATCAGGAAGATTAGTGTTAGCATTCTCAGGAATGATACTTTGAAAAACTCTTCCTTTTCAGGGAAGTTTATACATTGTATTTCACTTGACAGAACCACATTGTCCAGTATGATAGCCACTAGCCTACATGTGGCAACTTAAATTTTAGTTAGTTACAATTAAATAAAGTAAAAAGTTCATTACTCTTAGTCTTGGTAACCACATTTCAAGTGCTTGGTAGCCACATGTGGTTATTGACTGTGGTATTGGACAGCACAGACACAACATTTATATCATCAGACAGTTCTATGGCATAGCACTGTTGAAGAATAACGGGTAAAACATAAACTAATTCCTGCTAATTCCTGTATAATCAAGTCATGTTATACTCTTAAAGGTGTAAATTCAAGATCTAAATTCTCTAATCTTTACTAATCTAATGACACTTTGTGCTGCCATAGCTTATAGTTGAAGTAATGATTAGATTTTTGTTGTTTCTAGTCCTACCTTTTGAAAAAGTTTTTTTGCGATTCAGATTATTGTGTGCATTAGGAATTTGGTGAACTTTTAGGAGACCATCCCATTTTATTTACCATCAGGTTTAAACAGAAACAAGATTATGTATTCAGTTTGACATAAAGTCCAATTGCATAATTGCATTTGTGTATTTAGGAATTGGAACATTAAAGCAATTTTGATGCTACTCTAGTTTTATATAGTGTCTGTTAATATTCAGTGGTGGTGATATATAAAATGTTACCTGTAAACTTAAGGCTACTTGGACAGATTAATGAAATGGCATGGCTCAGATGGGGAAGAACATTGAGGTTTACCTGTCAACTACGAAGTGAAGGACCCATCTGGTTTCTCTTTTGGAAGACTTTGAGAAATGAGTTTGTTTTGCTGTTTCAAAGGGAATAGCTGCTTTTAAAAGTCATTTTGTATGTTGATGTTTTATTCACTATTAGAAATGATGGTAAAAATGAAATGGAATACAAATATAATTTTAACCTACATGAAAAGCTGTTCATCTAGATGAATTATTTTATTTGGAGGAAAGGAGGAGACAGTGTGGATAAACATATATAATTTTAAAGCTGGAACATACTTGACCAAGCATTTAACTCAGTCCTCATTTACACTTGGGATAGGAAATAGTTCAACCTACTTTTTTCTGTTATTGCCATACTTTGTATTTTGTTTTCTTCTTGTTCTGCAAATACAACTATTATAAGTAGAACCTATTAATGGATAAGAGTTCTTCTTTGTGTGCTTAAGCATCAGTTGGGTTCTAGATGGTTTAAATATAAAATCAGTGAGTAAATAAACCAATTTGTTTTCATGTCCAGTAATCTGGATAAGACAGCTTTCTCCCTTTTCCATGGCAACACCTAATATGGGGGTAAGAACAGGATTGAGTTTTCAGCTGGACATCAAATCTGATTGCACCATTGCATACATGAGTTTCAATTATGAAGCAATTGGGATGCTACTCTGGTTTTATATATTGTCTATTAATACTCAATGTAGTGATAACATGTGAAATGTCACCTGTGAACTTGAGGACATTTGGACAAGGACTTGGACTGGTGTGTTAGTAGATGAAAATAATTTTTAATTGTAAATGAGGTGAGAATTGTTTTCTCTGTGTAGGACTAGAAATGTGAACTGTCCCCTCGATTTTTTTCATATTAAGTGTTTATACAGCATGACTCTCTTAAAATTGCAGGATTTTATTCAACAGGTATCACTGTCCAGGTTTTTATCTCTTCAGTTAGCAAATATGTAATCATACATAATTATATTTAAATTAAACATTTTTTAGGTTTATTGAAATATTGACCTATAACATAATGTGAGTTTAAGGTATACAGGTATATGATTTGATACATATATGTAATGCAAAATGAATAGACAAGAAGATTAGTTTACACCTCCATCTCCTCACACAAGTACTTTGTGTAGATAACGTTTAAGATCTACTTTATTCACAACTTTGAAGTGTGTGTGTGTGTGTGTGTGTGTGTGTGTACATGCATGTATATATAAGACAGTACTGTTAATTGTAATTACTATGTTGTACATTCGATCCCTAAAACTTATTTATAGCTGGAAATTTGTACCTTTTGGCCAATTGCAGAATTACATTTTAATTCATCAGCAATGATTCATAGTCTGCCCTAATAAGAGAGAGATGACTGTCTTTGTTCAGACTGTGTAGGGTAACAAACTCAGAATTGGGAAGCTAAATGGCAACTGGCACTTGGCTTTAGTATCTAGAAGATAGTAGGGAGTGATGGAGATCATGGAGGATAGGAGCAGGTATATTAGCTGCTGCTTAGCTCCAGGACATTGTTGCTATGCAGATGTGGCTAGTATTTTTAGTATTCCAGTTTCTTTAGGAAGTTAGGGATCCAGATACTTATGGAAAAAATCCCTCTATAAATATTGGCAAGTTGGTAGTTACCATTGGTAAACATTTAAAGCTGGAGTTTTACAAATGGGCTGGTAGGGGACCAGTTTGTAATCATTAGGTTAGCTCAGCTTGAGAAAACAAACTACAAAATAAGATTCTTATTTGAAAAGAACAGTTTTCTTTCAGGTAAAGTAGTCAGAATGGACTTAAGCTTAAAAAAATGAGATATAATGTATATACCATAAAAGTCATTCTTTAAAGTGTGCAGTTCAACCAAAGCAATTTTGAGGAAAAAAAAAAAAACAAACCTAGAGGTATCACAATCCCATATTTCAGTACGTACAACACAGCTATAATAATCAAAACAGTATGGTACTGGCACAAAAGTAAATACATAGATCAATGGAAAAGAATAAAAAGCCCAGAAATATATATGCTTATTTGGTCAAGTAATGTACGACAGAGGTGGCAAGAATATACAATGGGTAAAAGACAAAGACAAACAAAAAAAATACAAAAACCAAAACAAACAAAAAACAGAAAAAGCAACCTGCTAGGGCACATGGGTGGCTGAGTCCGTTAGGAGGTGACTTCAGCTCAGGTCATGATTTCATGGTCCATGAGTTCGAGCCCCGCATCAGGCTCTGTGCTGACATCTCAGAGCCTGGAGCCTGCTTCAGATTTTGTGTTTCCCTCTCTCTGCCCCTCCCCTACTAATGCGCTCGCTCGTGCTCTCTCTGTCTCTCTCTCTGTCTCTGTCTCTCAAAAATGAATAAACAAAAAAAAGAAAAGGCAACCTGCTGAATGGGAGAAGATATTTTCAAATGATATATCTGATAAGGGGTTAATATCTAAAATATATGAAGAGCTTACACAACTCAGTACTTGGGGGAAAAATAATAATCTGATTAAAAAAATGGACAGAGAAATCTGGATACACATTTTTCCAGAGACATATAGATGGCCAACAGACACAAGAAAAACACTCCACATCACTGAATCATCAGAGAAATGCAAATAAAAAAAATCAGTGAGATATCACCTAATACCTGTCAAAATGGCAAGAATCAAAACGAAAATAAATAACAAGTGTTGGTGAGGGGAGCAAAAGGAAACTTGGTGTACTGGGAATGTAAATTGGTGCAGCCACTGTGGGAAACAGTATAGAGGTTCCTCAAAAATTAAAAATAGAAATACCATATGATCCAGTAATTCTGCTGGGTGTTTACCCAAAGAAAATAAATGCTGATTTGAAAAGGTATATGCACCGCTGTATTTATTGCAACATTATTTACAGTAGCCGAGATTTGAAAACCACCTAAGTGTCTATCAATAGATGAATGGATAAAGATGTGATGTGCACTCATGCATGCGTGCGTGCGCACACACACACACACACACACACACACACACACGAATATTAGCCATAAAGAAAAAGAACAAGAGCTTGCCATTTGCAACAACATGGATCTACGTCAAGGGTATTATGGTAAGTAAAATAAGTCAGTGAAAGACAAATACCATATGATTTCAACTTATATGTGAAATCTAAAACAACCAACCAAACAAAAAGCTGAGTCCATCTCATAAATGATAGGTATAATAGGTGGTTGCCTGAGGGGATGGAGTGGAGGATGGGCTAAAGGGAAAGAAGGAAGTAGGAGATACAAGCTTCCAGTTAGGGAATGCATAAACCACAGGGATTTTCATCCAGCATAAGAAATATAGTCAGTGGTATATAATAGTATCATGTCACAATACCATCATCATAATGGTAGCTGCCCTTGTGATGATCATAGCATAATGGATAGAGTTGCTGAATTGCTATGTTGTTTGTATATCTGAAACCACTGTAACATTGTGTGTCAACTGTACTTCAATTTAAAGAAAAAAAAAAACAGTCAAGGTTCATCCGTTCATGTAGCATGAATCAGTTAATCAGTTCATAAACTTTATATCATGTTAAAGTTTTAAACTCTTAAAAAGTCCTATACTTTTATATTGTTTTATTGCTTCTTGTAGTATGCAAATGTATAACCTGGGTTGTTTCTATTTTTTGAATTTGCTTTAAAACTGGAGTTAGACTTTGTTTGCAGTAGTACTAAAAGATAATGGTTTTTACACTTGGATTGTTTTTGTGTAGGAGCCATCTTTGTGTTCTCTTCTGGGTTAATGGTCATTAGGTACAGATTCTTGATATGTTGAAGGGTTTCTTTTTTTTTTTTGAACAGGGTTAGCATATATCAATAAGTAGATATTGAATTGATGAGAATAATTTGCTGTTTTGGATAGTTAGTAACCTCTCACTTGATCAGTTATCCACTTAAGGTAGAGCATTATTTGGCCTTTCAGTAGAAAAAAAATAATAGATGATCCTTAAAAAAATCTTAATTATAATTAAGGATACAGAATATGTGAAATGCATGAAAAACACTAATGCTCGGATATTCAAGTATTCTATATTGAGTGTTCCCTTGCTTTGTGCTGGAGACTGTGGGGCACACAAAGGTTCAATAGCCACCATCTCTGCCCTTAAACGTCTTACTGGCTAGAAAAAGAGAAATGATACACAAATATACTTCACCCGAAAAGGTTTATAGAGGTTGAAGAAAGACATGTATAGCATATTTGGGAAATGTATCTAAACAGTTAAAAAATAAGTGTGTCTTGCGTTTACCGGTTTTTATGATGCCTTGTATAATAACAACATATAAAGATTTAGAACATAAAAGATGCAGATAACATATTTCAGAATTAAGAAAGGATCAGGTCATCTGATTGTAGGCAGAAGGAAACTTTCATGGCAACTGAGGTATTTGATGTTCACAGGAAGGATTTGTTAAGAGGAAATACTTATGAAGGAAAGCAACAAGTTAGAACTATGAATGCAGGCCAAGAAAATAAAAAAGCAATAAAACAAAAAACAGTGTATCTATCTATGCTGGGGTAGTGAGGATATAGACCTGATTATTGTGGGTAGTTGGAAAGGTTGGGAGATAGATTAGATAAATTAACAGTGACTACATTGTGAAGTACTTTGAATACAAGATTAAGAAATTTGGACTTGATTGGTAGGTGAGGGAAGTTCTAATAGGTGGGCTTTCTTAATCTAGGGTCTGTGAAAGGCTTCTGGAGGAATGTGCATATATGTACTTAAGAGATTTTATAACTTTCATTAGATCCTGTGAGAGTCCACGACACCCACAAGTTAAATAACCACTACATTATAGGTTTTAGATGAGTGGATTACAGAAGACAAACAGGAACACCCAAGACCAGTTAGGTGGCTACTGCTATAATTCAGAACATATGTAAAACATTTTAGTGCAGGCCAAGCACATTAAGTAATAAGCAGAGGTTTGAATGGGAATGAGTACATCTTTAAAGGATCCTCATAGTTATATTAATGGCTCACTTAAGTGTACAACTAAGAGTGTCTTATATGACTACTGACAATTTTTTGTTGCAAAATCCGGTAAATTAAATATGAAAATGCAATTAAACATTGATTATGTTAGTAAAAAAGAGCAGATAATCCAAGTAGTTAGATTTAGGTTGCATTAGGTTTTCTTTCCAGCATTTTATTTTATTTCCTTTTTATTTTTCTAGTCTAATGTAAAATTTATATTCAGTTAATGCACTCTGCCTGGGTTGAAGTGAGATTTCCCAGGTTTGTGCCTGGGAAGAATATGTTAGGGTTAAGCCTTTTTGTTCTGGACATTATATTCTGTGGACAGCTCACATCAAACACAGTGATACTGAATCTTATATAGTGCTTCTCCTTTAAAGCAAATTATTAATGAAATATCCAATTACTTTAACCAGTAATGTTTTAAATGTGTAACAGTACATTAGTATACAATGATTAAAGTTCTCAAGTACTTCAAGTTTCATTTCTACTCCTGTTCCTTGGTCCCAGTTCTTAGTTAAGTGATTCATCCACCATCAGGTTCTTAATCTGATACTGATTTTTTAAAAAAGGTTTCTTCTGGGGTGCCTGAGTGGCCCAGTTGGTTGAGTGTACAACTCTTGATTTTGGCTCAAGTCATGATCCGAGGGTTGTGTGACTGAGTCCTGCATCAGGCTGAGCATGGAGCTTACTTGGGATTCTCTCTCTCTCTCTCTCTCTCTCTCTCTCTCACTCTCACCCTCACTCTCACTCCCCCTTCTTCCGCCCCTCCCCCCTCTGTGTGCATGTGTTCTCTCTCTCTCTCAAAAAATTGAAAAGCATGAAGAATTCTGTGTTTTACTGATTGGCATGCAAAGCAAAGTCTGAATAGAACTACTACTCGCACAACTTTAGTTGAAAGTTCACTTTTGCCTCGTAAATTTAAGTTCAAATTCTTAATTGGTGGTGGTTTACATATTTAAATTTATTATAAACTTAAAGGTATATCTTTTCTACTCTTATGGATTTAAGAACACAGATAATATTAAAACATACAGCATGGGACAGTTAAAATATTTTAAAAGGAAAATCAGGAGGCAGTTGCTTATGAAATGTCTACTTGTTCAGAAGCCTACAATGAGAGTTATTATAGTTCATTACTACATTTAACTTTATTTCTTGTTACCTAAGGTACACCCCGCAAACTTTGTATCTTACAATAGGAAATTTATATTAGTCTGGAGAGGCAGCCTTTTCTCTTGATCATTTTCTGAATTAAAATTTTTGATAACTTTCTCTTTTTTAAGCAGCTTTACTGCAATATAATTCACACCAATTTAAGTTGTACAGTTCAGTGATTTTTTAGAATATGCACAGAACTGTATAAGTATCACCTCAGTCAATTTTAGATCAGTCTATCATACTGAAAAGAAACCTCTTATCTCTAAACTATCATTCCCTCAACCCCCCATCCTTCCTATCCCTAGACAACTACTAAATCTATTTTCTGTCTGTTTATATTTGCCTGTTTTACTTAGCATGTTTGTAAGGCTCATCTGTATTGTAGCATGTGTCAGTATTTTTGTTGCTGAATAATATAATATTGCATTGTATCATACCACATTTCACCTGTCCAGTAGTTAATAGGCACTTGGATTATTTTCACTTTTTGGCTAGTATGAATAATGATTCTAGGACATGTGTGTACAAATTTTTATGTGGTTGAAAGTTTTCATTTCTCTTGGTACTTAGAAATGGGCTAGTTGGATTATATGGGAACTCTGTAGACTTTTAAGGAACTGTCAGTCCATTTTCCAAGAGTGGCTGCACCATTTTACATTCCCACCAGCAGTATCTGACGGTTCCAGTTTCTCCATATCCTCAGTAACGCTTATTATTGTTTATCTTTTTTCATTGTTTGGTCATCCTAGTGTGTATAAAGTGGTATCTCTTTGTGGTTTTGATTTGCATTTCCCTGATGGCTAATAATGTTGAACATCTTTTCGTCAGATCCTTTGCCCATTTTTTAAGATTGGCTATTTGTCTTTTTATTGTTGAGTTGGAGTTCTTTAAATATTTTAGATATAAGCCCCTTATCAGATGTATGATTTGCAAAAAATTTCTCCCATTCTGTAGGTTTTATGCTTGCTTGTTAGTATTCTTTGAAGCACAAAAGCTTTTAATTGTGAAGTCCAATTTGTCTGTGATTCATAGGGTTTTGACTAGGGAGCCTACATGGGTAGGGTATGCAAGAAGAGGAGTTGGCTTGAGGGTGAGATGAATTCAGTTTTGTATATATTTAGGTCCTAGTAGGACAGTTAATTGGAAAAGTTGTTATAGGAGGTAGTTAAATGTGAGGCTGGGCTCATAGAAAAGTGTTTTCAGTGGTAATTGAGGTGAATGAGATCATTTAATGTGAAAAGTTCATGGTCTTGGAGAGTATAATGGAGAATATGGAATGAGAGGAGGAATGCCTGGGAAGAAGCTACCAGAGTTAGGAAGAGAGCCTTGTGAGACTATGATCACAGGCCAGAGGAGGGAGGAAGCTCTTAAGTTGTACCTGTATTGTTCTCTTAGGCACACAGACTCAATTTTTTTCATCCCTTTTTAGCTTTCTTATTATCCAGCACATTGTTGTATACTTTCCATGGACATATTTTTCTTATTTGCCCCAATTTCTTTACTTCCTAAGCCAGTAATTCCTAAGTTGGGCATACATCAAAATCAGTTGGCCAGCTTTAATTTTAGTATCCTATTAGACATGCTGAGTAAGGATCACCTGGGGTAATGTCCCAGAATCTGTATTTTAAAACCTTTTAAAGAGTGGTTTGCTCTTCACCAGGCTTGTTTCCTTTTCTCTTGGATCCTAACTAACTTATGTTTTCCAGCCCTTCTTGCATTGGGGATGGCCGTATGATTGAGATATGGCCACAGGAAATTAAGCAGAAGTGTTGAGTGTTTCTTCAGCCCTGACAAATACAAACCTTTCTTGAACAATCCTCTCTTCTCTCTTCTCCTCTCTCCTGCTGGCTGGGTGTTGTCTGCCAAAGCAACTTTGGAAATGATGGGTCCAAGGATGCTGAACTTCTGTCAGCCTGGGTCATCTCCAGCCTCCTCATGCCCACAGCTGATCATTAACATGGATTTTTGGACTTCATGTAAGCATGAAATGAAAATAAACTATTATGTCACACTTTGGGATTTATCTATTATAACATCCATTGTTACCTTAGTCAATATAACTCCTTATCTTATTAACTACAGATTCTGTTTTGGGATCCATTGCCTTTGGTTTGTACTGTTTTGTATTTTAAAACTCATTTATATGGTAAGTTAGTCTTCAGCTGTTGACTTCCAGACCTTATACATTAATATTGTGTTTTTTTGGTAAAAATTTTCATGGAAATGATTATAATGGACATTCTGATTATTTTATTATCTAACAAACATTTGTATGCTCGCTATCTCCTGGTCCTTGATACTAGGGATATAGTTGTGTTTAAAATGTGGTCTTTATCTTCTAGTATGGGATAAAATGGAATTAAATAAGGGTAATTATCTACATGTGCTTTGAGAGCATCAGGGGAGAAACGGCTCATTGAACCCAAAAATGGAGTTGGGGGTCCTCAAAGTTATTTTAAGGGAATTTTATTTACCCATGTTCCTTTTGTAATCTTGTGCTCTCTTGGTAGATAAGGGCCATACATAGCGTATATAACTTTTAGAGGAGCAAACAATACAAGTCATTTTTGATAGATTTGTGTTACATGTGGGTACTTCATTTGAGTGTGTATTTTTTCTTTTTTTAAAATTTTCTTTAATGTTTATTCACTTAGAGAGAGAGAGAGACAGATGCAGTAGGGGAGGGGCAGAGAGAGGGAGACACAGAATCTGAAGCAGGTTCCAGGCTCTGAACTGTCAGCACATAGCCCATGCAGGGCTTGAACTCATGAATTGTGAGATCATGACCTGAGCAAAAGTCAGATGTTTAACTGAGTGAGTCGCCCAGGTGCCCTTTTCTTTTCTTTTTAAAGTCCGTTTAGTTTGAGTTAGACCGAGACCATGTGAATGGGGTAGGGGCAGGGAGAGAGAGCATCCCAAACAGGTTCCACACTGCCAGTGCAGAGCCTGACTTGGGGCTTGAAGTCATGAAACCGCGAGATCCTGACCTGAGTCGAAACCAGAGCCAGCCACTTAACCTTAGACTGAGCTGCCCAGGTGCCCTTTGTGCATATACTTTTTCTTAATCTCTACACACCAGGAAAGTATAGAATACTTCAGTTAAGAGAACTGCAACTCTTAGTCTTGGTGCAGATTATATTGTTAAACTTTTCCTGCAGTTAACTAAAGTTGGGTTTCTTTGTTGTTTTTTGCTTTGTTTTGTTCTTAAAGAAATAATATGTGTTGTTGTCTTTTCCTTTTGAGGGAACTTTCTGATTAGAAATGGTGAAAGGCAGAAAGGACCTACTTACTATGAGTGTTCTATCTTATTAGTGTAAGTTCGGAAGAAGACAGATAATTCAACCAGGACTTTGGGGGAAGGAGGGGGGGGAGAGAGAGAGAGAGAGAGAGAGAGAGAGAGAGAGAGAGAAAATAGGTAAACAAGAGCCTTCTATATTGACTAGTTCTCTGAATGGTGAGAGGCTTCCTCCAGTTTTTGAAAGCTTACATGCTGGCAGTGTGTAGTTCCAAAGTGTTACCCTGGGTCATGCCAAAGGGTGAGAAGAGTGTGTCTGGGAGAACTGAAAACAGGTAGGCAAGTGATGACCACAACCTGAAGAAAAGGAATTGAACTTGAGGGTTAAAAACAGTTGGCTTTTAAGGGATGTAAAAGCAAACTGCAGCATCCGGAGTGAGCAGTGGAGTTGAAATTAGATGAATAGATCACATTAGCAAGTGTAGTATTTGTCAATTAGATCCAACAAGTCACCTCATCCAGAGTACAGGTTAGCAACTGGCATGTCTGTTAGAGCTTGAATGATTCCTACAGAGAAGATGTCTGAAATCAAGGGACTTCAGTAGATGAACCCAAAGGGCTATAACCTTTCAGACTTTCTCATTTGATACTGTAGCAGGGAGAAGGAACCTTGTTGGAGTATTTCCCAATTTAGAAACTTGTCAAGAGGTGTAAATGAATACAGTATAGATGTACTATAGAAATGTTCTGGAAGATTGTATACATGTTAAATAATGGTTAATCCACTCATTTAACAGTTAGCAATTTTTCAAGGTGCCTGGGTTGATTCAATGGCTGACTCTTGATTTTGGCTCAGGTCATGATCTCATGGTTCTTGGGTCAGACCCCACTTTGGCCTCTGTGCTGGTAGTGTGGAGTCTGCTTGGGATTCTGTTTCTGTCTCTCTCACTCTGTTGCTGCCCCTCCCTTGCTCACACACACATTCTCTCTCTCAAAATAAACATTAAAAAATTGTTTCAAAAAGAGCAGCTTTTCTATTTTAATGAAAGTTATGGTAAATTACTTTAAATATAGAGTCTGTTAATAAAACAAATTATTCTTCAGTTTATATTTTACCATAAAGCTGAAATTGTATATACCACCTTCACTTAAGTTTAGATACACTGACTGTTCAACTACTATAGATGGCCAGTAACATATGGATTATTTTGGATGTCCTGCTGCATTTTTGGTTTTAGAAACTCCTTTGTTTTGGCTATTGAATTACTGCTTTTCAGATGTCACTAATCAACCTGTTTTTTCTTTTCCTTACTAGCAATTTCTACTCTCTAAGACTTCTATTAGACTATAAGATTCTATTATGAAGTCAAATGAACTTTTTACCTGCTCGCCTTATAGTTTCTTTAGCATCTTGTAGCCACAGTTTTGAACATAGGATTTCTCTTCTCTGACTACAGCCTCTTTCTTTGTTGGTTGTCCTTCTTCCTCACCCACAGTTAACCTGAGCTTTCCTGTATTGGAACCTACTTTACCTAGTCTGCTAGGTTTGATTTGGCCACAAACTGGCCTTGTGAGAAGCTTTGACCTCCTGGTTTGAGCAGGACTGGTTAGGGTAGTGTTTTCTGAAGCATGGGAAAACTTTTACTACTGGTGTTTTTCTTGAGATTTATTGTGAGTGACCTGTCTACTTTGATTACCAGATGTTGACTGATATTTCTTTGGTTCCAATCCAGACTCATGAGCATAGCCTGGTATCCTACTTCATTCTCGTTTTCCTCTGTCCTGTTCGGAATCTCCCAGCTCACAACATTGCAGCCTTTCGTGATAGCTGTTCTGTAGGTGTCATTTTGTCTCCTTCCACACCCTTCTCTGTTCCCTTCAACTATCACCTTAATCCTACCCATCTTGCTGTTTTCATTTCTGCTTTTCTACCTCTGCCTCCTTTTCTTTTAATCCTTTTTGACCCAGCCTCTTGAACCTCAGCTCCTAACTTAAACACAGTCCTTCCTCTTCATCTTTCTTCTGCCTTTTACAACTTGTCCATTTTTCCCACTTCCACATCCTTCTCAGGCCGGATCCTTTCCTCAGCAAGCCTTGTTTCTCAGCGTGGGAACTTTCCCTGCTGCACTTCCTTCCCTTAGTGCAGTTATGTCAGTCTTACATCCTATCCTCTAGATTTTATACTCCTGTCTTAGCTCCAGTGTTACCCTTTTACCTTATAGCTCCATTCTTCCCTGCAGCTTTGTCAGGCAAGGGAAGCAAAGGACTTTAAGAAAAATGTTAAGTTAATAATAGTGGATGTCACCATACATGGGTATGGCAAACAGTTATGATCTTAATTGAATGTCTGAAATGGTAGACCACTGCTTTTAATTCTGGCTCATTAATTTATCACCTCTGTGACCTTGGGCCAGTTATTTCACTTGAATTTGAGCTTTCTCACCTAAAATGGGAGATAATAGTGTCTATCTCACAGAGTTACTAAATTAAGAGTGTATAAAAACTCTAATACATAATATTCACTAAATGGTAGCTACTTTTGTACTGAAAATGACTTTGGTTTGAGTGATCTGGGCAGCTCTACATTTGTCTTATTTTGTGACTTTGGGCAAAGAAACTAAATCTGAGCCTGAGGTTGGTTGGTTTTAACATCTTTTTTTTTGAGATATAATTGACATACCATAAAATATAATACCCATTTAAAATATACCCATTTAAAATATACAGAGCAGTGTTGTTGTTTTTCTCTCTTTATTTTAAAGTGAATTCACGGAGTTGTGTCACCATCACTATAGTCTAATTTTTTAAAACATTTTTCTTGCCTCAGAAAGAAGCCCCGTACCCAGCAGTCACCCCATTCCTCCTAAATCCCCACCTATCCTCTTCTCCAACCCTGCCTTTCCCTTAGCCTTAGGCAACCACTACCCTCCTTTCTGTTTCTATGCATTTGCTTATTGTGGACACTTGATATAAATAGGTCATAAAGTAGGTAATCTGTTATGATTGGCTTCTTTCACTTATAAAGTTTTTGAGTTCATTGATACTGTAGCATGTATCAGAAGTTCATTTCTTTTTACTGCTATATTGGGTTGTTTCTACTTTCTGAATGAAGTAAAATGGGCATGGCAGTATCTTCATTGAATTGTGAGAATTGTGGCTATGTTGATAAGAGTATGTAGTATGTAGTAGTTGCTCAATAAAGGATCACTTAGGCAAACAATTTAAATTGTATTCCATTGACTTTCTCAGTCAACTAATTGATTACTTCTACTATATATATTCTCTTGTTTTAGTTCTGGGACCACTGAAAATTGGTGATGAAAGTAAGGAAACCCAAGTTGAATATATTCCAGTTTTCTGATATCTAACTTCAGTTGCACTTTCAAAGCTGCTTAATCCTTATGATTTCTTTTCTGTAGCCATTAATCTTCATTTCTGTCTTCTCCATTTTAACATGTAGTTGTGTCTCCTAATTTACTAAGAAAAGTCTACCTAACTAACCACGTAAGCTTTCTTATGGATCTCCTTCCTTGCTTTCTTATGGATCTCCTTCCTTATTGCAGATCCTTAATTTCTACACTTAGCTTTTTCCCTCTATTTCCTTTTTCTTATTTTGGCTGAAAGAAATGAATACACATTTTTCTTTCTCAGAGCATTTTTCTGCTGTAATCCTATTCAGATCCTCATCTGAGATTTAAATGTATTATTTCTTATTTTCCTGTTTTTGGAAACTTCTCTCCCTGCTCTCACACATTGCTGTATATTGGTGTCTGGATGGACACTACCTATTAATCAAGCTTCTAATACTCAGATTGTGCAAAACCAGATAAGCAACACTCCTTGCAAAATTCAGCCTTCAGAAATCATACTTGTGTTTGGGTATGCCATATATTACAATATAACTTATAAAATATTGCTTACTTCATTGTAAAGCAGTAAGTTAAGGTCATTTGAGTTGAGTTTTTTTGATTACAATAGTGAAACATTTTCCTTTTCATTGTCCTATGTTAAGGTTAAGTATATGTAATATTTTAGAAAATGTATCCTTTTATTATTATCCCTAGAGACAGAAATCTGACCTACCCTGCAGGTAGTCTTCTCTTAACCACATTGATTGTAAAATGTGCTGAGTTTGTATAATTGTCATTGGTTCCACATTCCTGTGTCTCTAAGCACCCTGCCAGAAAATCTTCCTTTTTACCCAATTCAGTTCTCTGCAGCTATAATTCAATCAGTTATTTTCTTTTCTTTCTTTTTTTTTTTAAATTTTTTTTAGCATTTATTCAGTTTTGAGAGACAGAGAATTAGTAGGGAAGGGACAGAGAGAGAGGGAGACACAGAATCTGAAACAGGCTCTGAGCCATCAGCACAGAGCCTGATGTGAGGCTGGAACCTACAAACTGTGAGATCATGACCTGAGCTGAAGTCGGACGCTTAACCGACTGGACGCTTAACCAGTCATTTTCTGTTCTATTGTCTACAGTAAGGATTCCGTATGGTTGATCAACCTTTCAAGTTGGATTCAAGGAGCTAGCAATTGTTTAGACCAATGGCTCCTTTTTTAAAAGCAGTTTTTAAGGTGTAATTTACATACTGTAAAATTAGTCTGTTTTAAGAGTACAGTTCAGTTCTTTTAGTAAATTAAAAGAATTTTTGCACTCAGTACCACAATCCAGTTTTAGAACATTTCTTTCACCCAAAAAGATACCTATCTTGGAAAACCTCAGTTCTCCTCCTAGTGTTGCTCCCTTATTCTCATACTATTACCATACTTGTCACACTAATGAAACCAGATGGGTGTCCTACAGTTCAACTCAGTATTGACACTGTTGACTTGGAGATAGCATCGGATCCCATAGTTTAAGGACTTAGTTCTACAGGACTCCAGGTGCAAGTCCAGGTTATCACCTGTGCTTCTGACTGACTGACTATAAATTGGAAGTTCCCAAATAATTTGCTAGAGTGGCTCACAACTCAAACATTTTACTAGCTAGATTACTGGTTTATTACAAAAGGATATAACTAAGGAATAGCTAGATGGAAGAGATGCATGGGGCAAGGTATATGGGAAGGGGCATGGAGCCCCTATGCTTTCTGGGTATGTCACATTCCCCAAATCTTAATGTGTTCACCAACCAAAAGCTCTCTGAACCCCATCCTTTTGGCTTTTAATTGAGGCTTTATTACATGGGCGCAGTTGAATGAATCATTGATGAATGCTTTTTCAGCCCCTCTCCCCTCCCTAAAAGTCAGGAGTAGGGGTAGGGATGAGGGTGGAACTGAAAGTTACAACCCTGTGATCACCGTGGTTGGTTATCTTTAGGCAGTTTCCAAAAGTCATTTAACATAACAAAGATACCTCACAGCACTGAAAATTCCAAAGATTTAGGAAGTTTTTTAGAAGAGTTTGTGAAGGATTAGTATTGTTTCTAATTTAAATATTTGATAGAATTCAGTCATGAAGCTGTGTAGGCAAGAACTTTTCTTTGTGATAAGCTCTTAAATTTAATTAATTCAGTCTTCACTTGTGGGTCTGTCAGATTTTTATTTTCTTTTTAGTTTTGATTGTGTTTTTTTTTTCAGGGAATTTGTTCATTTTATCTAATTTGTTGGCATAAAGTTGTTCATAGTATTTCTTTATAAAATTTTTAATTTTTCTGAGGTTGATAGTGTTGTATCCCTTTTCATTCCTAATTTTGGTTATTTGTCTTCATTCTTTTTTTACTGGTCAGCCTAGCTAAAGGTTTTATTTTGTTGGTCTTTTCAAAGAACCAATTTTTTATTTTGATTTTTCTCTTTTCTGTGGTATTGGTTTTCCCTCTAATGTTTATAATTTCTTCTCTTTGTTTTGGGTTTGGTTTGCCTTTTTTTTTTAAATTTGTTAAGATGGCAGCTTACTTGTGTTATTTCTAATATTGCTGTGTGCAGCTATAAACTTCCCTTTAATAACTGTATCCTAGAAGTTTTGATATGTTTTTTTATTAAAAAGTTTTTTAATGTTTATTTTTGAGAGAGAGAGACAGAGAGACAGAGACAGAGACAGCATGAGTTGGGGAGGGGCAGAGAGAGGGAGACACAGTATCTGAAGCAGGCTCCAGGCTCTGAGCTGTCAGCCTGTCTTGGGGCTCAAACTCATGAGCCGTGAGATCAAGACCTGAGCCACCCAGGGGCGCCTGGGTGGCTTAGTCGGTTAAGCGTCCGACTTTCGCTTAGGTCATGATCTCGCGGTTCGTGGGTTCGAGCCCCGCTTTGGGCTCTGTGCTGACTGCTACCTCAGAGCCTGGAGCCTGTTTCAGTCTGTGACTCCCTCTCTCTCTGACTCTCCCCTACTCACGCTGTCTCTCTCTCTCTCTCTCTCGTAGAAATAAATAAAAAATAAATAAATAAATAAAAAGACCTGAGCCACCCAGGTGCCCCTGTTTTTTGTTTTCATTCAGCTTAGAATATATTCTAAATTCTTTTGAGGTTTTGTCTTTGACTCATAGGTTATTTAGAAGTGTCTCGTTTCACATCCAGACATTTATGGATTTTCCAGTTTCTTTTTTTTCCCCCTAATTTAATTCCATTGTGATTGAGGAATATTTTTTGTATTCTTGTATCATTTAATTTCTTTTCTTTTTTCTCCCCACAATTTTCTAGCAATTTATTTAACTCAAGAAATCCAACGTTATTTGAATTATAATCCATACCAGAATGAGTATATTTTATATGTATATATGCATGTATATTTTATTATTGAAGTATAATTGACGTTTCAGGTATAAAACGTTGTGATTTAACGATTCTTTACATAACTTAGTGATCACCACGTTAAGTGTGGTCACCATCTTTCACTGTACATTATTACAATGTTATCGGCTATTTTCCCTATGCTGCATGTTTCATCTCTGACTTATTTCTTTTATAATTGGAAGTCTGTACCTCTTAATCCTTTTCACCTATTTGCCCATTCCCCACATTCCCTTTCACTTTGGCATCCACCAGTTCTCTGTATTCATGAGTCTGTTTCTTTTTTTGTT
Source organism: Proteles cristata cristata (assembly GCA_017311185.1). Classification (NCBI taxonomy): domain Eukaryota; kingdom Metazoa; phylum Chordata; class Mammalia; order Carnivora; family Hyaenidae; genus Proteles; species Proteles cristata. The sequence goes on from JAESUZ010003188.1 coordinate 1,669,343, forward strand.
TGAGATTCCACATGTAATGAAATCATATAGTATTTGTCTTTTCTGTCTTATTTCACTTGGCATAACACACTGTAGATTCATCCATGTTGTCACAAATGACAAGATCTTACTCTTTTTATGGCTGGGTAATATTCCATTTTGTATATATGCCACATCTTTATCCATTGGACACTTAGGTTACTTTCTATATTTTGGTTATTGTAAATAATGTAGTAATAAAAACAGGGGTGTATTTGTCTTTTCAGGTTAGTGTTTTCATTTTGAGGGGGATAAATACCCAGTAATGGAATTACTGATCCTGTGGTATTTTTGTTTTAATTTTTTGAGGAATCTCCATCCTCTCTTTCACAGTGGGCGCACCAGTTTACATTTCTATCAATAACGCACAAGGGTTCCATTTTTCCCATATCCTTGCCAAAGTTGGTTATTTCTTGTCCTTTTGTCTTTTTAAATGTTTGTTTATTTGTGTGGGGGGTGGAGGGAGAGAGAAAGAGCGCGAGCGAGAGAGCACATGCAAGTGGGGGAGGAGAAGGGAGGGAGCAGAGGATCCTAAGTGGGCTCCATGCTGACAGCAGAGTGCCCCATGTGGGGCTCAAACCTGGGAATTGTGAGATCAGGACCTGAGTCGAAGTCAGAAGCTTAACCAACTGAGCCACCCTGGTGCAACCCTTATCTTTTTGATACTAGCCTTTTCTGATGAGATGCCTCATTGTGGTTTTGATTTTCATTTCGGTTTTTTAAATTTGAGACTTGTTTTATGGACCTAGCATATGATGTATCAAAAAAGAATGTTCTGTGCATACTTGAGAAGAATGTGAATTCTGCTGTTGCTGGGTAGAGCCTTCCACATGTATCTGTGAGGTCAAGTTGGTTAATAGTGTGTAAATTCAGTATTCTTGCTGATTTCCTGTTGTTCTATTGTTTAATTGCCTATTTCTTCCTTTGTATCTTTCATTTTTTGTTTCCCTTATTTTGGGTTGTTCTGTTAGGTGAATGTGTTTACATGTACTGTGTCTTCTTGTTAAATTGAAGCTTTTAATATTATAAAATACCCTTCTTTGGGGGAAAAAAGCCCTCTTTGTCTTAAGTAACTTTAAAAAAAATTTTTTTTAACTTTAAGTGTATTTTGTCAGATATTTTTGAGCTACTCCAGTTCTGATTAACATCAGAACATGTTTGCATGTTATATCTTTTTCCATCCTTTTAATCTATTTGTGCCTTTGAATCTAAAATGTCTCTTGTAGATGGCATATAATTGGGTATTGCTATATATTTTTTTAATGTTTTATTTATTTCTAGGAGAGAGAGACAGCGTGAGCAGGGGAGGGTCAGAGAGAGAGGGAGTCACAGACTGAAACAGGCTCCAGGCTCCGAGGTAGCAGTCAGCACAGAGCCCGACGCGGGGCCCGAACCCACGGACCGCGAAATCATGACCTAAGCGAAAGTCGGACACTTAACCGACTAAGCCACCCAGGCGCCCCTGGGTATTGCTATTTTTAACCAGTCCAAGAAAAATATGTCTTTTTAATGGACTCTTTAATCTTTTTCTATTTGGTATTTTTGAAATGGTTGGGTTGCTTCTCCCATTTTGCTTTTTGGTTTTTGTATACCTCATGTATTTTTGTTTCTCTTGTATTACCTTTTGTAATTTCTTTTTATCATTTAAATTTTATGCCTTTTTAAAATTATACTGTCCTTTTTTTCCCAATACTTTTTTTGAAAAACCTCCTTATTTTAAAATTTACATCCAGGGGCACCTGGGTGGCTTAATCCGTTAAGCGTCCGACTTTCGCTTAGGTCATGATCTTGCGGTTCGTGGGTTCGAGCCCCGCGTCGGGCTCTGTGCTGACTGCCAGCTCAGAGCCTGGAGCTTATTTCAGAGTCTGTGACTCCCTCTCTCTCTGACCCTCCCCTGCTCTCTCTGTCTCTCTCTCTCTCCTAGAAATAAATAAAACATTAAAAAAAATTTAAAATTTACATCCAAGTTAGCATATAGTGCAATAATGATTTTATACTTTTCTAGTGTTTGTTTTAAGGATTACAGCAGTACTTAGAACTTATCACAGTCTACTTCAGATTAATACTAATAATGCTTAGTATATATTAAGCTTATTTATATGATAAAGTGGACAATACAGTGTTTTAATTATTGCTTTAAACAATGTATGTGTCTTTTATGTTTTTATTATTTTTTTAACAATGTATGTCTTTTAGGTTTAAAAAAATGTTTTTAATGTTTGTTTATTTTTGAGACAGAGAGACAGATCATGAGCAGGGGAGGGACAGAGAGAGGAGGGGGGAGACAGAATCTGAACCAGGCTCCAGGCTCTGAGCTGCCAACACAGAGCCCGACACAGGGCTTGAACCCACAGACCATGAGATCATGCCCTGAGCCGAAGTTGGGCACTCAAAAAAAAGTTATTTTTTTTTTTAATGTTTGTTTATTTTCGAGAGATGAGACAGAATGTGAGTGGGCGAGGGGCAGAGAGGGAGGCATAGAATCAGTGGCAGGCTCCAGGCTCTGAGCTGTCAGCACAAAGCCAGACACGGGGTTTGAACTCACAAGCTGTGAGATCATGACCTGAGCCAAAGTTGGACAGTTAACTGACTGAGCCATCCAAGCACCCCAACAATGTATGTCTTCTAAAGAAGAGAAGAGTAAAATATTTATAGTCTTTTGTAAATGTGTTTTACACATTGTGTTTACCATTTCTGGTATGTGCTTTTTTTTTTTTTTAATGTTTTATTTATTTCTAGGAGAGAGAGAGAGAGACAGGGTGAGCAGGGGAGGGTCAGAGAGAGAGGGAATCACAGACTGAAACAGGCTCCAGGCTCTGAGCTGGCAGTCAGCACAGAGCCCGATGCGGGGCTCGAACCCACGAACCGCGAGATCATGACCCAAGCGAAGAAAGTCGGACGCTTAACCGACTAAGCCACCCAGGCGCCCCTGTGTTTACCATTTCTGATCTCTGTTACTTCTTTTGGATTTGAGTTACCTTCTGGCATCATCACTTCTTCCTCCAGTGTAGCTTCATTCCGTCTTTTTGTGTTATTGTCAGAGATATTACATCTTTATATGTTATAAGCCTAACAGTACAATTTTATAATTGTTTTGTACAGTTTTTAAATCAAAAGAAGAGTAAAACATTTACTTTTAATGTATTTATAGCTATTTTTACTTTACCTGTAATCATCTTTGCCAGTGTTTATTTTTTCATATGGATTCCTCATATGGATTCATCATTTCCTTTCATCCTGAATAACTTCCTTTAGTATTTGGCTTACATCTGTATCTTTCAAAGAATACATGTTAGTATTAGTGAGCCCCTCTCCCATCTTGTCAGTTGGAGATTTATGAGCCTTATCTTAAACACTGGTATTAGTTGAGTGAGGATTGAGATGGCAGGAGATGCGGCTGGAGGGGGGAAGTATGTAGGGGTCAATTCCTGGAGTATCTTGTGTTCTAAACTATGGCACTTGAACCTTATAGCTGTGGGGAGCAACCATTGGAAGATTTTATATAGAATTCTCATGTCTAACTTTAGCCTTGAGGAAAGGACTTTCCAAAGACTGGATTCTGAATACTTGTTTAGAGATGGCAGTGGCAAACTGTGGGTTCTGAGAGGAAGGTAAATCTGCCTTTTTCTCTGGGATTCCTTCTTCGTTCTTTTGAGCAGTTAAATGTTGTTTATATCCAAGTGGATACTTCTTGCAGTCATAAAATATTTGTGGATTTGTGACAGAGTGATACATAGTTTGTAGAGTGGGAGCCATGGGAACAGTCTGTGAAATTTGTGAAAACCACTGTTACAGGATGAGCCGATTGCTTACCTTTTGTGTATATGTAATGGAGTGTGTATTGAAACATAGAAACGTCTTGGGGGAGCTGACCTTTATTTTTCTCTTTTTATTCTTAAAGCTGGGTACACCAAAGCTGTACCTTTTGGTAGTTTTGACATGACAGGGAAGTGTTTGATCTTTTTCTTATTCGGTGTATACACACATACATACACACACACACACACACACACACACACACACACACAATTACTAGTTTTCTTTTATACAGTACTTGTTAGGAAAAATTAAGGAGCAGAAAGTTTATTCTAGGTTTTTGCTACCAATTAGTTTCAGAAGTATAAAATGGAAGGAAAACTAAGTCCTCTTCTCCAGTCTTGTCAGATTCTATTGTAAACTCTCCTTGTGATTGTCAGTGTGTCAATTTGTTTTCACCTTTGAATAACTTGTGCAGGAGAGAGCCTTATTTCTGGACTACTCTCACTGATTGCCTTGTGTCTGGACTACTGTCACTTATTGAATGCAGGAGTTCTTTTTCTCCTTACTTATAAAATTAATAAACTCTACACTTTTCAACTATGAAAACATAATGTTTTCATTTAACTGATGGAAGTTAGTTAGTCTTGAGCTTATAATTTCCCAAAGAATAAGGACCACAATTTTTCCCAGCACCAATCACATAACAAGGAGTTTAGGCATATGTCACAGGCTTTCTACTAATATTGGTGGGAATGCAGGAAATTGGCCCCGTTATACTGTTTTATTTCCCTATAGCACTTTCTGAAATAATTCTGTTTATTTGTTTACACGTTTATGGTCAGTCTTTCTCTACTGGAATGCAAGCTTGTAGAGGGTACGAACCATATCTGTCTGTTATTTAGTGTCCTATCCCATCACCTAATAGTAATGCTTTGCATATGGTGGACAGTCGAATAATTGCTGGATGAATAATAAATTCTGATTAGGTGTATCAGAAATGGGATGCTGGTACCTACTATATTTTTAAAGAGAAGCATCTCTAGTTGTTTTGAAGTGCATTCCCAAGGTTCAGAAACACTGGCCTATATCTTCTTTCTCTGATGTGCAGTAATGTGCAGAAGATACATATGTATCTTTACTAAAAGATCACTGTTACAGGCTTTCTTCACTCTTGAAATTGGAAACCTGTGACTGGGTTCCCTAGAAGGAAGAATTTAGTTCAGAACTATTCTCCAAGTATTGTTTTGCAGGTAAGACTCAGAATGGACAATTGCTTTCCATCATCTAACAATTAAGTTTAGGAGGGTTAGAAAATAGAGCTAAAATGATATTTATTCCTTTTTTTAAAAGCAGGAAAAGAAGGGGCACTTGGGTGACTCAGTTAAGTGTCTGACTTTTGGTTTGGGCTCAGGTCATGATCTCATGGTTTCTGAGATCAAGCCCTGCCTCAGACTCTGCCCTGACAGCACTGAGCCTGATTGAGATTCTCTCTCCCTTTCTCTCTCTGCCCTTCCTCTGCTTGCATGTGCGTGTACCCACTCTTTCTGTCTCTCTCTCTCTCTCTCAAAATAAATAAATAAGCAAACATTAAATAAAGCCAAGGACTGGCTTCCTAGATGATTTTCCTTTAAAACAGTTGTTCTCAGGTGGCTTAGTCGGTTAAGCATCCGACTTTCGCTTAGGTCATGATCTCGCGGTTCATGGGTTTGAGCCCTGCTTCGGGCTCTGTGCTGACTGCCAGCTCAGAGCCTGGAGCCTGTTTCAGAGTCTGTGTCTCCCTCTCTCTCTGACCCTCCCCTGCTCACGCTGTCTCTTCCTCTCTCTCCTAGAAATAAATAAAACATTAAAAAATTAAAAAAAAAACAGTTCTCAGTAGAAGGGATAGGTGTATTTTACAATGGCTAGAGACAGTTTTGTCAGGGTAGGAGGAAAGGATACTACTGGCATCTTTTGGATAGAGGCCAGGGTACTGTTAAATGTCCAATAGGACATCCAGCCCAAACAGTGAATCGTCTGTTCTGAAATGTCATTGCAGAGATTGAGAAGCTGTTCTTTAAAGAGGCTGCTTGGAGAAAGCATTGGTAGTTACCTTGGAGTTTGGCAGTTAGGGGATCCGTGGAGCCTGTGTGTGTGTACATCCACACATACACACCAGGTTTTGGCCCTGAGTAAAACTGAATATCTTGTGTAGAAAAGTCTATATATAGGTGCGGAATTGGCTTTTATACACTCAGGAGTTTGATTGTAACTAACCTTGTGCTAGTTGGGGAGTTTCCTAAGACCACTATCATGTTCAGTAATTTGCTAGAAGGACTCTAAGAACTCAGCAAAGCTTTTATATTCATGGTTATGGTTTATTACAGTGAAAGGATATAAATTAAAACCAGGAATGGGTAAAGGCCTGCGGAGCAGAGTCTAGGTGAGTGCCAGATAGGATCTCCTGGTTGTTCTCTCCCAGTGGAGTCATGTGGACAGTGCTTATTACTTCCCCCAGCAACAATGTATGGCAGCTTACATGGAGTATTACCAATTAGAGTGTTGCCACCCTGCCTGAGCTTTGGGGTCCAGGGTTTTTATTGGGGGTCAGTCATATAGTCTTTAGCCCCTTGAGAAGTCAGGCTGATACTACATGGCCTAAACCCTTCACCATGAATCACATTATTAGAGTGTTTGTTGTGGCCCATGTTCCCCAGGTAAACAGAGACACTTTTGCCAAACAGGACATTCCAAGGGCTTAGAGGTTACCTTCTAGAAGCTGGGGGAAAGGCCAAAGCTTTTTTTTTTTTTTTGCAAGTTAAGCCTTTACTGCACACTTTGGGCGTGCTGTTTTTTTCTTCATTTGGAAACCGCTATCTGGGTGATTCTTAGGGGGCTAGTTTAGGATGTTTTGTTATTGATCAGTAGTTTATATCTAGATCTTATATCTTAGAGACCTGTTGGTACATATAAATCTGTGGTTCTCAAAGTGTGCTTCATGAACTTCTGGGAGTCCCTGAGATCAAAACTATTCTCATAGTAACAGTAAAATATTCTATGCCCCTCTTACTTTGTTAACGTTTGCACTAATGGTACAAAAGTCATGGTGAGTAAAACTGCTGATAACTGTTTTAGGAATCTCACCAGTGACACCAAATTGTCTAATAGTCTATATCCTTTACTGCCATACACTCAGAGTTTAAAAAAAAAGGGGGGGGGGCTCATTTCCCTTAATGTGTTTAAGTATAAATTAATTTTATTATGGTTGACTCTTGAGCATCTGTATGGTAAAATGGGTATGTCCTGCACAGGAAAAGTACTTTGGGGATGGAATTGCCAGCTGAACTAGGCATTTTCTATGAAATAAATCCTTTTTTACTTGAAAGAGAAACTGACAGACTGTGGTTATTCAGACTTGGATATCTGGCAAATATTTTCTTGAAAAGGAACAAAGGAAACTTGTCATTTCAAGGACATCAGCTGTCAATATTTGTTACTATTAATAAAAATTTGAGCTTTCCAGAAAGAAATCAAATTTTGAGAAAATCTGTATTTTTCACCTTGAGCTTATTAGCAGCTTCACAGTACTTAAAAGACTTCTGATAGTATTAGTAGTGATATTAATAAAGGTGATTTTTTTGAAACTGTAGATAATGAAATGTCAAGGGTTGGAAGACCTGAATAACTCCATGAACAACTATTTTCTTTTCTTTTTAATGTTTTATTTATTTCTGAGAGAGAGAGAGAGAGAGAGAGAAAGACAGCGTGAGCAGGGGAGGGTCAGAGAGAGAGGGAGAAAAAGAATCCGAAGCAGCCTCCAGGCCCTGAGCTAGCTGTCAGCACAGAGCCTGACGCGGGGCTCCAACCCATGAACCTTGAGATCATGACCTGAGCCGAAGTCGGATGCTTAACCAACTGAGCCACCCAGGGGCCCCCAACAATTTTCTTAAGTACTGATTTGTTATGTTACAAAAACACTTATGGGTCAAAGATACATTCAAAGTGTATGGATTTCAATGTGAAAAGTATGAAAAGCTTGTTGATAATAGCTTTATATTTCACATTGCAGCTAGCCTTTAATAGATCCTACTTGAGAAATTTTGATGTAAAATCAAAGAAAGATATCCACAATTACCTGAAAAGGCTTTTAAAATATGCTACCATTTTTCTGTCTAGTTATGAGTACAGATTTTCTTCATATATTTGAATCAGGATAATTTATCATGGACTGAACATAGAGCAGATGAGATTCCAGCTATTTTCTATTAAGCTAGACCTTAAAGTGATTTGTAAAAATGTACAACAGTGCCACTTTTCCCACTGATTTTTAGAACTTTCATACAGTTACTTATATTGATATGTAATGTAGTAAGTGAATTCAAATAAATATTTGAACAATTTCTCAGTTTTAATTTTGAGAATAGGAGACATCAACATAAATAGCCTTCACAAACAAAACTCTTTAGGGTCTTCAGTAATTTGAAAGTGTGAAGGAATCTTGAGGCCAAAAATTTTTTTGAACACATGACTCCCTGAGATTCATCCCATAGATACTGTTGAACCTAAGTTTGTGTCTCTTGTAAGGTTAGGCTACTACCGGCTAGAAGATTTAAATCCCTTGGGCTTTGATGGAAAATTCTGGCTTTTTATTTCGACGTGAGTGTATATTTAATCTGTAAAATACTTAGAATCTATCATGGTTAGATTCTGATTTCATGTGGCTAAAAAACTATAATTTCTAGATCAGATGAGTAGAGAATTTTATCTGGAAGAATGACAAAAAGAATTACAGGAAATGGTAAATAAACTATTTTCTGGAAGTTTCTAGGCAAATGATTATAGAAAAAGCATTGTATTAGAGTCTTAGAGAAACAAGATAAGGTTGAGCAAACACTTTATATATGAGATTGCATACTCATGAAAAGCGGTTATGATAGGATCATTTAATTATCGACGTACACTATAGTTTTATCTAACCATAAAGAAATAATAGGTTTTCTGTTTCTGTAAACACTAAAAATAAGCTCTGTGGGTTGAGTGAATTGTTGGTAGATTACTATGGAAGTTGTTTCAGACAACATTTGGGAGAACCTTACTGAAAATTAATTTAGAGGAAAAGAAACTTTCATAGATTTTCTTTTTTTTTAGTCTATACATTAATCAGGAATACCTTGATTTAGAATCCTAGTTTTGGTTAAACCTTCGTAGAGGGTAAGTTTGGCTTGTTTAGGTAGGACTTTGAGAAATATCTGTGAAGTCTGTGAATAAGTGCAGTGTGGTGTGCAAAGCTTTAGAAGAAATCAGGAAGGAATATTTGTCAGGGGGCAAGTTAAAAAACTTATAGGCAATGATTTTCCTCCCTAGATATGGATATTTTTGTTAAGCTGTATTTGTAAATATAATTTTTTATATGTAGTACTTTAGTCCATCATGCGTTTATGACCCCTAGTCATTTTATAGCCGGGATTGAGAACTAGAGTATTAGGAAAAGAATAATTTTTTTCTCTCAAATCCTAATATAAATAATGCTTAGTGTTGATATTTATATACTTAAATGCTTTTCACTAGTTAAATGTGAGGAAGTTCTGTCTTTAAAAAAAATCTTGCCTTGGGGGCGCCTGGTTGGCTCAGTCGGTTAAGTGTCCAACCTTTGATTTTGGCTCAGGTCATGTATCACGGTTCGTTGCAGGATCAAAATCCACTTTAGGCTCTGCTTGAGATTCCTTTCTTCCCAGCCACCCCCCCCCCCCGCCCCCAATTTCCCTCTGCCCTCTCTGCCCTTACCCTGCTTGTGCACTCTCTTTCAAAAAAAAAAAAAAAAGAGGAAATAGCACACACAAAATATCTTGTCTGGAAACAAAGATTGCCCCCCCCCGGAGCTCCTGGGTGGCTCAGCCGGTTAAGCATCCGACTCAGGTCGTGATCTTACAGTTTGTTAGTTTGAGCTCTGTGCTGGCAGCATGGAGCCTGCATGGGACTCTCTGCCTCCCCCCCCCACTTGCATTGTCTCTGTTTCTCTCAAAATAAAAAACGTAAAAAAAAGAAAAAGAAGGGAATAGACTTTTTCTAATTACCAGTGTACTTTTTGCGAAACATTTAAGCAGATACCATTATCTTTTTAAATTCTGTCTTTAAAATTTTTTTCTTTTATACTCTCTACTTTTATTTATATTTTCTATTCTATCTGAATAGTGACAAGAGATGTTTAGAGGCACAGGTCTTCATAAATCTTGTGTGTGTGCAATAGAATCCATACTCTTTACCCTCAGGTGTTAAAATTCTCATTCTAAAACTAATCAAAAATATATATTATCCTAAACTGAATTATTCAATTATGTAAAAACAAAATATTTTTTTATTTTTTATTGTGGTAAAAGGTACATATATAAAATTTATCATTTTAGCCATTTTAAGGTGTACAACTTGTTGACCTTAAATACATTCACATTGTTGTGCAGCCATCATTACCATCTAGCGCCTCTGTAACTTTTTTTTCATCTTCACAAATGAAACTCCACACACATTTGATGTTAATTTTTCATTAACTTCATCCCCCTACCCCTGACAAACAGGTTTGTCAACTCCTGCCCCTCCCCCCCCCCCACTGTCCTTGTATCTGCATTAATAAGAACACTCAAAGGGTACACAGGAAACCAAGAAAAGTGATTATAGGGGTAGGAAGGTGGGGCAGTGGTTGGAATGAGCTTTCTCAATTTTTGCCCTTTTGTGTGTGTGTATGGTTATTTATTTTGAGAGAGAGAGCAAACACAAGCAGGGGATGGGCAGAGAGAGAGAGTGGGAGAGAGAGAATCCTAAGTGTTGGCAGTGTGGAGCCCAATGCAAGGCTTGATCTCACAAACTGCAGGATCATGACCTGAGCCAAAATCAAAAGTCGGATCCTTAACTCACTGAGCCATGTAGTCGCCACTCAATTTTCGCCTTTTAATATAGTTCTGATTATTCAAAAAGATGTGACTCTATTGCCCAATGAAAATAAAATAAATTGATACTGTAGAAGGAAAAAAAAAAACCCCATCCTTTTGTGATTGATTTATTTTACTTAGCATAATGTCTTCAAGGTTTATCCATGTTGCGGAATGTGTCAAAATATCTTTCCTTTTTTTTTTTTTAAATGTTTATTTACTTTTGAGGGGGCGGGCAGAGAGAGAGCGGGAGACACAGAATCTGAAGCAGGTTTCAGGCCCTGATTTGTCAGCACAGAGCCCAACACAGGGCTCTAACGCATGAACCATGAGATCATGACCACTTGACTCACTTGAGCCACTCACGTGCTCCAAAGTATCTTTACTTTTCAAGGCTGAATAATATTTCATTGTATGTATGTGCCACATTTTGTGTGTAAATTTAATCTATCTGTGAACACTTGGGTAATTTTTCAAGTGTCCTTTTTGGCTCTTGTGAATAATGTTGCTATGAACATGTACATATTAATGTGTTTCAGTTCCTGCTTTCAGTTCTTTTGGGTATATCTGCAGAACTATTATTGCTGTATTATACAGTAATTCTGTTTTTAAGTTTTCAGGAAACACCATACTGTAATCTATGTAATCTATGCATTAATTAATGGCTGTACCATTTTACGTTCTCACCAACAGTGCACAAGAGTTTCACTTTCTCTACATGCTTGGCACCATTTATTATTTCCTATTTTCTTTTTTTTCGTAGTAGCCATTCTAATGTGTATGAAGTGGTATTTTGTGGTTTTCATTTGCATTTCCCTGATTATTAGTGATATTGAACATCTTTTCACATGCTTATTGCCATTTGTGTATCGTTGGAGAAATGTCTGTTCAAGGTCTTGCTCATTATATAATTGGGTTGTTAATGTTTTTGAATTGTAGGAGTTCTTTATATAGTCTGGATATTAACTCCTTATCAGATACATGATTTGCAAATATATTCTGTCATTTTGTAGGTTGCTTTATTACTCCATTGATAGTGTCCTTTCATGCACAAAAGGTTTAAATTTTGATTAAGTTCAGTTTATTTTTTCTTTTGTTACCTGTGCTTTTCTTATAGCTGAGTCCATTGTCATGAAGTTTTTCCCTTGTTTTCTTCTAAGAGTTTTTTTTCATAATTTTAGCTCTTGTGTTTAAGTCTTTGATCCATTTTGAATTAAATTTTGTATATGGTGTGAGGTAAAGGTCCACCTTCATTCTTTTGCTTGTGGTAATGTAGTTTTCCCAGCACCATTTGCTGAAAAGACTGTCCTTTTCCCCATTTAATGGACTTGACACCCATGCTAAAATTACTTGATCATATATGTATGGAAGGGTTTATTTCTGGGCTCTATTCTATTCTGTTGGTCTGTATATCTGTCTTTATGGCCAGTTCTACACTGTTTTGATTACTGTGGCTTTTGTAGAAAGTTTTGAAATCAGGAAATGTGACACCTCCAATTTTTCTTTTTCAAGATTGTTTTAGTTATTCAGAGTCTCTTGAGATTCCACATGGATTCTAGGATGGTTTTTTTTTTTTTTAAGTTTATTTATTTTATTTTGAGAGTGAGAGAGAGGGGGCAGAGAGACAGAGAGAAATCCCAAGCAGGCTCCACACTGTCAGTGCAGTGCCTGGCACAGGGCTTGAACCCATGAACTCTAAGATCGTGACTTGAGCTGAAATCAAGAGTAGGACACTTCACTGACTTAACCACCCAGGTGCCCTAGGACAGATTTTTTTTTTTTAATCTATAAAAAACGTTGGGATTTTTTTTTAAATGTTTTATTTATTTCTAGGAGAGAGAGAGAGCGAGACAGTGTGAACAGGGGAGGGTCAGAGAGAGAGGGAGTCACAGACTGAAACAGGCTCCAGGCTCTGAGCTGGCAGTCAGCACAGAGCCTGACGCGGGGCTCGAACCCACACACCGCGAGATCATGACCTAAGCGAAAGTCGGACACTTAACCGACAAAGCCACCCAGGCGCCCCGTTGGGATTTTGATAGGGATTATATTCATCATATTATTTTGAATAATATTGAATCTGTATATTGCTCTATGTAAGTTTTAACAATTAAATCTTCCAGTCCATGGACACAGATTATTTTTCTGTTTATTTGTGTTGTCTTTAATTTTTTCAGCAGTGTTATAGTAGTTTTCAGTGTATAGATCTTTTGGCTACTTGGTTAAGTTTATTCCCAAGTGTATCATTCTTTTTTATGCTGTTGTAAATGGAACTATTTTCTTAATTTCCTTTTTGGGTTGTTGTTATTGTATTTAAAAAACAACTAAATTTTCTCTTTTTAAAATTTTTATTATTATTTTTAATATAGTTTATTGTCAAGTTGGTTTCCATAACATCCAGTGCTCATCTCAACAAGTGCCCTCCTCCATGCCCATCACCTCCCTTCCTTTCTCCTCACCCCCCATCAACCCTCAGTTTGTTCTCAGTGTTAGTCTCTTGTGGTTTGTCTCCCTCTCTCTCCTTACCTATTTCTTCCCCCTTCCCTTCCCCTATGGTCGTCTGTTAATTTTATCCTGTTCCATATATGAGTGAAAACATATGGTATCTGTCTTTCTCTGCCTGACTTATTTCACTAAGCATAATACCCTTGAGTTCCATCCATGTTGCTATAAAGGGCCAGATTTCATTCTTTCTCATTGCCAGTAGTATTCCATTGTGTGTGTTGTGTGTGTGTGTGTGTGTGCGCGCGCGCGCACATATGTATATACACCACACCTTGATCCATTCGTCAGATGATGGACACTTAGGCTCTTCCCATGATTTGGCTATTGAAGAAACAACTAATTTTTGTGTATTGATATTGTATCCTGCAAGTTTGCTGCATTTATTTATTAGTTATAAAATGTATAGGGTGTGTGTGTATTATCTTTGGGTTTTTCTACTTGTAAAGTCATGTTGTCTGTGAACAGAGCTAATTTTACTTTCCAGTTTGGATGCTTTTCTTTTGCCTATTAGGTTTAACTGATGAAGAATTTAAATGGGATATGATATTAGTTGATTTAGAGACCTTTTATCCCAAAAACCTACTATGAAAAATATATCTTGAAAGTTTTCCATGTTCTGTTGGAAGGCTTGGGTTTTTTATTTACAAAGTGTTAAAGACCGCGTACATTGAAAAGAAAATATAACTCAGTTTATAGACTTAAAACAAGGTTGTTGTTGTTTTTTTTTTTTTTTGTGTAGCTGTCTCAGAGAAAGACTAATCACATATGCAGTTGTCTTCCAGTCCCTGACTTTTTGCACACCTTTTGTGTTTTCTGCTGCTTTTAAAGGTAACTAATTAGCATCTAATTGTTCTTTGGACTTTTTGTTGTTAAAGATATTTGTGTCAGAGATGCCTATAACTGACATTATAGATAATAATGTCATATATAGATCTAAAATGTGAAGTCATGAAAAGCACATTGTATACTGGAAATGAACTTTAATCACGTAGGTAAAATCTTAGATGAGAGAACTGAGGTCTAGAGATGATGTTAGCTTTACACAAGACTGTACAGTTATTATCAGAGCCAGAACAAAAACCTTTTTGGTGATTTTTCTCTCGTTCTGTCTACCTGAACCATTAATTACTGCAACAACCTTTAACCATCTTTCTGGATTTTAGACTCATTCTTTAATTTATTCTGGCTACTGAATCCAGAGCATAATATTTATAACATATGAATGTGATTTGTCATATCAGTGTGTCAGTTTTTCATTTATTAGCTGTTATGTTCTGGATAATATTAGTATTAAATACAGCTAAGTCCCTTACATGTGTTGTCTGATTTAATTCTTTAAACAGTTCTTTGCTATTGATCATCTCAGATTTATAGATGAGAAAGCTGAGACCAGGGCCTTAATGCAGGATTGTCTGATTTCAAAGTTTATGTTCCTAGGTACTACATTATGTTATTTAAGTAGGATATTCAAGACATCTTGTATAGTGATTCTTACCCACTTCTCTAGTGTTTGGTTGACATTTTTAACTGTAAGTTCTTTGAGGGTAGAGATCATGTCCCAGACTAAGCAGTTGCATAATATATAATAGATAGTAGGTAAGTGTTGAATAGATTTTAAGCAGTGAATGACTAGCATAGGAGGGTGAAAACAGCGCAGTGTGGAAAGACATGAATATTACATTGGAAGGAAAAGATTGCTCTGGTTGGCCATATGCATCAAAGGTCTGTCTTGGGGTTAAAGCAGAATAGTGAGAGGTAATAGAATGAGGGAAATGAAATCCAGGGAGTTGATTAAAAATAGCAATTATTTGTTCTTTATGTTATTAATTATATCACTGGATTGTAAGAAGTTGAAAGTGTACTCTCTAATTTAATGTTTTCAGGTCTTGTGTAGTTAAGAGAAGTACCTAAAGACTAGAGACAAGGAAAGGTTACAACATTTTTCAAAAGGGGGGAAGAAGGAAGATTAATAAAGTTTGATGTGGTTCTCAAGTGAAATTCTAGAAAAAATTATTTATAGAGTTAACTTGTTTTCAGGACAGGTGAAGCACTAATCATTAAGAATTAGCCTAAATTCATTGAGCCTAACTCTTTATGTGTGAAGCTTGCTATCTTAAATGAATTCCAAGAGATTTAAGGCATACTCCTCACATTTGCTGATAGCACAGATATGGAAGGGATAATACATTCGCCGGGATGGGCTTGATTTTACTATAGTAATAATGCCCAAATCTCAGTAGTTTAAAATTAAGAGATTTTTTTTTTAAATATTTATTTTTGAGTGACAGAGAGAGAGAGGAGAGAGAAAGTGAAAGTAAGTTGGGGACCAGGGGCAAAGAGAGAGGGAGATGGAGAATCCTAAGCAGGCTTTGTGCTGTCAGTGCAGAGCCAGATGCGGGGCACAGTCCTATGAACCATGAGATCATGATCTGAGCTGAAATCAGGTGTTGGATGCTTAACTGACTGAGCCACCCAGAGAACCCCAAAATAAAAGATTTATTTATTGCTTATATCACATGTCCATTCTCAGATCATCAGAGTACTCTGCTTTGTGTTGTCCTCATTCAGGAGCCTGACCTGGAATTTTTAACTTGTGGAACATAAGCTTGTATTTGTGGTAGGAGAAAGGGAACCTGCTGAATTACTTATCAGCCCTCAAAGGCTTCTGTCATATAATTTCAACTCATGTGTAATTGATCAAAGCAAGTTATATGACACATCTAACTTGGGTATTGGGTCGGTAGGGAGATGTAATTCTACCATAACTTGGAAGGAAGAGACCCAGAAATATTGCTAACATCAATATCAACTAAGATGAATAAAGATTCACGATGATTAAGAAGGTAAGAGGATTGGTCTTGATAGGCTGATTGATGGTGATCAGCTGAATCAAATGGAAATTGAATAGGGAAAAATGTTAAGATCCTATCTTTCCATCCAAAAATTAGTTCCAATAACATATTGTTGATGGAAGGTAGCATGTGGAAGGTGGGATGTGGTGGGGTACTGGCTTATCAGCACATGTGACAAAAAGAAGCATCATGGTTGGTGCAAGGGAAATGACAAGGAGGCCACAATTCTCACTATTCCACACATGAATTATCACATTTCTGGCCATTGGTGCATGTTTAGAGGAGTGGTACACTTGAAATTGAGTATATGAAATGAACAAGGCAAATAGGAATGTACAAATTATCCTAGACAAGGGAATGGGAGGCATCATGGCTGCCTCAAATATTTGGAGGTGTGCTGTGCAGAAGCAGGAATGAACTTTTATCATATGTCACACTAAGAACTAGTGGGTGAAAACTGTAGGAAGTGATTTCAGCTCACTGTAAAGAATTCCCTGGTTTAGAGGTGGCATAGAATGCTTGGAGATAATCAAGCATCACATTGATTCTTCTGAATTTCTATGATGCTAAATGACCAAAGAATATCTGTTGATATACCAAGAACTTTCATAAACACTTTAATACAATGAGTGTGTAAACATTTAGGTAATTATTACTAAAAGTGAGATTTAAGGAATTAGTGAACTAATGAAACACATCTTTATACCTATTATATACTGGAACTATACTAGGAATTAGTGATTTTTTTTTTCTAAATCTTACTTTAGTCTCATTGTATAGATGAAGAAACTAATTCAGAGATTGTAACTTGCCCAGGTTTATTGCTGGCTAATTGATCAAGGAAGGATTTTAACCAGCATCTCTTTGATTCCCAAAACTGCTTTGTCTACCATCTCACTACAGTAGGTACATTGTTTTGCATACCTACCGTATTGGTGCCTTGGGAAACAGTACCATCTTACTTTTGGATTCCGTCTCTCTGTCTTTCTGTACCTCACACCACACGGTTCTAATGGGACTTGCCAGAGTTTTCCACGACTTGGTCACCTCCTACCTCCCTTCACGTAGGCCAATCAGAATTCCCTGGGAGTTTTTAACTAAAACCAGGGAAGAGAATCATCCTTCTTTGGTGATAGATGTAGAAAGATGCTGTACTTGAGACCTGTCCATGTTTGGCACCCTTTGAAGGAAGCTGGATTGCATTGACAGACAATGATTCCTACTGTCTGACAAGTGTCTTGGCTCTGTAAGTGTGTGGTTGCAGTTGTTCCTGATGCACATCTGCAATCCTTTCCTTGCCATGATTATTCCACCCTTCTCTTATGTGAGAGAGACATCCCTAGTAGCATTAAAAAAAAATTCCCATTTTGGGCGCCTGGGTGGCTCAGTTGGTTAAGTGTCCAACTTCAGCTCAGGTCATGATCACACAGTTTGTGGGTTCAAGCCCTGCGTCGGGCTCTGTGCTGACTGACAGCTCAGAGCCTGGATCCTACTTCAGATTCTGTATCTCCCTCTCTCTCTGACCCTCCCCTGCTCATGCTGTTTCTCTCTCTCTCTCAGAAATAAATAAAACATTAAAAATTTTTTTTTTAAATTCCCCTTTTTGCAGGAGCAGAAAGAATTGAGCATGACCTGGTTATTTTTGACAGATGAGAGGTGGCTATGGGGGCTATGTGCTGGGGAAACCCTCTGATAGGGAAGAAATTAACCACCAAAGAAGACTGTCATTTCAGTGGCTCTTGAACGTGCAGTTTTTTGGCATGTGTACGTATATGTTGGGGAAAGGTGGAGTTGTCGGCAAAAAAATGGTGATTTTTTTTTAGAATTAATTTGTTAAAAGCCATTGGATCCATTTAACCAAATGCAGCCTGTGGTATAATGAAATCTTACAACAAAGGCAAAGCTCTCCTGGCTGAGTAGTGTTTGGAGCCCTGGCCGCCTCCTCTTACCTCTTTTTTTTTTTTTTAATATTTTATTTATTTCTAGGAGAGAGAGAGAGAGAGAGACAGCGTGAGGAGGGGAGGGTTAGAGAGAGGGGGAGTCACAGACTGAAACAGGCTCCAGGCTCTGAGCTGGCAGTCAGCACAGAGCCCGACGCGGGGCTCGAACCCACGAACCGCGAGATCATGACCTAAGCAAAAGTCGGACGCTTAACCGACTAAGCCTCCCAGGAGCCCCTCCTCTTACCTCTTTTATGTCCTCTTCTTGGCTACTACCTGAGACATCTTGATATGATCTAGAAGGATTTTTTCCCCCATCTTCCAAAGTCTGCTGTCTTTATTGGTTCTTAAAGATAAAAGAGACAGCAGCTACTCTGGGAATTGGTGGAGGAAAGAAAGAAAAAGATAGGGAAGGGATTTATTTATGTTTATTAGGTACTTAAAGTGTAGTGAGTACTTTATATGAATTTAAAGTGTGTGATATTATTCTTATTAACAGTTAAGGAGATTCAGGCTCAAAGAGATTAAGTGACTTTACCAAAGTCACAGGGCTAATCCTAGATATGTTTTAAGTCTAAAACTTGACCATTTCATATAACTACTGGAGAATGAATAGCTGTGCAGTTGTTCATGTATGTGAACCAAAGATCAGAGTTAGTTGCATCTGACTTAATTTAATAAATGACAGAGAGGCAGGGCAAAGGTTAGGAGCGGGAACAAGAGGAAAAATGATTCTATAAAGGGCTAAAAAGATAAGAACACTAAAATGATGGTAGTCAACATTAATAACTAACTGGATTATGTGCTCAGTGATACCCAGAAAGAGTATCTCCATCATACTTCTATACAAAGTGCTATATCAGCCAGACAGCCAAAGATGTAAGACCTACATCTTTGCCTTTAAAAATGAATGATTCTCAAAAGATAGAATTTTTCTCTACTTCAGAATTCATAGGAACAAACCTTTTTTTTCCCAAATGGAATGAAAAGACGTGTGTGGAGTTTCTGAAGGGTGATGACCTTGGTAAGCATTAAGTAGAATAGAGGGTACGGAAAGGACATTGTTTTCTTTCTTCCTTCCTTTTTTTGTTTTTTTTTTGGGGGGGGTGGGGGAATAGAGTCTCTCTTACGCTGATAAGCAGACAACCCTGAAAGAAACTAAAGAAACCAGTGTTCAGTTCTAAAACTTGCATTACCTTAATATTCAAACAGCTGCGCTCCCCGTACTTGTATATGTAAATGGCAGCTGGGGCTTAGCATATTTTTGTTAATTTTCTGAGAGCAGTACATTTCATACGGTATTTCTCAGGGTTCTAGGGTCTCACTGCAGTGCTTTGTGATTGGAATTGGGAGTGATGACCTGATGGACCTCTGGGCCTGCATTCTTCTTCTTAGAGTTGAGTCTGTTTTGGTTGTCATTTGTCTATACATTCTCATGAATGTGTGGGAAGGCAAAGGCATACACGTATATATTAGATGAAATCATCTGAAATTTTAGTTTTGATGAAAGGATACTCTCAAGATTCAAATTATATGTATCAGAACATTGTTGTCCAGTAGGGTTAACTCATTGTCTTAAGTGTTCTTACATCTCTTTTTGGAATTTGCAGTGTTTTTGCCTATAATTCTGTTTGGATCCAGTGTTAATGACTGTTGCAGCCCATGTCTGTGGAATAATTTTCAGTTGATGATTAGAGAGGATGAATTTTAGACTTCATTTATAAGCTGCTAGCTTTTGTGTGATACACAAACAGTGAAAGTGACAAACTTGGTGCAGGTTGACAAGGATGTATCTTTTGTACATTGCGTTAATAATACAGATAATACTGTGAATCAGATTTAATAATAGAAATGCAGAGCTTCTGGATAGAGGCTCCTCAGGCTTTGATTTTTACTATATAATTTTATAGAAAGGTAGCCTAAGTTCCCTAACTAGAAGGTGGTGTAATTGAACTTGAATTATAAGACAGACTAAAAATCAAGCTCATATTGGGGGGCTTTTTTTTTTAAAACTGTGATTTAGTGTATGTGCATAAACATTTCAACAACATGGGAGATCCTAAAGAAAATGACTCTTAAGCATACCAGTCTTTCATAACATGTGAGGAACTCTCTAGTCCTAATTCCTGTGTATATGTATTATAGGTTTCTGTCCTCCCACATTCATGGTCTTAGTTCATGCTGCTGTCATATCTTACTTGGAATGATGTGGTAGTTTTCTGACCAGTCTATCCTTTTCCAGTCTTGACCCTATTTCAGTTTTTTTTTTGTTTGTTTGCTTTGTTTCTTAAATTCCACATGTGAGTGAAATCATACGGTATTTGTCTTTTCTCTGATTTCACTTATTAGCCCTATACTGTCTAGATCCATCTATGTTGTTGCAAATGGCAGCAGTTTCTTTTTATGGCTGAATAATATTGTTTTATACACACACACACACACACACACACACATATATACATATATATTCCACATCCGTTCATCAATTGGTGGACACTTGGGTTATTTCCATAGTAGTTTGGTTGTTGTAAATAATGCTGCAACAAACATAGGTGTGTATATGTATCCCTTTTAATTAGTGTTTTAGTGTTAAATACCCTGTAGTGCAGTCATTGGATCATAGTATAGTTCCGTTTTTACTTTTTTGAGGAACCTCCATACTGTTTTCCATAGTGGTTGCACTAGTTTGCATTCTCGTCAGCAGTGCACGAGGGTTTCTTTCTCTTCATATCCTTGCCAACACATTGTTTCTTGTGTTTTTGATTTTTGTTATTCTGGCAGGTATGAGGTGATATCTCATGGTTTTGATTTTCAGTTCCCTGATGATGAGTGATGTTGAGCATCTTTTCATGTGTCTGTTGGCCATCTGTATGTTTTCTTTGGAGAGATATCTGTTCATGCCTTCTGCTCATTTTTAAATTGTATTATTTGGGGGTTTTTTGGTGTTGAGTTGTCGAAATTCTTTATATATTTCGGACACCAACCCTTTATCAGATCTGGCATTGCAAATGTCTTCTCCCATTTAGTAGGTTGCCTTTTAGTTTTATTGATTGTTTCCTTCACTGTGCATTTTGATGTAGTACCAATAGTTTATTTTTACTTTAGTTTCCCTTGCCTCAGGAGACAAGGGAAGATACTCAGGAGATATCTAGAAAAATGTTGTTACATACCAGTGTTAGAGAAACTACTACCTGTGCTGTCTTCAAGGATTTTTATGGTTCCAAGTCTCACTTTTAGCTTTTTAATCCATTTTGAGTTTTAGAAAGTGGTGTATTTTCATTCTTCTCGCATGTAGCTGTCCAGTTTTCCCAACACCATTTGTTGAAGAGACTGTCTTTTTCCCATTGCATATTCTTGTCTCCTTTGTTGAAGATGAATTGACCATATAATCATGGGTTTATTTCTAGGTTCTTTATTTTGTTCATTGATCTATGCATCGTTTTTTTGTGCCAGTACCATACATAGTATTTTGATTACTGCAGCTTTGTGGTATGTCTTGAAGCCTGGAATTGTGACACCTCTAATTTTGTTCTTCTTTTTCAAGACTTCTTTGGTTATTTGCGGTCTTTTGTGGTTCCGTACAAATTTTAGAATTATTTGTGCTAATTCTGTGAAAAATGCTGTGGTTATTTTGAAAGGGATTGCATTAAATCTGTAGATTACTTTGGGTAGTATGGACATTTTAACAGTATTTGTTTTTCTAGGTCATGAACATGAACTATCTTTCCCTTTGTGTTGCTTTAATTTTTTTTCATCATTGTTTTATAGTTTTTAGAGTATTGGTCTTTCACCTCCTTGATTATTTCTGGGTTTTATTAATTTTGGTGCAAATGTAAAGGGGATTGTTTTCTTAATTTCTCTTTCTGCTACTTCATTGATAGTGTATAGAATGCAACAGATTTTTGTATATTGATTTTGTATCTTGCAACTTTACTGAATTCATTTCATTGGTTCCAGTAGTTTTTTGGTGATATTTAAGGTTTTCTATATATAATATCATGTCACTTGTGGATAGTGACAGTTTTACTTCTTTCTTACCAATTTGAATGCCTTTTATTTTTGTTGTTGTTGTCTGATTGCTGTGGCTAGGATTTTTAGTACTATGTGAATACAAATGCTGAGAGTGGACATCCTTGTCTTGTTCCTGATCTTAGGGAGAAAGCTCTGTTTTTCACCATTGAGGATTATATTAGCTGTGGGTTTTTCATAGATGGCCTTTATTACGTTGACATATGTTCCTCTAACCTACTTTGTTGAGAGTTTTTATCATGAATGGATGTTGTACTTTGTCAAATACTTTATCTGCATCATACTTTGAAATGATCATGATTTTTATTCTTTATCTTGTTGATGTCATGTATCACGTTGGTCTGCAAATACTGAACCACCCTTGTATATCAGGAATAAATCCTACTTCATTGTGGTGAGTAATTTTTTTAAGGTATTGTGAGACACAGTTTGCTAATATTTTATTGAGGATATTTGCATCTGTGTTCATCAGAGATATTGGCCTATAGTTCTCTTTCTTTGGTACTGTCTTTATCTGGTTTTGGTACAGGATAATGGTTGCCTCATAGAAGGAGTTTGGAATCTTTCTCATCTATTTTTGGAAAATTTTGAAAAGAGTAAGTGTGACTCTTTAAATATTTGGTATAATTCACCTTTGAAACCATCTGGTCCTAGACTTTTGGTTCAGAGTTTTTTGATTAGTGATTCAGTTTCATTCCTGGTAATTTTCACATTTTCTTTATTTCCAATTCAGTTTTGGGAGGTTTTATGTTTCTAGGAATTTATCCATTTCTTCTAGGTTTGTTGGCATATAATTTTTCATAATCTCTTATAATCTTTGTATTTCTGTGGTGTCAGTTGTTTCATTTCTGATTTTGTTTGAGTCCTCTCTCCTTACTTTTTTTTTTTTTTTTTGATGCCTCTGGGTAATGGTTTATCAATTTTGTTGGTCTTTTCAATGAACCAACTCCTGATTTCATTAACCTGTAAGAATGATCTTTCTTGATAATTTTTAAATTAGATTTCAATATAAGATAAGATAAATTAATTTTCAAATTAAAATATTTTTTAATTTGAAATTTTCAGACACACAAGATAATATAAAATATGATAGAAATCTAAATATCACCAGGAATAAACAGATATTAATACTTTATGTATTTCTTTTGTGTCTCTTTAAGAATAAAATAGTTACGCCTATAGCTGGAGACCCATTCCCATTTTTCCCTGGGTAATTGGCTCGAAAGTTTTTTTCTAAAACATTTATACTGTATTTACATATTAATAAACAATATATGCTGTTATTTTTGTGTTTTCTAAACTTTTAAATGGTATATATGTCTTTTGCAATTCTTTTAAGAATTTGTGTTGATATATTTGTTATAATTACTTTATATCTCCTACAACTAAACATTTTATTTCCTTAATACTGCAGTTAGGTTTTTGCGGTTTTGAGCTACTAGAATAAGTGTTGTAGTAGATGTTCTGGTGTATATCCTTGTGTATATATCACAGTTTCTCTGAGGTCAGTGTGGGCAGTAGACTTACTGGGTCATAGCATATATACATATTTACCTCTTCTATATGGTTTTTATTTTTCTCCCAAGTGGTTATACCGATTATATTGCCTCTTTCCTCTCACACTTGTTAATAGTTGTTTTGGTTTGACTTTGGTTTGTGAAGTAATATCTTATTTTAATTTGGATTTCCCGGGTTCCTAGTGAGATTGAATGTTTTCATGTGTTTTGACCAATTGGAAGGTTTTGTGTGAATCATCCATTTGTTTTCTTACAGTGTAGTTGTGTGTGTGTGTTCACTATGAATTTTGTTGGTTTTGCCAGGTAAACATCTCCGTATATTTCTACTCTTCACTTTGTTTATGGGGTCTTGTTCAGGACTTTTAAATTGCAGTATAATCATACTTACCAGTATTTTACATTCTTTTTTTCCTTTCTTATGTAAGAAACCCATCAGGGTTCTAAAAGTATTCATTTTTTTTCTTAAAATTTGCAGCTTCTTTACTCATTTAGTTTTCTGATCCACCTAGAATTTTATTTTTGTCTGTGGTGTACTAAGGTCCAGTTTTTTTTTAAATTGACTTTTCCTTATCCTTTGTTTTTCTATAAACATTTAAAAAAATTTCAAATCCCCAGGAAAATTTTTGAGCTTAACCAGTATTCCATCGAAATTACAGATTTAATTTGGAAATTTGACATTGTACAATACCGAGTCTGGAAAAAGCAGATGATTCTCATGCAGCAGCTACTTCAAACCTTATGCCTGTAGCCTGCCCATGCATTTTCTCACAGTTGACATCAAACAGTATTAGCTTTACTTTCTCTTCATTAAATCTTGCATGAGTGTTCCTTATTGGCAGAATCTATCCTTGAATCAGTGGGGGGTGAGGGAGGGGTGCGAAGGAAGGGACTCTGGGAAATGAGTTCCAATGTAGTTCCAAACTTCTGCCCTGTGATGCAGAGGAGACAACAGAATAGGGTATTGATGCAGATTCCACACAAGCAAGCATAAACAAATATGTTCCTATTTTCCTCCCCCTATTAACATGCAAGGTGGCTTGATTGTTGTTTACTTTTCCCCTCAACTGATATGTTTTGGAGATCTTTTTTAATGGGATGTACATTCATAGTTTTGCTAACTATCGTAAGCTGCCCTCTGCTGAGGTTTTAACAGTTTATATTTCCACCCATAGTGTGTCACTTTCATTGTTTTGTATCCTAACTTTACATCCTGCTCTCCTATTACAAATACCATTTTTCCTTTATTTGATAAACTCCTTGTTGTTTAAAGACCGTGAATTCATCCTGGCAGAAGTGATATCTGACAGTATGCATGCACATGCATATGCTTAATTCATCTTACTCTGTTCTATTAGGATAGTTGTGCTTTCTCTGTGGTTATGTCACATGTTTTATTAATTATTTATAAACATTTTCTTTGTGCCCCTTTTGTAGACATGCTTTTTTAGTTGTCAGTGTATATCCTTCTATCATAAACACATTGGGTATGTGTTTGTCTCCTTTACTAAACTATAAATCCTTTAGAACAGTGCTGTGCTGTTTCTTTGTTGGCAGCACCTAACACATAATAACAACTCAGTAACTGTTGGAATGAATAACCCATAATTTTAAACAGAGGGTATATGCAGATTTATAAACTTTTTTCATTTAGCAAAATTCATTATGCTAGATGCTTTACATATATGAATATGACTCATTAAATCATTGTTTAGTCTTTTTGCTATTGAGTTGTGTGAATATACTGGATACTAGACTTTTTCAGATACATAATTTGCAAATAGTTTTTCATTCTTTCAGGGCATCTTTCCACTTTTTAAAATAGTGTCCTTTGATGCACAGAAGTTTTAATTTTGGTAAAGTTCAATTTGTCAATTTGGTGTGATATCTAAGAAACCCTTGCCAGGTCTGAGGTGGTGAAGATTTACTCTAAAATTTCTTATAAGAATTTTACAGTGTTAGCTTTTACATTTAGGTCTTTGATCTTTTTTGAATGTTACGAGGTGAGGCTCCAGTTTCATTCTTTTGCATGTGGATATCCAGTTGTCTCAGCACTGATTTTTGAAGAAACTGATCTCTCCCATTGAATAGTCTTAGCACCATTATCCAAACTAATTGACTATTAGAAGTAAGGGTTTATTTTCATCCTCTCAGTTACATTATGTTGACCTATGTACCACAGTGTTTTGATTACTGTAGCTTTGTAGTAGATTTGAAATCATCAAGTGTGAGTTCTTGTTTTCCAAGAATGTTAGAACTATTCTGAGTCCCTTGTATTTCCATATGAATTTTAGGATCAGTTTTTCCATTTCTGTAAAAATATAGGCTGTTGTATTTTGATAGTAATGACATTGAATCTGTAGATCACTTTGGGGAATATTTCCATTTTAACAATATTAAATCTTCTAATCCATGAACCTTTTAGGTTTATTTTGAGGGAGATACAGTATGAGTATGGGGGGCAGAGAGAGAGAGAGGGAGAGAGAATCACAAGCAGCCTCCATGCTGTAAGCACAGAGACCAGTGCAGGGCTTGAATTCTTGAAATCATGAGACCTTGACCAGAGCCAAAACTAAGAGTCAGATGCTTAACTGGCTGAGCTACCCACGCGCCCCTCTTTCCACATTGTTTTATAGTGTTCTGTGTACAAGTCTTGCACCTCCTTGGTTAAATTTATTCCAGAGTATTTTGTGGGTTTTTTTTTAAATGCTATTGTTGATGGAATAATGTGTTTAAAAAATTTTTTCAATGGTTATTAATTTTTGAGAGACAGAGACAAGAGTGTGAGTGAGGGAGAGGCAGAGAGAGGGAGACACAGAATCCGAAATAGGTTCTAGGCTCCTAGCTGTCAGCACAGAGCCCAAAGTGGGTGGGGCTCAAACTCATGAGCCATGAGATCATGACCTGAGCCAAAGTCAGTTGCTTAACCGACTGAGCCACCCAGGCAACCCAGTGGAATAATGTTTTTAATTTTGGATTGTTTATTGCTAGTGCATAGAAAAATCTGATTTTGTAAGTTGATCTTATATTCTGTAACTTTGCTGAATTTGTTCATCAGTTTTGACAGAGTTTTTTTTTTTTTTTGGAGATTTTTTAGTGTTTTCTGTATCTAAGATCATATCATTGGCAAGTAAGAGATAATTTTTCTCTTTTTTAATAGACTTCTTCCTTTTTTAATAGATTTTTTTTTTTTTTGAGAGAGAGAATGAGAACGGGTGGGCACAAGTGAGGGAGGGGCAAAGAGAGGAGACAGAATCCCATGAGGGAAGAGAGAGAAGCAGGGCCTGTGCTTACCTGATGTGGGGTTTGAGCTCACCCGGAGCAGGGCTCAAACTCACGAACTGTGAGACCATGACCTGAGCTGAAGTCAGAGGCTTAACTGGCTGAGCCACCCAGGCGCCCCTACTTTTTCCTTTTCAATTTGGATGTTAACTTTTTCTTGCTCAGTTAAGCTGGCTAGGATTTCCAGCACAGTATTGACTATAAGTGGCAAAAATGGGTGTCCTTGTCTTGTTTCTGATGTAAGAAGAAAACACTGAGTCTTTCAGTATTAACTACGATGTTAATTGTGGGTTTTTCAATAGCACCCTTTATCATACCAGGGAAGCCCCCTTCTAGTTTATGAGTGCTTTTATCATGAAAGCATGTTGGATTTTATCAAATACTTTTTCTCTGGGCCAGTTGAGATTACTGTGTGGCTTTTCCCCTTCATCTATTAATTTGGTATATTATAGTGTATTTATTTTCTTTTTACTATTTACCATGCTTGCATTCTTGGAATAAATACCATTTGGTCATGGTTTAGAGCCCTTTTAATATGCTGCTGGATTTGGTTTGCTAATCTTTTGTTGAGGATTTTACATCTGTATTCATAAGTAATATTGGTCTGTAGTTTTTTTTCCTTGTGATGTCTTTTTCTAGCTTTGGTGTTCTAGTAATGTTGGCCTCAAAAAATGTGGCTATCCAGTTGTTTGAGCACTGCGTGTTGAAGAAAGTATGCATGTGTTCCCTCCCTTTCTGTATTGAGAAGGATCCGCGTTAATCTTCCTTTAAAGATTTGGTAAGCTTCATCAGTGAAGCCTTCTAGTCCTGGGCTTTTCCTTGTTGGAAGGTTTTTGAATACTGAAACAATTTCTTTATCTGTTCCATGTCTGTTTAGAGTTTGTTTCTTCCTCCCTTAACTTCCCTTACTATATAGCTGTATTTCCTTATGATAGATCAGTATTATTTTCTTTTTTATTCCTGTAGATTTTATGACTATATATGCAAGTATTTCTCTTACTCCCCACCTTTTAAACAACAGATAGTATACCGGACCCACTTTTGTGCATCTTAATTGTTCTCTCTACTTCCAGTATCTTGATCATTCCCATCAGTACTTAAGGAGTTTTTACATTACTCTGGATGCTTAGTATTTTATTGTCTTATATCCTGTTCCCTGTTGACATCTAGGTTGTTTCTCATCTTTTGCTAATGCAAAACAATGTTGCAGTGAATACCCACCTACTACAGTGCAGTTGTGCAGATTTCATAGGTTATGGTTCTCCACAGGACACTTAAGACACCGTGTACAGCTCTATGACTTCTGACCAACTGGCTGTAAATTTGGAGTTTCCCACCACTTCCTCATGTTCAGTAATTTGCTAGAATGATTCCAAGAACTCAGGAGAGTGCTATACTTATAATTACAGTTTTGCTCTTACAGCAAAAGGAAGAGATGCATAAGAAGAGGTCTGAGAGGGTCCCAAAGTCAAAAAGTCTCTGTGTCCACCGGACAGGTCACCCTTTTAGTAGCTGATGTTCAACTAAGCTTCAGTGTCAAGTTTTTTTATGGAGGATTCAATTTATAGGTATGATAGGTTGAATGATTCATTATGTGATTAAACTCAGTCTTTAGTCCTGTTCCACACAGTCAGCTGGTCAAGTTATTATGACATAGCTCACAGCCCAAACCCTCTTATCACATGATTGTTCATTCTAGCATGGCCAGCCCAATGTGGAACAATCTAGGGGCCTATCATGAGTTACCTCATTAGCATAAACCCAGATATGGTCTAGGGGCTCACCGTGAATAACAAAGACACTTGTATCACTCAGGAGATTACTCGGTTTTAGAAGCTCTCAGTACTCAGGATAAAGGTCAGACAAGGTTGTTTTTTTTTTTAAATTAACATGTATTACTTTCTTGCGCAGATACATCAACTGTGAGATAAATCCCTCTTTCCCCTCCCCCTTTCTTTTCTCACTTTCACATGATTTAATAATCAAAACCAAGGAAAGGTATACTTGAGAAGTCTTTCCCACTTTGAGCCCCACAAATAAAACTTGTCCAACCCACTCCAAATGAGTAACTGTGTTTTCCTCTGTATCCTTTATGTTTCTACATGTAAATAAAAGCAAATATATATGTCTTTTTCTCAACTGTATAGACTCTAATGTAACTTTCTTTTTTTATTTTCCACTTAAAAATGTGGTAATACATTTCTAGGACATATCAGTAGAATATGCTTTCACAGTTTGATTGTATATTGACAAATTGTTCTCCCACAGAGATTATATTAAAACATTATTTCTGTCTAGAATCTGGATAGTTTCAGACTTCTTGATCTTTGGCCAGTTTTAGAGTTGTTCGTGGTTTATACATGTAACTTTAATATGAATTTCTCTTATGAAGTTGAACATCTTTATATGTTAGCACATTTGTGTTTCCTTTTCTATGAATTGTTTCTATTCTTTACCTAGTTTTTAGTGGAATGTTTTTTCCTGTTTAATGTTTTTAAATGGTTAAATCTATGAATGTATTATGGCTTTCTAAATTTTAGGGTCATCCCTATTAGATTATTTTAATGAAACTATTGTGTGCCTTTTTCTTTTATACTTTCTGTTTTTTATTAAGATGTAATTTAGCTGTAGTAAAATTTACTTTTTTTAATTTACAGTTTTGTGAAATTTTACCAATGCATCTAATGACTACTGCAGTTGAGATATAAAACACTTCCATCATCCCTAAAAATTCACTTGTGCCCTTTTGTATTCGTCGCTTCCTGAGGAACCCAGCTCTTGGCAACAACTTTCTCTGTCTTTGAGGTTTTACCTTTTTTTTTCCCCCAATAGTTTATTGTCAAATTAGTTTCCACATAACACCCAGTGCTCATCCCCACAAGTGTCCTCCTCCATGCCCATCCCCCCTCCCCCCCACATCCATCAGTCCTCAGTTTTTGTCGGCATTCAAGAGTCTCTCATGGTTTGCCTCTCTCCCTTTCCCCCACCATTTCCCCCCTTCTTCTCCCCCTTGGTCCTCTGTCAAGTTCCTCCTAATCCTCCTATACGTGCACACATATGATATTTGTCCTTCTCTGCCTGACTTATTTCGCTCAGCATAACACCCTCAAGGTCCATCCATGTTGCTACACATGGCCAGATTTCATTGTTTCTCATTGCCATGTAGTATTCCATGGTATAGATAAACCACATCTTCTTGATCCATTCATCTGTTGATGGACACTTAGGCTCTTTCCATGTTTTAGCTATTGTGGAGAGTGCTGCTATGAACATTGGGGTACATGTGCTCCTGTGCATCAGCATTTCTGTATCCCTTGGGTAAATTCCTAGCAGTGCTATTGCTGGGTCATAGGGGAGTTCTATTGTTAGTTTCCTGAGGAACCTCCACACTGTTTTCCAGAGGGGCTGTACCAGTTTACATTCCCACCAACAGTGTAGGTGGGTGCCTGTTTTCTCCACATCCTCGCCAGCATCTAGAGTTCTCTGATTGGCTCATTTTAGCCACTCTGACTGGCATGAGGTGGTATCTCAGTGTGGTTTTGATTTGTATTTCCCTGATGAAGAGGGATGCAGAGCATCATTTCATGTGTCTGTTGGCCATCTCGATGTCCTCTTTGGAGAAGTGTCTGTTCATATCTTCTGCCCATTTCTTCACTGGGTTGTTTGTTTTTCGGGTGTGTAGTTTGGTGAGTTCCTTATAGATTCTGGATATTAACCCTTTATCTGATATGTCATTTGCAACTATCTTTTCCCATTCCGTTGGTTGCCTATTAGATTCGTGGGTTGTTTCCTTTGCTGTGCAGAAGCTTTTAATCTTGATGAGGTCCCAATCATTTATTTTTGCTCTTGATTCCCTTGCTTTTGGGGATGTGTCAAGTAAGAAGTTGCTGCAGTGGAGGTCAAGGAGGTTGTTTCCTGCTTTCTCCTCTAGAGTGTTGATAGTTTCCTGTCTCACGTTCAGGTCCTTTATCCATTTTGAGTTTATTTTTGTGCATGGTGTGAGAAAATGGTCTAATTTCATTCTTCTGCATGTTGCTGTCCAGTTCTCCCAACACCATCTGTTAAAAAGGCTGTCTTTTTTCCATTGGATATTCTTTCCTGCTTTGTCAAAGATCAGTTGGCTGTATACTTCTGGGTCCACTTCTGAGTTCTCGATTCTGTTCCATTGGTCTATGTGTCTGTTTTTGTGCCAATACCATACTGTCTTGATGATGACAGCTTTGTAGTAGAGGCTAAAGTCTGGGATAGTGATCCCTCCCCTTTTGGTTTTATTTTTCAGGATTACTTTGGCTATTCGGGGTCTTTCGTGGTTCCATACAAATTTTTGGATAGTTCTAGTTTTGAGAAGTATGCTGGTGCAATTTTGATTGGAATTGCATTGAATGTGTAGGTAGCTTTGGGTAGTAATGACATCTTAACTATATTTATTCTTCCTATCCATGAGCATGGAGTGTTTTTCCATGTTTTTGTGCCTTCTTCAATTTCCTTCATAAGTTTTCTATAGTTTTCATCATACAGATCTCGTGTATCCTTGGTTAGGTTTATTCCTAGGTATTTTATGGTTTTTTTGTGCAATTGTGATTGGGATCAGTTTCTTGATTTCTCCTTCTGTTGCTTCATTGTTGGTGTATAAAAATACAGCCAATTTCTGTACGTTGATTTTGTACCCTGCAACTTGGCTGAATTCTTGGATCAGTTCTAGTAGGCTTCTGGTGGAATCTGCCGGGTTTCTGGTAGAGTATCATGTCATCTGCGAAGAGTGAAAGTTTGACTTCCTCTTTGAGAGGTTTTACCTTTTTCAGAATGTTGTAAAAAATTGAATCATTAATTATGTAGCCTTTCATTTAGCTTAATGCATGTAAGATTTATCCATGTTATTGGTATGTTCAGTCATTGATTGCTTCTTTTTCTATGACTAGGCTGTTTTCTATTACATGGATTTACCACAGCTTATTTACCCACTCTCTAGTTGAGGAATATTTGGGTTATTTCTAGGTTTTGGAGGTTATGAATAAAGCCAATGTAAGTGTTCATATACAAGATTTTTGTGAGCATAAATTTTTATGTTTTTGGTTTCATACCTAGGAATGGAATTATTGAATTATGTGTTAATTATATGTATAACTTTAAGAAACTGCCAAGTCATTTTCCAAAATGGCTGTACCATTTTGCATTCCCACCACTAGTGAATGAGAATTATAATTGCTCTGCCTCTTGTCCAGCTTTCAGTATTGTTAGGTTTTGGGTTTTTTTGTGTTTTGTTTTGTTTTGTTTTGTTTTTTGAGAGAATGCAAGCGGGGGAGAAGGGAAGAGAGGGGGGAGGGGAGGGGAGAGAAAGGGGAGAGGGAGGGGAGAGAGAGAGAGAGAGAGAGAGAAGAATCTTGAGTGGGGCTCAATCCTACAACCCTGGGGTTGTAAGTCACATGCTTAACTGACTGAGCCATGCAGGCGCCCCAAGTCAGGTTTTTTTTAACCATTCTACTAGGTGTGTAATAGTATCTCATGGTGCTTTAATTTGAATTCTCCTAGTGTTTAATGTCTATATATCATCTTTTGTGAAGTGCTAAACTGTTTACATCTTTGCCCATTTTAAAAATTGGGCTTTTCTTTTAATGAGTTATGCGAGTTATTTATTTTGGCTATAAATCCTTTGTCAGATATCCGATTTGCAAGTATGTTCTCAGTCTGCAGCCTGTATTTTCATTCTTTTAATGTGATCTCTTTCAAAGAGCAGAAATTCTTTATTTCAATGATTTTAATAAGTCACTATGTTTATCTGTGGATTGCACTTTTGATATTATCTGCAAGACATCTTTGCCTATTCCAAGGTCACAAAGACTTCGCCCTGTTTTCTTCTAGAAATCTTATAATTTTAGATTGAATGTTTAGGTCAGTTTTATTTAAATACCGCGTTTGACATTAACTAGAGGTGTAAGTTTTTTGTTGTTTTGTTTTTTTCTTGCTGCTGTCTTTTCTGGTTGTTCCTTCCAGACCACTTTCTGGGAAGATTATTTTTGCTCTGTTAAGTGGCTTTTGTGTCTTTGTCAAAAATCACTTGACCTTGTATATGTGCATCTGCTTCTGGACTCTTATTCCATTTCACCAAATCTATATGTCTGTCTTTCATAACATATTGTCTTGATTACTGTGGCTTTCTAGTAGTATGAATCCTCAGACTTTATTCTTCTCTTTTAATATTGTTTTGGCTCTTCTATGTAAAATTTGCCTTTCCATATAAATTTTTAAATCAGTTTATTCATTTTTACAAATACCACTAGTATACTTTGATTGGGATTACATTGAAGCTGTAGGTTAAATGTGTGGGAAAATTGACATTTTAACAATATTGAGTCTTTCAATCCATGAACGTGGTATCTTCATTTATTTAGGTCTTTGATTTCCTTCAGTATTTTATAGTTTTTAGCATACAGATTCTGTACATATTTTTAAAAATTTATAACCTTAGTTTATCAGTTTTTGGGGGTGCTTTTATAAATGCTACTGCTTTTAAAATTTTGATTTCCAGTTCATTGGTAGTATGTACAAATATAATTGCAT
The DNA here is from genome assembly GCA_017311185.1 of Proteles cristata cristata. Lineage (NCBI taxonomy): Eukaryota > Metazoa > Chordata > Mammalia > Carnivora > Hyaenidae > Proteles > Proteles cristata. Next base: position 1,702,696 of record JAESUZ010003188.1, read on the forward strand.
TCCATGACTTGCTGAACTTAGTAGATACAGAAACTTTTTCAGAGATTCCATGGCATTTCCCACATAGATAATCATGTGTGCTAATACAGGTAGTTTTCTTTCTTTCTAAATTATATGCCTTTTATTTCTTCTTTTAGCCTTATTGCTGTGGCTATGGCTTCCAATATGATATTGAATAGGATTGATGAGAGCAGGCATCCCTATCTTTTTTCTTCCCCTCAAGGAGATATCAGTCCATTTCCTAGTACTTTTATAGCTCTTTTAACACATACATTTAAGTATAATGATCACGTAGCAAAAGAATACTATTAATTTCTTTCCCAGATGGCTTCCAGTTTTCCTGGTACCATTCATGGACTAGTGCACCATATGTATATATGTCCATGCCCCCCAACTCACGAACTTCTGTCAAAGCACTTAACTCCACTGCTTTGTTGTTTACTTTTTACTTGTCTTTTTATAGAAGATGAGCATTTTGGGGCGGAATAAGAAATGGTGCCTCCCCTCAAAAGAACTTATGTTGTAAATAATTGGTATTAGATTACAACGTATGAAATTACCATTTTTAATATGTAACCTGTAAAATTTTATGTCTAGTTGGAACCCACAGTAAAACAAGAAAAGAAAATGAAAATTCTCTTCTGCTGACAGGTCTAATTATCAGTGTGAGAAATGATAGTGCATGAGAAATTGTTCATCACTGCTGTATGTTTATAAGCAAAGCCCAGAGCTGAATATACTGATATAACTGATATACAACCCCTGCCATTGAAAGAGATACTTTCTCTGTGGAAAACGGTGTTATTACAATATTCAAATGTGTTTAATTCTTTGGTCGATCTGTCATTATATTTGCAAATTTAATCTCAGTTTGAATCTACTTATGATCTTTGGTTCATGCGTCTCATTGTCTTGGACTATAAGATAAGAAACTTTGGCAGTGATTTCTGTAAATTACTGAGAAGCTTGACATAATTTTATGTGTGATAATTTTATGTGAAAAAATACATACTTGTTCAGTATGATGTGACAATTATTTCAGTTACTTGGTATCTTGTAGATTTCCTTTTGAAATAATTTAATATTTTAGGGGCGCCTGGGTGGCTTAGTCGGTTAAGCGTCCTACTTTCGCTTAGGTCATGATCTCGCGGTTCGTGGGTTCGAGCTCCGCATCGGGCTCTGTGCTGACTGCCAGCTCAGAGCCTGGAGCCTGTTTCAGTCTGTGACTCCCTCTCTCTCTGACCCTCCCCTGCTCACGCTGTCTCACTCTCTCTGTCTCTTAGAAATAAATAAAACATTAAAAAAAAAAAAAAATAAATAACTTAATATTTTTAAAAAAGAGAGGCATTAAAAAAACAAATAAAAAAGAGATGCATTAATGAAATCATAATGTAAAACTATTGTAGTTCCCTACTCCAATTTTTGGTGTAATTTTTTTATTGTAAATTATATATGGAGGGAAACTATTATATTTTTATGTTATATATTTGTATAATACTTAGGCTCTTAAGCTGGTCTTTTACTATTCTCTATTCAAGTCTGGAAAAAACAATAGATGAGAGACTTTGTGTAAACTTCATAAAGTCAAAAACTACTTTTGTTCACTGTTAAATTCCTTGCCCTTAGCACATAAGTAGTTATTAACAAATGATTATTGAATTAGTATTGATTAGAGTTAGAAAATATAATTTTTACATGAAATATGTTGATTTTAGTTAGAAGTAAAAATTATTAGAGTTGCATAGGTTTTGCCGCAGTTAAACTGTATTGGTAAATCTATAGTAACAAGATTATTTCAATTAGGAAATCAGGAATTTGCTCAAGTTATTGTTTTGAGCTTGACTCTTAACTGAATTAAAATGTAACTATTAAAACCTATAAAGCACCATTTTTTCATTTGAAGCTCTTATTTAAAATACATGACTTAGAGAAAACTACATTTGCATTGGTAATAATACAATAGAAGGACTCAGGAAATTTACTTTCCTTTGTATTTACTGCCACCAAATGGCAAACTAATAATATTACTAGGCCATTAACACTAGAAGACATACTAAAGGTAATGCCCCTTTAATATTGTTTTAACAGTGTTAATTTGTTCAGAAAGAGTTTTGACAAGGGAAGAGAAAACAAATTTTAATATGTTCAGAACTGTAGCTAGGGACTCCTGGGTGGTTAAGCATTTGACTTCAGCTCAGGTCAATATCTCACCATTTGTGGGTTAGAGCCCCGCATTGGGCTCTGTGCTGACTACTTAGATCCTGGAGCCTGCTTCAGATTCTGTCTCAATCTCTCTGCCCCTTGCCCCACTCACACTCGTGTGCGTGCTCTCTCTCTCTCTCAAATATAAACATTAAAAACAAAACAAAACAAAACAAAAAACCCCCAAAACTGTAACTAACCTTCTTCTAGCCAGAGTGAATAGAATGGTTTCTGTCTAAAAAGGCAAAGCAGAAATCACTATAAGAAGGATGATAAAAACTGATAACTCAGACCTAATAAGTATGTTTGGCCATATATTCTTATAAAGGGAATTTAATTCTGACCTTTGTTCTTTCTAGGTTATAGTATATGAGAATGATGGCTCCTGAATATTTTAGGCCCAATTTTATAAACCATTTCACTAAAAATAACTATTAGGTTGTTTTGGAAAAATTGTTATATAAGAGTGTAAAGAAACAAGCAACTCAAATGTTCAGTCTTATGAAATTGGTTAAATACAGTAAGGTATTACTTTTTAATTTAATGTTACATAGTAATTAAAAGTGTAATAGAGGAATAAAGGTCCACATTGTTAAATGGAGAGAGATGGGTAGAAGCAAGATATTAAGCAGTATATTATTACAGTTTTTTAAAAAGTACATTTATCTTTGGGAGATACTATTGTGACTTCTTAAACTTATGCATTTCTAAAATGAACATGTTTTTAAATGTTCAGAAATTATAGACTGATTATTTTATACTTCATAGACAATTTCTTAGATTAAGATATTCCCATGGAAGCATTTATTATATATTCATTTATCATAGTGAATATATTTGAGTAGTTTTGGGTTTTTTCAATTGAATAAGGAAAATGTCTTCTTGTAGGCAATTTTGACTCAAACTTCACTTTTTGAGTCTCTTACTGGTTTATACATAAAACCTTTACAAAAACTCTGCCTTATTGGACAGATTAATAATTTCCTTTCTTGACAGAAGGGTAAAACTTCTGAATTAGTAAGATTTTGAATATGATCTAATAATTCAATGTTTTGTTAAGGTGCTAGTTATTTTTATAACATAGCCCTTCATTTTTAGGGTCAGCATATTCTTGCTTTTGATATCTGTTTTCTGCCACAGGCCTGAGATTGGAATTGAAGCAATACAACTACTGCTTCCACCAGAGGAAAATAGTATGGGAATTCCTATTATGGTAGGTTATTTTCCAGTAGTCTTTCTGCAATAATATAGGTAGCTCTCTTAATTTGTTTGTTGGTATTTATGCCTCATCATAAATTAAGCATAGCTTTTCTGCATAACTATATGTGAATACTTAGTGTCAGCCAGAATCCTTTGTTGTGGACATTTTGTTTAAAAGTGTGGTGGTCCCTATATTCCTGGAAAACTTATTTATAACAACTTAATTTGAATAGATTTTCAGTGGAGGAACATAAAAATCTAATTTAAGATCTCTATGTTGTAGTTTGGAGAAGAGAATATGAAATAGCTGAAAATAATGGTACTGTAGTTTCTTTTTTTAAACTAGTAAATTACTAGATGTCTTCATTCTTCTCTTGTCAAGTTGTATGCATCATTTTGCTCATAGCTCATTCTCCTACATGTTATATGTTTGTGGTGCACTCTGTAAACATCAGCCATTCATTAATCACTGGAGAACCTCAGTTATGTTAGTGACTCCCATGTTTTTAGTGCAAGCAGTTAAAAAATCTCATAAATCCTAGGGGTGTTAGACTTGAGGTGCTTGTGAAGACAGTATAAACTGGTTTGATATCATTGGCATTGTTTGTTAGTCCTCTTATTTGAAACTCAAAAATATTGAAAAGTTGTGTAGAGAAGAAAAACCTATGGCCCAGTAAGTGGATTCTTTACTATTATCAAGTTTCGACTTGCTGTACTTTCTGTTAAATATTTTTGATCCTAAATGCTAATAGCATTTGATATTAAGTAGACTCAATGCAAAGTTGTTTTATGACAAAACAAATCACCCATACCGGGTTTTTGTTACAATTTATTCTTAATTTTTTTTTTTTCTTAAAAAAGAGAAGGTGATTAGAACACTTTTGTTGATAGCTGAAAAATTTTGTCCATCTGTATTCTGGTAGGAATGGAACAGAGTATTGGGAAAACAATTAGTTTGTGTTCTTCAAATTGAAATAATTTTTATGACATTAAATATTCACATTCTCTTGAGAGAACTAACCAGTTGTGACTCTTTACTTGGTCTTTCAGAATTATCTACTAAATTATCACTTAAAAAAAACAACACACACACACACACACACACACACACACACACACACACACACACACACACACAGAATGCCTCTTATTTGTTGTTACCTGGATGGCTTTTGCTGAATCCCATTAGAAACTCACCCCCCTCACACACCTTATTTCTGTTCTTTATAGATCATTTTCTAACTATCGGCTCAATAAAAGCTTTGGATGAGTCTTGAAGTACTCCTATCCTAAATCAGTCAAGGATTTGAGTAATGGGTAGGCAAGACAGAAAAAGAAAAAAATGTCAATATAGTAAGGATAAAATTTGATTAGAAAAATAGCAATAAATAGCAAATATCATCACTATCATATTGCTCATTCATTTTTTCTTTCCTATAATGTGTGTTAGAGATCATGCAGAGTCACAAATTCAACTACTTTTGCTATATAATCATTGTGTAAATTGTAATTTTTATCTTTTACCACTAGATGGTGCTTTTGCATTGGTTTCTGTAGACTGTAAATTTACATAATATTTTAAAATGCATCATAAAGAACAATAAAATTAAATTTTGATAGTGATGTAGTTCTTCACATAGAAAAACTAGCTCAATATAACCATTATTTGTGATATATATGTATATATATACTATAATTATTTTTTAAAAAAGAGAAGTTCTTATGTATGAAATGGTTAAGATCTATGCTTGACCACATTTTCTAATCTAGTCTTCAGTACACTTCCTTAGAAATATTTTAGATGTTTTGATTTTTTTTAGATGATACTGTGATTTAAATGGCACCTAAATAAAACACCATTTCTTGATTTGTAATGTTAAAAAATATATGCAGATAGCTTGGGTTTTTAAAATTGTTTTTGATGATCATTTTTTCTATCTAGTAGCCATCCATTGAAGTTTTTTATTTCACAAATAATACATTGAAATTCTCTTTTGTTAGGAGCCAGGTGACTTTTTGATAATTATCCTGCTTGAGCAATTTGAGTTGATGTAGGATTGTAGAGTTTACTTGGGATTGTAACAAGGTTGTAGAGATCCCAGTTCAAGGAAATAATAATCTTATGCTATGTAATAAAGCATTCACTTAGGTTTTAAAGAGCAAACTACGTAGAGTCTAGAATATCAGTGTCCCTAAACACCTTTCTCTTAGTCCTTCTTTCTCCAATTCAGTCTGTTACTGTTTCCTTTTCTGTTCTTTAAAGGATTATTTATATGAAAACAAAGTTATGGAAACAAGCATCTTAAATTACTCTTTGTATTCTGCTCTTCACTAGCTATTTGATAGCTCTTGAGATATGAATTGAGAAGCAGTTAAAACCCAGCAAGTTTCAAGTCTCTAACTTTGCTCTGCATTCAGTACTAGCGGCTCTGGTTCCTGGAGCTATGGGTATGGAGCTGCTAAATGGCTTTGACTTGCCAAGTTTGTTTCTTAACAGCCAGTCTTCACTTAGGCACTGTTCAAATTTTGGTCCTAATTTCTATTACTTATTGGTATGTGAACTTTTGTCATTTAACCCTTGTAGAACTTATTTTTCTTACTCTAAATCACTCTAAAGTAGTGATTGAATGTAGCAAATAAGAATCATGACTAAAGGGCAGTGTTACTCAGAAAAAAAATAATTATGTGCACGCAGGAGGAAAGAACAAAGTACCTACAATCCTGCCACTGAGTTAACTAATCTGTTGTTACTTAAAAAAAAAATTCTGCTGATCATTATTTAACATAAGTAGAATTATATTTGTGTATTTGTTGTGTTCCAGCTAATACTTTTATGAGCATTGTTTGTCCCATGTTTTTAGAAGTTCTTTAAAACTTTGTTACTAAATATCATTCAGTACTATTGTATGATATATACTGGGGTAGAGACAGCAATAAGGGATAAATCAAAGTGATAAAGGAATCAGGATTGTTAAGGTTTAGAAACCATGGAAATATTTTTGAATAAATTTTTTCTTCTGTGAGTATAAGCTCCTTCCCAGTGACTGCAGTCATTAAGGTGTGGTATCTGGCATGTAAGAAGTGTTTAATAAATGACCATGAGGGAATGAAAGATCAGAGAGGAAAATTGAAGATACAGATATCTTTGAAAGTAAACCAGAAGAAAGTTGAAGGAACTCATCCTTGCTGTTTGCTTTCTCTCTGAGGTGGAATGCCAAGAAATAGTGCCTTCCTAGTTTGCTGACCTCAAAGCATGGCTGTGAGGAAGTAATGTGGGAATAGATGTGAGAGCATTCTTAAACTAGGAACTACTGATACAAATGGAAGGAAGTAATACTTTTCATTTCTGGCATCTTAATTTTGAAATCAGGGACTTCAGATCAGATGCTTTTTGGTTCTCACCAACTCAGAACCTGTTTGCTTCCTTAACAACTGCTAATTTAACTTCTCTTAGATGTGTATTTGTTGGAAGAGCTACGCTTTGGAGACAGATGGTCCTGGGTTAGAGTCCATTATTCTCCACTTGTTAACCATGTGATTTCCAGTGTTTAACTTTTCCACCTCAGACTTTTATCTGTGAAATTGAAAGTAGAAACTACTTGACAGACATGTTACAACTGAGTACAAATAAAATGTCTAGAATTATCATAGGTATTCACATTACCTGGGATGTTCATCCCAGCCTCATATGATCAGCCAGCCTTGTTCCATCTTCACATAAATAATGCTAGATAAAAGTACTATCTTATATTGAACCAAATCTTATCTTGCTGCTTGTTATTATTCATTGATCTAGTTCTTATCTCTAGATCTATGCAATTTGGTATCTCTTCACAGTGATAGCACTTCATATCATATTCTCCCTGACTCCTTTTCCGAAAAAATACCTTCAGCTTCATTGACACTTACGGTTTTTAGATTCACCATCATCCTGGCTTTAAATGTGTTCTAGTCTCATTACTTTAGATGTAGCTTGACCTGTGTCTAGGAATTTGCCTTACTTTTCCTAGAGGAGGAAAATGAGATTAATGAGAAACTTTTTTGAGATAAAAATTTCATTTTAATGGGTCAAAACTAAAGTGCAATTTTACTATTTCATATACCAAAGTATACTCTTTTGTTAATGGCATTTATAAAATGATTGCCTTTAGTCTGTTTTAAGATAAATTACTGAGGACTGTTTTTTTTTTTCCCTTTTAAAAATAAACCTCTACCCAGAGCACCTGGGTGGCTCAGTCGGTTGGGTGTCTGACTTCGACTTGGGTCATGATCTCGCTGTTTGTGAGTTCGAGACTGGAGCCTGCTTTGTATTCTGTATCTCCTCTCTTTACCCCTTTCCAGCTCATGCTCTGTCTTTCTCCTTCAAAAATAAACATAAAAATAAATCTCTAGAGCCCTCAGTATTATCTAGCCCTAGTGTGTTGTGATTCATTAATAAAAATGAGAAAAGTAAACTGTTTTCTTAAAGTTTATTTATCTATTTTGAGAGAGAGGGGGAGGGAGAGAATCCAGTGTGGGGCCTGATCTCATGAACCATGAGATCATGACCCAAGCCAAAATCAAGAAAGCAAGGGGAGCCATCCAGGCACCCCTAGAAAAGTAAACTATTGAAATAAAATGCCAGTATAATACATAGCATACTGTTGATTATCCACTCACCAGCCACTTCCTGGTTTGCAGGCCCCCAGTTTTGTTTGGGTGCTTACTCCTCTCCTACATGACTTGGAAAAGTCCTTAATAGTGTAAAGCTAGTAGTGATTTGTTTAGGAAGGAACATAAGAACCAAGACAGGTCACATGAAAGGAAAAGTCAGGTTAGGTTGCTTCTAGGAAAGTCTTCCTTATACCTAAAATGGAGACACAGCAAGAATCTTCTCTTTCCGCTGGGCAACAATATGTGTCTGATACGATAGCCTTGAAGTATGACAGGTATCTGTGACTATGAAGGGAATTCTCCTAAGGTCCATACTGAGTCTGACAGAGAGGACTCAGCCAGAGCCTATATGTCAGTCAGTTACCTTAGAGCCACCATAATTTCACTTCTTGTTGTTTATAATAAGTCTCTTTATTGAAAGTCTGCTATACAGAAAAGTAGACACTTTGTGGAAGGCCCATTAAGATATAATGATGAGGGGCACTGGGGTGACTCGGTTGATTCAGGGTCTGTCCGACTTCAGCTCAGGTCGTGATCTCAGGGTTTGTGAGTTCAAGCCCCACATCAGGCTCTGTGCTGGCAGTGCAGAGCCTTCTTGGGTCTGCCTCTCTCTCTCTCTCTCTTTCCCCCCTCCCTCCCTCCCTCCCTCCAAAAATAAAATAAATCAACATTAAAATAAAAATGTAATAATGAGTCTCATAATTTTAAGATCACATCAGAATTATATTCAGGTCAAAAACTTCATGGGTATTCTCAACTACTGAATGTTCAGATTGTGAACAGAACAGACAAAAGCATTTTTGTACTGCAATAACTGATACAGATTTAATTACCCAATTAGTCAAGAGTAAGCTAATTACCAGTTCTGAGAGGGGCCCTTTCTTTCCATTTAAGAAGTTCAAAATTGACTACATATAAAGGAATTGATGTTATTTTACTCTGAAGTAACATTAAGTTTTAAGCATGGCTTTTACAGGTTTATTAAGGGTATGAAAATCTATGCAAAAAAACTCCATGCCTCATACACATTAGAAACACCCTTTCCTTCTTTTAACAATAGAAACTGTTTTGTAAAATTTTAGGTAGCACTCTTTAATAAAGGGAGCTGAAGAATATGAAAAGTGTTCTGAGTCATCACTTGGACTTTAAAATAGTTACAAGTTTTAGTATTTCCGTCTCCACTCTTCTACAGTTTAGAAAGATGTGAATCATTTTCTTTAGTGTTTCCCAAATGATAGCTACTTTGAAAGGGAAGTGATGTGTGTGGTCCCAGTTTGTGTGTGAAATAACTAGCATACATTTCAGTTACTGATTTTACTACACTTTGTGGGAATCCCTTGGACTTCTCACATAAAATTATTGCTTATGAAGGTAAACATTGGGTAACTATAGCAACTTGTTCTTAAATTGAAATTTTTCTCCAGTTTTTAAAGAGATATTATTTATCCCAGTGTCATCACACTGTAGAAACCAGAATGAATTGCAAATAACCTTTCCTCAGTTTTTTTTAAAGGAAGGCAGAAATTCAGCCTGTTTAATAATGGTACACTCTGCTAATTTGTAATATTGGACATAAGTTGTCTTTGATGCAGTTGCTGAGAGATAATTATGTAAATAATAATGTAAAATTATATTTCAGAGAATGTGCTTATCCTGGGCCTGGTAGGACGTAAGTCCTATGCCAGAGATTCTGTTAACTAACATACTTCCCAGCCAAAAATTATACTAATAAGAGACAGATCAAATAGGGTATTTAAAAGTCACACAGCTTGAATCTGGCCTTCAGTCTGATGAATACTTTTGCTTAATTTTGAACTACTTCTTGAGTTAATCAAAATTATGAAGAAAATAATCTAACTTTAAAAAATAGGTCATGATCTCGCAGTTCGTGGGTTCGAGCCCCGCGTCGGGCTCTGTGCTGACTGCCAGCTTAGAGTCTGGAGCCTGTTTCAGTCTGTGACTCCCTCTCTCTGACCCTCCCCTGCTCACGCTGTCTCTCTCTCTCCTAGAAATAAAAAAAATTAAAAAAAAAAAAAATACAAGCTTAAATACAGCACTACATACTTGCAACAGGATGTTTTCCTCCCCTTTCTCTGTTTTGGCATATTGAGTGTATTCTGGAAAACTACCTAAATTGTTATATTAGTTTTGTGAAATTTTTTGCTTGCATACTTTTTGAAGGAAATAATTATTTCTTTTTTAAGACTCAAATCTAATTTTTTTAAATATTTATTTTTGAGAGAGAGAAAGAGAAATGAATCAGTGGGGAAGGGAAAGAGAGAGAAGGAGACAGAATCTGAAGCAGGCTCCAGGCTCTGAGCTATCAGCGCATTGCCTTATGCGGGGCTTGACTCACGAGCCATGAAGACTCAAATCTAAAAACAGTCATTTAAATACTGATTTAGACCTTAACATCTCATATATAACTCTTGAGTCTATACTCTTTCCAGGAATCCCATTCTATTTCCAGTCCTAACTGAAACTGTATTTTCATAAGTACATGCTTCTCCAGAGTTCTGCTCAAGTATTGTTCCTTTGCTTATAGCCAGTATATCTTGGGGTGTGTGTGTGTCACGTGTGTGTAGGAGGGAGGAGAGCAGAGTCAGCATTCTTCTAGTTGTCGACTAGAGCTATTAAATGTTACCAGTCCACCTGTCTATAAAAAATCTTCCTTCTTTTGAAGCACATGCCATCTGGCTAGGTTACTCTTCTGGTTTTTTTGTTGCTATTGTCTGCCAGTCTCACTTCCCAGTTCTACATCTGGGTCAGAGTTAATATCAGTTATCTACATGATTTCATTTCTTTGTAGGTGACATTTTGAATATTATACTTCACATTGTACCAACTTCCACACCAGTGATCCTCTCCACTTGGCTCTAACCACATACTCCAATAAGCACATCCCACAATTTGTTTCTTGTACTGAAACTGCCTTCACTTATATATTTTTATTATTTTCCAGCCTAGACCTCATTACCTGTTACTTTCAACTGCTGAACATTCACATTCACTTCTTTATAACTTTATACTTTCACTTCCACTTCCCTTACCCATATCAACCTTTCCTTCTTGCTTCAGAAGACACAGATTTTCTCTTTGTAACTCAAGATAATTTTCCACCTCCATACTACAACCCCCTTTTTTCTGCATCTGTGAGATCTTCCTTCCTCATTCTTTTTTTTTTTTTTTTTTTTAGTTATTCCCCCTTTTTAGTCTTTTCCTTTTTGACAGTACTGTCTTCTTATCTATGAACACAGGATATTTTTCTCTTTATGTCATTTTAATTTTTTCATCCATGTTTTGTAATGTACAAGTCTTTTTACCTGCTTAGTTAAGTCTGTTACCAATTATCTTTTTGTTTATGATGCTATTGTAAATGAGATTATTTTCTTAATTTCCTTTTCAGATAGTTTTTTCATAGTGTATAGAAATGCAACTGATTTAGTTGATATTTGTATACTGCACCTTTACTGAACTAAGTAATTCTAAGGATTTTTGTGGAATCTGAAAGATTTTGTACATAAGATTATGTCTTCTGCACACAGAATACTTTTACTTCTTTCTTTCTGATTTGGATGCCATTTATTTCTTGTCTAATTGATCTGGCTAGGAACTTCAGTACTGTGTTAAATGGAAGTAGTGAGAGTGGGCATCTTTGCTGTGTTCCTGATCTTAGAGGAAAAGCTTTCAGTTTTTCACGACTGAATGTGTGGACTTTTCATATATGGTCTGTATTATGTTAAGGTAATTTCTTTCTATTCCTAGTTTGTTGCAAGTTTTTATCATGAAAGGGTGTTGAATTTTTTTCATATGTTTTTTTCTGTATCTGTTGAGGTGATCATGTGGTTTTTTTTTTTTTAATCCTTCATTCTGTTAATATCATGTGTTAATTCATTTTTGTGTGATATACCATGATTTCACTTTGTCATGGCATATGATCCTTTAAATGTACTGTTGAATTTGATTTGCTAGTATTTTGTTGATAATTTTTGTATCCATGTTCATCAGGAATTCTGTGTTTGCTTATAATTTTCTTTTTTTGTAGTGTCTTTGTCTGGTTTGGTATCAGGGTGATGCTCGCCCATAAAATGAGTTCAGAAGTGTTCGTTTTTATTCATTTTTTGGGGGGAAGAAGGACATTAATTTTTTAAATATTTGGTATAATTCACCAGTAACACCATCTGGTTCTGAGCTTTTCTTTGTTGGAGGTTTTTGATTACTGATTCAGTCTTTTTCTATTAAAGATTCAGTCTTTGGTAGGTTGTATGTTTCTAGGAATTCATACATTTATTCTAGGTTGCTCAATTTCTTGGCATTATAATTGTTCATAGTAATCCCTTATCTTTCCCATCCACCCCTTTCCCCCCACTTCCTGTGGCATCAGTTATAATGTCTCGTCTCCTCTTTCATTTCTCATTTCATTTGTGTTCTCTGTTTTTCCTAGTCTAGCTAAAGTTTGGACAATTCAATATTTTCAAATAACCAGCTCAGGTTTTTTTTCTTATTTCATTTAGTTCTGTTCTAATCTATATTATTTTCTCTCTTCTGTGAACTTTTGGCTTCACTTGTTCTTTTTCTAGCTCCTTGAGGTGTAAAGTTAGGTTACTTGAGGTCTTTCTTTTTTAATGTAGGTGTTTGTCAAAATAAAGTTCCCTCTGAGTACTGCTTTTGCTACATCTCATAAGTTTTGGTATGTTGTCTTTTTGTTTTTGTCTTAAGACATTGAAGTATTTCTAACTTTCCTTTTGATTTCTTCTTTGATCCATTGGTTGTTTAAGAGTGTGTTATTTAATTTCCACATATTAATTACTATTCCATTATTCCATTTGCTATGGATTATTAGTTTCATTCTGTTTTGGTCAGAAAAGATATTTGGTACGATTTCTTCTTAAATTTGTTGAAATTTGTTTTGTGACCTAAGATGTCAGCTTATCCTTGAAAATGTTCTTTATGTGCTTGAGAACAGTGTATATTCTGCTACTGTTGGGTGGAACATTCTGTTAAGCCCATTTGGTCTATAGTGTTCAAGCCCACTATGTTCTCATTGATTTCCTTTTGGGGTGTTCTCTCCATTACTGAAAATGGGATATTGAAGTCTGCTACTAGTATTATTGTATTCTGTCCAGTTCTCCCTTTAGTCTGTCAGTGTTTAATAAATCTATTTATATGCTCTAACGTTGAGTGTGTGTGTGTGTGTGTGTGTATTTCTCTTCCTAGTTTCGTCATTATATAGAGTCCTTCTTTGTCTCTTGTGACAGTTTTTGACTTAGAGTCTATTTTGTCTGGTAAAGTTTAGCCACCCTGTTCTGTTGTTGTTGTTGTTGTTGTTGTTACCATTTGCATGGAATACCTTTTCCATCCCTTTACTTTAAGCCTACATGTGTCCATGTGTCCTTAAATCTAAAGTTAGTCTCATGTAGACCACATATAGTTGGATCTTTTTTTTAAATGTGTATTTATTTTGGTGGGGGGAAGGGAGAGTGGAGAGGCAGAGAGAAGGGGAGAGAGAATAAGAGGGAGACAGAGAATCCCAAGCTGACAGCAGGAGCCTGATGCAGGGTTCAAAGTCAGAAACTGTGAGATCATGACCTGAGCTGAAATTAAGAGTTGGACAGTTAACCAACCGAGCCACCCAGGTTGCTCTGGATCTTGGTTTTTTTAAAATCCATTCAGTCATACTGTATCTTGATTGGTTAGTTCTTTTTTGAAAATCAGATTCTTTAGCCTTCTACATGTTTATCTTGATCTTTGTCTTTTTTTCATTAGCCATTTTTCAGTTAGATATTACCCAACTTACTCTTTTCTCAGAGCCAAATTTATTGAAGAAATTTAACCTATGATCACTACCATTTGTGGTACCTTTCTTTAATGAATTAACCTATTCTTTTTAAAAAAATGTTTAGGGGTGCCTGGGTGGCTCAGTTGGTTGCGTCTGACTTTAGCTCAGGTCATGATCTCACAGTTCGTGAGTTTGAGCCCCGCGTCAGGCTCTGTGCTGACAGCTCAGAGCCTGGAGCCTGCTTCAGGTTCTGTCTCCCTCTCTCTGCCCCTTCCCTACTTGTGCTCTTTCTCTCTCTCTCTCAAAAATAAACCTTAAAAAAAAAATTAAGAAAAAATTTTTTTAACCGCAACTGAGCCAACCAGGTGCCTCTAAACAAATTTTTTTTAAAGAATAGGTTGATTCATGAAAGAAAGGTACCAGAAGTGGTAGTGATCATAGGTTAGATTTCTTCAATAAATTTGGCTCTGAGAAAAGAATAAATTGGGTAATATTTATTTTATTAAAAAATTTTTTAAATTTATTTTATTTTTATTTTTGAGAGAGCAAGACAGAGTGTGAGCAGGGGAGGGGCAGAGAGAGAGGGAGACAGAGACTCTGAAGCAGGCTTCAGGCTCGGAGCTGTCAGCGCAGAGTGCAACATGGGGGCTTGAACTCAGAACCATGAGATCATGACCTGAGCTGGTCAGTTGCTTAACCAACTGAGCCACCCAGGTGCCCCTGAATCAACCTGTTCTTTTTTGTTTTGTTTTAATTTTTTTAATGTTTTATTTATTTCTGAGAGAGAGAGACAGCGTGAGCAGGGGAGGATCAGAGAGAGAGGGAGACACAGAATCTGAAGCAGGCTCCAGGCTCTGAGCTAGCTGTCACCACAGAGCCTGACGTGGGGCTCGAACCCACGAACCATGAGATCATGACCTGAGCCAAATCGGACGCTTAACCACCTGAGCCACCCAGGCACCCCTGAATCAACTTATTCTTATCAGAAAACGAACATAAAGTTGTAAAATGCCAAAACTGAAAACAACTTTAAAAATCACTTGATCAGTTTCACTTGCTTCATCAGTAAAACAAAGGTGCTTAAAGAAATGATGTAATGTGCTAACAGATAGTCAACTTTAGTTAACTTCAACTTGTGAATTCTGTATGGAACTCTAATGTATGTGAAGAGACCTTTGAGTACTGAAGAAAATGGGACCTAAGAAGTTCATGTACTTTGTTTCATGCGAAAATAGTGTTGTTGCCTTCAAGCCAGGGCTAATACTGTGATAAAATTAGAGAGATGTATGTGTTTTTAGGGAAGAAACAATAGGGAAAAGAAAAAGAACTAGTGAGCCATTTCATGTTATAACAGAAACATTTAGGAACAGTCAACTAAGATTATTGTGACTATTTTACAGTGAAGCAGCCTAACAAGGTATGTTCATATTACTGTCTCTGAGCTTTCATAAAAATCGACGTTCTTTTCTCTAAGACAGTAATGTAGGTAGCATATTTTAGGTTTTTGTGTAGAACAGTTAGTTTTTAAAAAGTTAGTCTATATAGGTCTAATCCAGTGTTGTGTAATATGATAGTCACTAGCCAGATATGGCTGACTAATGTAGCTGAGGAACTGAATTCTTGATTTAGTTTAATCTAAATTTTTAAAATACATGACTTGGTTACTGGAACTTAAAAAAAATTATGTTTGTGGGGCACCTGGATGGCTCAATTGGGCTTCTGACTTCGACTCAGGTAATGATCTCACGGTCGGTGAGTTTAAGCCATGTGTTTGGCTCTGTGCTGACAGCTCAGAACCTGGAGCCTGCTTCAGATTCTGTCTCCCTTTTTTTCTCCCCCTCTCCTGCTCATGCTCGGTCTCTCAAAAAATGAGTAAATGTAAAATAATATATATGAGGGGCTCCTGGGTGACTCAGGCGGTTAAGCGTCTGACTTCAACTCAGGTTATGATCTCACGGTTGTGGGTTCGAGCCTCGCGTCGGACTCTGTGCTGACAGCTCAGAGCCTGGAGCCTGCTTCAGATTCTGTGTCTCCCTCTCTCTGACCCTCCCCTGCTCACACCGTCTCTCTCTTTCTCTCTCAGAAATAAATAAAACATTAAAAAAATATATATATATGATTGTAACAACTCAGGCACATGTATTTACATTGTCAACTGTAAATATTTTGAGATCTAAATACAAATCCATTATTTTCAGTGAAAATTTAATGTTTTCATTGAGATATGCTTTAAGTATAAATACACAACAAATTTTGAAGATAATAAAAAAGTGTAAAATATCTGACAACTCTTGATTATAAGCTGAAATGATAATATTTGGGATGTATTTAAAATATGTGGCTCATTTTTTATTTCTGTTGTATGGCACTTGTCTACTCTTTGAGTAACTAAACTATTAGTCTGGCATTATAAATAGTATTTTTTTAATGTTTATTTATTTGGGGCGGGGGGAAATGTGCACACTAGCAGGGGAGGGGTCATGACCTGATCCGAAATCAAGAGCTAGTGTTTAACTGACTGAGCTACCCAGAAACCCCTGTAAGTAGTATTAATATTAATTAAACCTAGTAAATAAAGTGGTTTGAACGATTTTCTCAGATATGTGATCATCAAGAAGAAGTTTTGATTAGATGTTCTAGCTAGTTGACCGTTGGTTTGAGAAAACACCCTTCCAGTAAATCAGAGGAAAAAGCAACAACGAAGTTTATGAATAGTTTCATAAAAGCCATCATTTTTTAAAGAGAATGGACAATTAGAAGATATCTTTATGTACAGTTACAATTAATAAATTAATATGCTGTACTCTTAACAATGACTTAATTAGTGGTAGGTTTATCTGATACCTCATTTATAGGTCTTCTTCTGTTTATACTGCTTTTTACACTCACTTGTGTTCTTGTACTGGTTAGTTTTTCTTGTGTACTTCATTTAGGCTGCATAAGGACTTTTTTCTTCCTGCTTTACTGAGGTATAATTGGCAAGTAAAAATTATATTACATAAGGTTTACAAAATGATCATTTGAAATACACAGGTACAGTACTGTTAACTGTAGTTGTATGTATAGATCTCCCAAAGTTACTATTCTTAAAACTGAAAGTTTTTACTCTTTGACCAAAGTTTCACCATTTCCCCTACCTTCAAGCCCCTGGCAACCACCATTCTAGTCTCTGTTTCTATGAGTTCAAGTAAGTGCAGTCATATGGTATTTGTCTTTTTGTGTCTGGCTTATTTATGCTTATTTTATTAGCATAAATGCCCTCTGTGTTCATCCATGTTGTTGGAAATGGGAGGACTTCTTTCATTTTTATGGCTGAGTAATACTCTGTTGTGTATACATATACCACATTTTTTTATCCATTCATCCTTTGACAGACACTTAGATTGTTTCTGTATCTTGTCCTTGTGAATAATGTTGCAGTGAACGTAGGAGGGTAGATGTCTGAGATACTGATTGCATTTTTTTGGATGTATACCCAGAAGTGAGATTGCAGGTCCTATAGTAGTTTTATATTTAACTTTTTGAGGAACCTCCATACTGTTTTCCATGGTGGCTGTATCAATTTGTATTCAACCAGCAGTGTGCAAGGGTTTCCTTTTCAATACAAGAGCACCCTTTCATGTACCTGTGGCCATTTGTATGGACTTCTTTAGAAAAATATTTATTTAGTTTTTTTTTTTTAAGTGTTTTATTTATTTCTAGCAGAGAGAGAGCGAGAGACAGCGTGAGCAGGGGAGGGTCAGAGAGAGAGGGAGTCACAGACTGAAACAGGCTCCAGGCTCTGAGCTGGCAGTCAGCACAGAGCCCGACGCGGGGCCCGAACCCACGAACCGCGAGATCATGACCTAAGCGAAAGTCGGACGTCTAACCGACTAAGCCACCCAGGCGCCCCTTATTTAGGTTTTTTGCCCATTTTTAAAAATCAGGTTATTTATATATTTTTTGCTATTGAGTTGTATGTGTTCCTTATATATTTTGAATATTAATTTATTATTGGATATATATGGATTACAGATATTTTCTCCCATTCCATTGATTTTCTTTTCATTTTGCTGATAGTTTCCTTTGCCATACAAAAGCTTTTTAGTTTGATACAGTCCCATTTGTTTCAGTTTGCCTTTTTTGCCTGTGCTTTTGGTGTCATACCCAAAAAATCGTTAGGTTGCATAAGGTCTTTGAAGGTGGAGATGATATATGACATTTCATAATCTCTTGATAAGTGTATAGTAGAGTAGAAATATTAATATGAATTATTTGTTGAATCAGTTGCTATTGTAATCTTAAATGTTTTTTTTTTTAAATTTTTTAAGGTTTTTATTTATTTCTAGGAGAGAGAGAGAGAGAGAGAGAGACAGTGTGAGCAGGGGAGGGTCAGAGAGAGAGGGAGTCACAGACTGAAACAGGCTCCAGGCTCTGAGCTGGCAGTCAGTGCAGAGCCCGACGCGGGGCCCGAACCCACGAACCGTGAGATCACGACCTAAGCGAAAGTCGGACGCTTAACCGACTAAGCCACCCAGGCGTCCCTTAAATGTTTTAAATTAAGGTATTCCTGCCAAACATTTTTTAGATTATTTCAGTGTACTGGATTTTGGGCAAGATGGAACCCAACCTTACCATCCTGGTATGGTAAGGAACTTTTTTATACTCCTCTTCGAGTTTAGACAAGTTCAGGATTGTTAACACTTAATTTTCAAATCATGAGAATAGATGTTAGGTTACATATTTTGGATTAAGATTTGGAACCGACTTAGAGCTTGAAGGGTTCTTAATGATAGAACAAGTTCTATTACTCATTTTAATACATTTGGAAACTGAAAAAGGCCTAGATTACTTAAAGTCTTGCAAGTACTAGTTGCTTATATAAAACACCTGGGAGTTGTTTTCTGATTACCTTCTTTTCCCTCGCCCCTACATCCAGCCTATTAGCATATCCTATAAATCCTATTTCTAAAATATATCTTAGGCTCTGCATTTACGTGCCCAGCATCCTAGTTTAGATTACCCACTCTTTGGATTATTTCACCAGTCTCCTAACTAGTCCTTTGGCTTTCTTCTTCTGCTCTTCAAATTTGTTCTCTACACTGAAGCCACATAATCTTTTTAAAGCAAATCATGATGATTGCCTTGCTTAAAAATTTCTAATGACTTTTCAGCCACTTAGGGAATACAAACTTTATAACGTGGTTTGCAAAGCCCTGTATAATGTGAGTTTAGCTATTTCTCCCAACTACATCAGCTCCTCAATAGTTCCTCATAGTTGCTTACTGCAGCCATGTGGATCTTCCTCTAGCATTTTCCAAGAAATTTTTTCCTTCTACCGTTGATCACAGTTTGCAGTTATATAATATTTATTTGTATGTAAGCTCTATTGAATTAATAAGGATTGACTCTTTATTCATAATTTTGTTTCCTTAGCCTAGCAGAAAGCCTGACACATAGTAGATGATTAATAAATACAGATGAATGGATGAGTCATTGACTGGATGTTACTGAGCTTCCACTCTCCATATATAAATTGGATAATAGTATCCACAAGAAGTGATTAAGGATTCAGTGAAAATATTTGTGATAAATATTTGTTTCCTTCTCCCTCCATGGATAATACAGTGGATTTGTTCTTTGAGCTGTTTTCCGATTATTGTTTCTATTTCAGTTTGTTGCAAATTTAAGTAGCTATACTGTACTGGAGTATGGATCATTGATTGATGATTAAAGGAAGAGTAAGATTATCACTTAGTGTTAGGTTCAGCTCTGAGTAAAAGTGACTCAAAAATGACAATAACTTATACAAGGTAGAACTTCTGTTTCTTTGTTACATAATAGTTGGGAAGTGGAGTCTAGGGCTTTTATGGCAGTCCTGTCCCACAAAGTCCTCAGTGACCCAGATCCCCTGTAGTATGCCCTTCCACCACCCTAGACTCTGGTCCTTGTTTGGTTTAAGATGGTGGCGAGTCATTCATGTTCCAGGACGCAAGGTGGATATACCGTTTGTCCTTGTAGGAATAGGAAGTTTTCTGGAAGCCATATAACACGTCTACTTAAAATGCTGGTCACCGCTTTGCCTTGTGGCTCCTAGCCACAGGGAGGCTGAGAAGTATAGATATTGTTCTGTGAGGCCCTGTACTTACCTAAAAATTGAATGTTCTAGTTGAATGGAAGATGGAAAGAATAGATGCAGAATATAAGTAGGTCTTTGTAAAGAACATGTCAGAGTATGGATGTGAGGGTGATCTGGCTGCGACATCTGTCATCCCATTGATCACCGGGGTTGATTCAGCTGATCTGGCTGGCTAGGCAGGTGTCCCCTTCCTCCCTTACCGCTCCATGTGCATCCCTCCTGAAGCTGCGTGCTCGGTCGAAGAGGACGAACTTCCCCGATAGAGGAGGACTGTTCTTTGGTCAAGGGTATACGAGTAGCTGCGCTCCCCTGCTGGAACCTCCAAACAAGCTCTCAAGAACACATCAGAGTAATAATAGGTAACATTAATATATGTTAACAATATGCAGTGTATGATAGTATTAATAATGGAAGGGGTAACAATTCGTTATACCATTATAAGAGACCAATGGGGTCAAACCACTTGAGATCATTGGATAACATTGGTTGTCAGCCATCTTGGAAGTATGGTTGGGTAAACATTTAAAAAATGGCCTAGTTTGTAAATATATTATATACAGAGGATTAATTTGCATGTTTTATAAGGATTTTAAATTCATCACTTAAAAAATATGTAATTTTTGCAGTGGCTATACTAATAATGAGGAAGTTGATCAGTAATCTAAATGAGCTATTTAAAAATTCTTTGCCTCCTCCTCCCCCACTTTATTTTAAAATCTATTCATAGGACCTTTTCTAAAGTATATGGACAGATGAGCCCTAGTTTAAGAACATTGTTCAGGATTCTTGACCTATGAGAAATATTTCTGAAACATGGTTTAAACCCACTTCTTACCGTCTCTCACCACAAGCTTTTTATTTTTTAATACTAAGAGACTAGCTTGGCAGAGTAGTTGCTTCATACACCCTGAGTAAAATTCCTATTCTGTGATAATCAACATGGAGGTCACAGATTTTCAGGGATAAGATGAGCTTTTGGATTGAATCTGTATGCAGGAAAAAGTCACATGTGTCAGAAAAAAATATTCTGGTGTAACAAAATTGGGAACCTAAAAAAAAATCTTTCAGGATGTTATTATATTTTACCATTAAACAAAGGTTTAAACCAGCTTTACCATTATGTGATTTTTGTGAAGAGTAGAAGTAAGCTGTTGATAAGATGCATTTTAGTATAAAGAGTGGAAGGATTATGAAGTTGTCAGAATTGTAATTTATTGGCTTATTAAAAAACTTAATTTGGCCTAAAATGTAAGTGCCTCAAGACAGAAACCACATCCCTTTGCCGTTGTTCAACGGGAAAAAAAAATGTTGAATTTAAGTTTGCACTGTCTTTTTCAATAACTTTTTTACTATAAATACTTTGTACATTCCTAAAGTCTTAGTTATTTACCTATCTCCTTTTTCTTTAAGATGTGAATTCCTTATATTAGGGGTCTGTTTCTTTCAGTAGAAGATATGTAACAGTGCTATATGGTGTTGTTAACTTAAATAATAAAAAATAGTGCAGTAATTATCTCAGTTTTTTAAATCTGACTTTGATTATATAGAATGTCATGGACCAATAATTTAAAAAAAATTTTTTTTAGCGTTTATTCATTTTTGAGAGACAGAGATAGAGTGCAAGTGAGGGAGACACAGAATCTGAAGCAGGCTCCAGGCTCTAAGCTGTCAGCACAGAGCCCCACATGGGCTCGAACTGATGAACTGCAAAATCATGACCTGAGTTAAAGTCGGACACTTAACAGACTGAGCCACCCAGGCACTCCAACGAATTTTTTTTTTTCTTAAATTTTTTTTTTTAAGTAGGCTCCATGCCCAACGTGGGACTTGAACTCATGGCCCTGAGATCAAGAGTCACATGCTCTACTGACTGAGCCAACTAGGCACCTTCATGGCCCAGTAATTTTTTACCCTTTCTCTTTCCTTAGACTGTAAAGTACAGTGAATGTGGAAGAATGGTAAAACTCATAGTCCTACTTCTTGCCTTAATTGACCCCTTCCTCCCTTCAGTAATGCTTAGTTAATACTTATCTGGTTACTGGAGTGTTAAGACAAGCTTCTAGCAGTCTCTCTAGCAGCCTGAAAAGGGTGGTGTGAGGGGAGTTTACTTAGCAACTGAATGAGATATCTAGACAGTCTGAAGCATCTCACCAGTAGGGGGAGAAATTGTCAGTAGTCCTCTCCTCACTACCTTCACAGGGTATATCATTCTGCTCCCCTAAGTATCCATAATAATAAGATTATCTACATTTTATTTTAAACTCCACTCTTAATAACACTATAAAGTAGATTCTGTTGAAGTGAGACACAGAGAGATTAAGTACCTTGCTCAAGGTCACAGTTAGGTTTGTTAGTGCAGAAACTGGATTAGAACTCAGGTGTTTAGTCTACAAAGCCTACATTCTCAATCATTGTCCTAGTACTGTATTTCTCCTAGGTAAAAATCTCTGAAGATTATTCTTATTTAATAAGTGTAAAGTCGGGGCGCCTGAGTGGCTCAGTCGGTTGAGCGTCTGACTTCAGCTCAGGTCATGATCTTACAGTTCATAGGTTTGAGCCCTGTGTTGAGCTCTGTGCTGACAGCTCCGAGCCTGGAGCCTGCTTCTGATTGTGTGTGTCCCTCTCTCTCTGCCCCTCCCCTGCTGGTGAACTGTCTCTCTCTGTCTCTCAAAAGTAAATAAAAATGTTAAAAAAAAAAAAAAAAGTTTAAAGTCATTCAGGCTCACGGAATTTAAGTTGCTTGCTCGAGGACACAACTAATAAATACTGGAATCAGAATTTTGAATTCAAGGTAGGCTGACTCCTGAGGCTTTAATTCCATTCTATATCATTGTTTTATATCGTGTCATCTTCTTCATTTGAAATTGTTCACCTGCTAGAGGTACAAAAGTCATTTTGTTGCGCCTTATATCTCTTGTGTTTTTTGATTAAAGCATGTTTGTGTATATTTTATATATATATAAATATATATATTCACACACACACCCATATACTCTTAATATATACATATATAGATATACACATGAATCCTCTGTTGTCTTTATAATTTTACTACTCTATTCCAGAGTCTTGTGACCTAATAGAATTAGTTTAATTGAAATTGTTTACAAGTGGAAAAAAGTATAAGGAAACTGTGTGTGTGTGTGTGTGTGTGTGTGTGTGTGTGTAAAAACATAGTCTCTGCTTTCAAAGAGGTTGTTCTCTGGTTGGGTAAGACCAAAGTATGGAAGTTGACCTAGAACGAGAAATAGGATGTACCTGCTTAAGTCTAAGTAGGTGAACTTATACACTGGATACTTTGAACAAGTTAAAATTGTCTGTGTAGAAAGAGATTTTGTTTGGGGTGGTAAAAAAAAATCCTGAAGACAGAATAGAGGGATATTGTTACCACAGTGGTTTAATTTTTACATGTTTCAGATATCAAGATGGTATTTTTGATTTAGCCATGTGGAGATAGTTAACATCATTTTGTATGTCAAAATATTTGCATGTCCTTAATTTGGCTTAAAACCATTTTGCTTACTTTAAAATACAACTAAGTGAATTGTTGTATATTTCAATATCTTGGTACAGTTATATTAAGATTACAGGTTCTTTCATAGGTTGATATTTAATGGTTTTGTTCTTAAATTCTGGCATTCTTATATTATCTATATTGCGCGGGTTTTGTGTTTTTGTAAGTAAATTGGCTTAATCACATGAGATACTAGCCCTGAAATACCCATTTAAAAATAACCTATTTAGGAGTATCATAACAATAAATAGTATATTCTTTGTTACCTAAACTTTTCACAGCCATTGTAGGTTACCTGTCTTTTAAGATTACTTTGACAGTCTAATATTATAGGTTGCAAAGATCTTGAGAGAGAGTGGTGGGGTGGGGGGGTGTGCACAAGGGCATACACTCAAGGGAAGCAGAATAGATTAGAAACAGCATGTGTTTGGAATGAGACACAGTCTTGCTAATTTGTATGACTGGATAAAATAATTTTTGAGTAAAAATTTTTAGTTTTTTCCCTCTGTTATATGGGAACAAAGCAAGGTTATTGTGAGTTTTAAATGAGAATGTACAGCACTTATTAGCACATCATAAATGTTCAAAACTAGCTATTATCCTCCTGAATTAAAAAAAAATGCTAGTTGATAAGAGAAAACAAAAATCGAAGGGAAACCATAGTATTTTCTTTGTAGTTTTCCTGTTGGAAAAGAACTCACTTGTTTAATAAATAAAGAGAGGGAAAGCCTACTATAAATTTGTTGTTTTTGACACATACTTGTAGCTTTGGGGAAATTAATTTTATAGAGGAAGGAGAATCTGACTTTTTTATGTTATTACCTCGTGCCTTTTTGACATATAGAAAATGAATACTAAGGGCTTTAGACAGTAGTTTTATGCAGCTGTTTAACAGATTTAAGGCTTTATTCCATTTCCAGATGGGAAGGTGGAAATTTTAATTTCTAGAGTGCAATTCAGATGATCATAGAAGTTTAGAGCTAGGATTTTTATAATATGAAGTTTTTGTTTTTTCCTGTTAAAATAGGACTTGATTGATTAAATTTAACAACCTAGAAATTGTAAATCTTAAATTTCTTTGCTTAAATTTTTTTTGTATTTTTGAAAATAAATGCATCTGGTATATTAAAAATGATCTTGGTAAAAAAATAAAAATAAGATCTTAGATTTGTGTTTTTATGTTATCATAAAATATTTCTTCATCTCTTTGTTTTATGGGTTCACTGCAGGCATTCTTATTGCAGTTGTCATTTATAGGGTTAAACATTTGCTATATTGTAACATATGAAAGCAGTTAAGCTGTTTGGAATTGTTTACTTGCTAAAACCAGTGTTAGTCAGCAGAGGCAGTACACCACATTTCCTTGTGGCTTTTAGTGGAAAATGTTAAAAGCGCACTCATTTTTCAGTTATAGAATTTTTCAGTTTGATCTGGATTAGTCACAGAACTGGCATGAACCTTCTAATTGTGAAGGCTGTCCAAATGCACTATTTTTTTCTCCTGCTAGAGGAAGTTACATCCCCGAGCAGTAGCTCAGATCTCTGGTAAGTGTAACATGTGAGCATTACTAGGCATTTCATCCTGCGGTTCTGCAGTCTTTGCTATTCAGACTGTTGCTCAGTTGGAATGCTTCTGTGGGGCCGATCCTGAGGTTCTGTAGATCTTTTTTAAGGACCTACCCATTTGGAGGTATCCGTGGCCGTTTCGCAAGATCATCTGGGAACAGGAAAGCATCTGAAATCTACTGAAAAGGATAACTGTAGCGGTTTTCACAGTGGAAGGAAACTATATTGGCACAGAGCAGATGATTGAATAAAGTAGTTGGCTCAGAGAAGATGCACAGTCTGCTGTTTTTTCCTGTGAATGAAGACTATTTAATGGAAGCTGTATTCATGTGGAGATCAAAGGAAACACTGGAATGATAAACTACTGGGCTTCTCTTTCTCTCTCTCTTTTTTTTTAATGAAAAGCCTGAAGCAGTAATTTAAGCTCAAATGCCTTCTAATTCCTTCGCAGCCTGCCTGTTACGTTAGGATCTTCTGCTAACACTATTTCTGCCTGGTGCTGTGCCCTTTTGCTGGAGCAGCCACAGACAACTGCCTGATGGAGAAAGAATGAACGCTCTGCCTTGCTTATGCTATCGATGGGAATAAAGCTATCTGTGTTTCTTCTTTATATGGGATATCTGGATTAATCAAGCTGTATTCTAGTATCAAGAGTCCTATTGTCTCTTGGGGTCTGACTCATCGCATGTAAATGTACTGCAGCTTTGCTATTAATGCAGAGTGTTGTTGTTTTTTTTCTTTCTCAAACACAGAAAGAATTGTCAACCTCTGAGCTTCATTTTAAGAATTTCTGCTGAGCTATAGATATTTTTTTTTTCTGAATAGTATCTGCATTAAACCAGAAGCTGAAGAAATGAAGACAAATTAGAAGTGGAAACAGAATAGTGAGATTTTTTTTTTTCAATTATAAGCAAGTCAGCTACTGGTAACTATATGACCTTGCAGGCAAGAGTGGGTATAGCTGTTATCGTCTCTGTCACAGTAGTTGTCTCTCATTTCATTCTGTATTGTGTGGTGTTGTCACCCTAAACAATGATCTTTTTATGCAAGTAAATTTCTGTGAGACAGAGAGCAATATGACTGTTTGGGTAGGGGAAAAATATTTTTAGATGAGCTTGTACTGGACTCCGTTTTAGTTATTGACATGTTGGTGTGAAATTTCTTTTAAGTATTACAGTAACCCAACAGAAAATAATAGAATTTTGTTGTTTTTAGAAAGTTATGTTATGTGGTCATAATCTCAAACTTCAGTTTTTCTGATAGTACTTACTAACTTTAAAAAACCAACTGTGCTGTTCAGAGAATGATCCTAAGTGTTGTACAGAAGAGGAGGAAAAACTATTTGTGCTCTTCCAACTGTGACTTTTATCACATAGCTTGGAATTTAATATTTTAAAAGAGCGAATGAGTCGAGTGTGTATTGTTGTTTTGGAGGAGGTAGAAGATGAATCTCCTGAATTCATTTCTAAATTGCCACAGGAAAATAAATCCCTACATTCACCACCACCTTCTGGAAGTGTATTGGTAAGATATGAGAGTTTATATTTACTGTCTTCTACTGAACTAAATGGGGTAGATTTTACCTTTTAAGAATAAACATAAGTTGGCTTCCACTAGTTTTATTAAACAAGTAAAAGCAATATAAGTATGTAATGTGATGCAGTATTGCTTGTATGTAAAATGGACACATTTTTTGTTTTTACTTCTTCAGATGTTTAGATAACATCTCAGACTTCCCTTACTATGCATTACTCTCTTATGAAGACTTTTTAAAAAATAATTTGAGAATTGTAGTTCTGGCAACCATGTTTCTGTTTTCATTTTGTGGTTTTAAAAACTGATGTAATGAGAATGAGGAACTATGTTTTAGGAAAGGTTTACTACTGCTAGCAACACTGAGGCACAACCTTTTCGGTAATGGATTTTATGTATTTACATGCAGCACTTTTATATGAAAAAGAATCAGACTTCCTTAACCTTATTTTTTAATGCTGTTGTCAATTGGTTTGTTTGACTAGTATAATATGATACCTTATCAGAGAGACTGTGTTGTTGATTAAGAAATTGTTATATTTAGACATGCGCATGCTTGTCTCTTCGTTTCATTCAGGTGTATGCTATTTTTTGGTCTTCAAATAGTGATTTTCATCAATTGCCAGATTTTCTTCAGATTTTTATCTGTATAACATGTAATACTAACCCATGCAAGTTATTTAACGTCCCAAACAGAACTTTTCAAAAAGATCTGCCTTCATGGGCATCAGTGTGGCCTGGCAGTGGCTTGTTTGACAAGTAGATGTTGAGATGTTACGTTATATTTGGAAGAGACTTTGTTTTTACCATATATATAAACAGAAGGCTTCTACTCAGGTTTGATTGTGTTTATTGTACTGCCTAGTATTGGCCATACTGAATTGATGTTCTTTAAATTCGGCCTTTTTTATTCAAGGAGGAATCCTGTACTCTCATACAATTTGACTTCATAAAATTTTTAGTTAATGTCAAAGACAAATTGATTATTGTTACTAAAGGGAAGAAAACTTTTAGGTTTAAAAATTATGTGGAAATATTTTAGAATCATCCATGCAGTGTGATTAATATTTTTATTACTCTCTTATATTTTAGCCATCACTGGTGCAAGCTATATTTAATGGAGATCCTGATGAAGTTCGAGCACTAATATTTAAGAAAGAAGATGTTAACTTTCAGGTAAAACAATTCACTGATACTGACCTTTAAATCTACTTATAAACACTCTTTTCTAGAATTATGATTTTATTAAAAAGACATAACTGTTCTGTAACTATAACTTCTGAGGGCAGAAGGGTCTTGGAGTAATTGCCTCAAAAGAAAGGGACTGGGTATATATTGAGGGTAAAAACTAACATGTAGAGTAGGAGCCAGTGAGGGTCCTTTGTTTCCCCAGCTTTTTACTTAGGAATTTTTCACGGAAAAGTTGAAAAAATACTCTGAATACCCAAATAGCCTCCACGTAGATCCAGCAGTGAGAACATTTTGCCACATTTGCTTTCCCTCTCATATTTACATCTGTTTTATATATACACACATACGTTTTCTTTTGCTGAATCCCATTTGAAAGTAAGTTGTAGACATCATGACACTTGACTGTTAAATACTTGTATGTATTTTAGATGAAGATTCTTTTTTGTGAACTCTAAAAGACATTTCTCTTAAGTTTACAATACATCTAATTTGATTATGAGATCAAATTTGTTTTCTGTGTGATAAGAATTATACACAGACTCCTCTGTTTGAGCCTCTCAGTAAAGAAAGACATATTGTTTGAAAAGTCTCCAAACTGAAAGATGTAGTGGTTTTAACATTCAGGACTGACATGAGAGACAGTTTTATGTAGATTGAGCATATGGATAATTTTCTCTGTGTTTCTCTAGTGGCCAGTAGTTTCTTTAATTTACTAAATTGAGGCTAAAAATATATAAATTACTATAGTAAGATCTAGTTCATTAATGTATATATTTTTATAGGAAACACATTGACAGTACATTCTTCATACATAATTCAGTCCTCTAAATTATTGTGGTGAGGGGGTCATGATTCATAAAGTTGCTATAGCAACACCAAAACAGATGACCTAAAATGATTGGTAGTTCTGCAAAAGCCTGCAGAGTCATCTCAAACTCTCATCTTTCTTTCATTCTTTCATACAATACTGATTTGATAATGTTAAGTAGATATAAAAAGTATGTATCTTTTAAAAAAAGTTGGATTATCCAAATAAATTTAATCTTTAGCTAAAATGGTTCATTTTAACATTAGGGAGTGATCAAAATGCTATCATTACATTTTTTTAAACCATCCTAAATAAATTGCCTTGAAGTTGATATTTATTAGAAACATGCACCTAATTCAGGATATATTTATTTATTTTAAATGGAGTGCGTGGTTACTTTACCTAATTGGGGTGTTCTAAGAGTCTACTTTTTTTCTTAGGATTGGAAATAGTTATAGGGGTATAGACTAAAAGAAAAGGAAGAAAATGGCTTTCTGTTCTGTTGAACTCTAGTTTTTTGGGTTTGTCTGTTAGTTTTCTAAATAGTACTAACAGATCTTATCTTGGTGAGAAAATTTGGACCATAATGCTACTTACCATGATTAATTTCCCTGTCATTACAAAATCTCATTGAGCCAACACTGTTTTCAGCTGTATTAGTCAAATTATTTTAAATTTTAAAAAATGACTCAGAATCATTTTGAGCATCAGTTTATTCTACTGTGATGTCCTTGGAAACTATTGTGTGTGTGTCATTAGTGTGTCACCCCCAAACATTTAGAATTTTTAGCCTCTACTTATAGATTCCCTTTTTGACTAGCTTTTAACCGCCTTTTCTTAACATATCCTAACTTGTGTGCCCTTACTCTGACTTAGGGCAGAACTAAAAGTTAGATTAGTACTTCAGATCAGCAGGCTTTTCTTGAGGGTGGGTGACTTCAGTTGTCTTCATGGTAATTCATGGGTTTTTGACAAGTTTTTCTACGGCTGCTTTTAAGTCTTTTCTCATGTGACTCTTAGCAGTTGAGTGTATTGTCATAATTTTACAATTTGTTAACTCTGTGGGTATTTTTCTAATTCAAGATAGTAAATTTTTAAAGAGGTGATGTGTGTAATACAACAATGTTTTGTCATATAAAATGACTTGACGGGTAATAAATTATTTTTAAGCTTTATGTCAGTGTGACCAGTGGTGTTTTTTTTTTTAAATAATTTTATTTAAATAAGTAATTAAGAATAATGTCTTTTTGAAACTTATGGTTTTTGAAGTTATTTTTATCAATTTTTAGAATGGGTATACAAATTCAGATTTGTTTCTGTACTGTTAAATGAGCATTGTATTCTTTTAGATTTATTATTTTAGTTTCTTCAGTCATGTCCTGAAGTTTTGGATACTGTAAACCACCAAATAGCATTTTTCTTGGTAACACACCTAAATTGTTTTTTCACAAAACTCTTAATTTAAAATTCACTTGTATTATTTGGTTCAGAAGGAAGTCTTCTATTGTAGAAGCTTAGGTAAGATGATTTCACAAGAAAATGCTGGAGTTCTGGTGGCTCAGTCTGTTAAACATCCAGCTTTTGATTCTGGCACAGGTCATGATCTCATGTTCCTGAGTTTGGGCCCTGCGTCGAACTCTGCACTAGCAGTGTAGAGCCTGCTTGGGATTCTCTCTCTCTCTGCTTCTCCTCTGCTCACCTGGATTCACTCTCTCTCTCTTAAATAAACTTAAAAAAAATGTTGGAGTTTCATATTTGGAGGCTTTGGGCCAAAAATAATTGAGGGCCTAACTAAATACAGGTTTATTGCTTACATAATAATTTACTCTAGAGCCAGGTGATTTGGAGGTTGGTTAAGACAGTAATGTCAGAGCTCTGAGTGAGCTGCTCTGTGAGACTTTTAGCTTTCTCCTCCTAGTAGAGATTAGTGATGCATTATGTGCTTATGACACACAGCCAGAGAAATGGAAAGGGGACTCTCCCTGTAAGTTTCCTTTTTTCTTTCTATTTTTAATCAAGTAAAATTATCTTTTCCAAAATCTCCTCAAAACTCTCCCTGAGATTGCATTGGTTACTGGCTTACTCTAAAGCAGTCCACCAGCAAGGGTAGAATGCCACTTTTTGCTTAGATTACCTGGTTCATCCACTGGGGAAGAATAGAGGGTTACTACCATCACTGCTTATATTGTCATTCCATATATGGAGAAAATCAGCATTTTCATAGGAGGGCATAATGGGGAAATAATTGGGTAGGTAACCTAATAGAAGATTTTTGATTGCCTAGAAGCAGTTGAAATAGCAAACTTTTGGAAAAATAAAAGTTACTTGGATATGGAAGAGGCACTGTTAGTTAAAAAGGTGAAACTGTCAAAAAATTTATGAAGGCAGAGTGGTATGTATATATAGTAAAGAACAATTGGAATATGAATTATTAGACCTAAGTACTCCTATTTTCTTATTGCCTATATATACTACTTGAGCAAATTCATTTAAGTTCTTTGGGACTCACTTTTCTTTTATTATAAAATGTGTGAGGTTAAAATAATGACCTTCAGGGTGTTTGCCACTTCAAAGTTAATATGCTCTAAGGTGTGCCTGGGTGGCTCAGTCAGTTAAGCGCTTAGGTTAAACATCCAGTTTAGCTCATGGCTCAGGTCCTGATCTTACAGTTCATGAGTTTGAGCCCTGCATTGGGCTGTCTGTCAGCACAGAGCCTGCTTTGGATCCTCACTCCTCCCCCCCCTCAAAAATAAATAAGACAAACATTTAAAAATTTTTTTCAAGCTGCCCTAAAAATTCTGAATGACCTTGAATGACCTGCTTTTTTTCCAGAAGGTTTCCTTTGTATTTCTAAATATATGTAGCCAAAATAATAATTATTATTTCCTTTCCCTAGGATTTAGTAGAACTTAATGCCATATTGTAGAGCCTAAATAATTTAGTCTGAAATATCAATAACATATTTCAGAGGAAAGGTCTAACTTTGTAAGAAAATTATTTCCTACACATAGAAATTGCTTTCCTCCATCCAGAGTTATAGAAATTGGTGTTAATTATAGAATTTTATTTCAGAGACAATGATATGCCTAAACCTTTTTATGTTATGATTCAGTTCATACAACAAAATTGGAAAGTTGGTAGGTTAGCATTTCTATTCCACTAATAGATAAGAAAACTAAAACTCAGAAAGGTTAAACATCTCCAGGGTTAGTAAGTATGACAGAACAGGAATTTGAATCCATATCAGACTTGAGAGTCACTGGGAAAATAAAGTAATTTGGAGAAAGAGAAATACTTTTTTTCTTTTGTCCAATAGTGCAAAGCATATAACCATAAACCATAAAGCAATAATGGTTCAAAAATGAATATTCCCCCCCCAAAATTTATGTCCAGGTTCTATGGAATCCTACCTTTTAAACTATAATACAAGTAGAATCCTAATTTTCATGATACCAAGTGCTGTTAAATGTTAGCATTGCAAATGAGTGAATACATAAGCCTCCCTGGTGCCTTAATATTTGGCTGGATAAAAATGTCATTCAAGATAATATCAAACTAGGGGTAATTATAATCTAGCCAATGTTGTTCTTAGTGTTCAAAACAGAGGAATGTTTAGATTTTGAGTGACCTTTTTTAAACACAAAGGAGTTGATTTAAGAGCTAACCACTAAATAGATCTTCCCTATATCTATCATATAATTTAATATTTTTGGAAATGCTATTTGTATATTTTATTAGCTTCCCAATTTAGCTTTGTCATTCAAAGTATTTTGGGATTGATTTGCCAAAGTGGCCTTCCAAATTATTAACATCTTTAAGCTTTCAAAAATACATTCTGGGGTCATTGAAATGATGTTGATTTTGCTTTGCCAGATGAAGTAAGTGCTCAGCAAATCCATACATACACATCACACAAGCAGGTCATTAGTTCTCATAATTATTATAATACTGTTAGTAGTTAGCACAAAGTAGTAGACTCTTAAGTTTACACAGGCTGCCTGAATTCCACCCACCCCCATCCTTCACTGTGTTCTCTAGTCTTTTCTGGAAATTAACAAGAATGCTCTAATCTTCAACCAGTCTTTCTTGTGGCCACATGTCGCTTCTGCTGGCTGTCAGTATACCAAGCTTTTAATGTTCTAAACTGTTAAGACCTCTTCACTCAGTTACTTCAGGTCGTGTGCAACTCTCTGCCCTAAAATTGTACGTGTGTACATGGTCTTTTCTAGCTACTTACAGTAATTAGTAACGGAACCTGTGACCAGCCCTTCAGCCCCTTCTCAAGTGTACCCACCCAACTTCTACGTGGCTTCCATGGAACATTGAATAGCAAGGAGGGAGTGAAGAAGAGCAAAGAACCAACTCAATTAACACCCAGGAGAGAATTCCCCTATAGTTTCTCCATGCCTAGAAATGGCACCTCTCCTCTTTTCTTGCCAGTGCTTCTAGCTTCTAGCCTCTGATTTTTAAATTTTTTTCATCAGTGTATAGTTTTCCCCCAAGATCATAAATAAGTTTACATCCTTTGTTATTGTGACTATAAATGACTTTCGGATAGTTCTGAAACAAGGAAAGTATTGTCTAATGATACCAGCTGTTTTTGCAGCTAGAGACTGATGGTGACTCATTTTTATATTCCATTCATATATTGTTTTTTATTTAGCATATACACAGTCTGCATCTTTCATTTTTCATCTCCAGTGTATTTGCGGAATATGTATTGAAATGTATATTAGTCCATATTAGGAATGAGAGCTTTCTCATTTTTCTTTATAGCCACTTCGTTTTGCATTCTTTATAATCTAGTTTATTTAACTAGTTCCCCTTTTAGAGAGCATTTGGATTATTTTAAATCTTGCTAATTGGAAATAAATTGAGATCTTTTCACCAAGAAAACAAAAATTCTCCTTCAGTGGACATGCAAAATTTTTGGAATGCTTGTATTTATTAATTTTCAGAGAGAGAGAGAGAGAGAGAGAGAGAGCGCGCGCACGCACGTGCTCAGAAAGGAGCAAAAGGAGAGAGAGAGAGCAAGAATTCTAAGCAGGCTCCTCACTGTCAGCACAGAGCCCAGTGCAGGCTCGAGCTCAGAAACTGTGGAATCATGACCTGAGCTGAAACCGAAGTCAGACTGAGCTACCCAGGTGCCTCAACAGTAATATTTTTAATAGAGATCATATACCTTTACTTGTATATTCTGAAATAATGTTGATAAGTTTTTATACTTAAAACTATATGTAAATAATGTGAGTTACATAATATAGCAAAAATGTTGTAAATTCTGTCCTAAATTTCAGATAGAGCTGAAGTTACTAATTGGTCTGTTAGTCTCAGCTAGCCCCTCAGCCTTTTTTTTTTTTTTTTTTTAGGTTTTAGTGACGTATAATTGATATACAATAAATTGCATTTATTTAAATTATACTATTTCATAAATTTTGACATATGCATATGCCTATGAAACCTTCACCATAATCAAGGTAGCTAACACTTCTATCACTTCCAAAAGATTCCATTTGCCCCTACTTAACCTCTGATCTGCTTTGCATAACTATTGATTAATTTGTATTTTCTAGAAATTATACAATATGTCTTCCTTCTGTCTAGCGTTTTTTAACTCAGCATAGTTATTTTGAATCTCACATGTTGTGGCATGGTATTAACAGTTCTTTTATGTTGCTGAGTAATATTCCATTGTATCTATACACACAATTTGTTTATCCACTCAGCTATTGGTGGACATTTGAGTTCTTTCCCGTTTTTATCTATCAAAAATAAAGCTACTTAGGAACCTTCCTGTACAAGTCTTTGTATGAATATACAAATAAGTATCCTTTCTCTTGGGTAAATATCTAGTGGTGGAAAGGTCAGACCAACCATATGGTGGGTAGCTATATGTTTAACTTTTTAAGAAATTCTCAGCTGTTTCCAAATTGGTTGTATCATTATACATTCCCACCACCAAGACATGAGAATCCCAGTTTTTCCACATTCTCACCAGTATTTGGTAAGATCAGTCTTTTTCTTTCTTTTTTTTTTTTAATGTTTTTATTTATTTCTAGTAGAGAGAGAGAGAGAGACAGCATGAGCAGGGGAGGGTCAGAGAGAGAGGGAGTCACAGACTGAAACAGGCTCCAAGCTCCGAGCTGGCAGTCAGCACAGAGTCCGACGCGGGGCCCGAACCCACGAACCGCGAGATCATGACCCAAGCGAAAGTCGGACGCTTAACCGACTAAGCCACCCAGGCGCCCCAAGATCAGTCTTTTTCTAATCTTAAAATTTCTAATAGATTGTATCCAACCCACAGTATATATCATTGTAGTTTTAATTTGCATTTTTGTGATGACTAATGAGATTGAACATCTTTTCATGTGCCTCATGGCAATCTGTATATCCTCTTTGGTTAAATGTCTTTCAAATGTTTTTGCTAGGGTTTTTTCCCCTTAATTGGATTGTTTTCTTGCTGTTGAGTTTTGAGAGTTCTTTGTATGTTCTGGATACAAGTACTCAATCTGTGGCTGTGTTTTCATTCTCTTAAGAATGTTTTTGAAGAGCAGAAGTTTTAAGTTTTGTTGATGTACAATTTATCAGTTTATTCTTTTATGGATCTTGGTTTTGGTGTTGTATCTAAAAATATCTCTATCTCCGCATCATGTAAATTTTCTTTGTATTTCCCAGAAGTTTTATAGTTCTATATTTTACATTTAGATCTAAGTCTATTTTGAGTTAATATTTGTATATTATACAAGGCATATGCCAAAGTTCACTTATTTGATATGTAGGTATATTCAGTTGTTAGAATACTTGTGGAAAAGACTTTCACTGAATTGTCTTTGTATCTTTATTAAAAGTCAATTGTTAATGCCAGTACCATACTGTTGTGATATTGTAGCTTTATAATAAATCTTGAAATCATCAACTTTTTTCTTTTTCAAAATTGTTTTGTGTAGGATCCTTAGGGCTTTTATATTATTTTAGAATCAGCTTGTCAGTTTCTAGGGAAAAAATTGGATTATGTTGATATGTAGGTGAAGTTGGCAAAAATTAACATCTTAATAATATTGAGTTTTCTTACCCATGAACAAGTTACAGCTCTCTGTTTGTTTAGGGCATATTTAATTTCTCTCAGCAGATTTTATAATTTCACTGTGGATGGCCTTTTTACATACTTTGTCAAATTTATGTTTTATAAATTTTGTTCAACTGTAAATGGTATTTAATTCAAAATATGCTAAATATTCTGTACTGCTGAGGTAAGTTTTTCTTGAGCACTCTCTTCGTTGCTCCAGGAAATACAAGTTTTTCACCATAGCTGGTGAGAACAGGAGGATACTTCCCTGTATGCTACCCAGGCACTATTCCTTCCAAATCTGTATATTCTTACTGAGGATGCTATCACCTCCAACTTGGCAAAAATTTTTTTTTTCGCTGGGTGTGTGTGTGTGTGCGAGAGAGAGAGAGAGAGAGAGAGAGAGAATCTTGCATATGACAATGATTTATGGCCTTCCAAAGGGCTAAACTGTAGAGATTAGGTACACAGCAGTACTAAAATTTTATGGGGGCAGTAAGGAAAAAATAAGTATCAGAAACCTCTGGGTCAGGATGATAAGGAGAAAAAGGTTGAGAAACACCTCTTTAATTACTTTAGATGATACTTTTCACCAGACTCAGGTAGAATTTTTACATACTTGTGCTGCTCAGTACTTAGCTGAGTACCTAAGGGCATAATCTGCAGATCTCTGGCATTTTCTAATTGTACCATCCTCTCTCTGTTACTCTGTCCGAGAATTCTAGCCTCTGGTTTCTCCCCAGACTGTCAGCTTTGTCTCCTCAAGTCAGGCAAATATGCCTTTTAAAATATATGTAGCTCTGTAAAAGCCATTGAGAATAATTTTGTTGATTGAAACAACTGACTGTCAGAAATGCCACTGGATGTTTTCAGACTTCTACCTTACATATTTTATGAAATGGCAGTTTTCTATTCTAGTCCAGCAGTTTCTTTGAAATAGAAATTCTATAGTTTTCTAAACAGTAGCATTACATTTGGTAATTAAATTGACCAATCATAGATGGGATTACCTTACTTTGTCTTATTCTAATAGGACCTGGGATTGATAGTAATTTTGGGAGCACCTGGCTGGCTCAGTTCGTAGAGCATGTGGCTCTTGATCTTATGGTCGTGACTTAAAGCGCCACGTTGGACATGGAGACTACCTAAAAAAAATAATAATGACATGTAATTTTGGTGTTTTACTTTTTTTACTGTGAAAAACAAGTAAACCTTAGCATAGGAGTATCTATTTGCTGCTAAATTTGTAGAAGAGTGTAAATTCAGTGTTTAAAAAATGATTCTTCCTGGATTTGTCTTTTTAATATTACTACTGTTAGAGCAATGTCTAGATTAAAACATGAATTAATACTTAGATTCTAACCTTCCTAAATAGAATTTGCTTCAGGGCAAGAACCATGCCTTCCATTCTGTAGGATCATTAGCACTGGAAAGGGATCTTAGGAATTAAGTCGTTAAATCATCTCTGTTAAAGATGAGGCAAAACTAAAGTCTTGGAGTTTATTTGATTTGGTCACTTATGTTTAGCAGAGATAGCATAAGAGCCCAATTTTCTTAACGTCCAGTTAGTTTTCTGTCCATGTTGTCTCCAATGGCTTGTCACCTCTCAATTATGTCTAGTGGTTAAGTATTACAATAAATTTCTTAGCTTTTCTCTTATAGCTATAGGTATGTAAGTCCTTAGTAAATACTTGCTAGTTTAATTTGGTATAACTTGGTATGTTGGTTCACTTCCTTGAAAAATTATGTGCCAGCTACTATGCTGGGTACCGGGGAAACAAGTCTAGTCATGCATACTTTTTCCCCCTATTCTTCCATGCTCTTTCCTGACTCAGGATATCACTGGTGCTCTCATTGTCTCCAGCTCTCGTTGCTTCATCTTCAGTTTCTTTTCATTCTTTCCGTTGCCCCTGATGGTAGGCAGAATTCCTAAGATAGCCCACAAGAATCTCACTCCCACTTCGTGTACATATCCTATATAATCTTCTGTACTCTAAATATGATAGGATAGCACTCTTGTGATTACTTTATGACATCTGGCACAGTTGACTAGGAAAGTGGTATTAGCTGAGTAGACCTGACCTAATTACATGAACTCTTTAAATGTGGACCTAGGGGCACCTGGGTGGCTCAGTTGGTTAAGCAGCCGACTTTGGCCCAGGTCATGATCTCACATTTTCTGTGTTCGAGCCCCGCATTGGGCTCTGTGCTGACAGCTTAGAGCCTGGAGCCTGCTTTGGGTTCTGCATCTCCCTCCTTCTCTCTCTGCCCCTCCCTTCTGCTCCTCATATTCTGTCTCTCTCAAAAATAAATAAACATTAAAAAATATTAAATGTGTATCTAGAGTCAAAAACAAAGGCAGTAAGGAATTTGATGTAAGGCAGATTCTTTATTCCTGACTGAAGGTGGAGGGGAGCCATGTGCTAAGGAGTGGGCATTCTGTAGGAACAGAGGGCAACTTCTGGCTGACAGGAAGAAAACTGGAACCCCAGTCTAACAACCACAGTGAACTCAATTTTACCTAAATGAACCTAGAGGTGGATTCTTCCTTAGGTATTCTGGTGAATTCATTGCTCATTGACAGTTTGATTTCAGCTTTAGGAGAGACCCTGAGGGGAGAACCCAGCTACACTATGCCTAGACTTCCACCCTACAGAACTGGGAATTAATAAATGACTGCTGTCTTATGCCACTAAGTTTGTGGTAATTTGTTATGCAGCAGTGGAGAACCAATATAATACATATATGTCTCTTTCTGGTCCATCTGGACCTTTCTTGGTCCTCCAGGAAGTATTATGGCATCCTAATAGATATCCAACAGCACTCTGAACTTCTTGTTTGTAGCACTCATGTTAATTGACTTGTGTCTTATTCAGTACCTTTAACTCTCTGGATATAGGGACCTGGTTTGAATTAATTCCCTGTATTTATACCCAGTCTGTGGTGAATAATAGCCACTTAAAAAGTGTCAGAAGTGAATGCATAAAAATAAGACATAGTCCCTGACTTTGACAAGTTTATTATCTAAAGGTGTTTGGCTATGTTATGTGTGGATATTCTTGTTTGTGTTTGTGTATGGGATATGTTTGGGTTTTGGTGGGTAGGAGCAGTCAGCTATTAGTTGCCCAAGTGCACAGTGAGTTACACTGGCTTCCTTCCATGGTCGTTTTGCCTTACAGCTCCTTCAGTACTTATTTAGAGAATTCAAATCACTTTGACACAGGAAGGGTGAGTTAAGGAAGGAAGGAAAGGGAGAGAGGGAGGGAAGAAAGGAAGGAAGGAAAAGAGAGGCAGAGGGAGGAAAGGAAAAACCATGTGCGCTTGAAATGCATGTGGACAAAGGCACTCTTCTGTAATGAAATAACTTTATCATTTGCAGTATTCTGTTGATGATCTGTCAGAGCATTGCCGTTAAAGGCACAATAAGATGGGATATGCCACCCAATTCTTGGCCACAGGGACTAAATCCCATCCATCTCACCCCCAGTGCTCAGGAATAGCAGTTGGTTCTAGGGAAGGAATTTAATCAAGTTCTTAGTGTTAGAGTTTCCCTGACCAACTAGAAAGCAACTTTCATATTATTGTATTAATGTCCAAATCATTATCAGTAAATAAAGTTTGCACGATTGCTGAACACACAGCACAGAAGCAACATAGGAAATAATGGAAACTTCATAAGTGAAGAGGGGATGCTGGGAGCTGCTATTCATTGTTAAAAGCTGCCTCATAATCTAAGTTAATAGTTTTTGATAACATGGGGTTCACTCTTCATGCTGCCAGAATAGTGCCACATATAAAAAAGTCTGAATAGCTGATACATTGGTTTAATTGTGCATAAACCAAAGTACCTGTAATAACCAAGCCCAGAAAGAAGCCCGGAAGAGAGAAGAACAAAAAACAGCACATTATGATACAAGCTGCAGTTTAAAGATGAAGGCTCCCAAACAGATTATCCGGGACATAGAGAAATTGGATGAATTAAAGTTTAATCCAGTGCAGCAACCACAGTTAAATGAGGAAGTGCTGAAAGATCAACATAAAAAGCTGTGTAAAACCTTTGAATGTATTCTACAACTCTGAAAAAGAGAACCTGGTTATTTACGAAGAATTGAGAAAGCTACAAGTAGAATATGAACAGAAGAGGGCTCAATTTAGCTAATATTTTGATGCTGTCAAGAACGCTCAGGATGTGGAAGTGGACAGTATTCCCTTGCTACATATGCCACATGTTCTTCCAACATTCTGATCCAGGCCATTCCACTACCTGGTGCCCAGCCACCCTCCATCCTTAAAAAGACCTCAGCCTATATACCTCCAACTTGGGAAGTTTCTATACTTCCTCTTCTTGGACATAGTGTTCCACATTTGCCCCGACTGAAAACCTCTTGGTCCTCCCCCTGGTCCACCACCTCCTCAAGCCTTGAAAATGTATGGCCGTAAAGTGGGCTTTGCTCTAGATCTCCCCCTTCATAGGCAGGATGAAGACAAGTCCTGAACTTGCTCAACGGGGTCATGATGATGATGTTTCCAGTACCAGTGAAGATGACCGGTATGCTGAGAACATGGATCAAGATAAGCATAATGACAGTACTGATGACAGCAGCACTGACAGATCAGATAGAGAAAGTGAAGGGGATGAATTTGTGCACCGTGATGATAATGAAAGAGACAACAATGAAGAAAAGAGTCAAGTCTGAGTGTAAGATTTGCAGATATGCCTGAAAAGTCAAGGAAGAAAAAGAACATGGAGGAGCTGACTCCTCTTCAAGCCATGATACTTCGAATGGCAGGTCAGAAATCCCAAAAGAGGGACAAGAAGTAGAAGAATTTTCAGAGGATGATGATGAAGGTGATTCTGATGATTCTGAAATGGAAAACAGCATAAAGAGGAATCTCTTTCAAATGGCACATCTGTCACCTCTTCAAAGCAGCAAGCTCCCCTACAGTCTGTTCCTCCTTCTCAGATACAAGCACCTCCTATGCCAGAACCACCTCCGTCTGGACAACTGCCACCTGCTCCACCTTTATGGCCACCTGGACCACCTACTGGACTTCTTCCTGGACCATCTCCAGGAGCTCATCCATTCCTGAGGCCACCTGGAATGCCAGGACTCCGAGGGCCTTTACCCCAACTTTTACTTTCAGGCCCACCACCAGGCCAGCTCCCTAGTGCTCTTCCAGATCTACCTCCAGGTCTGCCTCATGGCCCTCCTCCTCAGGAACCCCCACCAAGATTACCTCCCCCTGCACCTCTCAGTATTCCTCCACCCCGTACTGGCATAATGTACCCACCATTGGTGCCTCCACTTAGATGTGCCCCACCTAGGCTTCTCCCACCAGCTCCCCTGCCAAACGTGGGGGTTTTAAGTGTGCCACCCAACTTGATTCAGCACCCCTTGCAGATGATATAAGCCCAGCCGCCGTTGACAAGAAAGCCACAACGACCATCAGCACCAAGCCATAGATCACGAATCCTAAGGCAGAGATTACTCGATTTGTGCCCACTGAATTGAGGGTATGTCAGGAGAATAAAGGGGCCACTGCTGCTCCCCCCAAAAAGTCAGAGGATGATTCTGCTGTGGCTCTTGACAAAGCAGCCCCCAAATCTGGTCCATCTGTCCCCGTCTCCATGCAAACTAAGGATGATGTTTATGAAGCTTTCATGAAAGAAATGGAAGGGGGCGCCTGGGTGGCTTAGTCGGTTAAGCGTCCAACTTTCGCTTGGGTCATGATCTCGCAGTTTGTGGGTTCGAGCCCCGTGTCAGGCTCTGTGCTGACTGCCAGCCCAGAGCCTGGAGCCTGTTTCAGTCTGTGACTCCCTCTCTCTCTGACCCTCCCCTGCTCACGCTGTCTCTCTCTCCTAGAAATAAATAAAACATTAAAAAAAAAAAAAAAAAAGAAATGGAAGGGCTGCTGTGACAGCCTTTAATGCCAGACAGGTTTCTGTTCATTCATATGAGTGGTTTGTGGGGTAAGAGGCTCTTATTAAACTTCGCAAAAGAGCTGCTTTCACTCTCAGGATATTTTTAAATTTTAGTTCAAGGAATATCCTAAAATTTAGCCTTGCTAAGAATTTATTGCGTATGAGAGAGAGTTACTCATTCAGAATAAATTGGTTATTGAAACTGTGCTGCAAACATCCATTCCCTTCATACCACCATTTTCATCCTGTTTGTTTCCCTTCTCCAATTCTCTGGAAAGGTGATTGGGGGATCTTTGTTACTTACTTGTTTTGATTCTCTTCTTATGTGCTGTGGGCACTGGAGTAGAGATTTTTGAAAACACAGTTTCTTTTACGCCATCTTGTCTTTTGTGTTATTTTAATATTTTCTTGTAAATATTTTGTAATATTTTAGTGAGATGGATCGCTGTCATTTCCTTATACAGAGCAAGATATTTGGGAAGAAATTGTACAATTTTTTGATTAAAATTATTACTAAATGAATAAACATTTTCCATAAAATTACGATGACACACCTTAAGATATATTTTTCCTTATCTTATTATAATTACTTATTTAGTAAAACATGTAAACTACATAAGTATTTTAAACATATAATTAACCATTGTTTTCTAAGGTGGTTTTTATACAGAACTAATGATTTGAATATTACCACAGTGATTTAAAGCATTTTCTCTTATGAATGCTCAATAAATTAATAATAATAATCATTTTAGAATACATTCATCTCTGTAAAGAGAAAAATGATTTATAAAATGCTTTATGTCAGATTTTTATCATTTGTTTGGAAGATAAATGTATACAGTGAGGGTTTTTGTTTTTGTTTACATAGAAGCTAGATTACATTAATTTTTTGTTTGGGTTTTTTAAGATTGCCTTACACAAATTTCTGATAACATAATTTCTATTTTTATTCTTAATTCCTTCGTAGACCCAAATTAATGTTTGGGGGAAGGGCATGGGTGTTAAGGGGTGAGTAGTTTTCTTTTTCAGTTTTCAGGTGACTTTTTTTCATTTTCATTTTGAACACTGGTTGAGGAGAACAAAACTTGTCCAACCAGCAAAGGAAGCTACTGTTCTTGTTCTTAAGCTGAAATACCATGTTAGGTCCTGTGTCTTCTGCCAGATTTTTATATGCTTTTCCTTCTAGTTCACTTATATTTTAAGTGATATTTTAGACAAATGATTGAACATTCATGTCTAATGTTTTCCTCCTTTTTCTTAATCTTCAATTTCTTTTAATCACAATTTTTAAAACTTTGAAGTATAGCACTCAAAAATATGTCAAATGAATGTAGACTGTAATGAATTATTTAAATGTAACCTGTACCCAGATCAAGAAACAGAATGTTGCTTTCACTACAAAAACTCTCTTGGTGCCCACTCTATGATTAGACTATTTATTTCAATTCTGCAGTATAAGCATTAATATGACTTTTATTAATAATCTCTGGGGGCAGCTGAGTGGTTCAGTTGGTTAACTGTCTGACTTCGGCTCATGTCATGATCTCGTCGTTGTGAGTTTGAGCCCTGCACTGGGCTCTGTGCTGACAGGTAGCTCAGAGCCTGGAGCCCACTTCAGATTCTGTGTCTCCATCCCTCTGTGCCCCTCCCCCATTCATGCTGTCTCTCAAAAATAAATAAAATGGTAAGAAAAAATTTATAATAGTCTCTGTTTTCTTTTGTAATTTTGCCATCTAATCTTCTCTATACAAACAATACAATTTAATTTTGTATATTTTTAAGTTAAGTGAATTTTTTTAAATTTACATCCAAGTTAGTTAGCATCGAGTGCAACAGTGATTTCAGGAGTGGATTCCTTAATCCCCCTTCCCCACTTAGCCCATCCGCCCTCCCACAACCCCTCAAGTAACCCTCTGTTTGTTCTCCGTATTTAAGAGTCTCTTCTGTTTTGTCCTTCTCCCGGTTTTTATGTTATTTTTGCTTCCTTTCCCTTATGTTCATCTGTTTGTATTATGTTAAGTGAATCTTAGAACATGTATTCTTTTGGGTCTGGGTTCTTTTGCATGACACTATCTTATTTCAAAAATTTACCTGTGCTATACGAACCTAAGATTATTGGTAATAATCCGCTGAATGCAGGCACCACAGTTTAGCCATATTCTGCTATTAATGGATAGTTGTTTCCAGTTTTTTGCCTATTATGAATAATGCAGCCATTCAGAAATGTGCCTCTGTTGCACATTAGTGTGCATTTCTCTAGGATATATACCTACTCATAGAATTTCTGACATAAAGACTTTGCCTACAGTCAGCTTAATAGAGAATGCCGTGTTAAACAATTTATGCTCCCATGAAAACTGTCTGAGATTTCTTGTTGCTCCACATTTTTTGACTATATCCTTTTTGTTTGTAGCCATTCTGTTTGTGATGTAATAGTGTCTCATTATTTGTAAAGTTTGAGTTTTTTTGATAACAGTGCCAGGTATCTTTTTATATGTTTATTAGACATTCACATAGCCTCTTTTATAAAGTGGCTGTTACATCTCTTGCCCATTTTTCTCTTGAGTTCTCTTTTCTTGTTAAGTTACCTTTCTTTATGTATGCTGGATATGAACTTTTTGTGAGCTGTGTTATGTTACAGAATGCCTTCTCCCATTCCAGCTTGCCTTTTCGCTCTTCTGTCATTGAACATGAGGTCTTAATTTAATGGAGTCAAATTTTTCAGTATTTTCCTTTATGGTTAATGCTTTCGGCTTTTTTTTTAATGTTTATTTTTGTTTTTGAGAGAGAGAAAGAGACAGAGCCTGAGTGGGGGAGGGGCAGAGAGAGAGAGGGAGACAGAATCCAAGCCGGCTCCAGGCTCTGAGCTGTCAGTACAGAGCCCAGTGTGAGGCTTGAATTCAAGAACCACACCACGAGATCATGACCTTAGCCTAAGCTGTATGCTTAACCAACTCAGCCACGCAGGCGCCCCTTTATAGAATTTCTTGAAATCACACTGTGTAAGACTCCCCCTCCCCCAAAACTGTGTTCTATTCACTCAGAATTACTCTGGCTGTTCTAGTATCTTTGCCTTTCCATATAAATTTTAGATCATTAATATCTAAAAGGAATCCTGCTGGGATTTTGATTAGTATTACGTTGAATCTATAGATCAAATTGACATCTTAGCAGTAATGAATCTTCCAGTTCATAACATG
Organism: Proteles cristata cristata; assembly: GCA_017311185.1. Classification (NCBI taxonomy): domain Eukaryota; kingdom Metazoa; phylum Chordata; class Mammalia; order Carnivora; family Hyaenidae; genus Proteles; species Proteles cristata. The sequence continues at coordinate 1,747,451 of JAESUZ010003188.1, forward strand.
TTACTCTGTTTATGTAGGTTTTCTTTAAGTCTTTAAGGAGTATCTTATAGTAAACACATACCTGCAAAGTTTTATTAGATTTATACCCAAGTATTTTTCTGTATTTTTTTTCTTTTTCTCTTTTCTTCTTTCTTTCATTCTTTTGTATTGTAAATGTACAGTCTAACATTTTTAATTTCCAGTTAATTCCTAGTATGTGGAAATACAGTTGCTTTCTATATATTGACCTTGGATTCAGCAACTTTTCTAAATTCATTTTTGGATTTTTTTTAGAAATAAAATTTCTTGGGATTTTCTCCATGAACAATATGTCATCTATGAATAGAGACAGTTTTGTGTGTTCTCTTCCAGTCTGTATGTCTTTTGTTTCTTTTTGTTCTTACTGGCAAGGACTACCAGTATGAGAATGAATAGGGATGATAAGAGTAGACATCCTTGCCTTATTTCTGATCTTAGAAGGAAAACGTTCACTCTTTCATCATTAAATAGGATATTGTCTATAACTTTTGACAATAAGTTATCCTTGATCAGGTCAGAGAAGTTCCTTTCTATTCCTAGTGTGCTAAAAGTTTTTGTTTTTAATTGTGAAAAGTTTTGTTAAGTGCAATTATGTGTTTTTTAAAATTATTTATATTGGTTTATTCTAGAGTTAAGATCTCAGAATAAACTCTACTTGGTTTTGATATATTAGTTTTATATATTACTGGACTCAATTTGCTAATATTTAATTAAGGACTGTTATTTCCTTTTCGATGAATGATGCTGTCTGTAGTTTTCTTGTTATATCTTTGCCTGGTTTAGGTACTAGAATTATAACATGTTGGCTTCATAAAGTGGGATGTGCTCCGTCTTTTGCTTTCTAGATGTGCAGATTGGTATTATTTTTTAAATGTTTGATAGAATTTATCATTGAAGCTATCTAGGTTTGGAGTTTTCTTTCTTGGAATGTTTTTACCTATGAATTTAGTTTCTTTAATAGTTGTAGGACTACTTGGGTTACTTTTTTTCTTTCTTGAGTAATATTTGTATCTTTGAAGGACTTGGTCTTTCATACAAACTAAAACTTGTATGCATAACATTGTTCATAATATTCCCTTAATGTATTTTTTTTTTTAATGTTTTATTTATTTCTAGGAGAGAGAGAGAGAGAGACAGCGTGAGCAGGGGAGGGTCAGAGAGAGAGGGAGTCACAGACTGAAACAGGCTCCAGGCTCTGAGCTGGCAGTCAGCACAGAGCCCGACGCGGGGCTCGAACCCACGAACCGCGAGATCATGACCTAAGCGAAAGTCGGACGCTTAACCGACTAAGCCACCCAGGCGCCCCCCCTTAATGTTTTTTTAATGTCTTTGAGGTTTTTAACCAATAATCCCCTCTTTTATTCCTGATACTGGTTCTGTCTTCTTCTTTTGTTGTTCTGGCTGGAGGATTATGGATTTTATTGGTCTTTTCAAAGAAGTAGTTTCGGGATTCATTTATTTTCTCTAGCTTTTCTGTTGTCACCTTTGTTGATTTCTACCCTTTATCATTTCTGTTCGTCTTGCTTTGTAGTTATTTTGTTTTTTCTAGTTTCTTAAGTGAAAGCTTAAATTATTAATTTGAGAACTTCTTTTGTGTTGGAAACATTTAATAGATAATTCCCCCTCTAAATACTACTTTAACTTCATCCTCAAAATTTTGACATACTATATTTTTACTTTGATTCAGTTTGGAATATTTTCTAATGTTCTGTGAGATTTCCTCTTTATGGGGATTATTTAGAATTAGTTTTCCTTTTTTCTCTACTATTAAAATATCAACTTTGCTTTCCAAATACTTGAGGATTTCCCAAGCATCTTTCAGTTATTTGTTTCCTGTTTAATTTTGTTATGGCTAGAGTACCCTATTTGTATGTTTTCAGTTTATTTTATTGTATCTTATTTCATAAATTTATTTTGAGAGAACGAGAGATAGCACAGGGTGGAGGGGCAGAGAGAATCTCTTCAGGTCTCCCGAACCGAACAGTGAGATCATGACCTGAGCTAAAATCAAGAGTCAGATGCTTAACTGACTGAGCCACCCATCGGTTTATTTTAATATGTTAAGGTGTGGTTTTTGGCTCAGAATATGGTCTGTCTTGATGAATGTTTCAAGTGCAGTTGAAAATAAAATGTATTATTTTGTTAGGTTCAGTTGATAGTGTTATTCTGTGTCCTTGCTGATTTTATCTATTCACTTGTTCTGTTGGTTATTGGGAGGGACATTACCATGTATAAGGTTTCTTATAATTGTGGATTGTCTTTCTCTCCCATCATTTTTATCAGTTTTTGCTTCTACATACTTTGAAGCTTTGTTATTAAATATATATGTTAAGATTGTGGTGTTTTTTAGATAAATTGGCCTTTTTATAGTTATGTAATGTCCTTCATCTCTGGTAATTTCTTTTGTTCTGCATTCTTACTGATATTATTGACATAGCCACGCTAGCAGTCTTTATGTTACTGTTTACATGGTATATCTTGTAACATTTTAACTTCAAGCATATCTTTGCCATTACATTTAAAATGGTTTCCTGTAGATAGTATATAATTAGGTTTTGTTTTTATATTCAAAATGATAATCCATGTCATTTAATTGGTGTGTTTAGATCTTTACATTTAATGTGTTTATTATTTTGGCTGGATTTAGCTCTGCTGTTTTTATTTGTGCCTTGTAGTTTTTGTTTCTCTTCTCTCTTTTCTTCATTCTTTTGGAGTCTTTGGATTTATCTAGAAATATTTTTATGTTCTTCACTGGCATTTTTACCATACCTCTGTATGTTATTTTCTTTGATAGTTGATCTAAGGATTATGATTTATCTTTTCACAGTCTACATAGAGTTAATATTTTACCGCTTCAAGTTTTAAAAAACCCAAAAGCTCTTACTGTCCCCACTTTATGTTTGAGTTGCTATGTGATATATGACAATACATTATAATACATTGCACTCCTTCCCAGAAAACATTAAAATTTTGCTTTCAATAAATTGTGCTTCCTTTATACTTGAAGCTCTAGGTTTCCCTCTGGTATCATGTCCATTCAGCTTGAGGACCTTCCTTTGGCATTTCTTTTAGACCAAGATTGCTGGAAATGATTTTTATTTAGTTTCTCTTCATCTGAGAAATGTTTTTATTCTGGCTTCATTTCTAAAGGATGCTTTCATATGATCCATAATTCTTCTTTCACGGAGTGTTTTGTTTTTGTTTTTGAATCTTCTGACCTCCATGGTTTCCGATGAGAAATCCAGTCTTTTGAATCTTTCTTTCATATGTAACTTGTCTTTAAAGCAGTCTAAGAAAAATGATTTTTGTCTTTATCTGTATCTTTACAGTTTATGTGCCTTGGCATGATTTTCTTTGTGTTTTTCCTTCTTGTGGCTCACTAAGCTTCTTGAACCTATACATTTATGTCTTTTACCAAAATTGGGAAATTCCCAGCCATTATTTCTTCAAAATATTTTTTCTGCAGCAGTTTCTTTCTCTTTGCTGGAGCTCTGGTGACACAAATGTTGAGTGTTTTTTTTTTTAAATGTTTTTTTATTTTTATTTCTAGGAGAGAGAGAGAGACAGCGTGAGCAGGGGAGGGTCAGAGAGAGAGGGAGTCACAGACTGAAACAGGCTCCAGGCTCTGAGCTGGCAGTCAGCACAGAGCCCGACGCGGGGCTCGAACCCACGAACCGCGAGATCATGACCTAAGCGAAAGTTGGACGCTTAAAGTCGGACGCTTAACTGACTAAGCCACCCAGGCGCCCCTGGTGACACAAATGTTAAGACCTTTGATGTTGTCCCAATTTGGTATTTTATTAAATACAGATATCCGCCTGGATAAAAGGAAATTTTTTTTTTTAATGTTTTATTTATTTCTAGGAGAGAGACAGCATGAGCAGGGGAGGGTCAGAGAGAGAGGGAGTGACAGACTCTGAAACAGGCTCCAGGCTCTGAGCTGGCAGTCAGCATATAGCCCGACGCGGGGCTCGAACCCACGAACCGTGAGATCATGACCTAAGCGAAAGTCGGACGCTTAACCGACTAAGCCACCCAGGTGCCCCAAAAGGAAATTTTTTTAAATGTTTTATTTATTTCTGAGAGAGAGAGAGAGAAAGAGACAGCATGAGCAGGGGAGGATCAGAGAGAGAGGGAGACACAGAATCTGAAACAGGCTCCAGGCTCTGAGCTAGCTGTCAGCACAGAGCCTGATGTGGGGCTCGAACCCACGAACCATGAGGTCATGACCTGAGCTGAAGTTGGACGCTCAACCAACTGAGCCACCCAGGCGCCCCAAAAGGAAATTTTTTTTAAAGGTATTGAAAACTCTTGTTTGATATGTAACTAAGAGGGACAAACCTGCTTTTAATTCAGCTGCTAAATAAAAAGGAACATATAAATTATATAAATCACTTAAAGAAGAATATATAAAATTATAAGAAGTCCCCACACAGACTTAATTTTAAAACATTTTCAAAATTTAATAAGATCATTTTGTTTCCCACCCCCCAGAAAAGATTTCTGTATGTTGTATATTTACGGATCCACATTGATCTCATTGGTATCTCCCAACCACAAATAGCCATGTTTGTATGTCCCCACTGTAGTGGACCTTACACATAGCGTTTTAGAAGGGAGAGCAAATCTTTCTAGTATACCTAGTGATTTAACTGGTATATTTCAAGTTCAAGATTTTTTTCTCCTTCTGATAGTAGCTGCATAATCTGAAACTGAAACTGAAAGTTCTACTCTAAATTAAGATTTAAGGTTATAAAATGTGTAATTTGTTCATGTTGCATATTCAGATTACCTTTATTAATGTGGAATATATGCTTAATTTAACAGTTAAATATCATGGCTATAGATATTGGATGTGTGTATATTTATGACAATCAAGATTTATTTTTCTCAAGTTTTTACTGTATAAAATGTTACTTTCTGCTGCAGATTAATACTTAAAGTTGAGTGAGGACATGTTTGGTTAGCCTCCGTTCAAGTATTTGTTTATAAATGGAGTGAATTGTCCTGTCACTCTAAGGCACTGGTTTAGTTTCTAAGAAAGTTTGATCAAGAAGTGGGAGTAGTGAAGCTATATGTTATATGTATCTTCCTTGCTTACTTGCCATAAACGGAAAGTGTTAGTAATTGGTTTAAATATGTAAATATTTCAGTTACATGTATAGTCATATAGACAAGAATATGGTATTTTTATGCTAAAATGTTTGTCTTATGGTAGGTTCACCTGTGTTCTGTGACTCTTTTCTAAGAAATGAAAATCTCTCACTCTTTTTCCCAGGGTTTGTACTTTGTAAGTATTACGTACTTGTAACTAAATCCAATAGAGAGCTGTAAAAAAAAACAAATAAGATTGCCGTATTGTGGAAAAATTTTCTAGAGTGGGACCATACTTCTACAGTTCTTTTTTTTTTTTTTTAAATGTTTTTTATTTATTTCTAGGAGAGAGAGAGAGAGACAGCGTGAGCAGGGGAGAGTCAGAGAGAGAGGGAATCACAGACTCTGAAACAGGCTCCGGGCTCTGTGCTGGCAGGCAGCACAGAGCCCGATGCGGGGCTCGAACCCACGAACCGCGAGATCATGACCTAAGCGAAAATCGGACACTTAACCGACTAAGCCACCCAGGCGCCCCCATACTTCTACAGTTCTATAAGGGCAAGGAATCCTTTGTTACTCGTATGATTAAAAATACATTCTTTCCAGAATCTAATATACATTCAGCTATTTAGAGATAAATACATGCACATGAAGAATGATTGATTGCTATATCACTGTTGCTGTTAACTTATTTAAAATCTAAGGAAGTGAAGTGGTCCAGAATGTAAACAGCAAGAGGGACCTTGATCTATAAATTAGGCAAACTAGGCTCTAGTCTTCCAGTAGTTTAGCCTCTCTGAGCCCTGCCCTTCTCATTTGTAAAATGAGATGATTGAACTTGCTCTCTAAGGCTATTTCTGTCCCTAATATATTACTTTGACAGCTCTGTAAACTATTATATTTGGTTTATAAATTTTATCAGGTAAGCCTGGGTTATTTCACAGCAATTTGGGGTGAGGACGGACAAGAGAAGGTTTCAGTAGATTTAGCTTAGAATGAAATTAATGATTTCCTTTTTCATTTCAGTGGGTAGTAACAACATAGATGTGAATATTTTCTCTAGGTCTGTCTTGTTCTGGTACTTTCCTTATACACATCAAAGGCTACATAAAAATCACAAAGTGGCAGAAACTTTGGCTATTTTCCTTGTGCCCATTTATTTCCTATTTTCCTCCAATGCGCAGAGCTCTGTTTTTCTTTGGGCATTTGATCCCCATCTCACTGGAAAGTGGTCCCCTTCCCACCTCCAGGGTGTCATAATCAAGTGGTTGACTTAGGCACAGCAGATGACACAAGACTGGACAATGAGAAGTGAAAAGTTTTATGGGTGCCTTTGTAGCAGTTTGCTCATTGATTAAAAATAGACATAAAGGACACTTCCAATTTCTAGTTCCATATGTAAGAAACTTGAAAGTCACCACTCTGCCCTAACAAATACAAAGCTGAACAGACTGAAAATTTAACAGCTCTTCTTGGGTCCGTAACAGCCCTTCTTGCGACCCTGGGTAAACCACTGCCCCCAAGATTGGATGGACAAAAGCGAACGTAGAAAGTTGAGGCTTGAAGAGCAGAGACTCATGAGTAGAAACTGCTCAGGAATCAGTGTTGGGGAAGGAAAAACTGAGCTTTAATTGACAAATTGCTGAAGGTTCAGTATGGACAACTCTGAGCGTTAAAAACAACAGGGATCCAGCACAGGCCACCACAGTATTATAAGATTTACCTCCAGGAGCTGGATGAGGTTCTCATAGTAAATATCAAAGAAAACTCTTGTGCTTCTAGCAGGGGCCAGGGTCGGGGGGAGCATATTGAAATGTGACAGAGCACTCCATTCTTTTTTTTAAATGTTTTATTTATTTTGGGTTTTTTTTTAATATTTTTTTATTTCTAGGAGAGAGAGAGCGAGAGAGCGAGCAAGAGCGTGCGCATGAGCAGGGGAGGGTCAGAGAGAGAGGGGGACACAGACTGAAACAGGCTCCAGGCTCTGAGCCGGCAGTCAGCACAGAGCCCGACGGGGGGCTCGAACCCACTAACCACGAGATCATGACCTAAGCGAAAGTTGGACGCTTAACTGACTAAGCCACCCAGGCGCCCCCCGTTTTATTTATTTTTGAAAGAGTGCAAGCCAGGGAGGGGCAAAGAGAGAGGGACAGAGCATCTGTAGTGGGCTCTGTGCTGATAGCAACAAGCCTGATGTGGGGCTTGAACTCACTGAGCTAAGTCAGATGCTCAACTGACTGAGCCATGCAGGTGCCCCCAGAACACTCTGTTCTTAAAAAGGCCTGCCTTCCAGGGGAGACTGATTAACTAGTCTGACTGACCCTGGGGGAAAGGAAATATCCAACTGCAGCCCCCTCTACCCATTCTCTTCCACCTGGAGGTGGGAGAGGGTAGCCTGGGAAACACTTGTGAAGTTCACAGACCAGAGGCATAAGCTCACTAAAAAAAAAGACCTTATCAGAAGACACTTCCCCTCCCCTCACACCTCACAACATATTACAAAAGGCCTATTTGTAGTGGATCTCTTTACCGAATACATCATATCTGGTTGTCAAGTAAAAATTAGGAGATATATAAAAGGCAAAAAGCACAGTTTGAAAAGAGATGGAAATCCTAAGAAAGAACCAAAAGGAAATGCTAGAGATCAAAAACACAGTAAAAGATTTTAAAAAATGTTTTTGATGAACTTCTTAATAGACTGGACATAGCTGAAGAAAAATCTCTGAGCTAGAAGATATAACAATAGAATCCTCATAAACTGAGAAAGCAAAGAAAATAAAGACGTAAAATAACAGAATATCTATGAGACAACTACAAAAGGTGTAACATACTTGTAATGAGAATGCCAAAAGGTGAGGGAAGAGAAAGGAGTAGAAGAAACATTTTAAACAATCATAACTAAGAATTTTCCTAAACTAAAGACACTAACCTACGTATCCAAGAAGCTCAGAGAATACTATGCAAGATAAATATAAATAGCTACAACAAAAAACATCTAGGTGTATCATTTTGTAAATTGTAGAAAATCAAAGATGTTTACCTTACCTATAAAGAGCGAAGGTAAGAATTATATTCAACTTCTCAGAAACCATGCAAGGAAGAAGAGAGTGGAGTGAAGTATTTTAAAAAGGTAAAGGAGAAGCCTGCTTGGATGGCTCAGTCAGTTAAGGCTTTGACTCTTGATTTTGGCTCAGGTCATGATCTCCTGATTTGTGGGTTTGAGCCCCGTGTCAAGCTCTGCACTGACAGTGTGGAGCCTGCTTGGGATTCCATGTCTTGCTGTTTCTCTGCCCCTCCCCCTGCACACTCTCTCTCTCTCGCTCTCGCTCTCTTTCCTTCTCTCTCATAAATGAATGAATGAATGAATACATAAGTGAAATAAAAAGGTAAAGGAGTCTAAAGGCTTTCTCAAGCAAATAAAAATTAAGGAAGTTTGTAGTCCTGCCTTGTAAGAAACATTAAATGAAGTTTTTATATAGAAGGAAAATAACACAGATCAGAAACTCAGATCTACATAAGAAAGAGCATTGAAGGAGTATGTCAAAGTAAAATGAAAATAGCTTTCCAATTTTTAATCTAATATATAAGCTTGTTTAACAATATTTTATGTGTGTTTATGTATGTGAATATATATTATGTATATATAATGTGTGTGTATATACATATATACACAGATGTATTTTTTATATGTGCTTATTTATAGTTCCATATAAGTGAAATGGATAACAACAATGATACAAGGGACAGGAGGGAGAATTAGGATTAGTTTGTTAATTAGTAAGACATACTGCCCATTAATTGGTATAGTGATATTTGAAAATAGATTCGGATTAGTTGTGAATTTATACTGCAAACTCTAGGGCAACCATTAAAAAAATTATTTTTAAAGTATAGCCAATATACTGAGAATAGAGAGAAAATAGAGTTATGCTACAGGCCCAGTTAAAACCACAGAAGGTAGGAAAAGAGTGAAAGATAAAAATAGGAACAAAAAATGAGGGAAACAAACAAAAAAGTAACAAATATAGTAGATATTAATCCACCTATATCAATAATGATCTAGATGCACCAGTTAAAAGGCAGAAATTGTCATAGTGGATCATAAAACAAGACCGAATTAATTATATGTTGTTTCTGAGAAACTCACTTTAAATGAAAAGAAATATATAGATTACAAGTAAATGGATGATGAAAAATACGCTAACCAAAAGAAAGCAGGAGTAGTATGTATACTTTAGACAGAGCAGACTTCAGAGCAAGGAAAGTTATCAGGGATAAAAAAAGGTCTTATAATAATAAAAGCATAATTTCTTCAGAAAGACTTTAACAAACCTTAATGTGTATGAACCTAACAGCAAAGTATCAAGCTGTGGAGATAGTATAAACATGAAGGGTTGCCGGGGAATGGAGATGAATGAACAGGGCAGAAGATTTTTTAGGGCAGTGAAAGTACTCTGATCATATGATGGATCAGTGTCATAATGCATTTGTCCAAACCCATAGAATTTACATCAAGAATGAAACCCAAGATAAACTTTGGATGATTATGATGTGCCAGTGTAGGTTCATCACTTGTAACAAATGTATCACTCTATTAGGGGCTGTTGATAATGGTGGATGCTGTGCCAACCTGGAGGTAGGGAGTATATTGTAGATCTCTACCTTCATTTTGCTGTGAATCTAAAACAATTGTCTCTTTTTTAGAAAAAATTTTTTCATGTTTATTTAAAAACTTTTTAAATGTTTATTTTTAAGACAGAGAGAGACAGAGATAGGGAGGGAGGGATGGAGGAGCAGAGAGAAAGGGAGACATAGAATCCGAAGCTGGCTCCAGGTTCCTAACTGTCAGCAGAGAGCCTGACTGCTGGGCCCAAACTCATGGATCACAAGATCATGACCTGAGCTGAAGTCAGACACTTAACTGACTGAGCCACCTGGGTACCCCATCGTTTTTGTTTTTGAGAAAGACACAGTGTGAGTGGGGGAGCAGCAGAGGGAGGGAGACACAAATACTGAAGCAGGCTTCGGGCTCTGAGCTGTCAGCACAGAGATCATGACCTGAGCCGAAGCTGGATGCGTAACCAACTGAGCTACCCGGGTGCTCCAACAATTGTGTGAACTTAAAAAAAAAAAAAAGATAATAATAATATAAAAAATAAGAACATGAGGGAGGAAGAGATGGCTTTTTTTTCCGGCTGCTGGCTGCTGTTTGGGATGAACTAGCTTGGATGAGCCTATACATTGGTTATGTAGTTGTGGTTGGCAAAGTAGAAAGGTAGAATTTCTTAGACCTGGATGAGGTCTTCGAGTTGCTAAATCAACCAGTTTTGTCCCTATCTTATATAAGAGTAAATCTTATTTATTCTTAAGCCATTTTTTAAAAATTTTATTTTTTTGAGAGAGCCCCTCTGGAGGAGGGGCACAGAGAGAGGGAGAGAGAATCCCAAGCAGTCTCTGCGCTCTGAGATCTGTGAGATCATGACCTAAGCCAAAAGCAGGGGTAGGACACCTAACTGACAGAACCACCCAGACACCCCATAAACCATTTTTAATTTTTTTTTTCTGTACTTGGAAAGCTACATAGGATACAATTAAAGAACTAATTGTAAACATTTATTTTGTGTCCTGAAAGATAGTGCTGCTTTAAAAATCCCATTAATACAGTATTGAACTAAGAGAATAACTTTTCTCCTTCTTCCTGCCTCTTTCCCCTTCCCTGTCTCTCACCCGCCTTCCCTAGCTTCCCTAGAATATGTTGATGACAGTGTTCTGTTACAAAGATAATTGAGGGTCATGTAAAATCTCCTTGTCTACTGTCATCCAAAGTGATTGTTACTCTCAAAAACTAAACTTTCATAGTTACTTTACATTTGAATTGTGCTTCTATTTGACTACTTTTTATCTGTCTATGAGTTTGATAAAATCAAACCAGGAAATATTTATTGAACATCCATTGTATTGCTTTGGACTTCCTAAAGTTTGGATTACCTTTGTTGTAGTCAAGAGATTAGGATTTTTGAAGAATCCCTTGCCGTGTGTAAGATATGTTACTTGAGATGAAATGTTTTTGTTTTTTTTAGTTTAACCAGCAGAATTAGCTAATTCTTTTATATTACTTAAAATATGGCTGGGGTGCCTGGGTGGCTCAATTAGTTAAGCATCTGACTATGGCTCAAGTCATGATCTTGAGCCCCACGTCAGGCTCTGTGCTGACAGCTCAGAACCTGGAGCCTGCTTTGTATTCTGTGCTGTCCCCCCGGCCCCTTCCCCACTCATGCTCTGCCTTGCTCTTTCACTCAAAAATAAATAAATGTTAAAAAAAAAAAAAATAAAATGTAGCCAATTATATTACATGTCTGTTGGTGAATTGTTTAGTAAAATTTTTCTTGCTAAGTTTTCAGAAGTTTAGGAGTTTAGACATACATACTTATATAGTGTCTCTAGTATTTAAATACATGCACAGTCCTGATCCCTAGCTAATACAGCTTTTCTAAAGGGATGAAAAGAAAGGTATTATGTTTTATTTCCTAATTATTCCTTAGCTATTCCTTTTCCTTTCTGTGTGACTACAGAAAGGGAATAGAGAAATGTGTCATTTATAGGCTAGTGATAGTTCTGTCCTCTCTCTAGAAGTAATAAGCTAGATTTCATCTTCCTTAAAGTGTGAGGAAACTCCACCTCCAGCCCAAATTGCTGAGCAGTTTACTTGCAGCAGTTTTGCCGCTTTTAAGACTCAAGAAGCCACACTGGTCCAGTTTTGAATGGATAGGGATTGAATGGACTGCTTACATTTAATTGTAGTTGTTAATTACAGTTGTCAATAGCACATTTTGATGGAGAACATGAGTTCGGAGGCAGTTTCCTCATCTTTAAATACAATAATTTTGCAAAATAAAACAGCTGTTTCTTTTTTTTTTTATGTTTTTTATTTATTTCTGAGAGAGAGAGACAGCATGAACAGGGGATGGTCAGAGAGAGAGGGAGACACAGAATTTGAAACAGGCTCCAGGCTCTGAGCTAGCTGTCAGCACGGAGCCTGATGCGGGGCTTGAACCCACGAACTGTGGGAGTATGACATGAGCCAAAGTCGGATGCTTAACTGACTGAGCCACCCAGGTGCCCCTAAAACAACTGTTTCAAGTGCTTTATGCTGTGCCTACTACAAAATATCTGTAGGGTTGCCCTCATCTTCTGAGAAACTCTTCCCATTCCACATAATTACTGTGATACAGTATGTTGATATTATATTTTATACATACAGTCTAACTTCTTTGCCTATTCTCACTTGATTGGTACATGAGTGAGGACCTAACCAAAATAAAGGCAATCAGAATACTATTTTAGGGTTTTGGAATTAAAAGACTTCTCTTTGGACTACTGAAGTTCTCAGAGTAAAATCTCAGGATCTGTTTGGATGGCTTTGTTTTGTACTATGAGGAAAAGTAGTGTTGTTGAAGAGGGATAAAAAAGCTGATACATGGAAAAAGAAACAAAAGATGGTCTTGAATGTGTCAAGTACTTGATTCTAGTTGTTCTTGCTGCCTTGCCATGCCTCTTGCTTACCTAAATTTTGCTTGTTTGATACCTAATTCCATAAGAGATTTCACTTTTTTTTAAACTTTTATTTATTTTTGGGAGACAGAGAACACGAATGGGGGAGGAGCAGAGAGAGAGAGACACAGAATCCGAAGCAGGCTCCAGGCTCTGAGCTGTCAGCACAGAGCCTGATGAAGGGCTCAAACCCACGAATTATGAGATCATGACCTGAGACGAAGTCGGGTGCTTAACCAACTGAGCCACCCAGGCCCCTCCCCTTTAAGAAAAAAAAATTTTAACCTTTATTTATTCACTCTTAATAAATCCATTTTGCCTAAACTGGTTTAATTTAGATTTCTGTCAGTTACACCCAGTAATATCTAATACTTGTATTAAATAGTAACTAATAAGGGCAGTAGGAGCACAAGATAATATTGTACTTAGTTGAAACATTTTATACTTCAAGTTACGTTACTCTGCTAAGTGGTAATGATTTTTCATGTAATAATCTGAAACCTTAAGGCTCCATAGAGGTTTTCAAAGTATTTCTTTGGAAAGAGTCATAGCATACATCTTAGAACTGGTTTTTAATGTATTTATGAAGAGTTGTCTGTACCCAGGAATTTGGATAGCCATCTGTTACAGGCAGTTCTAGAATGTGCTTTGTTCTAGAACCCTAAAATCAATTATAGAAATCTACAACCTATAAAACATTAAAATATCATGACTCTATATCATGATAGAGCAAGCTTTCTTCACTAATACTTTAATTTGTTTAAACCTCTCTAGTGCCTATTAGGTATATAACTTTGAGCCAAGTGCTATATGGGCATAAAATTAGACAATTGGTTTTCTCTAGATATTTATTACCTAATAATGAAGCCATGACATAAACCCAAAATTAAACAATAACCAAAATGCCAGCTATGTGGTACAAATGATAATGTCATAATAGGAAACACAGGATAAAGTAACCTGAGTGTACTCACATGGTCTTGAAGACTTGGTAAAGGAGATAGAACTTGGGCTGTGAAGAATAGAGGGATTTGGTCGGGGGAAAGACATTCTAGGCACAGGGAACAAAGATGAAAGATGGAAATGTGCCATTAACTTATTCTGTTAGTAGAAATTAACTGTTGTGGTTCCAGCTATAGGTTAGTGGCTTTTGAATATCAGATTATGGAGGTAGAGAGGAGTTGATGACAGCCACTATAGGGATCGAGCATGGTAGCTAATGGTTTATTGAGTGTAATAATGCCTTCCAAGTTTGATCTGTTTCCAGGTAAACCAGTTGGATCTCTAATATGATTTGAGGATGAGAGGATAAGATTGGAGGATAGTAGTGAATTTAAAAATAAAACACAATTGGGGGTACCTGGGTGGCTCAGTCAGTTGAGCATCCAACTCTGATTTAAGCTCAGGTCATGATCCCAGGGTCATGGGACTGAGCCTCGAATGAGGCTCCACAATGAGCATGGAACCTGCTTAAGATTCTTTCTCTCTCTGTCCCTCTCCCTGATTGCACTCTTTCTCTCCCTAAAATAAAATTTTAAAAATTAAAAAAGAAAATAATAAAACACAATCTAAGGATTGTACTAAAATAGCTATAACTATACAAAGCACCACTTCTGTACCAGAGTAAGCTAGAGTTCTTTTATTTGAAGCAGCTACAGATGTCTACCAGCACCCTACAGAACCATATCCCAAAGCTGAGGTTCACTATGGAGCTTCCTTGAGTGCAGTCTTGAGAACAACCAGGCATTATAACTCATTTATGAATGGATAAGACAAGAGTGTATCTGATAAGTCTTAGGTAAGTTCAGCTGAGTTCTGTGGACCAGAAACTGAGCATTGGAATACCTAAATACTAAACATGGGAGTTTCAGTATGATAGTACAAATAAAAGCTTTCTTTAAGAAAAAAAAAATCACTAAGAACATTATGATAAAAAATTGGTAAGAAAAATGAAGTCAGGCCACAAAATGTTTTGAAGGAGAATTATTAGTTTTAAGCAGACCATGGTTAAATGTGTAGTGGAGCATTGCTGTGTATTAAGTTAGGAGCCCAACTGCCTGTGTTTGAGTCTTGATTCTGCCATTGCCACATGATCTTGAATAAGTTCCTTAAACCTTTCTGTGCCTTGATTTCTTTATCTGTAAAATAAGGAAATACAATTCAGTTCCTTAACCCTGCAGGGTACAGTGCTAGAGAAAGGACATTTAAGCACTAGATAAGTGTTGATGGTTGAGATTGCTAGAATTATTATTCTTAAGAAGTTACAGTTGGGGCGCCTGGGTGGCTTAATCGGTTAAGCGCCCGACTTTCGCTTGGGTCATGATCTCGCGGTTCGTGGGTTCGAGCCCTGCATCGGGCTTTGTGCTGACTGCCAGCTCAGAGCCTGGAGCCTGTTTCAGTCTGTGACTCCCTCTCTCTCTGACCCTCCCCTGCTCATGCTGTCTCTCTCTCTCTCCTAGAAATAAATTAAAAAAAAAAAAAAAAGAAGTTACAGTTAATATACATAAACACTTTCAGTTCTTGGACAGTGGCAGAATTTCAGAATTGAGTCCTTGCTATGAAGGTTATGGTTGAATCCATGTAAGTGGGTGAATTCTCACCCGCTCTAAGTATTTCTTATACAGATGTTCTGTTTCACTTTCTTTCACTTCAGCATTTCTAACTTTTCACTTTTCTATTTTCCTGCCCTATATGTTTCCTCTTATTCCAACCTGATCCTAAAATCTGTTTTACATTGAAAGTGCCTACACAAAATATTGAGAACGTACAAGTGCAGTTTTAGTTCCCGGATTTTACTTAAGATACTTTGCCTTAGACAGAACCCTTTTCCTGACCTGTGCTTGGGATCCATTGTGGCTCCCTTCTTTCTCACAGCCTCATTGCCTAGGTTGTCCAGCCTTGTTTGCCTATGTTTTATAGACTGCTTTTGGAGCTCACTATAATACAACATATAAACCAAAATATAATACAGGATTTTTTGAATATTTTTTAAAAACTTTTATTTTAAGGAAATTATAGAAACATCAGAAATTGCAGAAATGACACAGAGAGATCCTTTTTTTCCATCAGACAGATTCTTCAAATGTGGTGACGTCATACTGTGCATCCTCAAACCCAGGAAACTGATATTGGCACAACACAACTAATTAGAGTACAGACTCTCTTGGATTTCACCAGTTTTTTTTTGCATTCATTTATTTGGAGGAGGAAAGGATGTGGTAGTAGTGGTATAGTCTTTATGAATAATCATATGACATTTGTCACATGTGTAGATTTGTTTAACTACCAGCATGTTTAAGATACAGAACTACTGCATATCCGTAAGAGCTCCTTCATGTTCCAGCCACTCTCCTATAATGTACCAGCCCAGCATACTCCTGTGGCCCAACCCCAAATTGTTAGCCATCCCTAATCTTCTTAACCCATCTATTGTAGGTCATTTTCCTTAAGGATAATAGCTTGTAAGAGATATAGCTATTTTTGTTTGTTTTTATTTGGGGAAGGAGGGCAGTTAACTTTGGTTGTCCTAATCTTATGCACAAAATATTTTTTCTGAGTATTTACATAAGAACTGTAAGAAAAGTGTACTTCAAAACATATGATCAAAATCTATGTGATCAAATGAGTTAATACTTGTTGTTTGTGTCCAGTATATGTATTCAATAATTCTAGTTGAGATTATTTTAAGAATACTACGTTGAGATGCATTGGTTTCTTTAAAAACTGACTTAATACCTGAGAAACATTGTTTTTGTAATGGGTACCTGGTACTTGTGAAATGCCTGGGATGGTAAAATATTTTTAGGATTTTTAAAAAATAGCTTTTCAGATGGTATAAATGTTATTTTTAATTTTTTTTTTTTTTTACTTTTTGAAACACATGGTAATAACTCCAAACAGTACCAAAGCCACAAATAGTGAAAATTCTTTCTTACACTTTAAACCCTAGTCTGCCAGTTCCAGTTCATCCATTCATCACTTTATTAGTTTCTTGAGTATCCTTCAAAGATATTTTATGCATATTTAAGCCTAAATGGGTGTAGAAACTTTTATCATACAGTTGTTCTAAGCCTGCATTTTTTCATTTAACACTATGTGTTAGACTTTTCCATTGATAAGGAACATTGAGGTCTGCTTGCTATTTTAAATAGGGAGTATAGGGGCGCCTAGGTGGCTCAGTTGCTTAAGCGTCCAACTTCTGTTCAGGTCATGGTCTCACGGTTTGTGGATTCGAGCCCTGTGTCAGTCTCTGTGCTGACAGCTAGCTCAGAGCCGGGAGCTTGCTTCAGATTCTTTATCTCCCTCTCTCTCTGACCCTCCCCTGCTCACGCGTGCTCTCTCTTGCTCTCTCTCTCTCTCTCAGAAATAAATAAACATTTAAAAAATTGGTAATATAGTGTGTTATTATGATTTATAATAAAAAGTATATTTTTGGTCTCCCTTTCTGGCAGTGAGCTCCAAAAAACCCTTGGAATTTCCTGTGAGAGAGCAATGAAAGATGTCTTTTTTATGTAAATGAAGTGACTTTTGGAAAGCTTTGAATGGGGTCTCCTTGCCAGTGGAGCCAACCTTGTGATTTGAGGGTGGGGACTATAAGTCCCCTTATCCCCCTGTACCACCGCCTCTGGGGAGTAGATTAAACTTAGTTGCCAGCAGATGTTGATTTAATCACCACATCTACGTAAGGAAACCTCCATAAAGGTCCCAAAGGAGGGAGTTTAGAGAACTTCCAGGTTGGTTAACCAGAAACGCTTATACCTGCCACCATGCTGGACCCAAAATACTACCAGGATGAAAGTTCTTTTGTTCAGCATCTCACACTATGTTTCTTTTCCATCTGGCTGTTGATTCGTATCCTCTAATGTCCTTATAATGAACTGGCATTCTAGTGTGAGAAACTGGTTTCCTGAACCCTGTCAGCACTGTAGCAATGAGAGTGTCAGGGGAACCTCTGTTTAATAGCAATTTGGTTAGAAGAAGTACATGTATTCTAATTGAACTTGGTATTGGCATTTGAAGTGCGGGAGGAGATCTTGTAAAACTGAACCTTTAGCCTGTGGGATCTGAGGCTATCCCCTTGTCTGAGTTGGAGCATTACTTAGACATGTGGAGGGGGGAAATCTACACAATGAAATTGGATGTAGAACCCTTACATAGTATTTCATTTTATGGATGTACAGCTAGTTCTCTCATCTGATAGCTTTCATAACTGGTAGTTTATTGTAACAATGTTTATTTGACAGCCATCTTTGTCTAATTGAGCTGTGGCCTTTTTGTTGACAGCGTGGAGTCTGCTGTTCATTGTTACCTTCCTTGCATAGGTCCTGCTCCCAGCACATTATCTGTAACCCATTTTGGGTTTCTTTAAGTGATGTGAGGATTTAGACACTTAAGAATCAAATTTAGGGGATGCCTGGGTGGCTCAGTCAGTTAAGTGTCCAACTCTGGATTTCAACTCAGGTCATGATCTCACTGTTTCTGGGATTTGAGCCCCAGGTCAGGCTCCACACTGACAGCATGGAGCTTGCTTGGGATTCTCTCTCTCCCTCTCTCTCTCTGCTCCTCGCCTCCTCATGCTTTCTTTCCCTGTCTCAAAATAAATAAACATTAAAAAAAAGAATCAAACTTAGGGCAAAACTGCTCCATTTGTTGACTATTTGCCTTGTGATTCATTTCTCAGCCACACCCAGTTCAGTAGCAGTTTTTTTTATATTCAGTCTAGTGATCATAGAAAGAATTTGCTTTTCCCACTCCTATTTTATCAGTTTAAATAATATTTAAATCACATAGTTGTGATTGCAGTTTGGACAAACATTTGTGGTAACAAGCACATCCTTGATTAATAGACCCCCCAATGGTGGGAATAAAGGTACTTACTAGTGCTAGCCTAATAATCAAAATATAAGGTATGCCAAAGCCCTCATCAGTGTTACACTGGAAAATAGAGTATCTATTAATCATGTGAGTCAGTTAAATGAAGCTTGGTTAAGAGCTTTTTGTATTTCATTTTAGATAACTGTTCCCCTGTTGGTGGGCATTTAAATTGTTTGAAGCATTTTGCTTACTACAGTAATCAATAAATGTACTTAATCATTTTGTTTGCGTATATATAGGAATATCTTTATCTAAAAATTCCTTGAAGTAGATTTAGTGTGTACAAGGGGATAGTCATTTTTTCATATTAATAAATTTTGCTAAAGAAGGATCTCAAATATTGTGTAATTTTCAATATTTAACCATAATAAAGATAGGTGTAGATTTATTTCTTTTAAAATTAACCACTGTGTTCCTTTTCTCCTTCAGTTTAATTTGTAGAGAGGAAAACTATGTTCATGAGTCATAAAATACATTGACAGTATTCAAGGCATTGAGTCATAGAATTCCAGACATCTCTCACACATAAATGAATCACTTTGTGTGCTGTGTGTGTGGTTTATCCTTTGTAATAGAAATGTTTCTCAATTTGAGTAAGTCTGATCATATTTAAATACTCTAGGGAAGTTTGCTGTGTTAATGATTAACACTGAAAAACCTTAAACCAAGGATCCTTTTATTAAAATGACTAAATTAGGACTCAGCTTTGAATAAAGTCTGAGATTTTAGTGGTTCTGAGTTAGCTTAATCAACAACTTCAGTGATTTCTGTGCATAGCATTCTGTTTGGTGAGGTATATATTGGAATAAAAAATCATGATCTTGTGGAAGTTAATTGGAATAGCATTCTGTTTGGTGAGGTATATATTGGAATAAAAAATCATGATCTTGTGGTTAGACATGAGCTCTTATTACTAAACAATTTTAATAGCCACTGTACCAACCTCCTGTTACTGAAGCACCTGTTAATACCTAAATGACAAAAAACGGTATCACAAATGTATTAAAATTATATGAAAAAGCCAATAAAGAACCAGTTATAATTACGTTACATACATCTTTATAATACCTTTTTATATGCTACTGTTAAACCTTTTTTTGGGTTGCCTATTAATATTTATTTATTTATTTTTTTTTTTTTAATTTTTTTTTTTTTTTTAATTTTATTTCTAGGATAGAGAGACAGCGTGAGCAGGGGAGGGTCAGAGAGAGAGGGAGTCACAGAATCTGAAACAGGCTCCAGGCTCTGAGCTGGCAGTCAGCACAGAGCCCGATGCGGGGCTCGAACCCACGAACCGTGAGATCATGACCTAAGTGAAAGTTGGACGCTTAACCGACTAAGCCACCCAGGCGCCCCTTATTTATTATTTTTTAATCTGTCTTTTAACTGGCAACTTTTTACCCAATTTATTCTCAGTTGTCCAACTGTTCTTTCTTAGAGTATTTGGGGTATTGCCAAAGCAGAAAATTATTGCATTGTTTAATGAACTTTTTCATTTTCCCAAATTTTGAAAGCTTTAATATTCTAATACGATAAAAGACACCAAAGTTCAATATCTTTTTTTTTTTTAATATTTTTATTATTTCTAGGAGAGAGAGAGAGAGACAGCGTGAGCAGGGGAGGGTCAGAGAGAGAGGGAGATACAGACTCCGAAATAGGCTCCAGGCTCTGAGCTGGCAGTCAGCACAGAGCCCAACAGGAGGCCCAAAACCACGAACTGCGAGATCATGACCTAAGCTAAAGTTGGACGCTTAACCGACTAAGCCACCCAGGCGCCCCTCAGTATCTCTTTAAGTGAGAAATTTATTGGGGCACCTGGGTGGTTCAGTTGAACTTCCCGATTTGTGATTTCAGCTCAGGTCATGATCCCATGGTTTGTAGGATCAAGCCCTGCATTGGACTCGGTGCTGGGCATGGAGCCTGCTTAAGATTTTATTTGTCTCTCTGCCTCTCTCCCCCACATGCATGTGTTCTCTCAAATAAATTAAATAGGAAATTTTTTTCTCTTAATAGTATAGGAGTTAGTGGTCCAGGTTTGTGGGGCAACTCTGTTCTATTAAGATCATTCAAGATCTTGTTGCTTAACAGTCTTGTAGGATATTGACCTAACTTCTGTAGAATCAAAGCTGGCTCAGTTTTACATCTGCCTTCCAGCCTATGGGAAATGGGAAAGTATTAGTCCAGCTCTAAAGTGGTTATCTGGTAAGTTAAAGATGATATGAAAGTTGTGTCTTTACTTCTAACTCCCATATCATACTGATCCCAACTAAAGTAACAAAACCTAAAGGCAAACTAGGAATATATTCTCTTACTGCATGGGTAAATAACTAGCTACAACTTTATTCTTATGGACAAAAGGGAAAATAAATAATGGAAAACAACTAACAATCTATCACAGAGCTCTATCCAAAAATTGGGGTGTAAATTTCAAAATAAGTCTAAATAAATAGCTTTCTCAGATGGCAACCAAGTCAACAACACTCTTGTAACTTTAGTTGAGGGTAAACATGAATTAAAAATCCCTGAATGTCACTTTACCCCATAGTCTTGCTTCTCAAACTGGGAATCATTGGTGTTTGAGCAGGGGAGGTACATGATGCCTTACATTAGGTGTAGCATCTCTTCTTGAAGGAAGGTTTGGAAGACTGTATTTTTTTAAATGAAAGTATAATTAAATACATTATTAGTTTCAGGTGTACAATGTAATGATTCAACAGTTTTATACTTTTCTCAGTGTTTACCAAGATAAGAGTACACCGAGCTGTTCTACCCATCCCTCTACCCATCTTCTCTCTGGCAACCACAAGTTTGTTCTTTGTACTTTAGAGTGGTGGGTTTCTTTTGTCTCTTTTTTTCTTTGTTCATTTGTTCTGTTTCATAAATTCATATGGTATTTGTCTTTCTTTGAGGAACTTACTTCAATTAGCGTTATTGCAAATGGCAAGATTGTATCCTTTTTTTAATGGCTGAGTAAATCCATTGTGTGTGTGTGTGTGTACACAAATAGTCCATTGTGTGTGTGTGTGTGTGTGTGTGTATGTAGGTGTGTATGTATGTATGTGTGTATATATACATACACACCACATTTTCTTTATTCATCTTTCTTGTCTGTAAATGGATGGACCCTTGTGTTGCTTCCATGATTGTATGTAATGCTGCAGTAAACATAGGGATGCATATGTTGTTTTGAATTAGTGGTTTTTTTCCTTTGGGTAAATATCCAGTAGTGGAATTACTGGATCATATGGTAATTCTATTTTTAATTTTTTGAGGAACTTTCTTACTGTTTTCCACAGTGGCTGCACTAATTTGCATTCCCACTAATAGTGCACAAGGGTTCCCTTTTCTCCATACTCTTGCCAATACTTGTTATTTCTTGTCGTTTTGATTTTGGCCATTGTGATAGGTGTAAAATGATACCTCATTATGGTTTTAATTTACATTTCCCTGATTAGTGATGTTGAACATCTTTTCATGTGTCTGTTGGCCATCTGTATGTCTTCTTTGGAAAAACATCTATTCAAGTCCTCTGCCCTTTTTTTTTATTGGATTGTTTGGGTTTTTTGGTGTTGTCATATAGATTCTTGATATATTTTGGATATTAACCTCTAATGGGATATATCAGTTGCAAGTATCATCTCGCATTTAGTAGATTGGTTTTTTTGTCAGTGGTTCCCTTTGCTGTGCAAAATGGAAGACTGTATAATTTTGTGTTTACAAAGATGGGAATCTATTTTAGAGCCACAAACAAAATTGGCAGGAATTTTAAGAAAAACCTTAAGGCTGTTTTAAGGGATAATTTCAAATCCCCAGAGAAATATTTTGGGGTACTGTGGAAACATTTTGATAAGCAAACTTTCTGGTTTGTTAACATTTGTTTTATTTAGTTAGATTAACAATTCCAAACTTTGTAAAATTGTGGAAATATATTGGAAAAATAGGATGAAGTAAAAGAAATTCGCCTATGTATATCTGCAGCATATCAGCATCTTTATTCAAAGAAAGCCTAGGAAGCTATTTCTCTGTCACCTTAGGTTATAGTTTTGTTGCACTTTATAAAACCATTTCTTTAAGGCCAAAATATTATTTCAGGTCTTTCTTACCCTAGGAAGGAAATATTTTGTTAATGGGACTTGCTGACTTAGACTAGGGTTGTGGAACTAGTAAGTTGGTAGTTCATGGTTTTTCTTCATTTAAAGTATACTGAAATCAAGTTTATATTAAATATTAACACTTATGTTCCACCTTTCCTTCTTTTCACAGGACAATGAAAAGAGAACTCCACTGCATGCTGCTGCCTATCTTGGAGATGCAGAAATCATTGAACTGCTTATTTTATCTGGTATGTAAAGCTCTGTACAATAAGAGCACATCATGCCTATTTTTGTCATAATATTTATCAAACCTAGTGACTGTTTCTTTTTATTTGTTTCATAAGCTGAAACTTGCTTGTTCATTCTACAGCTGACCTTCTATCACGGGCCAGATTCTATTCTAGTGGGTAGAGTATGTCAGAGACCAAAACAAAGATTACTGCCCTTGTGGAGTGTATACTCCAATAAGAAAAACAGGGTAGGGCGCCTGGGTGGCTTAGTCGGTTAGGTGTTTGACTTTGGCTCAGGTCATGATCTAGTGGTTCATGGATTCGAGCCCCACGTTAGACTCTGTGCTGACAGCTAGCTCAGAGCCTGGAGACTGCTTCAGATTCCGTGTCTCCATCTCTCTCTGACCCTCCACTGCTTGCTCTCTCTCTCTCTCTCTCAGAAATAAAAACATTTAAAAAAATTAAAAAAAAAAAAAAGAAAAACAGGCTATACATACAAGTAAATGTTATAGCATGTTAGAAGATAGTAACTGCTGTAGAAAAATAAAAAGGTGGGTCAGAATCATGGGGTAAGATGAGCAGTATATAAGCTCAGGCATTATATAGACTATTCATCATAGGCTTGATTGACCATAGAGTAACGAGGAGACAATTGCAGTTCTTCAAGAGGGAGGTGATGTGGCTCAGATCAAGTGTGATAGTGGAGGTATAGGTATTGAGAAATGGTATGATTGTGATGTATTTTGAAAGTGATGGCAGCCAGGTGTAGCTTTTATCTAACTCTTTTTGAGGACCTTTATTTTTGTACTTTATTTTAAAATTTTTCCTAAACTGTTTAAAACTTGATAGAGCTGTCTCTTATAGAATAGCTCCTCTTGTGATCAGACTGTTTGTAGTCAAACAGAGCTCAGAAATATTTTTGTTGTAGCTAAGTTATATTATATTTGTTAGAAAAGGATGTATGTGCTTGAATTGTGCTTGTGTTGTCAAATTGTGATATACACATAATGCAATTGGAGAAACAGTATCATTCATTTAATATTTTGGAGTAAGACCACTGAGAGAAATTTTGAATGAAGATTCTAATTCAATAGCCTAATAGAATTTTGGTATTTTATAAATTTATTAAAATTTTAAAATCTGGGTTTTATAACATTGTATGGTTGCATAGAATTAAATATAATTAGATATTGACCTAGCTAATATTCTTTTTTTATTGAAGTGTAATTAGCATACAATGCTATACTAATTTAATGTGTATGGCATACACATTGCTAAGTGCTTCCCAGCTGATACTCTTACTGGTTTCTTCATTAGTAGCTTCATCACAGATCTCCTTCATTGAAGATGTCTGTTCCTCTGTGAATGCTTCCTAGTTCCAGCTTAAATTTACTAGTGATTACAACTGAGGAGGTACAAGAGAAAAATCGTATTTCCTCTTAATTAAGCCTTCTACTATAATAGTGTGAATTGATGGGGTATAGGTTTGTATATGGAATTTCTTTACAAACATTTTCTAAGAAACAGTTTCTTTTTTCATTAAGAAATAGGTATGCTGCAAACAGTACAATTCCAGTTAATTTAACGTCTAGGACTTTGGATAAGACCTCTACTGCTGTGTTTCTTATTTTAACACAGAATTCTGTTCATTTACTTTTGTTTTAATGCAAAGATGGTATGACGTAACATGGAGGGTTCTTTTCCCCATTTTTAATTTTTAACCTAGGAGAAACTTTTCAAATCCTCAGTTTGACTTAATCCCTGGCTTTTAAAATGAATGCACAAAGGATTTTTAGCTACTTAAAGAAGGTTGACTTACTGGTCTCTGTAAGTATTATAATCAGATGAGCCATATGAATATGATAATATCAGATATCAGCTTTGAAGTAAGCATTTGAGAGGATGTTTAATTTTTTAAAATAATTTAAATAGAAATAATGTATAAAACTAACCGCCATACATGTATATAAACTATTCCAACTTGTCTTTGAAAAATACTTTCAATATTATGTTTAATCAGTTTCATGGGGGCCCATGTAGTTGTACTTATAATTAAAAATAAAGTCATAAAT
Source organism: Proteles cristata cristata (assembly GCA_017311185.1). Lineage (NCBI taxonomy): Eukaryota > Metazoa > Chordata > Mammalia > Carnivora > Hyaenidae > Proteles > Proteles cristata. The sequence goes on from JAESUZ010003188.1 coordinate 1,772,384, forward strand.
GATTTTATAGTTCTCAAGATAAAAAAATTACATTTTTACATTGACCTCAAACTGTATTGTTTCCTGCTCCAAATTTCTTTTGCCTTCAGTTTCTACTACTCCCCCTTTTTCCCATTCTGCTCTAGTGCCACTGGCCTTCTATTCTGGGTCTTTGAACTGTTCCTTCTTCAACCTCAACCTCTCTTTTCTCAAATAGCCACATGACTTGTTCCCTTACCTTTTTCATGTACTTGCTCAGTGGTACCCTCTCAATGAAGTGTTCCCTGATCACTGTCACCACTGCCCCCATACTTTCCCTCTCCTATGTGTTATCTTTTTGTCCTGGTACTTATTATCTGATACCCTTTTAAAATTTTGGTGCTTGTTTCCTATCATTCTCTCCTTATTAGAAGGCAAACTCCAAGGATAGTTTTAGTCGGCTTTGCTTTCTAACATATTTATTCCCAGTATCTACAATAGTTTTGAATACTTGTCGAATGAATGTGTGGTTATAGCAATATAAGTATAGACTTTTCACATTTTGGTCTCAGTTTCCCAGGTCTTTAGTGGAAGTGAGAATGGGAGAGATGGAAATGAGGTAGGAATGTGGGTGGGACTGCAGGGATTCAGGTAAGTGGAAAAGGAAAGAAGGTAAACGATTTGTTTTCTATGGATGCAACTCAAGCTATTCCTTAGACTTTGTTTCTTTTCAGACAACCACCTAGGCTCTAAGAAAAATAAAACTTACTTGGATCTGGAATGAAATCCAAGGCTAAGTTTCTACTAAACCAGAACCTCCGTTTTCTGCTTAAAAATGAAAAAATAGAAAATGAACCAGGCTCCATGTTGCCAGGAGAAGCACGGCAGATAGTATAAAGAGTATAGGTTCTGTAGCCAGATAAATTTAGGTGCAAATCTTAGTCCTACCTCTCAGTCCCTTTGTGAAATTTGGGAGGTTATTTAATCTCTCAGCCTTAACTTCCTCTTCTGAAAAGTAGGAATAATTTAAATTTTAACGTTTGAAGCAGATGAGATAATATTGTTAAGATACCTAGAAAAAGTTCCTGGTACATCATAGATACTTACAATTTGGGCTATTATTATTTTTTTTAAAGTTTATTTCTTTATTTTGAGAGAGAGAGAGAGATCGAGAAAATCCCAAGCAGGCTCTGCACTGTCAGTATGGATCCCCAGTGCGGAGCTCTGACTTACAAACTGAGATCATGACCTGAGCTGAAAGCAGTTGGATGCTTAACTGACTGAGCCACATGGCAGCCCCTGGGTTCTTATCTTTTAAGCACCCCCTTCTTTCTTTCCTCAACTTTGTTTGGTCCTGCAGTATATCAGGAATTACCTTTCTTGTGACTTTTAGATTATAGTCTTCTAAAAATTCTCCTCTGCTCATTGTGAAATCCACTCACATTCTGAAATGATTAACTGGAGGAGTGACTTGTCTCTGGGGGGAATATGGACAAGAGTTTATTTCCACAAGTGAGGAAAACAAAGATTGAAGAAAAATAGACTATACAGAGTAGTCTTACTCAACTAATTCTAGAGCTTTAAAAAAGCCTTTAAAACTATACAGAAGGGATACCATGTTACTGAACAACCAATGGGTCAAAAAAAAAAAGAAATAAAAGAGCAAAAAAAATCTTGAGACGAATGAAAATGGAAATACAACATATCAAAACTTATGAGGTATAGCAAAAGCAATTCTAAGAGGAAAGTTCATAGCAGTAAATGCCTGCATTAAGAAAAAAGAAAGAAATCTGTATTTGTAGATGACATGATATATATAGAAAACTGTAGACTTCACCAAAAAACTGTTAGAACTAATAAATTCAGTAAAGTTTCAGGATTCAAAGTCAGTATACATAAATCTGTTGTTTTTCTTTCTATACATTGATAATGCCCTATCAGAGAAATTAAGAAAACAGTACCATCAAAAAGATAGAAAGTGCATTAAAAGCAGTAAAATAGGTAGGAATAAATTTAATCAAGGAGGTAAAAGATTTGTATACTGAAAATAAATAAGATCTTGATGAAAGAAATCGAAGAAGATAAAAATAAATGGAAAGATATTCCATGCTCATGGATTAGAAGAATTAATATTGTTAAATCTCTATACTACGCAAAGCAGTCTACAGGTTCAATGCAGTCCTTATCAAAATTCCAGTGGCATTGTGACAGGAGTAGAAAAACTGGTACTGAAATGGAACCACAAAGACCCAAATAATTCAGACAATCTTGAAAAAGAACAAAGCTAAGGGCATCACATTTTCTGATTTTAAACCATATCACAAAGCTGTAGTAACCAAACCAGTATGGTATTGGCATAAAAATATACACATAGATCAATGGGACAAAAGAGAGCCCCGCACTGAACCCACATATATATGATAATTTATGACAAAACCATAAAACTCCTAGAAGAAATCATAGGGGGTAAGCTCCTTGATTTCCGTCTTGGTAGTGATTTTTTGGATTTGACACCAAAAGCAGAAATAAGAAGCAGGGACTCCATTGACAAAAAGGCTTCATTCAGTACAGCAAAGGTAACCAACAAAATGAGAAGACAACCTACAGAATGGGACAAAATATTTAAAATTACATATCTTATAAGGAATTGATATCCAAAATATAGAAAACTCACACAAATCAATAACAAAACAATTTAATTAAATCTTGGCAAAGGAACTGGAAAGACATTTTTCCAAAGGAGAATATGGCAACATACACATATGGCCAACAGATACATGAAAAGATGCTTAACATCACTATTCATCAGGGAAATGCAAAGCAAAACCACAATGACCTATCATCTCACACTTGTTCAAATGGTTTTTATGAAAAAGATGAGATAAAAAGTTTTGGCAAGATTATAAAGAAAAGGGAACTTTCATGTACTATTGATAAGTGTGTAAATTGGGATAACTACCATGGAAAACAGTATGAAGGTTCCTTAAAACATTAAAAATGGAACTACCATAGGATCCAGCAATTCCACTTCTGACTGTATATCCAAAGGAAGTGAAATCACTATCTAGAAGAGATATCTGCACTCACATGTTAATGGCAGCATTATTCGCAGTAACCGAGACATGGAAACAACCTAAGTGTCTGTCAGTGGATGGATAAAGAAGTCGTGTATATGTGTACCTGGAATATTCTTCAGCCATAAAAACGATATCTTGGCAGTGTTCCAGCAACATGGATGGACCTTGAGAACATTATACTAAATGAAATAAGTTAGAGAAAGATAAGTAATACCTGTTCTCACTTATATGTAGAATCTGAAAAAAACTGGACTCACAGAAACAGAAGAGCTTGGTGGTCGCTAGGGTTGGGGGAAATGAGTATAGGCAGCCATAAGGTAGAAACTACTAGTTATAAGTAAGTTCTGAGGATGTAATATGTCGCATTTGACCATAGTAAACACTAATATATATTAGAAAGTTACTGGGAGACTAGATTGTCAAAGTTCTTGTCACAAAAATTTTTTTTTAACTATTTGAGGTGATGGATGTTAACTTAATGTAATTTTTTCACAATATACATGTTAAATCCTTATGTTGTATATTTTAAACTAATATGTTGTTACCTCAATTATATCTCAATAAAACTGAGGAAAAGAGTAAATATTACTGAGAACAGTAGTCTTCAGATAGTATACTCTAAGTCTACAAAAGTAGACTTTAAGTTTGTGTAGTGATGTATTAAGGGTTCTACTTAAATTTGGTGTGAAAGCTGTGGTTGTTGAGGCCCAGGTTAGACACTGATTTCCATACTCTTGATTTCAAATTCCGTGTCCATCAAACAACCTTAGGATCATATTGAATGAATTTTTAATAAGTTTACTTAGAAATTAGAGTTGAAACTAGGTGTTTGACCTGATTGAGTCCCTATAAACGAAGAGGAGAATGAAATACATGGAGAGGAGAAAGTAGGCAACAAAAGTAGGCTAATTTGTTCATGTTAGCAGTGAAAACTGTTGGTGTAGAATGTTTAGGGCAAATTGCTCCTGCCTTTCATGAGTGACATTTTGCAGTTGTAATGGTGGGGGGATGGGCATTAAGGGGAGCACTTTTTGGGATAAGCCCTAGGTATAATATGTACGAGATGAATCACTGGATTCTACTCCTGAAGCCAAGACTACAGTATATATTAATTAAATTGAATTTAAATTTAAAAAATGATAATCTTAAAATTAATATGAAATAATCTCCATTTAGCTCTTGCATTATACCAAAGTCATGGTATGCTTCAATAAAAATACCACAAATACATTAATTTTATATTATAAAAACTACTTTAGTATTGATGGCAAGGTTATTTTTTGCTACAGTATTTCTCTGAAATGAAAAATGAAGAAGGTAAAAAGGTTGACATCAACCTACAGTCCTGTCCTTCCATGTTCATGTTTGGGTTTTTATTGTTTTCCAACTTCTTATGGTGGGAAGTAGAAAACTGTTCCTAATTTGTTTCACTCTTGTGTTTTCATTGTCAAGAATTATGATTTTACATTCTGTCTTGTAATCAAAATTCCCACAGTTTTCACACAAACACCCAGTCCTTATCCATTGCTTCTCTAGCCACAGCTTTTTTGTTTTTATGTATCTGTTGGTTGTATAGACATCATCATCAAGTTGTTAGGTGGTGGAGTTTTTTTTGTTTTGTTTTGTTTTTAAATTTTCCGTAAGAGCTCATTCTTATTTATTTCAGACTGTTGCCTTTTTTATTTAACTGAAAAGTAGATTGGCTAGTCATAAAATTCTTGATTCATGCTTTCTCCTCTTAACTTTATAGATGTTACTCCAGTGTCTTCTAGCATTAAATGGAAGTCTTGGATCAGGTTCTTCTCTGCTGACCAATTCCATCCCCCCATACCACCCTCCACCATCATGGTCACTTCTCTTTTGCCTGGATGCCTATAGGATTCAGTGCTTTATCCCTAAAATTCAGTACTAGCTTACCTAGGGTAAATCTGTTCATTATTTTTGCTGGGAAGAAATGTCAGTATGCACTTCTAGTTCTGAAACTTAGATTTTTTTAAGTTTATTTTTGTTTATTTTGAGAGAGTGCTAGAGAGAGAGCAGGGGAAAGGCAGAGAGGGAAACAGAATCCCAAGCAAGCTCTGCGATGTCAGTGCAGAGCCCAGTGCAGGGCTCAAACTCATGAACTGCAAGATCATGACCCGAACCAAAATCAAGAGTTGGACCTCTAACCGACCTGAGCCCCCCACATGCCCCTGAAATTTAGATTTTTATTTCATGTTTATCATCCATTGAGTCTTTGAATATTTTATTTCTGTTCTTCCTCTCAGTAAATTTTTCTAACATATATTTTTCTATGAGCTTTTTTCTGATTGTAATTTTGTCTTTTCCTTTTAGGTTATTGCCTTATTTAGGTCATTGTCCTTCATTCTTGCATCACATATTTAATGAGCCTGTCTGTGTATCAGGCACTATTCTAGGTGTTGTGAGTAGAGCGGTAAATAAAACAGATGGAAGTCCCAGCCTTCTTGGAGTTTATGTTTTAATAGAGGAGATAGTAACAAGTTAATATCTATAGCTTGTCTAGTAGTGATAATTGCTATGAAAAGATTAAAGCAATAGTATGTTGGGTGGGGATCAGTTGCTGTTTTATATTAGGTTATTAGGAAAGGATTCAGTATTACATGACATTTGAGCAGATAAATAAAGGAGATGAGGAGGCAAACCTTGTACACCATGCAGATATTTAGAGGAAACAGAGAGAGCAAGACCAAATACCCCGAGGGGTGGCATGTTGGAGACGAGGTAGAGGAGGTAGCAAGGTTCCAGATCATGTGTGGCCTTGTAGGCTTTGGCAAAGACTTGGTTTGGCCCTTAAAGTAAGGTGGAAAACCAAAGGAGAGTTTTGAGGGAAGTGACCTAGTCTGACTTAGGTTTTTTGGCTGTGGTTCAGATTCCTGGCTGTGTTTTTTTTTTTGTTGTTGTTGTTTTTTTTTTTAATTTTTTTTTTTTAATGTTTTATTTATTTCTAGGAGAGAGAGACAGCGTGAGCAGGGGAGGGTCAGAGAGAGAGGGAGTCACAGACTGAAACAGGCTCCAGGCTCTGAGCTGGCAGTCAGCACAGAGCCCGACGCGGGGCTCGAACCCACGAACCGCGAGATCATGACCTAAGCGAAAGTCGGACGCTTAACCGACTAAGCCACCCAGGCGCCCCCTGGCTGTGTTTTAAATCATGTTTATTTCCCCTTTTGTTATTTCTAGGCTTTTATCTGTGATTGTTTTATTTTCCTTTTTTCTTTCCTGATCTTTGCCAGCTCTCATCTCTTTGCATTGTTTTTCCTCTATCTTGGAACTCTTTAAGGTCTCTCTTCAGAGCTTACTTTCTCTGAAGTCGTGTATAGAGAGTAGTTTGTAGAGTCATCCTCTCCTTTCCTGGGATAATTTCTTTCATATACACCTATTGACTGTTCGCTCAGTTTATTCTGCTCCCATATATTTTCCGTCATGTCCTGTGCTGCATCTTTACATATCTTTGAAGAATACTCTTCTCTCCAGAACATCTGTTTGCTAATGAATAGAGTAGGGAGGGACAAAAGTGAGCACCAGTTAGGTTTGTCTGTTCCAGTAGCTCTCACACTGAACGGGTTTTCTTCTCAGTCTAGCAGAGGAGCTTCCTTCAGTTGTGTACTTCATGTCGTTAGCTCCTTAGATCACAGGTTCTTAGGTAGTCATGTGTGGGTGTTTGGCTCTTACCCTTCATCTTCATTTGGATCAAAATAGTAAAGATACCTGGTTGATCCCTCTTTTAGAACTGCCCCACTTTATTCTTCTGTATTGTGAAGTTAGAGTTCTGTGAATTACCCATATAGCTTGTAGATCACCTAAAAGATTGTTAGAAAGGGATTCCGGGACACAGCAGAGAAAAAAGGATAGATGGACGTGCACACAAACACATTATTTTAGAAGACCCCATGGTCTTCCTAAAATCTGAAGAAGCTTCACTTGATTTGGTATCCTTCCTCATTTTGGTATAGGTTTCACTGTATTTGGTAGAAATTTTCAGTCTGGTTTGCAGATGCAGCTGTTTTCTCGTTGTACTGAGGATGGTATTTCTTTACATTCTCTTTTATGTTTTGGTGAGGATTTCTGTTTTTAACAGCAAAACTATGGACTCTCTTTACCTTGCAGTCCAGAACTAAATTCGTTGGAAACCATATATTTATATATGAGGTACCTCCAAGATTTTTGGATGAGGGGTATCATTCTTGACATGTTATATATAAACAAGCAAGTAAATCCTTCTGTAGAATCTATAGTAACACTGGAGTCTGGTGGAATTAATTTCACAGTTGGTATTGATTGGAGTAAAATAATCAGAGGTAACTGTGCAGGTTTACTACCTCAAATACTATTCTCAGTTTACTTTTTCACACTTAACTCTGTGAAGGTATTATTATTATAGAAAGGGAAACTAAGGTATTTAGATTTAATAACTAGCCAAAAGTTACTTTGCTATATAGTTTTGCTCCTCTCTTCACTCTACTTTCTGCCCCCTGTCCACTTACTTAGCAAAATTTGTGTAGATAATTACTTTTAGTGAAGAACCTCTGTTTTAAGGACTAAATTTTCTGGCTACAAAGTATATATACTTTTATGACAGTTATTCATTTAATGCTTGTATTTAAAACCATAGGTTTGGCAGTACCTCAGACTGTTTCCGGTGTGTGATTAACTGGTCAGATGACTGTTTTGTGTAAGTCAAAAATTTATTTGATTAGTCTGTTATAGAAAATATAGCCCTTAATAAGGAAATATGGATATTATGTTTCTGGTATTAGGAATTAGACCTAAAGTATGTAACCCTTGAAAACCTTCATTGCTGGTGTATTAGTTTGCTAAGGCTGCTATTAAAAAGTACCACAAGTTGAATGACTTGAACAGCAGAAATTTATTTTTTCTAATTCTGGAGGTTAGAAGTCTGAGATCAAGGTGTTGGTGGCATCCTTCATGATAAGGCTGTGAGGTAAGGATCTGTTCTGGGCCTTTCTCTGGCTTGTAGATGACCACTTCTCTTTGTGTCTTCTGTCTGTACATGTCTGAGCCCACATTTCTCCTGCTTGTAAGGAAACTAGTCATATTGGATTAGGGCCCACCCTAATAACCTCATTTTAACTTACCTCTATAGAGACCCTGTTTTCAAATAAGTTCTCATTCTGAGGTGCTGGGTTTAGGACTTCACCATATGAATTTGGAAACAGTGGAGGGAGCACAGTTCGAGCCATAGTATCCAGTGTCCACAGTACCATCTTAAATGATATAGTGCAGCAGCTGTTGGTTTTCTGTGTTGATTTTTGTTTCTTTATTTTTTAGCACTACAGGTGGAAAAGTGGAAATGTAATTGTTTTTTGCTTATTCCACTCCCGATCTGAAAACAGAATCTGAAGCTTTTGCCACTGCTTATCGTAGGCAGCCAAAGGGGAAAGCATTATTTCCAGTTTCAAAAGAGTAATGAAAGTGTTTGGCTCCTGGCCTAGCTCACCGGATTTGGATTGTCTCCTCTGACGCTTAGGAGCAGAAAAGAGAATTATTCTCTGCAAGGAGAAATTTGAGAAAATTATTAGTGGGACTACTTACAATGATTATAAATACCTTGAAAATAAAAATAACTTTAATAATATCTACTATCAAGTACTTAGCCTAGCTCAGAGGTCAATAGACTTTTTATGTAAAGGGCCAGACAGACATCTGGCAACTACTTAATTCTACTCCTATAGTGTGAAAGCCACATTGTTAACATTTTAATTGCTGTAGCTGTATTGCAGTAAAACTATTTACAAAATAGGTGGCTGGCAATCTATGGGCTATAATTTGAAGACACTCTGGTATAGATTATGAAGATGCTACCTCATTTACCTACTTTTAATGTAAGGCAAGGTACTTAATAAGTATGAGATAATTTATCCTGCGTACATATTTCAAAATAGGATAGAATGTTGTAACTGGAAATGGATCATACAGATCACTTGTCACAACCCTTGTTTTACTGATAACTGAGTTTCAAAACTGAGAGAATTGGTAGATCTTGTTGATTGATTAGATTAGGGAGAAAACAGATGAGTTGAGACCTAGAGTCAAGTGGGATGCTCCTGATTTGAGTTCCTGACTCATGGAACCCACTTTTTAGAAAAAGGAATTCCCTATGTTGTTTCATCCTTGGTCCCATCCTCCCTCGCCCTCTACCCCACCCTCCATATACACAGCAAGGCATAGGAGACAGGGATTATGATTAACAACATGAAGGTCTAGGCTATGGGGAACAGCCCCAGGTCACACAGCCTGCTGGTTACAGAGCCATTCTTAGATCACTTCCAGTAACCCCTGACTGTCTCTTGACAAGTCCAGACCTCTCTTCAGCTGCATTGTTGTCTAGAGCCCAGAATAGACTGATGTAAATAAATCAGATTTTTAAATTTATTTTTAATTATTTTCTTGTTTATCTTCAAGTGAGCTAGACATTTGCTTACTCCTGGAATTCTTACCTTAAATTTTTTTCTTTTATAAACTGTCAGAGTACATTTTTATATGTATGAATTATTAAATGAAAAGACTACGTGAAAGGAAGCTGGTTATCTGAACTTTTCTATACAATCATTTACTGTGGTATTAAATTAAATGGATATAACTACTGTTTTGATTACCTTGTAGTTGTTTTTTGCTTTTAACATTTCAAAAATCTAATTACATTTCTGCTCTGGAAAGAAGGATCCAAATTCAGATATTTGATATGGCATATGTGCTGCCTGCTTATTTATCATCTTAAGGGAAAGCTCACAAATTTCCCTTATATATGGTTCGTGGGGAGGGGGACCTACTAAAGAGAGTATTTGGTATACAATTGGACATAGCTGTCTTGGATTTAATGAAATGTGCATTAGTCAGTGATAGCGTTCTTAAATTCCTATCTTGATTTTCTTCAATTCCTCAGTAGTACTTCCTCTTACTTGAGGGTTTCCCAGTAACCTAACTTCAACAATTGGGATAGGGCTGCTGTTTTGTATTCTCTTCTGTTTTGATGATTAAGAAATAGTAAAGAAATTAATCCTTTCTTGCTGATTTAGAAACCAGAGATATTATACTCTGCCATGTGTAGAGTATGTGATGTCACCAGAGCTGTTACATTTTGAGTTTCTCTCTTTGAAAGCTATTTTATGTTTTAAGTTGATATGATATTTTTTCTTTGTCTCCATCTTCATTGTTAGCCATTGTGACTGGTTTTCAGCTGTTAGACTAGTAAACTTTACTCTAGAAATATCTTTTCCATTAGTGGAATGACTTTGTAGTTTGTGTTTGTGAATATATAATTTTGGAGCCGTCTGTGTAGAGCAGAAGTCTGGTTACCTTCACAATTCACATGTGGTGATCTCTGGGAGCCTGGCCATCTGAAGTGTACTGCATCATGTTTGTTTCTCTTACTGCATTTTCATTTTAGAGCCAACCGTTGCTCTTACAACATGCATGGCTGTGCCTTATTTGCCTGTTAATATGCAAAGCGCATACTAACTAATGGATGTGGGCAGGAGAGATATTTGTTCTGTTGGTGTCCTTAAAAATAGTTCAGCCATTTCTCATATACCCACTTGACCTTTAATTTCCAAGGAATTAAAATATTTGATTAATGTTAGGAGAAACACATGATTTAAACAAAAGATAAGTGTCTTCTGAAAAAGATTGTGATCAGATGTCTAGAATCCTATGGTGCTGATCTTCCTTCAGATAAGTATCTTGAGAAACTACAAACAACAAACCAAATTTTTAAATCAAATGGTCTGTTATATTAATAACAAGTAGTAGTATTTTGTATCCTCAGTAAACCATTAGTGGATTCTTAGTTACAGTCACTTATGTTTTTTGATAAGCTAACCTTAACTTTGTTATTAAAATTTGTTATTATGGGGCTGTCTGGATAGCTCAGTCAGGTAAGGGTCTGAATTCCCCTCAGGTCATGATCTCATGGTCTGTGGTTTCAGGCCCCATTTTGGGCCCTGTGGTGACAGCTCAGAGCCTGGAGCTTCAGATTCTGTGTCTCCCTCTCTCTCTCTGCTCTTCCCCCACTCACATGTTTTGTGTGTGTCTCTCTCAAAAGTAAATAAACATTAAAAAAAATAAAAAAAGAATAAAATTTATTATTGTAAGTGAAGACCTGAGTGGCTCAGGTCATGATCTCCCAGTTCTTTGGTTCTTTGAAGCTCCACATCAGGCTCTGTGCTGACAACTTGGAGCCTGGAGCCTGCTTCAGATTCTGTGTCTCCCTCTCTCTCTGCCCCACCCCCACACCTGCTCACTCGCTTGCTCATGCTCTCTCTCTCAAAAATAAATATTAAAAAAGATTTTTTAAAAAGTCAAGAGAAAGACTGTTAATTATCATAACTTAAAGTGGAAGAATGGAACCAGCAGGGTCTTTTACTTTGGGCTGCCAAATGGCCATAAAAATTAGATTTTCTTCCTTCAACTGTGTATCTGATAACTGTTCAAAAGAAAGACAGAACTGTCTTTACTTTCTTCCTAGTTACTTCCCAATTTGTTTCTTTGCACTTGAAGCCAAATTCCTGGAATTTTTATGGCCATTCCTTTTATTCCTTCTTCAGTATGTTTCTTTTTTTAAAAATAAGTGGCATTTCAATTTTTTTTAATGTTTATCATCAAGAGACAGAGACAGCATGATCATGGGAAGGGCAGAGAGAGGGGAGACAGAATCCAAAGCAGGCTCCAGTCCGAGCTGTCAGCACAGAGCCCGATGCAGGGCTCAAACCCACGAACCGTGAGATCATGACCTGAGCCGAAGTTGGCCACTCAACTGACTGGGCCACCCAGGCGCCCCTCAATTTTATTTAAAAAGTTTTAAATATATATTTAAAGGCATGTGGTACAGTGAAACTGCCTTTCTACCTCAGTCCTTTATCACACAGTTTTCATCATACCACACCACCTACAGAAATGCATACGCATCCACTATTATTAATATCTCAGTGTTCCTCCAGAGTTTCCTTCTGCATATAAATATGAATATTGATACTTATCTTTTCCATAGATACTTATCTCTTCCTTTTCTACATAAAATTAAAGAATACTATTCATACAGTTCTCACTGCTTTTTTCACTTTTTATTTCTCAGATCTTTATCAGCACATAAAGAGTCTTCTGGTTTTTTGTCACAGCCACATTCTATTTCCTTGTTAAGTAATATCTGGAACCTTATAACAGCCGCATTCTGTTTCCTTATTAATTAAAATCTGGAACCAAACTTAGGACCCTTCCCATTTGCTGAAGACCCATAATCAGTCCCCATTCTTTTCTACCTTTGTCTATCCAGAGTACTTGTCTTTTCTGAGTCTGTCACTACCTTTCAGGCCTTAAGGCGAGTTCTTTCCCTTCAACTATGCATATAAATAGAAATTGTAGAAAGAGGTACAAGGATTATGGAGAACCATTGAAGTTCCAAGCAGATAACTGGGAGAATGAAGAAGCCTAGCTTCTATATTGCTCCTTCATTGTCTCTGAGGACTCTAACCTTTTCTCTCACCTGTAATCATTTTAAGTGTTAGCACTATCTACATTCTACCTCTTACCCAACATAAATGTGTTCAGGTAGACTGTGTTTTAACCACTTTGGTGTCCCAAGAGCCTAGCAGATGGTTGTTCAGATGTTTATTACATGAATATAATTACCACTCTCTCTAGCTGTTCTTCATTTTGTTGAGTCCCTGTCTTTCACCCAAAGCCTACTTGAACAGTCATGAAAGCTCTCATGTTGGTTCTTGATTCTTTCAGTGTCCTCACTGTCACTGCTCAGAGGTCAGCTACTCTCAAAATTTCAACTGCTACATTTGTTGATGGTTTTATACACTTACATTTCATTCCATTTTTCTCTCACATTCAAGACTTTTAAATCTGCTTGTAATGTCACTGTACTGTGTGTGTTTATTCTATTAATCTTTGTAACAAGCTATTAGGAGATCTGCTTTATAGATGAAGAAACAGGTTCACATGGATCACACAATTAGTTCGGAACCCATAGCTAGTAGTTATTAGAACCATAACTTTGAGTCACTGCACTTGATTATTCCTTGGAACCTCGCACTCAAAACATACAGTGTAAACATTGGACATCTGAATTCTAACCTTGGTTCTACTCTACTTTGATATTAAGCTATCCACTGTACCTGTGTTTCATCATCTAGAAAATAAGGAGGTTGGACTAGATATCTAAAGACCTTTCTTACTAGCAAGTCATAATCTTGGATAGAAATCTAGAATTGTTTATAAATAGGCAATTGACCTATTGCCAGTCCCTCTCCACTGTTAAGAGCAAAAGCTCTGTGTTTCTACTTAGATATATACTGATGCTACAGTTTGATTGTTGCTTCTGTTTGGTTGGGATTTAGGTACAAAATCAGTGGATTTTATGTAGCCAATAGATTTTTCCCTCCTCTTTTTTTTTTTTTGTCTCCCAAATGTATTTATATTCTATTAAGGATAATTTTTGTCCATCGCCAGTGACTTTTTAATAAGTTTTTTTTCTTTACTGTTTATTTATATTTGAGGGGGGAGGGGGAATGACAGAGTATAAGCAGGGCAGGGGCAAGAGGAGGAGACAGAATCTGAAGCAGGCTCCAGACTCTGAGGTGTCAGCACAGAACCTGAAGCGGAGCTTGAACTCACAAGCCGTGAGATCATGACCTAAGCCCAAGTCTGATACTTAACTGACTGAGTCACCCAGGTGCCCCAGCAATGATTTTTAAATAACTGTATGCAGTTGATATTTTTTTAATAATTTAAACTTTTAGGTATAACCCAGAAAGACATGTGGGTTCATTCATTTCTTTCTCAGTTTTTTTCCCCCTAAGTCTATAGCCATTGTATTCATTTTACACAGGAACTTTATAATACCTATTGCAGTTTTTATCCTCATTGGAGAACTATTTTGATATTATGTTGCTTTATAACATGATAGATTTGTTAGTAAAGAAATGTAATGATGACTTTGTAATGCTCTGCGTTTTACATAGGAGTATTCTTATTTATTTAAGTATTTGACTTTTTTTAAGGCACATTTTAAAATGGGATCTTATTTTTACTTTAATATGCTCTGTATAAAGGTGCTTTTCTAGTCTATATATAAAAGAATGTTTCTTTTCTTTTAATAAAAAGAGCGAATACCTTATTGGATAGTTTTGGTTTGTGATTTAATGGTAATTTATTAGCAGAAAGTATAAAAAATGAAGTATTATTTCAATTGTTAATTATCCAATTTGGACTATATATAACTAATATTTCAGGAGATTTATTTAAAATATTTTATGCAAAACATTTCAATTTATTTTTTTCTTCTTGTTGCAGGAGCTAGAGTTAATGCCAAAGACAGCAAATGGTTGACACCTTTACACAGAGCAGTTGCATCTTGTAGTGAGGTATGAAATTTCTCTTAGTAAATACATTGTATATAAAAACATTAAGTAGGCCTGCCTGTGAGCCCATATTCAAATTCTGTGTTTTCATAAGATGGAAAAAGCAACTGAAAATACCTAGATTGGTTATTTTACTTTAGAATTTGTATAGACCAAGTTAAGTGTTCCCATTTCTCTTTTGTAACTAAGGTCTCTTGGAGAGTTTGAAGTAGCAAAGATTATAAAACCCTCCTTGTCTGTGTCCTACAAGAGAAATTATTTGCTATCTTATAAAATCTTCCTCAATCTTCTCTCTATTGGACAGGCTGCAGAGGTTCTACTGAGTGTAATCAAGAAACTATATCAGCACTATGTAACAATTCATTGAAGTATTGTTTAGTTAAACACTGAAATTAGCTTCAAAAACATTACATCATCTCACATTTTACCACTTCTAAATATATCACCTAAAAATGCTAGGTGTCTTATGGGGAAGAAGAGTTTCTTCTTATTTATGACCCTATATACTTTTTTACTCTTCAAGATAACTGACATTTTTGGAGAACTTTTTTATGTTTTCATACTTCTAGTCCTCATGACATCCTTGTAGGATAGATATTTTGAGGGAATTGTAGTTAATGATTTGTCAGAAACCACTTAACTTTTGAGTAGCAGAAATGGGATGAAAACCTAGACCCTCTATTTTCTGTCATCTTACTCTTTCTCAAATGTATTCGGTGCATTTTAAAAATGCAATGTGCCCAGAGAACTCTAAGCTCTGTTTTTCTTTATATTCCTCATTATGAACTACATCTTGAACCCAGAACAAGATTCAAACAAGTGAAGAGTAGAGGGGGAGTGGCTGGGAGAGATTTCAAACCCTGCAGTGTGACCCAGGCAGTCTGTTAGCTGTGGCCTCCTGGTTGGGAGGAAGGGGGAGGGAGAGAACCGTGGGCGGTTCACTGGAGCACATCTTCCCCCTGATCCGGGTCTGTGATGTGCTGTAGCTGAGGGAATGTGCAGCCTGGATCTGGAGAAACTGGTTACATGTATCACTTGCCACCTTCTAGCTGTGTGACTTTAGGCAAATCTGGAGATTATCATGAAAACTAAGACATTAACCAAAATACTTTGAATTCTGAAATTCCTTGGTAATGTTAATTAAGTTTGTGGTTAGCCCTCTTGTAAAGAGTTTCTGTAAACAAGGCAGTTAAGAAAGATAAACATCACTGTCATTGGGACCTATTAATAAGGTAGTCATACCTCTCCAGTTTTTAGTATGACTCTTGGGAATATGATTATTAAAATGAATGGAGTTTTGCCAAATTAAAGAATACTTTGTATATTTGTAGAGATTGTAAAACAGACCAAAAATTCTTAAATTAATATTAGAGGAAGATTGCAGGTTCCACCCAAGACTCAACAGCTTATTTTTAAAAATCGTACTTAGCCTGAACTCATAGGCAAGCTATAGGTTAGAAAGCAGTGATCTTGAAAAGTTTAAGTCTGCTTTCAGCCTAAAAATTACTAGGCTGTGTAGTATTATTCTTTTGTAGGAAACGTAGTCAAGATATCAGTTACATCCATGTTCTTTTCATTTGTTCTGTTATATCCTGAGAGTAAAAGAGCGCTGTACTTAATTTCATTGAATATGAAAATATAGCCACAGAAGGATATGGAAAAGACCAAATTTTAGGCAGCTTTGGGTTATGTTTTTGAGGTGCCATGAGAGAAGAAAGCCCTACAGAGGGTGATCACAAGCAACTGTTTTCTCAATCCTCCAAGTCCTTTGGAACCTAACACCATCATAGAGCATAGTGGAGCAGTTAATTCATCACAAAGAGGATGCCTTAGGGCTTAATTCCCTCACTGAGTTGAGAAAGGCTGCTTCAAGTAAAAAATCCTCAGCTCCTCCAGTCTCCCTCAGTGACATGGCTTCCAGACACCTCATGGAATTGGCTGGCTGACTCATCTCGTCTCCACCAGTGATTTGTGACTGCCATACTTCAAGTGGAGCATACGGTTCAGCTCTCTGTAACTTTAGGAATTACATTTTAGTTCTATCAAGACACCAAGTTTATATTATCATGTGAGGTGTTAGCAGTCCCTCCAGCTATTACATTTATTTGTGAGTGTGTTAGCTCTTCTTTTTCCCATGCCTGACCTCAAATCAATGGTGAGAATTGCTAAAAAGGCAGAGCCATAGACAGCTAGAGTTGTAAAGACTCTTCTAGACTGACCCCAAGCTATGAACACACTGGATAAAACTATTTAACCTTTTGTCATTATCCCATATTTCATAATTTTATTAAAATCAGTGTCTTAGGATACTTACTCTTTTTTATTTCTTTAAAAAAATTTTTTAATGTTTATTTTTGAGAGAGAGACAGAGTGTGAGCAAGAGAGGGACAAAGAGAGAGGGAGACAGAATCTGAAGCAGACTCTGAGCGGTCAGCACAGAGCCTAATGCAGGGCTTGAACCCATGGACCATGAGATCATGACCTGAGCTGAAATTGGTCGCTCAACTGACTAAAGCACCCAAGTGCCCTACTTACCTGATTTAAAAAAAAATTTTTTTTTTTTA
This sequence comes from Proteles cristata cristata, assembly GCA_017311185.1. Taxonomy (NCBI): domain Eukaryota; kingdom Metazoa; phylum Chordata; class Mammalia; order Carnivora; family Hyaenidae; genus Proteles; species Proteles cristata. The sequence goes on from JAESUZ010003188.1 coordinate 1,789,385, forward strand.
TGTTTTATTTATTTCTAGGAGAGAGAGAGAGAGAGAGACAGTGTGAGCAGGGGAGGGTCAGAGAGAGAGGGAGTCACAGACTGAAACAGGCTCCAGGCTCTGAGCTGGCAGTCAGCACAGAGCCCGACGCGGGGCTCGAACCCACGAACCGCGAGATCATGACCTAAACGAAAGTCGGACGCTTAACCGACTAAGCCACCCAGGCGCCCCTGATTTTTTAAAGTCAAGGCACACCTGGAGTATCTCTTACACATACTCTAATAATGGAAGAATTGGGATTGAGGTTATTATGGTAATATTTATCATTAGTGGAACCGTGTATGCCCTTTATTATTCCTAAATTATTTTCTAAATGCTTATAATGTGCTGTTAATATAATCTAGAATTTTTTTCCAGGTTCTGACATCAGGCTAATTGATTTGTAATTTTTAGAAATCCGCCTGCTTGGTTTGGTTTAATGTCTCCCTCTAGTCTGTAGAGATTTGGGTGTTTTGGGTTTTGTTTTTGTTTGTTTGTTTGTTTTGAATTTTCAAAGATTACTGCTATTATGTTCTGACCTATTTTGAATAGTAAATGGTGGATACATTAGTCAGCTTCGGTTGCCATAACAAAATATTATTGACTGCGTGGCTTAAACAACAGAAATTTGTTGGGCCCCTGGGTGGCTCAGTCGGTTAAGCAACCAGCTTCAGCTCAGTTGATGATCTCACAGTCTGGGTTTGAGCCCTGCATCAGGCTCTGTGCTGACAGCTCAGAGCCTGGAGTCTGCTTCAGATTCTTGGTCTCCCTCTCTCTCTGCCCCTCCCCCGCTTGCTCTCTGTCTCTGTCGCTCAAAGTAAAATAAAGAAATTAAAAAAAAAACCCAACAACAACAGAAACTTATTTTCTCATAGCCTGGAGGCTGGAAGTCCCAGATCAAGGTCCAGCAGAGTCAGTTTCTGATGAGGGCTATCTTCTGGACTTACAAACTGCTATTTCTCACTGTATCTTCACATGATAAAGGGGGGTAGGGGAGGAATCTTTTTCTTTTCCTCTTCTTCTAAAGCTACCAGTCTTAACAGATTAAGTTGCCTCTCTTATGATCTCATTTAACTTTAATTATCTCCTAAAGACGCTATCTCCAAATATACTCACACTGGGAGGTTGGGGCTTCAACATACGAATTGTGGAGGAACACAATTCGGTCCATAGCATTGAACTCCTGGTCAAACTTTGGTCTGTCTTGATTCTAGGATCTTGGTAACTGTGTTTATAGCCTTTGTTAGGTGCCATCTTACCCCCCCCTCACCTACCATTAACTGGATTCATTCTTGCTTTTCAGCAAAACAATAGTTTTGATTTTCTATTTCTTGCTAATAGAACATAAATATTCTCCAGACTTTCTAGAAGTATATACTGTGAATTCCAGACTGGGAATGAATAAGGCAAGCCTGGCACTTAAATTTGCTGTGTTTGCCTAACTTACCCAATTATAAATTCTTCATATTGTTTTTTAATTATTTTTCTACTACACCCATCAAGATACCTACTACCATTTCCCAGGATAATGTTAGTTTTATCCGCCAAATCACAATATACCCTTCTTGAGTTGGAGAATCCTGGTGGTATGTTTGTACCACTTCTTCTCTGCATTCTATTTTTTTTATATATACTCCTTTGTTTTTCATTGAAGTATAATTTACAGTAAATGTACATGTGTATGTAGTCTTGGGTTTTGATTCCTATATCCACCCATGTAACCTTTTTCCCAATCAAGATATGGAAGATACCCATCACTCCAGCAAGTTACCTCATATCCCTTTCTAGTCAGGCTTCCCTGTCCCCAGAGGCAACCACTGTTCTGATTTTTTCCACCATAGAATAATTTTGCTTATTCTAGAACTTTATAAAAATGGAATCATACAGTATGTACTCTTATATCTTGACTTCTTTTATTCAACTTAATACTTTTTATTTTTTATTCTTTTTATTTTTTATTTATTTCTAGGAGAGAGGGAGACACAGACTCTGAAACAAGCTCCAGGCTCTGAGCTGGCAGTCAGCACAGAGCCCGATGCAGGGCTCGAACCCACAAACCGCAAGATCATGACCTAAGCGAAAGTCGGACGCTTAACCGACTAAGCCACCTAGGCGCCCCTCAACTTAATACTTTTTAAAAGTTTGTTGTTGTTTGAGAGTGGGGAGAAGAGAGAGGGAAAGAGAGAGATCTGAAGCAGGCTCCATGCTGTCATCGTGGAGCCCCCACTCAGGGCTTGATCTCACCAACTGTTGAGATCATGACCTGAACCAAAACCAGGGGTCAAACACTTAACTGACTGAGTCATCCAAGGACTCCAACTTAATATTTTTGAGAGTCTTCCATATTATATGAATTAAATGTTCATTCCTTTTATTGCTGAAGAGTATTTCATTATATGGATTTACAGCAGTTTATTTTCCTGTTGATGGCTGTTTGCATTTCTGGTTTGTGGCTCTTATGAATAAAACCACTGTGGACTTTCTTGAATGGGTCTTTTAAAATTTCAGATAACTAGATGCCTAGAGAGGAATTGTGGGGTCTAGAGTAGGCTTATATGTCTTTGGCTGACTTCTTTAACAGATTGATGGATTACTGGACCTCTTTCCAGTCTTTGAAAGTCCTGTTAAATATTTGCACTGTTTCCCGTATTTCAAACAGTTGTATTTACTCTTTATTCGAAAGGCTTCAAAAGCTATGTGTGAATCAGAGATGATCGTATTGTGTTTAGTCTTCTTTGTTACTTAAGGTTATTTGACACTTTCGAACACTTCTCATGTACTTTTTTTTTTTAAAGAAAATCAAGGGTCATTATTACTAGACTTAAATAGTTATACCTGGCAAATGACGAACTGAGATGATTTCTGTTATGGGCCTTTTCATTTCATACATAGTTCATCATTCTGCCAAAGAGAGGATTATTATCATAAGGAAAAATTTCTTGCTAAGTTTAGTTCTGACTATATTGCTTAATGTAAATGGCATACTAGATTCCTAGCCATGAGGCCAATTTATAGATGTTGTGAAGTTTTCCTTGTGTTTCTGGAAGACAAATCCCTTTGGATACTAAGCTCTTAAATTGCCTTAACACCAGCTTTCTCACCAGTTAGCATTGTAGCATCTGTTTCTCTGTTTACTGAATGTATGTCTCTCTTCAGGTCCTAGTGATTTCTCCTTTTATAAAATATAACATGTATACTAATTTGGGAGATAGTATGTTTTAAATATTTATATATTTATTGGCGAAGCAGTAAATCTTAAAACTGTTGAGAGTATAAGTTAATTGTATATTGCCATCTAGACAAACAAGAAAAGTAATGAATGTTTTTAAAAGTATTTCTTGTACATCTTAATGTTGTTATGCTTTTAATTGGAGGACAGAAAAGGAGAATGTTTTCTCTCCATGCATCTTATAATGGCTCTGAGTAGTACTGCCTTTAGTTCAAAATATCTTATTTTCTTGAATAAATCCTACTTGTTTATGGCAAGTTCTGCCAGCCTTTTTATTTCCTCAGGAAATTTTAATTCCTTTACATATATATATATATATATATACACACACACATACACACATACATATATATACACATACATATTTGTGTATATATGTAATTTCTAAAACTTAACTCATTTGTCTTTTTGTAACTTTTATCTTCATATGTTTTAGGAAGCAGTGCAAGTACTTTTGAAGCATTCTGCAGATGTTAATGCTCGAGACAAAAATTGGCAAACCCCTTTACACATCGCTGCTGCTAATAAAGCTGTAAAGTGTGCCGAAGCTTTGGTACCTCTTCTGAGTAATGTAAACGTGTCTGATCGAGCAGGGAGGACCGCATTACATCATGCAGCTTTTAGTGGACATGGTGAGGTAGGTGGTGGTCAGTTAGACAGTGATTCTCTCTCCTATTATCCTCCCACTCACCACTCTAATTATTAATGAGTTTGCTCTTTTTAACCACTCAAGCCATGGTAGTAGCAAACAGAAATACCCATCTTGCTCATTTTTGTCTAATTTTGCTTTAGCAAACCCTCAGACTTGTTTTCATGATAAAATTTGTGATAACAATATTCTCAAATTTTGAAATTTACCTGTCAGATACAGCCCATGTACTTGAATTTCATGGTCAAAAGAGAACACTGCCAGCTGTACACGATGTGAAAACTATGTCCTGGCGTTGTGGGGAAAAAAATCCAGAAAGATAGAGCAGTTTCATTTTGCTCCCAGAAAGATAGTAACAAAGGAATGCAGAGATTAGAAAATATTTTCTTATTTATTATCAATGTTTAGTCAAGAATTCTTTTTTTTTTTTAATTTTTTAAATGTTTTATTTATTTCTAGGAGAGAGAGAGAGAGACAGCGCGAGCAGGGAGGGTCAGAGAGAGAGGGAGTCACAGACTGAAACAGGCTCCAGGCTCTGAGCTGGCAGTCAGCACAGAGCCCGACGCGGGGCTCGAACCCACGAACCGCGAGATCATGACCTAAGTGAAAGTCGGATGCCTAACCGGCTAAGCCACCCAGGCGCCCCAAGAATTCTTTGATAACAGACCATGAAAGGAAAAAATTTTAAGAAAATTAATATTTAATTATCTTTAATTAATTAATTAATTAAGAGAGCACAAATAGAGGGGCAGAGAGAGAGGGAGATACAGACTTTGAAGCAGGCTTCAGGCTCTGAGCTGTCAGCACAGAATCCAATGCAGGGCTTGAACTCATGAACCATCCAACTGAGCCGAAGTTGGATACTTAGCTGAATGAGCCACCCAGGCGCCCCAGTATTTAGTTATCTCAGTTATCTCATACAATCGTTGCCTAATGTTAGCTGTTGTCACAGTTGAGCAGGGTTTATGTGTACATAGAAGACAGTACAGAAGGAAATACAGAGTAACAAGAACCTTTGACGCCAGCTTATCCATCCTTCATTTTTGTTGCAGACACAGAAACTCAAAGAGATAAAGTGACATTCCCAAGATTCCATGGCTGAGATCTAGTGGCTGCAGTGTTGTTTTCACTGTTTCTCTGTTTTCGCAAAATAAAGAATCATTGCTTCACTGCAGTTAAGATCACAAGATATGTTCCTTTTTTGAAACATGGAATGCCCTTTCCTGTTAGGAAACTTATCATAAATATGGTTATAATAGAAATAGTGTTCTTGGTACATCAGGAGGTATGTAGACTATGTAGTGACCTTCAGATCTAACCATATTATATATACTGCATTTGTCACTGAATTATATTTAATACATTTAAGATATGAATGCATTTTTGCATCTTAACAGCACTTTGGGCTATTTAAAGAAATAAAACCTGTTAAATATTCTACCTTTAGACTTTCCGTATTTGTACTTCATTGTTCATAAAATACCAGGACAGAAAACAAAGTGACATCTTTAAACTACTGATGCCTGACTTCAGTAACATGCGTTGTGAATCCTTTTTTCATATTTTGTCCTATTATTTGTTAAATTACGTTAAAGGATCTTCACTGTTTAGTTCCTTCCTTTCTACAACACAGAAATTCAGTGCCACAGAGATTGAGATGAGTAGCCATCATCAGGGATATTCATGAACAGTTCTTCAGAATTTTTATGAAACTATTTATTTTTATTACAGATGGTCAAACTACTCTTGTCTAGAGGTGCCAATATTAATGCTTTTGACAAGAAAGATAGACGGGCAATTCATTGGGCGGCATATATGGGTATGTATGTTTTAAGTTTCATTTTTTTGACATGTATTCAGGAAAATTTGTACATTTTAGTTCTTGCATTTGGTATAGTTTTAAAGGATAGTGGGAAGTTACACCATATCTTAATTTGCTGCGCAAGTGGACCCAGCCTTGTAGTGGGGGACATTGACCAGAACAGGAGTGTGTTAGGTCCATTTCTCCTAAATGTTTGAAAATAATTTGAAATAATTTGAAAATAATTCTGTTTACCTTTAAAGGGAGAGACATCTTACACACAGTCTGGGAATCGTAATTTTAATTGGTGTTTCCTGGAAGCCCATTCTTATAGCCATCCTTATTTTTATGGGAATATTAAGATAGAAGTTATGAAGATGCTTTAAGAAGTCTATTATTTTGGGCTACTGGGTTGAATAGGCAACATCGTGTTTGATTTCTACAACAGTAATTTCACATAAAGAAACTAAGACTTAGAGTGTAGACTTCCCTGCTGTGACATGATATATATGTTCTTGAAAACTCTTGGGATTTGCAAAGTTTCACTCTAAGACTGACAGAGCTCATGGGAAAACAGTCTTAGGGTAGACAACCCAAAATCATGCAACCAGAACACTAACAGAAACATTAATTGGTTCTTAAGGTGACTTGGACAGCCAGAGCACAGGCAGATCTTGAGCCTACCTCAAGATATTTTTAAGTGCACAAAAAGAGCGGACATGTGGGTGCTAAAACCATGCAGGTGGAAGTAAACTTCTAAGTATGGAGGAAGTACAACCTGTCACGAACCTTGCAAGTCCTGCAAGGCTAGAGTTGTACCTCTGGGAGGAAGAGATGGATATACACATTTCATTTTTCAAGTTTCTCAAAATAAAGTGAAAGATCTCTTCCTCCCTCTGTAGCCTTGGAGCCTCAGAATTTTTTCTCTTCTCTGCCAAAGGTTACGATTTTCCTTTTGTATTCTGGCTCCTCTGGCTTAAGAAAAATCACATATAGATTGACACCTTCTGTGTAATACTGGAGTCATTCCCTAATTTACCATTCATATTACCTAATTACAAAGACATTTAGCTAGCCACCCTTCCTTTAAGCATAGCTTATCCTCAGGACTCCCTGCTCTTGGTTTTGACTTTTCCTGTCTCTCACATAAAAATAAGATTAAAACTATAAAATTGTAAAATATGACAATGGAAGAAAATAAATGAGCTCAAACCAGTTATGTAGATAATCTCAAGGTCCAACATTTTTTGTAAGTCATAGAAAAAACCAAAACCAGCAGAATCTATAGTGGATTGCAAGTCTGACCCTTAGTGTGAGTATAAGGAAAGATCAAAATTGAAGGTTCTTGAAGGTTAACATCCTTGTCAGATTTCCCTGTTCTGAAAGCCAAATGCTGAACATTTTGGGCTTCTGGTGTTTCTCTCACACTAGAGATTCATGTCATTAGTTACATCATGGGCAATTTTCTTCTGTTACTTGAAAGTAAAACATGGAGAAGCATGTCTCCCATAGCATCCTGAAGTCCCTTCCTCACAGCCTGTAGATTTTTCATATTTTAAGTCTTGGGGACTTTTCTGAATATTCTTCTGTAGCTTATCCTTCCAGACAGTTTTGGAGCAGCTATCCTGAATGATTTAATACACCTTTTAAACATGAAGCAGAATGCATCAGGCCTTTTACCTCCAAAGAATTAGGACTTAACTAAGCAGTTGTTTTCATGAAATTGAAGGCTTGAGGATTTTGTGGGTTGCCTCTAATTGAGTTCCTGGAATAGCTGGGTGTGTATATCTCAAGAGCCGTCCTTCAGTGTCTTTGTTTTCCTTGGTGCAATAAGTGTCACTTTTCAGGCCAGTTGCAGATTAAAAGAGATAGTCTGTGTTTCTTGGGCCTAATTTAATTTTTGAGCATAAACATTCGGAGACTTATAATTTTCCTTTCCCTGTCTCTTTCAGCATGGAAGAAGAGGAGTGTTGACACATAGCTTCTTTTTTTTTTTTTTTTTTTTTTAATGTTTTTAAATTTATTTCTAGGAGAGAGAGAGAGAGACAGCGTGAGCAGGGAAGGGTCAGAGAGAGAGGGAGTCACAGACTGAAACAGGCTCAGGCTCTGAGCTGGCAGTCAGCACAGAGCCCGACGCGGGGCTCGAACCCACGAACCGCGAGATCATGACCTAAGCGAAAGTCGGACGCTTAACCGACTAAGCCACCCAGGCGCCCCTTGACACATAGCTTCTAAAACTGTTCAGCTATTCTAAGCATTCAGGATTAAAAGAGAGCTAAACATGTAAAAGTAGGGAGCTATTGACTGGTCTAATAGACAAGTCTGAAGTCCAGATCTTTGGCCCCACTAGGTTATATTCAGAGAATCCATATTTGTGAGAGAGACATTAAAATTACATATAGTCTTCTTATAATTTCTTTCTCACAAACTTCTTTAATTGCCCTGGCCTTATATCCCCTGGTTGAGGCTCCTCTTACTCTTCTGTTAGGCTCTACCATTTATCCATATGCTATTACTGAATTATGTGTCAGTGTTTGGCAGCGATATCTCTGTCCCCAAAGAGTTGATCATTTCCCTCTCCCTACCCTGTGTTCGGTCTGACTGTGAACCTCCACTAAGATCCCTTCTACACACTCATCTTTTCTGTTGTTTTCAGTACTTTTAACGATATTCAGCCAGATTCTACCTCAAATCACCTTACCATAATGACTTTGACATAGATGGCACTGAATAAATATTAATTACTGTGACTAACAACTCATTTCTTTATTTCCTCTTAAAACAGTGCATAATTTGAATGAATATGAAATAGTGTTTTTTTCTCCTTCCTTTCCTTTTCATAAAGATTTACAAATTCTGATCACCATTCATTTTCTCCTTTTTTACAAATTCATGAACGAAAGAAAAATGTAGGGAATTTTCTAAGTAAAATTATATATACTATGCATGTCCAAAGAATATCATTTTCTAAAACTACACCTAGATGAATTACAATGAAATCTAGTCTTCCTGGTAGCAGCAGTCTATAAATTAACAGGGAAGACACATAACTTGTTCTGGCCAGGGCTATGTAGGTAGAACAATATCATTTATTTCATTCTAGAACTTTATTCCCTTCTTTCATGTTTTCAGTGGTCCAATAAAGTAATTTATCCATATATCTGAAATGTGCTTAAATAAATACTTGTTTTAAATTTATAAATTTGCCTTTGCATAGTCCTTTTTCAAAATAAAGTTTTATTGATGTTGAGAAAAATAAGTATTTCCTAGAATCTACTAGTTTATATGCACAATTAATATAATCTTTGTCATTTACTTAGAATGGTGTATTGGTTTTGAACTATTTTTCTGATATGTTTGTATTATGAGCCTTCTAGTCTTCAACATCGAGAACTTTGTTTCTTTTTGACATATTAGTGAATAATATGTATTTGCCCAGTTGAAAAGCTATGTTTATATGTGAGCCTTGTAGGTACTGATTTTCATGCATTACAGTAAATGCAACTAGCTGTCTTTCTAGAGCCATAGATCAGAAGGCAATGTAGTGATTGATCTTTGGACCAGATGATACTCATATATGATAATTATGTTTGATTTGGCACTTAATGATTTGATAGGTACTACTTTGATTTTTTTTCCCCTAAAAATATAGTAGATATTTCTTATTGTGGTGGGGAAAAAAAAATAGCTGAAAGCATCCACTTTAATTGGTAATTTACATATAAACAATTAAATCTAATTGATTCTTTGTGAATCTTGTAACCTGGCCTAAATTTGTCAAGGGAAAGGGACCTGTGTTTGAGAGCCTCATTTTTATAGTTATTAACTTTATATACTCATTCCCTATGAAGGAATGTAAAAATTTTTTGAGTGCCTATTTTGTATATAACACTGTTCTCAGCCATGTGGAATATACCTTTGCCTTTGAAAATATATATTTGGGAAGTTAATACACAAATGTAATTAAGGGCAGTTAAATAAATAGTGATTCAAGTTTAAGAACCATCAGAAGGTATTATATACTTATTAGTAGTATTTACAGGTATGTGGTGCTTTTGGCTTATAAGGCTTCTAGGGAAGAGAGATAACTGGGTTGATTCGAGAAGGTGGGAACTGATGTGGGCCTTGAAGGATTAGTAGTAGTGCTTGGAAAGAGACATCCAAGCCGAACATTCCATGCAATGAAGGAATCCCATGAACAAAGGCTCAAAGGTGGGAAGCATAATGGGAAGAGGAGAAGGCACTGTATAATCTAATGTGACAAAAACCAAGGAGATATAAAAGGAGAGTAGTGGTTCTCCCACTTTCTGGATACATGTCCCCCTTCCTGGCCTCCTTATATGATACGGTGGGGCCTGGGACTAGTTCTGACTAGTGAATGATAGCAGCATCACCTCTGGACCAGAGTAGTTAATTGCTTATTTGAGATGATTCTGTAATCTGTTCCTCCTTTTAGTGCTGACTGGCCACATTCAAGGTGGTGTCAGTTATATGAACCTGGGTCCTTGAGTGACTCAACAGAGCCCTCTTGCCAAACAGTCATGGTGATGATGAAAAATAAAATACCACTGAGATTTGGGAATTGACTTAACCGTAGCACATATAACCTAGCCTATCCTGATTGATACAAAGGTGAATAACAAACTAAGTTGGTTAAGAATATAATAGGGGAGAAGAAGTCTTTACACATGTTCTAAAGATCTAACATTTTAAAGAAACAAGCCCAAGTCACTCCCAGATTTTCAAGTGGAAGATTCCACTAAGGCAGAGAAACATAAACTTACATGTTACATTAGACATAAAAAGCTAACTTCAGAACGTGAGAATGTGTTGGGGCACTTGGATGGCTTAGTTGGTTAAGCATCTGACATCGGTTTGGGTCATGATCTCACAGTTCGTTGGTTTTAGCCCCACATTGGACTCTGTGCTGACAGCTTGGATCCTGGAGCCTGGTTTGGATTCTGTGTCCCCCTCTTTCTGTCCTTTGCCCACCTACCTTCTCTCTCACAAAAGTAAATAACATTAAAAAAAAAAAAAGAGAGAGAACTTGAATGTATTAAAACAACCTTGAAAACAAGCTCTAGACAAAAGGAGGGTTATAGATTAATTGTAAGGTTGTCACTGTATAAAATAATAAAAAAGTACAATAGTTTTCAGTTAGTTACCTCTGTCAACATTTATCAAAATTACCTAAATACTTATCTTTTTCTTCCATCCTTTCCCTGATTATAACTTGATTTATTAGTGACTTATGCATTATTTATTAATTTGCATTTTTACTTTTTTAAAAAGATATCCAAGATTGTATTTCATATTTTCCATATTCTCCTCTGCTTTTTTTTTACTCTCATAAACACATTTTCAGGTCACATTGAAGTAGTGAAATTACTTGTGGCACATGGAGCTGAAGTGACGTGCAAGGATAAAAAGTCTTACACACCTCTTCATGCAGCAGCTTCTAGTGGAATGATCAGCGTAGTCAAGTATCTTCTGGATCTTGGAGTTGATGTAGGTATATAGATTGAGCAGTATAAATGAAGGAAGAATTTTATATGTTTGTGGTTTCCTTGTTGGCAGAATTTATTTCAAATGAAAAAGATAATTTTACACAATAATATCTCTATCTTTTAATTAAATATTTATAGTTCTTTACATAGTATATAGTGCACTAATATCTGATCATGAATCAAAGTATATTAAAAGTATATTACGAGGTAAAGTACATTCCAAAAGAGAATGAATGATGCAGGTTTTTCTGCTTCATCACATTGCAAGCCCTGTAGCTCCATTTTAGCTGTGGAAACCAACAGATGAGACATTGTTTTTCCTAAATGGCTAGGTTACTGCTGTTAGTCTTACTTGGTCAGTTAGTCTAGTACTCGCTTTAAATTACTGTAGCACATTACAGGATATTTTCAAGAGCTAGGCAGGAAAACTCAAGGCTTCTTGCCTATCAACTGTAAGTGTTCCTTACTGTCTAAATTTGGTTAGGAGGGCTGCTGATTTATTGGAATATATTTGATTTCCTGAATTGAGATAGCCAAGAATGCCTGTCACTTTCACAGGCCATCCTTTAAGTACTTGTGCTTTTATGCCCTTCTTAGTATATTACTTTCTCTTATTTTATGTACAGTTCTGACAAACTCATCTGGTTCTTCAAAACAGATTAAAAAGAGCAGATTAGAAGGGAGCATCTGAGTGGCTCAGTCGGTTGAGCATCCGACTTTGGCTCAGGTCATAATCTCTCACTGCTTGTGAGTTCAAGCCCCACGTTGGGCTTGTTGCTGTCAGTGTGGAGCACGCCTCAGATCCTCTGTCCTCCCCTCTTTCTGTCCCTCCCCTGCTGATGTTCTTCCTCTCTCTCAAAAAAAAAAAAAAGAAAGAAAAAAAATATATATATATTTTAAAGGGACAAATTAGAAGGAGAGAGAGGGTTAGGCTCTGATAGAGAGAGGTGCTTTAGATCAGCTATAAAAACAAACAGGAAAACGGTAGATGGTTGTCCGGTTGGATAAAGGGTGCAAGGCATAATTGTGGAGCTGAGTGTACAAGAGGCCCCCTTTAGACCTAAAGACACCTTCAGTTTGAAAGTAAGGGGATGGAGAGCCATCTATCATGCTAATGGTCAGCAAAAGAAAGCCAGGGTAGACATACTTATATCAGACAATCTAGACTTTAAAATAAAGACTGTAACAAGAGGTGAAGAAGGGCATTATATCATAATTAAGGGGTCTGTCCACCAAGGAGACCTAACAATTGTAAACATTTATGCTCCATATGTTTCCATATGGACTTACTAGATATACTCAGAACATTTTATCCTAAAGCAGCGGAATATACATTCTTCTCCAGTGCACATAGAACGTTCTCAAGAGTAGATCACATACTGGGACACAAATCAGCCATCGACAAGTACAAAAAGATTGAGATCATACTGTGCGTATATTCAGACCACAATGCTATGAAACCAGAAATCAACCACAAGAAGAATTTGGAAAGACCACAAATACTTGGAGATTAAAGAACATCCCATTAATGAATGAATGGGTTAGCCAAGAAATTAAAAAGGAAATTAAAAAGTACCTAGAAGCCAATGAAAATAACATCACAGCCCAAAATCTCTGGGATGCAGCAAAGGTGGTGATAAGAAGGAAGTATATAGCAATCCAGGCCTTCCTAAAGAAGGAAGAAAGGTCTCAGATACACAACTTAATCTTAACCTCAAAGGGCTGGAAAAAGAACAGCAAATAAAACCCCAAACCAGCAAAAGACAGTTAATAATAAAATTAGAGCAGAAATCAATGCTATAAAAAAAAAAAAAACCAAAACACCAATAGAACAGATCAATGAAACCAGAAGCTGGTTCTTTGAAAGAATTAACAAAATTGATAAACCACTAGCCAGTTTGATCAAAAAGGAAAGGACCCAAGTAAATAAAATCAAGAATGAAAGAAGAGATGTGACAGCCACACAGTACAAATGAAACAGTAATAAGAGAATATTATGAGCATTTATATGCCAATAAAATGGGCAATCTGGAAGAATTGGAAAAATTCCTAGAAACATATAAACTACCAAAACTGATACAGGAAGAAATAGAAAATTTGAACAGACCCATAACCAGTAAGGAAATCAAGTTGGTAATCAAAAATTTCCCAAAAAACAAGAGTCCAGGGCCAGATGGCATTCTAAGGGAATTCTACCAAACATTTCAGGAAGAGTTAACACCTATTCTCTTGAATTTGTTTCAAAAAGCAGAAATGGAAGGAAAACTTCCAAACTCTTTCTGTGAAACCAGCATTACCTTGATTCCCAAACCAGACAAAGGCCCCAGTAAAAAGGAGAACTATAGACCAATTTCTCTGATGAACATGAATGCAAAAATCTTCCAAGATATTTGGAGCCAATAGGATCCAACAATGCATTAAAAAAATTATTCACTACGACCAGGTGGGATTTATACCTGGGATGTAGGACTGGTTCAATATCTGCAAAACAGTTCAGTGTGATTCATCACATCAATAAAAGAAAGGACAAGAACCACATGATCCTCTTGGTAGATGCAGAGAAAGCATTTGACAGAATGCAGCATTCTTTCTTAATAAACCCTCAAGAGAGTATAGATAGAAGGATCATACCTTAAGATCATAAAAGCCACATATGAAAGTCCCAGTGCTAATATCATCCTCAATGAGGAAACACTGAGAGCTTCCCCCTAAGGTCAGGAACAATACAGGGATGTCTCCTCTCGCCACTGTTATTCAACATAGTATTGGAAGTCTTAGCCTCAGCACTCAGACAACACAAAGAAATAAAAGGCATCCAAATCAGCTTGGAGGAGGTGAAACTTTAACTCTTTGCAGATGACATGATACTCTATATGGAAAACCCAAAAGATTTCACCAAAAAACCAGACCTGATCCATGAATTCAGCAAAGTTGCAGGATATAAAATAAATACACAGAAATCAGTTCTATTTCTGTACATCAATAATGCAGCCACAGAGAGAGAAATCAAGGAATCGATTTACAGTTTACAATTTAAATTGTACCATTTACAATTGCACCAAAAATCATAAAATACCCAGAAATAAACCTAACCAAAGAGGTGAAAAATGTATACACTGAAAACTACAGAAAGCTTATGAAAGAAGGGCGCCTGGGTACCTCAGTTGGTTAAGCGTTCGACTTCGGCTCAGAACATGATCTCATGGTTCATGGGTTCAAGCCCCTCATTGGGCTCTGTGCTGACAGCTAGCTCAGAGCCTGGGGACTGTTTCAGATTCTGTATCTCCTCCTCTCTCTGAATCTTCCCTGCTCATGCTGTCTCTATCTCTCTCTCATAAATAAATAAAACATTAAAAAAAAAAAGCTTATGAAAGAAATAGAAGATACAAAAAAATGGAAAAACATTCCATACTCCTGGATAGGAAGAACAAATATTGTTAAAACATCAATAGTGTCCAAAGCAATCTACATATGCAATACAATCCCTATGAAAATAACACCAGGATTCTTCACAGCTAGAACAATCCTAAAATTTGTATGGAACCAGAAAAGACCCCAAATAGCCAAAGCAATCTTGAAAAACAAAGCAGGAGGCATCAAAATCCCTGACTTCAAGCTGTACTACAAAGTTGTAATCATCAAGACAGTATGTTACTGGCACAAAAACAAACTCTCAGGTCAAGGGAACAGAGTAGAGAACCTAGAAATGGATCCACAAACATATGGCCAGTTAATCTTTGACAAAGCAGGAAAGAATATCCAATGGAATGAAGACAGTCTCTCTATCTTTAGCAAGTGGTGCCAGGAAAACTGGACAGCAACATGCAGAAAAATGAACCTGGACCACTTTCTTACACCATACACAAAAGTAAATTTAAAATGGGTGAAAGATCTAAATGTAAGACAGGAAGCCATCAAAATCCTCAAGGAGAAGGCAGGCAAAAATCTCTTTGACCTTGGCCGCAGCAACTTCAGCACATCTCCAGAGGCAAGGGAAACAAAAGCATAAATTAACTATTGGGACCTCATCAAGATTAAAAGCTTCTGCATGGCAAAGAGAACAGTCAGTAAAACTAAAAGGCAACCGACAGAATGAGAGAAGATCTTTGCAAACGACATACCTAATAAAGGGTTAGTATCCAAAATCTATAAAGAACTTAAACTCAACACCCAAAAAACAAATAACCTAGTGAAGAAATGGGTAAAAGGCATGAATATAGACACTTTTCCAAGAAAGACATCCAAATAGCCAACTGACACATGGAAAAATGCTCAACATCACTCATCATCAGGGAAATATGAATCAAAACCACAATGAGATAACCACCTTACACGTGTCAGAATGGCTGACATTAACAACTCAGGTAACAACAGATGTTGGCAAGGATGTGGGAAAAGAGGACCTCTTTTGCACTGCTGGTGGGAATACAAACTGGTGCAGCCACTCTGGAAAACAGTGTTCCTCAAAAAATTGAAAATAGAACTACCCTACGATCCAGCAATTGCACTACTAGGTATTTATCCATGGGATACAGATTTGCTATTTCAAAGAGACACATACACCCCATTATTTATAACAGCACTATCAACAATAGCCAAAGTATGGAAAGAGCCCAAATGTCCATTGATGAATGAATGGGTAAAGTAGATGTGTGTGTACACACACACACACACACTGGAGTATTACTTGGCAATCAAAAAGAATGAAATCTTGTCATTTTCGCCAATGTGGATGGAACTAGAGGGTATTATGCTAAGTGAAATTAGTCAGTTGGAGAAAGACAAATCTCATATGACTTCACTCAGATAAGGACCTTAATATACAAAACAGATTAGCATGGGACACTTGGGTGGCTCAGTCAGTTAAGCATCTGACTTCGGCTCAGGTCATGATCTCACGGTTTGTGGGTTGGAGCCCCAGGTCAGGCTCAGTGCTGATAGCTAGCTCAGAGCCTGGAGCCTGTGTCAGATTCTGTGTCTCCCTCTCTCTCTGACTCTCCCCTGCTCATGCTATCTCTTTCTCTCTCTCAGAAATAAATAAAAAACATTAAAAATTAAAAAAAAAAACAGTAACATAAGGGAAGGGAAGCAAAAATAATATAAAAACAGGGAGGGGGACGAAACATAAGAGACTCTTAAATATGGAGAACAAACAGAGTTACTGGAGGGGTTGTGGTGGGGGCGTGGGCTAAATGGGCAAGAAGCATTAAGGGATCTACTCCTGAAATCATTGTTGCACTGTATGCTAACTAACTTGGATGTAAATTAAAAAATAAAAAGAATTATGGAGCTGAATAGACTCAATTTAAGAGTGGTAAGAAACACTTTGCTTGAAGCAAGCAAGTAAATTACCTGTCAGAATTGTGAGAAGTTGCAAAAATCCAAACATGTTATTAAGTCGGGTCCTGTAGACTACAAATAGATAGAAGTTTTATTTCAGCTCCACAGTTCCTATAGTTCTGTTTCACTGGAGTCGCTTAATGCCTTACAGTACCCCAACCTAGATAAATGATTGCTGTTTCACATCCATTCTAGTGTAGGTTTTTAAGTTTCTTTTATTGACAGTAAAATAACACTTGTGAACGATGCTGACATAGCATTCTTTGAAGTAAGTGGCTATTCTTAGAGCTGTTTAGTGACATGTGGCCTCCAATTGCATAATTTATTAATTTCTCAAGGCTGCTATAACGAATTACCATACTTAATACAACAAATTCAATCTCTCAAAGTCCTGGAAACTCTGAGGAGGAATCTATTCCATGTGTCTTAGCTTTTGGTGATGAAATCTAGGTACTGTGACCAAAGTTAAGTGTTACTTTTTTGCTTCCTCCAAATTTCTGTTCCCAGAGATTTCAGAAAAGAAAATGTTAAATAGAGTTGTGATAAGTTGGGGTCAACTTCAAAGTTAGAGGGCACAGTCTCCACACAAGACCACCCTTACTTCTAACCAACTACAAGTTTGGAATGTTTCCCAGAACCACCTTCAGGTTTGATAATTCACTAGAAAGATTTAAAAAACTCACTGAAAACTATTATACTCATGGTTTATTACACAAAAAGATTCAAATTAAGATCATCCAAAGGTCAGACACATAGGGCAGAGTCCAGGAGTATTTAACCACAAAGCTTCCATTGTTCTCTCCCAATGGAGTTAGGACTCCTTACTCTCCTAGCATCAGTGTATGAGAATATGCTCATGGTATTTGCCAACTGGGAAAGTTCACCTTAGCTTTGTTTTCAGAGATTTTATTGGGGCTGTGATTGATATAGGTGTGATTGATTGGTCACTTACCTACATGGCTGATTTTAGTTTCCAAGTCCATTGGTAACTGAGAGCGCCAGAGTTCCCCCTTTTCCCCAAATGACACAGTTGGTTTATGTGGCATGGTCAGATCCTACCCTCAGACTATTGACCATGGCCTGCCTGCTGCCTGCCTGCCTCTTTCTGTCTCTTTCTCTCTCCCTCTCCCTCTCTCTCCGCCCCTCACCCCTCTCTCCCACTCATGTGCTTTTCTCTCTCTCTCAAAAAAAAAAAAAAAAAAATCCTGGGACGCCTGGGTGGCTTAGTCGGTTAAGCATCCGACTTTCGCTTGGGTCATGATCTCGCGGTTCGTGGGTTCAAGCCCCGCGTCGGGCTCTGTGCTGATTGCCAGCTCAGAGCCTGGAGCTTGTTTCAGAGTCTGTGATTCCCTCTCTCTCTGACCCTCCCCTGCTCATGCTGTCTCTATCTCTCTCCTAGAAATAAATAAAACATTAAAAAAAATTTTTTAAAATCCTATAAAGTATTCACGTATTTTGTTAGAAACAAAATGAAAAAGAAACGTGAGCTTCAAGAATTATGTCTCAATATCGAGCGTATTCGTTTGAGCACATTCATTATATTATACCAATAACATCAACATGTAAGGCTGGAAAGTATCTAGACTCCAACTTAGTTGCAAAAACGAAATTGAAAAAGATGCCACTCATTTTTAAAAATCCTAATCTTCACTGCATTACCAACTTTAATCTTTTGTCACTACAAGTGAAAAGATTGAAAATATGCATGTTATTCACTATATCTCAGAATTTTCAGTTTGTGTTCATTTGTCTTGATTCTTATAACTGTACCTTACTTTGAAAGCTTTTAGAAATATGTTTAGTTTTCATTTTCCTAAAATATCCTTCTCAAAATCATTGTATTTTGTCATGAAGTAGACATTGTACATATAAATTATATTCCCCGAATGTACAAAATCTGACACCAAAATGCTATTGCGAATATTCATTATTTTAAAAGAACTTTAGAATGATAAGCCTTATCTGTGCATTTATCCCTGTTTTTCGCTTTAATAAGTTGATTGCAACCACAACAGTGCTAAAATAACCTCCATTCTTGTAGCAAGTTGCGAGACTACTTAACATTGAGATTTTTTTTCTTCCAATAGATGAATGAACCAAATGCCTATGGAAATACACCTCTTCATGTAGCCTGCTATAATGGACAAGATGTTGTAGTAAATGAACTTATAGACTGTGGTGCTAATGTAAATCAAAAGAATGAAAAAGGATTTACTCCTTTGCACTTTGCTGCTGCATCAACACATGGAGCGCTGTGTTTAGAGCTTCTAGTAGGCAATGGAGCTGATGTCAATATGAAGGTATGAAATAAAATCCAGAATCTATACTGTAGTATTTAGAAGTTAGCTGTTTAAAACAGTATCAATAACAAATACCATTCAGCAATAAAAAGGAACAAAATACTGATAGACACAAGAAAACAGGTGAATCTTAAAAATATTTTGTCTAGTGAAAGCCTTACACAAGAATATACGTACTATTCCCATTTATATAAGGTTCTAGAACAGGTGAAATTCCACCTATATTGCGTTTCAGATTCTGTAGTTGAAATAAAACAGTTGCCTCTGTGAGGAGGGATTGATGAAAAGGGGACATAGAAGAACTTTCTGGGGTGATGGTAGTATTCTGTATTTTTACAGGCTTTGTATTATATAAATAAGTAATTGTCAAAACTCATGAAATAATACATTTTAGATTTGCATGCTTCATTGCTTACAAATTTTCGCTTGGGAGGTAACACACCAAACTGATGTTGAACCCTAATTAATGATATGCATACCAGTGTGTTTAGAGATCATATGTAGTCCTATCTGCAAGTTTTGAAAAACATGAAATAATTGGGTGGATGGCAGGGTGGACACACTGGTATATGATGATACATTTATGGTAAAATATTAGTGATGGAATCTAGGTGTATGTATACAGGTATTCACAGTAATCTTTCAACAATTCTCTGTATCAATTTTTTTCAATTTTATAAAAATTGAAAGACCTATCAATGTGTTACATGTAAGGAATAGACATAATTCTGTGAAAAGCTACATGCAGCCACTGTTTTGAACATCACTACTTTATATGTAATATGTATTCATCATTTTGACTTTTCCAAGATACTTTCATTGATTGCTTCTATATTAATTCATCAATGCATTATGAGTATTTGCCAGTCCATATCTTGTGCTATGAAGAAAAGAAAACCACAAACAAAATTGAACTGTTCAGGATTAGTAAAAACATTTAACCTTAAAATGTGTTTTTCAGAGCTTTAATTTCTTAAGATTTCATCTTTTGTGGGTGTGATGACCCAGTGTCCTTCAGATTGGTAGAGAAAGGACTTTAGGTGACTTTAGTGATGTCACTGACCCTGTCTGACAGCTGCAGTAGCAGCAAGTGCATATATAATTAGGTCTTTGCTCTATAAATTACCTCTCTCAGCTATAGGACAAAATTTATGCATATTATACCCGAGAAAGGAAAGGATATGATATGAGGTATCATAAACAACTCTTGTTATATATATGCTTAAGTTTGAAATACCTAAGAATATATGTTTCAAGTTTCCAGTTTTCAGTCATATTACCTACTGAGGTTTTTTTTAATAGTTTAAAAAATTACTAAAATTTTTTGATAATAAATTTGAACTCCTCATTTTGGTTTGAAGAATTCCTGCTGTTTGGGTAATTGGGGACCAGAACAATATCTAAACACTCGTGAGGGAAAGAAATTTGTTACTTGTTTCTTCTAAAGCTTAGCAATATTTTTTAATGCAGATTGGATCTTAACATTCCTCAAGAGATCACAACCAAATTTTTAAAAAATGCTTTAATGTTTATTTTTGAGAGAGAGAGAGAGTGCGTGCGCACACACAAGTGGGGGAATGGCAAAGAGAGAAAGAGACAAAATCCAAAACAAGCTCCAGGCTCTGAGCTGTCAGCACAGCCTGTCACAGGATTCAAACTCACAAACTGAAATCATGACCTGAGCCAAAGTCAGATGCTTAACTGACTGAACCACCCATGCTCTCCACAGCCAAATTTTTAAAAATATCTAGGAGATCTGTTTATGATCAAGTGACTGTAATTAAATTAATCTTTTGTGTGTGAAATATAAAGGATCATTACTGATCTATATCATTAGCTATGACACATGCTATAGTTTGTATTGTGCTATCTTTAAGGGGTGAAAATTAGGCTTTTTATTTATACAGTGCCATTTAGACATGAATATTGAATATAATTTGATGATAGATCACTTCATTCATATGTCAGTGCCCACATAGTTGATTATAGTACCTGTGATTTTTATAACTATTTTCTTTTGAAATACAGAAATGAGAATTAGTCTTACGCGAGGCTCATTTACAGTGTAATACTTAGACCCGTGGTCCTATTTGAAGTTATCTCCTTATTGATTTAGAAAAAATCAATGATAGATTTTATACATGACAAGGGAATTTTTTAGCAAAGCAATTGAGATATGGTGGTTAAGTAGATTTTAAGGCAACAGTTTATGATGTTGGTTTAGAAATAGATTTCTTAGTGGTGCCTGGGTGGCTCCGTTGGTTCAGTATCCAACTCTTGGTTTTGGCTTAGGTCATGATCTCACAGTTTATGAGGTTGAACCTTTCTTGGGTTTCACCCTGACAGCACAGAGCCTGCTTGGGATTCCCTCTCTCCCTCTCTCTGCCCCTCGAAAATAAATCAATATTACTTAAAAAAAAAGAAATAGATTTCATAAAAGTTGCCTTAATCTTGCCTAGGGATGTACGACATCCTATTTAAATGCAAGTGTGCAGTTATCTTCTAGCTAAGTTCCATTGGAACACAGGCTCCCATTTTGTTAATGACTTCTAAGGTACCTCACAGCTCTGAAGTTATATACAAATTATTGATAAGTATGTGTTTTCATCCGGTAAGAATGTATATTCATTCAAGGATATATCTTCATACCAGACACCTGTGTTTCCTATATTTGTCAAATATAGTGCCTATCAAATTGTTGCTTGAATAAGGAGCTAATAAGGGTTTGACACTTGCCTTATATTATAAAAAATTATATTTGGTAACCTGCATAATCTCCTTTTCAAGTCATCTCTTTTTTCTTGCTACCTCTTTCCTCCTGTCTCATTCTCCATTTTGGTGTTTCTGTCCCTGATCAAGTTGTGGATGACGAGAAACTGGAATGTGAATTTAGGCTTGAAATTAATTCAGCTGTGTACTTATAGGTTTTTACATTGGCTGTCTTACACAGTACTACATAAAGATAAAATGAATGGGTTTTAAAAAGCAGTATAGGTCTGGTTTTTATAACATTGCTTTACCTGTGCCCTACTGCATTGATTGTATCACTTAAATGTGTGTCTTCTCCGACTTCACTTCATTCTTCTTAAGAATAAATTTTGGTCAGATAAAATACCCCAAATATTTTATTTAAAATTTAAACCTGGGAGGTACTGTGTGTGGCTTACTTGTTGTTGTTGCTGTTTATGGTCATCTGTGAAACCAGTTCTTAGAATGTTGGTGGATCTTTATTTTTTGTTTGAAACTCCTAAGTTGATTCTAAAATTAATTAAGATAACTTAAAAAAATCTACCCATTGTCTCCCCAATTCAGAGGAAAATAAATGTGCCTTCTCCCCTTTTAACATGTCTTATGCTGGACTTTTCAGTTTGTAATTTAAATTTTTTTAAGTATATTTAGGATACTTTCTATGATCAGTAAGTATGTAGAAAGTAAAAATATTAATCCAGTGCCACATATAGCCATATAGTAAAGGCCTCCACATACCAGCTGTGAGGCCTTGTTACATTTCTTAACCCCATGGCCTATAAAAAAGGGTCACTAGTCTGTAAAAGTTAATCATTTTATGGACTCAAATATACATTACAGTTTAAGTGTGTGTGGTTTCGGTTTTGTTTGTTTTTGTCTGTTAAAACATGTCTATAGGTAAAAGATTAGCATTAAAAAATGAAGATATGTTGGAGTACTTAGGTGGCTCAGTTAAGCATCCAACTCTTGATTTGGGCTCAGGTCGTGATCCTCATGGCTGTGAGATCAAGCCCCTCATCAAGCTTGTGCTGACATTGGAGCCTGCTTGGGATTCACTCTCTCCTTCTCTCTCTGCTCCCTTGCTTGCAATCTTGTGCTCTCTCTCTCTCTCTCTCTCTGTTTCTCTGTCTCCCCCCCACACACAAAATAAATAAACTTTAAAAAATCAAGTTATGTTATATAGGGAACATACTGAAAAGGCAATACAAACTGGAATCCCTTTATTAAAATGCTTTTGTACTTTCCGTTTTGTTCTTTTCTAGTGAAAGAATAACAACTGATACATAGATAAAAACACCAAACATAACAGACACTGGTATATTATATGGGTGTTTTACAAAGATTATTCTCTATATTCTGTACCACAGACCTGTGAAGTACAGGTTATTTATGTCCACTTTCAGTTGAGAAGTGAAGCCTCAAGATGGTAGGCAGTTTCTCCTGAGTCTTGCTGTGGTAATTGGAGCACAGGTCATTGTGACTCCAGAGCTTACCTTGTTTACTTGCTTGGGTTGCTTTGTTTTGTTTTCCTGCCTGTGCACACAAAGCGTGCAAAAGTTTGAAAATTCTTTGAGATAAATTGCCAGTTGGATGGTTTGTTTGCTTGAAAAAATTAACATAAAATTATGGAATCAAATATGTATAGGTAATTATGAAGTTCATCAAACACTCCATTATTATGACAGGATAATTTCTTGAGATCTGTGTTATACAATTTTAGTGTAAACATAGGACACTTGTCACATTTCATTTTTGATTATATATCTTCAAAAGGTATGCTGAGTATTGCTGAAGGGTTAGGAATTGCAAAATAGTTTTCTTTTTTCAATGTTAATTTATTTTTGGGAGACAGAGATAGAGCATGAGCGGGCAAGGGGTACAGAGAGAGGGAGACAGAATCTGAAGCAGTCTCCAGGCTCTAAACTGTCAGCACAGAGCTTTAACAGTCACGTTGCATGTTTTGATGAAGTCCTTTAGAATTTCAGAACTTGTATATTAAATACATACATGCACAGCCAGTCTGATTATTTTGAGAAAAAAAGCTAATGATATTTATTATAAATAATTATAAACAAATTAATAAAGATTTTAAAATGAATTATAGTGGTGAAGTTAATTCAGATATTCCTTTTCCCTTCGTTCAGGAAATTCTTAGAATGAAAGAATTGTAGCAATGTGAAACTTTGACATGTGGGAAACACATCCTAGCTGTACCACTGCTTGATGATGTGACCTTGGTTGAATCATTTAACATCCTTATGCTTCAGTTTTCCCAACTATGAGATAGGAATGATATTAAGATTATACCATATCTACCATACAAGGCTTTTTATAAACTGTAGGCATTGAGGGTTTTTTGTATATTTATGCTTTATAATGTCTATACTTAAAAAAAAAAGTTCCTGGGGCGCCTGCGTGGCTTGGTTCATTGAACATCCAACTTCAGCTCAGGTTGTGATTTCACAGTTCGTGAGCTCAAGCCCCACATCGGGCTGTCTGCCCTCAGTGCAGAGCCCACTTCAGATCCTCTGTCCGCCTCTCATACTGCCCCTCCCTCATATTGCATGTGCTTACTCATGTGCATGAGCTCTCTCTCTCAAAAATAAACGTTTAAAAATAAATTAATTCGTTAATTAAAAGTTCCTAATTTTGAACAACTTGAACTGTTCTGCCTCTATAGGCTTGAACTAAACTCAATGCTTGAGTAATAGTTTTACAAAATAAAGATGTGAGAGAACATTCAGGATAAAACTAAGGATCACATATGACAGATCTAAGAATAATTTTAAATCTCTTTAATTTGATTATTTCAGAGCAAGGATGGGAAAACCCCACTGCACATGACTGCCCTCCACGGTAGATTCTCCAGATCACAAACCATTATCCAGAGTGGTAAAAAGTATTTCTGTTTGTTTTTTTTCTTAAATGTAGTAAAAACATCCACAAAATGAATGGTATTGTGGAATTGTTGTAGCAGTCTGTATATTTTTAATATTTGATTTCAGATCTTATGAAAATCAAACAATAAAGAGTACAAAATACCATGTACATGTATATTTCACAATTTGTTTTCATTCATTTTTGTTTTGTTTCCCCTGAATTATAATTTCCCCAGCAGTTAGTGTGGACTTTCTTGAAGCATTGCTGAATAGAAAACTTTGCCTTCCACCACAGTTTGTATTACATGTTAACAAAACTCTGTTGCATGTATCTTTTTCCCCCCCTTTGAATGTTTTGAACTATTTTTAGGATTTTCATTTACTTTCTGAATTTATATTGTTTTGTTGGGTTTGAAGTAGCACTAGGCAAGCTAAAGCTTTAAATAAAAACTCTTAGCTACATTACTTTAGTGTTTCCCAAGCCATGTTCCAAGCAACTGTTAGTAATCCTCAAGATAAATGGCTGTTATGGTTCTACAAGGAAAAAGTAGTAGTTTCATGATCAAATAATTCCTGAAGCATTGCTTGCAATCTTAATGACACATGGAGTGTGCGCATTAATGCTCTGACATCTTGCTCTAAAGAAATATGTTTAATTTTGTTTTAATACAGTGCTTTCCAGATTTACTGGACCCTAGAACCCTTTTGTCATTTTAAAATGTTAAAAGTTCATAGTTTACAAAATTGTTTTAAGTGTAAAATCTGTTAACTACAGTGCCTGGCCCAGTAAGTGTCCTACAAATGAACTTCAGTGAAATTGCTGTATCCACCAGTTTATGCTTCAATAGTGTTTTATGTTACTTTCCATGTAATAGATTTGACTTAATATAGTCCAGTGTCTGATAGTACGCTGTTTTTCGCAGGAGCTGTAATCGACTGTGAGGATAAGAATGGAAATACCCCTTTGCACATAGCAGCAAGGTACGGCCATGAGCTGCTGATCAACACTCTTATTACAAGTGGTGCTGACACTGCAAAGTAAGTACTTAGTGTGGTGTTGAGAGCTGTGATGACTTGGAAACACAGATGGCAGCGAACTGTAGTTTTCTAGATATTTCAAGTAGAGGTGTGGATTGCGTGCTCAATATGGTATTAATTGCTTGAGCTTTTTCCTTTATGTGTTGGTGATGTGCTAGAATAGATGTTTTATATGATTTCATTTGGTAAGCCAACATAGTGTACTTTTATGTATTTTTTTACCCCAGTTCATTCTAGATTATGAATAATAGGCAGTTTGGATCAGAGCTCTTCATTGGTATGATCAAATTATTTGTAATCTAAAAGTAAATAAAAGACCTAAAAATGTTTATATATTGAATGCTTTTCCTTTTCATCCAAATGAGACTGTCTGTAGGTCTTTTGCCCCCTAATCTGGTGGGAACAGCTTTGTCTGTTTTATAACTAACACTACTGTACACTTCTTTACAACTTTTTTGATTTAGCCACATAGATAAAATTTAGGCTGTTTTTTACATCTCTACAAATACCTCTAGTTCATTCATTTTATAAAATGTAATTATTATATAAAGAATTCACAGTTTATTCATTCTACTTATTTACAAACACAAGTTGCTTCCAATTTTTTATTGTTACAAAAATTACTATAGGGAACATTCTTGAACATTTTGTGTGTGATAATGATTCTCAATAGTGAGGCAGGAGGAATGGATTTCACACCCTAGGCCAATGTTCAGAGACTTTTTGGTTGTCATAATTTGGAAGGGTGTTACTAGCATCTGGTGTGGGTAGAGCCCAGGGGCACTGCTGAACACTCTGCACGCACAGGATAGCCCCCCACCCCCAGCATGTACATACAACAAAGTCCATCATGACAATAATGCCCAGGTTGAAAAATCCTACTCCTGGAGGAAAATTACCGGATAATAAATAAGCTGTACTTACCTTTAGCCTTTTGCCACATTGCTCTTCAAAGTGTAAAAGGTTTTGACTCATCTGATTATTTTTTCACTTTAGCTAGTTTCTTTGTAATTTGTTTAAATGATTATATTATTCTTGTATTGAAGTTACTGTCCTACTTACTTTAGGCGTGGCATACATGGAATGTTCCCTCTCCATTTGGCAGCCTTAAGTGGTTTTTCAGATTGTTGCAGGAAACTTCTTTCTTCTGGTAAGTGGAACCATTGCAGACTGATTCTCCTTTTTTGTTTTTGTTTCCACAAAATCCCCCAAACTAATATCTCTTTATCCTGCTTTCCCAAAATTACTTGTAGTTACATCCAAATGTGAATCATTTATTAAATCCTCTTAGAAGATGTTGGGTCCTTTAATTTTAACATTTAATTTTCTCTTCAGATCTGGGAAAGGTCTTCTCTTTTAGGGATTTCCTTCTTTCTGTTATTGGGGGAATGGGATGTAGAATATTTCTAGAGCAGTTTCTGTTCATTGAATGGTAGTTTTCTTGTATTGTCCCTTTATGTCTAGAAACAGAGTATCTTCATTTGCATGCTTCCTTTTTAGAAACTGATAGCCATTCTATAATATCTTTGAGGTTTGTGAAATTATTTATACCAAATCTAATTACTGTGTTAAAATACCATAATCATAGTCCATTTGAAACAAAACAGGATCTATAGCTTTCTATATTTATTACAAAACTGTGATCCTTATTAAATGCATAGAATTACTGAATATATATGATTTAATTGATTTCAAATGATAGTCTATTTCTCACAGTGTTAATGTTGAACATACTTTGTATGTAAATACTCATGATTCCTGAAAGAATTACAGGAAAGTTTCAGTGAAAGTTAACATATTGTGTGAGACAACACTTCTTTTTTCTTAGTAATTTTTTAAGTTAATTCTGCTTTAAGTTTTTAAAGGTGTGTGTATGTCCACAAATATTCACAAACCCATTTATCTATAAAAGAGAAGTCTAAAATTTGTCCTCAGTGTTAGAAATAATCCACAGATAGCAAAGCACCTATGGCTTCTTTTAAAAACAACTTTACTAAGAGGTAATTCACATAACATACATTTCACCCATTTAAAGTATATAGTTCAGTGTTTGTTGGTATAGTCCCAGAGATGTGTGACCATTACTATAATCGGTTTTAGAACATTCTCATCCTCCTGTTAGCAGTCAGTCCCCATTTCCTCTTGCCTCTCCATAAGCATTCATTACTCTACTTTCTGTCTCTGTAAATTTGCCTGTTCTGGATAGTTCCTAGAAATGGAGTCACCCAAGATATGGTCTTTTCTTTCACTTAGACAAATGTTCTCAAGGATCATCCATGTTATAACATGTATCAGTACTTTGTTGTTGTTGTTTTTTAATTGTTGAGTGATATTCTATTGTATCCAATGGCACTTTTTAAAAATGTTTATTTTGAGAGAGAGAGAGAATCTCAAACAGGCCCCACACTGTTAACACAGAGCCTAACACAGGGCTCAATATCATGAGCCGTGAGATCATGACCTGAGCCTAAATCAAGTATTGGATGCTCAACCAACTAAGCTACCCAGGTGCCCCCATCGTATCCTATGGCTTTTTTAAAAAAGTACTCTAGTACTCCTAAAACTCCCAGTCCTTTAGAGACTTTTTTTGTAGTATTAAACATTATTAATCTATTTCCAATAATTTTGTACTTATTTGTAATTCATTTTTGTTTGAGATTGGGGTATATGTGAAACTTGACATTTCTTGACTTAGAACATTCATATGAAGTAACATATCTACGATACTATATAAGATGTATTCATTCTTCTAGGATTTGACATAGATACCCCAGATGATTTTGGCAGGACCTGTCTACATGCAGCTGCAGCTGGAGGGTATGTTAACAGAATTTTTACTTTTAAAGAAGAAGGTAGCTGGTCCGGTTTTTGTTTTTGTTTTTGTTTTTTTTCCCCCTCTTCTCTTTGTTTCTCTTTATTAGTTCTGGGCTGCCTCAAAATAGAAAACAAACCATAATAGTGGTTTAGGAGAAGAAAGTAACAAGAGTACTAGAAAATGTTTGTTTTATTTATTTTTTTTTTTAATTTTTTTTTTAATGTTTTATTTATTTCTAGGAGAGAGAGAGAGAGAGACAGCGTGAGCAGGGAGGGGTCAGAGAGAGAGGGAGTCACAGACTGAAACAGGCTCCAGGCTCTGAGCTGGCAGTCAGCACAGAGCCCGACGCGGGGCTCGAACCCACGAACCGCGAGATCATGACCTAAGCGAAAGTCGGACGCTTAACCGACTAAGCCACCCAGGCACCCCGAAAATGTTTGTTTTAAATCTTCCACTTAAGTCATAAATTGTGATTGGGAGAGATAGAGCCAAACTGTGAAAGGAAGTATTGCTTTCTATAAGAGATATTATTTCTGGATAAATGAAAAGAATATATATGTCTTCAAATGAGAGCCAACTAAACATTAGAGATGTTTTGAGTATAATACTAGTGTTCTTTGAGAAAATGTTTGGGGTTTTTCAGCCATAATTTTAGGGAAAAAAGTGTTGATGGTTTTTTTTATGTCTTGCCTCTACTGAGGACTAATATATAAGAAGAAGATAATTTGAGACTGAAAGATTTTGGGCAAAGTTTTAAATACTACTCCTAGGTGAAACTAGGCTGTTGGTTTGAATAAACAACAAGCTGCAGTTAAAATTCTTGGTCTCTGAAGCATGCTGCTAATCTAATGTTTCTGATCATTTAAATCCTAAGTCTGTAATAAGCCATTTAATTCATGATGGCTTAATCAAAAATGTCATTTGCAAGAATTTTATTCCTGATAATAATTCCGTAAAAGTTCCTAGTGGTTTCAGATGTCAAGTGTGCAGAACCAAGACTACCACTAGGCCAGTCTCAGTTCCAGAGATGGGATGTGACTGAGTCCTCTTGTTCTTCCAAGGTCACCAAAGAACCTTGTAGTCAAAACCTGACTTCCATGTTACTTGCCTCCAGAGAGAGTGTCTGAACACTTGGCAGTCACAGTTTTTATAGTAATGTACTAAGTTGACGCTCAGGTTTTTGAAAATGAAATTATAGAAATAGCCACTCATGTACTCTTCCATAATTTTAACTAAGGAAACATCTAAGCGATTACAGTATAGGAGAAGATAAGGGAAAACATCTTGGAACATTATCTGTGTTTTCAGGTTTTGATGCTTTTTGTCCTTTTTCATTTATTTTAGGATTAAAACCCACTTAAATTTAAACCATCCTATTAAAATCATGTTGTTTGAAGTTTGTTTTAAAGGTTCTTAAAAATTCTCAGGAACTCAGATGGCCAACAGACACATGAAACGATGCTCAGCATCGCTCCTCATCAGGGAAATACAAATCAAAACCACACTGAGATACCACTTCACGCCAGTCAGAGTGGCTAAAATGAGCAAATCAGAGGACTCTAGATGCTGGCGAGGATGTGGAGAAACGGGCACCCTCCTACACTGTTGCTGGGAATGTAAACTGGTGCAGCCCCTCTGGAACACAGTGTGGAGGTTCCTCAAAAAATTAACAGTAGAACTCCCCTATGACCCAGCAATAGCACTGCTAGGAATTTACCCAAAGGATATAGGAGTGCTGGTACATAGGGGCACATGTACCCCAATGTTCATAGCAGCACTCTCAACAATAGCCAAAACATGGAAAGAGCCTAAGTGTCCATCAACGGATGAATGGATCAAGAAGATGTGGTTTATCTATACGATGGAATACTATATGGCAATGAGAAAGAATGAAATCTGGCCATGTGTAGCAACATGGATGGACCTTGAGGGTGTTATGCTGAGTGAAATAAGTCAGGCAGAGAAGGACAGCTACCATATGTTTGTATGTGTAGGAGGATTAGGAGGAACTTAACGGAGGACCGTGGGGGAGAAGAAGGGGTGAAATAGTGGGGGAGAGGGGGAGAGGGAGAGAGGCAAACCATGAGAGACTCTTGAATGCTGAGAACAAACTGAGGACTGATGGGTGTGTGTGGGGGGGAGGAGGGCACTTGTGGGGATGACCACTGGGTGTTATATGAAAACCAACTTGACAGTAAGCTATATGTAAAAAAAAATTCTCAGGAACTCTTACAAATGTGAACTTTCTTTTAAATAGTGATTAAACATGATTCATTTGTTATTTCCTATCAGTGTGCCAGTCAATGTGTGTATACCTAACTTTTAAAATTTCTAGATAAGGTGAATTTTAATGTTTTATTTTTTATAAAATATAAATCATGCTGTTTTATCCCCTTTACCTTTACTTGAAAACATGCTTTGATACTTAAGTTAAACCTACAAATTTCATTATGAAATTATTAACAATTAAGTCTTTTAACTGTATTTTCCCAACTAGGAATTTGGAGTGCCTAAACCTTCTGCTGAATACTGGTGCAGACTTCAACAAAAAGGACAAATTTGGGAGGTACGGTGTGATAGAACTTAATGTTACTTACTTTATGATTTGCATGACCTTCTAACTAGCTTCCGAGAATTAACTGAATAGTTCAGTGTCATTTGCATTGTGATCATAATTGAGAAGCCCAAATAAGTAACTTCTAAATATTCATTTTTACCCACAGTCTTCTTCCACTTGGGCCCCTGCCACTGCCCCAGGCTACCAGTCACAGCTCTTAGGAGCACCTCTGTATATCTTGATATCATTCTGCCTCCTTCCATATTTATACCATGAAAATGTAAGCCCCCATGGTGCCTGAGTTCCTTCAAGAAACTCATAAAACCCAGAACTCCGTAATATATTTCTCCTTTCCCCCAAGTCATTTCATTGTAATATTTGGTTACAGAGCACTAGAAATAAGAAGGAAATAGGTTATAAATACATATGAATTTTTTTTTCTCCCCCTCTATAATTTCACGTATACATACACACATAACAAAACATCCACACATACCCCTTCATATGACTGGTAGGAAAGCACCTGTGAAGTGACAGCGTCCCCTTGTAGTCTTTTTAGCTAATCCTTATTCTCAATCCTTATGTCTCAACGTAGCCCCAGGCGTCGTTGTGACAAGCATTTATGGTAGCAGTACTTATATCCACCACTACCTACTAAGTTATTTGGAGTAGGAGTTGACACAGCATGTGCTAAAACCATATGGGAAAGGATTGAAGGCACTTTGAATTGCTTTAAAAAACAGAAGTGGTGGGGTGCCTGGATTGCTCAGTTAAGCATCCGACTCTTGATCTCAGCTCAGGTCTTGATCTCAGGGTCATGAGTTCAAGCTCCATGTTGGGCTCTGTGCTGGGTATGAAGCCTACTTAAAAAAAAAAAAAAATAGAAGTGGCAATGCAAAAAAGAATTATGTGTCTGGAGTTTGAGAATTATGTCAAAGTGCATGACAAGAAAGAGTGTGTGTCAGAAGGAAATGTGTAGATGTATGTTAGTGCATGAGATGGGCCAGTGCAGAAGTAAACAGAATTACGTATGTAGGGAATGAGAAATGCACTAAGAAAAGAAAAAAAATAACTATTTGACTCCATAATTACTTTGAGGAATAGACACTAATAGAAGGAACCAATGACCTACAAAATCAAAAATCACTTTGTTTGCCTTTGCAATGCAATATTTTTACAGCTAATTTGCTTTTATAATTGTACTGTAATCCATCATATATTAGTTAATTTGTAGCACTTGAAGAATTTTTTTACCACAGATGCAGAGAGGGCTTTGGAAGCATATTTTGAGTTCAGAAGCTTGAAAGTAATTAGGGTTAATTGTATTTCATAAAATGCTATTACTACAGTATACTGTTACCCAGTAAAGTGAAATAATGTTTTACTGCCATCTCACTTGATAAATGTTTTAGAAAAAATTACACCATGAAGACTCTGGACTGTATTTATCTTTATTTTTTTCTCCTTCTCCTCCTCTTTTTTTTTTCTTTTAAGTGAAAAGTCATGGGATTATCATAGAGTTGTAGTCCAAAGACCAGGGACTCCTAATTTTAGTAACATTCTGTTGCATTTCAGTAACTGAGAAGAAAATGGGTACAAATATTCAGTCTTTAAAAATTAAAAACAGTACTCCAACTCTTCTGAATAATGAACAATATGCATTTTTTGCTTAAGAATCCTGTTATTACTGTGCTGCTTTACTGTATAGTTTACAACTGGGCATTCTTTTAAATGCTTCTATATTTCTCTTATCCTTTATTCCTCTACTGAGACAGGGGTAGAAGTTTCTTCTATCTCCATACTGTGAAACCTTTTTATTAGTATAAGGAAAGGAAAGCCTTGTTAAAATGAAAGTTTTCAGGTTTCTGACCAGAATATGAAGGTGTCTGTAATACACTCAAAAGACTAGAATCGTTAATGTAGAGATCATGAAATAATTTAACTGTGTTTCTGTCTTATTTGCTGTTCTTAGAAGTTCTCTGCCACCTTACTTTCTCCTACTAGCTTTCTGTCCAGCCCTCTAAAAGATTTAGTATATGGCAGAAATCAGTCTCAGGCTCACTATAAATACATTATTTGTAACTGGATCGAGTAAGAGTAAGCTCTTGTTTACTGGCATGTGTTCCCTGGCTTTTATTTTTCTGATATTAACTTGGGCACAAAAGATCTCCACTTCACTATGCTGCTGCCAACTGCAATTACCAGTGCCTGTTTGCTCTTGTGGGATCAGGAGCAAGTGTGAATGACCTTGATGAAAGAGGATGCACACCCCTGCACTATGCAGCTACGTCAGACACAGATGGCAAGTAAGTATCATGTGGTGAGAATGAAGGATTGTTTCTGTAAACCAGCATCTTTCAGGTGGATGGCTGTTGGTTTCTTATTGCAAATTTGTATTTTCTTTTTGTACTTTTTGTTGTCTTTTTTTTTTTTTTAAGTCTCTGGTGTGGGAAATAAATTGGTTTAATAATTATTCCTAAATCATAGTTTACTACCTATGTCTACTCAGCAACCTGCCTTACTGACCGATCTGGTAGAAGAAAGATAAAGGTCTCTCTCGTCCTCTCTGCCAAAAGCACATCTTAATATCACCTCCGTGTTTTTTTCCCTCTGACTTCTCAGAGGCAGCAGCCTTGAGGTAATATAGGGAAAGGGAAAAAGAAGAGATACGGACAATGCCGGCAGAAGATGGGGCAGAGATTGGAATACCAGTATCCGTCAGAGGTAGAGAGTTTATATTTGTAAGAGATCCTTATAAATCCCAAAAAGGGAGTAACCAAGCTGGCAGAATCTGGCACATAGTTGGTATTAAATATTGCTTAACTAAGTAAATGAGATAATTGACTAAATATTGTCCAAGAATGACTGAATAAGAATAAAAAAATAAACTCCTTAGAGACTGAGATCTTCAGTCTTTGGTATTCTCCATGTGTCTGTCAGTTAAGAGCAAAAATACCCCTAAGAAAAAACATAGTGATTCCTAGGAAGGATTTTATGAAGTATACGTCAAGGAAGTTTTACTTAGCATAGACTATTTCTTTGGTTTTTAATATGTGTTTTTTTTACCCTCAAAAAGCATATTTTGATGGTATTACTCATAAATGTTAATTTATTATAAATTTTGAAACATACCAAAGCCATTTCTATCAGTAACACTTTGTTATGTTGGTTTTATAGCTAAAACTCTAATCTTGAAAGCACTAGTAAAATGTACTTTTTGTTAACAACAATATATCACTTTATCTAATTTCATATATACCCAGAATAGGTACAGATAAATTTTGGGAGAAGTTAAGTTCTTTGAAGTATGTTTTTAGCTAGTGGCTCTTCAAAGAAATAAAATCTATGGTAAAGACTTTGTAAATAAAATATTTTGGTAAACTTGGATAAAATAGATCATCCTCTGATTTATAAATTTTATAATTTCAGGGTTTGATTTATAGATTTCCTTAAAATAGGTTATACCTAAAATGACTGTATCCCCACCAGTAATCCTTTATCACTGTTCCTATAGACTGTATTGGGTGTCGCTCAGCAGAATCTACATAAATTCCACTGAGAGGTCACACACATAAACACACACACATGCACATTGAGATTACCCAAGGTTCTCCTGCCCTTAGAAAATTATATTAAACCTAAATTCTTGCACAAAAATTAAAAGAACAACAGTGTTCACCCCATACTGTTTAGTATTTGTGGTTTTATTTTAAACCAACTTGTTTTTTCTTTAGAAGTGTATTAGTACTAAAGTGAATTAAATCATTAGTGTTCTCATATCCTATCACCTGTTTAGAGCCAAAGCTAATAATATTTATTGCTTAAACACTTAATTCTCAATATCTACACCAAGCAGCCTAATGTATAGAAAGAACATTAGCTTTGGGGTCCAAAAGACCCAGTTTAAATCTTAGAGTTTCTATATTATGCATCTCTGAGCCTGAGCAACTAATTGCCAAGCAAAATTTTCTTTATCTGTAAAGTTAGAAAGAAACCTACTTCTTACAATTGTGGGGAAAACTGAGATCATGGGAAATAAAAGAATCTAGCACTGTTTCTTAGAGCCTCTGTTTCTTTAAGGAATCAGAATCTCAGAGATCATGTCTAATGCCATCATTTATTGACTCAGTGATTTGTTCCCTGAGAATTTTCTGGAAGCTATAAGCCACCGTAACCATTTTAGGATACCAGAGGCATCCTTTCAATTAGTGATTGTCTTGGAGGCTTAAATAGTAGCATTAAAGATTTCTTTTTCTTTTTTTTAATTTTTTTAATCTTTACTTATTTTTGAGGGTGAGACAGAGTGTGAGCAGGGGAGATGCAGACACAGAATCTGAAACAGGCTCCAGGCTCCAAGCTGTCAGCACCGAGCCTGATGTGGGGCTCGAACCCATGAACCGTGAGATCATGACCTGAGCTGAAGTCAGAGGCTTAACCAACTGAGCCACCCAGGCACCCCTAAAGAGTTTTTCTATCTTCCACTGACTTAATTCCTAAATATAGGTTGAATAACAAGAGAATCTGGCATGATTAATATATAGTTCTGGCAAAGCAAGTATGAAATATTTTCTAAAAGAAGACATAAAATCCCCATAGCTTCAGATTACTATTATTCAGTAATATGTGTCTATTGGTTTGTTTTTTTGATGATCACTTACTAATTTCCTATCAGTATCCCCAAGGAAGGTTATTTATATTTTGGAATTTTTGATACCCTGACATTGGCTTTCTGCCATTCAGGAGTGACATAAGTAATTATAACTCTCCTTTGCTTTAATGTCCCTCTGTCTTCACTTTCAGTAAATATTAGAAAAATACATGAAATCTTTCTTGACTCATTCTACTCGTTCTTCTAGTCACCCCTATTGTTATAGTGTCTGCATTCTTTATAGACACTCATGACTCAGATACATAGTTGCTATCACAAAAAAACATGTAATGTACTAAATATTAATAAACAAAATTTCCTTTGCCTGTTGAAGAGAAATAGGGCTGCCTTTGAGCAAGATGGTTAAGGATCTCCCCTATACCTATAGGGTATGTATAAGAGAAGGAAAAGACTGGGGTGGTTTTTTCTGATTACACATAAAGAAGAAATCCTCTCCATGCCGCTTCTCCTGAGATAACCACTATTAACCTGAATATTTCTGTATGTGTATGTAGATTACTTCATGTCCGTCATAGTCTAATCAAAGTTAAAGACTTGGTATGTGCCTTTCCGTAGCCTTTTCTGTGTTCATATAATTGTATATAAATGTTTTAGGAGTATATATTTCACTGAAATCCACTTTTAAGGTGATAGTTGGCATTTTTCACAAAAATTGAATCATATTTTGACTTCTAATATCATTGTTTTGAACTTTATATATATGGAATCATATAGTTCTCTGTTTAGAAGCTTTATAATCTTTAGATTTATTCCCAAGTAGTTAGGTTTATTTCGGCAATAAAAATATTATCTTTAAATTTCCTTTTGTTGTGGTAGAGAAAATACATTTAACTTTTGTACATGACATTATATTTGGAAGGCTTATGTGACTCATTTTGAAAATGTGTGTAAGACAACATTGGGTTTGATAGTGTCTCTGCCACCTGTCCTGAGACTTGGGGCAAGTTACTTTACATCTCTCTACGCATTTTGTCTGTGAGATGGGGAAAGTGGTCTGACCTAACTCAGATGGCCAAATAAGGTATAGGATATCTGGATGCCTAGAACAGTATCTCTAATCTTCCCGTAAAGGTTAGCTGTATTTTTTTAAACTATGCTTTATTCTTTTTTTCTTTTT
This sequence comes from Proteles cristata cristata, assembly GCA_017311185.1. Classification (NCBI taxonomy): domain Eukaryota; kingdom Metazoa; phylum Chordata; class Mammalia; order Carnivora; family Hyaenidae; genus Proteles; species Proteles cristata. Next base: position 1,826,052 of record JAESUZ010003188.1, read on the forward strand.
TGGTTTTTGATAAGAACAGACCCTATTATAATATACACCGTAATGGGAGAGAGCAGAGGAAGGAGGGCCTCTGGTAACAGTGCTACATTCCCTGCCCTTGGCTGAGTGGTCCTTAACCAAGAGCTCTGACGAGCCCTGGGACTCATGGGTGGTAGGGGAGAATAGGTGAAATTTAAACAGTTTGAAATGTACTTTTACTTAAATTATGTGCTTAACTGGAATGTTACTTACATTAAACAAAGGAAACAAAATATGTAACAGTAAGTGTAGTTTATTACTTAGCTATTTAGCCATGAATATTCCTCCAGATTTTGCATATAGCTTATTTTAGGGGAAAGGTGAGAAAGTAAAGAGAATATGCATATCTTAATTTTTTTGACTTTTGTACAATTAGTGTGTGCTAACTTACAATTTCAGAAAAAGAAAAATTAGACTTTCTCCCTTCTATCTTATGTGCAAATTAAATGTGAGGCCCAGATATTCAAGATCATGTAATTTTGTGGTTCAGTATTTTGTAAGCCACCCAGGTTAAAGTATCACTCTCAAGTTATTAACCCCTGTGCTAAAGCATTTGATAGTATTAAAGGAACACTGGATAAAAAGACCTAAGGTCTAGTCCTTGCTTTGCTCTATGCTAGCCAAAAGATTTAGAACAAATGATTTGGTTTTCCTGAGCCACAATAATTTTTCCTCTTGTTAAAGGTAATGCTTATCTCACAAAGTAGGTAAGAAATTTTATATTGCTTAGCAAAATATAAAAGGCATGCTAATAGAAGGAATTTTATCATTTCAAATCAACCCTTAGTCCTTGTTTTGTTGTGAGAAACCAGTTATCTGAATAATGTGAATGTAAAAAAAGTAAAGAAATAATATGATAAGAACTACCTATAGCATCTGTAACACTTAAATTATTTGAAACCATTCACTGCTTGGAAGGCAGCTGTGCTCACCGCTATACCACCAACACTGCACTAAAGCTGTGTACTTGGACTAGTCACTGTGAATAATGCCGGGAGATGTGCTCTCCTACTTTAGAAAGTAAACATGAACTTACCTACTTGTTTTGCTTTCCTTAAATAAATCTTTTTTTCAGTACTCATATTTCAGCAAGTTATCTTAAAATAGTTCCACTGATAGAATCTGCCTGGCACTCAGGTCTCAGGAGAACTATTTCTGCTTTATCTCTCACTCACCTAGAGAACTTGATTAAAGATAAAAAGATATGCCCTTGGGTGAAATGTTTGTGCCTGCAAAGCAAGGAAACTGTATGCATTCCAGTGAGCACTGATCTCTGACTTGGATATCTAGGAAAACTAGATAACAACAGTGTATATACCCTGCCTGGAACAATTTGTGCTGGCTCCTCAGAGCTAATTTATGAACGCCAAAAAACACCAGCCTTCTTACCTTAGAGTCAGATTGGGGGGGTTTTTTTGTTTGTTTTTTGTTTTTTTTATCATAATGATACTCAGTTCACCCTGTTTGACTAATAATTTTAGCTGTACATAAATATAAAAATCCCACTTTTAAGGGTAGACATTTGCTAACATTGAAGATAGTATTATTATTAAATATAGATTCTGCAAGTAATTCCTAGGGGATCGAAAGGATTTTAAGCAATTCAGCATTAAAGAAATAAGGGTTGGCATTGAAAAGAATGGCCTAAGTAGATAAATAATAGATAATATAGATAAGATACAGATGATAGTTATGTATATGTATAATATATTACATATGTATATGATACAGTTACTGAAAGATCAGCTACATTGCTTTAGAGTTTTGTTTTTATGTGACTTCAGTATGCTTTTGGAAACTTGATTTTTTTTTTAGTTTTTTGTAAATTTCAGTTTAGTTAACATACAGTGTTAAATTAGTTTTAGCTGTACAATTTAGTGATTCAACTAACCCATACATTACCCATTATTCATCATGACAAGTGCACTCCTTAAGAAAACTTGAATTTTTAACAAGGAGTATTTGATTATAAGTTTCCTCCTAGTAGTTGAATTAATAATTAGTTTGACATACTGCATTATTAGACAAATTATCAATGAATAATTATGAACTTGGAATTGGAGCCTGAATAGAGTTTAGCGGATTTCTGCCTTCCTCCCCCCACCCCTACCATCTATTAAATGAATAAACAGGCCATTTCACCATAAAGTTGAAATGATTTGATTTGCTCAAGATCACTGGTATCAAGTTCTACAGACAGATCTTTTAATTTCTAATTCAGTGCACTTTTTTTGCTGCAGTAACAATAAAATGTAATGAACCATATGATAACTTTTAAAATTATTTTTCTTATGTTAATAGCACAGAAAGGAAGTAAATCTATCCTGAGAAGGTCTTTCTACCTCCTTACCACTTTATACTGAGAACACCCTTCTCAGTCCTCTGATTCGAGATCATTGAATTCTGACCTTGTTTTCCTGAGATTTTTTAAATATCCTTTTTTCAGCTTCCTAATGAGATATTACACTCACTGTGTGTTCCAGATACGTCAGCAATAATATTGCCAACATTGGATGTGCACCACCACTAAGTTTAAGCCTGTCAGGTATTGTTTGTGTGGAATAGGTAGGTGGTGCCATACCTAATGACTGTAAAAGACAGCTTTCAGGTACCTGAGCTTATGGATGGACTCTGGACATACTCACTTGGAATGAAGAAAATTCTCTTATGAACATTTCACTTGTAGTCTTAACGATAGTTACAGTTAATGTCATTTAAATGACAAATTTATATAGGGTAGATATATTTATGACTTTTACATTATTCAAGAAAAGAATTGTAAGAAATTGTAATGTAAATGTAAAAAAAATTGTCAGACTTTTGTTGCAGGCTGTTTTTATCATTGGTTAAAATGCAAGATTTAGAACTTTGAATATGTTATTACTATATTTATAGGTGCCTGGAATACTTATTAAGAAATGATGCAAATCCAGGGATCCGTGACAAGCAAGGATACAATGCAGTTCATTATTCAGCTGCTTATGGTCACCGTCTGTGTCTTCAGCTGGTAAGATTTCTGAATTATTGCGGAAGGACTAATGTGATTTTATATTCTAATAACATAATGAAAATGAATAAATGAATGAAGAAACAAACTATCAGTTTTTAATATTTTTAGAACCTATATATACCTCTTAAATTCTACTTGCCTCAGTATATCTCGTTCCCTTTTTCTTTCAAAAAGAAAGGAAAGGAGAAAATTAGATCTCTGGAGAGGGCTACTTATGTCCTTCCCTTATATTACCCCATCACGTTGATGTAACATTCTTTTCCTTTTAATAAATGTTTTCCAGAAATTTCTGTGTGAGAAATGTCCTTGTGAGAGGAGGCTTTTTCCCATATATTTAGAGAGTCCTGAAAGGCTTTTTTTTTTTTTTTTAACAGCCCCTCCTGGTAGGGGAGACAATACTTCCGCAAAGAAACTTTTTATTTCAGCTACAGTCTCATCCTTGAATATACACACCATTCACACCATTTTGCCAAATCAAAGACAAGTGTGTAACAAATGCTTCAAGATAAAGGTTTCTTTATTTAGACCTACCTTATAAATTATATTAAGCTTTGTTTCCCCTCAAAGAGACTGGTTATTAAAGATAGGAAAAGCAGGTTGATATTCAGTATAGCACTTAAAACCTACTTTCAGGGGCGCCTGGGTGGCTTAGTCAGTTGGGCGTCCGACTTTCGCTTAGGTCATGATCTCGCGGTTCGTGGGTTCGAGCCCCGCGTCGGGCTCTGTGCTGACTGCCAGCTCAGAGCCTGGAGCCTGTTTCAGTCTCTGACTCCCTCTCTCCTCTGACCCTCCCCTGCTCACGCTGTCTCTCTCTCTCTCCTAGAAATAAATAAAAACATTAAAAAAAAATTAAAAAAAAAAAACCTACTTTCAGAAATAACAAATATTTCCTTAGGTTATTACGGTATCTTGTAGACTAAAATCTTAGACCCATGAATATGGATATGTGGTCTCTTATACTATACACTTGTTTAATTAAAAGATTTAATCTTGGGAGGCAAAGGAAGCACAAGTTCAGAATAGAATTTAACAAAAGCCTTGTATAAATAGACTTGTAGTTAACATTTATCTCTAATATATATGAATACTTCCTAAGCTAAATATTCTTATTTTAAATTTTATTTCAGATTGCAAGTGAAACTCCTTTAGATGTTGTAAGTAATAATTAATATCCCCCTTACTATTTCAGAGTATTATTTATTTGCTGTCACTAGAACCGAAGCCTGTTTTACACATTCCTAAGAATAAACATAGTGACAGAAATCATGTATGCAGGGGCTGGGAAGGGGGTTCTCACTTGGTGGTGAGTAAATAGCATTTCCCTCGAGCTAGTTTATAGCCCTCCCTCAGAGTTCTTATTCTGTGGTACTTACCACACATGCATGATCATCTGTTGTATAAGGTTGCTGGGTGGAATTTTCATAATATAATAGTCTGAGATTTTAAAATTCATGTTCAAGTATCAGTTTTTACTCTAAAATGGATTTAAACTTGGGGGAGAGGGAGTAGGAATAACTGCTATAATATATCTAAAACTGCCATTTCTGACATTTCAAATGTTTTTCCTTCCCAGTTAATGGAAACCTCGGGGACAGACATGCTGAGTGATTCAGACAATAGAGCGACAATAAGCCCTTTACATTTGGCGGTGAGTACTACCTTCACAGCCAGCTTGATGGCTGGTTTACTGAAATTATCTCATATATGTTTGTTTGATTCAAACTAGTACCCAGAACTTTTGGTCCATGTATGATGATCATGAAATTAAAACCTTAACAATTTTTTTAAGTTCACAGATTCTTGAGTGAACTTTGTTATGTTTTCTTTTGTTTAAAATAAAAAATGTGGTCTTTGGATTTCCCCTGAAGGCGTACTCTAAGGGAAGGAATATACCTGTGGTGTGAATAAAAAAACACTGCCCTAATGGAATGGCTTCTAACTTGCTAAGCAAACTGTATTTCCTGTGGTATTTCTCCAACTTTTTGCTTACTTTTTGATATTGGAGCACTAAGTGTGCGCTTGCTGGCCCTGCAGTTACTCATACCATAGAATTTGGAACACCTGGGTGGTTCAGTCAGTTAAGCGTCTGACTCTTCATTTTGGCTCAGGTCATGGTCTCACAGTTCATGAGATCGAGAGCTGTGTCTGGCTCTACGATGACAGTGCAAAGCTTGTTTGTGACTCTGTCTCCCTCTCTCTGCCTCTTTCTCTCTCTCTCAAAAATAAATAAACTTAAAAAAAAGGTGCCTCTGACATTTCCCTCTTTTTTTTTTTTACAAATAGTTTATTGTCAAATTAGTTTCCACATAACACTCAGTGCTCATCCCCACAAGTGTCCTCCTCCATGCCCATCCCTCCTCCCCCCCCCACATCCATCAGTCCTCAGTTTTTGTCAGCATTCAAGTCTCTCATGGTTTGCCTCTCTCCCTTTCCCCCACCATTTCCACCCTTCTTCTCCCCCTTGTTCCTCCATCAAGTTCCTCCTAATCCTCTTATACGTGCAAACATACGATATTTGTCCTTCTCTGCCTGACTTATTTCGCTCAGCATAACACCCTCAAGGTCCATCCATGTTGCTACACATGGCCAGATTTCATTGTTTCTCATTGCCACATAGTATTCCATGGTAGAGATAAACCACATCTTCTTGATCCATTCATCTGTTGATGGACACTTAGGCTCTTTCCATGTTTTAGCTATTCTGGAGAGTGCTGCTATGAACATTGGGGTACATGTGCTCCTATGCATCAGCATTTCTGTATCCCTTGGGTAAATTCTTAGCAGTGCCATTGCTGGGTCATAGGGGAGTTCTATTGTTAGTTTCCTGAGAAACCTCCACACTGTTTTCCAGAGGAGCTGTGCCAGTTTACATTCCCAACAACAGTGTAGGAGGGTGCCTGTTTCTCCACATCCTCGCCAGCATCTAGAATCCTCTGATTTGCTCATTTTAGCCACTCTGACTGGCGTGAGGTGGTATCTCAGTGTGGTTTTGATTTGTATTTCCCTGATGAGGAGGGATGCTGAGCATCGTTTCATGGGTCTGTTGGCCATCTGGATGTCCTCTTTGGAGAAGTGTCTGTTCATATCTTCTGCCCATTTCTTCACTGGGTTGTTTGTGTTTCGGGCGTGTAGTTAGGTGAGTTCCTTATATATTCTGGATATTAGCCCTTTATCTGATATGTCATTTGCAACTATCTTTTCCCATTCCGTTGGTTGCCTATTAATTTTCTGAGTTGTTTCCTTGGCTGTGCAGAAGCTTTTAATCTTGATGAGGTCCCAACAGTTTATTTTTGCTCTTGATTCCCTTGCTTTTGGGGATGTGTCAAGTAAGTTGCTGCGGTGGAGGTCAAGGAGGTTGTTTCCTGCTTTCTCCTCTAGGGTGTTGATAGTTTCCTGTCTCACGTTCAGGTCTTTATCCATTTTGAGTTTATTTTTGTGCATGGTGTGAGAAAATGATCTAGTTTCATTCTTCTGCATGTTGCTGTCCAGTTCTCCCAACACCATCTGTTAAAAGGCTGTCTTTTTTCCATTGGATATTCTTTCCTGCTTTGTCAAAGATTTGTTGGCTGTATACTTTTGGGTCCACTTCTGAGTTCTCCATTCTGTTCCATTGGTCTATGTGTCTGTTTTTGTGCCAATACCATACTGTCTTGATGATGACAGCTTTGTAGTAGAGGCTAAAGTCTGGGATGGTGATCCTTCCCGTTTTGGTTTTATTTTTCAGTATTACTTTGGCTATTCGGGGTCTTTCGTGGTTCCATACAAATTTTTGGATAGTTCTAGTTTTGAGAAGTATGCTGGTGCAATTTTGATTGGAATTGCATTGAATGTGTAGAGTGCTTTAGGTAGTAATGACATCTTAACTATATTTATTCTTCCTATCCATGAGCATGGAATGTTTTTCCATTTCTTTGTGTCTTCTTCAATTTCTTTCATAAGTTTTCTGTAGTTTTCATCATACAGATCTCTTATATCCTTGGTTAGGTTTATTCCGAGGTATTTTATGGTTTTTTGTGCAATTGTGAATGGGATCAGTTTCTTGATTTCTCTTTCTGTAGCTTCATTGTTGGTGTATAGAAATGCAATTTCTGTACGTTGATTTCGTACCCTGCAACTTGGCTGAATTCTTGGATCAGTTCTAGTAGGCTTCTGGTGGAGTCTTTCGGGTTTTCGATGTAGAGTATCATGTCATCTGCGAAGGGGGAAAGTTTGACTTCCTCTTTGCCAATTCTGATGCCTTTGATTTCCTTTTGTTGTCTGATGGCTGATGCTAGGACTTCCAGCACTATGTTAAACAACAGTGGTGAGAGTGGACATCCCTGTCGTGTTCCTGATCTCAGGGGAAAGCTCTCAGTTTTTCCCCATTGAGGATGATGTTAGCTGAAGGCTTCTCATAGATGGCTTTGATGATGTTTAGGTAGGTTCCTTCTATCCCAACTTTCTCGAGAGTCTTTATTAAGAAGGGATGCTGTATTTTGTCAAATGCTTTTCTGCATCTATTGACAGGATCATATGGTTTTTATCTTTTCTTTTACTGATATGATGTATCACATTGATTGATTTGCGAATGTTGAACCAGCCCTGTAACCCAGGAATGAATCCCACTTGATCTTGGTGGATGATTCTTTTTATGTGCTGTTGAATTCGATTTGCAAGGATCTTGTTGAGAACTTTTGCATCCATATTCATCAAGGATATTGGCCTGTAGTTCTCTTTTTTTGCTGGATCTCTGGCTGTCTGGCTTGGGAACCAGAGTGATGCTGGCTTCATAAAATGAGTCCGGGAGTTTTCCTTCGATTTCTGTTTTTTGGAATAGCTTGAGAAGAATTGGGATTAATTCTGTTTTAAATGTCTGGTAGAATTCCCCAGGGAAGCCATCAGGTCCAGGGCTCTTATTTCTTGGGAGATTTTTGATCACTGATTCGATTTCTTCACTCATTATGGGTCTGTTCAGGTTTTCTATCTCTTCCCGTGTGAATTTTGGTAGTGAGTGTGTGTTTAGGAATTTGTCCATTTCTTCTAAGTTGTCCAGTTTGTTGGCATATAATTTTTCATAGTATTCCCTGATAATTGCTTGTATTTCTGAGGGGTTGGTTGTAATAAGTCCATTTTCATTTCATAATTTTGTCTATTTGGGTGCTCTTTTCTTTTGGATAAGTCTGGCTAGAGGTTTGTCAATTTTGTTTACTTTTTCAAAAAACCAACTCTTGGTTTCATTGATCTGTTCAATAGTTTCTTTGGACTCTATGTTGTTTATTTCTGCTCTAATTTTTACTATTTCTCTTCTTCTACTGGGTTTAGGGCGTTCTTGTTGCTCTGCCTCTAGTTCTTTTAGGTGAGCTGTTAGATTTTGGACTTGTGCTTTTTCTAATCTCTTGAAATAGGCCTTGAGAGCATGACATTTCCCTCTTAACGTCAGTCACTAAGAGGAGAAGGTTAGTGAAGTATAACAATTCTTTAATCAAAACTGGGAATGAATGAATTTAGGAAAGTTCAAGCAGGGCCCAATCTAGTTCTTTTTGTGCTGCAGTAAGAGTCTATTTTTGGAACAGTGCATGTTAACAGTTGTTTGGGGTGAGAGAGAGAGAGACTAAGAATTGGGAGACTCCAATGCATTCACTAGCGTTTTGGGAGACTTCTGGTTTTAAATATAGCAGAATGCTTATAAGGCTATATACTTGAGTTAATGGATCACTACAAGTTCAGTGATCAGTTCAGTGTTTTTTCTTACATATGCTGTTATTTTTTTAATAATACTCCCCTTGCGTATTTTGTAACACCAACACACCTTCATTTAATTTTCTTGCCCTTTTTCCCCACTGGTACTTCCTGGCATTTCCTAAATAAGGAGGCATGCTGCAGCCTCTTGCTTCTGTGCCCTTTGGGTCTGTGGAAATATGATATACTCTTCCACACTTGCACAGTAAATGAGTACTGTGAAGGGGCAAAGCCAGCGTGGAAAAAACGGCCATTTTACTATTGGTGGAGAGAAATGCAGTCTGACCAGACCGCAGGGCAGTTCTCCCTGTACCATCACCACCATTCTTAGACTAGTACTATCCCTTCCTGAACACCTAGTAGGTGCCACACTAAGCATTTGGCCACGTTTATGAGTACATTATCTCAAAAACTGCAGGGTTTTTTTCTAGTTTTTTACTCCATGGCTATTATGATTAGTGGTGCAAAATATGAACATGGTTGTGCTAAATAGTGTTTTTAAGTTGAAATGGAACCAGTTTTGTTAAAATTTAGTAATTAGACTCCGTGAACTGTGGTTATGTCACAACTTTCACATTATATATCTTTTCCTAGGAGGTTTTCAGAAATGAAGTGATTTTTTTCCCTTCCAAACTCACCCTATCCAGGACACTAATGCTGTGAAAACACACTAGCTTGAGGCTTAAGGAAACTGGTCTTCTTTTGTCTTTGTTCATGCTACATGTACAAGTTCCTTGTCTCAGTCCTATACAAGGACATCACGAGGGGAGGCTCTCTGGCAACTTGTCATGGCTTCATGTCATCCTTACTGTGTTCTCTTCTTGTTACACACCCATAGCGTCTTACGCACGTGTACTGTGTTTCTCACGTTTCATTCTGTTGGTAGCATCATTTCATTGACCAGGTATTAAGGAACAAGGTTAGTTGTGATCCTAGGACAGTAGAGTTCCTTAATCTCCAGTTACTTTAATCTTTAGGGTGGTCAAAAACTCTGTAGGTAGTCAGAAACATCAAAGAGATCAGTAAGGCCCAGAGCAACTTTACCTCTTCCTGGTACTTTCTGACATTTTATAAGAAATGACTTTACAGCCCTTTGCTGCACTGTGGGGCCCATTTCTAGGCTAAGTAGATTTTTTTCAGATTTAGCTCCAGTATGGTAGAATTTTACATTTTTCAGTTCCCAGTGAAAAGTTCACCTGTGGTAACAAACTGCTAAGCTGTAGATCTGAATAGTGTCAGAAATGACTTGTAAGAGTCCTTTAGCTACAAAATGGTAATATGAGTGAACTAGAGAGAGCATTCTTTTTGCGCCATAACCGGGTCTTGTTAATTGCTTTATGCCTTGCTGAACATCTGGTCCAACGAGAGTAATAGATGTTTAGTTGATACGTTCTTTTTTGAAGTGAGTTACCTGGAAAGCTTCTTCTTCAGACTGTGATAAAGAAGAGGACTTCATTCTGATAAATCTTTAAACATTTTTGTGTTCTGTTGTACAGGTTGGACAGCACCTGGCACATGGCAGTTATTCAAGCCAGACTTAGTCTAACTGTTTTTGTGCTAAAATGAATGTTTATTTTTTAGATATAGCATGTTATGAGGTAAGGATAGTCATTTTAATTTGAGAAATCAGAAGACTTAAGTATTAACTTCACTTGCTGGCCACCTCTATAATTTAAGTGTAGTAAAATTTTATCAGGGAGTTCAGTGAAGCACTGAACTGTGATTAAGAACACAGGCTTTGAGGGGCGCCTGGGTGGTGCAGTTAGTTAAAGGTCCGACTTGGGCTCAGGTCATGATCTCACAGTACGTAAGGTCAAGCCCCTGTCAGCTGTGCTGACTGACAGCTCAGAGTCTGGAGCCTGCTTTGGACTCTGTGTCTGCCTCTTTCTGCCCCTGCCCCACTCATGCTCTGTCTCTCTCTTCCTCAAAAATAAATAAACATTAAAAAATTTTTTTTTAAGAAGAAAATAAAAAAGAACACCGGCTTTGGAATTATAGATTAGAATGAAAATTTTAATTGGATCTATGTTACACTTTCATCAAATGCTATGAACCAGACAATTGTATACTAGTGATAAAATCACTTGTCATTTGAACGTTTAGTCCCTTCAGAATACCTGTTCTCTAACACACTGTAGCACTGTACTGTTTGGTTATTAGAAATATTTGTAGTTAAGTTTTCTGAATCCTCAATAATGCAAGTTTGGGGTTATCTCAGATACAATAATAATGTGAAGACAAGTTTGCATACTTCCTTTGTTTTCGAAGATATCTGAGAAGTCCGTCTAAATACGTATTTTTTTAATTTATATTTTTATTTATTCCTAGGCCTATCATGGTCACCATCAAGCACTGGAGGTGTTGGTACAGTCTTTGTTAGATCTTGATGTGAGAAATAGTAGTGGAAGAACGCCCTTGGATCTTGCAGCATTTAAGGGCCATGTTGAATGTGTGGATGTACTCATTAATCAGGGAGCCTCAATTTTAGTAAAAGATTACATTTTGAAGAGAACACCTATACATGCAGCAGGTACGTCAAATATTATGTGTGATTTCATTCACCACTTTCCATCTAATACTTTTTTCTTTTTCAATTTTTTGTATGTTATACTTGTGGTAATTATTTTAATAATTTTGACTTTAAAAGGCCGAATGAGTTTTCTTTGAGGGAAAAGCCAACAGCATGATTATAATTGCTTTAAAAAACTATTGTCTACCTTAGAAATTGGATTTATGTAGTAGTCTCACTTCTGAAGTACTTTATCAACAAAACAGTGCAATAGTTTTTACTTCTTTATGATGGAAGTTATTTTGGATTGGTATGTGCTTTCATTTAACAGTTAACAATTTTGGCTTATTGTACCAGAGTACAGCATTTAACATGTATCCAGACAAGTGTTATAGAGTACCTAGTATATGCAAGATTTACTCTATGGTGTGATTTTGTGATGTTGCAACTGTGTCAGAATGTAAAATTGTATACCCATGTCATTGTGAGGACTTGGTAGCTGTGTGTTGCTAGCAGATACAGATTCACGACTCTCCACAGGAATTACTATGAGTCAGTATTCATTTTAAATAACTAAGACTATGGGTGCCTGGGTGGCTCAGTCAGTTAAGCATCCGAGTTGGGCTCAGGTCATGATCTCAGGGTTTGTAAGTTCAAGCCCCACGTCGGGCTCTTTACTGACAGTGCGGAGCCTGTCCTCTGTTCCCCTCTTCCTACCCTTATACCCCTCAAAAGTAAATAAAAACATTTAAAAAATTAAAAAATAAATACATAAATATATAAGTAAATAAGACCAACTTAAAAAAGAGTAGGGGGTGCCTCGGTGGTTCAGTCAGTTAAGTGTCTGACTCTTCTTTTTCAGCTCAGGTCACGATCTCAAAGTCATAAGATCAAGCCCTGTGTCAGGCTCTGCATTCACAACACAGAACCTGCTTGAGGTTTCTCTCTCTCTCTCACTAAATAAACTTTAAAAATAAATAACTAAGACTAGCACATTGGAAGAAGTCCTAGCCAAGTATGCCCCCTCCCCTGCCACTACTGAACTTTACAGAGGATTTAATTTACCTTAAAATCTTACTTTTTTCTGCTTTATAGGATTAGATTTATTTCACTTAGTCTGTTTTTTTTTTTTTTAATATTTTTATTTATTTCTAGGAGAGAGAGAAAGACAGCATGAGCAGGGGAGGGTCAGAGAGAGAGGGTGTCACAGACTCTGAAACAGGCTCCAGGCTCTGAGCTGGCAGTCAGCACAGAGCCTGACGCGGGGCTCGAACCCACGAACCGTGAGATCATGACCTAAGCAAAAGTTGGACGGTTAACCGACTAAGCCACCCAGGCGCCCCTCACTTAGTCTGTTTTTTATGGAGTGATTTTCAAGGACATTTTAATATGGGTCTTGAACTTTACTTCTATTCCTTTAGGAAACTTGCATTTTTTGAAGACAATAGGTAGGTAACACCCTCTCTTGCTCCAGAGCAAGCCTTTCATAAACTGTTAGATACTCAAGCAGGACTCAAAAACAAAAATGTTTTTTAAGTGGATTAAAACCCCTAATAAATGTGTGTAGACTGTTACATGGTAAGAATTAAGTCAAAGGCTGTCATTTTCTGTTATCTTATTTTGAAAAAGAATGAAGTTCTGTATCATTCTGTAACTTGAAAAATTATGCTGTAAGCACAGATCATTTACAGAGCTGATTTAAAGCTTTTATGAAGTGGTTTGCATTCTGTATAGATAAATATTGAACCAAGACACTAACCAGCCAGTCCCTCAGAAGTGGCTGACCAATGTTAGATAGTCTAGAAATCCTATCCAGTGAAAATCCTGCAGTTTATTGGTGGTACCTACCTATTCAGTAAACACAGCCTTCTATACATGCCTCTCAAATTAGGAGAGTGCTAGGGAGTACTGCACTTATAAGTCATGAAGAGAACACTGATTTTTTTTTTCTGAAAGTGAACCAGTTTTCTCCTACAGTGATACTTATTATGCTTAATATTTTAGACACTGAACTTAGAAAACACAAAAATTTCTCAGTACCTTCTGTGCACTGAGTGCAAGTGAGTCAATTAAAGAAATGGTGGGCTGGGGCACCTGGGCGGCTCAGTCAGTTGAGCATCTAACTCTTGATTTCAGCTCAGGTGATGTTGTGGATTGAGCTCCGTATTGGGCTCCCAGCTGAGCATGGAGCTTGCTTAAGATTTTTTCTCTCTCTCTCCCTCTCTCCCTTTCTGTCTCTCTCTCTCTCTCCCCCTCCCCCTTTGCCCCTCTCCCTAGCTCATGCATGTGTGCTGACACATGTGCACATACGCTTGTGCACTCTCTTGCTCTCTCTCTCTCTCAAAATAAATAAATAAATAAATAGTAGGTAAAAAAAGAAAGAAATGGTGGGTCAACCAATTTCCTCGACACATCCCCAGGTAGGCTGCATTAGTGACAGCTGTTACTGATTACTGTGAGAATTGCTGGCAGAGTGTAGCATAAAGATGTGGAGTGATGTTGTACCACAAGTCTTAATCACTATTAGAATTTAATATAGCTGTTAAAACATACTGTAGAATATTAGGCACCTAATGCTCTCAGTAATTTGCCATCTTTTGAGGCGCTTGGGTGGCTCAGCTGTTTAAGCATCCGACTTTGGCTCAGGTTGTGATTTTATGGTCTGTGAAGCCCCACGTCAGCCTGGAGCCTGCTTCGGATTCTGTGTCTCCCTTTCTCTCTGCCCTCCCATGCTCACACACACTCTCTCTCTCTCAAAAATCATTAAAAAAATTTTGTCATCTTAATTAGGAAGAATAGTGATAGATATTCCTTTTTGTATCATTATGTGACTTACATATTTCTTTCAGCTTTGGATTTTATTATATTATGGGAAGAACCTGAATTTTGCAGATAATTTACCTTAAAAGCTTACTGTTTTCTTTTGGTTACTTCTGCTTTATGCCATTGCCCATTTTATGTATTTGGACATATAAATACATTCTTTAGAGAGATCTTTTTTCTTTTATTATGTATGTATCAGTTGGAATTCTCATAGTACCCAGTTAAAAGTTGGCATAAGTGATCAGTGTTTTAACGTCTTACATAAAATGTTCAGAGGTAGAGTTAGTCCAGGGATTGATTGAGCAGTGGTATCAGAACTCTCTATTCTCTTGCCTTTGCAGTCATGGCACAGAATGGCTACTGCCTCTTTGTACTATCACCTCTAAACTCAGGAAAAGGAGGACTTGTCATTATCAGGATAAAAATATTTCCCAGAAGCCCTCAGACTTAGTATCTCAGTGATCAGAACTGGATCAGCACTTACCTTGAAAGCTGTCATTGGCAAAGAACGGAGTTGTGATGGACTTGGTCTAATCATGATTTCATCCCTTGGCTGAAGGCATTTCCTTGACCACACTGCCACCACCAAAACCAAATAAAATGAGCATTATGTTAGCAGGGCAGATGATGAGGGATGGCTATGGCCATAACTAACCATGAGGAATTGATATCTGTATTCAGTTTCACCAAAGAAGGCAGTAGAAAACTTTGTATTTATATATTTTCTCTTTGACTATTAAATTCAATGAAACTATCCCACAATTCTATCCAGAAAATGTGCTTTATGAAGGAAATTTCTATTTTATCATTATAAGTACTGAAATTTTAAAATACCACCTTGCAGCAACAAATGGTCATTCAGAGTGCTTGCGGCTACTAATAGGAAATGCAGAACCACAGAATGCAGTAGACATTCAAGATGGAAATGGACAGTAAGTTTTAATAATTTTTAAATTATTTTTAAAATGTGTGTTAATCTTCATACTTTTACCCCTAAAAAGTCTGTCATACTGTATAACTGAGTAACAACAAATACAGTTTTCTCACATTAAGCATACTTTAAAAGTTGCATCGCAAAAAGGCATGTTTAGAAAACAGGCCCGTACACGGTTTGCTTTTTATGGAGTAGAATCTTAAGTGGTAACACTGAACCTCTTCCTATTGTTGCTCAGGACCCCTCTGATGCTGTCTGTTCTCAACGGGCACACAGACTGTGTTTACTCACTGCTGAACAAAGGAGCGAATGTAGATGCCAAAGATAAATGGGGAAGGACAGCACTGCATAGAGGGGTAAGCAAATATTTCCACTGCCTTTCAGGCCTCATTTTGCCGAAAACTGAACTAGGTTATGTTCACTTTTCTTCATTACATTTTTACTAGATAATCTTTACTCTTTCTTTTAGCATTATAGTGTTTGAATACTAATTTTAAACAGCTATAAAACACAACTTAATCCAGGAAACAGTAATGTTGGAACAAAATTTTAAAACCCTGAGACTTGAGTAGAATGAATGTCAATTTTACTTTTTCTCATCACAACTATTTTCTGACACATTTTTGTCTTTTTTTTTTTACCTTTGAAACCTTTCACCTTTTTCACCTTATTTTCACTAATCATTCCTGTGTTTTGTAATAGATGTACTTCAACAAAGTTACAGCTTTAATTGAATTTTTAGGTCAGTTTCAATAAAAATATTTAATGACTCAAAAAATGATAAATGCTTTGATGGAAGAATATGGAGAATATGGATTTCAAAAATTTTTAATTAGCAAAAATTGGCATGTGGTACCCAAGATAACATACTTAACTATCTGCAAATAATTTTTCTTTTCAGGCAGTTACAGGCCATGAAGAATGTGTAGATGCATTACTTCAACATGGTGCTAAGTGCTTATTTCGAGATAGCAGGGGCAGGACACCTATACACTTATCAGCTGCCTGTGGACACATTGGTGTTCTTGGAGCCCTTTTGCAGTCGGCAGCATCTGTGGATGCAAATCCAGCCATAACAGACAATCATGGATATACAGCACTTCACTGGGCTTGCTACAACGGTTAAGTATACAGATGCAAATCCATATTAAGTGCCATTAATGTACCGAGCAGAGACAACAAATCTAGTCTCTGATATTCATGAATATTCTGATATTCATGAATATTTATAAGGCGAAGTATAAGATCAATAGGAAGCATAAAACTCATTTACTACATGGTTCTTGCTTACTCCTCCTATCCCTTGTCATGCTAAAGCCAAGACACTGGTTTGTCAGAGATCTTTTGAGATAAGCTGTCATTAAGTTTGACTTTTTTCTAAATCTTTGCTTCAATAGGTACTTTGTATTTTAACATACTTATAATATTTACAATGTCTTTTGTATAGTATGCTTGTAGTTTAATTATGTTCTTTTACTTTGTAAGTGCACTACATGTATTAGGCCAAAAAAGGTAGAGGAAAATGAAAATGTTAACACATTCTGAACTAAAATCTGTATGTGTTTCCAGAGCATATTCCAAGATAAGACCCTTATGTCAACAGTAACATGTATGCTCAACATTTTAAGGGAATAAAATCCTAGCAGATTACAGAAGTAGAAACTTTAGAAACTTTTATGGTTAACTTTGGGGCATGGCTATAGCATACATATTTTTAGCTTCCTAGAGGCTCACAGCCGTCACTCCTTTTATAGGTAAGCTATGTTTAAGGTACAAATATTCAAAATGGAGTTTGGCTTATGAAATGTCACTAATTAAAATAATTTAAGTAATGAGACTTGTTGAAAGATAATATTTTTCCTTGTGTAGGGCCACAGATTTGATCATGTTAGAAAATGCTAAGATACATGACGTACATTGTAAACATCAATTCTGTCAAATTTTGGGCTTTGGGCTTAGCAGGGATATGAGAGATTTTTATTTGTTTTGAATTTCATTGTAGCATTCAGATTACTATTAGTTGTGAGGAGCATACCTGGAAAACTAGTTCATAATTCTAACAACTTTGCCTCAAAATGTTAAGAAAACATAAATTACCTCTTGATATAAATGTTGACTTGCTTAAAACGTAAGTATAGTATTTATTCTAAAATTCAGCTGCCTGCCTTATGAGAGTTTAGGTTTCTGTCTTTCTGTAACATGCTGCTTCATGGTTCTTTATTGGAGCCATTTTGAGGTGTTTTTATTCATTTTGGGTTTTTTTTATTCTAAATGTTTACTTATTTTTGAGAGACATAGCATGAGTGGGGGAGGGACAGAGAGAGAGGGAGACACAGACTCAGAATCAGGCTTCAGGCTCTGAGCTGTCAGCCCAAAGCCTGATGCAGGGCTCCAACCCATGAATCTTGAGATTATGACCTGAGCCGGAGTCAGACGCCTAACCGACTGAGCCACCCACGCACCCCAGGTTTTGTTTTTGTTTTTGTTTTTTAATTTATTTTGAGAGAGATAGAGTACAGACAGGAGAAGGGCTGAGAGAGAGAGACAGAATCCTCTGTGCTATCAGCACAGAGCCTGATCTGGGGCTCAAACTCAAAAACCGTGAGATTATGACCTGAGCCAAAACCAGTACTCAGATATTTAATCTACTGAGCCATCCAGGCACCCCATTTTGACAGTGTTATTGAGTTATGGTGAAAGAGGAGAAATCTGAATCTTACAAAATTATAGTTTAATTGAATGTTTTCATAACTATTTTATAGATGCAGTATTTCAATTTTCATATTAATCCTTGTGCTAGAATTGAGAGTTCTAATCTTTTGTTGTGAGAAAATTTTGATTTCTTACAGATTGTTCTGTGATGACTGTTGGGCATCCATCATATCTGAGTACTGATGGTACCATCAAAACTTGAATAGTTCAGTGTATTACTAATTCACAAAGTTAGTTTAGTCAGTTTCATTTTTACTACCTCAGATCACTAGCCAGAACAGTTTTGAAGGTTAAAATCTTTGGATTTCAACTTCTCTTTTTCTCTTTTAACTCAGGAAAGTTGATATTTAATGAGTATAGTGAAGTGGCCAAATATTCAGGCTGGAGTCCTGAATCAAAAAAGATACTATATTTTGCCATTGGAATTTGATTTGTTTTTATAAGGTAACTTGACATCTGTAAGTATGAGGAAAACCAAAACCATCTAATATAGTAGGGAAACACCTTACAGATGTGAATGTTATTTAAGAAATGAAACTGTTTTGGGGACTCCTGGGTGGATCAGTCGGTTAAGCGTCCGACTTCGGCTCAGGTCACGGTCTCACGGTTTATGGGTTCAGGCTCCACTTCGGGCTCTGTGCTGACAGCTAGCTCCGAGCCTGGAACCTGCTTTGGATTCTGTATCTCCCACTCTCTCTGACTCTCCCCTGCTCATGCTGTGTGTGTGTGTCTCTCTCTCAGAAATAAATAAAAGCATTAAAAAAAAAAAAAAGAAATTGTTTTGAAGCAGTCTTTTATTTTATTTTTAATATATCAGAATTAACCATTGGAAAAAAATCACACAGTAAAGCTATCTTTCTTCATGCAGAACATTTAGTTGTAAATACACTACTGTAACTATCCTTTGGTGAGTTGCTGTCTAGTGCACCATTTCTTATCAGGTCTTTATGGAGAATATGGTTTCCCTAAAGTGAGCTCCTGCTGTATTACTGCTGAATTTAGACTGTCTAAGTGTGTTGTGTACAAGAGACAAAATAGACAAAATTTTGCAGGAGCTACATGCCTGATTGCCATTTAAGGAGCATAATAGATGTGTCTAATTTACAGACTGTGGCAAAATTGTGATGATTCTGAATTAAGCAGGAATGAGTTAGATGTGCATTGGCTATATGCAATAAGAGACTATACAGGCAGTCTAAAATTAATACCATATTTATAGCCAAAAGCCTAGTTTGGCATTCTGAAAGTAGTATATATAAAATGGTTTTACTTCCACTAGTAATTATTGTATAGCTAAAAACAAAACTGGATGCACTCCAACAGACCAGAAAACAATCTTTGTCTCAAAATTAAAATGGAATGATGAGGGGCGCCTGGGTGGCTTAGTCGGTTAAGCGTCCGACTTTCGCTTAGGTCATGATCTCGCGGTTCGTGGGCTCGAGCCCCGCGTCGGGCTCTGTGCTGACTGCCAGCTCAGAGCCTGGAGCCTGTTTCGGTCTGTGACTCCCTCTTTCTCTGGCCCTCCCCTGCTCACACTGTCTCTCTCTCTCCTAGAAATAAATAAAATATAAAAAATAAAATGGAATGATGATAAAATTTTAGAAAAGAATTTATTATGCATACTAAATTTTAGAGTCCCAAATTTCCAGTTTATGTAGTCATTCAATCACAAGACACTCTTAAGGGTATTTATATTTCCCCTTTGTTTCTTTTAAAAATTGATAAATTTTTGTGAAGCTCATGCATCCTCAGAGTATCCCTCTGAAGCATTAAGAGACCAGTTGTCTTGTCCTTTCATAAACAAGGACACAGAGTGATGAGTTTTCAGCTTGAGGCAATCCATAGCCCAGAACTCTCTCTTTGCAGTATGCAGTCTACTCAGATAATGATCCTCACAGCTTTCAGTCTCATGGCCTGGGAGTTAGAGCTGTTAATATTTACTGTATTGGAAATGAGAACTGAGAAATTTAATATACTTTAAGAGAATCCATTAAGGGTTAATATAACATTTTTATAAAAAATAACCTCTTTTCAAAAAAAAATTTAAGTGAGAAGAGTGACAAATTTCTTTACTGGCTAGTTCAAGAGAACACTAGTTTGAACTGGCATCCCAAGATTCCCCAGACCCACTCCTTGAGAACTGTTATCCTAAGAAAATAAGAAACTCTGAAATCTATAATGGACACTTTCTATGGCTGCTTCTTGGTAATGAGTTGACATTTGGAGAAAGAGAATTAAAGCAAGGCTTCTTTGGGTGCCTGGGAGGCTCGATCAGTTAAGCATCTGACTTTTGATTTCGGCTCATGTCATAATCTTATGGTTCGTAATATTGAGGCTCCACCCCCCCCCCCGACACTCCCTCCCCCAGTGGCAGGCACTGCCGCTTAGGATCCTCTCTCCTTCACTCTCTGCCCCTCCCCCACTCGTGCTCCATCTTTCTCTTTTCTCTCAAAAATAAACATGGGGATACCTGTGGGTGGTTCAGTGGGTTAAGTGTCCCACTCTTTATTTTGGCTCAGGTCATGATCTCATGATTCATAAGTTTGAGCCCTGCGTTGGGCTCTGGGCTGATGGTGGAGAGCCTGCTTGGGATTCTCAGTCTCTTTCTGCCCCTCCCATGCTCGCTTGCTCCCTCTCTCTTTCTCTCTCTCTCAAAATAAATAAACATTATACAAATAAAACAAAATAAAATAAAGACTTCTCAACCTCAGCACTGTTGGCATTTTGGGCCATTCTTTGTTGTGAGGGACTACCATGTGAATTGAAGGTGTTTAGCAGCATCCTTAGCCTCTACCACACTATATGCTCTCCCTTACTCCATCACCAGTTGTGATGAGCAAAAAAAAAGTCTCCAGACATGGCTACATGTATCCTGAAAGGCAGAATTGCTCCAGTCAGGAAACCCTGGATTAGAGAAAAGAACTGACATAAGATGGAACAATTATAGGTTTCCTAAAGCATAGTTTTCCTGGTAAAAACAATTGTAGGATAAAGATTTAGGGTGCCTGGCTGGCTCAGTCAGTAGAGCATGCAACTCTTGATCTTGGAGGTTGTGAGTTTGAGCCCCGCATTGGATGTAGAGATTACTTAAAAATTAAAAACATAGTTTTAAAAATCTAAAATAAGTGATACAACCTTTCATTTGCAGCCATTACTATAGCAATTGGAGTATTTTAACTAAAACCCCAGCTTTGAAAATTGGGTAAAGAAAATCTGAGATTTGGGTTTTTCCTTGTTTTCAAAGTTGCTATTAAAACCTGTGAGCCTGAAATCTAGCAGTAATCCATATACTTGTCCTTTAACCCAGCAGTATAATTTCTAGGAAAATGTCCTACAGAATTACTTGGTTTTGTTTTCTTTTTTGAAGTACTGGAATGTTTAATTTACAGTATTGTTGATACTATAACAAAAACAAACTAGCAGTCACCTCAAAATACATAATTAGAAATTAGATCACTTATGATGCACTTTAATATTCTGAAGTTTTTCCAAACATTCAAGAATACGATTTCTATATATGCTGTTATGGAAGGATGTATTTATTTATTAAAAAGACAAGTTATGGAATTAAAAATTTGCATAAAAGTTTTAAAATGAAGTACACGTTTATGTGCATGCAGTTGTATACACCTAGAAATTTTCTGGAACTGTTAAGATAATCGTGGTTACAGTCTAGAAAATGGAATTGGAGTTGGGGGTAGGGATAGGGGCATGTACGTTTTCCTTCTAGACACTTCTGTAGTATTTGAGATTTTATCATTAGCTCAGTAAAATCAGAAAATATTTAAAATTTGAAGTTAATTATGCTGTATAAATATGTTAATTTTAAAGTTCTTATTAAGCACTATAATTATGACTTTTTAAAAATGACTGGATAACTCTGGTCACCATGAGAAAGAGTAATTAGATGAATTTTTTCCCCCCCAAAACAGATATTTGTTGTGTCAGTAATAAACTGCTATAAATTATAAGAAGCTTCTGAATTTCAGGTCTTGAGATTGTGCTTTGGATTTCAAAACTCCTAGAAATGTGATGTTTAATGCATTCATTGAATTCTAGTTATTTTAAATCCTTGTAAAGTTTTTTCTTATCTATGTTAGGGATATGTGGGTGTAAATGTGGGCACTTCAGTATCTTTTTTGGATTTTAATATCTGATTCTCATTTACTTATTTAGGTCATGAGACATGTGTAGAACTCCTTTTAGAACAGGAAGTTTTCCAGAAAACAGAGGGAAATGCTTTCAGTCCTTTGCATTGTGCCGTGTAAGTAAAGGCAGATGAATCACATTTGGTCTTACTGTTAACGACGTGCACAGTTGCTGTGAGAGTGACCACTGTGTTACCTTACACAGGATAAATGACAACGAAGGTGCTGCTGAAATGTTAATCGATACCTTAGGTGCCAGCATTGTGAGCGCCACAGATTCAAAAGGAAGGTAGGAACTCAGCTATGTAGGAAATAGTTTGATTTGTAATAGGAAAAATTTTAACTAATAGTGTGGAAGAATTTATAGAGAACCCATTATTAACTGAAAGCTGATTTTTATATTTGCAAGTATAAGTTGTTACAAAATCTTACTGTGTTTTCATTATAAAAAGTCTTTCTTATTTTTATTATGATTTCTAGCCAATCTTCCTCTTTAAAACTTGTAAAATATAAAGATTTCCCTTTTTTTTTAAAGGTATGTTTGTTACCCAAAGATTATTGTTATTAAAGTTAGCAACTTTCTAAATAGGAATAAAGACTAAAGGAGAGTCCATTGGTTGTAATAGGTGGCAGTATTGCATCAGGATTTATTTCTTTAAAGTTTCCTTAATGATGCAATTTTTTAACAGTTTTATATTATAGTAGATTAATTGAGGGCCTTTTATATTATCAGAAATACAAATTATTCTGGCAGAAATTAGTAAGCTCCATTAAACCTATTTCTATCCAGGCAATGATTTTATAACCGAATATGTAAACCCTTGAAAATTGCTTGTCATAAATTCAGGAATAATTTTTTCAAGAGTATACAACCTACAGATTTAGTGAAGTCTTCCCATTTCTCTATACTACAGAACCCCTCTTCATGCGGCCGCCTTCACAGACCACGTAGAGTGTTTACAGCTGCTGCTCAGCCATAATGCTCAAGTCAATTCTGTGGACTCTTCTGGGAAAACACCTCTCATGATGGCTGCAGAAAATGGACAGACAAACACAGTTGGTAAAGAGAGTGGCTAAGGCTTTTATTGTTACAATGCTGTAATGCTATATTGCTTACATATGTTCAACTTATGGAAAAGTTGGATCCCAAACCTTCTGATTCTACTGAATTTTACACAGTTATCTCCCCACCCCTGAGATGTAAAACCTTCAACTTGCTTTCAGCCTACATTTTTATCTAGGGCTGCAGTGTTTTCATTTGCCCTTACTGATTGAAGAGTCCACTGTGGCAATGCAGTATAGGATAGCGGTTAAGACACTGACTTTGGAGTTAGATGGACTGAATGTGAGTCCTAGCTCTGCCAATTAAATGACCTTATGCCTCAATTTTTTTATTTTTCACGTTGAGAAAGATAACAGCCCCTATTTTGTAGAGTTACTGTGAGAATATGAATCCAGGGCACTAAGTTCTCACAGTTGATGTTGTGTCTGTACCTTTTACAATTATGTGATCATATATAGTGTGTACATTTTATATTATAGTATTTTTCTTATCTTTATACTTTCACTAGAGGGATATTTTTGCTTTGTATCTTTCTCTGTAGTGAGTTTATTAGTAATCCAAGATATGTATTGATAAACATAAGATTTGATGCATTTTTCCTCCCAGAGATGCTGGTTAGCAGTGCTAGTGCAGATCTGACTTTACAAGACAACAGTAAAAACACCGCCCTCCATTTGGCTTGTGGCAAGGTAGGTACACATTTTAAGGATATGTTTTCATTGTTAATATCAACAGTGGCATTTAAAGTTTTTCTGTTTCACTACAATGAACAGAGCTAGAGATCGAACCTCTCTAATGACCAATGGCATAAGATTTCTTAAGGAAAAAAATAAAATACTGTTGTGTGTTATAAAGTCTCCTTTGGGCCAAGTAAGTTTTGGAGTATGAGACTAAATGTAATTACTGTCTTCCTTTAATCTCTCCAGGCTTACATATTCTTGTCCTCTCCCCTAAGCCTACTCCACTAACACATGTTCGGACAAATAATTAATTAGCCAAGAAATTCACGGCATCTATATGATGATATACATATTGTACGGGCAAGAGTTGAGGCTTATTGAGTTTATAAATTTATCTTTAATGATATCTAAGTTTTTAAGAGTTATTTGCCATAATTTTAGGGTCATGAAACTAGTGCCTTGTTAATACTGGAAAAGATAACAGATAGAAACCTCATCAATGCAACCAATGCAGCCTTGCAAACGTGAGTATTTTCATGTCTGGTGTAAACCTTGTGACCTAGAATTATAAAAATGATTAATAGGTTTTTTTTTTCCTAACATGGGACCATTGGAAGTCAACAGTGGCATTTAAGGTTTTTCCATTTAAGAATACTACATGGCAATGAGAAACAATGAAATCTGGCCATGTGTAGCAACATGGATGGACCTTGAGGGTGTTAATGCTGAGCAAAATAAGTCAGGGAGAGAAAGACAAATATCATATGTTTGCACGTATAGGAGGATTAGGAGGAACTTAACTGAGGACCATGGGGGAGAAAAGGGGGGAAATGGTGGGGGAAAGGGAGAGAGGCAAGCCATGAGAGACTCTTGAATGCTGAGAAACAAACTAAGGACTGATAGATGTGGGGGGGGGATGGGCATGGAGGAGGGCACTTGTGGGGATGAGCACTGGGTGTTATATGGAAACCAAATTGACAATAAACTATTTGTTTAAAAAAAAAAAAAGCTACAAAGGACTACCTTAAAAAAAGTTTTTCCATTTAAATGGAAAGTCACAGAAGCATTGAAAAGTAGAGAGTCGTTTTTATAATTGATAAAATTCATTTCTAAAGTCATCACAATTAAAAGGCTTATTATTTTAAAAGTTTTGGACTGAAACTTTAGAAGTGAAAATACTGTGGGTTTTTTTCTTCATCTGATTACCCATAATTTTATGAAGAAAAGTTATACTATTCTATGTGTTTTGTGGAAATGAACTGGAATGATGTTATTTGACACCAGCAATAAATGAGGTAAAAGCTTTACATGTGTCTGTAAACTTAAAGATATTGCAGAAAGAATCAAGTTCTTCATGTGAGCAGCCATCTTTCAAGTGACTGCTTAAATCTTAGATACATTTCTCCCATTTTTTTCTCCCAATTTCCATTTGCTATTCTACTTTGAGTCTTGGTTAAAAAAAAAGAATACTGGTTCCCATTCACAGATCAATCACATCTCTTGAGGGTCTAGAAACTAGTCATGGAACCTGTAAATTATTTTCAAAGCCTGTTGGAATTTGTGCTATTGCAATTTGTGGTTTTTATTGTATAGTCTATTATATATATTTACCAACCTCATTTCTCAAAACAACAACTTGAGAATGCAGTTTAGTTAGTAAAATCTTTTTAAACATTGAGTCTTAGAAGGAAACAAAAGGTACTGGTAAAGATGAATTGCTGGTGGGGCCCAATATTGTGCTTATGCACATTGGCAGTATTTGACAGTGCACTCTGCACATTGATTTGCTGTCCTCCATTCCCATCTTTATTGCTGTTAGGACTGGGTGCCTCAATTTTGTATCTCTGGGTCATCGCAACTTCACAAAAATGCTCATCAACAACCAGGGCAGGGGTGGGGGGCAGGCAGAGAGAGAGAGAATGTGTATGCATGGCCGTGTACCTGTGTGTGTACATATATAACTTTTTTTCCTCTAGACCTCTGCATGTTGCTGCCCGAAATGGGCTGACAATGGTGGTTCAGGAACTTTTGGGGAAAGGAGCAAGTGTGCTTGCAGTGGATGAAAATGGTAAGTAGGTTCTGTATTTTCTTTCTTTAACCTGTATTTTACTAGAAGCCTTTATCTTTTGATCTATATTTGAAGTAAAGTAAATGGATTTTTTTATTGGTCAAAGAGTTGAAATTAATATTGAAGAGTACTTTGTGACGAAGGGAATAAGGGCAAGAAAAATAAGAAAAGTCTATCTAACAGATGAACTTGTGAATTTCACTAACTTCGGTTTAGTATTACCACCATTGTTCATCTTTTATTCAAAAGAATTTGTTCTGTCAACAAATACTTAACCAAGGCCCTAAAGTTAATCTTCCCACTAACTAACTAGATCCTATCCCCTTTGGCCTACTTGAGCCTATCACTTCAGCAATTCTTCACTTTGTGTCCTGCAATAAGGACCTTTGGTAGGAATCTTCCTAAGTTATTCCCATCAGTGTATAAACATTATTTCCCTCATTTTAAAAAGTCTTCCTTTAATTTACTCCTGCAGCTACTGCCAAATTTCTCTCCCTCTTTACGGGAGAATTACTCAAGTATTGGCTCTCTTGCTGTTCCCAGTTCTTCTCTTTCATTCCCCTGGGCTCTCCAGTCAGACCTTTGCCCACACCACACTGCTAAACTATCTTAAGATCACCAGTGACATCAGAGTTTGGCACAACTGATTATGCCTTTTTCTTTTCTCTCTTTTATTTTTATAGGAATAAGGGTTTTAATGTGGAATTTAAAATATATAGGAATAAGGAAGTAACTAGGGATGTGAAGGTTGCAGTTATAGCAAGTGTCTATGGCAGATAATCCAAATAGTCTCCATATTTTCTTTTTATACTGCACACAGTTCCATGGATAAATAGGTGCACATTACTTTAGGTCAGGGTAAGAGGGAGATAACAGGGGCGCCTGCGTGGATCGGTTTAGCGTTTGACTTCAGCTCAGGTCACTATCTCTTGGTTTGTGGGTTCGAGCCTCTCATTGAGCTCTGTGCTGACAGTTCAGAGCCTGGAGCCTGCTTCAGATTCTGTGTCTCCCTTTTTCTCTTCCCTTCTCCCACTCACTCTGTCTCTCAAAAATAAATTTTTTTTTAAGAGGGAGATTACAGTATTATCCTTTAGGTGAACCCAGTCTGCCTTCATTCACAAATACCTGGTTCTTTGAATTAATAATTGGATGAGGGTTTGTAATTTGATATTTTGATGGTTAGATTAGGTAACCAGATTCAGTGGAACTGAAATTTTTATTTTATTTTATTTTACTTTAATTGAGGCATAACTAACATGCAACATTAATGTTAATTTCTGGTATATACTTTTTTCTTAAAACTCTTCTTTACTTGGCTTTCAGAACTTCATACTTCCTTGGTTTTTGCTACTAGTTATTCCTTCCCAATTTCTTTTGTGAAGTTTCTCCCTGTTCTCCCCAATTTCTTAATAATGGAGGGCTCTAGGACTCCGTCCTCAGTCCTTTGCTTTCCCTATCTACATCTAGTCATTTGGTTCTGGATACTACCTATGTGCTGAAAATTTCTGGATTTATATCTGTAGTCCAGACCTCTCACAGTCTCTATAGAGATATGATCGATTTGCAGACTCAGCTGCCTAATTGACAGTACTGTATGGATGTTTAATAAACAGCTCAAACCGAACCTGCTCAGAAGTTAACTGATTCTCCTTTTCACTGCCAAGCCATTCTCCCCATTCTCCTCATAGCCTCCTTATCTTAGTTGATGACAATTCTCATCCTTGCTCAGGACGAAAACCTTGAGTCGTCCTTGACTTCTTTCTCTCACACCTAATGTACAGTCCTTTATATACTATTGATCCACCTCCAAAGTATCCAAAATAAGCCCACTTTTTTCTCTTCTAGTCTTACCACCCTGGCCTGGATCCTTCACTTATAATGATCTACAAGGCCCTACATGATTAGCTCTACCTCTGACCTCATCTCCTCCTCTTCCTTCTCTCACTCCATTCTGGCATGCCAGCCCCTCTGCACACCAGGAATGTACATTCATTGTGATCTTCATGCTGGGTATTTTCTCTGCCTGGAACACTCTGTCCCTAAGCAGTCTTTGACTAAGTCCCTCACCTGTTTCAAATCTTTACTCAAGTTTTATCTTCTCAATGAAGCCTATCCTGAACCCTATTTGTACTGCAGCCTGCTATAGACAGCTATCATAGCATGCTTAGTCCTTGTTAACCTGCTCTATTCTTCCCTCTTCCTTTTTTCCGTAGAGCTTATCTTCTAATATATTGTATATGACTTTCTTTTTTATTATGTTGACTGTTTGTCTCCCCACTAGAATGATCATAAGCTCCATGGGGACAGGGAATCTATATCATTTGCATTCATTGTTATATTCTGAGTGCTGAGGACTCTCCACAATAGCTAAAACCTGGAAAGAGCCTAAGTGTCCATCAACAGATGAATGGATCAAGAAGATGTGGTTTATCTATACCATGGAATACTACATGGCAATGAGAAACAATGAAATCTGGCCATGTGTAGCAACATGGATGGACCTTGAGGGTGTTATGCTGAGCGAAATAAGTCAGGCAGAGAAGGACAAATATCATATGTGTGCACGTATAGGAGGATTAGGAGGAACTTAACAGAGGACCAAGGGGGAGAAGAAGGGTGGAAATGGTGGGGGAAAGGGAGAGAGGCAAACCATGAGAGACTCTTGAATGCTGACAAAAACTGAGGACTGGTGGATGTGGGGGGGAGGAGGGGTGGGCATGGAGGAGGGCACTTGTGGGGATGAGCACTGGGTGTTATGTGGAAACTAATTTGACAATAAACTATTTGTAAAAAAAAAAAAAAAATATTCTGAGTGCTGAGGAGAGTGCCTGGACATAGTGATTATATGTTGGGTGAGTGATTGTGCAAGCACTGTGCTCAATTCTGAAGATACAATGTAGAATAAGACTGTCTACTTCCTTGAATGTGGTGGAGTTTAAACACACCATTAAAGGGCCCTGGAAGTGGTTTATTTGGAATAAATTTAAAATGCAATGAGAACAATAAGAGAATCTTCACTCTTACAGGATCAGGAAAGGCATCCCCAAAAAGCAACTAACTTGTAAGCCAAAATTCAAGGGACAAGTAAAAAAAAGTAAGGAGAGAGCTTTTAAGCAGAGAGTGTTACATATTTAAAGATCTAACACAAGACACTAAATATTGGAGTTGGGCCAGAGTCTCTGAGATCAAGTGGCAGAAAGGTTCTGTGCATTAAGAAGTTAGCATTTAGTCTGAAGGAGAGCAAAATTAGAATGGGAAAACAAATTAACACTTATAGTTGAGATAAGGCAATAACCAGAATTATGGTAGAAGCCCTGGAGATGAAAAGATGTAAATGTTTCTAGAGCTCTTATGATCGGGCTCACAGAGACTGTGAGGGAAGAAGTCTCACACCACCTGCCTTGGAGTGTTGTGTGGATGGAAGTGCCATTGTTTAAGATTCGAATGTGGGAGGAAGAGCTAGAGCTAGACTCCAAGTGGATAATGGGACATATGGATCTGGAGCCCAAAAGCAAGATCTAGGTTGGACATAAAGATTTGGGAATCATTAATATATGTAGTCATGAAATCCAAAGAAGTGAATGATATCAGCTATAAATTTAGACTTACATAGCACTTTAAAAAAAATTTTTTTTAATGTTTATTTATTCTTGAGAGAGAGAGAGACAGAGCATGAGCAGCCAGGGGCAGAGTGAGAGAGGGACACAGAATCCGAAGCAGGCTCCAGGCTCTGAGCTGGCAGCACAGAGCCCATCACAGGGCTTGAACCCACAAGCTGTGAGATCGTGACCTGAGCCAAAGTCAGATGCCCAACTGACTGGCCACCCAGGCTCCTCAGACTTACATAGCTTTAAAAGAAATGTCCATTATCAATAAATTACATTTCTGGAAATATAGCTACTATATATAGTTTAAAATGAGGAGCCTAAAACGCTAACCTTATACGTTTGGCCACATTGTGATACTCTGAATCAATAGCTAATATTCAAATCTTTCTTGATCGTTTTCAAGATTTTATACATATTTTTTCTTTAGAAAGAAATGCAAGGGATAATATAACATGATAAGGAAGGTCACCTGTGACCACCTGGGTATCTTCTAACATGCTTTGCAATGTGAAATAGTAAACATGGTCCAAAGTTGATAAGTCATAGCAATATATTTCCATAGATTTTCTGAAGGAAGTGCAATATTTTATACTTGCATGGGATAAATTAGACCCTTGTCCTCAGACAGTTTGCTTCTCTTATTTTTTAGCTGACCATATCAACTCCATGCAGAAAAGTGGAGCCTGCTTTTCATCATATTCCAACTATAAACACTCCAGAGGTGCTCTTCTCCCCACTCCCTACTCTTATCCAAGGGATCATGGCCTATCTAATGGTTTGCTCTGCCTACAGTACAGTGGGCATTGAAGCACTCTCTTACTCATTTTGAGTAAGCAGGGTTTAATTTAAAAATGCACATGTGGGGCACCTGGGTGGCTTAGTCAGTTAAACGTCTGACTTCGTTTGAGCTAAACGTCTGACTTCGTTTGGCTCAGGTCATGATCTCACAGCTCGTTGGTTCAAGCCCCACGTCACACTCTGCTGACAGCCTGGAGCCTGCTTTGGATTCTGTGTCTCCTTCTCTCTTCTCTGCCCCTCCCCCACTCATGTCTGTCTCACTCTTTCAAAAATAAATAAGTATTTTTAAAAAATAAATATTTTTTTAATTTGAAAATGCACATGCTTCAGTCAGTCACTCCTGCCAAGCTTGTAGGGGCACCAGCTGTTCCCTTCAACCTTTGGAAAAGGGGAGATTTATGAAGAGGAAAAACAATTTTTTTCTTCCGAAGGCTAATACAGCATGGATAAAAATATATAGGAGATCTGGAAAGCACCAAATGCCCAGTAGTTAGAATGGATAACTAAACCATGGTATAATCACAATAATGGAATGTATAACAGTGAAAATGTTATATACTATATATAACAAAACATGGATAAATCTCACAGATGTAATGTTAAGCAATAGAAGCTAGGTATAAAGTAATACATACTGTTCCATTTATATTAAGTTCAAAAAAAGTCTAAACCATAGTTTAGTTACTGCTAGAAAGGATAGCATAGCCATGATTACCACATAAATCAGGATAGTGGTTACCTAGTTATTAGTAAGGAACATAGGGGGCTTCTGGTATGCTGGGTATATTCTCTTTCTTAATCTGGATGGTGGTTACATGAATGTTTGTTTTTTGATAGATCATTTAGCTATTTAAGAAACAAATGTGAGTTCATAAAATGTATACAGCTGACCCTTGAACAACACAGGTTTGAACTATATGGGTCATTTAATAACATGGATTTTTTTTTACAGTATAAATGTATTTTCTTAAGACTTTCTTTTCTCTAGCTTACTTTATTACAAAAATACAGTTTATAATACATATAACGTACAAAATATGTGTTGATTAACTGGTATATGTTATTGGTCAGGCTTCCAGTCAACAGTAGACTATTAGTAGTTATGTTTTGGGATGTCAAAAGTTATACACGGTTTTCGTGGTATGTGGATGGCCCATTTGGTTAAGTATCCAACTCTTGATTTTGGCTCAGGTCATGATCTCACAATTCATGAGTTCCAGCCCCACGTCAGGCTCTGCACCTCTGTCTCTTCCCCTCCCTCATGGTCTCGCTCTCTTTCTCTCTCTCTCTCAAAATAAAAAAATTTTTAAAAGTTACAGATTTTCAACTACACAGGGGTCAATGCCTCTAGCCCCCACCACATTGTTCAAGGGTCAACTTGTACATATATGAGTGTGAAGGCTAAAACATGAGTATATATAGCAATAGGGAAAACTGTGTCCATATGTGCAAGAAAAATGAAGCTATATATTAAAACTTTCAGACGTTTGCTGATAAAGTTCCATGTGGGGTAATCTAAACTTAGCATCATATTGTATGCTTTCCCCATCCTCTCTTTCACTTCATCCTCAGGGCCTTATACCAGCCGGGGTACCAAATGTTTACTTTCTCAGTTTGTTGATACTTTGTAGTGCCTTAAGGCTAAGGTCAGTTTTCTAATGAAAAGAACAGTTGAAAGCAAAACATTTGTTTTGACTTAGGAGTTTTAAAGTTTACTTGTTTTTAGATGCCTGGTTAGCTCAGTTGGCTAAGCATCTGACTCTTGGTTTCAGCTTAGGTCGTGATCTAACAGTTAATGGGTTCAAGCCCCAGGTAGGGCTCCACACTGATAGTATGGGTTCTCCTTGGATTCTCTCCCTCCCTCCCTCTTTCTCTTTCTCTCTCTCTCTCTCAAAATAAATAAACTTTAAAAAAATAAAGTGTGCCTGTTTATCTCCTGTTTTTCTTAGTGTACTTTTCCCCTAAGAAGAAAGTTGATCAACAGCCAACTATCATTCAGCCAACACACATCTTTGGGCACCAGCTCAGCACCTCATTCATGAATGTGTATACTTTTAGATTTTCAGCATGTCAGCTCTTACATAGCTATAAATTAATAATTGAGATTCTTCCACCATTCTGAGGGAACCTTTGTCAAGTTCTGAGGGAAGCTTTGTCAAGTTCTGAGGGGTGTTTTTTTTTTCGTTTTGTTTTTAAATTCTAGCTCAGTATCTTCTGTAAATTTAGGAGGATATGGTTAGGTTTTAAGATCTTGAAGCAATCACCATCTCTGGGCCTCAGTTTCTTTCCTCTTCTATAACATAACTTACAGTCTATAAGGTCTCCTCCCACACTAGATTTCTATAACTTTTTTCTTTTCTACTGATTGGAAATTTCTGAATCATTCTAATTAAACAATTTATTATAAAGCAGGTAATTTAAAATATGTCTAAAATTGAAGGTCATTGGGCTTATTTCCTTATATCCGTGAAATGAGTCTCAGGATGTTTAATTATTTAAATTTTATCTCTAATTCTAGGCTATACCCCAGCTTTGGCCTGTGCTCCCAATAAGGACGTGGCTGATTGCCTAGCTCTCATTTTGGCCACCATGATGCCTGTCTCATCAAGTAGCCCTTTATCATCCCTGACATTCAATGCCATTAACCGTTATACCAACACCTCAAAAACAGTCAGCTTTGAAGCCTTGCCCATCATGAGGAATGAGCCTAGCTCCTATTGCAGTTTCAACAACATCGGCGGGGAACAGGAGTACTTATACACCGACGTGGACGAGCTCAATGACTCAGATTCTGAGACCTACTAAGAGGCTGAGCCAGAGGTCTAAGTGAGGAGTTCTGACACTAATGCTTCAGATTGTGCTTTTTCAGGAAAAAGGCACCCTCTGATTCACATACAAATTCAACATAAGAGGAGAGATTGCAGAGTGAGCAAGTATGAGAAATGTGATGACATTAGGAAGAAGAGTTTTAAAGGCAAGTTTTGCAAAAGGAACTTCTAGAATCTTGAAATAGACTTGACCAGAGGAAAACACTTTGATGTCAAGTTACTTTGTGGAATTATTTAATTTGGTTTTGCAGTGCCAGGAATAATTTGGGACACTGTGCACCCTAATCTGCTTATACAAGCAACACTATTCTAAAAGAAGAGATAAGGACACTAGATTAAAATTTTACCAATAAAACTACAACTAAATTTAAGGGCAATAAAAGTTTGGTATAGTAGGCATTATGTGCACAGCAAATTGCCAAAGGACCAGGTAACTTAAAAGTTTTTTAATAGAATGCCATTTTGTGGAAACTGGAATAGGTGAAATGAGAAACTATCTAAACCAAACTTTAATATTTCTGAAAATGAAACTGAGATTTGGTTTTAAACATTGATTTTTTTTAAAGAAAACATCTGAAAGCCTTCGAATACTGTATTAAAACCATGAGAGAAAGCAGATGTATTTTTACATTTTTTCTTTTACATAAAAATTTAAAAATTCCAACTTTTATAATAGAATTAAAAACCAGCTGACTGAGTGCAGTCAGGGTGAAAATACTTGTGATGTTGACATGAGATAGATTGGGGTCAGGCTGTTGTTGCCCAGTTTTGAATGGTTTAGGTTTAAAATTGAACTATTTTTGTTTGAAAATGTAAAGAATTTCTTAGAAGAAGAAAATTTCATGAAATCAAAAAAGTAGATTATTTTCACCCTGTTGCAGCTCTATGGTCCTGGAAAATGGAGTTTTCAACCTCACTACTTAGGATGGTACACCTTGGTCACTTATGTTACTTTTGTGCCTCCACAGTGGATTGGGGGATTTTTGTTTTCACTGTCTGGTGAATAAGCAAAAGAAAATCCCTTGTTATTGATAAGTTTAACATCATCGGGTCTCTTGGAAGGCATTTCTGTATTGGGTCCTATTCAGATTAAAACATGCTACTACTTGGGGAAGGAAGCAGTTGCCTGCCGAATTGGAAGATTGCCTTTCAAATAACAGAGAGAAAGGCTGATGTTTAGGTTTTTAAATAACAATTTATATGGTTCTGCTTTTACTGTAACTGTCACTTTCCCGGTAAGAATGATTTCACGTATGTAGGGGGTCTTACAGATCGGGGTGAAGTTCCATAAATTTTCACAGAATGATATCCAATTTCATTTTATCCTTTTTGTATTGTGCAACTGGAAACTTTATGACATTGTAAATTATCAGCTGGTTTTTCTGAATATAAAGTGTGAAAACACAGAACAGTATTTTGATCTATTTGATAATTTTGTGGGGTTTTTGAAGAATAATGAGCATGTACATAGAAATAGTGACTGCTTGAATACTGTATTTACTTGCACTCTTTCAGTACATCAAGATTCCTGTATATTTTAGAGTATAATAAAACACAGATGTGAGTTGTATTTAATGAATAATGTATTTGTATCTGTGCATATTACTTAAAAATCTATAAAGTTTCTAGGGCATTGACTACTAGATTTTAAGCATTTTTTTCTAAAATATTTACAGAAATTATAAATGTAATCCTCCATCTTTTCTTTATAATATAAAGAAGTCATAATGGACCCTTCCTAATTACTAGTGGTAGGAAGGTGAATATGCATTTTAAAGACAGTGGACTTCATTTTCTATTGTACCTTTTGAAAAAAATGAAAAAAAAAAAAACCTCAAGAGGATTCTAAAAGTATACATATGTGTGCTTTCTCTTTCCTTTTAGGAATTCTCTTCTGAATTCCCTGAGGGAATTTTCTAGAATCTCAGAATTGAAAGAGACCTGAGGTTCATCCAGTCTAACCTCTTAACAAA
Organism: Proteles cristata cristata; assembly: GCA_017311185.1. Lineage (NCBI taxonomy): Eukaryota > Metazoa > Chordata > Mammalia > Carnivora > Hyaenidae > Proteles > Proteles cristata. The sequence goes on from JAESUZ010003188.1 coordinate 1,860,942, forward strand.
TGCAGGAGTCCCTTCTACAAGGGTGATCTTTCCACCTTGAACACTTCCAGTGACTCTACCTCACCAAGCAGTCCATTCAGTTGTTGAGCAGCTCTAACTGTTAGAAAGGTCTTCCTTAGATGGAGTTGAAGCCTCCCTCCTGGTAACTTCTGCCCTTGGGCCCGGCTCTGTCCTCCAAGAGAACGCTGAGAACGTTGGAAGGATGAGTCTTACGCCCTCTGCCATGTCTTCTCTTTACAGGCTGTTTGACCTACCTGCTGAAGTGATTTCCAGGACTCATTAAAAACACTGTCAGATTTACCCATCTAATGAAATCCAAGGTGTAGCTATAAAGTAACAAGCTGTTTTTAATTTATCCTCACACACACCAGAACTCAGATCTTGCGTCACTTTATGTAAATGATGCTACTGCTGAAGTTATTTGTGAGGTGGTTTTTTCAATTGCTTGCCCGCCAGGAAAACTGTTTCCTTGCTTTGTGGTCGCATTTTGTGATAGTCTGTCCCCAGCTGATCAGCCACTTCTTTGGTCTGCACCTAACGAGGGGAAATCCCAAACTGCTGGTCCGAATAGTATTTGAGCAGCACTAGTATGGTTGGAGTATGCGCATGGACAGCTTCAGTGAATGAACACAGGGCCACAGTAAGTTCCTTTACAGTTACACCTTGTATGTTAAAAGCATTCAGACCCTGCTCTGTAGTGGTTTTTATCCTCATACAGAATAGAAGAGCCTGTTTGCTTTTTTAACTTCTGCGTGGAAGCTGACATCTGAAATATCTGATGTGTATTATAGTAATACCAGCTTCTGCTCTAGAACTACTTTGGGGGAAATGGTGGTAATAGCAGATGACTTCCTTTAACAAGACACTCAACTCAAACAGTGCCATTTAGTTCAGGAGATCTCTAAGTGTAGCTGTCAATTTGGGGATTAATTTGGCTTATATTGGACCTTTTAAATGAAATAAAGTTTTTTAATGCAATAAATCAAGTGTCTTTCTTTTTTACATGCAAACTTCTTTTTCTTTGTTTCAAGCTTCTTTTAATATCCAGTTAGTATTCTAATTAGTTTTTACCTTTCTTTACAAACTTGACTTCTCACAAAAACTATTTTAGAATTTAGATGAACCTGATGGGGTTTTTTAAATATTCATCCAACAAATATTTATTGCTTGCCTGCTGGCCATATACTTGAGGGTGGGAATGGGCAGAAAGTGATCATGGAAAGCATGGTGTTGTCCTCTAGGAGTTAAAATCTCACCATCGAATGACATATACCTGAAAATAGAAAGTACGAGAGTGTAATTGAGATGAACTGCTAGGGGAGGTCAGAGAACAAAAGATGACTCTGAAAAGGAAGGTCAGAATAGGCTTTCTGGGAGAGATGACATTGAGACTGGACATTGAAGAACAGCTATACTTTTAGCAGTTGGAGAAGGAGCAAATGTTAGCCTAGGTGAGAAGAATAAAATCAGTAGTTTTGATCTATTTGATAATTTTGTGGGGTTTGTAAAATGGCTGGTGAAATGGAAAGGATGGAATAGGTGTTTGCACTTAGCACTCCAAAGCACAAAAAGACCGTGCAAACCTACAAGAGAGCTAATTATATGTATGTACAGAGATGAGATACAAAAGTGAGAACAAAAAGATATAAATAGGTGACTGGGGGAGCAGGCAAAAAGGACTTTAATAACCTTGTTCAAAATCACCTTGTGCTGGTAATAGTAAGTCAAAATGCCTATTCAGTGTTTGTCATGTACCAGGTGAGGTTGTAAGAAATTGAAATACATCTCTTAACCCATGAACTATCTTATGAGGTAGGTACTATTAATAGTACCATTTATAAGTGAAGCCTGAGGCAGAGAGGTGAAGTAACTTCCCCAAGATTGGCTAGTAATTCCTGAAGCCTAAATTTAAATCCAGGCAGTCATTTCTGTAGTCCGTGCTCTTAACCAACTAATGACCTCTAACATGCCTTCTGGTCTGGTCTTTGCTGAAATTGGTGATTTTGAAGTTGGACCACATTCCTGACAACTCAGTTATGTAAGTTCCTTTCAGTTTTATTCCCCCCAGTCCCTAATTTTAGAAGAAACATAAATGTGACCACAATAGATGTTTATTGAACATCTGCTATGTACCAGAAACTGCTAGGTTCTGGGCACGTTGCAGTGAAGGAAAAGGTAGTAAGATTTGCCCTTATGATGAGTCTAAGAGAATGATACGTACTTGGGTTTCAGTTGCTATTGCTGACCCAAATCTCTTCAACTTAAAATAATTGTTCTCACTCATGCTTTTGCAGGTTGGCTGACAGGCTCAGTTGGGTGGCTGCTTCAAGCTGGAGATCTGGCTGAGCTTGACCACTTGACCATGAGTTGAGCTTGGGTCCGCTCCATCTGTATTCTTCAGACTTGAACTAGACTGCAGAGGTTGTCCAGAAGTTCTCAGTGATGATGACAGATGCACAACAAGGCAAGCCTGATCACACAAACACAGTTCATGCTTCTGCATGTATCACATGTGCTAACACTCCACCGGCCGGAGCAAATCACGTGGCCAACCCCAGCCTCAGCGGGGTGGGGTCATTGTGCTCTGCCCACCGGGGAAGGATAGTTTGAGTTCAGTTTCTACAAGTCACTTAGCCCTGAAATGATGAGCCAGCCAGTCTGTCACTGTATGCAATTTGTCCATGGGCATTCTTGGTAGTCTTGTGTTCTGGCTCCTTCTTTTCTTGCGGTACCCCTTCTGGTGTAGGTGGTTCACATGTAAAACTGGGTAGCAAAACTATATTTTGAATTGTAAATATTGTAATTTTTTCCAAATATTGTAAATATATTTTGACAGTGCAGGATTGGTTAGGTGTTGGAATTGCCCTTTTCCAAACGTGGAGAAATCAACTCTTTGCCTACCTAAGACTCCAGAAGACTGTAGCACCAGTCCCGTGTTGGGTCTTAACTGTAACCGTCCCTTCCAGACCAGAGCCCAATCTAATGGAAGAGAAAATAAAGCTTGGCTAAGTGACTGCTTTTAAGGCAACTCCCCCACCCCCCAAAAAAATCGCTATTGTATAAAGTGCTCCTCTCTAACTAGATCATTTCTCCATCTCACCCTCTCCAGAACTTCTGTAAGTCTCCATTTCTCCACTTCATTCTTGTGTTCTCATTTCTTTGTGGTTATTTTACACAAAATAACCTCTTGCCCTTAGGATTTTTAGTGGTCTCTCAAATTAAGAACCTGAAGTACAGGCTCAAGTGCTATTTCCTTAATTTAAAAAGCCAGTAGTTTAATCTTGAAATAGTTTTTCTTTACACTTCTCTAAACTTTAAAAAAAATTGTATTTTCACTTTTTTTAAATATTTGTTTCTTTTTGAGAGAGACAGAATGCAAGCAGGGTAGGGACAGAGAGAGAGAGAGAGAGGGAGACACAGAATCCAAAGCAGACTCCAGGCTCTGAGCTACTTGTCAGCACAGAGTCCGACGCAGAACCCACGAACCATGAGATCATGACCTGAGCCAAAGTTCGGCATTCAACCAACCAGCCACCCAGGCACCTCCACTTTTACTTTAAGTCCTATTTAGCCCTTTTAGCAAACACTTCTTGAGTACATATGCTGTCACAAGTACTGTATAAATACTGGAGCAACATCAGGGATACAATAATAAACCTGGTGAGGTCACTGCCATCAGGAAGCTCATGTTTTAGTTGGGGAGATAGTAAGTTGATAGTATGTTGATAGTAAGTTTTTTACATGACCTGGTTCTTGTGTAACTGGCTTTTGAGCCCTTAATGTCTGCCACAAAGATGGCAGGAACCAGCACACAGGAGAGGAAAGTAGTTTGTGGTTCTGATAATTCATGGTAAGAAATGCCAAAATCCGAGAAAATGTGAATGAAGAGAATTCAAGGGATAGGGGCTTCTGTTGAAGAGTTTTGTCTTTCTCCACCTCTAGGTAGCAATAAATGTATACACACGTGAAGAAAGGCCATCAATTGCCTGCAGTTAGGCTACTAATAGGATTAGACACTAAGTGATCAAATCGCTTTTTACCAACAGATGTCAGTGAAGATGGCAGAGAACGGACCTCCCTTAGGGTTGGACAGGTTAGCACTAAGTTCTAAAACTTGAACGTTATGTTAATATAATAGTTGGTCACCCCCAAAAAAGTTAGAAGAAAGGAGGAAAATGACCATTCCTCATTCCAGCTCTGTAGTAGCCTTGACAGCTAACAGTCCACATTCCCGACACAGTCTAGTAGTCACCAGAGAGAACAAAACAAAGCTAGAGCTCCTTCGAAGCCTTATTCCCAAAGAGGTGCTATTGTTTGGTCTGCCTCATAGTTCCCTGGAATACCTCATTTATAAGGCTGTCTGTAGTTGAGCTAACTTAGAGTGGACCCAGTGTAAAAAGTACTCTCCCTAGAGGGGTGTTTTTAAAAAACATTTATAGGCAGGAATTTTAATGTTGCACTTGCATTAGGTGATTATAAGAGCTGATTCAAGCATTAGACTAACCAGAGTTAAGGAAAAGTTGAGGGAATTGATATCCATAGGAGCTTTGAAAGCTCTGACATAGTTTTAGGAATCTAGAATGCTATGTGCACACACACAGCTGTCGCCACCTATGAAAGACATGAGGCCACCCTAAGCTCTCACCTGTGGCTAATTTTGAGGCTGCACAATCAAGAAGTGGAAGCTAATTTTCAACTGCTAGGCTGTTTTGAAGGCATGTCCTAACACACACACACACACATAGCCCTTTGGCCTACACGGGGAGATTGTATGTTTTTGTTGCAGAGGTTAAAGGAAATCTCTGTCTAATCATTAACCAGCTGCTAAGCTGACTGAGTAAAAAATTTCATTGGCTACACATGACAAAGTATGCAGATTTTACAGAATTCATTATTCTCTTCATTCAGAATTCTATAACAAGTAGCATTGACAACAAATCCTGGGGAGGGCGTTGAATCTGATTTCTAGAACTCTGTTATATTATTTAAAATATCTAATTTTCAACAAAAGACTTTGATATGTACAAAAGCTATTCATAGCCCATACACAAGAAAAACAATCGGTAGAAGCTGTCCTTCTTCATGGATATTGGGCTTACCAGACAAAGACCTTAAATTATGTTCAAGGAGCTAAAGGAGCCATGTCTAAACAGTTAAATGAAAGCATTTTTAAATGCCTCGCCAAATAAAGAATATCAAGAAATATCTAGAAATTGTATTTTAAAAAGCAAGTGGAAATTCTTGATTTGGAAAATACAATAGCTGAAATAGACGGCCTCAATATTAGATTTGAGTAGGCAGAAGAAAGAATCAGTGAACTGAAAAATACGTCTGTTGTGAGTAACCAGCCTAAGGAATATGTGTTGGAGGTGGGAGAGAATGGCAGAGAGACCTATGTGACATAATTAGACATCTCAGCATACACATAAAGGGAGATCTTGGAAGGAGAAGAGAAGGGCACAGAAAGAATATTTGAAGACCTTTGACCGAAAACTTATCAAGTTTGAAAAATGTTAATGTACAAATTCAAAAAACTCCACACCAGGGGCCGCCTGATGGGTCCTAATTTCAAAACTTCCTACAAAGCTACAGTTACAGAACAGTGTGGTACTTGCTTAATGATAGACATATATAGAGATCAATGGAATAGAATTAAGAGTCTAGAAATAAGCCCATTCATCTAAGGCTAATAGATTTCAATAAGGGCACCAAAGATTCCTGCAGAAGGTGCCTTTGCTTGACCCCTCACTCATCCACAAGCACCATATTCTGGACCCATAACGCCACACCAAAAAGGCAGCTGAGACCATCCACACCTGAGGAGGAGTGTTTGCTTGAAATATGGAGAGTCCACACTCTTGCATAATGCTTGCTATATTCTTTGTTACTGATGGTAATGATTATGTGAAGGCATGATAAGAAAGAGCCTAGTTAATTCGTTAATTTACCGTGCACACACTGCCTGGTTTCAAAACCTGGCTCATACAAATGAGTGGGCTTGAGCCAGTGGTTTAACCTCAATGTCTCTGTTTCCTCATCTGTAAAATCCAGGTAATAAAGATCTCTACCTCAGAGTTACTGGAAAGATGAAATGAGTCACTATGCCCAATAAAAATAAATAAAAACAGTATCAATATGGCAGCCTCCTTTGATGTAGATTTAGAATGGCCACAGATTGTTTTACACTCTTCCCACCAATGGGTGGTGTCTGTTTCTTCCCCCTTGAATGCAGATGGGCTCTGGAGCAACTTTCCCAATGGGATATGGTAGAAGAGCCACTGCCCCAGCCTTCGGAAACTGACAACCCCCCCTTCCTGTCTCTTCTGTTAACAGATGTCCTGTGAGAAGTCTTGTCTTGAGACTGCCATGCTGGAGGATCACAAGGAGAGACCCATCAGAGCCTGCCAGCCGCCCCCATCTGTGTGCCAGGCATGTGAGTGGGGGAATATCTTGGAAGTGGGGTTGCCAGTCCTAACCCGTTTCAGCTTGAGAGAGACCAGCTGCTACACCCCCCAAGTCCTTCCCGGATTCCTGACACACAAAGCCATGAGCAAGTTAAAATGATTACTTCAAGTCCTTAGGTTTCAAGGTCGTTCCATTACTTAGTAATAGTTAATCACAACACTGAAAATCTAAACACTAAACAAACGAGTGAATTGGAAGGAGTGGGTAGTTTCTAGTGTAGGGAAAAGAGGACCCGTATCACAAGTAAGTCCTCATCTTAGTTTGTTTTACAAAGTATTCTATAATAAGAGCTCCCTGTCATATGTGGATGCTGTTTATTTCCGTATTTACTCCTAGAAAAGACACATGAAAAAGAGTCTTCAAGGGTGTTTGAACTGAAATCATCTAGCTTAACCCCCTTTTACAAATGGGACCTTAGTCTTGGAAAGGGGAGAGATGGGGCTCCGGGTCATACAGCAGGTTAGGAGGAAGCGAGGCCTGCCTCTGCACTCTGAAGCCAGACCCTTATTATTTTACTTCTTGGTTTATTTATACTTTCGTTGTGCCACCTTGCAAGAACGAATCTGTTTTGTGACACGTCCATTTTACACGTTCAACATACAGTGCCTGTATCCCCAGGAAAGATTTGAAACAGAATGTTATCTGGGCTTGTGCAATGTAGGAGCCAATTTTGGTACACTAATTGCAAAATAATGAAATTCTTCACCCTTTTCAGATTCATTTGTAATTCCAAAATAGTGGCTCTTATTATATCTTTTTGTCTCCATATTCCATCAACCCAGTAATTATCTTTACACATTTCACACTCCCTGTATGATTCACCCCCCTCCCCAGTACTCAGCACATTATGATTCAGAGGACACATCCTTCTTTGTTTTTCGTTTTTTGTGGGGGGTTTTGTTGTTGTTTCTTTGATGGTTGCTGAAAAATTGGGACTGCAGCCATTCTTTGGTGATGTATATTTTACTGAAAACAAATGCCTTTCTGTTATCTGTGAATATAGGGGTTCTTTTTCTCCCTTCGTTTTGACATATCCAGTAGTCTTCTAAAAACGGATGCAGAATTATATTAGAAAATATCAAACTTAAAATGGATAATCCCAAACAATTAATTTTCCCCTCAATTACTAGTTATTTTATTATAAATTTTAAACATTATTTTTCAGAGCTTTTTGGTGAGTCCTCATGACTGGTCATGAGCTGTGACTGATCAGGAGGGAGTGGGATTTCTGAAAAACCCATCAGCAGCCAGACGAATCACTTGATTGACCATGGCATTCCCCTGCCTAATACCCTCTAACTGCTTCCCATATAAACCCTTCTGCCATGGCCTACAGGGCCTGCATAACCTGAAGTTTGACAGACGTCTGTGGTTGATTTAAATCATTCTGTCATAGGTAACAAATCACTGCAAAATGTATTGGCTTCAAATAACAACCACCCATTTTGCTTATGAATCTGCAACTTGGTCAGTCAGTGAAAGGCAGAGGAGGCTTGCCTCTGCTCTGCACGCTAGAGCTGTTTTCTGAGGGCTGTGAGATCTGAGAGTTCCCTCAGGTGGTTGAGAAGCTGGCTCTGCTGTTAGCTGGGAGCTCAGCTGGGGCTGACGGCTGAGGACCTCAATTTCTCTCCACATGCGTCTCCCCATGTGGCCTTCATTTCCTTGGAGTGTGGTGGGGTTCCAAGAGTAAAGTCCCCAAGGGAGAACCAGACAGGAGCCACATAGTCATTCACGACCTAGCTTTGGAAGTGGTGCAGTGTGACATCTGCCACACTGTAGTCATGGAGGCAGTTACAAAGTCCTGCTCAGGATCAAGGGAAGGAGCATAGACCTCAAGATGGGGACTGGCAAAATTTCGGAGGAGCAAGTGGCACTAGAAATGTTGCAGCCATTTTTGGAAAATAAATTGCCTCAATATGCTTCACTGATTTCTTTTGGGGTGTGTGGTGTGTGTGTGTGTGTGTGTGTGTGTGTGTGTGTGTGTGTGTGTGTGTGTGTGTGTGTGTGTGTGTGTAAATCCCATGTTTAAATGAGCCCTCTATGGTAAGCTCTCTCTAAAGGTCTTTTCTTACGTGACTATAAACTATACAATTTCTAACAGTATTTTATGTGGAGCCAATGCTTAATTTTCACACCTGATTTTTATGAGCTTCAAGATAGTCATAATTGGATAAATAATTTTTAAAGACTTAGAGGGGCACCTGGGTGGCTGATTGGTTGGAGGTCTGACTTCAGCTCAGGTCATGATTTCGCAGTCAGAGTTCAAGCCCTGCATCAGGCTCTGTGCTTAACAGTTCAGAACATTGAGCCTGCTTCGGATTCTGTGTCTCCCCCTCTCTCTGCCCTTCCTCTGCTCATAAAATAAACATTATTAAAAAATAATATCAAAAAAATAAATAAGTATTAAACATTTTTTAAAAGAAAAAATAATACTTCTTAAAGACTTAGAACCACCAAATATATCTTATCTTAAAATCACACTGTACATAATTTTATCTTTATTTGATTATTCAGGAATCATTTTAGGAACTCTACAGTTCTGCCAAATCAATGGTATTATTTTTAACTGTCACATTCCAGTACGCAGAAAAAATGTAAATGCTGATCATTTACAGGTTCCGTAGGAATATATAGAGTGTGGAAATGAGAAAGGGGGTGTCTTTACTTGCAGTGTAGTGGTATCTTTTTTTTTTTTAATGTTTTATTTATTTTAGGAGAGAGAGAAAGAGAGTCGAGCAGGGGAGGGTCAGAGAGAGAGGGAGACACAGAATCCGAAGCAGGCTCCAGGCTCTGAGCTGGCAGTCAGCACAGAGCCTGACGCGGGGCTCGAACCCACGAACCACGAGATCATGACCTAAGCGAAAGTCGGACGCTTAACCGACTAAGCCACCCAGGCGCCCCTAGCGTAGTGGTATCTTTAATTATCACACCAGGACCCTATGGCAATAAACTCAGGACTCCTAAGACAAACTACAAAACAAGTCTTGAAGTTAAAGGGCACAGGTCATCAAGAATTCATTCCACCAAATCACGTGGTGATATAACAGAAATTTTGAACACTGAAAGTATTGATAAAACCAATAATCTGACTTGCACGGAAAGTTTAGTTCAGACATGTCCAATAAGCATAAAAATAAGCAACCATCTTTTATATTTTATTCAAAATGTTGAAGCACCAGATTAAAAGATTCCATGCCAGTTTTCTTCCATTGGAACTGGATAAAGGGATTATACTGAAAATATCTGCAGATAAATTGTTTCCACAAGATTTCTGCATTCCCATGAAGCCTTTGTGAACTTTCAAAGTTACACAGAACCTGATGCAAGGCACTTACTTAACTATGTGTCATATTTCCCCCACATTGATTAGTCTTTGATCAAAGAAAAGTAGAGTAATGTATTTGAATGAAAAAAAAAATCCTACAGAAAGGCTAATAATGGGTTGAAAACTAGCATGTGGATAGAAGGAGAGAAGAGTGTTCTGAACTGGTCATCTGGAAACTAGCTATGCCTTGGTCCTAGGGTGGGGATTCCAGGTTCTAGGTCTGATACTAGGGTGCTGGTTAGCCTTGGGCAAGGCACTTCCCATCCATGCCTCAGTTCCCTCTTTTGTAAAATGGGCACACTTGCCCCTTTGAGAGAGCTGGTACGGAGGCTGATTACTAAGGCCTGCACGCGTGCTTTAGCCAATGCCCACCATTGGAGCACTGCTCTCACACTTTCACCTGAAAGCTTATTAAACACAGATTGATGGGACCTGTCCCCAGAGCCCGAGAATCTATGTTCCTAACAAGTTCCCAGGTGACGCTAGTGTTGCTGGGTTGGGACCGCCTTTTGAGAACCACTGTCTCTACGATGCCAGGCCAGGGGGTGGGGTAGGTAAATTTTGGAGATAGGAAGATTTTCCTGGCCACTCTCAGAAAGCCTCCTCTACAACTTCCAATTTCAAAGCAGCTAACATCTGCTCATTGTGGGCCCCTCTTTGTGGTTTTCTCTCTCCATTTGAGAATATTGCCCAGGTGCACTTCACTCTTCAAAACCATGAGAAAAGAAAGATTATTTCTAGGCCAGTCCAACAGATAATAACTACTGGCACACTTGTATCATCTATAGTGGGAGAGACACCTGTAAAGGGGCAGTCAGGACAGCTGGAAGACTGAGCATCAGATGGGTTGCAATTCTGGCAGGGGATTGAGGTGTTGCCAGGAAGGTTACTGCATTTATCATCTATTGCATAAAAAAAATCAGTCCCAAACTTAAAAGTTTAAAACAACAAAATTTTTTTTTAATTTTCTTTTTTTTAATGTTTATTTTTGAGAGAGAGAGAGAGTGAGCATGAGTGGGGGAGGCACAGAGAGAGAGGGAGACATAGAATCTGAAGCAGGCCCCAGGCTCCGAGCTTAGCACAGAGCCCAATGCGGGGCTCGAACTCACAAGCTGTGAGATAGGAATGACCTGAGCTGAAGTCAGATGCTTAGTTGACTGAGCCACACAGGCATCCGTAAAACAACAAACATTTATCTGAGGGTTTCTGGGGGTTAGGAATTCAATAGTGGTGTAGCTGGGTTGTTCTGGCTGAGAGTCTTTCATAAAGTTGTAATCAAGACATTGGCCAGGGTGGCAGTCATCTAAAGACTGGCCTGGAGCTGAAGGATCCACTTCCAGCACAGCTCACTTACGGGGCTAGTGGCAGGAGGCTTCAGTTTCTTCCTAAGTTGGCCTTTACATAAATCTCCATGAGACACGGCAGCTGGCTTTCCCCCGAGCAAGTGATCCAACATGGAAGGTAGGCAGCCAAGACAGAAGCCACAAGATCTTTGATAATCTAATCTCAGAAAATAACATGACATTGTGTCTGCCATGTTCTAGCGGTCACATAGAACAACAGTGGAACAATGTGGAGGGCACTACCCAAGAGTGTACCAGGACATAGGGATCACTGGGAACTATGTTAAAGCTAGCTGCCATGGTTATGCTCATTAGGAAACCCATTTGTCCACAGGGCTCTCTCTTCCCTGTCTCCCTCTCTCAAATGAACTGGTTCATAAGCTTCCAAAATGTGTTGGGAGTATTATGTGCTGCAGTTTCTTCCCTCCACACTCATCCTTTCTCCACCCTGTTCTGTAACCCTAGCACTGACTTCTGTAGACAGCACCAAACTGCATTTTCTTTCTCTATGCCTTGCCGTTAGGTCCAAGCAATGAGAAGCAGCAGCAGACAGTGAGAGGGTGGAAGGAGAGAGAGAAGATATGGTGCTTCTTGCCTGGCCTTCTTCCATGTCAGATCACTGTAGTCTGTCCGGATTTCCTTTCTGAAGGCTGCAGCTCCTGCCAGGCTGCTCTCTCCATACAGCTTCCTTCCCCTGATTCTATAACCACTTGAGCCCTTCATACCTTCAGGCCTGGGGGGCTAATGGCTCCTGCTATTGCCAGCCCCCAGATATTGGACTATCCTTTGCAGACTTCCCTATAGCCCCTGCCCACACCTGTGTAAATTGTTCTGTTATTACTCACCTCTGTTAACGGGGTGTGCGATCTCCTTCCTGCTGTGACCCCGACTGCAACAGCATGTAACTAGCATCAGAGAGAAATTTATGCTCAGAGGAAGCAGGCCTGGTGGGCATCTAATGTTTCTGCCCAAGCATTTCCCACCCACCACCCTGCTTCAGTGTTCCTTTGGGGATCCAGCCCTCCCCACTTCCTATCTGTAAGTGTCATGTCAGAGCCATGCCCATGATCCCTCACTCTCCAGGTAGGCCTGGGATTCGGTGCTGGCCAATAGACCAATAAGAATATCATAGCCCTCTGAACAGTGGCATGTGGCCCAAGTGAGAGCCAGGAAGGCTCAGTTCTGGGACTCTGTGAAAAGAGAAGCTCTTTCCTTGAGGTTGCTGAGAGTCAGATGATGCCTAGGGCTGTGGTGGCCATTGTCATACCACTATATGGGGAGTCTGGGAAAGAAGCTGATAAAGAACGCCAAGTGCAGACCTACATACACACACACACACACACACACACAGACTGTTTCAGCTCCTGAGTCCAACCATGCCTGAAGAGATCTTCTCTCTAGACTCTTTAGTTACATAAGTCAATAAATGATAATTTTTGCTCAAACCAAAAAAAAAAAAAAGGTGTGAGAGAGTTACACATACATGACACCTAGCAGCTCATAGATGTATTGGTAATTTTATTTTTAACTGTTTGGCTGTTAGATTTTTACTTCAGAGCTAGAAAACTTTCTGAAGAGAAAAAAATTTTTGTTCTTTTGTTGTTTCAGCCTAAGTGAAATAAGTAAGCATTCTTGGTGACTGCTCAGTCATTCATTCATTCACTCATTCATTCAGCAATCATGTATTAAGCCCAGATTTTAAAAGCCACAGCGGGGTGGCAGGAGCCAGAGACACAAAGATTAGTAGCACATTGGCTCTGTTCTCAGAGGGCATCTCCATAGTCATGGTGAAGAAGAACCAGATTCCAGCACCAGCTCTAATCTGCACATGGGCAGTTTGCTGGCATCTCTGTCAGTTTTCCTTATCTGCAAGGGTTAAGTTTCCCCATCAAAAGAGGCATTTCAAGCAAAGACAATAGTGCTAAGGCCAGATTGTGCTCAGCACATGAGGGACTTAAGAGAACTTGGCCATGGTGGAATTAGGGAGCTGGATTCATAGTTACAGGTCAGCATGGGGATCAGCACAGGCAGGGGGCAGGTTGTGTAGGGTATGAACTTAAGGGAGGTGAGGAAAAGGAGAAGCAGGATTTGGACCAAGGGGTTTGGTAACCAGCTCCAAGATGGTTCCTGGTATCCTCGCCTGTGTCCTGTCCCCTCCCTCAACGAGCAAAGCTGATCTGGGTTAGCTAAGAGGATAGTATGGAAATGATAAAGTGTGACTTCTGAGGGTGGGTCATAATAGACACTCCCTTGGATCAGTTGGAAGCCAGCTGCCACGTAGGACAGCCAGCCAGATAGCCCTACAGAAAGGACCCTGTGTTGAGAAACTGAGCCTCCTGCTAGCAGCAGCCATGTGACTGTGCCAAACTGATGGGTAGTAGTTTTCTAGAGCTGCCATAAAAAAGTACCACCAAATCATGGCTTAAAACACAGAAATTTACTACTTCGTAGTTCTGGAGACTACAAGTCCAATATCAAGGTGTTAACAGGGCCATGCTTCTCCTGAGACCTGCAGGGGAGAATCCTTCCTTGACTCTTCCAGCTTCTGATGTTTGCAAGTAATCCTTGGTGTTCCTTGGCTCGTGGATGCATCTTTCCACCCTTTGCTTCTGTCGTCACATGGCTGTCTTCTCCTTGTGTGTCTATATCTTCTCCCTTTCTTATAAGGACACGAGTCACATTGGATTAAGGGGCCACCCTACTCTAGTGTGACCTCATCTTAGTTAATCACATTTACAAGACCCTGTTTCCAAATAAGGTCACATTATGATGTCCTGAGGGTTAAGATTTCAACACATCTTTTTGGGGAACACGATTGTTGATAATGTTCTCCACCTCCAGTTAAGCCTTCAACTGACCACAGCCCCGGCTCACACCTTGACTGCAGCCTCATGAGACCTTAAGCCAGAACAGCACAGCTAAGCCACTCCCAGATTTCTGACTTACAGAAACTATGTGAGTTAATCGTGTTCAGGATTTTTTTTAAGCCACTAAGTTTTGGGGTGATTTATTGTGTGTGAATAGGCAAAGCAAGGAAGAAGACATGGCAGGAAAAGACCAAAGGCCTCCACAGCAATCTTGCTCACAGATCTTCATGTCTAATCAGCATTTATTTTGAATCAGAGCCTTTTTATGCAGCATTTCATACTAAAACTTTTGAAGTTTTGCCATTTGTACATCCACTTTGTTGAGAAATCATTTGTTCATCTAGTGGGTACTTGGGTGTTCGAGCCATTCTGAGTTTCACTGGAGGTCCATGCGGCTCAGTGTCCCTCTCTGGGCAGCGCTTCAGTGCCAGGCCACCTCGCAGGTCACCAGCCAGCCAAAGCTGGCTGGTCTGGCGTCAGGTGCCTACTCCCGGCTCAATGTGTGATGGCCAGGGGGTGGAGCCACAAGGCACTGAGCAGGGCCACCTGTGGGTAAGGGGTTTCCCTCAGCAGGGCCGTGGGCAGCTGTCTCTCCCTGCGGGAGGGGGACGGTGGGCACCGGCACGGAGGCTGCACAGTTTTGCCTTCTCTAGGAACAGGCTTTTTTAAGTCCAATGTGAACACAGCTCACTGTGCCTCTCACTTCCTCTGTGAGGAAAACCACAGACAGGCACAGCTGCACCTACATGAGAAACCACAGGGACCAACTGACTTCCCCCAACTCTGATTCGACCAAAAATACATTTGATTTCCTGCCTCTGTGTTATGGTCCGGATTACCGTTTGCTTCCTTGAATTTCAGGATTATAGTTGACAAAAGCATATCACAACCATTAGTCATAGGTGTTTTTTTAACCCTGAAAATGACTAATTTTACTCATTCTCCCATCCTTCACTGTGTTCTCCCATCTGGCAGCTACTTCTTTTTATTATAAAAATAATTTTGTTTTACCACCATCATTTATGTCTCCCCTCATTTCTACTTCATAAACAATTCATTCTAAATTATCCATAGAAAGTAACTCAGAAAGTTCTAGGTGCTGTGTTCAGAAGGGCAGAATGTGCATCTAGTAAGTAAGTGCTTACTGGGTGGAGTAGTTCCACCAAGTCTGTATTTAGGACTGCTCTCTCTGTGTCTCTCTTTCTCAGGCTGACTTGAATCCTCTTGGCATGAAGCAACAATATGCATGTTTAAGATGATTTTGGTTTCCCTGGGGTTTGGGGCAGGGAGCTAGGTTGGCGGCAGACAGCCACATCCGGAGCCACAAGCTCACTCCTCCAAGCAGGCCCTGCACCGGGGGGTGGGGGTGGGGGGTGGGGTGGGGTGGTGCAGCAGGCTAGCTCCATCATTTGGTGGGAGAGGTCCTGCTCCTGTTCCAGGGGGACTTCCCAGGGCTTCCTCAGGAATTCTGAGTTCTTCCTGCTTATTCCCTGAAGATGTGACTCATTTCAAACCTTTGCGAGTGAGCAGTGAGTCAGCAGGGGTTTTGCTTATTTGGATCATTCCTACATGGATTATTCAACACACATTCTATGAATGAGAGGACTGTGGTGTGACAGGGTTAAAATAAATTGTCCAAGGTCTATGCAGTGAAGAGTAAACCATGAGGCCAAGGAAGTGAGCCTGGACAGTCTTGGGACCAGGGGCTGTATTCTCTACAGCCAGAGGAGGAGCCTAGAAGGTCACACTGCAGGGAAGTGGGGAAGGAATCCAATGTTTACTTTGTATAATTAAATATATGCACATACTCCTTTAAAAACCTAATTAAAAAAGAAAACTGAACAGCCACAACATGGAAGAGGTAAGTCACAGAAGGCTAATTATCCTTCTTTTTAAAAAATTATCCATTGTCCCACTTAAAAACTATCTGAGTTACTAGGCATTGAGTCAAAATGACTTTGAAAAGTTGGCTACAAATAACACAAACTAGTGGCCTAAAAATGTCTTCCCTCACTGATTATGATGGTCCTGCATTTGGAACTCCTCTTATGGGAGGGCCTTGCTCTGCACCGGGTGGGCTCTCCGCAAACACCTGTCGCGTGATAAAATGAAGGAATGACTACAGACGGCCAACCTCCATGGCAGTTCTTGCAACTTCTCTTCCAGAGGCGTGATGCCGCTCTCAAAGGGCAGGCCCTCTGGGGACTGCGCATGGACTCAGCCCTGCATGGTTCCATCCTGCACAGTTGGGCGACTGGAAGGCTCTTGCCCAAAGTTAGCATGATTTATTTAGGTCCCTGGAATCCCTGGATGAGACACGTTGTGCAGAAAGAATCCTCTTACTCATACTTTCCCTCTGCTGCCCCTCTCTTCAGCTCTTGTTTCCAGCCCCCCCCTCTCTCTCTCTCTCTCTGAGGCACTGCACTCTTTTCCAGTTATTATGAGTCCTGCCTGACACATTCCATTTACTGATGGAAAGGCATATGGGAGGGAAAGTTCCCTTCTATTTTTAAAAGCTGCTTCAAGATCCACATTTCTGATGTTGCTGGTGGCTTGGTATTACCATTTCATCTGGATAAAATTCTGTTCATCCAGGATGGAAAAGGACCCACACAGCCATTTCTAAAACAGCTTTTGCTCTGAGAGTTTGTTTCCTACCTTAGAAAGTGAGGCTTATGAGATACTTGTATGTTCTGGGTCTCACTTGATCAACAATAAGAACAAGGAAAACATACACAAAACCCACTCTCTTGTGGATGTGTAAAATATAAACTGACATTTATTTTTATTTTAGCTTTTAAAACCAATTGTACAATGAGAGGTTTACTGGAGGAAGATGTGGCTTGAAAAAGATACATGTGAGCAGGGAATACCAGAGAAGACTTGATAATTCACATCAAAGATGAAGAGACACTGGGGGAAGGTGTCTCTCCTACTTCATCCCACAGCTCCCATGATGGGGTGTGGGGCAGAGAGGTGGTCCCAGTGCTCGTGAGCTGCGGCCTGGGCAAGCTCTGGGCTGCCCACCCCACACTGCCCTAGTCCCTCTCATACAGCCGCCCGTAGAGGGCTGCCGTCACCAGGCCAGAGGACAGTCCACTCTTGCTCAGGAAGAAGTAGTCATTCTCCCAGCCAAGCTGCTCAGGGGTTTCCAGGGACATCCCTGATGTAAGAAGCAGAGGAAAGATATAGGAAGTACTGAAGTTCCCCCATAGGTGAAACTCAAATATCCCTGTGGCCTCTGTGATCTCCTGCCCACAGGTGTCAAAGCCAAGACCCCCACACTTGACCAGGGCGCAAACTTGAACATAATAAGTGCCGTGCACAGTGTGAAGACCATCAAAGACCCCCAGGGCATACAGCTCTTTGGACAAGGTGGGCCGCTGGTAAAGTAGATAACAGCAGAGGCCATTTGCACAGACACGCAGATAGCCTTCCTTTCCCCACACAGGGACCAGGGTAAAATTGTCATACATCATCTCAGAGTGAAACGCAGGAGGAGCGTTCATGTTCCACTTGGCAGCTTCGTCACAGTGGACTTCCTGAGCATCCTTTTCACAGTATGGACCACCTGCCAAGATTTCTAAAAACCTACTATGAGATGGGTTCATTTTACCGGTGGAATTTTCAGTGCCAACAAGACCCGGTGGATTTTTGGCTACTTGTGCAATTATAAGATGACCGGTGGCGTTTTCCATGTCATGGTGCCAGAAGGACTTCAGAGGGCTGTGTATGCCACTTCCAGTCATCCCCAGAGATGGGTGGTGGATGTTAGCAGCCAGCAAGTTGATACCAAAGGCAATGGCAAAAGCTCTCTGAATCTGAATCGCTGCCAAGAGTGGGAGCTGGTTCATCCAGGCAGTCGGGTACACGACATGCTTCACCTCAGAGTCTCTGAGGAGTCTAATGGCGGGGTCAAAGAACAATATGTCAAAGCAGGTGAAGATGCCAAATTTGCCAGCAAAAGGGGTATCAAAGATGATGTGATCCGCTTTGAGAGGGGCATCAAAGGCTGCCTCAAAGTAGAGGTTGTGTTTGCGATAGCGGTCGACAAGGGTTCCGTTATTGCTGAAAACGACATTCGTGTTAAACTGGTATCTTCCGTCATTTGGGCACCCAGGGTCATTGTTCTGACAAGGCTGCTTGGTCCCAAGATTGGCCACCAGGAACATATTTCCCTTGATGGCCATACAACTCAGACGCTGGAGGACCTAAAGACAAAAAAAGGTATAAATAAGTGAATTTTTAAAATCCCGCCATTTGCCATGTATTAAAATAGAAAAGTACCTGTATTGTGTCCATAACATGTAAACAGTTATCATAAATCAGTAAAAAAAACACTACTGAAAAAGTGCACAGGATATGAACAGGTGATTCACAGAACAAATGGCCAGTGGACATCTGAGTATCTTCTCAGTATCAGTATCTTAGTAATGAAGAAATGCAAATTAAGATAATGATATATCATTTTGCACCTTCATAAGATTGGCAAAAATTCAAAATATCTTTACATCTTGCATTGACCAAAGGTGAGGGAAACAGGCGCTCAAATCAAGACTATTACGAGGGATCGGGGCGCCCGGGTGGCTTAGTCGGTTAAGCGTCCGACTTTCGCTTGGGTCATGATCTCACGGTTCGTGGGTTCGAGCCCCGCGTCGGGCTCTGTGCTGACTGCTCGGAGCCTGGAGCCTGTTTCAGTCTGTGACTCTCTCTCTGACCCTCCCTGCTCACGCTGTCTCTCTCTCTAGAAATAAATAAAACATTAAAAAAAAAATAAAGTCTCTGTAAGGATTATAAAAAAAAAAAAAGACTATTACGAGGGATGTAACGTGAAATAAAGGTCTTTTAAAAGGGAAATTTGGTACTCTTGAAAATCATTTAAAATGTGCATACCCTTTAGCTGAGAAATTGCATTTCTTGGAAACTTACCTTACAGAAAAACTTGGACATATTCATGAAGATGTATGTACAAGAATATTCACTGAAACATTATAATAGCCAGGGTTTTACAAAAGCACATAGCATGCTGATCAAGAGGATGTCAGTAACTAAGAAGTGAATAGAAAAGAATATAGTTGGATGCATATCAAACTGTTGATAGTAGTTTCTCTAGGAAGGGAAGGAGGGTGATGGGTGGGGTGTGTGAAGATGGACTTTCTGATTCATTTATTTTCTAAGCATATATCCAGGTATGACTTATGTAATTAAGAAACAGAACAACCCAAAGATGAGTAAATGCCCCCATAATACCAGACATTCTTTAACTGAATGACTACGTGGCATAGGGAGTTTGGGGAGCTTGGGTTTCGTTTTCAGTCCCATTTAACATGTCTTGGCTTTTGGCCCCTGGCTCGGCTCATCTCTGCATGCCTTCAGCCTCCTGAGGAGGAAGGCTGGGACCCTCCCTTACCTCTGTGTCATTGAATCGGTGGGGCTCCAGGCAAGGATTCCACCTGACCAACTGGGGGGACGGTATGAAGTCCAAAAATGGGTAAACAGATGTTCTTGTAAAGTTGAATCCATGAATGCCGTCTTCTGGAAACACTATAATCTGCACACCCTGTAGGTCAAACACATCAAAGTATGATATGTTATCTGATAACAGGAAACACCCCTTCTTCCACCTGTTCATTCTTTCGTTCACTCATTGGACAGCCATCAAGTAGTTCTGTGCCAGGAACCAGAGGTTCTAAGATGGTGGCTGGACTGTCATCAGGGATCTTAGTGTTAGGGAAGCTGTTTCACTTGGCCTCATTGTGAGGTAACAAAGACAAATGGATTTAGAACAACCTTAGCCATACCTGGGGTCATGTTAGGGAAGGAAGGAATGAGTGAGATTGGAGCAGAAAGCAGGAGTTTGCCAAGCGGACCATCAGGAGAGGTTTGGAGTTCCTGGTGGTACAATGGGGTATGGGGCACAGTACAAAGGCCTTGAATACTGGGCTTGTTAACAGATGGGGTGTCTCCAGTCCAGTGTTTCCACTTATTGTGCATCTAAATCAGATGGAGAGCTCCTGAAAAAACACTTGGTTTAGGGGTGATGCTGGGGCCGACTCCTAAAAAGTCTGCTTCAATTGACTGGGTCTGGCCACAGTGTTTGCTGAAAGGTCCCCAGGTGATTCTAACGTGCAGCCTAGTTTGGGACCCACTGGGCTGGTGGGTAAAATTCAAGTGTGTTGATTTCAGCATAGAAATAAGGACTTTCTCTAACTTGCAGTTCTCCAGCTGGGAATTAGGAGGCCCCCCTTCAGAATCCTAACCATCCCACAGGCTTTGACCCACACCTGGAGACACCCTAGGTCCCCTGACTGTGACAGCCTAGGGCTCCCTGTGATGTCTGTGTTAACCGAAGGAAATCCAAACAAACGGGGCGCCCTCAGCTCTCAGCATCAGGGCCTCATTCTCCTACTGCTTCTCCACTTACACAGCTTAAAATGTCAAGCCTGGAACATTGCCCCAGAGTGAAAGGTGGAGGAGGAAGGCAGAGAAGGTATGAATAATCTAAAATAAGAGGCAATTTGAGTCACTTATGTCTGGAATGCACTGCAAGCTCTTTATAATAATTTTTTTCTGGCTAAAACTTTGAAAGTTTAGCGGTAGAAAACTTGGGAGAACAGATCATATTATTATTGGTTTAGTTAATATCTTGGCTATTTTCATTTTGTGTCCGTGTGTGTGTATAATTGAGATAATAAACATATGGTCCTCCAGGGGCCCCTGGGTGGCTCAGTTGGTAAAGCATCAGACTCGTGATCTTGGCTCAGGGTCATGAGTTCAGGCCCCACATTAGCTCCACTGAGCATGGAACCTACTTAAAAAATTTTTTTTAGATGAAGTTTTCCATCTTGAATCTCCTTGCTACATAGAGCATCAAGACTAGAAAGATACCTTCAAAAATATCATTTGCAATGGCCACATTATATTTAAGAGGACATCATAATTCATCCTTTATCAGTGGACATCTGAATTGTTCCCAACTTTTGGTGACCATCTGTATAGAGGGTGCTCAAAACACTTAGTATTGTACACAAGTATTTAGTGTCTGAGGATTTCTTTAGAACGAAGTCTTGTAAGTGAAAATACTGGCGCCAGATAAGAAGGGTTTTCAGCTCTTTACATTGCCAAATAGCTTTCCAGAAAGACTATACTGGTGTATGATCCTTCCCGTAGAGTAAGATTGGTCACCTTATAGTACACTGTAGAGCAAAATTATTGCAAACTTGGAAATAAAGCAAGATGAAGAATGCTTGCCTTTCTAACATATACTAGGGTACTGTTTAGCAGGCTCACTCAAGGATTATTTAGTGTATGTACTCCTGTTTGGCTTTGTTATTTAATATTAGATCACCCCAAACTGCAATTGTTTTGCTCTATAGGACATTAGCCAGTTTTGTATCCATGAGCAAATTCATTTCAACATTCATTTGACTGACTGATACATACACTTGTGTTCCTCACATGCTCTTTTGAACCAGCTTTACCATCTGACTGATTACTTCATTAATCAGGGAGTTAAACAACAGCTTTGGCACATGTTCATTCTGTATTTGTGTAAGAGTCATGTCTTAAAATTTTTTTGTAATGTTTTTATTTATTTTTGAGAGAGAGAGAGAGAAGGGAAGAGGGAGAGAGGGAGAGGGGCACAGAGTGCAAGCGCAGAGGAGCAGAGAGAAAGGGAGACACAGAATCCAAAACCGGCTCCAGGCTCTGAGCTGTCAGCACAGAGCCCGATGCAGGGCTCGAACCCACAAATAGTGAGATCATGATCTGAGCCGAAGTCGGACACCCAAACAACCCAGCCACTCAGGCACCCCAAGAGTCATGTTTTTAATTTTTTGAAAATTATACTTGGACAAATGTTCTCCTTTATTAAAAACAAAGCTTTGAGAACATTGAATGGTTTCCTATGGACAATACCATTTATGTTATGTATGCATATTAGATTAATACTAAAGTTAAATTGCATTTCCTGAATACATATTTTCCAGGAATAAGAAGAGGAACAAAACCTGAGCCAGGGCAGAACGCTGGATCTAATGTGATTACCAATCCATCCAGAAAGCAATTACCATCCCTGATAAATGAGCAGTTTTCGGAGAGACTTCACTGAGGTCAAGAACTCCTGAGGAATTAAGGTTCCCAACCCAGCTAGCGGACCAGCCTTATATCTTTAAGTTGGACGCCTCTTCTTCCCTATAAATATCCCTATAAATACCAAGAGAGAAATACTCGGTTGGCTAGTTCAGGAACCCTTGCCTTCCAGCAAGTTTGATCTAAAACTTTGACACACGCCTGGCGTCAATTTGTCTTAGAAGTTGCTTGAACGCAAAAAACCATGCAGGGAAGCCGACAGAGATCTGTAAGCACTAAAACATGATCAGATCAACAGTCCATGCTCTTGGACTACAAACAGAAGGAATGATGCCTTGCAGGCAGAATGGGCTCAACGAAAACATGTTAGAGGTTTCCTCCGGGG
Source organism: Proteles cristata cristata (assembly GCA_017311185.1). Lineage (NCBI taxonomy): Eukaryota > Metazoa > Chordata > Mammalia > Carnivora > Hyaenidae > Proteles > Proteles cristata. The sequence continues at coordinate 1,883,418 of JAESUZ010003188.1, forward strand.
GCAGGCTCCTGGAAGGCAGGGGAATACCACAGTCCCAGTCCCTGGGCTTCAGCATGGCATCTGCCCAACGTCTGAGAATGGTCCTGCAGACAGGATGGAGAAGCAAGATGTGGCTCATCTTTCAGCGCCTTGCAAGCAAACGCCTCTATGCACAGAATGGTCTCGAATGCACCTGTGTCATCAGGAGGTCTAAGGGCACAGCCTGGGATTTTTTTACACTGACCTCAGCGTAAACAAAAATGAGGTGTGTATCAAATGTGTGGATGACGTGAAGGTAACTGATACGCAGGATGTCAGTAAAGATCCCCAAATAGCCGAACAGGCTGGAATGACGAGATTTAACAGCATCAACGTGAAGTCGTGTGTTCGGGTTTAAGAAGTTAACCTTCTAAGTACCGGATGGCAAGGGTGGCACGTGTGTCTGTATGTGGGAAGAAGACTTGGGAGTGAGTTGGCAGCAGGTGCCTTATGAATCCACAGTGAGATGTGGCTGCCAACACTTTTCTGGGGACAACGTCTCGAACCAGAATGGTGCTACATCTTCTCCCCCTGCCCTCGTCAGACAGAATAGGGAGAACTTCCTACAGCTCTGGGCACAGAGATAATCTGGGAAATCTTTGTAGAAGGGACATACAGCCTGGAGAAGAGATGCCGGGTTCTGAGGTAGGGGGTGGGGCATGACGGCTGTCCTCCTGGGGAAGAGGCTCGCCATGGTCAGGCCCTCAGTTGGTTCTGTTTAGCTCAGAGGAAAGAACGGGTGGCAGTTGCCAGGTGGCAAACTGTTATTCACTGAAAGGAAGACCTTGCCAGAAGCTCGCTCTCTCAGACAGTGCATTCTGGGCCACAGAAGGTGTTCAAGGAGAGACTGGATGTGGGGCTTTGAACGAGAGGAGCGTCACCCATTAGAAGCAGGACCAGGTCAGGGGCGCCTGGGTGGCTTAGTCGGTTAAGCGTCCGACTTTCGCTTAGGTCATGATCTCGCGGTTCGTGGGTTCGAGCCCCGCGTCGGGCTCTGTGCTGACTGCCAGCTCAGAGCCTGGAGCCTGTTTCAGTTCAGACTCCTCTCTTCTGACCTCCCCTGCCACGCTGTGTCTCTCCTAGAAATAAATAAAAATATTTAAAAAAAAAAAAAAAAAAAGCAGGACCAGGTCTTTAAACTCTCTTCCAATATTAGCTTTATATGTGTGTATATTGTTTTTTAATTTTTAATGTTTATTTTTTGAGAAAGAGAGAGACAGAAAGTGAGCAGGGGAGGGGCAGAGAGAGAGAGGGAGATGCAGAACGTGAAACAGGCTCCCGGCTCTGAGCTGTCAGCACAGAGCCTGATGCAGGGTTTGAACTCACAAACCTTGAGATCATGACCTGAGCCGAAGTCAGATACTTAACCTACTAAGCCACCCAGGTGCCCCTATATATGTGTATATTTCTAAAAGGTAGCCTATAATTTTATATATGTATATATCTGCATACATGTGTAATGAGGCAGCATTTGAAACCCTAGCAAGAGCTAGTGGCTGTCCAAGCGATCCCGGGCACCCTGAACAGAGACAGGGACTGTTGGGAGCAGGACCTGCTGGCCTCAGCCATTCTGCCCCCCAAACTCACAGGTGCCCTGAAGTGTTGCTCACGTGGAGCATACCTCCTGTCAAGGTAGACCAGGGCTTCCTTACACGACAGGGCTCTGTCACAGCACACCAGGTGAAAATCCAAATTTCCCTTTGGTTATGGGTTTCCCAGCAGGGCATTTTGTGACGGTCACACCTGGCACGGACACTGCCCCACCCTTCCTGGCAGGGGTGGGCAGTGCAGGCCAAGCAGGAAGCTTTCACAAAGGCTGGCAAGGACCTCCCTTTGTCCGTCTCAGTTCTGTCTGGCCTGAGGTCTCAGACTGTTCATGGTCTGGAGCAGACCAGAACAGAGACCAGAAATGAGCCCCAGATAAACTGAAGGTGGCAAACAGCAGCTCTGTGGCTGCTTACTATTTTGAATGCCTCAGAGAACAGGAGAGACCCTCATGCCTCATCTGGTAGTTTCCAGATTTTTCTGCACATCAGAATCCACTGGGGAACCTTAAAACCTCCCAGTGCTCAGTCCACACCCTGTCCGCCTCTGCGGGTGTGGGACCCAGGCACCCACTTTGTTTATGATAGGCCAAGCGCTCCGTCTGCACGGCCACATTTGAGAACCAGGGACTAGGCTCTGGGCTTCCCAGACAGGAGGGGAAAGGCAGCACTGGGCATCTCGCTGCGATGTTGACTGATTCAGCAGGTCCGGGACAGGCCCCAGAGGGCTGGTGATGCCACTGGTCCGCGGATCACTGAGCAGCCAGAGCCCAGCCACCTGACTACGTCAGCGCCGCCAGAGACCAATCTGCCCTGTTCTGCTAGACAAGCTGGGGGGACGAACCCAGGAGTGTTTCTTGCCTTTTGGGCTGCGATCATCACTTGCTGTTCGTAGATGTCGAGGTTCTGGGTCATGAGTTCCAAGGCCTGCTTGCGGCTCGTGAGTGCTAGAGGGTTGGGAGTCAAGACGGACTGGTGCTCGTATACGGCAGCCACGTAGTGTGCAGCCTCAGCGTGCTGGGCCACGCACCGCTCCTCGCCGTGGACGCCCAGGATAGCCGCGTAGCAGCCGAAGAGGAGGAGAGCGAGAGGACTGAAGGCTCCAGACATAATGCAGACCATAAATCTGGCTCGTAAGGAGGCAAGGGGAAAACAGCTGAATAAAGAATCCTGCCAAGAATGTAACTTTTGCAGCTGTGATTTATTAATCTCTGCAATTAAACCTACCCGCCGTGATGCTGCAGCTCAAGGATTCGTTTCATGTTCCTAATAAAAGGGTGTGTGTTTCTCTCCAAACACGTAGCAAAGCCACATTTAAACTGGCTCACTGTGCTAGTCTGGTTTTAGAACGTTTCCAAAACAGACCCAGTGTTTGCCATGATTTTCTTACCCGGCGTTCAGCAAGACGGCAGTTTTAGGCAAGAATAACTACTATGATTATTTTACATAATTCGGTGACATACTCCACATCCCACCACCTGCCCTCTACACACGCAAACACGGCAACCATCCACGCCAGCTCTGCCTCTTGTGATCCCGGTAATACAGCCCGGCTCTCCGAGCTACGAAAGTCTGATGGATTAAAATTCTCCCTGCATTTCTTTGGTCAGTAATGGTTACAAGGGTAAGTCCTTAGCACGACAGTCTTTATTTCATGCAGAGATGCTGCTGACTTCTACTTAAGTGCCAGTATCTATTCTCTGTTAATGAATAGGTAAAAGGAAGCCTCCCGATCAGAGCACTTTGTTTCTCTTCCTTGAATGTGGGAATGGCCACGCACGCCATCACCTTCTTTCTCAACCTCTTTCTCTGCGATTCCAAAACCCATGCTCAAAAGCATAATCGTTTGGAAACAAAATCCTTTTGCAGCGATAAAATGCAACTGTCTAGAAAATAAGCCAGGGATTTTCTAGGAAATATACTAGAAGTTTCTAGGACGTAAACTCGGCTTCGTAGGTCCTGCCAAAAGCGATTCGAAGTACATTATGTCACTTACAATGACACTTCTGTGTGCCTTTTTTCCCAGGACTAGTTTTTATTTCTCATAGTAATGTGTTACTGTGTGAGAGTGACTATTCCAATTCGGCCTTGAAAACCAGCCTGGCCTCCCACCGAAGCCCCTCGCCTGACACACAGATTTACCAGGGGCTGGGGCCAAGGCCAGACCTCTTGCTCTGTGGAGATGTGCTGGGGCTGCCCTGGCGACCAGGAATCCAGATTAAACAGCCAGATAACAACGACAAATCAAGGAATCCTGCTGCTTTTTAAAAAGACGCCACGCCCTGTCCAAGTCTGACTCATAACTTCTGTGTTTGCATTTAAAACCAAACTTTCCAGGCTGCAAACTTCCTTTTCTTTTTCCTCTTAATAGTTCCAGAAACAAAAGTAACTAAGTATTTGCAGCAACAGAACAAGGCCTCGGAATGCTCAGTCTGAATCGTTGCAAGAGCAAAGGCTTGTGGGGCTGAGCAGACTCCTCCCGTGGGCCCCCTGCTCACACTGTCGTTTCTTGCCACGGGGAGTTAAGTGCACCGTCCAAACCAAACCCCAGGACTCGCTGCCATTCATCTGGGACAGGGAACGATGTTACAAGATTAGAACAAGGAGCCTTTGAGTAAGCGGTCATGAGTTTCTGAGTAGAAACAAAAGTATAATTGATAAGGTTTCTTATCTGAATTTTGCCTCTGAAGGCCGGCAAGGGGTAATTTTAACAGTCTCAAAATCTTTTTGCCACTCCCCCTGGTTTCAGAATTCTGATAATAATGGGGGTGGTTTGGGGGAGACACGTTCATCTTCAAAGACACATTCCTGGTATTTGTCAAGCAGGGGGCGCTGGCCTCGGTCAGAGTGGGGAAACTGAGGCAGGGGGCGGGGCGGGGAGAGCTGCATGAACCAGTGCCCGGTGGAGCTGGCTCAGGAGTTGCTGGGGCCCAGCAGGGTGGTCACAGCCTACCCCCTTCTCAGCGAAGAGCTGTGTTACTTGGGGACAGAGAGCATTTGTTTAAGTGTCAGGACTTGCAAAACAGTAAACCAAGAAAACTGTGGAACTGGCAAGATACCGCATTTCTTTCTATTTTGAGAAAATAAAAATTCAGATTGTTTACAAAGGGCGCTTGGCAGGAGAGCTGTAAATGGCAATCGCTTGTGTGTGAACAAAGGTGAGTCGATAATAAGAGAGTAGGCAGATTCAACCAGGTATTCATGCTTGAAAGAAGCGAGCGTAATGAGGTAGGAGAGAACAAGTAATTACGATAAAAATAGGCACCGCAGCTAACCATCCTGATGTGTGGAAAACGGCAGCCAGTTTAACCAAATTTGCAAATGCTGGCTTCCCCTCTCTCGGTGGCACTGCACAAACCCAGCACGACCCAAGGCAGGGACTCTGGGGGACGCCGCGGGTAGGAGAGGGGCAGTTTTAATGGGGCAGGACAGCATGGGGGTCCGGTTTCCGGTGGTTGCCAGGTGCCGGTTCACCACGGAAGGCATAGGTGGGCTGGGAGGTGGGGGTTCCCTGGGAACAAGAAGCCTCCGGAAGTCCCGGGGCTCCTGGAGGCCCAGCAAGAGATCTAGCTCTAGGGCTGGCCAGGAGCCGGGCCATAACCAGCGGTGTGTGCTCAGTCTGAGAAGGCACACGCACCCCCTCTTGCGTCGGAGGGCATTTGACAGGCGAGCTAAAACTGCAGGAAGGCCCAGTCTGGGGCGCAACACTGCCGGCAAGTTACCTTGTTGTTACTGCCAGAAAGATACCTTTCTGGGTCCCTGCTTCGTCCACTCTGCCCACCACAACCCCCGGGCTCGCAGGGTGCCCTGAATCTGCCAGGAAACAGAGCGGGGAGGGTGCTCACTTCGGACACCCGAGAGACAACCGACTGTGAGCCAGACGCAGGGAGGTGTCAGGTACAGCAGTGACCAAGCCTGGTCCCTTCCGCAGACAGCCCCCCTCAGGATGTATGGGGTCCCAGTGGCCATACGTCCATCGTCCATAAATACCTAGGACGTCTTACGGCCAAGGAAAAACAAAGACAGGGAAGGGGGCAGGGAGGCCTGGCCTGGGGGGGTGGGGGGCAGTTTTAAATAGTACGGTCAGGAAAGGTCTCAGTGAGGTGAGGCCTGCCAAAGGTGAGGTAGGAGGCCGTGTGTGTGCCTGGGGGAGGTGGGGGGGGGGGTGTTCCAGGCAGAGAGGACAGCTAGGTCAAAAGGCCTGAGCGGGTACTTGCTGGGAGGGTTCAAGGAACAGCAAGAACAGTGGGCTGGAGCGCAGGGCAGAGGAAGGCAGCAAAAAATGAAGTCGGAGAGAGAAATAATAGGCCCCACCCCGTCTCTCACACGGCCGGGCGGCTGCCCTGTCCCCTTCCGTTTCTCTTCCCTCTAGAACCATGAGATCCAGTTAAAGCCTAAGTCAGTCCTGACACTCCTCTGCTCAAAATCTTCCCGTGCCTCCCCACTCCACGCAGAGGAAGAGCCAGGGCCCGACAGTATGCCAGTAGGAACCATCTGGTAGACGGGGTGGGGGGGGCTTTGCTGGAGTCACGTCTGGAAGCAAGCACCCTGACCTTTTAACTGCCCCCAGAGAAGCCCCAGCATCTCATTTCATCATGAAAAATACTCCTCTGACACTAATCCTGGTCAGGAAGGTTCCTGTGATTGCGAGAAGAAGAACTCAAAGTCTAAATTACACGGAAAGCTATTTTGTGGAAATTTGGTAACGTGTCACTCACTGGTTATTTTTACCCACGCCAACCTTTTTTTTTCCACCCTGCTAAGTGATTCATCTTGATAATTAACTGTATTTCCTTCCTGGCCATGCTAGCACAATAGTATCTTTTGCAATGAAATGAAAGGATTGTTACTAAGGCACTCTCAACAAGATCATTTCAGAGGACGGTATATACATTTAAAAATCTGTATATAGAAATGTTGATCATTTTAATAAAAGATCCTGTCTTGCCTTCCTTGTCAGGGAGAAGAAGAGTCCCCTGACTGGGAAAGGAGGCAGGCAAAGTCAGCAAAGGAAATGTCACATCCTGTGGAACAAAGCCGGAGGGACTGACGAAGTCAGTAAGGAGCCCACACGCTATTCTGTGTGTGTCTGACAGAATGTCCCCCAAAACCACTGTAAAGGCCCAAATAGTTTTAAACTTATTCTCATGAATATCCTTGCCTGGATCCTTTAACAGAAGGAGAAATAACGTCCAATCTCCACTTAATTCACACACTCTGAATGAAAAGAAATCCCCAAAGAGACCTTTTATTTCCTAGAAAGCCTCCTTTTTTCTGGTTCTCGCCTCTGCTGATGCTCGCTGTGAGCCTGCCTGCCACTGGCCCCTGGAATGATATGCCCCACGACAGTTTCAGCTTGGACGGTTTCCTGCCAACCTATTTGCCAATGACCCTTCTGGTGTCTCAGGAGGAAATGTCAAGTGTAAATAAACACTGAGTGGCAAGTGATGATGGTGTCAAGATTCAAGGCTGAACTCAAAACAGTGAATAAATTACCCAGTCCTCTGAACTGAACTGGTAAGTTGTGATTTCATTTTTTTTTTTTTTAATTCTTTCTTAGAAAAACAGAGAGTGACATACAGAAGTGTAACTTTGGACCAGGCCTTTGATTAGGGCCTATTTCTGCTCCACTGACTATAGTAGTTTACCTTAGGACACCAAATGAGCAATCAAAGGATGGTGACATGTGAACCTACCTATAAGTCCTCCCTCTTTTCCTCAAATAGGAAATTATCCTTGAAATGCCCGGTATTTAATGTAAGAAGGTGCTTTCATTTTCATTTTCTTGTGTGAACAGAAAGAGCCCCAGCGGGGATTGACTCTACAGGTTCGCTACTGCCACCATGTGGACAAACTGAGGATCATTAGCCCAAGTGGGTTCGCTATTAAGTGGCACAATAACAAAGTGATTCTTACATAGTAAGTGGAGGGTGTTTTTCCTGCTTTCCTTCCCCTTTTCATCTCTAACACTTCATCAGTGGAAACTAGAAAAAAATCTGAGCTTCCAAGGCATGGGCTTCATGACAGCTGTTTTTTATTAGCTTTCTCCCAGGACCTAACGCACCTTCTATATCACAAGTCCTAAATTTGTGGCCATCTCTTACCTGACAGTGGTACACTCCATAGCATGTGACCAGATGTACAGAGTGACACAGCCCAGCCACACTGTGACAGGCAGCACAATCAAAGGGGGAAATCTAGCTGAGTGAAGTGTTCTAGGGGAACAAAATTTCCTATCAGCACCATACTGCATTTTACATGCTAAAATTTTCAAATCATTTTAACCATCCATTATTTCATTTTATCTTCCTATTGCAGAAAGCAGTGGAAGTGAAATGGCAAAATTCTATTTTCATGGGAAGGGAAAACTCCAGCACGAGTTAGTAGTGAGAACAGACTGGAAACCAAGTCTCCTGACTCCGGGTCCAGCCCTTCTAGCACATGTTGAAGACTGGGGCAGCGTATCAGTCGGACCTTCAAAGACCACTGGGTAGTGCTCAACTGAGCTGCCACAGACACAGAGATTCCAAGTAGCACCCCCAAGGGCGAATCTGGGTGGTCAGACCACAGCAGTGGTTCTCAAATGTGAACATCCCCTCAGAGTCACCTGGACAGCTTGCCCACACGGATCCCTGGAGGCCAGGCCCAGAAGTTTTGATCCAGCAGGTGTGGGACAGGGTCCCAGAATGTGCGTTTTCTAACAAATTCCTAGGTGATGCTGACGCTGACGCTCCTGGCATGCAGCCACACTTGGGAAACTGCAGGCTAGAAGTTCAAGGCACATAGAACATATATTCTGATTCCTATATTTCCCTCGTGTCAAAGACATGCTTCAGAACCTTTATTTCCTGAGTGCCTCCTCAATAGGGCAGATAGAACTGGGCAGATTTCAAAGTGTTTCCACCATATTTTATGAAAATGAGCAACAAAGTACTTAACATTCAAACTAAGGAGAAAAACTTCCCCCAAATAATTCAGGTCCATGTCATTTAAAGGATTCAGTGCTTGTCCTTAGCCTTAACAGAAATATCATTGTAGAACCAGGTTGTTACTGGTTTTCATTCGTTTAAAGTTCCTGATTTTTTAAAGTTTAATTTATTTTGAGAGAAAGAGAGAGAGTAGGGGAAGGGGAGAGAGAGAATCCCAAGCAGGCTCTGAGCTGTCAGCGTAGAGCCTGATGCAGGGCTCAAACTCATGGGCCATGAGATCATGACCTGAGCCGAAGGTGGACACTTAACCGATTGAGCTACCCAGGTGCCCCTAAATCTCCTGGTTTTAAAAGACTAAAACACGGACAGTAGATAAATATTTTGTTATATAAATCATTAACACATCTATACCTTTAAATTATACATTTATATATAAATAGGTAATCTGAAAAATCTCCTATGTTCTGCAAAAATGTATCAGTTTCCTTCTCAAAAACATATCAGAAATCCTTAGGGGTCACAATTGAATCACTGAAGATACAAGTCTTAAACTGTGGTCCAGAGACTTTGTGCTCTGAGACTAATAGAAAAGGAAAGAGCACAACCTAAGGTCAGGAACATGACAGGGATGTCCACTCAGCCACTGTTATTCAATGTGGTATTGGAAGTCCTAGCCTCAGCAATCAGACAACACATAGGAATAAAAGATATCCAAATCGGACAGGAGGAAGCCAAATTTCCACTCTTCGCAGATGACATTATACTCTATACGGAAAATGCAAAAAATTCTACCAAAAACTGCTAGAACTGATCCATGAATTTAGCAAAGTTGCGGGATATAAAATCAATGCACAGAAATCGGTTGCATTTCTCTGCACCAATAATGAAGTAGCAGAAAGAGAAATCAAGGAATTGATCCCATTTACAACTGCACCAAAAACCATAATACCTATGAATAAACCTAACCAGAGAGGTGAAAAGTCTATACACTGAAAACTATAGAATGCTTATGAAAGAAACTGAAGACACAAAAGAAAAACCATTCCTTTCTCATGGATTGGAAGAACAAATATTGTTAAAATGTCAATACTACCCAAGCAATCTACATATTCAATATAATCCCTATCAAAATAACCCCAGCATTCTTCACAGAGCTAGAACAAACAATCCTAAACTTTGTATGGAACCAGGAAATACCACAAATAGCCAAAGCAATCCCAAAAAAGAAAACCAAAGCTGGAGGCGTCACAACCCTGACTTCAGAACGTATTACAAAGCTGTAATCATCAAAATAGTATGGTACTGGCACAAAAACAGACACTTAGATCAATGGAACAGAATAGAGATCCAGAAATGAACCCACAAATGTATGGCCAACTCATCTTTGACAAAGCAGGAAAGAATATCCAAAGGAAGAAAGACAGTCTCTTCAGCAAACGGTGCTGGGAAAACTGGCCAGCAACATGCAGAAAAATGAGCCTGGACCGCTTTCTTACGCCAGACACAAAAATAAACTCAAAATGGATGAAAGACCTAAATGTAAGACAGGAAGCCATCATAATCCTAGAGGAGAAAGCAGGCAAAAACCTCTTAGACCTTGGACACAGCAAATTCTTACTCAACACATCTCTGGAAGCAAGGGAAACAAAAGCAAAAATGAACTATTGGGACCTCATTAAAATAAAAAGAATCTGCACAGTGAAGGAAACAATCAGCAAAACTCAAAGGCAACCAACAGAATGGGAGAGGACATTTGTAAATGACATATCAAAGGTTAGTATCCAAAATCTACAAAGAACTTATCAAACTCAACACCCAAAAAACAAATAATCCAGTGAAGAAACGGGCAAAAGACATGGATAGACACTTTTCCAAAGAGGACATCCAGATGGCCAACTGACACATGAAAAGATGCTCAGCATCACTCATCATCAGGGAAATACAAATCAAAACCACAGTGAGATACCACCTCACACTTACTAGAATGGTATTAACAACTCAGGAAACAACAGATGCTGTCAAGGATGTGGAGAAACGGGAACCCTCTTGCACTGCTGGTGGGAATGCAAACTGGTGCAGCCCCTCTGGAAAATAGTACGCAGGTTCCTCAAAAAATTAAAAATAGAACTACTCTAGAACCAAGCAATCGCACTACTAGGTATTTATCCAGGAGATACAGGTGTGCTGTTTCAAATGGGCATATGTACCCCAATATTTAGAGCAGCGCTATCGACAATAGCCAAAGTATGGAAAGAGCCCAGATGTCTACCGACAGATGAATGGATAAAGAAGATGTGGTTTATATATACAATGGAGTATTACTTAGCAATCAAAAAGAATGAAATCTTGCCATTTGCAACAACGTGGATGGAACTAGATGGTATTATGCTAAGCGAAATTAGAGAAAGACAAATATCATATGCTTTCACATACGTGAAATTTAAGATACAAAACATGAATATAAGGAAAAGGAAGCAAAAATGATATAAAAACAGGGAGGGGGACAAAACGTAAGAGACCCTGAAATACAGAGAACTGAAGGTTGCTGGAGGGGTTATGGGGGAGGGGCTAAGTGGGCAAGGGGCATGAAGGAGGACACTCATTGAGATGAGCACTGGGTGTTCTATGTAGAGGATGAATCACTGGATTCCACTCCTGAAATCATTATTGCACTACATGCTAACTAGGATGTAAATAAAAAATAATAAATAATACAGGAAAGAGTAAAGAGAAGGCTTCTTCCCCTGCCAGTCTTCAGAGAAAAGAAGGATGGGACCACTTGCAGCCACCTTGCTCTTCTGGAATATTTATAGCTTCCAGTTAGGCTTGACCTTCTTCATCCTGCAAGAATGAATCATTTTCTCTGAAGTGAGCCTCAATGAATGTGAGCAGAGAATTGCTTTTCAAAGCCTTGGGGAAATTTCTCCTCCATTTCCTTGTTGGGCTACCTTCAATGAGAGTCATCAGAAGAACCACCTGCTAGATAAAGAGGACCTGAAGGCTGGACACCCAGGAGAAATACAACCAGTGCATGGAAAATACTATGTTCCCAAACCACAGGTCAAAGTTTTCAGGGAAGATGTGCTCAGAAATGTGGGCAATGTAAAGATTCTCTAAAATAATTTTTTATTGTTTATTTATTTTGATAGAGAGGGAGAAAGAGACAGAGCGTGACCAGGGGAGGGGCAGAAAGAGAGAGAGACACACAGAATCTGAAGCAGGCTCCAGGCTCTGAGCTGTCAGCACAGAACCTGATGTGGGGCTTGAACCCATGAACTGCAAGATCATGAGCTGAGCCAAAGTCGGCTACTTAACTGACTGAGCCACCCAGGTGCCCCAAGACTCTTTGTGATTATTAAGTGTATGGACACCACATGCTTAAGGGTGAAGTGGGTGAAACATCACTACCAGTGCATCACCCCATGCTCTTATCTGCCCAGTGCTCAGGAGTGAAACTCCAGAGCACAGAACCAACATGATGGTGGAGAGGCCCTGGGTGTAGACGATGAAGAACAATGGAGCGGGCACTGCAGCCAGGGGGCCTGGCTCCCCAAGGCAAAAGAACAATTCGTAATAAAATCATCTGGGTGGCGCCTGGGCGCTCAGTCAGTTAAGCAGCTGACTCTTGACTTCGGCTCAGGTCGAGATCTTATGGCTGGTGAGTTCGAGTCCTGTGGTGGGCTCTGTGCTGACAGAGCAGAGCCTGCTTGGGAATTTCTCTCTTCCTCCCTCTCTGCCCCTCCCCTGCTTGTGCACATGCGTGCTCTCTCTCTCAAAATAAATATATAAACTTGAAAAAAAAACCCTGGAAACACCGAAAATGAGTAACAGTAGGAAAGATGAAAGAAACAACAAACAAAGCTAAAGTAAAATATAGCACTAGAGAAAACATAATGAAGTCTACTCTTTCCTATGGAGAAAACAGAAGTTGCAGGGAAGGCACAGTCAAGATCACCGAGAGAGAAACAGCAAAAAGCAGGCAAATGGGTCCAAGTGCGATCAGCTGTGAGTACCTACAGAGCATTCTCTTGACACAAAGGTGGTGGGAACATGTAGGTGTCCCCACAGCACAGGCAGGTGTTCAGTGGCACTCGGCTGGAGTACAGTACACAATCAAGAGCAACAGGGACTTTCCAGCCTAGTGTAGTCCTCTCCATCCACAGTAGGGTAGAGGTGTAGAGCAATGGTTAGGATCTCCACCTTTGTCTCACTGCCTGAAGGCCTGAGTTGTTTTGTTTGCTTCGGTTTTGATCAGATCAGTAGTCACTTGTGTGCCTTCTTCTCTCTGGTAAAGGTCCCAGCTGAGCTACAGCTGCACCCTCGTTACAGACACAAGTGCCCTTGCCCTGTGCCCTCCAGAGCCTCTGGAAGGCAGACATGTGATGACTCGCCTACATCCTGCAGCTTTACTTGGCATGAGGGCCCAAGTCCTCCAAGCTCAGGGCTCTCTGGGGTTGATGGAAGTATGGAGTTGGATGGGGTCGGTACGACATTCCTCAGCATGAGGGGCAAAGCAGAGGGGAACAGTCTAGCTCTTCTTCAGAAAGAGAGTACTCTTAACCTTAAAGGGGATCAAGACCCAGAGCCAGGATTTAACCCAAACTGATTTTGTCCAAAAGCCTACCTTCTTTTTACGGCACTGCAACTCAAAACAATGGGAGGAAGCATCTGACTGAATAAGTGATACTGGGATGACTGAATTACAAACAATTTAGAATTAAGTTTATTTTTTATTATTTTTTTTAAGTAGCCCCAACATGGGGCTTGAACTTATGACCAGGAGATCACAACCTGAGCTGAGATCAAGAGTTAGGCATTTAACTAACTAAGCCACCCAGGAGCCCGTGGAATTAAATTTAGAAGACATCTTAGGCCATATACAAAAATAAACTCAAAATCAAAAGTTAACTATTGAATGACAGGAAAACTAGCATAAATTGGCATTTGATATCAGATTTTTGATGAAACCACTTTCTAAAATTTGAAGGAGTTTAAATAGAAGAAACAGACAGACAAAAGTTACATGCAAAATATAAACATCAAGACAACAGTTATAAACAGGCAATGAACAAGAACAGATTTAAATGACAAGAAAACAATCATAAACAAACACTTTGAAAGACCTGAACTTGGGGCGCCTGGGGGGCTTGATTGGTTAAGCATCCAACTCTCGACTTTGGAGATAAAGCTGAATGTCAGACTCTGTGCTGACAGCCGGAGCCTGCTTCGGGTTCTCTTTCTGCCCCTCCCCTCCCAAATAAATAAAATAAAAATTTTTAAAAAGACTTTGTACTTATACACAAAATAAACATTAACTAGTATTATTCCAAAGTATTACGTTTGAAAAAGAAGTAAGGTACATTAGTAAAGTTATAAAGAATAGTAATTTCTTGGGGCGCCTGGGTGGCTTAGTCGGATCTCGCGGTTCGTGGGTTCGAGCCCCGCGTCGGGCTCTGTGCTGACTGCCAGCTCAGAGCCTGGAGCCTGTTTCAGTCTGCGACTCCCTCTCTCTCTGACCCTTCCCTGCTCACGCTGTCTCTCTCTCTCTCTCCTAGAAATAAATAAAACATTAAAAGAAAAAAAAAAAGAATAGCAATTTCTTACTGGGGAAAAAGTTTGACAATTTCTATGATGAATTACAGTCTACTTCTGGGACTTTATCTTAGGAAGTCTTTCAAGACAAAAGTTAGCTGAAATGACAGCATACCATGGAAGTAAAAAATATGGGCATTTGAGTTTCAACATATCTGAGTTCAAATCCTGGCTACCTACGATTTACTCATTACAGAATCCTGAGTAAATAAGTTATCTCTAAGTTAGAAATGTAAAGTGCTTAGTGTTCAAGAAGTAAAAGCCAGTTAAAATTGACAAATAACTCCCAGCAGGTAAAAGTTGGAAACGAACAGTATTCAATATGAACAACAGTATGAAAATTAATGTATATAAATCAGGTGAAATATTAAGCAAACACTGAAAAAACAGTTATGAAGACTCCGATGATGGACTATATTTAAGATGTGCTAAATAAATATATAATAAAAATCTATATTTACAATGATAATAGCTAAGTAAAACATTCATACATGTAAACAAAGACTGGAAAAGAATGTGCGTTAATGAAAACATTGCAGGTCATCTTATGGGGATTTAAAAGGTTTTCTTAAATGTTACCTTGTTTTTCTAATAAATGAAAAACATACGGGAAAACAACTGGCTGAGACTTCCAGCTTACAGTCTGGCATATAAGGAGCTTGAAAGTAGCCATTCTATTGTTAACCAGTAAAAACCTAAACGATCTGAAAACCAGCAACTCTTCTTAATGATATCAGAGAACTGAGGTCACAGGGCAAACCGCTGCATCTAAAATTAGAGAGACAGACAGGTGGACACAAAGAAGCAAACAAACATCCATGGGAGCCAGTACTACCACAGGAAAACTTCAAGCACAATGGACAAATTTGGAGGCTCAGGGCAGATAAGTCTAAGAGTTAAAAACTTCAGGCTTGGGGACAGGGTACGCATACCCTTGTGAGTTTTGCCTCCAAGAGCCCTACCAGGTTGTCCCAGTGACACTGGGGGAAAAAAAATCTCCTCCTTCTGGAAGGGAGAAGGAGAAGGCAGCCAGTTGTTCAGGGGACTGCCCTCAAGAGAAATGAGCTAACCAGTTAAGGTTTTATCAGAGCCTGACTGACCTGAAGGGGAAATACCCACCTCCAGCTCCCTCTCACCATCCTGTGAACCTGTGAAATTCACAGTACAAGACGTGGGCTCCCCGCAAAACAGTGCAACTCCAATACCCAATTCCACTAGGCTGCAGGCCTGAAGAACACCCCAAAGCCTTGCCCCTTGACTTCATTTAAATTGCTTTGGCCCCCAGCTACAAGGAATGCTGGGAGAGTGCTGCATTACCATCTTGAATAAAATCAAGATTTTTGCCAGATAAAATACAGGAAACCAAGTTAAGCTTGACTTTTGAATAAACAAGTATATTGGGACATACTCATGCTAAAAATTATTCACTGCTTATCTGAAACTCAAATTTAACTGGGAGTCCTGGGTGTCCTGTTTTGTTTTCCTAAATCTGGCAACTCTACCCATAGGGGACCAAGTAACTACTACCATGGCTTTTATGCTTATCACTTCCTTCAAAAGAAAAAAAAAATCGCCCAGTGGGAATCCTGAGGCATTATAGTTTAGCCTTCCTAATTTAAAAACGCTGATATATTGAGGTGCCTGACTGGCTCAGTCAGAACAGCACGCAACTCTTGATCTTAGGGTTGTGAGTTCAAGCCCCATGTTGGGTGTAAAGATTACTAAAAAAGTGAATTAAAAAAAAACTAAAACATTGATATAGCCTTTAAATCTCTTTTAATCTAGAATTTCCTTTCTGTCCCTTTTATTTCCATAAAACAAACTTGTTGAAGAAGCCTGGGCATTAGACCTGTAGATTTTCCAACAGAATGTGTTGTATTATCACAAATGCATGGTGAGGTTCAAACTTTTCCTCTTTCCTTGGTATTTCTTGCAAACTGGCAGCTGGATCCAAGACTGGATCAGACTCCGTGTCCATTTGTTTGGCAGGGCTATGGGTGGGAGTGTAAGTTTCCTCATGAGACACATGTCTAACTCTCTTCTCATAATCTTAGCACAAAACTTTGATACTTAATGCCTTTATCTGTTCACTGGGGATTGCAAAATGCTAGCTTTCTAATTTATCACTTACTTTTAGTTTTTAATTGGAATACTTTTTATAAAAAGACACCCTATGGTATCTGCTATTTGCTTATCTAGTGGTACAGTGCATATAGAAAAGGCAGGATAAATGCTAGATGCTCTCTCCCATTCTTTTTAAAATCAGTTTTCAAGATAATTAATTGGTTCTCTATTATTCTCTGAAGTTGACCAATTTTTTAAAGTACCATTTTTGAGTGGCTCAATTGGTGGAGCATGCCACTCTTGACCTCAGGGTTATAAGTTTGAGCCCCATGTTGGGTAAGGAGATTACTTAAAAACTTTTAAAAATCTTTTAAAATATCATCATGAACTCATATATTTAAACATATTTTATGAGTTTCTCTCCATCTCAATTATTATCATTATTGAAAGTCAAAGTATCCCATCCTTGGCCAATGGCATCATTGGCCATCATTGGCCATCAAGTTAGCTATGGATTCCTCTTGATATTACCCTAGTAGTTTCTAATAGCTTCTCTGTAATCTGACATTAACTATGTCCCAAGCTTCTCTTGCATACTTCTTGGCTCAGGTCTAGAACTAGCCATTTCTCCAAAGAACCTGGGGACAAAGTTGATTCTCTGAAAAGACTAATGTAATTAAACAAATCTCCATCAAGACTGATCAAGGAAAAAAGCAACAAACATGCACATGAACATAAAGAAAAAATGAAAAGGGAACATAACAAAGATTTAGAATTATCTGTTGCTCTAGAACAAATGTATGTTGAATGGATACGTGGATGAAATACATAACTTTCTAGTAAAATAAAATTTAACAAAACTAAGTCCAAAAAAGAAAAAAACTAAGCACACTCATTACCCAAGAAAAATTAAATTATCAAAGACTCTTCCCCAGAAGCACCAATCCTGGTCTGCTTTTTAGGGGAATGCTCCCAAACATTCAAGGAAAAGACACATAGTGTATCTTTTTTATATGAAGATATTTACACATACACATTTTATACAAACTGTTCCAAAACTTTTTAAAAAGATGATATAACCTTGATACCCATGCTATATAAGGATAGTTCAAGAAATGAAAATAATGGTTGGCTCTGGCTCCTAAACACAAATGTAGGAAGCCTAAATAAAATTAATAAAAAACTGAATTACGCAATGTATAAGAAGAAAATCATCATCATGACCAAACTTTATCACCAGAATGATAAAGCATTTAATATGAAAAAGTATATCAACTTAATTCACTGTATGAACAGATTAAATGAAATGAAAACGCCACTTATCACTGTTTCTTATGTATACTGTACTGGAGGTCTCGGGTGATGCATTAAGCTAAGAAAAAGAAATAGAAAATATATAAGAACGAGAAAGGAAAAAATAAATTTTCACTGATGATATGATTATCTACAAAGAAATCAAGAGAATCCATAAGCAAATTATTATAATTAATAAGAAAGTAGAGTAAAATAGTCACATTTAAGACCAACATATGAAAATTAATTGCATTCTAATACAGTGGCCCCTTAAAACTAGAAAATGCAAAAAAATCAATAAAAAGTTAGGTACTTACGAATAAATATAATAAATATAATGAAATATTTTTATTGAAAGACATTAAAGAAGAATAAGATAAATGAAAAGATATGCTTATGGCAAAAAGACTCAATAATAAAAAGACACTGTTCTATCCACATTAACCTATAAATTCAACATAGTTCCAATTGAAATCCCAATAAGTATTTCATGGAATGTGATAAACTGATTCTATAATTTGTATGAAAGAGGAAAGAGCCATGAATAGATCTGAATAATGGCCCTTTAAAGACATCCTAATACCCAGAACCTGTAGGTACGTTGGGTTACATGGCAAAAAGGGAATTAAAGTTGCTAAAGATGCTAAAGTTTCCTGGGTGGCTCAGGTGGTTGAGCATCCAACTCTTGATTTCAGCTCAGGTCATGATCCTGAGCATCATGGGATTGAGCCCACATTGGGCTCCATGCTGAGTGTGAAGCCTGCTTAAGATTTTCTCTCTCTCTCTCCCTCCATCCCTCTCCCCTGCTTGTGCTTTCTCCCTCTCTCTCTAAAATAAATAAATAAATAACACACCCACCCACACACACACACATATATTTTAAAGGTTGCTAAAGAGCTGACTGTAAAATAGAGATTATCCTCGATTATGCAGGTAGGCTCAATGCAATCACCAGTGCCTTTATGAATGAAGTAGAAGAGGGAGAGCCAGAGGGATGGTAGCATGACAGGTCTTGGCCTGACACTGCTCACATTGCCAAGAATGTGGGAAGCCTCTAAAAGCTAGAAGGATTCCCTCCTAAGGCTCCAGAAAGGAATTCAGTCCTACCAGCATTATTTATGTTGTATTAAACCACCAAGTTTGTGGTAATCTGTTATAGCAGCCACAGGACAGTAATTACAATTGACAAGGTGGTTTCAAAAGAACAAAGTAGAAGGACTTCCCTATCAACATAAGACTTATTTTAAAAATACAGAAAATAAGAAAGAGCAGAGTCCAGAGACAGGCCACATATATATGGAACCTTGATATATGACAGAGATGAGATTATGGATGATTGGGGTATGAGTGAACTATAACATAAATGAAAATGGATATTTTGGGAAATGGACTATAAAAATGGCTAGCAATCTAGCAATTATTCTTCTCTCCATATTCATGTTTCCTTATCATGTAACTCTTTTTTTTAAATTTTTTAAATGTTTTATTTATTTCTGAGAGAGAGAGAGGCAGCATGAGCAGGGGAGGGTCAGAGAGAGAGGGAGATACAGAATCTGAGGCAGGCTCTAGGCTTTGAGCTGGCTGTCAGCAGAGAGCCCGACATGGGGCTTGAACCCATGAACCATGACATCATGACCTGAGCCAAAGTCGGACGCTTAACCGACTGAGCCCCCCAAGCACCCCATTATCACGTAACTCTTAATGCCATCTTACTCAGAGTCTGAACTCGGCCATATAACTTGCTTTAGGTGATAGGATGTTAGCAACGGTGATACACAAAGGCTTCCTCAATGGAGTTTGTCCCCTTTTGCAGTCTGCTACCACCATCTGAAGCCGCCCAGGGACACCTGTTGAATGATGACAGGGAACTGATTTGGAGGCAATGTGACTGGCGCTCCAGAGGATAACCAGTCAGCTTCCAGGCGTAGAGCAACCTTGCTGACGAGCAACTGACCACGGCACATGAAGGAGCCCAGCTGAGGCCAGCCTCGCAAGACTGTAAATTAAATAAATGGTGGTGGTTTTGAGTCACTGAGTTTTAGGGTGATTAATTACACAGCAAATCTAATTGATACAGATATTATATGGGAAAAACCCTTGGGCTGATATCTCCCATCACGTGTAGAAATCAATTCCTGGTAGACTAGACACTTAAATATGAAAAACTAAACTTTCTGATGAAAATATGGAGAAAGAAATCTCACCTCAGGTTAGGGAGAGTTTTCTCAATTAAGATACAAAGAGTATAAAATAGAAAGGAAAAGAATTGTCACCACATGTGACCACATCCCAAAACCCCAGAACTTTGCATCTCAAAAGTAACTATAAACAAAGTTAAAAGGGGGCGCCTGGGTGGCTTAGTCGGTTAAGCTTCCAACTTTCGCTTAGGTCATGATCTCGCGGTTCGGTTCGTGGATTCGAGCCCCGTGTCGGGCTCTGTGCTGACAGCTCGGAGCCTGGAGCCTGTTTCAGAGTCTGTGACTCCCTCTCTCTGACCCTCCCCTGCTCACGCTCTCTCTCTCTCTCTCTCTCTCTCTCTCTCCTAGAAACAAATAAAACATTAAAATAAAATTAAAAAAAGTTAAAAGACAAAGTATAAGCATTCAGAATATATAAAGAATGTCTACAAATAAGTAAGAAAAAGATAAACACTCCATAAAGAAATGGAGAAAAGATATAAAAGAGGCAACTGGCAGAATAAGAAAAAACAGATGGCATATCTATACCTGTATCTTCATTAGTAGTCAGGGAAATGCAAATGAGAAGACATTTCCCATTCACGTAGACTGGTAAAAAATTACCAATTTCATGATTGAGAATGTGGAGAAAGGGGAGTTCTTGTAAACAGAATGTGGGAGTATCAATCGGTACAGTAACTTTGGAGACCAATTTGGCAATATCTAGTAAAACTGACGTGACCCACCCCTAGCCACATATACGTAAAAACTCACACAGGTGCACAAGGGGACATGCAAGAATGCTTAGAGAAATTTGTTTATAACACTGAAAAGGTAAAGATAAACCTAAATGTCCATCCCGTAAAGAATGGATAATGTGAGGCGCACCTAGGTGGCTCAGTCAGTTAAATGTTTGTGTTTCACTTCGGCTCAGGTCATGATCTCACAGTTTCTGAGTCTGAGTCCCGTGTGGACTCTGTGCTGACAGCTCAGAGCCTGGAGCCTGCTTCAGATTCTGTGTCTCCCTCTCTCTCTGCCCCTCCCCTGGCTCATGATCTGTCTCTGTCTCAAAAATAAATAAAAACATTAAAAAATTTTTTTTAAAGAATGGATAATGTGGGAATTATAAACACAGAATTCAAGATAGTGGTTACCTCTATGGCATCAGGCATGGAAAATGCATTGAGGGGAGGGATCCACAGGGAGCTTCACTGTATTTTTAATGAATTTCTTGAGCTAGGGGCTGGGTACATGTGTTATGAATCAACATAACTGGGTTTGAAAGATGCTATAAATGTTAAATATAAACAAATTTTTAAGTGAATAAAACAATACATCACAGGTAAGCTCCGAAGAGGAACTCAAAGGTTATGATACAGAAGGAGGTTCAAGGGACTAAACTCTTAATAAAAATGTCCCTCACCGGGATTACACCCCAGCAGTTCTGTTTGGAACCCTGGGAATCATTCAAAGAGTCTGCCCCAGAGTGGATTCCTTGTTTCGCTCACCCAGGAAACAGATTACAAGCAAAACAAAACAATAAGGCATTAACATCTGTGCCAGGCGCCTTAATAATAAAACTGCTTTTCACTGGTTTTGCTTCAAGCCTATTTCTGAGCTTTGGTAATTTGCAGTCCATCAATTTAATGAGAAGCAAACAAAATCAATTTCACTTACTTTATTCAAAGAACCATTTTACTTTATATTGTATTTTCTGCTCTGTTTATGTTCACATATTTTTTATAGCATGTTTCCTGCTGTACGGTTTTGAATGTTGGTTTTAAAAAGAATATTCTACATAGATATCCTTTTTTGGTTATTGTTGCTTGCTTTTTGTTCGTTTTTAAGGTACATAATTTCAGTTTTCTTTTATTTCAGCCAATTTTCTTTTCAGCCATTCTGTATCACAAATAACCTTAATTCATTTCTTCATTTGATAAACACTTGATAAAATAGATTTGTGAGGTAATTTCTTACAAGTCCAGCTGGTGTTTCGCTTTTTAAATAATCACAAGGATTTTTAGTGTCTTTGTTAGTTTACTGAAATTAAAACATACTATCATAATTTGGAGACCTGAGGAGTTATTATTACTTTAGAAGCTGCCTGTTTTAAATCTTCAGGGAATATATTTTCTCTAGGCACTATATTTGCAACTCTTACTAAGTTACCTGGCTGCCTGGATATTCTCTTCACCCAGATGGAAGAAAGCCACCAAATAACTCTCATAATATCAGATAAGAGTATTGGGTATAGAGAAACTCTGATGACCAGCTTTGCTCTTTTGTTTCTTTGTTTTATTATTTATTTATTTTATTAAGTAGGCTTCGCACCCAGCACAGAGCCCAATGTGGAGCTTGAACTGATGACCACGAGATCAAGACCTGAGCTGAGATCAAGAGCTGGATGCTTAACCAACTGAGCCACTCAGTCATCAGAGCTCTGTGCTTTAGAAAGCATATTATCATGTTAGCCTTTTCTTAAAAAAATAAATAAATAAATAAATAAAAACCAAAAAAACCCTCAGGCTTATTCTTCCCTTTGATCTCCTTCCATGGATAAAGAAACAAAATCAAACAAAAAATTCCAATAAAACATCTAACAAATAAAATTCCATGTCTACCACCAATCAAAGTAATAAAGAATGTGGCTAATGCTTACTAGGTCTGCATGAAGGGCCCTGGAGAAATCACAGCAGAGTCCTGTAATCTCAACTGGACTGAAAGGAGTTACTCTCAGCGCCTGCTAATCCTGGGGACAAGGACTGTCATCACCTCTGCTGAATCATCAGACCAAGTACACAGTGGAACACTGTACCCTGAACCAAAGATACAAAGGTGAAAGCAAGTTTAAATAGTCTCAATGAATTTCCCCCTTGCTAAAGGACAGAATCCAGTCTGTTGACAATTTATTCTTTTTGCAAAACCAGTTAATCTAAACTCAGGGGACTGGTCACAATTCATAGCACAGTTTTCACCACACTTTATGTGGAGTGATTTTGTCTGTGATCCTTTTGACACAGAAGTAGGCACAAGGTCCCAGGAATGGACTAACCATCTACAGTCTGTGCTGCCAATGTCAAACTAGTGGCCTTAAACCTGTAAATCCAAACAAATCAACAGTATTACTTTGGTTAACAGGTAATCACACTTTTCATTGTTAACTGATGCCTCTACCATGAGTAAAGAGCTAGCGGTTCCCAAGTGAGGCTGCAAACCAAAATTAGGTAGCAGCTTTAAAAAAATATATAGGTACCTAACTTGTCGTAACTCACTGATTCAGAAGATATGGCCTGGGGCCTAAGCAACTGTATTTTTAAAAAGCTTTCCAAGTGATTTTGATACAATGGTAGTACAGACTGTCACATGGATATTGACATAAACAATACTACCTGATAGAGGAGGCTGGGGTCCATGCTTCTCAGAGACAGGATGACAAAGAACAGGACTACTATATTTTGCATCCTTCTGAAACATCAATTTCACTTGACCGGTAAGTTTAAAATGTCATTTTTTATTTAGGGTGGTGATTACATAGGTATATACAATTGTCAAAACTTATTTATGAACCCTTAATTGCATGTTTAATTTACCTCATAAAAAGATAATACTTAAAATATGGATACATTTTGGTGTGGAAATGCAAAATCTGCATTTATATTTTAGAGGAACTCTGAGACATAAAAGAAATACCTTAGGCGAAGTCCCCGTATCCAGGAAGGCAACTATTTCACTCCTTTCCGTTTAGAGTCGGAGGTCAGGGTTTGAACCGCCAAAAAAGAAGGCCTTCTGGAAGGCCAGCACTACAGTTCGAAGATCTCTGGATTTAGAAATCCTTTCACTTCCAATCCTTTTCATTCATTCCTCTACCCACGGCCCGCTCCCCTCTACTCTCTCTACCTTCCACATATTACTTGTGTTTTTGCTTTGAAACACTCCAAATCCTCAAAAATTTAAAGTTCCACTCCTTGTTATGGAGATTTTGTTACTCAACTGGTAGTTTCAAAACCTGGACAGACTCTCAGAAATCACACTACAAACATCTTTTTCGCTCAAAAATGAGTTTTAAAAGGTTACCAAGCTTCAGGGAATGGTGGTAGACAGGGACTAAATCTAAAAATTATGAAAACCCACATTTCCTGATTTTGGAAAGACAAGAATGGAGAGTAGAGAGGAAGAGTGGGCTGGTAGCAAAGGTTAGAGAAAACAATGGTCAAATTTAACTAGGTTCGAGGGGCTAAACAGTGAGTAGAGTACAAGCTGGGGATTCTGAGGAATAGCGTGGGTCCAACGGCTCTGGAAAAATTACTTTCTCTTGGTTGGAAATTCGGGGTCCTCATCTATATGGGGTAAACAGTAAATCCGTCAATGGATTTAACTAACGTGCATTGATGACTATGTTTCACGAACTGCATAGCTGTGAAACTTCTTCAGAGTTACAAAAGAGTGTGTAAACCAAAAAGCGTGTAGCAAAAGCCTAGAACACAGCAGACGCAAACGCACGACAGGACCCAAACCCAACTTCGCACAATGGTAGGCTCCACCCCGCCCACCTCAGTCCCAGCAGCCTTTGCGAAGCCTGCCCTAAGCCCTTAAACCGCCCCGGGGGGTGGGAGGCGAGAGCGCGCGCCACGCCCCCTTCCACGTGCGCTCCTAGCCCTCCTTCCGCCCCAACTCTGCGCGAGCTCCACTCGCCTCCGCGGACCCCCAAATGCCTCGGGATAGCAGTCACTCCGGGGCGAGAAGCCTCAGAGGTTCCGTGTCTCACCTGCTTGGCATAGGCCGCAGCCTCCTGCTAGTCCCGCCTCCTTCTGGCACTCTGGCCCCGCGAATGGAGGACGTGAGAAAAGAGCACGGCTCTGATAGGAGAAAGAGCGTGTTTACATTCTCAACTCACCCAGCGAGCCGACGGATGTAAGCCCCGCCTTTTCCTTCCCGCTAGCCACAGCGGTTGGTTGCCTTACTCCTGTCAGTCAGAGGAACGGGTTCCACGACAGGCGCGCGGCTGTTCCCTCCGACTTTACTTAGCAGGGCGTCTGCGTGTCAGCTTGCTGTTGACTGCGAGAGTATCTCGAACTTGTAGGTGAAACATGTCGGAGAGTAACCTAGTTGCGCGTAGCGACGTAGACGAGGAGCAGGTTTCTGGTGCTGAAGTCATCGCACAGGCCCTGAAAACGCAAGTACGGCGGACTCCACATCGAAGGGCTCCTACGGAAGCCGGAGGGGGGTGGAGACGTTGTCTTGGAGACGAGGAGAGCGGTGCGGTGGGAGGGGGGAGGTTTTCCTTGAGGCTTTCCTCTTAGCGCCCCTGGAGGGAACGGTGTGGCGGGGGCCTGGGCATTTACTCCCCTGTTCTTGACCCTCAGCATGTGGAGTACATGTTTGGCATCGTGGGTATCCCAGTGACCGAAATCGCCGTTGCGGCCCAGAAGGTGGGCATCAGATATGTCGGGATGAGGAATGAGCAAGCGGTGAGTATGGACAATGGGGGCCGAAAACGTTATTGGGAATGAGTCATAACAGCGGCATACATTCATCGCACACACTCAACCCTTACCACAGTTCTTCACGCCATCTAGTCGCAATAATCCTATGAAGCAAGAACTGTTATTAATCCTAGTTGACGCAGAGAGGTTAAGTAATTTGCCCGAAGTGACAGTCGGTAGTGTCAGAAGACAGGATTTGAACCCACGTATTCTAGGGTCTGGAGTCCATGCTCTTGACACTGCACTGAGTTGTCCTCTGCCAAGTCTAGAGGGTTGAAATCGAAAGGGACGCTGTCCCAGTCTGAATCCAGTCCCTATGTACTCTCATAACTACCTGTTATGATGTGTCTCTTTCTGTCTGGTCTGACTTTCCTTTTAGACTGTGAGATCCAGGGGAGGAGAAATATTATTTCTTCTTGACACGTCTGTATCCCCAGTGTCTAGCAGACGGTAGGTGCTCAGGCGGTTCCTCCGAGAAGAACGGGTGAAGGCCAAATCTCATGTTATATAGTAGATGGCCCTGCAAGGAGATAGTATTGCAAATGGTAAAACCATGATTAGAACTCTGGTGTCCTAAATCCCAGTCCAGTCCTCCTTCCACCACATCATGGCTTATTTGGAAGCAAAAGAAAGGAAGATAAGACATTTTGTCAACCCAGTCTCAGCACTTACTGTGTGCTGGTTTAAAAAATCAAGAAACTACTTCTGCAGTATTATATCCTGTCAGTCTGTCTAAAGCTAAGTATTCCTGCTCTGCACTCTCACTGTTGCTTTCTAATTCAGGCTCATATAATCTGTTGCCCAGACAGCTGCCTTGACCTCCTTAAGTGGTACCCTTTCTCTGCCATTAGATGTCGGCTCCTAGAGGGCAGGAATTGTGGTTCATTTGTTACATCCCCGTAGTGCCTGGCTTGGTTGGCGCTTTTGCATGATGTAAACTCTTACCACATTATTTATTAATTGAATGACAGTCCTTAAGTATAAGATTTGAGGAGTATGGTTTTTTAAAAATCTTAAATCAGGTCTTGAGTTTGTATCATTTCTATATATTCTTGGAACAATATTCTATTCTGTCGTCTATATGAGAAGATAAAGCTATTGACCTATTAATAAGTCAGTAAATAAAATATAAATAACTTATAAGTAACTTATATTTTACTGTTTTTATGAAGGTGGAATGTCTGGTTTCTTCTTCAAACACCAAATATTTACTGAGTACATAACCAGGTACTAGTGTTTAAGTCTTCCTCTGACTATTGGAAAGAGTCACATGCTTGAAGGAAATAGGTACCAGGAATGTCTTACAGGTATCTGAAACCCATGTCTGGTTTTGAATTCATTGCCTTTTCCCTCCATATGGGCTCTTCCCTCTGTATTCATTATTTGAGTCAGTGGCACTTTGATTCACCTAGTCAGTCAAGCAAGCTCAAATCTAGAGGGATAGATTTCAACATTTCTTTCAGGAATCAGGTTTAGTATTGATCTTTAAGTTGAATTTATTATAACGTGACAGTTTGGGAAGGTGAAATAATTCTAATAGTATAATTATAAATGTATGTATAAGGGGCACCTGGGTGGTTCAGTCAGTTAAGTATCCAGTTCTTGATTTTGACTTAGGTCATGATCTCATGATTCATGAGATCGAGCCCCATGTTGGACTCTGGGCTAACAGGGCAAAATCTGCTTGGGATTTTCTCTCCCTCTCTCTACCCCTCTCCTGCTCATGTGCATGCATGAGGTAGCTCACTCTCTCTGTGTCTCAAAAATAAATAAGTAAAACAAAAAAATGTACTTATAAGGAATGGTGCATATGGCACCTGGGTGGCTCAGTTGGTTGAGCATCCAAATTCAGCTCAGGTCATGATCTCACAGTTCGTGGGTTTGAGCCCAGCATCAGCCTCTGTGCTGACAACTCAGAGCCTGAAGCCTGCTTCGTATTCTGTGTCTCCCTCTCTCTTTGCCCTTTCCCCACTCGTACTCTTTTTCTCAAAAATAAACATTAAAAAAATATATATACATATATATATATATATATATATATACACATAAAGGAATGGTACATATAAAGGAAGACTGGTTCTGTCTGAGTGGGACAGAGAAATTTACTCATAAAGGTGATGTTTGTTCATGCTGTTCCATCAAAATAGCTTAAAGGCACAGTGAGCTGTGAGACTGAATAGGTAGACCAAGGGGAGGTTATAGAAAGGGAAAAGCTATAAGGGCCCATGGAGAATAGTAACACAGATGGCACAGAGCCTTTGTGTGCTTTCTTACTTGGGCGTATGGTAGTGGTGTAAGTTAAGATTATGATTCATAAAAATTTATTTTTAATTGTTTTACCCTTATGTCCTAAACATGTATTTAAGTTCAGTCTAATACGCATAAAGTTGAGTGGAGGTTAGAAAATATCTTTTTATTATTTTTTTAAATGAGAAGAAATAATACTAGAAAAAGATGTCCCAGATTAAGGAAAAGGATTTATTTGAGAGTGCATTTAGCAGTTTTTGAGGTTATCTGTATTTAATTTAGTACGTCCCCCTTTTTCCTGTGCAGCTGAAGTGTAGTTTAAAAGTAAAAACTAACCGGGGCACCTGGGTGGCTCACTTGGTTAAGCATCCAACTTCCGCTCACCTTGTGATCTCAGGGTTCAAGAGTCCAAGGTTTGGATACTTTGTTCCCCTCTTTCTCTGCCCCTCCCCCACTCCCTCCTTCTTTCTTTCTCTCTCTCAAAAATAAACATAAAAAAATAAAAGTAAAAACTAACCATATGGAGCCATAAAGGGAATCTCAAGAAAGCTCTGAAGATTGAAAACATATAGTATATGTAACCCGACCACGTGGAAATAAATTCAGTAACAGAAAGATAACTAGAAAATCCCCAGACTTGAAAGTGAAATAACACATTTGATAGTTTGTAAAAATTTTAAAAGATTGTTAAAATCTAAAAAACTTTAGGGCAGACTGGCCAAAAATGAAAGAGAAAATACAAATTACTAATAGCAGGAATGAAAAAGGACACATCACTATGAACCCTAATTAGCCAATGGATTGTGGAAGAAATCACAGTAGAAAATAGGAAATATTTTGAATTGAATGATAAAAGATGAGATTTCAAACTTGTAAAGTAGAGCTAAAGCAGTCCTTAGAGGAAATGGCTTTAAGTAAATCTATTACTAAAAAAGATTTAAAAATCCGTGCTTTAAGCTTATATTTTAAGAAGCTAGAAGAAGAAAACTGAATTCAACCCAAAATTGAAGAAGTAAAATAATAAATACAAGAGCAGGAATCAGTGAAATAGAAAACATATTAACAATGAAATCAACAAAGCCAAAAATTGGTTCTTTGAAAAGATTAATAAATTTGATAAATCCCCTAGCAAGACTGATGAAGAGTAAAAGAGAGAAAACACAAATTCCTAATATTAGGGATAAGATAGAGAGCATTTTTGTTGATCCTGCAGATATTATTAAGAGTATATTATTGATAAACTAGATGATATAGATAAATTCCTTGAAACACTAAGAGCTAGATTAGATATCTAAACCATTACTTGACACTTACAGGTAGAACATTACTTGTTAAAATTGAAAGTGTTCCAGTTCCTCCTTTACCACCCAGTTCTAGTTTTTTATTTAATCATAAGTGTATATACATGTACTTAACTTTAAGTATCCAAATATGCTTAAGTCCCAGTATTTTTTCTTTGTAGGCTTGTTACGCTGCCTCTGCGATTGGATATCTGACAGGCAGGTAAACTCAAGTCTATGTTTTATTTCAATTTCTTTTAAAAATGGTCCTAGAGTTTCTTAAGGAATTACTTTAGGGGCACCTGTGTGGCTCAGTAGCTTAAGCATCCGACTTCGGCTCAGGTCATGCACTCACACTTTGTGGGTTCAAGCCCTGAGTCAGGGTCTGTGCTGACAGAGCCCAGAGCCTGCTTCAGATTCCGTGTCTTCTTCTCTCTGCCTCTCCCCCGCCCCCAAAATAAATGAACATTGAAAAAAAAAATTTTTTTTAATCACTTTATAAATATAAAATGGCAAACTGAATTATTGGGAGATACTTTTTCCTTGAGTGTTTTGAAGTTAGAAAGTCACATTTAAGGTAAAGCATTCAAATTAAATTTTTAAAAAGTTTGAGGCAGATCATTCCATTTCAGAATTACTTTCGGTCAGATATCAATTGACATATTTCTCTATTAAAATTTTTAAAGACCTTTTTCCACATAAAAACGTACTCAGCATCAAAAATTTGCAGTTAAATCGATTGGGCCCAAATATAACCTCTTCAAAATGTGAAGAGGTTAGTGAAATACAGTGTGAAGATGATAGGTCTCTTCTTTCTTGCAGGAAGACTGATACAATCTTTCTTTTGTTTCTTTTATAATTCCCAAAATATTCTAATAATTGCTTTAACAATTGTAGTAAAGACCTGTATGTCCTTCCTTTGAAGTCCAAGAAAATTGCCATGTTTCCCCCTAAAGTGATATTAATCACCTGTTACACTTGACCTGCATTTAATAAAATAAATTCTGTTTTGCTTCTAGGCCAGGCGTATGCCTTGTTGTTTCTGGCCCAGGTCTCATCCATGCGTTGGGTGGTATGGCAAATGCAAACATGAACTGTTGGTAATTAAATTGTTATTACTGAAAACACTTCCTTAAATGCTGATGTGTGATTTTACCTAGTGGAGCAACCAGATCTGGAGTGAGAAGATCTGGAATCAAGTGCTTGAGGGAATGGCTTGGTAAAAAACTAAACTAAGAACAGTATTAGGAAAAACAACAACAACAACAAAAATCAATACTCTTACTTAGAGGCAAACACAACATTTTTGAGTTTTTGGAAAACTTACGTGTAGAAGCATGTGGGAATACATGTATACTTAACTCATTAAGTCTGCCCTGTGTGTAAACTCTCTTTCAAGTAACATCTTCTTTCATTAAGACATAAGTGTTTCTAGGGACACCTGGCTGGTTCAGTTTGTAAAGCATGGAACTCAATCTCAGGGTCATAAGTTCAAGCCCTACATTGGGCATGGAGCCTACTTTAAATATATATATATATATATATATATTTATGTGTGTGTATTTCTGAACACATATGTAGAAGCATATGATTTATTTCATAGAAACTAGACAGCGTATAATATGTCATTCATATAACATCCTCTGAAGATAGAAGTGTTTGTAAACGTATGTGTAGAAGCTTGTGGGAATAGACTTGTGCTAACTCATTAAAACTATATACTGTGTATAAACCTTAAACACACACACACATTTTGGAGTTTGTGTGTGTCTGTGTCTGTGTGTATGTGTCTCTCTATATATGTGAATGTGTGTACAGTTCTCTTTAAGTGCAGAATTATTTTTAAAACACCCCAGCTCAGTATGTACAAATGTATCCAATTCTTGATCCTGTTTTGCATAACTAGCAAGACAATTAAAATTCTTATATTTTTTTTTATTTTGCTTTATAAGCCCTTTAGTACTTACTCTTTGACCTTGCCCTTAACCCCATCTTTGGGGTTAGCCAATAAGGTCATGTTAAAGGGAGTTATGTTCTAGTCAATTCATAAAATATTTACTCTTCCTTCATACTAAGAAGTATCATCCTAGTATGAAGGAAGAGTAAATATTTAGGTATTATTTAGACCAGTGTCCTGGTAGGAAGGATGTTGTCCATTTTCTTGCCATATGCCTTCTCTCCTTTCTTCTTATGTAGTTTAAAAGTAAAAACTAACCATATGGAGGCCATAAAGGGAATCCCAACAAAACTCTAAAGATCGAAAATACACAGTACTTGTAATTCTTGAGGAAATGGTTTTAAATGAATCTGTTACTAAAGAAGACCAAAAGTCCATGCTTTAACCAATAAGATCACGTTAGAGAGGGTTATGTTCTAGTCAATTTATTAAGTATTTAATCTTCTCTCATATTCCTAGAAAATGAATATTCCTAGAAAATGAATATGAGAGGGGCGCCTGGGTGGCTTAGTCGGTTAAGCGTCCGACTTTCACTTAGGTCATGATCTCACGGTTCGTGGGTTCGAGCCCCGCGTCGGGCTCTGTGCTGACTGCCGGCTCAGAGCCTGGAGCCTGTTTCAATCTGTGACTCCCTCTCTCTCTGACCCTCCCCTGCTTACGCTGTCTCTCTCCTAGAAATAAATAAAACATTTACAAAAAAAAAAAAAAAAATGCGTGGTGCCTAGAAGGACTCATGGCTAGAAATTTAAAAAAAAAAAAAAAAGAAAATGAATACGAGAGAAGATTATTTTAGATTAATGTCCTAGGAGGAGGGCATTGTTCACTTTTTTGACATATTCCTTCTTTCCTTTCTCCCTTCCTAGTCTTTCTCTTTCTTTACCTTCTTCAGGGTCTGGGGTTTTTTTCGATAACTTTAAGTTTGCTGTAACTTTTCTCCTTCTTGAAGGATAAGAAATTTATTGGTGTGGAATTTCTTTCACTCCATCATTTCCAAATAGACTCACTTAGGAAAGTGTGAAAAAAAATTGTTTCCTTCTCTTAATCCCAAGACTAATAATGGGAAGGGAATAAAACTTTATTTTACATTACCATACCTAGAGGTTTGGCATCAGCATCCAAAATGGCTTGGGAAGAGGGAGACATGGAGTAAAAGCATTTCCTATAGATTTCAGGTTTTTCTGAAATTAAGAAATTAAAGAAATTCTCTCATATCAGGTTGCCTCCTTCCTAAATCTTTAGTTTGTTGAAATTTTCTCTCTCAATGTACATTGCTGTTTATTAATTGGGCACTTTCCTGAGTATTTTACTTTTTATCTCATTTGTAATTCTCTTTTAAAACAACGAATATTTCAGGCCCTTGATTGTGATTGGTGGTTCTTCTGAAAGAAGTCAGGAAACTATGGGAGCCTTCCAGGAGTTTCCTCAGGTACCCAACTCTAAAATTGTTGTTACAGAGTTTAGTAGCATAAATGTATGCCATTAAGATTTAAGGAGAAAAATAAAAGATTTAAGGAGAAGAAATTAAAACAATCTGTAAAATAAACATGACAATAAAATAGACCTACCTGAGATAATTTAGAAGTTATTTTCCTTAACTGCAAGAGAATCTCAATGTGGATATTTAAGAAACTTAGGCTCTGCCCGCTTAGGTGCAGTCTTCCAAGAAATACATCCTTTTTTTTTTTTTTAATTTAAAAAAAATTTTTTTTAATGCTTATTTTTGAGAGAGAAACAGGGCGCAGATGGGGAGAGGCAGAGAGAAAAGGAGACACAGAATCTGAAGCAGGCTGCAGGCTCTGAGCTGTCAGTAAAGAGTCTAATACACGGGGCTCAAATTCAGGAACTGCGAGATGATGGCCTGAGCTGAAGTCGGATGCTTAATTCACTGAGCCACCAGGCATCCCAAGAAATGCATCTTTTTAACAGGCTTTTAAACTCTGAAAATAAGTCTTAAAGATGCAGGAATAAAAATGGTGTAGGACAATGCCTCTCAAACTTTAGAGAAGTAAAAAGTTGAGAGGGAAAAACCCTACTTAAAATGACTCTCCGTAAAAATAAAATGACTGTCGGTAGATTCTGGACAAATTCATTTTTATCTTAGAAAGCTGAAGGAAGGAAAGTATTTAAAAATTTCTAAAAACTTAAAAGAATTTGACAACAAGATGCTATAGTGGGGGGCGCCTGGGTGGCTTAGTCGGTTAAGCGTCCGACTTCGGCTCAGGTCATGATCTCACAGTTTGTGGGTTCGAGCCTCGCATCAGGCTCTGTGCTGACAGCTAGCTTAGAGCCTGGAGCCTGTTTCGGATTCTGTGTCTCCCTCTCTCTCTGACCCTCCCCTGCTCATGCTGTCTCTCTCTCTCTCTCAAAAATAAATAAAATGTTTGAAAAAAAAAAAAAGATGCTATAGTGGGATTTCTTTTTTGCTTTTTATACATTTATCAGAGATACAAGAGAGGTATTCATAAATACTCGCATAAAACAAAACACTACAGGTTTAAGAATCATTGTAGAAATAAATAGGTGAGAGTGAATGATTAATTTTAAGATAAGAATATATTTACCCATTTGCAGCACAAAGTTATGGCCAAAGTTAAAACCATTAGGCAGAGTCTACTCGTTAATCAAAGTCATTGTGCGAAATTCAAAATATAACACAGAATTTTAATATGATTTAAATTATTGTAAAATATTAGTTCTTGGTATAGTTTGATGCAAACGTTATATTTTTATCCTCTTGAAAGGAAATTGAAGTTTTACTTAGTTAATGGCAAAGAATGACAATAGTTATTTAAAAGATACTGATGCATTTACACTCTCACCAGCATCTTAGGAGAGTGCTTGTTTTCCTGTGTGGAGGTAGACACTGAGTATTATTAAACTCTGTTTTGCTAGTCTGAGAAATGAAAATGGTGTCTTGTTTTTTATTACTGAGGCATAAGTTTGATTGTGCTTTACATTTCATAGGCTTTTCAGAAACAGCTGAAGTAATATATTTTCTTCATCTTTTCTCTAAACTTAATAGGAAGTAATTAGTTTACATTTCGTCTTTCTTCAGAAGAGTAATATGATTTATGAGCTGAATTTTAAGAGATTTTTTTTTTGCATATAGGTTGAAGCTTGTAGATTATATAGCAAGTTCTCTGCCCGGCCAAGCAGCATAGAGACTATTCCCTCTATTATCGAGAAGGTAAAGTATTTAATTATAGTTCCTCCAAGTCAGTTGGTTTTTCTCATTTGCTCATACCTGTGTTATTTTTATTTTCAATAAAATGAGCAACAATTTGGTATATATTCAGGCATTCAAAAATGATATTGTTAAAGAGCTATGTATGTTTTTGCTGTTTGCTGTCCTTTAATTATAGAAACAGATCAAATAAATTATTTTTGAAAAAAGTTTCTCATTCAGCTTTTTAAATTATTTTTTAAATTACAGAAAAGTAAAAAGAAAGCTAAAAGGAAACCCTAGTTCCCTTTTTGTCATGCTTTTGCAAAATATTATTTTTGAAAATTAGTACTAATGCATATAAAACTGT
Organism: Proteles cristata cristata; assembly: GCA_017311185.1. Taxonomy (NCBI): domain Eukaryota; kingdom Metazoa; phylum Chordata; class Mammalia; order Carnivora; family Hyaenidae; genus Proteles; species Proteles cristata. The sequence goes on from JAESUZ010003188.1 coordinate 1,917,535, forward strand.
GTCTTAGTTGACTAAACAGCATAGAATAAATTAATTTTAGTTAACCAACATTGGTATGTGGAGTTATGTTTAAGCTGTTTCAATACCATGTGTTATAGGAACCATGTGACACATATTAAAGCATCATAGTTTCTCAAACCTTGGCCAAGTTGTTAGTATTAGAAAGCAGGTAAAAGTACACGTTATGAAGACTTGACAGGCAGAGAGCTTGGTGGGTAATTTCTAAGACTAACGTGTGCTACATCATGAATTTTAAAACCTTTAGCGAGTATTTTCTTTCCTATCTCTCCCCTTTAAAAAGAATACTTAAAAAATGTATTTTTTATGTTTGTTTATTATTGAGAGACAAGAGAGACAGAGCATGAGCATGGGATGGGCAGAGAAAGGGGGAGACACAGAATCTGAAGCAAGTTCCAGGCTCCTAGCTGTCAGCAAAGAGCCCGACATGGGGCTCAAACTCACACGCTGTGAGATCATGACCTGAGCCAAAGTCAGACGCTTACCTGCCTGAGCCACCCAGGTGACCCTTTGCACATTTACTTTAAAATAATTCTGTTTTATTTACTTTTAAGAGACAGAGAAAGGATGAGCAGGGGAGGGGCAGAGAGCGAGAGGGAGGCACAGGATCCGGAGCAGGCTCCAGGCTCTGAGCTGTCAGCGCAGAGCCCGACGCCAGGCTTGAACTCAACAAACTGCAAGATCATGACCTGAGTTGAAGTCAGATGCTTAATGGACTGAGCCACCCAGTCACCCCTAAAAATAAATACTTTTAAAATATATACAATCAACTGAGGGCATTTCAGTTTTAGTTAAGATTGTTTATTTCTCCAGCTAAGGATGTCCAGAAAAATTAAAGTTGTATTCCTTTTACAATTTTTAATTGTCTTTGAGTGAATTGTGTTACTCAATTATGTAATGAGAATTTTAAAATATTTCCTTTTATTTGTAATAAATTTAGGCAGTAAGAAGCAGTACTTATGGTCGTCCAGGTGCCTGTTATGTTGATATACCTGCAGATTTTGTGAACTTGCAGGCGAATGTGAATTCTATAAAGTAAGTAATAGTGACACTGGAGTTCTTCCTTAATTGTATTATTATAATGCTTAACTTTTTAACAATTTACCTAGCAGTTTATAAATTAATCTTCATCTCTCTTAACTTTTGACAATTTAATAATTAAACTAAATCCTGGCCTAAAGGTTTAATTCTGTTAATCAAAATGGTATTACTTAGTAATTTGGGGGGGCATTAATTATTAAGTGAAATATATGGAGCTTCCTGAATACTTATCTGAAACTATTCTCCCAGTAATTATAAATAATACATCCCCATTTATGTAGGAAGGATTATGTAGAGTCTTCTTAGTGTAAACCAAGAAATAAGGTGACTGTTGAAAACTTCTTTAGGACTCGGCCTAAAAAATTTTAGTCTTTCCCTCTGTCTCTGTGATTTAAAAATATTCCAACCCAGGTGTTACTATGATTTGCCATGTTCCCTTCTTCCTTAAATAAACACTGAGTGAATAAAAAGTATAAGAAACATTTTTTACTGGTATCTAAGTCACCTCTTATAAGGATGGATACCTAGGTTAACGCATTACCCTGGGTACCATTTGGTGTGTTCTTGCTGTTGTGGACCCAGTGGTTCTCCAGTGACTACAGAGAGGCAGTGTGCATTTCCGTCTATTCAGTCTACCAAGGAAAATACAATCCCCTGGTGAGAGTCAGACAGAAAAGACATCTCCTCTGCATAATACCTAAACATGATAAAATATTATTGAGAGGAGGGAAGGCAGAGATGAGTTTACTAAAATAAATGAAAACACTGAGGACTCAGGGTCCAGAAATATTTAACTATAATTTATATTTCTTTTTAAAATTTTTTTAATGTGTATTTATTTTGAGAGAGAGAACATGAGCTGGGGAAGGGAAGAGAGAGAGAAAGGGAGACACAGAATCTGAAGCAGGCTCCAGGCTCCGAGCCGTCAGCACAGAACCCAATGCATAGCTCGAACTCGTGAACTGTGAGATCATGACCTGAGCTGAAGTCGGACGCTTAACCGACAGAGCCGCCTATGCACCCCTATAACTTACATTTCTGTGCTAACTATACTTAATATTTCTTTTGCTAATACATGTTGTATACTAATATCGACTCTCCCATTGAATGGAAATATAGTGAGGTAGTTAAAAGCATGGACTTTGGAGACAGAATGACCTAGTTCAGTCCAGTCTCTGCCACATACCATCTGGGGACCCTGGGCAAATTACTGTGAGTTTTTCACCCACTGGTGACATGGAGATAAAAGGCCTAACCTCATTGTTTTGAAAATTAAATGAGATTAAATGACACATAGTATTAAACACTGGCTTTTAGTATGTTTTTTACTATGATTATAACAACTATTACTACAGTGTAACACTATTGTCTCAAATTTCCTGTCAATGAATTACTCACTAGATTGGTTTTAGATGATATTAGGCAATAATTTAATTTACTAGATGTGATAGGGACATTACCGTTATATAAGAGAAAGTCTTTATCTTTTAGAGCTGCATGGAAAAGCTTTTAATTGCGTATAATTTTTTTTTAATAGTTTATTGTCAAGTTGGTTTACGTATAACACCCAGTGCTCATCCCAACAAGTGCCCTCCCCCATGGCGTATAATTCACTTTAAAATGGTTTGGGGAAAAAAATTATGTACATATTTGTGTGCGTGTGTGAAGCAAATGTGATAAAGTGATACTAAGTTGTTGAATCTACCTGGTGGATATATGGAGTTTATCATACTGCTTTTTTTTCTACGTTTTTATGTATTTGATATTTTCACAATTAAAAGTTTAAAACTTGGCCTCTCTTAATTGACAGAACTCTTTCCTTCCAGGTTCATGGAGTGCTGCCTGCCCCCTCCTGTTAGCATGGCAGAACCCTCTGCTGTGTGTGCCGCAGCCTCTGTTATTAGACATGCCAAGAAGCCCCTTCTTATCATCGGCAAAGGTAGCATTGAATGCAACTCTAAATTTTGCCAGGCTGTCAAAAGAATGCTGATTCTGTTTAGAAATTCTCTTAATCACTTATTAACATATCTAATATTCGAAATTGGAGTATGAGTTCTTTTCATCTAGCATTATTTATTAATTTTGAAATCATAGAATTATTCTAGAATGCCCAGGAATCTTTCCCATTTAAGGGAATATCACCCATTCTATTTCTTCGGTCCTACGTATGAATTGTGGTTTTTTCCACTATAAAAAGGGTATGTGATCATTATTCAAAATTTTGCAAAATCCGGAAGATTAGGAATAGATTCCTTCATCCAAAGACAACTGTCTTTAACGCGTAATACTTTTCTATTCATTTTTGCATGTATCGTCTATATGTTGTGATTACACCATATAGACTGTTTTATTTATATTGTATTTATTTCATTTAATATTATAACAACATTTCTTCATAGTTTTAAATTTTTTTTTATATAATTTTAATGTCTATTTGTGTATATCCTCATACTTCACCGGGAGATACTTAAAGCTTTGCCAGTTTTGTTTGTTTGTTTAGTATAGTTGTGACATATATGTTTATGCTTAAAGCTTTTTCCATGTTTAGACTTTAAGATAGATTCCCAGAAAGAAAAGTAAGTTAAAAGGTAATTCATACTTTAAGGTTTTTGGTACATATTCGTCAGCTTCCTTTCTCCCAAGGTATTGTACCAATTTATACTTCTGTCAGCAACTTGTTATAGTACTCATTATATGTTGTAGAACTTGGGGAGCTGTGGCTCACCTATGACCATGCTAGCCAGTATCAACTACTGAGGAACTAACTAATAGAAACTAAAAACAATTTTTTAATTTATTTTTTCATACTCATAAAAGGCTTTCTTATTCCTTCATTTTCTAGCTTGAACATTCTTATTTTTTTAATTACAGAAACATTTTTTAATGATTATTTATTTTTAAGAAAGACCCCAAGCATGAGCAGGGGAGGGGCCGAAAGAGAGAGACAGAATCTGAAGCAGGCTCCAGGCTCTGAGAGTCAGCACAGAGCCCAATGCAGGACTCGAACCCACTACCTATGAGATCATGACCTGAGCCAGAGTGGGACCCTCAACTGACCGAGCCACCCAGGTGTGCCCTGACACTAAAAATAACTTTACTGAAAATGGTGGACAACAGGAAAAAAATGGAAATTAGAGCTAAGTTGAATGCAGTTACATGATATATTAGCTTGGTGGTCTTGGCAAACAATTGCTTTGAGTCTCAGTTACCTCACCTGTAAAACTGAGATACCAACTATGTCAACACGATTGTTATAATTAAATAATAAGATAAGTAGAAGGAACTCAGTAGATGCTAGTTTTCATTTTTCATTTAACCAACATTTGATGAGTACTTTTGATAAGGCAGGGACTATAGAAAACAATTGTGAGATATACAGAGAAATAATGGTCCCTACCTAGAGATAATTCTCTAACAAATAAGTGCTGTGTACCCAAAAGTGGTGTGTCTACAGAGGGTGAGGGGGATTCTCAAGGGAAGCAGCAACTATTTGCTTATGTAGGTAGTAATGGAAAGACTATCTTGAAGAGATGACACTGCTTCACTTGAAAAACATGGATGATAGGTCACTGGGGACAAGTCCAGTCAGAACTGGGTGGACAAAGTTATTGAGGCAAGAAAGAAAATACAAGGAAATTTTCTGGACAAAAAAAAAAAGCTCTTTTCCATCTGACATGTATGAGAAAAGATTTTATGGAGCTGGTGGGGGGACACTGTTGAATCTGAATAGTACCCTCTACTATTTACTGAGATTTAGTAGAGAATTACAAGCTTCAGATATGGGGTAGTGGTCTCTAGTCCTGAAAAAGAATATAAAATTATACAGCTAAAAAGAATTATAATGGCCTTAATGACGTTAGAAATGATACCATTCTATATTCAAAGAGTTTCCAGTGTCATTGCAGGCTTAGAGCCTGGTTATTCTGCAGGCACATGAGCATAGGAACAAATGATATGTGAACCACTTGGGTTAGTCCTGTTGCAGTCACAGAACCGTAGAGAGTATGAGGAGATCCACAGAGCTTTAGAAACTTAAGTTTCTTGTTAGGATTTCCACGCCTAGAGTAGGAGACTCTGTGCAGTCCAAGTTAGCTGATGGTAGAGAGCAACACGTGAGTTTAGTGAGAGCCTCTCCATGTCAGGGCAAAGTCCTTCGTTGCCCAACGGGGCCTGTCAGTAAAACATACTGTATTCAGGCAATTGTGAGTAGTAATTTAGTAGGAAGCGTTGAACAGGCAGTTGAGAGCAGCAAGCGATGTGAGATGCAACTTTTATAAGAGACATCCTTTAGGATAATTGAGAATATTATGGGGAAGGAAGTTAGAACCGTCACCTTCTTAAACATTTTAAAATACCAAAGGTACAAACTGGTCACTACCATTTGCTTTGAGTATAAGACCTGTGTAAACAAGAGATTATTTGAGATGTCCTAAGAGAATTTCGTGTGAACCATTTTAAGAATTACAGTGCCTGGAACTTAACTGACTCGTCTAAATATGTTTGCGTTTCTTGTAGGTGCCGCTTATGCCCATGCAGAGGAGGGGATCAGGAAACTGGTAGAGCAGTGTGGGTTGCCATTTTTGCCCACCCCCATGGGAAAGGGGGTCATCCCTGATAACCACCCTAACTGCGTAGGTGCTGCCAGATCCAGGTACGTGGCATTCTAGAGTTTAAGTACAATGACCTGGCTGATTTTAAGCGAATTTAAGTTCTTTTGTGACTTTAATGAATCTCGGAGAAGTTCTGAAATGTAATTTTAAGCACACCTGTTTCTTTGAGACTTTTCAGCACTTTAAAGATGTTGCTCACTGCCTTCTGACCCTCCTGATTTTAGATGAGAAATCTGTAGCCGTCTGAATGGTTGTTCCCCTGTATGTGATGTGTTCTTCCGTGCCTGCTTGCAGGATTTGTCTTTATCTTCGGTTTTCAGCAATTTGCTTATATGTCTGGGCATGGTTTTCTTTTAGTTTATCCTTGTTCTGTAATCTTCAATATGAAAATTAATGTGTTTCACAAAATTTGTGAAGTTTTTGACCACTATTTCTTCAAATATTTTCTTTTTCTATACCAATCTCTTTCCAATTTCCTGGGATAATGCAAATAGTAGACATTTTGACACTGTCCCATAGGTCCCTGAATATCTGTTCAATTTTTTCATCTTTAAAGTAGTTTATTAGAGGTTTCTTATAGGAAGTGCTCTTTTTATTTTTTTTTTATTTTTAGGTAAATTTTTTATTTTATTTATCTTTTATTTGAGGTATAGTTGCTACGCAGTGTTGCATTAGTTTCAGGCATACAATGTAGTGATTTTACAGCTCAGCACATCATGCTGTGTTCTCCATTCAATCCTTTTCAGTGCTTTTGTCTCTTTTATATTTATCTGTTGAGAACCTCTATCTTTACACGTGTTTGAAGAGTATTTTTGTTTACTTTGTGGAGCATATTATAATAGCTATTTTAAAGTCCTTATTTACTAATTTCAACATCTGAGTCATAGAATGGGTGTGTTTTCATTTCCTTTGGGAATGGGTCACATTTTTTTTCTGGTGCTTTTGTATACTGAGTATTTTTGGAACGCATCCTAGATTTTAAGTATTATGTTGCAAGATTCTAGGTTCTGTTGACATCCTCTGTTGAATGTTGATTTTGTTTGTTTGCTTTAGCGGGCAGTTAATCTGGTTAGGTTCAGACTGCAAGGTCTTACTGGGGGCAGTAGTTCCAGGGTCAGTTCAGTTTCAAAACCTTTGCTGTGTTTGTCTACATATGCACAGGCTGAGGGTGAACCCTAGCCATGTGCCAGTTCCTCTCCAGAACCAGGGATTTCTTTTCTCTTCTCTGTAGGAGAAGACACTCCCTGCCCTCTCCAGGAGTCCCTTGTACTCCCTTATAGTGCCGCACAAATGGAAGTGCCTTTGGGGCAAAGTAACGAGAGAGAGAGAGACAGAGAGAGACAGAGGGAGGGAGGGAGGGAGGGAGGGAAGGAGGAAGGAAGGAAGGAAGGAAAGGAGAGGAGAGGAGAGGATCACAGTCCAAAGGGGCTCCTTTCCTGGTTGTTCTTGCCTGAAAAATGAAGTCTCTTTTGGTATTTTAGCTGCTGGAGACCTACCACGATCCAGCTGTGCAGGAGGGCCACCCCCATAGCTCTCGCCCCTTTTTGGCTGCGAGAGCCAAAAAGGAAAAAAGGAAAAACTTCAACTTTTCCCCACCGTGTTTCTCCCTGGCTTGCAGGGTCCCTTTGTTTGATCACCTGGTCAAAAAGACAAGGTTTCTCCCCAAGTGTTTGTTACCCTCCAGTTCTGCAACCAACCCTGCCCTGAGTTAAAACTACAAAATGAAAGACGGGGAAATAAACCTTTTGTGTGTTTTGACTCCTCTCCCCCACCATCTACTATTGGTTACTTTTCAGAATCCTCAGGCAGTTGCTTTTTATATTTTGTTCCCAGTTTTCCATTGTGATTAGAGAGCTAGGCTATAGTGGGCTTACCCAGTTGTGGCTGGCACTAGAAGTCTCCTATTTTTAGATTTTTAAAACATATGCTTTCATAAACTATACATTTTTTCTTTTAATTTCTTTATAATGAAATATTCTAAATAATACAAATGAGACAATTTAATGAACACTTATGTAACCACCACTCAGCTTTATCAAATTGATGTAATATATTAAGTATTATGTAACATTAATTAAGTAATATGTCATTGATTTAGTTTCTTTTCTTTATTTTTTTAAAAATTTTTTTGTAAAGAAAAAATTACAGACTCATTTGTAGTTCTCTGAATAGCTTTCCTGATCTCATTCCTTCCCTCCCAGTACAGAGTTCATCATGGGTATGCATTTGGTGCTTTTCATATTCTCATGCACACACTAAAATTAATTTTGAGGGTTTTTAAAATGTAATTTTTGCTTATTTAATGCTATCTTAAATAGATTATACCTTAATCTATTAAGATTAAGATATAGATTATACCTTTATTTTTTTAAATATTGGTATACACTGTACAGTAACCAAATTCTTACCCTGTTAAGGTTTGTGTGTGTGTGTGTGTGTGTGTGTGTGTGTGTGTGTGTGTGTATTTATATATTTTTAGCTTGACTTGAGCTGAAGTTTATCTTCATTCCATCCAAAGTTTAAGAAGGCAATATTAAACATATGGAACATTCTCCAAAATAAGTCATATACTGAGACATAAATCAGCCCTTGACAAGTACAAAAAGAATGAGATCATACCATGCATATTTTCAGATCACAATTCTATGAAACCCAAAATCAACCACAAGAAGAGATTTGGAAAGACCATGAATACTTGGAGATTAAGGAACATGCTACTAAAGAATAAATGGGCTAACCTAGAAAGTAAAGAGGAAATTAAAAAGTACATGGAAGCCAATGAAAATGATAACACAACAGCCCAAAACCTTTGGGATGCAGCAAAGGCGGTCATAAGGGGGAAGTATATAGCAATCCAGGCCTTCCTAAAGAAGGAAGAAAGGTCTCAGGTACACAACCTAAACTTAATCCTTAAAGAACTGGTAAAACAGCAAATAAAGTCCCCAAACCCCCAGAAGACAGGAAATAATAAAAACTAGAGCAGAAATCAATGCTATTGAAATAAATAAATTAAAAAATCCCCAGCAAAACAGTAGAACAGATCAATGAAACCAGGAGCTGGTTCTCTGAAAGAATTAACAAAATTGATAAACATCTAGCCACTCTGATCAAAAAGAAAAAAGAAAAGACCCAAATAAATAAAATCAAGAATGAAGGAGGAGAGATCACAACCAATACTGCAGAAATATAAACAATAATAAGAGAATATTATGAGCAATTATATGCCAGTAAATTGGGCAGTCTGGAAGAGATGGACAAATTCCTAGAAACATATAAACTACAAAAACTGAAACAGGAAGAAATAGAGAATTTGAACAGACCCATAACCAGTAAAGAAATTGAATCAGTAATCAAAAATCTTCCAAAAAACAAGAGTCCAGGACAGGATGGCTTTCCAGGGTAATTCTACCAAACATTTAAAGAAGAGTTACCACCTATTTTTTGAACCTGTTCCAAAAAATAGAAATGGAAGGCAAACTTCCAAACTCATTCTATGAGGCCAGCATTACCTTGATTCCAAAACTAGACAAACACCCTACTAACAAGGAGAACTATAAAACAATTTCCCTGATGAACATGGATGCAAAAATTCTCAACAAAATAACAGCCAACGGGATCCAACAATGCATTAAAAAAATTATTCACCATGATCAAGTGGGATTTATACCTGGGATGCAAGCTGGTTCAATATCTGCAAGTCAATCAGTGTGATAGATCACATTAATAAAAGAAAGGATAAGAACCATCTGATCCTCTCAATAGATACAGAAATTGCATTTGACAAAATAAAGCACCCTTTCATGATAAAAACCCTCAAGAAAGTAGGGGTAAAAGGATCATACCTCAAGATCATAAAAGCCATATTTGAAAGACCTACCACTAATATCATCCTCAATGGGAAAAAGCTGAGACCTTTTCCCCTTAGGTCAGGAACACAAGGATGTCCACTCTCACCAGTCGTATTCAACTTAGTGTTGGAAGTCCTAGTCTCAGCAATCAGATAACACAAAGAAATAAAAGGCATCCAAATTGGCAAGGAAGAAGTCAAACATTCACTGTTGACAGATGGTATGATACTCTATGTTGAAAACCCAAAAAATTGCACCAAAAAAACTGCTAGAACTGATCCATGAATTCAGCAAAGTTGCAGGATATAAAATCAATGCACAGAAATAGGTAGCATTTCTGTTCTGTACACCAATAATGAAGCAGCAGAAAGAGAAATCAAGTAATTGATCTCCTTTATAATTGCACCAAAAACCATAAAATACCTAGGGATAAACCTAACCTAAGCTGTGAAAAATGTATACACTGAAACTGTAGAAACCTTATGATAGAAATTGAAGAAGACACACAAAAAAAGGAAAGGTATTCCATGCTCATGCATTGGAAGAGCAAATATTGTTAAAATGTTGACACTACCCAAAGCAGTCTACATATTCAATAAAATCCCTAGCAAAATAACACCAGCATCCCTATGAAAATAACACCAGAGCTAGAACAAACAATCCTAAACTTTGTATGGAACCAGGAAATACCCCAAATAGCCAAAGCAATCCTGAAAATGAAAACCAAAGCTGGAGGCATCACAATTCCCGACTTCAGGATGTAATACAAAGCTGTAATCATCAATACACGATGATACTGGCACAAAAAGAGACACTTAGATCAATGTAACAGGATAGATAGCAGGAACTGAGCTCACAAACAAATAGCCAACTCATCTTTGACAAAGCAGGAAAAAATATCCAACAGAATAAAGACAGTCACTTCAGCAAATGGTGTTGGAAAACTGGACTGCGACATGCAGAAAGATGAACCTGGACCACTTTCTTACACCAGACACAAAAATAAACTCAAAATGGATGTAAGACCTAAATGTAAGACAGGAAACCATCAAAATCCTAGAAGACAAAGTAGGCAAAAACCTCTTTGATCTCGGCCGCAGCAGCTTTTTACTCAACATGTCTCCAGAGTCAAGGGAAACAAAGCAAAAATGAACTATTGGGACCTCATCAAGATTAAAACTTGTGCACAGTGAAGGAAACAATCAGCAAAACTAAAAAGCATCTGATGCAATGGGAGAAGGTATTTGCAAATGACATATCAGATAAAGGGCTAATATCCGAAATCTATAAATCACTCATTAAACTCAACACCCAAAAAACAAATAATCCAGTGAAGAAATGGGCAATAGACACTTTTCCAAAGAAGACATCCAGATGACTAACAGACATATGAAAAGATGCTCAACATCACTCATCAGCAGGGAAATACAAATCAAAACCACACTGAGATACCACCTCACACCAGTCAGAGTGGCTAAAATTGACAAGTCAGGAAACAAAAGATGTTGGTGAGGATGTGGAGAAATACAAACCCTCTTGCACTGTTGGTGAGAATGCAAACTGGTGCAGCCACTCTGGAAAACAGTGTGGAGGTTCCTCAAAAAATTAAAAATAGAACTACCCTACAACCCAGCAATAGCACTACTAGGAATTTATCCAAAGGATACAAGAGTGCTAATTCATAAGGGCGCTTGTACCCCAACATTTATAACAGCATTTTGAACAATAGCCAAATCATGGAAAGAGCCCAAATGTCCATCCACTGGTGAATGGATAAAGATGTGTTTATATATACAATGGAATATACTTGGCAATGAGAAAGAATGAAATCCTGCCATTTGTAACAACGTGGATGTAACTAGAGGGTATAATGCCAAGTGAAATAAGTCAGTCAGAGAAACACATCGTATATTTTCACTCATATGTGGAACTTGAGAAACTTAACAGAAGACCATGGGAGAAGGGAAGGGGAAAAACGGTTTCAAACAGAGAGGGAGGCAGACCCATAAGAGACTCTTAAATACAGAGAACAAACTGAGGGTTGATGGGGGGAAAGAGGGAGAAATAGGTGATGGGCATTGAGGAGGACACTTGTTGGGATGAGCACTGGGTGTTGTATGTAAGTGATGAAGCATGGGACTCTACCACCAAAACCAAGAGCACAGTGTATACGCTGTATGTTAGCTAACTTGACAATAAATTATATTTAAAAAAATTAAAAATAGAACTACCATATGACCCAGCAGTTGCATTACTAGGTATTTATCCACAGGATACAGGAGGGCTGTTTTGAAGGGGCACATGCACCTCAATGTTTATAGCAGAGCTATTGACAATAGCCAAAGTATGGAGAGAGCCCAAATATCCATCAACAGATGAATGGATAAAGAAGATGTGGTATATATATATATATATGCAATGGAATATTACTCACTGACCAAAAAAAATGAAATCTTGCCATTTGCAACAACGTGGATGGAACTAGAGTGCATTATACTAAGTGAAATTAGAGAAGGACAAATACATGACTTCATTCATATGTGGAATTTAAGATACAAAACATGAATATAAGGGAAGGGAAGCAAAAATAATATAAAAACAGGGTAAGGGACAAAACATAAGAGACTCTTAAATACAGAGAACAAAGTGAGGGTTGCTGGAAGGATTTTGGGTGGGGAGATGGCCTAAATGGGCAAGGAGCATTAAGGAGGGCACTTGTTGAGATCAGCACTGGGTGTTGTATGTAAGGGATGAATCACTGGAATCTACTCCTGAAATCATTATTATGCTGTATGTTAACTTGGATGAAAATTTGAAAAAGAAGAAAAATGAAGACTATTTATCTTGAAAACAGAAGTTAATAGTGTAAAAAGTTTACAAGCAGTTTAAATAATTGAATCAATATTATCAGGTATCAATAAATAAATCTATTCTTCCAATTGCAGTTTTCATCTGTTTGTTAAATTGGGTCCCAGAGGACCAATACAGTATATGAAAACACGTACTGTATCATCACTGAAGAAGACAAAAGCAAAAGAACAGATCCCTTATAGAAAAATACAGGATAAAAGAGAAATAGCTAAGAAGCAGGAAAAATGAGAAGTAAAACAAACAAACAAACAAACAAACCCACAGCCATCATGATAATAAATTCTTCTGTAGAAAGGTAGAAACATTATTGATTTGATCAATAAAATAGTAAAATGACAGTTATGTATATTATAAGAACAACATCCGAAACAAATGATACAGCATAAAATAAGCAAAGATGTGTGAGATAAACAAAAACAAAGCAAGAATCACTGTTAATATTGGTGTGGATATCAAAGTAAAGATTATTTTTAAAAAATTAGAAGTTATATTGACAAGGATATTAAGATATATAAAATAAAGTATTAATAAATGTGGTAAATATTTTTGAAAGCAATTTGGGAATATGAATCAATTGTCTTAAAAATACCTTTTTCTAAGAATCAATATGAAGTATGTATTTAGATTCTAGCATACGGACGCCTGTGTGGCTCAGTCGGTTAGGCGTCTGACTCTTGGTAATGGCTCAGGTCATGATCTCATGGTTGTGAGATGGAGCTCTGCAGTGAGTGTGGGACCTCTTGGGATTCTGTCTCTCCCTCTCTCTCTGCCCTTCCCCTGCTCACACACACAAAAAAATATTCAAGCATAAAGATGTGCAACCCAGTACTATTAATAACAGATTACCCACTAATTAAGGAAAGGTTTAATAAATTTGGTGTATGTGTTCTGCAAAATATGTAGCCTTTCAAAATTGTACTTAAAGGGGCCTGCCTGGCTCAGTCAGAAGAGCATGCGACTTTATCTCAGGGTTGTGTGTTTGAGACCTACGTGTAGGGATATAGAGATTACTTAAAAAATATAAATAGAGCATTAAAATAATAAAAATGATACAAATTTTAAGAAGAACCTAATGAAAAGGAAAATGTGATAATAAACAAAAGTGCATGAGACAGTATTCTAGCATATAAGCTCAACTATGTAAAAATATACTTGCATTGAAAGACTAGAGTTGCAATATACCAGACTATTTTTTTTTTAATTTTTTTATTTATTTCTAGGAGAGAGAGAGAGACAGCGTGAGCAGGGGAGGGTCAGAGAGAGAGGGAGTCACAGACTGAAACAGGCTCCAGGCTCTGAACTGGCAGTCAGCACAGAGCCCGACGCGGGGCTCGAACCCACGAACCGCGAGATCATGACCCAAGCGAAAGTCGGACACTTAACTGACTAAGCCACCCAGGCGCCCCAACAATATACCAGACTATTAATAATAGCTTTCAAGTCGATAGTATTACTACATGAGATTTTTTTTCTTTATACTTTTTCTGTTTTCCACATTATATACAGTAGACTTGTAATAATTTTTCTAATGATAAAAAGAAATAAGCAATGAAATAGGTATAGTCTTATAATATTTATCTATGTATTTTACCTTTTAGATTACTATTTAAATAGAATGGCTTCATAAATTATTTTGATTTAAACAATCAAATTTACCCTAGAAGCTTATTCTGAAAACTAAAATAAAATAAGCTCCAAATCATTTGAACTTAGCAAAATATTTAGGAAGTAATTTTAGGATAATTCAAATAAGAAATATGGATATACCTTTTGTATTAAACAAATTTTTCTTTTTAATAGGGCTTTGCAATTTGCTGATGTAATTGTGTTATTTGGTGCCCGATTAAATTGGATTTTGCATTTTGGACTGCCTCCAAGATACCAGCCAGATGTGAAGTTTATCCAGGTACTCAGAGTAGAGAGATTTAAAATCAGAGCTATCTGTGACTTACTGTCCCCAGCTATTATCATCTCTGCTTTCTTCCTGGCTTTTGTAGATTTTTATTGTCTAACAGGTACCAAAGTAAGCTGCCTTTTCAAGCCTATGAAATATAATGTACCACTTTACTTCTAACCAGAAAACCTTTCAAAACCAAGTTTTAAATAGTTTGAAAAACATAATTCGCCTCTTCTTCATAGTTCATGTACATTTAAAGGCAGACCAAAGGGGTTTGAGTAGAATGGTAGATTAGAACAAAACATTCAACATTGTTAGAGATTGAGTTGTCGTTTTAGATGCCAAATCTTTCTCTTTAAGATTTTTTTAAAAGTTATTTCTACACACAGCATGGGGTTTGAACCCACAACCCAAAGATCAAGAGTCACACACTCCACTGACTGAGCTAGTCAGGCACCCCAAGATGCCAAATCTTTCAAACATCTTTTGGTTAGGAATGTCTAAATGTTTTTACCTGTCACTGAGCAGAGTGAAATGTACTCTAAATTCCGTCTGATGAGTCATGTATCATTATGATCCTCTTTCTAAGCCAGTTTCCTTACTGGTGTGCAAAGTACTGTCTGTATAGTACAGTGTGAATATGTTTGCTCTCCAGAGATTGTGTACGGTGTTTGATGACCCAGCTACAATTGCTGTCTTCTCCCTGTTTACTTTTTAAGGAATCCACTTCTAATAGTCCCATTCCCCCTGGGGTTATGGGAGAACTAACTCTGCAAATAAGCAAGACTGGGGTTTCCTGGAAGATGTTGCCACCTCTTGATTATCCCTCGAGTACAGAATAAAGTGCATCCCCTCTGAGGTGGCTAAATTACAACTTCTTGTACAGCTATTTTCACTTGCCCATGGTCATTCAGAAATGGAGCTTCTGGGCAAATGGGAAGTAATCATGCCGTACCCTAGGAAGTAGTAGTTCTGGAAATGTAGTCCCTGGACCAGCAGCATCAGCCTCACCTGGGAAACCAGTTAGAAAAACACATTTTGGGGCCCCATTCAGACCTGCGGAGATCAGAGACTCCGAAGTAGACTCTTGGAGTTTGTGGTTTAACAAGGCTACCAGGTGATTCTGACAGTTCACATTTGAGACTTGCTCTAGGTAGGAACTACAGTGTAATTAAGCAGAACCTGAGGTGCCTGGGTGGCTCAGTCGGTTGAACGTCCAACTTTGGCTCAGGTCATGGTCTTGTGGTTCATGGTTCGAGCCCTGCATCGGGCTCCGTGCCAACAGCTCAGAGCCTGGTGCCTGCTTTGGACTCTGTGTCTCCCTCTCTCTCTGCTCCTCCCCTGCTAATATTCTGTCTTTCTCTCCTTCAAAGATAAATAAACTTAAAAATATTAAACAGAATCTTATTATTGATGAGATTAAAAACTATATAATTAATCAACTCACATGCATTTCTGAGTATAATAGAACAATAATCAAATCTACAGAGTAGATATTAAAATGAAGGAGGAGGATGAAGTTTCTGTATTTACTGTGATACAGTTCTATCGATTTTAATTTTATTAAGAAATATCTTGGATATCAAATCATCTTTATCATTTGTTGCATATACGCAGTTCATTTATTCAGTATTCTTTTTTCATTAAAAAAACTTCTTTAGTGTTTATTTTTGAGAGAGAGAAAGAAACAGTGTGAGCAGGGGAGGGGCAGAGAGAGAGGGAGACACAGAACTCGAAGTAGCTCCAGGCTCTTCTTTGTCAGCACAGAGCCTAAAACAGGGCTCAAACTCACAAACTGCGAGATCATGACCTGAGCCGAAGTCAGCTTAATTGACTGAAACACCCAGGTGCCCTAGTATTAATTGACTTCTTAAAAATTTTTAAGAATAAGAATGGGTTGTTCTTAAGCTTTATCTCTTTTAGGTTGATATCTGTGCAGAAGAACTGGGGAATAATGTAAAGCCTGCTGTGACTTTGTTAGGAGACATAAATGCCATCACTAAACAGGTAAGAGCTTCTTCCTAGGTTTTAATGTATATGGATTGGTCTTTAAGGAATAATCTGTTCTTAAAAATGTCTCAGCCTTGATCCATTTGGTGATAGGCTTATTAATATCTATTTTAAACAAAATTCATGATATAAAGCTAGTCTTAAAAAGAACTTTGGAACTCAGTAAATCCAACTCCTTATATATAAATCATTTTTATGTGAGTAAGTTAATCATTTCGGAAGGCAATTGAAGACTTAAAGGCATTCACTAGGCAAACAGTGATATACTAAATAGGATTCAGCTGTCTGAAAAATTATACTACAGCTTCCAAAGGAACGGAACTTACAGCCAAGAAATGTCTTAATGTACTGGAAAAATCTAATGTAGTATTTCATTAGAGGCAATAAAGAGATTTCTTTACTCTTCAAATGGTACTCAGTGACTTGTCCAGATTCTCACTATTTGTATGTAATTTATACAGTTCACTATAAGAGGAGATAAAGTATAGTGTTATCTTTCACTTGATATTGGATACAAATTGGTATTGTTATCATGACTACATAATGTTAGGAAGCAATCCCCAATCACATTTTAGAATATCCTGGAACATTTGATCTGTAATTTGGAAGTCCCTGGATGTTTGTGGCTGTGGTCCTGCCCACAAGGATTCTATGGTGGGGGTGATTTTCTTTCTAGTGTTTAAAGTTGAGGAGGACATAAAAGCCCCTGCCTGTGAGGTGAGGTAGCATTTCCCTTGTGTTCTTTGGAAATCCCAACATTTGGCAGAAGTCTACACTGACCCAAACAAATGCTTTCCATGTTGCCTATTTGTTTTCTACCAGTTGCTAACTGCCTAAAGGACAAACAGTGAGTGATGAGAAGGGCAAGACAGTACAGCAGTATCGTCTTCTTTAACATGATGTTGTTGTGTTAACATGACGTAAGCATATTTTAAAAAAATAAAAAGTCTGTGGTTTTTTAGCTTCTAGAACAATTTCATAAAACACCATGGCAGTATCCTCCAGAGAGCAGCTGGTGGAAAACTCTGAGAGAAAAAATGAAGAGCAATGAAGCCGCATCCAAGGTAATACGAGACTCAGAAATTCAGGAACATTTCAGGCTCTTAGTTCTGTTAGCTCTGTCATAATATGACTTACACATTCCTAAAATCAGCACGCTATGTAAAGTCAAGGAGTAAAAACCATGGGGTTCATGGGAAAAAAGGTTTAGAGGCACAGCTCTCAAAACTTTGTGAAACATTAAGATAGGAACCTAATAAAAGTTCTACACATGTTAAATGGTTAAGACATATATATTTCGATAAATATAAGACTTTTCCTTGAAAAATACCTGAACTCTCTTGTGGAAGTTGTCATTGGGAGAATCTCAACTTGTGAGTTAGTGTGATGTGATGGAAGGAGGCTGATCTGACATTGGACAGAAAGTTATAAGAGCCTGTGTGAATGGGTAGGGCTCACTGTCCTCAGTTTGACCTTGACACCAAATCACAATTAAGAGATCTTTTGGAATCTTAAATTCTGGGGCATGTTTTTCTACCCTTAAGATATAAGTCCTTCAAGGCATGCATGTATAATAGATAAACGTTTCATCAAAATTAAAACTTTGTTCTAATGTACAGCCCTTTTAAAAAAAATGTCAGCTTTATTGAGGTATAATTGACACACAAAATTGTAAAATACTTAAAGGTATATCATGACGATTTGATAACACATATACACGGCGGGGAAGGATTGCCCCCATCTATTTCATTAACACATCTATCACTTCATACTTTTCTTTCTTTCTTTCTTTTTTGTGAGACCATCTATACCCTTTTTAAATTAACTTTGGTGCCACCATGGGAAATTATTTTGTGACTTCCTCAGCTGCATTCATGGCTTTGCCTGATATCTAAAGGCCTTGGAAACTATACTAAAGTGTGAAACCACCAGACCATCCACTACTAACCGAGAAATGAACCACTTCTGTTGGACATGGTGATTTCTATTTAGAGTCTTCGTATATAGGTAGAATTGTTTTTCTTTGATAATGAGAAAGGTTGTTCCTGATTTTTTTTTCTGATGTTTTGTGTATTCCTATGCATCTTGCTTCAGCTGGGTGTAGTTTTCTCTGTTCCTGGAGTGTTTCTCACTGACGGAATCCTGCATAAGCAATGTGAAATTTGCGTTGTGCTCCTGTTGTTCCCTTATAGATCAGATGTCTTGGAATAAATTCACATTTTCAAAAATCACAGAATTGACTATACATAACTCCATGTTTTATTGGAATTTTCATCAGTGGCTATTTCTATCAAGAGGCAGTCTCAGTTCTATTTTCTTGAATGGTGTCATAATGAATCCCTTCTTTTCCCTAGGAATCATACTAGTTTAAGATGGAAGGAGCGCAGTTGCCTCTCTCCTCTGGTGCAGGATAGGGGGTGCCTTATCCATCTTAGGTATACTCTCCAGAAGGCCAAAACAGCACAGGGGAAGAGGCAGTACTGGAAGCCCATGGGACTATTGCCACTAAAGCCCCACGTGGCTTTCTCTCTGATCTAGCAGCCATATGACTAGACAAAGGCACTTATCGTGCTCCATTCAAAGACTCTTTAGTGGGTGAAGCACATCCCCTTTACTCTCCAGTGAGCTTGGAGAAGAACCAGATTTTCAGATTTTCTAAAATCCTGACTTCATTTTTATTTTAAACTTAAGGGCGTATTTCCCATTAAAATATTCTAGAATAAAATGTTTACTTTTTCTAAGGCAGTGTATTCTTAAAAATGCTCAAATAAGACTGTTTGGTTTTGTTTAACCCAATGTTTCCAGCTATCTTTACTATAGACTTTTCTGACTTCAGAATGCTAATGTGCATTGTGGATCTCCAAGAAGAGATATTCCCTAGCTTATTTGATCTTGTCCCAGACTGGGGCTGTTGATCCCATTTTTCTTAGCACGTCCCATAGGAGTGTTAGGAGATCCATTAGCTTTTAGGAGTGGCCGTTTGGGAACCTTGTAGCTTATAGTTGTTGCCTGTTTCCAAATGAGCTTGGTAGTAGCTTATTGACATTGTTCATTTTTCACTGTATCTCAACCTAATTTGATTATATTTCCCTCAAATACTTTAGGAATTAGCTTCCCAAAAATCCCTGCCTATGAATTATTACACCGTGTTCTATCATGTTCAAGAACAACTACCCAGAGACTGCTTTGTGGTAAGTGAAGGAGCAAATACTATGGACATTGGACGCACTGTGCTTCAGAACTACCTTCCTCGTCACAGGTAAGGCTTCCAGAAAAGAAATTATAATGTGTTAAATTTGAAACTACAGTAATGCTTGTTCATAAAGCATTTGAGGATGACACATGTTCAGTGTATAAGGACATATTTTATGAAAGTATTCTTAGGTGAGATTTGGTAGAACTTTTATGCTTGTTGTATCTTTGAGGTCATGTGATAATTTCTGTACTTAGTGTTCCAAGGGTATATTCAGTCTCCCAGGCCATCACGAGAGACTTTTTCCTCTCATACTGCTTATGCTTGACTAGTCGGTTCCTCACAGTCTAAAAACTTTATATTAAAGACAGAGAATGTTTTTATTGTTGTTTATTTTACACGTGAATATGACTGGGTTTGTGCCCACCCACCATCCACAACATGCCCCAGAGAGTTTCATTTAGGTTTTTTTTTCCCAACAGGCTTGATGCTGGTACTTTTGGAACAATGGGAGTTGGTTTGGGCTTTGCCATTGCAGCTGCTTTGGTGGCTAAAGATAGAAACCCAGGGCAGCGGGTCATCTGTGTGGAAGGAGACAGTGCCTTTGGGTTTTCGGGCATGGAAGTGGAAACAATCTGTAGGTAAACAGCATTCATTTCTTTCTCCAAAAGATAAAGACTCACTTGCCTAACAAATGCTTACCAGGTGTTCACCATGTGCCAAATGCCCAGTGCATAGCTCTATGCTGTGTCCTGAGAATGCAAGTATAAAATAACCCCAGGGCCCTTCTCATCCCGAACAGTGTGCTCATGACCTCTTTACTAGATGCCCCAGAACTGTGAGGAGTGGTTTTGAGATCCCTGCAAGACGCTCTGGTCTGAGAAAATCTTGTTTTGGTCAGGTGAGAGCAGAGCTTTGTGGTTAAGAGCACAGCCTCTGGGTCCATGGTCTGGATTGACCACAACAAAGCCAGGTGATGTGGGTTAACTTACTTTACTAAGCTCCAGTCTCCTCTAAAATAGGGAGAGGAATAGTAATAGTTACTACCTTAGAAGATGGTGGTGAGGAACTAATGAGGTTATCTAGGTAAAGCTCCAGATGATTGCTCACTGAATGTGAGCTGTTCAGATTATGTTTATGGTTGTGAGGATTGTTTACAGGGAGAAACTCATGAGCTATAGATCCTGCAATGGAAGAATGGGGACTTTTTTCTCCCTAATTATTTAAACTGTAGTAAAGTCATTCTTCATTCTTAGCCAGGACTCTTACTAGACCTTTTGTAAATCATGTTTTGGGAGCTTTTAAAGCTTTGGTATACAACACTTTCAAGATCAGATAGAAAATATGTACTTGTTAGAATGTATATATTGACAACCCAAGTGATATATACCAAAAAGGTGATTTATGAGAAAGCCAGACTTCTAGAGAGTCATGATTCCCATTGAGCATGGAACGCAAGTAGTTACCACAGTCCTGTTACATAACGGTATGCAGTGTAATTTTGTTTTTACACCTCGTCTCAGAAATTATGTGTGCACAAATAAAGCCCATGTTCTTTTGTCAGTCACTAATAAAGTTTAATCATTCTTTTTTTGTGTGTGTTTGCAATACTGTTTAGCGCATTATTAAATATACTGTTTTTCTCTATTTATTATACAATGCTTTTCTTTTTTAATTTTTTTCAACGTTTTATTTTTATTTTTGAGAGAGAGAGTGAGAGTGGGAGAGAGGCAGAGAGAAGAGAGACTCAGAATCCAAAGCAGGCTCCAGGCTCTCAGCTCTCAGCACAGAGCCTGATGTGGGACTCAAATCCATGAACAGTGAGATCATGACCTGCAGCAAAGTCGGACGCTCAACTGACCGAGCCACCCAAGGGCCCCTATATAATGCTTTTCTAATTTGGAGTGAAGTGGTTTGAGAGAAGAGAATGTATGCTAGTCACTGTATGCTTCCCACAGCATCTAGCAAGTGCTGCTTGTCTGTGAGGAGTTCAGTAAACAGACTGACACTTTTCAAATAGTACTCCTAGGCACCCCCTGGAAGTGGTGTGTCTGAAGGTATTAAATATGAAAGGTGGAAGGTGTCATTCTTAACACCTGGATCTATGAAAACCAAAGTTCAGAAAAGCTCAGTGAGGTCCACAGATGCATAATGCTAGAACCTAGTGTTCTCACACCCTTTGTGACTCCATGTTTCCATTAATGATTTGATGTTACTTATTAGGTAGCAAATGTTTAATTTTTTTTTAATATTTTTATTTATTTCTAGGAGAGAGAAAGCATGAGCAGGGGAGGGCCAGAGAGAGAGGGAGTCACAGACTGAAACAGGCTCCAGGCTCTGAGCTGGCAGTCAGCACAGAGCCCGACGCGGGGCTCGAACCCACGAACCGCGAGATAATGACCTAAGCGAAAGTCGGACGCTTAACCGACTAAGCCACCCAGGCGCCCCTCAAATGTTTTATTTTTAGTCTTACCCTAATATTACAAAAAACTTATTTCTAAAAAACTACCCATTTTTAAATTAAAGTTTCAGCCTGAAGATAAAGTACTTTAGAATGAAGAATGATTGGGGCGCCTGGGTGGCTTAGTCGGTTAAGCGTCCGACTTTCGCTTAGGTCATGATCTCGCGGTTCGCGGATTCGAGCCCCGCGTCGGGCTCTGTGCTGACTGCCAGCTCAGAGCCTGGAGCCTGTTTCAGTCTGTGACTCCCTCTCTCTCTGACCCTCCCTGCTCACGCTGTCTCTCTCTCTCCTAGAAATAAATAAAAATATTTAAAAAAAAAAAAAAAGAATGAAGAATGATTTCCTTTGTATTTTGCTTTCAATTTTAGGTACAACTTGCCCATCATACTTTTGGTGGTGAATAATAATGGAATTTACCAAGGTTTTGATGCAGATAGTTGGAAGGAATTGTTAAAATTTGGAGATGCTACTGCAGTGTAAGTAACCCAGAACAATGTGTATTTATTTTCCTTCATCTGTTTTAATCTCTCCTTACAATGTCTGCTGTCTTATACTGTGCTTTGGTGGTGTGTGTATTGTTTATTTATATTGTCAGCTCTCCTAAAGCGCGGGAACCCTGTCTGCATGACTCCTGTTTGTACAGCCACTCATGATGGGGTGCTTCAGTAAATAATTTATGACCAGGGAGCCACTAAAGACTTGGACACTTAAGATGGATGTCGAAGCTTTGTTTATGAAAGGGCTTGTTGCAAAATGCTTCCAGTCCTTCTAATATTATTACACAATGGAGGAAATGGATGTTAACACATTGTTTATGATCCAGAGATCTTCCTTCTTTTTACTACTTAACTAATTCTTGATTATCTGATGGCAGAGTCAAACTATGACAGTATTGTATCTAGCTGTGTGGGAGTCAGCCCCAGGGTGGAGTGGGATGTGAGTATGTTTGCTTATGCCTCACTGACTCCATTTCTCATTTTGTTGTTATTTGGTGCTTTGCCATAACCATTCCTTTCTTTTTGTTTTTCTTTTGAATTCATAGTAGCTGATGGTGTAGCCTGCACCGTTCAGTATAGTAGCTACTAGCCTTGTGTGGCTATTTAAATTAAATTTAAAAATCAGGGGGCGCCTGGGTGGCTCAGTCAGTTCAGCGTCTGACTTCAGCTCAGGTCATGATCTCATGGTCCATGGGTTCGAGCCCCACGTTGGGCTCTGTGCTCACAGCTCAGAGCCTGAAGTCTGCTTCTGATTCTGTGTCTCCCTCTCTCTCTGTCCCTCCCCTGCTCTGTCTCTCAAAAATAAACAAACATTAAAAAAATTTTTTTTAATTTAAAAATCAGTTCTTATTTTTTTTTTAATGTTTATTTATTTTTGAGAGACAGAGAGACAGAGCATCAGAGCATGAGTGGGGGAGGGGCAGAGAGAGAAGGAGACACAGAATCTGAAACAGGCTCCAGGCTCTGATCTGTCAGCACAGAACCTGATACAGGGCTCAAACTCACAAACTATGAGATCATGTCCTGAGCTGAAGTCGGACACTTGACTGACTGAGCCACTCAACACTCCAAATCATTTTCTTATTTTAACTAGTCACATTTCAAGTGCTCACAGCAACAGGTTGCTAGTGGCTATTATAGTGGATAGCACAGATATAAATATAAAACATTTCTATTATCACAAAAAGTCCTATTGGACATTGCTATATAGACAATAAAAAACATATGGAAAGTTTAAAGTACTGGCATTTTTGTTTAAGGGTTGGACATAAATGTATGCCTTTCAGTCAGCCTAAATTTTTCCAGATTATTTCAGAAAATGACCTTCTTTTCTGTTGACTTACGACCTTTTTTAGGGCCCCTCCAGTCTGTCTTTTGCCGAACTCACATTATGAGCAGGTTATGACTGCGTTTGGAGGCAAAGGGTATTTCGTACAAACACCAGAAGAGCTCCAAAAATCACTGAGGGAGAGCTTGGCAGACACAACTAAACCTTCTCTTATCAATATCATGATCAAGCCGCAAGCCACACGGAAGACCCAGGTAAATTCAGTTGCTAAGCAGAAATCAGAAATTCATCTCCCATCCTATCCCTGGAAGTACCTACCAAATAGAACACTCTATTGTTTCTAAACCATTTCTGAGTTTGGCACTTTCTTGTGTTTTTTCAATAGATAATTGTTGAGATAGGTTGTATTACTAGCAACCTGGACTCAGCCCTCACCTAATGGCTTACAGTCCAGCAGGGGAGAGGAACAACCTAGTCACCTAACAACTAAACGCGTCAACAACAGAGTGAGGCAACTGCTCTGAAGGAAAAGCACCCAGTTCTGAACAAATATACTCATGGAATCTGATTTGTATTGGAGTCACAGGGGAAGGCTTCTCAGAGGAACTGATTAATACTTAAGCTGAGATCCAAAAGATAAGTAGGGACAATCTCAAGATAAGAGACTAGAAAAGAGATGTGCAAAGGCTCTGTGGCAGCAAGGACCATGGCAGGTCTGAGGAACTCAGTGAAGGCCAGAGTGGTTGAAAGGCAGAATGGGAGTGGGGGGCAGACTGGGAGGATGAGACTATAATAGGAGGATTTGTGCAATGACATTCAAAACTGGTTACTTTGGCCTCCATAACAAAACTGCACTGTAGATGACAGCTGTAAAATAAATGATAAGGTATGTAATGTAATCCTCTCCCATCTCAGATTAAGTTGCTTTTCATACTTAATTTTGTGTGCTGATCCTGGTCCTGCCACTTGTCCTCTCTTATATACCCATCTTCCATGCTTACACATTGTGTATCAGTCACTGCTTCAGAGCAGATCATTTTTTCAAGAAGTTTCTGTCTTGGTTCTTTATACATATATATGCTGTGAGATCTTTTTTTTTTCGTAAATAGTTTATTGTCAAGTTGGTTGCCATATAACAACCAGTGCTCATATGCACAAGTGCCCTCCTCCATGCCCATCTCCCCCTTCCCCTCCCCCCTACACCCATCAGTCCTCAGTTTGTTCAAACCATTCAAGGGTCTCTCATGGTTTGCCTCCCTCCCTCTCCCCCGCTATTTCCCCCCTACGTCTTCCCCACTGTCCTCTATTAAGTTCCTCCTAATCCTCCTATACATGCAAACATATGGTATCTCTCCTCCTCTGCTTGACTTATTTCATTCAGCATAACACCCTCAAGGTCCATCCATGTTGCTACACATGGCCAGATTTCATTGTTTCTCATTGCCATGTAGTATTCCATGGTATGGATAAACCACATCTTCTTGATCTATTCGTCTGTTGATGGACACTTAGGCTCTTTCCAAGATTTGGCTATTGTTTTGCTATGAACATTGGGGTACATGTGCCCCTATGCACCAGCACTCCTATATCCCTTGCATAAATTCCTAGTAGTACTATTGCTGAGTCATAGGGGAGATCTATTGTCAATTTTTTGAGGAACCTCCATACTGTTTTCCAGAGGGGCTGCACCAGTTTACATGCCCACCAACAGTGTAGGAGGGTGCCTGTTTCTCCACATCCTCACCAGCATCTATAATCTCCTGATTTGCTCATTTTAGCCACTCTGACCGGCATGAGGTAGTATCTCAGTGTGGTTTTGAGTGTATTTCCCTGATGATAAGGGACTCAGCATCATTTCATGTGTCTGTTGGCCATCTGGATGTCCTCTTTGGAGAAGTGTCTGTCCATGTCTTCTGCCCATTTCTTCACTGGATTGTTTGTTTTTCGGGTGTGGAGTTTGGTGAATTCCTGATGGATTTTGGATACTAGCCCTTTATCTGATATGTCATTTGCAATTACCTTTTTCCATTCTGTCAGTTGCCTATCGGTTTTATTGATTCCTTTGCCATGTAGAAGCTTTTTATCTTGATGAGGTCCCAATAGTTCATTTTTGCTCTTGATTCCCTTTCTTTTGAGGATGTGTCAAGTACGAAATTGCTATGGCTGAGGTCAAGGAGCTTGATTTCTGCTTTCTTCTCTAGGGTTTTGATGGTTTCCTGTCTCACGTTTAGGTCCTTTATCCATTTTGAGTTGATTTTTGTGTATGGTGTGAGAAAATGATCTAGTTTCATTCTTCTGCATGTTGCTGTCCAGTTCTCCCAGCACCATCTGTTAAAGAGGCTGTCTTTTTTCCATTGGATACTCTTTCCTGCTCTGTCAAAGATTAGTTGGCCATACATTTGTGGGTCCAGTTCTGAGCTCTGTATTCTATTCCATTCCATTGGTCTATGTGTCTGTTTTTGTGCCAATACCATACTGTCTTGATGATGTCAGCTTTGTAGTAGAGGCTAAAGTCTGGGATTATGATGCCTCCCATTTTGGTTTTCTTCTTCAATATTACTTTGGCTATTCAGGGTCTTTTGTGGTTCCATACAAATTTTAGGTTAGTTTGTTCTAGTTTTGAGAAGAATGCTGGTACAATTTTGATTGAGAGTGCACTGAATGTGTAGATTGCTTTGAGTAGTAATGACATTTTAACAATATTTATTCTTCTGACCCATGAGCATGGAATATTTTTCCACTTCATTGTGTCTTCTTCAATTTCCTTCATCAGTTTTCCATAGTTTTCATCATACAGACCTCCTATATCTTTGGTTAGGTTTATTCCTAGGTATTTTATGGTTTTTTGTGTAGTTGTGAATGGGATCAGTTTCTTGATTTCCCTTTCTGTTGTTATTATTGGTATGTAAAAATGCAACTGATTTCTGTACACTGATTTTGTACCCTGCAACTTTGATGAATTCATGGATCAGTTCTAGTAGGCATCCGGTGGAGTCTGTCGGGTTTTCTACATAGAGTATCATGTCATCTGCAAAAAGTGAAAGTTTGACTTCTTTTTTGCCAATTCTGATGCCTTTTATTTCCTTTTGTTGTCTGATTGCTGACACTAGGATTTCCAGCACTATGTTAAACAACAGTGGTGAGAGTGGACATCCCTGTCATGTTCCTCATCTCAGTGGGAAAGCTCTCAGTTTTTCCCCAGTGAGGATGATGTTAGCTGAGGACTTCTCATAAATGGCTTTTATGATGTTTAAGTAAGTTCCTTCTATCCCGACTTTCTCGAGGGTCTTTATTAAGAAGGGATGTTGTATTTTGTCAAATGCTTTTTCTGCATCTATTGACAGGATCATATGGTTTTTATCTTTTCTTTTGTTAATGTGATGTATCACATTGATTGATTGGCAAATATTGAACCGGCCCTGTAACCCAGGAATGAATTCCATTTGATCATGGTGGATAATTCTTTTCATGTGCTGTTGCACCCAATTTGCAAGTATCTTTTTGAGGATTTTTGCATCCGTATTCATCAAGGATATTGGCCTGTAGTTCTCCTTTTTTGCTGGGTCTCTATCTGGCTTGGAAATCAAAGTGATGCTGGCTTCATAGAATGAGTCTGGAAGTTTCCTTCCATTTCTATTTTTTAGAATAGCTTGAGAAGAATGGGTATTAACTCTGATTTAAATGTCTGGTAGAATTCCCCAGGGAAGCCATCTGGCCCAGGGCTTTTATTTGTTGGGAGATTTTTGATAACTGATTCAGTTTCTTCATTAGTTATGGGTCTGTTCAGATTTTCTATCTCTTCCCGTGTGAATTTTGGTAGTGAGTGTGTGTTCAGGAATTTGTCCATTTCTTCTAAGTTGTCCAGTTTGTTGGCATATAATTTTTCATAGTATTCCCTGATAATTGCTTGTATTTCTGAGGGAATGGTTGTAATAAGTCCATTTTCATTCATGATTTTGTCTATTTGGGTGCTCTCTCTTTTCTTTTTGAGAAGCCTGGTTAGAGGTTTATCAAGTTTGTTTATTTTTTTAAAAAACCAACTCTTGGTTCCATTGATCTGTTCAGCTGTGTTTTTTGGATTCTATACTGTTTATATCTGCCCTGATTTTTACTATTTCTCTTCTCCTCCTGGGTTTGGGGTGCTCATGTTGTCCTCCTTCCAATTCCTTTAGGTATGCTGTTAGATTTTGTACTTGTGCTTTTTCTAATTTCTTGAAATGGCCATCGAAAATGCAATGTACTTTCCTCTTAGGACTGCCTTTGTCGCATCCCATACAGTTTGAATTGTTGTATTTTCATTTTCATTTGTTTACATATATTTTTTAACTTCTTCTCTAATTGCCTGATTGGCCCATTCGTTCTTTAGTAGGGTGTTCTTTAACCTCCAAGTTTTTGGAGGTTTTCCAAACTTCTTCCTGTGGCTGATTTCAAGTTTCATAGCATTGCGATCTGAAAGTGTGCATGGTATGATCTCAATTCTTTTATATTTATTGAGGGCTGCTTTATGTCCCAGTATGTGATCTATCTTGGAGAATGTGCCATGCACACTTGAGAAGAAAGTGAATTCCATGGCCTCAGGATGTACAGTTCTGAATGTACCTGTCAAATCCATCTGGTCCAATGTGTCATTCAAGTCCATTGTTTCTTTAGTGATTTTCTGTCTAGTTGATCTATCCATTGCTGTAAGCAGAGTATTAAAGTCCTCTGCCATTAGCACATTCTTATCCATAAGATTGTTTCTTTTTGTGATTAATTGCTTTATGTGTGTGGGTGTTTCCGCATTCGGTGTGTAGACATTTATAATTGCTAGCTCTTCCTGATGGATAGACCCTGTAATTATATATGATGCCCTTCTTCATCCGTTGTTACTGCCTTTACTTTAAAGTCTAGTTTCTCTGATTTAAGTGTAGCTACCCCGGCTTTCTTTTGACTTCCCGTAGCATGATACATATATTTCTCCATCCCCTTACTTTCGATCTGAAGGTGTCCTCAGGACTAAAATGAGTTTCTTATAGACAGCAAATAGTTGGATTTTTTTCTTAATGCACTATGCTACCCTGTGTCTTTTGATTGGAGCATTTAGTCCATTTACATTCAGTGTTATTTTTGAAAAATATGGGTTTGAAGTCATTGTGTTCTTTGTAGGATTCATACTTGTGGTGGTGTCTCTGATACCTTGAGTTCCTTGCAACATTTCCCTAGTAGAGTCCCCCTCAGGATTTCTTGTAGGACTGGTTTTGTGGTGACTAATTCTTTCAATTTTTATTTATTTGGAAAGACTTTTATCTCTCCTTCTATTCTGAATGACAGGCATGCTGGATAGTGGATTCTTGGCTGCATATTTTTTCTGTTCATCACATTGAAGATTTCATGCCATTTCTTTCTGCCACCACTGTGATAGGTTTCCCTTTGTATGTTAGGGCCTATTTATCTCTAGCTGCTTTCAGAATTCTCTCTTCGTCCTTATATTTTGCCAGTTTCACTATGATATGTCATGCAGAAGACGGATTCAAGTTATGTCTGGGGGAATTCTCTGTGCCTCTTGGATTTCAGTGTCTGTCTCCTTCCCCAGATTGGGGAAGTTCTCTGCTATAATTTGTTCAAGTACTCCTTCAGCACCTTTCCCTCTCTCTTCCTCTTCTGGAGTTCCTATGATACGGATATTGCTCCATTTGATTGTATCAGTCAGCTCTCCTTTTGTGTTCCTGGATCAGTTTATCTCTTTTTCTCAGCTTCCTCTTTTTCTTTAATTGTGTCTTCTAATTCATCTATTCTCCTCTCTGCCTCTTCAATCCATGCATTGGATGACTCCATTTTATTTGCACCTCATTTATAGCATTTTTTAATTCCCACAACTATTTTTAAGCTCCATATTCCTTGTAGCAATAGTTTCTCTGATGTCTTCCATGCCTTTTTCAAGCCCAGCGATTAATTTTATGACTGTTCTTCTAAATTCTTGTTCAGTTATGTTGCTTATATCTGTTTTGAACACTTTTTTAACTGTCATTTCTTCCTGGAATTTCTTTAGAGGAGAGTTCTTCCATTTCATCATTTTGGCTAGCTTTCTATCTCTTGTTAGTTTTAAAACCTTGTTATGCACTCTGCACCTGTGAGTATTGCTATATTAAAGAAGGCTCTTTGACAGTCCAGGGCCTGTCCATTCAGGAAGTGTCTTTTAATGGTGTCTCTTGGTCTTTCTTGTTGAGACTTTGGTTATTTTATTTCCCTACTCGTATTTGGGACTCTCCACCATGTGTACTTTGGCTTGTTTCTTGAGGTAGCCCTGAAAAGGAATAAAGACAGACAAACACAGGGAACAAAGGCACGCAAATACACAGACAAATCCAACAAATACGCAAACCGAAAGGGAAAGGAAAAAAAGGAGAGAAAAAGAGGAAGGGGGAAAAACAAATAATAAAAGTTAAAAAAGAAAAAAGAAGAAAAGAAAAGAAAAAAGAAAAAAACCCAAAATACAAAAGACAGTCTCAAAGCATAAAACCAGAATTCCTAGCTATAAATAAAGAGCAGGGTGTGTGCAGTGCTGATGGAAGAGCATATACAAAGAGGGAAATGACAGGGCAGGGAGGAAGTGAAACTGCACAATGACCAGGCAGAGAGACTAAGAGGCTTAATTCAGAGAGAGAAAGAGGAGAATATGGTAAGAGGCGACGAGAAAAAAACAAAGATAATGTTAACTCAGAGGAACTATATAGCCTGATTATTCCGGAGAGAGAGAGAGAGAAAGGTAGTGGTGGAGGTGTGGAATATACATCTAGAGAATGGATTAAAGGTGACTGTTTAAGCAAACCAATGACCAGAGTGCCCAGTCCAGCAGAGGGGAGGGATACAAATGAGACAATGGGAAATATATCTGAGTAGAAAGAATTGATCTAGAATTAATCACGGCAGTGCATCCATGTTGGTCTTGCCCCAGGCTCCGTTAAAAAAAAAAAAAAAAAAACAGCTCTGTATCCGGGATGGGCGTGGTGCGTGGTTTGGTGTAGGCAGGTCTTAGCCTCCACTGTGGTCCCACTAGGCTGCTCTCTGAGGCCCCGCCTTGGTAGGTGTGGGAAGAAAAATGGCGGTGCCCCAGTTCTTTCTCAAACCAGGCATTGCAAATCACTCTTTTGGGTCCAATGTCCCTGTGCCAGGGGTGTAGCCAAGATGGGCCGTGCTCTATGTCCTAAGCCTCATTTCCAGATCTTAGTCCGAGTGCTTTATTGATACCATCTGAAACACAGTCCTGCAGGTCGCTGCTTTCTTGCCACCTCCAGTAGGGGGAGCGGTGGTGCACCCTTGGGTTGGCTGCCTCCCTACCACTGGGGATGGAGCCGGGAGAGCAGCGGAGCAGTTTCTCCTGGTGCCGTCTGGGACCAGGGCAGCCAGTTCAAAGTCAGTACCCCAGCTAGAACTAAAAACACTCTCTGTGCAAGCCGAGGTTTTTTGTGAGATCTTTTTATGTATTGAACAAGGTAGTAGACCAATGGGCAAATGGATGCCTGGACAATCAGTGAAATGTAAATTAGCTAACTTAGAAACTATAAGATATATAAAATTCTACTGAAATTCTGTTCTGTAAAAACAGATATCAGAGACTTTGGTAAAAGGAACAGAACTACAAAATACCAAGAAAACTATAAACAAAATGGCTATAAGTATATATTTATCTGTAAATACTTTAAGTGTAAATCGATTAAATCCTCCCATCAAAAGAGTAGCTAAATGGATAAGAAAACAAGACCCACCTTGTCTACTGTGTAACAGGAGACTCATCTCAGATGTATGGACACACAGTCTGAAAGTGAAGGGATGGAAAAAGATATTCCAGACAAATGGAAACCAAAAGAAAGCTGGGATAGCTATGTTTATATCAGACAAATAGACTTTAAAACAAACATTGTAATAAAAGACAAAGAGGGACACTATACACTAATACAGGGGTTAATCCAACAAGAAGGTATGACATTTGTGAATATTTATGTACACAATGTAGGAGCACCTAAATATATAAAGCAAATATTAACAGACCTAAAGGGAGAAGTAGCACTACAA
This sequence comes from Proteles cristata cristata, assembly GCA_017311185.1. Lineage (NCBI taxonomy): Eukaryota > Metazoa > Chordata > Mammalia > Carnivora > Hyaenidae > Proteles > Proteles cristata. Next base: position 1,949,321 of record JAESUZ010003188.1, read on the forward strand.
AAATAGTAAGGACTTTAGTAAACCACTTACATCAATGGATAAATCATCCAGACACAAAATCAATAAGGAAACACTGGCCTTAAATGACACCTTAGATTGGATGGATTTAATGGGTATATTCAGAACACACGCAAAATAGACAGTCTTGAGACCATGTCACATTAAGGCCTAATGAATCGTCCCCTCTCTGCTAGTGAATTCAGGTTTCTAATGATCTCTTCTCCAACTTCTCTGTGGATTTTGGGAGTATTGCTGGAGAAATTTAAGTTCTTCTTCTCCTCTTCTTTAACTCCATAAGGATCATCGTTATATTTTTTGAATCACTTCAACATGAGTTATCCTCATTCCAGAAAATTCCACACATATTATTGTTTCCAAGCTGTTTGTTTTCATTGATTGTCTGTGTGTCCGTCTGCCATTTGTCATTGATTTGCAGTATAACCTGGCTGCTTCCTGCTATACTGTAGAGAGAACCTAATCTCTGCAGTCCCCTCCGTGCTGGCCACGGTGGGGGGGGTGGGGGGTGAGCCCTGAGAAGGCGTGGCTTCTGTGCACTGCTCTTCCTACCCAGCTGCTTCTCAGATTTGGCAACTTCCCCCCCTTTTTTCTTCTTTTGACTCTGCTTCTGGTCCTTTCAGACTTTAGTTTTTTTGTGCCCTGATTACTGGTTAATAGTTGCTTTGTAGGACAAGACAGCAAGATTCACAATGAGTTTTTAGCTTCTTTTTGGGAAAAGCACAAGACCAATGACAAACCTCATTACCGCCATTGTGGTAAATGTGGTTATAATGAGGCTTTTAGATTTTAGAGCAAACAAAAGATAGTTTGATACAGTTACTTCTTTCATTCAGTGTTTGTTGTCTTTTTTTTTTTCTAGGATTTTCACTGGCTGACGCGCTCTAATATGTAAAGATGTGTGGGAATGGTCTTAAGGAGTTTTCTTTCTTGTAAGATGGAATTTTATTTTCCACAGCAAAATTACTAAAATGTTAAAATTATTATACATATATATATTGTTCTAACTTTATGAATTGGGGTTTTGTTTTGTTTCATTTTCTTTTTTTCTGGAGAGAACTTACTGAGTTCATGCCATACCCAAACTGATAATTTCAGGGTATATTTAGATTAGCAACCTTAGTTTATGTGTACCACATTGAGACCAACAGAGTCAACAGTCTTTTAATATATAAAGAATTCTTATAAATAAGAAAAATATTAACACACTAGTAGAAAAATGAGCAAAGGGCATGAATGTATAATTAATGGAAAAATATGATAAAATGAGTATGAATAAATATGAACGGGTATGAATAAATGTGAATGTATAAGTTAGGTCGCCAACCCTTATTTTTGCCTATCCACTTGGCAGAGCACTTTCAAAATTATAATTCTCTGTGACTGTGAGGGTAAAATGAAGACGGCACTGCTGTGTCATGGTGGAAGATGAAATTGGTACATTTTCATAGAGTAATTCTAGTAGTGCTTGTATTTGGAATCTCAGATATGTTCATACTGAGCCTGCGGTGGCTGAGTCGATTAAGCGTCCAACTCTTGGTTTCGGCTCAGGTCATGATCTCATGGTTTCTTTCATGAGTTCAAGCCCCACACTGGACTGTGTGTTGACAGCGTGGCACCTGCTTGGAATTCTCTCCCTCACCCACTCTGCACTCCCCCCACTTGCTCTGTTTCTGTCTCTCTCAAAATAAGTAAATAATTTTTTTTAAAAATGTTCATACACCATACCTTTTGACCCAGGGAGCCTATTTAGAGAATATATCCTAAAGAAATAATAAAATATTTGGTCAAATATTTATATGGAAGGCCATTCAGCACAGTTTAGGAACAATGCTAATGTTTAATAATAAAACACTGGCTTCATATATTATGACCTGTTGACCTCATAAAATAAAAATTGTGGTAATGACTTTGTATAAGGACACCTGGGTGGCTCAGTAGGTTAAGCATCTGACTTTTCATTTTGGCTCAGGTCATGATCTCATGATCGTGGAATCAAGTCCCTTGTTACCCAGTGTGGAGCCTACTTAAGATTCCTTCTCCTCCCTCTGCCTCTTCCATACCTGTTCTCTTTCTTAAAAAAAGTATGTATAAATGGAGGGATAATCATAATATAATACTAGTGAAAAGACAAGCTACAAAATGGATGGACCCAGGTCAGGGTATATACCTGTATTTGCAGAGTCAGACATACACAGAAAAAAAAAGATAGCCACAAAATAAACCAAAATGTTAACATAACATGTTAATGGAGTTATAGGCAATTTTTACTTCCGTTTTTACTTTTACAAAATTTTAAAATAAAGTTATTATATAATTTTTTATCAGAAGCAGACATTATTTTAAAAGGATATTAGAAATGGAAAGTATCATTTATGGTCTAGAATTTTACATGAATTGGGGCATAGGACTCTATCTCAAAGTTCAGCTAACCGGTTTGCAACATACACATCAGTCTTGTCTCCATTGGCTACTTAGGGCCATAAGTGACTTCTACAGAGTGGAGTCCAGCTTTGAGAGGTAAATCCAGAAGACACATGCAGGGAGCTGTGGTTTCACCCAGCGAGCCCCTGAAATTGGGCCCATGGGGCAGATATGCTTATGTGCTTCTGAGGTACACACTAGAGGACTTGGGCTGCATAAAAGCAAAGAGAATATCAAAAGGAGTGTTGAGAGTAGGTAGCTCGTGTAGCCTCATCAGTGTCCTACTCTGCCTTTGGACAGTTGCCTCTGGCAGCCAAGTGCATTGCAAGATTTTGCTGTAAAGTAGTGTGGAAGGTTTGATGAATATTTGTGAACTGAAGTATATAAATATAAATACCAGATATAATTTGGGGGAAATGCTTGTTCCCTAGCCACATTTAGCTCGAGGGAAAAAAACATGTTAACATGTTAGTAGACTATCCAGCAGAGGTCAGTCTGAGCATATGAAGACCAGATTAGTCTAGGAGCACTTTGATGACGCTATCCATTGACTACTTATTTTATAACAGTAATCTTGAAATTAATTTTCTTCTAAAAATTTTCCCTTAGAAGGATAAGATATTGAAGAAGCCCCTCTAAGATGAATCTATTGGTTGATAATCAAATTCACCTTGATACACCATTTTGCACCCCCTAGTTGATTTAATGAACACTCTTACATGATCCTGGTATGTTGAATACTCAAGTGTCTCATAGAAACTGAACTTTGAAAGATTAAGGTTGCTTTCTTGATTTAGGAAAACTAAATCTAGGGTGGGAAATGACTTCTTGGTTTAGTTCCTCTACTCGTATTCTTTCTAAAAGCTTTCACACTTCCTGAGATTGTTTGGGAATTCAAAATGCTATCCTGAAACTCCTAGCCCAATGCCTGGCATATAGAAGGCATGCTGATGCTACTGTGTCTCAGGAATATGGGACTTTAGAGGAGACGCTGCCTGGAATTACATCCTGCCTAGCAATGTGGCTTCACGTTTTAAATAAATGGGTCTTACTTCCCCAAATAGATAAGTCGTTTCCTGGAAAACGAGTTATGTGTTTTCACTTACCTTTTTTTAAATTTTCAAATTTTTTTTTTTTTTTAATTTCTGAGAGAGAGACACACACAGCATGAGCAGGGGAGGGTCAGAGAAAGAGGGAACCACAGAATCTGAAGCAGGCTCTAGGCTCTGAGCTAGCCGTCAGCACAGAGCCCGACGCGGGTCTCAAACCCATGAACCATGAGATCATGACCTGAGCCGAAGTCCGACGCTTAACCAACTGAGCCACCCAGGCGCCCCATTTACTTACCTTTTTTTAAAGTTTATTTATCTAAGTAATGTCTACACCCAGCATGAGGCTTGAACTCACAACTATTGAGATCAAGAGTCACATGCTCTCTGACCGAACCAGCCAGGCACCACTGTTTTTACTTCTTTATACAGCCACCTGCTCTGCAGGGGTTCACTAAATAATAGTTGAATGAGAATTCATGATGGTTGGAAATATCTCACTGGATATTTTCTATCTTTTTTTTTTTTCTTTTAACACATACACCTTTGAAGTAGCTCAGCTTATCATGTGAAGTGAGTATATTTTCCTTAGGAAAAAAAGTCTCAACTCTGTTACAAAGAAATAGTAGGACTTTTGAACACCAAAGGAAAATGAAAATACGGAATCCAAAAATATTTTTGTTCCCTTACTGTCTGCAATACACTTCACTAGGCAGCGGGGAGCAGTGCCTTTCCATGTGGAAGTGGCAGGTGAGTGAAACAAATGGAAATTCAGTGACTAGGATAGCATTTCATTTGAATGCATTAAGGAAGTTGAAAGCCAGTTAAATTCCAGATGGGAACTGTGACTGAGAAACCCTGATAAAACTGACTCTGCTACTTTCATTGGAAAACAAAATGTACAGAAACAAGTCTGAAGCATCTACTGTTTTCTAGTTGCATTTTCTGCTGCTAATGTGAATAATGGAGTAATGTGGACAAAGGAAATTGAAGATCCTATAAATTCTTCCCATTGATAAGGTGGCAAATAAAAGTATACCTTGCTTGGATTCAGATCTGACAAGCAGCGCTGTCTACACCTCTGGTTTTCACTGGATTATCGTAGGCTCTTCCGTCCCATCTAAGGCCTTTCTCAGGAGAAGGCCTATCCAGTCCGTGAATCTATGGTATATCCAGGTTGTATGTTTACTCCAATTAGGGATCAGAGAAAGGCACACCCGAAAGCCCCTGGATCTCTAGTTTTGAAGTTTGAAGGAAACACTTAAAGTTTTGACTCAGGCCTGGAAATATCCACAGAGATGGCATCATCCACAATTTTGTACTTTGTATCCAGCAATCACTAGAATGACCTATGGTCTATGGAATGGTTAATCAACAGCCACGTGGCTCAGGCCCTGGCCCCAGCAGTTTCCTGGGAATTGCCTCCCTCCCTCCACTGATGAAGGTGGGCTCAGGAAATCAGATCCGGTTTCACCTTAGCCTGAATTTTGCTCGTGCTGTTTCTACTGCAGTGCCCTGTGCACACCTACCAATCTTTGCCATGTGCAATTAACTATATCCTTTAAGGTCCAGCTCAAAAGACCCCACTTCTATGAACTGCTCTTCCTCCCAGCACTCCTACAGTACCCCGTATGTGCCTCTCACTACTCAGAATGTTCATGGTTAATTCCCATTGCCCTTCCGTACTTAGCCGAGTGTCTGTGTACCCAGATGTCACCCACCCTCATCTTCTAGGGCTGGTGTCCCTTTGCTCCCATTTGGCATGCTCCTCTGAGTTCACCCCTGAAGGGTCCACTTCCAAATGGCATACAGCATCTAAACCCCACAGACATTTTCCTGCAGGGGAGGAGGCCCAGAAGGGGGTGAGATCCCCAAAGCTGCAGCAGCCTCAGGCAAGGATTCAGGGAGACAGATGAGCCACCAAGGATCAGAAACCCTCCCCTCCCCTCCACCGGGGTATTGCATGAGCCTCACAGTTCTTAGAGCAGTGTTGGGGAGGTGATTGGGCACCATGAGGCCCTGACACAACTGAAGTTCATTCCCACTCTGGCAACATGGAGGATAAAATTAAGTTGAATTCCTAAATATAAATATTTCTTCCAGACTTGAGTGCTTTGGACTGAAATTTATGCCCACTACACCCAAAAACCATTTCATCACTCAGTGCCATCTCTGCGTCCCACCTTCCACCAGCCACTCTGTCTCCCTCCTCACCATCCTACCTACATTTTCATTTTCCAGAATTTTCATGTGGTTCTCTTCACTTAATTATTTTTGTATATTAACTTCAGTAGCACACACACACAAATCCGGTATTTTCCTTGGCATGTGCTTTAAAATACAGTGTAATACGGCATATCATAGTAAAAATGGCAAAATACAAGGACAAAGAGAGAATTTTGAAAGCAGCTAGGGAGAAAAGGTCCCTAACATACAAAGGTAAACCTATCACAGTGGTGACAGACCTATCTACTGAAACGTGGCAGGCCAGAAAGGAATGGCAGGAGATCTTCAATGTGATGAACAGTAAAAATATGCAGCCAAGAATCCTCTATCCAGCAAGCCTGTCATTCAAAATAGAAGGAGAGATAAAAACCTTTCCAAATAAACAGAAATTGAAAGAATTTGTCACCACGAAGCCAGCCCTACAAGAAATCCTGAGGGGGATGCTCTGAAGGAAAGGTTGCAAGGAACAAAGATTCCAGAGACACCGCCACAAACATGAACCCTACAAAAGATACAAAGACTCTAAACCCACATATTTCAATAATAACACTGTAAATGGGCTGAATGCTCCAATCAAAAGACATAGGGTAGCAGAATGGATTAAAAAACAAAATCCATCTAAATGCTGTCTACAAGAAACTCATTTTAGACAGGAAGATACCTTCAGATTAAAAGTAAGGAGATGGAGAAATATATATCATGCTACAGGAAATCAAAAGAAAGGCAGAATAGCTATACTTATATCAGACAAACTGGACTTTAAATTAAACACAATCACAAGAGATGAAGAAGGGCATTACATAATAATTATAGGGTCCATCCATCAGGAAGAACTAACAATCATAAATGTCTACACACCGAATATGGGAGCACCTAAATATCTAAAACAGAAACAAGCTTATAGATAAGAATGTGCTAATAGCAGGGGACTTTAATACTCCACTTACAGCAATGGATAGGTCAACCAGACAGAAAATCACTAAATAAATAATGGACTTGAAAGACACATTGGACCAGATGGATCTGACAGATATATTTACAACTTTACATCCTGAGGCCAGGGAATTTACTTTCTTCTCAAGTGCGCATGGCACACTCTCCAAGATAGATCACATACTGGGACATAAAGCAGCCCTCAATAGATATAAAAGAATTGAGACATTACCATGCATACTGTCAGATCATAATGCTTTGAAACTTGAAATCAATCCCAGGAAGAAGTCTGGAAAACCTCCAAAAACATGGAGGTTAAAGAACACCCTACTAAAGAACGAATGGGCCAATCAGGCAATTATAGATGAAATTTAAAAATATATGGAAACAAATGAAAATGAAAACACAACAATTCAAAATCTATGGGATGCGGCAAAGGCAGTCCTAAGAGGAAAGTACATTGCTCTCGAGGCCTATTTCAAGAGATTGGAAAAAACACAAGTCCAAAATCTAACAGTTCACCTAAAGGAACTAGAGGCAGAGGAACAAGAACGCCCTAAACCCAGTAGAAGAAGAGAAATAGTAAAAATTAGAGCAGAAATAAACAACATAGAGACCAAAGAAACAATTGAACAGATCAATGAAACCAAGAGTTGGTTTTTTGAAAAAATAAACAAAATTGACAAGCCTCTAGCCAGACTTATCAAAAAGAAGAGAGAAAGCACCCAAATAGACAAAATTATGAATGAAAATGGACTTATTACAACTATTCCCTCAGAAATACAAGCAGTTATCAGGGATTACTATGAAAAATATGCCAATATATTGGACAACTTAGAAGAAATGGACAAATTCCTAAACACACACTCACTACCAAAATTCATACGGGAAGAAATAGAAAACCTGAACAGACCCATAACGAGTGAAGAAATCGAATCGGTTATCAAAAACCTCCCAACAAATAAGAGCCCTGGACCTGATGGCTTCTCTGGGGAATTCTACCAGACATTTAAAACAGAATTAATCCCAATTCTTCTCAAGCTATTCCAAAAAATAGAAATCAAAGGAAAACTCCCGGATTCATTTTATGAAGCCAGCATCACTCTGATTCCCAAGCCAGACAGAGATCCAGCAAAAAAAGAGAACTACAGGCCAATATCCTTGATGAATATGGATGCAAAAATCCTCAACAAGATCCTTGCAAATAGAATCCAGCAGCACATAAAAAGAATCATCCACCAAGATCAAGTGGGATTCATTCCTGGGTTACAGGGCTGGTTCAACATTTGCAAATCAATCAATGTGATACATCACATCAATAAAAGAAAAGATAAAAACCATAGGATCCTGTGAATAGATGCAGAAAAAGCATTTGACAAAATACAGCATCCTTCTTAATAAAGACTCTAGAGAAAGTTGGGATAGAAGGAACCTACTTAAACATCATCAAAGCCATCTATGAGAAGCCTTCAGTGAACATCATCCTCAACGGGGAAAAACTGAGAGCTTTCCCCCTGAGATCAGGAACACGACAGGGATGTCCACTCTCACCACTGTTGTTTAACATAGTGCTGGGTAGTCCTAGCATCAGCCATCAGACACCAAAAGGAAATCAAAGGCATCAGAATTGGCAAAGAGGAAGTCAAACTTTCCCCCTTTGCAGATGACATGATACTCTACGTCGAAAACCCAACAGACTCCACCAGAAGCCTACTAGAACTGATCCAAGAATTCAGCCAAGTTGCAGGGTACAAAATCAACGTACAGAAATCGGTTGCATTTTTATACACCAACAATGAAGCTACCGAAAGAGAAATCAAGAAACTGATCCCATTCACAATTGCACAAAAAACCATAAAATACCTAGGAATAAACTTAACCAAGGATACAAGAGATCTGTATGATGAAAACTGTAGAAAACTTATGAAGGAAATTGAAGAAGACACAAAGAAATGGAAAAACATTCCATGCTCATGGATAGGAAGAATAAATATAGTTAAGATGTCATTACCACCCAAAGCTATCTACACATTCAGTGCAATTCCAACCAAAATTGCACGAGGATACTTCTCAAAGCTAGAGCAAACTATCCTCTAAAAGTTGTATGGAACCAGGAAAGACCCCGAATAGCCAAAGTAATCCTGAAAAATAAAACCAAAAACGGGAGGTATCACCATCCTAGACTTTAGCCTCTACTACAAAGCTGACATCATCAAGACAGTATGGTATTGGCACAAAAACAGATACATACACCAATGGAACAGAATTGAGAACTCAGAAGTGGACCCAAAAGTATACAGCCAGCTAATCTTTGACAAAGCAGGAAAGAATATCCAATGGAAAAAAGACAGCCTTTTTAACAGATGGTGTTGGGAGAACTGGACAGCAACATGCAGAAGAATGAAACTAGATCATTTTCTCACACCATGCACAAAAATAAACTCAAAATGGATAAAGGACCTGAACACGAGACAGGAAACTATCAACACCCTAGAGGAGAAAGCAGGAAACAACCTCCTTGACCTCCACCGCAGCAACTTCTTACTTGACACATCCCCAAAAGCAAGGGAATCAAGAGCAAAAATAAATGATTGGGACCTCATGAAGATTAAAAGCTTCTGCACAGCAAAGGAAACAACCCACGAATCTAATAGGCAACCGACGGAATGGGAAAAGATAGTTGCAAATGACATATCAGATAAAGGGTTAATATCCAGAATCTATAAGGAACTTACCAAACTCCACACCCGAAAAACAAACAACCCAGTGAAGAAATGGGCAGAAGATATGAACAGACTCTTCTCCAAAGAGGACATCCACATGGCCAATGGACACATGAAACGATGCTCAGCATCCCTCCTCATCAGGGAAATACAAATCAAACCCACACTGAGATACCACCTCACACCAGTCAGAGTGGCTAAAATGAGCAAATCAGAGAACTCTAGATGCTGGCGAGGATGTGGAAAAACAGGCACCCTCCTACACTGTTGGTGGGAATGTAAACTGGTACAGCCCCTCTGGAAAACAGTGTGGAGGTTCCTCGAGAAACTAACAATAGAACTCCCCTATGACCCAGCAATAGCACTGCTAGGAATTTACCCAAGGGATACAGAAATGCTGATGCATAGGAGCACATGTACCCCAATGTTCATAGCAGCACTCTCAGCAGCCAAAACATGGAAAGAGCCTAAGTGTCCATCAACAGATGAATGGATCAAGAAGATGTGGTTTATCTATACCATGGAATACTACATGGCAATGAGAATCAATGAAATCTGGCCATGTGTAGCAACATGGATGGACCTTGAGGGTGTTATGCTGAGCGAAATAAGTCAGGCAGAGAAGGACAAATATCATATGTTTGCACGTATAGGAGGATTAGGAGGAACTTGATGGAGGAACAAGGGGAGAAGAAGGGCGGAAATGGTGGGGGAAAGGGAGAGAGGCAAACCATGAGAGACTATTGAATGCTGAGAAACAAACTGAGGAGTGATGGATGTGGGTGGGAGGGGGTGATGGGCATGGAGGAGGACACTTGTGGGGATGAGCACTGAGTGTTATGTGGAAACTAATATGATAATAAACTATTTGTAAAAATAAATAAATAAATAAATAAATAAATAAAATACAGTGTAATAATAGAAAAACCCGAGACTCAATAAGGCCAACAGATCAGGAGACAATTGCCTTGAAAAGAAAAGTTTCTTACAATTCCTAAGAGGAGAATGCCTCACCACTCAGTCCTCAGGGGACGCAGGGGTCATTTTCAGGCATAGAGTCAAAGGGCACTAGTGGCCTGAACCCTTTATCATGATCTCCTTGAGAAGAATGAGGTGAAACACAGTAAACAGGTTTAGAATTGGCCAGTTTGGATCATTTCCCAGGACTCTGGAGTGGAGGGGCAGCCCCTGGTGATCTGGTACTTGACCCTGGCTGGTTAGGGCAGGAGGATGGGGTGTGGGGAGAGGAGAGGGAGAAGGGTAAGGACTATGATAAAGAGGGAGATTGGGATCAGGAGTTCGGGATCACTTGGTCTGCATATGAAAGAAGAGTTTTGTTTACTCTCTCTAGGAAATAGCTAACCTGGAGGGGCAGTCCCTCCAGGGTCAGCTAGCCCCGTGTCAAAGAATCCAAATTACACAGAACAAAAAGACACAGTTAGTACAGAATGGCATTAAATGCATATTTCTGAAATATGAGTTCTTATGATATTTGGAAAATTGAATCTTAAAGTATTGTTTCTATTAATGCTAAGGTAGCTTTGATTTTTTTTGAAAGTGGGTTTTTTGTCCCTAAGTGGAGTTTTAAAGTTTCCATATTAGCCCTGCCCCATTTTTGTTAAACATGTTCCTGGACATAAATCTGTTTTGTGCTACTGTCATTCTACTACATTTATAGTTAGCTATTATTTACATATTTTGAGTGTTAATTTCACACCTCATTGTATTCTCTCAAACCTCTTCTTCCCTTCCTAGAGAAGGAACCAAGAGGAGTGCTGGAGGGATGGGAGAAGTAGGTGGTGGGAATTAAGGAGGGCAGTTGTGCTGAGCACCAGGTGATGTTTGGGCATGTAGAATCACTATCTTGTACACCTGAAACTAATATTACACTTTGTGTTAACTGGAATTGTTACAAAACTTAAAAAAAATAATTTTTAAAACAACTCTTCTTCCTTCCTTTTATCTGGTGGCATCAGTTGGTACTTCCAGAACAATGCTAACTGATACTGGTGACTGTGGGCATGCACCACTTTCCTTCTGGGTATTTTATATTTTTTTTAATGTTTATTTATGAGAGGAGGTTGTGAGCGGGGAAGGAGCAGAGAAAGTGGGAGACACAGAATCTGGATCAGGCTCCAGGCTGTGAGCTGTCAGAGCAGAGCCCCACGGGGGGGCTCTAACTGGGGAACCCATGAGATCCTGACCTGAGCCGAATTCTGATGCTTAACTGATAGCCACCCAGGTGTCCCCCTTCTAGGTGTTTTAGAATCAGCATATCGTTTTTCTGCTTTCTTCTTTCAGGAGGAGCAAAAGATGAAAAGAGAATCTCCCTACAAGGAATTACTGAGGCTGCAGGGTTTGAATGTCTTCCCCACACGATGTGAAATCAAAGAATACCTACCCTTTTCAAGTTGGCGCTTGTGCTCCTGGATGCCTGCAGTAAAAGGTAACTCTTGGCAAATGAATTTGGGCTAGTTGGGGTGCTAGTGAACCATTTGTTGCCCAGGCTGTCTTCCTTCATTGGCCCTAAGATGAATGACAAGGGCAAACATTTTGAGAAAATTGTTCCTCTGTAGTCTTCACCTTAGAAACCTCAGCCCACGTTCTCCTAAAAGAGTCAGCAGAAGGTGACCTCCTCACCCCTCACCCCACAGTGATGTGTATATGGTTGGGGGCACCAGTGGCGAGGAACACTATATGGGATTGAACACCCTGAGGGTTTTATTCAGGGAACCTGTGTGAGAGAAAACAGAGGGAGCAGGAAAAGGCTGAGAGAGCCATCAGACCTCACCCTGGGAAAGGAAGGAGTGAGGGAAGATTGCGCAGAAGCTTCCGTGTTGCCTGCAGTCTGAGGAAGATTTGGCAAAGCTTCTGTCACAGTCCCCTGCCTCCCTGAACGGGCCCCCTTCATTCCCTACTGGATGCAGACATCAGAGAGGAGCAGCACAGTGCCTGGGAGATGTGAGCTTGGCTCAGATAGGGTGATGGATTTGGGAGAACCAGCAGCTGGGGCTCTTAGTTGGCTCCTCACAGCTGCCACAGGCACTTCTGGAGGTCTGTTTACTGCTGCCTGTAGACCACAAGGGCTGAAAAGATGGGAGGCAGAGTCAGTTCAGCAGGGCTTAAAATCCAAGCATCCATCTGCAGCTTGTTTTTCAGCTTCAGGCCTCGACTGTCCCTCTTGGACAGAGTAAGCCCAAGTTTCCTGGTTCTTCTTGGTGGTTATACAGCCTAAGTCTGTTTCCTCATTCCTATAACGAGGATAATAGAATGCCTAACTCATAGAGTTGTCTGCAGCATATGCTGTTTATAGGAATGCATAGAATGAAACCTGGCACAAAAATGCTCCTTGATAACCATTAGCCCCTCCCCCTCACTCCCTTTTCATGCCTCAGGCACCCAGGGCTCACAAAACAAAGGGTCAGGAAAAAACTAGCTTTGTCCCTCTGGAGTCTTCTGGTAAGAAAGAGAAGTCCCCACGTCTGTGCAGTTATTGTGTGCTTTGGACAGCTGGTCAATACTTAGTTTGGCCACCTTCCTTCCACACCTCAGCAGAGGCCTGGGCTGTCAGTGTAAACTCAGGAAAAGGCACATTCATTTGAGCCAAACTGAATTAGACAGACCAGTCAGTGGCCGGGAAGTCACGTGCTGCTTTCCCAAACCAAATAGAAATTATTTTTAGATTATTCACTGTTTGGTATTATCCATGCCACAGCTCCGTCCTATTAAGGCACATCAGAGAAAATTGGCTTCGTCCAATTAATGGATATTTTGCAAGCCATTTGTCAGTACTGGGTCTCTGTTCTCATTTGTGAAAAGAGTGGTTGAAATTGACCAGTGGTTCTCAATCCTGGCAGCACACAGAAGTCACCTGGGGATCTTAAGAATCTTGACTCCCAGGCTGCACTGTAACCCAATTACATCAGAATCTCTAGGGGCCCGGGCATCAGTGTTTTTAAAGCTCCCCAGGTGAGCCCCATGTGCAGCCCAGTTTGAGAACTAGTGAAAGAGGGTTTCAGAGCTTCCTTCCTTCTCCAGGGACATGACCTTGAAGAGGTAAAGTCTACTTCTAATTTAATTCATAAAATGGGAATTCTGAGTAAATATTTCAGCAATATTGTAATTTTATACTCTTAAATTCTCTGCTCACAATCACGTTCCTCTTTAAGTTCATAATTTGTACATTTTTCCTACATAAGTATTTGTTTACTTCATGCATCTATCGTAATCTCTTGTTTTCACCTATGTAGTTTTCACCTATGCCAGTATGTCTGACAGGTATATAGTTCACAGAATTCGTTAACTTTTCTTTATTACTCTGTAATAGAAATCAGCTCCTGAGCTCCATTTCTACTTGTTATCTTAAGCATACAGCTTGATGAATTCTTACGTAAGTGTGCATCTGGGTAACCACTCCCCGACCAAGGTGCATAGCATGTCCAGCAATCCAGAGGGCCCCTCTCGTCCTCTCCAGTCAACCCTCCATCCCCTAGGGGGTAGCCGCTTTCTGACTTCTATCGCCAGAGAGTAACACTCAGTCTTTTCTAAGTGCTTCATCTACTTTCGATTCGCTCCTCTCCCGTTTCCTTCTTACCTGAGGATGAACTCTCTGAGGATCCTCTCATCTGAGGATGGCAGGGGCGGTGGGGGGGGGTGGTCCTTCCCTGCCATCAGGGGAGAGGTCTGCTTCAAGCATGGCTGATTCAATAATCTATGGGTAACAAACCATTGCCAAACTTAGCAGCTTAAATCCAAGACATTATTCCCTCTCCCAGCTTTGCACGTTGGTGGGTCTCAGCTGATTCTCCTTACTGCACTTGGGGCCTCTCTCACAGCTGCAATCAGGTGGCCGCTGGCACTGGGCCCGCTAGAGGCTGCACTGGCCTGGGAGTTCTGAGTTGCCTTCTTTACTCTGAGAAAGTAAAAATTAGCTCAGGCCATGAATGTGAAAATGGGCCTAGCCAGTCATCAGGCTGGAATCAGAGACATGGATAACGCCAGATGCACAGTTAACAAAAGGCAATCTTTTAGCCAAGGACACACTGCAACTGGAAATGCCTAATGTCCATCTTTCTTGTTCCACAAGAAACTTTGCTCTCTAAAATCATACGTCATCAGGAACTTTTATCAGTAAGCGGACGTGCCCAAACAGCCTTGATCTGCAATGCAAATGCAGTTTCTGGACACAGATTTCCCCATCTATTGTAACTTTATAGCATTCCAGGAAACAGGGCCTTGGAGTTCGCTCCACAGTCCAGATCTCACATGGAAGGAACCCTTTACACAGAGCCTGCTTTGCTTTGAGCCAGTTGAGCCTTTGATTCGATACTAAAATCATTTACTTGTGTATTCTTAAGTGGTGAATTTCGTGCTATGTGAACTTATGGCCTGTGAAAGATAGCATCCCGACTTTTTTAAGTGATAGCCATCGCACAAATTAGAATGGTGTGGGTGGCTCTGACTCCATTAGCACTTCTAGGCCAGCCAGGCGCCATATTGTCACAGCTCCATTGCCCGGCGCCTAGCAGACCTCCATTGTTCCAGTTTTTAACTGGGTTGGAATACTGAAACTCTTTCATGCACCCCCATCTTTTGCCCTCTGTCTGCACCCTACTCATCCTTCTTGAGCCCTCTCATTCCTCCTCATATAATGTATATGTAGTCTGCAAATACTTTGCCTGAGAATTGTTGGCTTTTAATGTCACCTTACATTGAGTTTCCTCAGGGACCTCAGTTTAATAAAATGATTTCTTCAATTCAGAAACAAAACCCTCAGCTTCATTTATATTGCACCGTAAGTCCATCCTCCCCCCAATCCTATGCTGACTCTACCTTTGGTGAGTTGACCCATGGTTCCTCTGGATGTGGTCTGTTTCATCGCAGTGGGTAAATAAGCCTGACTTTGTGAGACTACAGGTTTGTTCCTGACAGCGACAAGCTGGCGGGGACAGCCCCAGGCCCTTGGCACTCTTCCGTATGGTGTCCCTGCACAAGCAGAAAGACCTGAGCTTTTCACAAAGCAGCTGACTTCCACCAGGGCCCAAGTAAAAGCTACCAGGCTTTCTTAAGACTTTGGCCTGGAACTGTCAGTGTTACTTGTGCCATTATTCTCTTGGTTAAAGTGAATGCCAGGGCCAACCCAAATTCAGTGTGGGCAAGGACTGTGCAGGTCCATGACAGTCGGGAGGCGTGGCTTCGTTGTGGGCCATCCTGGGAACCCAGCTTCCACAGCCGTCCTCTTTCCTCATGGCAGTCCCCATCTCAAAGCGTCATCTGCCTCAGACCCTGCTAACCTGCTGATGGCATCCACTTTTTGCAAACTGTCGGGGCTCTTTTGCCATCTGCTCAGTCCTCTCCACATCCCTCTGCGGCCTTGGAGCTTCTGGCTGCCTTCTCCATGCTGTCCTGGGTTCCAAGGCTTCACAGGCCCCTCTGCCTAGTCTTCTCCCTCAGACATTGCAGTGCTGCCACCAGATGCCGTGTTTGATGTAGCTTCTCCTCCAGGTCTATGCTGTAGGGAGCCAGGCCCCCCACTTCTGCCAGAGGATTCCCCAAACCAGGCTGATCTGCCCACCCACCCCCTGAGAAAGTGAAGGCCACTGACTCCAGGAAGGAAGGGCTGTGGGAAAATAAGAAAAAAAATATGGAAGAGAAAATGGCTAAACTCTAAATATAGTAGTGTAACCTTTTAAATCTCCAAGAGTGAGGCTGTTCTGTTTTAGGTAGCTATTAGTGTTAAATATCAGTATTCTTGTGATCTGAGTTTAAGGTAATGATAATGATAAGGTTTGTATAGCCCTTAAGAGCTTTGTGGCACCTGGGTGGCTCATTCGGTTAAGCGTCCGACTTCAGCTCAGATCATGATCTCACAGTTCGTGGGTTCGAGCGCCACGTCAGGCTCTGTGCTGACAGCTCAGAGCCTGGAGCCTGTTTCAGATTCTGTGTCTTCCTGTCTCTCTGACCCTCCCCTGTACATTCTCTCTCTCTCTTTCTCTCTCTCTCTCTCTCT
Organism: Proteles cristata cristata; assembly: GCA_017311185.1. Classification (NCBI taxonomy): domain Eukaryota; kingdom Metazoa; phylum Chordata; class Mammalia; order Carnivora; family Hyaenidae; genus Proteles; species Proteles cristata. Next base: position 1,965,700 of record JAESUZ010003188.1, read on the forward strand.
CTCTCTCTCTGTCAGAAATAAGTAAAACATTAAAAAAATTTTTTTTTGAAAAAGAGCTTTCACATAATTTTATTTCATCTTCACAGCAGCCTTGAAAGGAGTGATTATTGTTATTCCCATGATGAGGAAACAGGCTTAGGGAAATCCAGGGACTTTTTCAAAGTCACATATTGTGTGGTTTTATCTTGAAGGGACATTTTAAGAGAAAAGATTTGAGAGAGAACAAATAGGACTATGATTTTGACATGAGAACTTGTGGAATTTTCCATTTTGATGATCTCACAAAATGCTTGGCCTAAGATTTAGGGGGAAAAAATCAGCATTACCTAAAGCACAGTGGCAGAGTATGAGGAACAGCAGTGATGAAGTGATAAACAGATCGTAAAGCTTCTATTTAATTCAACATCCATTGAGTCCCTATCATGTTCAATTCACTTTGTCCACCCTGTAGGTGTCAAGATGCGAACCTCTAGATTGCTCATCTGAGAAGTCCCGAGATGAAGCTTCCACCCTGGAACAGCTAATGGGACCCTCAGACCGACTTTGGGCTGAGATTTGACTCAATGAGATTGATAATGAAGAGGATGCAAGTTAGATGGTGTTTTTCAAATTGTAGGGAGTATGAGGGGAGGGCTGTTGTAGGCATGGAGGAAGAATCAGGGCTCTGAGGGACAGCCACAGACAGGGTAAATCTAGCTCCTTGGCAATGGTAACACATGGCAACATGCTTGGCCATCTGCATTTGAGGTTCCTCCTCAGATTTCTGGCAATATGGAACTAAACAGGAAATTGCTTTCATAAGACCCAGCAGACGTTGCAGAAAAAAGGCTCTCCAGAGACTTTGGCTTTGGGGGGGTCTTTGAAAATTGCTTCCCACTAGCTTTTTTAATACATCTTGATCCTTCCTGTAAGCCATTGAATAGTAAACACTTTACATTCATTATTTTTTAAAAGCCATATTCCATTTTTTTTTTTTTAATTTTTAAATGTTTATTTTTGAGAGAGGAGAGACAGCATGAGTAAGGGAGGGTCAGAGAGTGAGGGAGACACAGAACTCAAAGCAGGCTCCAGGTTCTAAGCTGTCAGCATAGAGCCTGAGATGGGGCTCAAACTGATGAGCCATGAATCATGACCTGAGCCAAAGTCAGATGCTTAACAGACTGAGCCACTCAGGTGCCCCAAGCCATATTCCATTTTAAATAAAAATAGACCACTAGCTGGCTGGAGAGAGATAACCAACAAAAACAATGGTATATTTGGTCCCTGTCAGAGACACCACTGCCTGTGCTCTCTTCTGGAATTTTTATAGTTTCACGTCTCACATTTCGCTCTTTAATCCAGTTTGAGTTCATTTTTGTGTACAGTGTTAGAAAGAAGTTCAGTTTCATTCTTTTGCATGTAACTGTCCAGTGTTCCTAGAACCGTTTGTTGAAGAGACTGTTTTTCCCCTAGTGTATATTCATTCTTGCCTTCTTTGTCCTAGATTAACTGACTGTATAATTGTGGATTATATATTCCTGTTCCATTCACCTGTGTGTCTGTTTTTGTGCCAGTACCATACTGTTTTGATTACTACAGCTTTGTAGCACATCTTGAAATCTGGAATTGTGATGCCTCCAGTTTTGTTCTTTCTCAAGATTGCTTTGGTTATTCAGGGTCTTTTGTGGTTCCATGCAAATTTTAGTATTATTTGTTAGATTTCTGTGAAAAAGTGTGCTGTTGGTATTTTGCTAGAGATTGCGCTGAATCTGTAGATTGCTTTGGGTAGTGCGGCCATTTAAAAAATATTAATTCTTCCAATCTATAAGCATGGAATATCTTTGCATTTGTGTCATCTTCAGTTTCTTTCATCAATGTTGTATAGTTTTCAGAGTACAGGTTTCTCACCTTTTTGGTTAAGTTTATCCCCAGGTATTTTACTCTTTTTGGTGCAGTTGTAAAACGAATTGTGGGGTACCTGGGTGGCTCAGTCGGCTAAGCGTTGACTCTTGAGTTCAACTCCGGTCATGATCTCATAGTTCATAAGATTGAGCCCCACATTGGGCTCTGTGCTGACCGTGCAGAGTCTCTCTCTCTCTCCCCCACTCCCAAAATAAATAAACATTGAAAAATGAAATGATTAAAGAAAGTAAATGGAGTTGTTTCCATAATTTCTCTTTCTGCTGTTTCATTATCACTGTATAGAAACGCTACTGATTTTTGGGAACATGTTGTTTTCTTTTCTCTCTAAATGTGTTTTTAACTGTATACTGGGACTAACAAGTTTGATCCATTTGAATATAAACCATGTCAGCTTTCTTTGGCAGTGTGACTCAGCTTAGGCTAGTAGGTTTGAGGATGATCCAGAGAAAAGTAGAACAAATTGGCTATTTATGGAGCCAACTACTAATATAAATGGAAATGCTTTTAGCACATGTTCTTTCCAGGAATCTCCCAGACTCACTGAAATAGGGCAGGAATAAAAATGGAAGATTACTTTAGAAGGTCATTTGCATATTGGATGCTACCACTTACCAGTTGCCTTGGGTTTGCAGAGTTCCTAATTCAAGAACCATTCAGTTTTAAAAATGCATTCCAAACTGATATGTAAAGGGGGAATTGTAAAAGAAATTTGGAGTCTATATGAAAGACAAAAAAAGTAATGGGCTATATTTTTAAATGGGCTTCAATTCAAAATATGTCTTTGAATTTGCAAACCACAGTCCTCCTCCAGAGAATTTCTGCACAATAAAGTGAAATATAGTTATAAACTGTAATCTGGAAATAGGGTTATACATGCTTCTAGGGTGAATACAATGGTAAAGGGAAGGGAGGAACATCAGGAGAAGATGAGACCAGAAGAACAGTGCTACAAAGTACAATTCTCTAGGGCAGTTATAAATTTGTCCAGAATTCCTCATTGAAATGGTCATCTAGATAATTATGCCCCAATAATTTAATCACTGTGAATACACTCATTTTGCTAACTGAACCCTTAGACCAATGATTCTTAAAGTGGACCAGCAGCAACAGCACTTTGAAATATAAGAAATGCAACCCCCCACCCAACTTCTAAGACATTCTCAGTCAAAGGCAGAAATCTGTGTTTTGATAACACCTCTGGGTGATCTGGTCCATGCCAAATTTATTTACTCCACATTCATAAGGTTTTTTAATTTTAGGCATCCAAGAGAGAAAAAATGGCCCATTTTTTCTCCTGCCCGTGTCTGTGAGATTTCCTAGCCTCCAGATCTGTGAGAAAATACATTTGTTTGCTGAAGCTACCCGATCTGTCGTGTTATGTTACGGCAGCCGTAGCAAACAAATACACTGAGTTCATGCATTTTTCAGGCAGCGTGTGGAGAATCCCAGACTGTAATTGACAGTATATCAGCATCTTCCTCTCTGAAGACTGTTTTTCAGGGGTTGATGACATTTATTTCCTGAAGCTAGAGCTGGGCAGAATTGGTTCTTTCGTCACGGGCCAGGTGGTATCACTGACGTGGTAGGAGTCTGGCACATCATAGAGAAAGCCTGGGAGAGGCAGGTGGGAGCCAAGGCACTCATAAAGCCACCAATTGAGAGAGGGACCTCTGGAACCTCCCATTTAAAGGTCAGACTCTCTGCAGGCCGCCTCACATGTGCCATTTCATTTAAAGCTAACTTCTCTGCAGCTGCAAACTCGTGATTCCCTTGGCAAGAAAAAGTCTGTTCTGAAACATCACAAAGGAAATCTTGATCCAGTGTGAATTACTCTTTTTTTTTTTTAAGTGTTTTTTATTTATGTTTTGAGAGAGAGGGAGAGAGCACAAGCCGGGGAGAGGCAGAAAGAGGGAGACAGGGGGGCGCCTGAGTGGCTTAGTCGGTTGAGCGTCCGACTTTCACTTGGGTCATGATCTCACGGTTCGTGGGTTCGAGCCCCGCGTCGGGCTCTGCGCTGACTGCCAGCTCAGAGACTGGAGCTTGTTTCAGTCTGTGACTCCCTCTCTCTCTGACCCTCCCCTGCTCACCCTCTCTCTCTCTAGAAATAAATAAAACATTAAAAAAAAAAAAAAGAAAGGGAGACAGAGGATCCAAAGTGGGCTTCACACTAACAGCACCTGGATGTGGGGCTCGAACTCATGAACCATGAGATCATGACCTGAGCTGAAGCGGGGTGCTCAACCTGGGTGCCTCGGTGTGAATTACTCTTAAGGTTTTGGATATACTGCAACGTAATTTGTCTCGTGTGTACCATCCAAACCAATTCATTCACTGATTTGACACTTTGAAGGCCTGCTGTGTATCTGAGTTGACACTTAGGGGAATAAAGGGATGAAGCAGTCATGAGCCTTGTGCTCAAGTGGTTAATAATTTACTCAGAAATAAAATACAACTAAGTAGTATATTATAAGGTTCAATACACAGACTAGATCTATGCTCATATTTGCATATATACATACACATGTAAGTATTCTCATAAGTATTCTTGTTTCTGAGTAGATTAGATTGCTCCTGTTATGTGGCGGTATTGTGTGAAACAGTTTGGAAGGCTATACAAATCCATACTGGTTAAGAGGAGACCTGTCTCCCCACACTTCCACCCTGGGCCATTCCTTCCTACATTTATGTCTCCATGTCCTTTAGAAGGAAAGGAGTTACCGGTCTGCGTGCATTGGGCCATTTTGCCCATGGGCAGGGTCACCCTACCTTAAAGATCAGCTTTGTGGTAGAGCTGCCTGTCCTTCTCTCATACATGGGGGCGGGAAGCTTCCTAGGGACTGCTCACCCAGGTCTGGCCTCTCATTGCATCTTCTTCATTCTTGTTCCTGTGAGGGGAGGTTAGCAGAAACTCAAAGAAAGGGCTGGCCATCACAATTCTTTGGGGGAGGAAGCAGGCAACCTTCTGTGGCTTGCAGGCTTAGCCAACACCTTCCAACCCAGCCTCTGCCAGACTCTGTCTTAGTGGTTATGACAATTAATAAAGTGTTCCCATTTGTTGCTGTAAGGCTTGCATGGAGGCCCCTTGTCAGGAGTCCTGAAGGGAAAGAGCTGAATCCTTAGATGTGGCTATTTCTAGTCCAAGGAAATTCTAGATTAATCACTTCTACTCCATATAGATAACATCAGTGAATATTATCTCTATTGAACTCCTGAAGAGTTTCCCCACAGTGAGTGGCAGAGTCGGGATTTGAACCAGCTAGTGGCCTCAGAGCCATGGTTAAACTGTGGCTATTGACACCATGCCTTCAAGTGCCAAGAATGAAAATCCAAGAATGCACTAGGGAAGTTCCCAGGGTAGCGGTGGGGGGGATGGTGGAACATATTCTTCCTGGCAAACTTCCTGGAGAGGAAACATTTGAACTTGGAAAAACTGGGAGCATTTGGAGATGAAGGGGTGGGAGCATAGAGGAACAGGTATTCTGGAATGGACAGTCAGGCCAGGGAGAACACAAGGCAAGGTGTCCCTGCTAGCAGTTCCTAGCATGAATGGGAGCTGCAATGCACTGAGCACATACAAAACAACCCCCCCTTCCCGTCATTGTAGAGTCATTCACATTTGGAAGCGACCTTCTGCTATTCCAGGCTGTCAGAACCTGCCAGCATCTACCACCTGCACTCAGCTCATTCTGTTTGCCTCTGAGGACTCTGGTCAAGAGGCCGTGTCAATGGCTCCTGAAAGGGCCGTGTTCATGCCCACTCTGAGCCCTGGGCCAGAGAAGTCTCCCTCACCTGCCTCCCCTCTCCCTGTGGTATCTGGACCTGGGGCTGAATAGTATGGTGTAAAGAACCCATGCTTTGAGGTATGCAGCCAGTTTTGTGTGCTAGCTCTGCAGCCTTGGGCAGATTACCTAAACTGCCTTTATCAGCCCGTTTCTTCATTTGTAACACGGAGGTAGTAACACCTACCTCATGGAGTCGCTGTGAGGCTTTCAAAAAATATGCAAGTACACATGTACAAGTGCAACAGATTGTTCCTGAATAGCAACTGGTATTGGTATTTCCATCCTTTAAGGTCAGAATTGCCTCAGACTCTTCCATGAATCCCTCCTGGAAAACTAAAGTCAAAACTTTTCTCTCAACTTGCTAATTTCTTTCCTGTTACTTCCCTTCATGAGGTCCTCTTGATTATTTATATCTCTGTATCATTCTTCATTATGTTGAATAATGTAATAACACAGACCTTTTATTATATATGCTGCTTGTCTGTCCTGAGACTCCCACTAGAAGTTAAGTCCCTGGGGGCTAGAAATTTCGTACATTTGATTCAAGCTGAATCCCCAACTCCTAGATGTTTGCCTAGGGCACAGTAGGAACTGGTTAAATATGTGTTGAATGAATGAATGAATGAATGAGTCCTCTGACCTCTCTCTTACCTTCCTGAATCATTCTTTCTTCATTTCCATCTTCTCCAGTTTAGCCTTGTGCCTCCACTTCCTGGGGACACGCATGTGTTTGTGAAACATCACAGTTATGTTGGTAACTCTGAATAAAAGGAAACAGGTAATCACATAATCCATGATAACTGGATGGAAAATTTTTTCTCTCTAGTGCTTAAAAAAAAAATCACCTGTTCTTATCCAAGATTGCATAGCTATATAGTTGGCCTTGCAGGCCACCCTTTCTCTGTGAGCTGAGTATTTTTTAAAGCACTTTAAGACTTTAAGAAGTGGAGTAATATGGCACACTGTGGCTCCCAGTTTGTGCCCTTTGTTCCACGATAGCCTACAGGATGGAGAACCTCCTGGTTCCAGGAATTCCATAGATCCCGAAGCAGCATGGGCTGCAGTCCCTGTGTATGTCCTCTGTGTCATAGCTTACTGTTTCCTACAAGTCTGTGATTCTTAAAAACTCCTCAGCAGCTTCCAATTATTGTTCATCTGGGTCAGTATCTCCCTTCCCATGATGGAATGGGAGGATGCATCATTATTCATGGCCAGGCAGTGCCCTTTTCCACCTTTTACCCCAGAGTCTTGGTCAGCATTGGCCCATCAACGTGTTAGGAACGGTCTTGTTCTAGGCCTTGTCAAACAACACAGACACATGCCCTTGAGCTCTACCTCTGGCTGGACAGAGACTAGGTCATTTGAAAATGATGCTTTGTCTGTACCCTGGACCAAATCAAACTGTGAGGGCAGCCCGTCCTCTGTACTCCATCCAATCTCCTGGAAGATAAGAAGAACCAGTGTCTCTAAGTGGGTGTGGGGCCGTGTGATGTGATGGGGCAGTGGGGTTGAGGTAAGGGGGAGGCAGGGGAACTGGGGTGGTATATTCTTCTGATACATATGTAAAAATAAAATTTTGCCATGAACACACAGTAGGCTCAAACAGCAGTTAACTAGGAGCATGCTTTTGAACTGCCTAAAAGAGGATGAAGTGAATGTCAACTAAGTTTTCTGGGGTTCACTCTAGAGGAAATCAGGGGCAAACTCACCACCCCGAACTTCAAGAGTAGGGCTAAGAGCTCTTATGTCCTTTGGTGGCTTAATTATTTTGAGTTCATACCTTTCTATCCTCCTTGAAATAAGTAGCAACAGGAAACTGGCTTTGCTTAGGAATCAGGATGTTTTCCCTTCTTACAGGTTTCAGTTCAAGAACCACCCCTCCTCGGCTGTCATAAACCATTGGGGGATTTCCTCTGAAGCCTCCAGCCCTCCCTCACTTCCCGCCATCAAAGATTTCCTGTCCTCCCTACCAAGAGCGTGCTTTAGCATCTTCAGAGCTGAATGGTTTTTGGACTCATGGCATTTCTAGGGCCAGTTGCAGGTAAAGATGAGATTGATTGATGTTCCCTTGGAGAACAAGTCCAGGCCTGGGAGCGCCGATGACCTCTGGCTCGGTGTACCAGCCCAAGGGTTCAGATCCAGTCTTGCCAGTTATCACTCTATCTGCCAATGACCTGATATCTGCCGCTATCCCCAGAACCTCACATAAGCCTTAGTTTTCTAATCTGTAAAATACGAATTACAAGTCTAATCCCACTGCTTCCCTCATGAACAACAAATGGGGGGAAAATGATAAAAAGGATTTTATAAAAAAAAAAATAAAGCCCTACATTGTAATTATTTACCTAGTATTTATTGTATGAAACCTAGATAAGAAGAAAAGGGGGGATCAAATAATAAGAATTAAATAAAAATGGGTTTGAGAGTGAAATACTTTCAGAGGTAAGAGCTAGAAAATAGGTTTCTTCACTACAGAGCTTCTCAATGGCTTTAGTATACTTCTATATATTGTAAATTTCCAAGAGGGGCATAAAGTAGACAGTGTTCCTCAATTTATGTGAACTCTTCTATTTTGTAAAAATGGAATATCTCTTACAGTGGGAGCACCTCTAGCACAGTTTTGAGAAACACTGAATTGGGTAAGATGATTGTTGCTATTGTGATTGCATCTAGGTGGTTGAAGGCCAACTCAGTGGAAATCTCTTCCCGGAAAGTGAGGACAGCAAGCTCCCTCCCCTGAGATTGGAACTGCAGACTCAAGGCCTTGGTAAGTCTAATTTGTCTAAGTAGGCTTCTTAGTTCTTTTGATTCGATGGTGGGTCTTTCTGGTGCATCTCGAGGCTCCATGGGTTCTGGCTCTGAATTCAGCTTGAGTTGTCAGGGGACAGGGAGCTGGGAGGAGGGACTTGCCCTGGGCCTCTCAGTTGCTCAGTCTTCTCTCTCTCCTGCTGGTGCAGCTGCGGGCGGGAGGTGGCCAGGGCCTCAGCATTCCGGAATCATCATTTATTTCGGGCCAGAACATGCTCCACGCTCTGTCCTCTGGCATGGTCTTCTCCTCTCAGCATGTCGGCAGGGACTCGTTGGACCTAATACATGCAGAAAAGACATCTTTTGTTCCTTTCTCCCTTCCTTACTCCTAAGATTGCCAAGAATTTGATTTTGCTAAAATATATATATATTTTTTAAGTGACAAATTAAGTTATGCTCATTGCAAAAACGTCCAATAATACAAATATATATAAAAGTAAAGAGGGAATTTCCCTCCTTCTATTATCCTACATATTTCCATCCCCAAGTGTGAAATGTGTACTGTTCTAGATCTTTCTCTCTGCACATATAAATAATTGATAAATAGATTTGCTCGTTTTTTCAGATGTCTGGTCAGATGTACTGCACCTTTGCAATTCTACTCAGCAGTATTCTGTGGACAGCCTTCCATGTCCATGCATAAATGTAAACTCTTTGCCTTATTTTTTTTTTAAGTCAAGCTCATTGTGGGAAAATTCACAAAAAACTCACCCTTTTAAAGAGTACAGTTTGATCCGTTTTGACAAAGTAGACAAACAGCCGCTCCAATTAAGATAAAGAACATTTCCATCACCACCCAAAGTTCTCTTTATAGCTGATTCTCACAACCGTTAACTCTTGGTCACTACTGATCTGTTGGTCCTGTTGTGTTGCCTTTTCCAGAATGCCTCATAGATGGAGTTTTGCGGTATGTAGCCTTTTGTGGTGTTGGCTTTCACATAATGCATTTGAGATTCATCCCTTTGACTTGTTTCTGCCGTATAGTATTGCGTTGTACGCAGTTTGTTACACCGGTTGATGGCCATTTGGGTTGTTTCTAGTTTTTCATTATTACAAAGAAAATACTTAGGAGCATTCATGTACAAGTCTTTGGGTGGATATACTTTTCATTTCTAAGAGTAGAACTGTTGTGTGGTATAGTAAGTGTATATTTAACTTTAAAAGAAATTGCGAAACTGTTTTCCCAAGTGGTTGCACCATTCTGCATTCCCAGTAGCAATGTGTGAGAGTTCTAGTAGGTCCACATCCTCACTAACACTTGGAAATGTCCGTCTTTTTACCCTTAGCCATTCTAGTAATATGTAGTGCTGTTTCCTTAAGGTTTTAACTTACAGTTTCCTAAGGACTAATGATGTTGAACATCGTTTCTTGTGCTCATTTGCCATTCATATATCTCCTTGGGTGAAGTATCTATTTAGATCTTTTGTCCTTTTCTTTTAGTGGGCTTTCTTTATTATTATTGAGTTGTAAAGTTCTTTATATATTCTGAATATACATTCTTTATCATATATGTATTTTGCAGATATTTTCTTCTGGTCTTTGGCTTGTCTTTTCTTTTTTTAAATGTTTGTTTATTTTCGAGAGAGGGAGAAACAGTATGTCTAGAGCGGGAAGGGTGGGGAGAGGATCTGAGGCAGGTCTTCTGCTGACAGCAGAGAGCTGATTGCAGGGCTCGAACTCACTGACCATGAGATTATGACCTGAGCCAAAGTCAGATGCTTAACTGACTGAGCCACCCAGGTGCCCATTTTGGTTTGGCTGTTCAATTTAACATTGTTTTTCAAAAAGCAGAAGTTTAAATTTTTGATGAAGTCCAATTTAACATTTTTCTTAAATGATTGGGGTTTTTTTTGTGTGTCCTACTTAAAAAACTTTTTCATAGAAGCAGAGAGTCGAATGGTGATTACCACGGGTTGAGGAAATGGGGGAAATGGAGAGATATTGGTCAGAGGGTACAAAGTTTAGTTATAGAGGATGAATAATAACAGCATTGTGACTATAGTTATTAATACTGTTTTGGTAATATACTGTTGTGGAATATATAATATTCTGTTGTGGAAATTTTCTAAGAGAGTAGTTTTTAAGTGTGTTCAACTAGAAAAAAGATAACTGTATGAGTTGACAGATGTGTTCATTAGTTTGACTGCAGTAATTTCACAAAATATATGTGTATCAAAACATGCTATCTTAAATATATGCATTTTTATTTAAGAAAAAATTTTAAAATTTTTAAAAATTTATTTCTTAGGAGAGAGAGAGAGAGACCGCGTGAGCAGGGGAGGGTCAGAGAGAGAGGGAGTCACAGAGTGAAACAGGCTCCAGGCTCTGAGCTGGCAGTCAGCACAGAGCCCGACACGGGGCTTGAACCCGTGAACCGCGAGATCATGACCTAAGCGAAAGTCGGACGCTTAACCGACTAAGCCATCCAGGCGCCCCAAGAAAAAATTTTAATTTGAAAAGAGAAATCTTTGTCTAGTCCAAGGTTTTCTTTTGCTTCCCTCTAGAAGTTTAATGATTTTCTGTCTTACATTTAGGTCTGTGATCCATTTTGAACTCATTTTTATGTATGGGGTAAAGTAAGAGTTAAAAATAATTTTTGTTTGTTTTGCAAATGGAAGGCTGATTTTTCCAGCAATATTTGTTGCAAAGACTACTTTATTCTTTGTAATGACTATATAATGTTTCACTGAAGAGAGGTCCTATGATTGATTCAATCAATCTCATATTCATGAAAAGTTAGGCTGTTTCAGATCTGAGGCTGTAACGAACATCCTTGCACCTCAACCACTGGGCAGCTGAATGAGTATTTCTGTGGAATTTCTGGATCAAACGACATGTGTATGTTATGTGTTGATGAATACCATCAGATCGCGTGTCTGTATACCATACATTCCCACTTACAAGGCCTGCGAGAGAAAGCTCTAGCCTTGACTGGCTTTATTGGTGTAAGCCTTTCACAAATCTCAAATAATTTCCTTCTAGGTAATTTAATAGCCTGTGTTACCAGATTTTGAAAGATTGAGAGCCTTTCCAGGAGAGTTTGGAGAAAGATAACTTCTCAGTCAGTTAGGGCAACCCTGTAAGAAATAGACTCCTAAAATACACAATACATGGGAAATGGAAATTCACAAAAAGTGGTTTCATAACTAATGGGGCTTATAAATACCTGTGTGCCGGGCCTCCCCAAAGGGTAGGGGTGACTCGCCCCCCAGTGGCCTGAATGTGTATATGCAGCCTCTCCAATGCAGGCCCTAATTCTGTGTGGCTGCCTGTCCACATTCCCAATCACCTTTCTCCCCATACTTACCAAAGCCCTTTCTTATACCAGGCCTGGGCCAGTCAGCTGTTGTATGTGCAAAGGCACAATCAGTGTGGCTGGAGCATAAAATTATGCCATTTTTCCTACTTTCTTTTCTTTTCATCCTGTTGTGGTGTGATTTGATCAAATTAACTGGCATTGTTGAGGATTAGGTGGCAAGGACTGTCCTGGGTTACACAGAGCTATGGGGCAGTCCTCTATCTCAGAGACATTAACACAAGTTAAGTAGCAACGCAGAGTGGTTTAGAAGCAACTCAAAAATAATAGTAGCAGGTGTTGTAGGCAGGACATATTGACACCCTCTGTTGCCAACTGCAGAGTCAGTGGTGAGATCTGTGTGCTGAGAGAAGGAAGAAATCACTGTTGCTTCACAGAAGGGACATGAGCCAGATTCTGGCACCAGGTTACTCAAGAGTTATCTTCCTCCCAGGTAACACTTTCTCCAAGCCACCAACAGCCCACTGCTGGGATTGTAGGTTTCAAAAGTTAACAAGAACAAATCTGAGAATTTCCTACTGCAGTTTAGCCAACAATCACAGATTCTTCTGTTAAATAGTTTGGGAATAGCTGAACTATTTAAACCCCTTTTTAAACCATCCTATGAAAACTTTTAAAGTCTATTTATTTTGAGAGAGGGAGAGAGAGTGAGCACAAGTGGGGGAGGGGCAGAGAGAGAGAAAGGGAGGGAGAGAGAGAACCCCAAGCAGTCTCTACGCCACCAGCACAGAGCCCAGTGTGGAGCTTGAACTCACAAACTTTAAGATCATGACCTGAGCCAGAATTGGACACTTAACGGACTGAGCCACCCAGGCACCCCTGTCCTTTTAATTTTGAATATAACCCAAGTATATTCTTCAAGCTTTCAAAAGATTTTCTTAAAAGCCCCATCTCAGTTACCTATTACTACATAATAAATCATCCTAAAACAAGTGGCCTAAAACAGTAGCAATTTTATATGCTCATGAATCTGTATTCTGGGGTGGGTTCATTTGGGCCCTTCTTCAGCTGTGACTGCCATCGTCATCTGGAGACCATGTGGCCTGGCTTCCCTCGCATGGCTACGGCCTCATGAACTGGCTGCTTCCCCCTCCCTGCTGCTGTCTGATGGTCCAGGCTCTCTCATGTGGGAGCTTTATGTGGCAGCTTCTAAGAAATGGTAAAATCAGAGCTGCCAAACCTGTTAAGGCCTCAGTCTGGAAATGGCCCTGTGTTGCTTCTGCCATACTGTACCAGTCAAAGCCAATGACAATGCCAGCCTGATTGAATGGGAGAGGAAATAGACTCCAGCTCTTGTTGGGGAGAGTGGCTCACGCACACAGGGACGAGATGGATGTTCAGTGGTCATCATTGCACCCCATCTGCCACTGCTCCCTGGGTTTCGTTTTTGCTGTCTCCATACACAGAGTTTAACTCACCCATGATGTGTCCCATGTTACCTCACTGAACCTTTCCAGCACACCTTTAAAGGGAACGCTACCTCCATTTTATGATGAGAATACTGAGGCTCAGAGACCTCAAACATCTGTCTGCTGTCACAGCAGAGCTGGGAGTCTGGGGCAAGAGCCGGAGCATCTCCCTACACTTTGTCTCCCCCAGAGATGGGGAAAGGTGCTCTTCCCCAAGGATGCCCACCCCAGAGGCCAGGAGCCTCCAAACCACCCCCAAACAAACTCCCACAAAGCACCAGGAGTACATCACATCCATTAAAGCAAACTGGACAACTCTGTAGATTATTATTTTAATAATCTAAGGATCTCTGTAACAGGCTTCATAAACCCATAAGAGGTACTCCTTTAAGGATGCAGTGCTTTTTACTTGAAGTTTGTCCAGCCAAAGATCAAGTCATTGATGCTATTTCTCCAAGTGTAATTTGATAACGGTTCACTTTCTGGTTTTTCCCATATTTTGCTATGGATGAGATAAAAGGTTGCTGCTTCTGGAGGGAGAATAAACACTTTCTCCTGGAGAAAGCTGTTTGGGAAAATCTACATCCCCCATTCTATTGGATGATTAAAGAAAAATAATCCAAGGTCAACTTTACATTTGTCGCGGGTAAAAATGTCACAGGCTGACAGGAGAGGTATCTGTGTCTGCGGAAATTCAGTGATTCTGTGGTGCTGGGAGACACCTCCGTTCTGAGCAGGTAGCTGCTGGGGGATCCTTAGGGATCTGTCTGCCTTTGAGGACTGCGTCTAGTGAAGGTGTGAGACTCAACTGCCTTTTCATCGCCTCTTCAGTAGCCACTCACCTCAGTCTCCAAAACAGAAGTTCTGACATAGTATTTTAATGTGGGCATTTGATCCAGTGCTTGAGATAAATATAACCCTGTGTAGTACGGAGAAGGTTTAATGGGAAATGGTTGGCATTCTTTCTTGGTAAAGGCATGGGGAAAGGAGAGGGAGACAGGAGAGAGAGAGAGAGGGAGAGGGGGAGGGGGAACAGAGAGGCGCAAACAGCAGTGAGGAAGACAAAGGCAGAGATAAGCAAGGCTTCCCCAGCAGCCTTGCCTAGAGAACTTGACACTTGCCAGACCCCAGCCAGCATGGTTGTCCTGAATCCAATGACTTTGGGAATTTATCTGCAGCTTTTCTTCCGCTTTATCGGGTCTCAGCCTACTTTCATCAACAGCGTCCTCCCAATTTCAGCAGGTAAATGATGACCACACTTTCCTCTCTTCCATCCGTTGGGGGCAGGGTGAGGGGGATGGAAGATCATTTTGCAGCGTGTCCTGATATTTTCCCCATTCCGCTCCCGGTGGAGGGAGGCTGGAGGGAGACAGCCATCCCAGCAGCTTCCTGTCACCCGAGCTGTCTCAGAAGTTCCCTCTGTCCTTGTTCCAAATGGCCCCCACTCAGCTGCTTAAAGTCAGAGACCCTTTTAAAAATGGTTTCTGCCTCTCCCACGTCTCCTCCATTTGCTGCATGATTTCACTGTGGGAATTGTGGGGAGCTTGAAAGAGACACGGAGGAGACCATGTGAGGGAGAAGTGAGTCCCAGACATTTCTATGGACACGTCCCCAGCCCCTTCTGAAGGGAGCTTGACTCAAGGCGGGTGTTGTGGAGCAAATACGCCTCCGCTAAGCTCCGGCAGCCAGGGCCGTCTCCCCAGGGGAGAGGGGAGTCCAGTGATTCCCCCGTGGGCAGGGGCCCTTGCAGCCTCAGGACTGGGTCTCCCCTTTCTCCAGCCCTGTCTGCTTTCCTGTTGAGCCTTCTTCCCACGGTGAGACTTCTGCCCAAACAGGGCAGCTGGAGGTTCTGGGAGATGGGAGATTTCTGAGGAGATGTGGAGGGTTCCAGAGTGACCCTGGCCTGGCCTGGAGTGGACTGTGTCTGTCAGAGGTAGGGCTGGCTGATTTGGGGAAGGGGGCTTTTTAAGCTGGCCTGCCAAACTTCTCTGAGGGTGCCAGGCACCGGCTTGCCCTTGTCCTGTCTGACCCAGAGCAGGGGAAGTATTGTGTTACTGGCATGGCCTATTTAAACCTTTCTGAGGAAACTCAAATGTTTCCGGAGGGCTTGGGGGAGGCAGGCAGATCCCCGGTTTTGCTGCCTGTCCCATTACAGCCCCCCTCAATTCACCTCAGCCGCCCCGGGCGTCCCCCCCTCTCCCCCAGCAAAGGTGGTGTCAGTCACGCCCTCTAACCTGAATCTCATAAATAACTTTCATGCAGGCAGACATTTCATTCTCACTGCCTTTGCTGACAGCACAGGCACTCGGAAAGGACATGTCTGGGAATCCAGTCCCCAGCCTGTCTCTATTCATAAAATCGGTTCAGCAACGTGTTGTGCTGCCAGGGCTGCCAGCACTTGCGGGCCCTGAGGGAAGGGCTCAGAGAAGGGCACAGGGTGATGATGAAAATGTGCGGAGCTGAAGGAGGGGGCTGGGGGGCTTGTGGAGAATATCAGGCGGCGAGGGGTGGGGAGGGTAGGAAAGGTGGTTTGTTGTGTCACCGCGCCTGTGTGACAGTATGCCCCCACAAATTCCAGTTGAGAGCGCCGCACTCTTCTGGGGGCTGGGGGCTCATCGTTCTTCTGTTTAAGCAGGGAAGCTGGATAGTTAATTCGATCTAATTCAGTGGGTTCTTAACCTTATTTGGGCAGCAGAGCCCTTTGAGAATCTGCTGATGGCTCCGGACTTCAGGAAACTCCATCTTCTGGTTCTATCCCTGCCTCTGGTGGGCTCTGACTTCTGGAGACCGTTGGCATTAGACTGTAAGCATCATGTGGGCAGAGACTGTCTTGTATATTATCACTGTTTCTCCAGGGTCAGAGCAGTGCCTGGCACATGGCAGGTGCACAAGAAATATTTGATGAACAAGTGAATGAATGGAGGAATAATAGCTTTTCTCATCTATAGATTGGGGCTTGCTTGCCTTCATACTATATCACTTAATTTATTTTATTTATTTATTTTTTTTTACAAATAGTTTATTGTCAAATTAGTTTCCACATAACACTCAGTGCTCATCCCTACAAGTGCCCTCCTCCATGCCCATCCCCTCCCCCACACACATCCATCAGTCCTCAGTTTTTGTCAGCATTCAAGAGTCTCTCATGGTTTACCTCTCCCTTTCCCCCACCATTTCTCCCTTTCTTCTCCCCCTTGTTCCTCCGTCAAGTTCCTCCTAATCCTCCTATACGACTATATCACTTAATTTAGATAGAGCCAAATGGCTACGAGGTTCTGAAAGCTAGAGACAAAAGAATCTGTGATTTTTTTTTTTTTTAACTCCTTGACCTAGAGAGACTACTGGTGCAGCGGAGACATCTCTTAGTCAGGACATTGTATGGATTGTTGCAGTCAGGGTCACAGCAGGAGAAAGAAGGACTTCAGATGGTTCAGATGAAGATTTGAAAGAAGGGACCACTTTCAGAGGTGTGGGTGGGGTTAAGGGGACCAACAAGGAAAGTAGAGGAATTAGTAATTCGGGGACTCTTTACCACCCTTCTGCTTGAAAAGGCAAGATGAAGAGGGGCACTTGGGTGGCTTAGTCAGTCGAGCATCCAACTTTAGCTCAGGTCATGATTTCATGGTTTGTGAGTTCAAGCCTCACATTGGGCTCTCTGTTGTCAGCCTGTCAGTGCAGAGCCTGCTTCAGAACCTCTGTCCCCCTTTCTCTGCCCACTTCCGACTTCCCCTCTTGCGCTCTCCCCAAAATCAATAAATATTGAAAAAGAGAGAGAGAGAGAGAGAGAGAGAGAGAGAGAGAAAGAAAGAAAGAAAAAGAAAGAAAGAAAGAAAGAAAGAAAGAAAGAAAGAAAGAAAGAAAGAAAGAAAGGAGGAAGAAAAAGCAAGAGGAAAAAATGGGGAAATTGATTTCAAGATGATTTGGAACCTTGGAGGAGGAGCCATTGAGCAGGAGCTATGACCACAGAGAGACCCAAAGCAGGTAGAAAGTAGAAAAGAAATACCCCAACTGCCCTCTCCTCCAGTCTAGCTATTTCTTTCTTTTTTTAAAAAATTTTTAATGTTTATTTTTAAAGGAAAGAGAGACAGAGTGTGAGTGGGGGGAGGGACAGAGAGAGAGGGAGACAGAGAATCTGCAGCAGGCTTCAGGCTCTGTGCTGTCAACACAGAGACCCATGCGAGACTCAAACCCATGAACTGTGAGATCATGACCTGAGTTGAAGTGAGACCCTTAACTGCTTGAGCCACCCTTGGCAGTGCCTCTTGGCAGTGCCTTCCATTGGCCAAACCCAGCCCCAAGCTAGGGGGCAGGGGAGCCTCTGGATACAGTCTATGCCAACTAGCTTCTGGGGTACAGAGCAAGAGGGAGGGGTGGGAATGTAGAATAGCTAGCCCACACATCCACTGGCACTTCCTGATGAATTTCTAAATTTTTTTCATGTTTATATATTTTTAAGAGAGAGAGAGGGAGAGAGAAAGAATGAGTGGGGGAGGAGCAGAGAGAGAGGGAGACACAGAATCTGAAGCAGACTCCAGGTTCTGAGCTGTGAGCAAGGAGCCTAACATGGGGCTCAAACACACAAACCGTGAGATCGTGACCTGAGCTTAAGTCAGATGCTCAACTAACTGAGCCACCCAGGCACCCTTGCCTGATGAATTTCTAAATCCAGATCTTCTGGTTTTAGAATATGGTCCTTAGACGTTTGGTAAAAGAATGGAGGGAGCGACCTGGGTAGCTCTTGAACTCAGGGTTGTAAGTTGAAGCCCAGTGCTGGGCTCCATGCTGGGTGTGAAGCCTACTTAAAAAACAACCAACCAACCAAACAATGGGAGTAGACCTAGGGAGAATCACTAAGGTAACCATTTAATAGAGCAAAAAATATCTGCTTTCACCTGTAAACTCTCTTGGCCTTGTTCCCATATCTAGTAGCCATGGCTTCTTCAAACACAGTTCAGAAGTAAACTTATGCCCTGAAATGGAAACAGCTCTTTGACAGAGGACAACGTTAATCCTTTGAAAATATTTCCAATCATTTGGTGTAAAATATTCTGTATTCAGAATCTTATAGATTCTTACTTTTCTGAAGAAGACCAACCCTATGCTCATAAGAACAAGGGCCACCCACCATACCTTAGTGAGCACCCACTGTGTGCCTGGCAATAGGCTAAGTAGTACAGAGGACACAGAGACAAGTCGGACACTGCCTCTGCTCTGGGGGAATTTGTGAATATCTGCTGTTGAAACACAGACAGCATGTGATAAATGACCCAGTGAGGGTGTGATGGAGAAAGAGCTCTTACAGGCCTGGAGGGCAGTACTTTTCCTCCAGAGCTGAGCCAGCCCTTCACTGTCTCCAGGAAGGACTGTATCCCCACAACTCCAGACACAGCACCAACTATCTAGACCAGAGAGAGGCTCATTGCTTGGCAAACTCCACTGCCAGGTCCCAGAGGAGAACCACAGAAGGGAGCAAAAAGCCTCCAAGAGGCCAGAATTGATGATAGAACGCTAAAGCACATGCATTTGATACACAGAAAATTAGTTCTGGCTCTTCCTCCAAGTCTATTCATTGTTACTTTGGATACCATTCTGGCAGGCTTAGATAGCAGGTTTCTGGAAGAGTTTTTAATTAGGTGTGGCGCATTAGGTTGAGGAGGGCGAGTTCATGCTTACACTGGACACCATGACGACAACAACAAAAAAAGACAGCTGACAAAAGTGATTACAAGAAAAATGACCAATAAGCAGGGAATAGTTCTGAGATCAAAAAGAATAGCAGACCAGAATTATTTTGGAATTATTTCTAGAACCCCTGTTCTTGTAGGTAACCACTGACTTATAGCTCATTAACTGTTTTTCATGATTATAAGCATGAGTGGCCCAGTGAAGACTGAAGTGTGTACACTTAATTTTGCTTAAGAAGGCAGATAAGTGTCAGATACGTTTTAGAAAGATTTCCCTTGAACATGGACTTAAACTTTTAAGTCTCAGGTCCTATACCTTTGGTATATTGTGTTAACTATTGCTGAGTAATAAAGCATCCTAATACTCAGTGGCTTACGTAACAATCATCTATCACTGAAGTTCATGTGTTTGTGGGCCAATTAAGGTCAGCAGATCTAGCCTGGATTTGGCAAGCCCTGGCTGGGCCCACTGTGGGTCTGTGGATTGCCTCAGCTCCACTATCCATTCACAGATAGAACTCAGTGGTTGTACAATTTCTAGAATGTGGTGGCACAGACCCAAGAACAATATTTATAGAAGGGCAGACTTTCCACAGACTTCGATTTATGTAATTCTCCTAGCACCTCTGGGATGGGTGTGGCATGACTCCCAGTTTTCAGCCGAGGAGATGAAGGTTCAGAGAGGTTAAGTGACTTTCTCAAGATCACATAGCTGGTACAAAATAAGAGAGCTGGAGGTTGGAATCCCATCCTCTGACTTTAAGTCCAGAGCTTTTACTAACGTAAATCAATGTCCATGGACAAGTCGTGATAATACCTTTTATTTTATTATTATTATTATTTTTTTTACAAATAGTTTATTGTCAGGTTGGTTTCCATATAACACCCAGTGCTCATCCCCTCCTCCATGTCCATCTCACCCCTCCCCCCCACACCCATCAGTCCTCAGTTTGTTCTCTGCATTCAAGAGTCTCTCATGTTTTACCTCTTTACCTCTCCCCTCCTATTTCCCCCCTTCTTCTCCCCCAGGGTCCTCCGTTAAGTTCCTCCTAATCCTCCTATACGTGCAAACATATGGTATTTGTCCTCCTCTGCCTGACTTATTTCGCTCCGCATAACACCCTCAAGGTCCATCCGTGCTGCTACACAGGGCCAGATTTCATTCTTTCTCATTGCCATGTAGTATTCCATGGTATAGATAAACCACATCTTCTTGATCCATTCATCTGTTGATGGACACTTAGGCTCTTTCCAGGTTTTAGCTATTGTGGAGAGTGCTGCTATGAACATTGGGGTACATGTGCTCCTATGCATCAGCATTTCTGTATCCCTTGGGTAAATTCCTAGCAGTGCTATTGCTGGGTCATAGGGGAGTTCTATGTTAAGTTTTTGAGGAACCTCCACACTGTTTTCCAGAGGGGCTGCACCAGTTTACATTCCCACCAACAGTGTAGGAGGGTGCCCGTTTCTCCACATCCTCGCCAGCATCTAGAGTTCTCTGATGTGCTCATTTTAGCCACTCTGACTGGCGTGAGGTGGTATCTCAGTGTGATAATACCCTTTAAAAGTCCTGCAGACTACCTCCTAACCTCCAGAAACTCTCCCCTAGATTCTTTATTCTCCATTGCCTCCTACCTTCTCCTCACGTATCAATGCCTAAAGCTCTTAGCAAAAGATTGAAGATTACTTTATACTGAAGTGTGTAGGGCCTACCAGGGTACTACTTTATTCTCTCCTTTGAAGATATTTCCATTTATTAATTAATTAATTTATTTATTTATAAATTGTACATAATAGTGCAATATTGGTTTCAGGAGTAGAATTCAGTGATTCATCGCTTACATATAATACCTAGTGCTCCTCACAAGTACCCTCCTTAATGCCCATCACTCATCTAGCCCATGACCCCACCTACCTCCCTCCATCAACCCTGTTTGTTCTCTACCTTTAAGAGTCTCTTAACGATTTTTTCCCTCTTACTTTTATCCCCCTTCCATATGTTCACCTGGTTTGCTTCTTAAATTCCACGTATGAGTGAAATCATATTTGTCATTCTCTGACTGATTTATTTTGCTTAGCATAATACATTCTAGTTCCATCCACATTCTTGCAAAGGGCAAGATTTCATTCTTTTTTGATGGCTAACTAATATTCCATTGTGTGTATATACCACATCTTCCTTACCCATCCTGTCAGTCAGTCCATGGACCTTTGGGCTCTCCCCATAGTTTGGCTATTGTTGATAAAAAAAGGTATTTACATTTCAATGGGGATTTAAACTAAAGAATGATCTAGTAATATAAACTTCAACCAGGGTGGGGGCGCCTGGGTGGCTTAGTCGGTTAAGCGTCCGACTTTCGCTTAGGTCATGATCTCGCGGTTCGTGGGTTCGGGCCCCGCGTCGGGCTCTGTGCTGACTGCCAGCTCAGAGCCTGGAGCCTGTTTCAGAGTCTATGACTCCTTCTCTCTCTGACCCTCCCCTGCTCACGCTGTCTCTCTCTCTCTCTCTCCTAGAAATAAATAAAACATTTAAAAAAATTTAAAAAAAAAAGAATTTATAAAAACTTCAACCAGAGTGTTTGGGGTAGGGAGGTGAGACCTTCTTTTTTTTTTTTTTTTAAATAGTTTATTGCCAAGTTGGTTTCCATATAACACGCAGTGCTCATCCCAACAAGTGCCCTCCTCCATGCCCAGGGTAGGTGAGACCTTCTGGACTGAGGGGAATACTACTTCACAGACATTCTCTTCAGATACTGTGAGCCAACCTACCCTATGCCTTTTCCAATATAGGATTTCCCAGGTAGGTGGGACTCCCACACCAGGTGGTGAGAAGACCCAAATTCAGTCCTGTAGAATGAGATCATGTGGAAAGAAGTGAATACTGTCTGGGCGCCAGAATCTTCTGTTGGCTACTGGGGTATGACCCAGAGCCCGGGTTCTGTGGCCTTGAAGACCTGCTGTCCAGCTCTGCCCTGCCCTGCCTGGAAGCCAGCCAGGTCACCACTTGGGAACCATTCATGTTCTTGGCAGTAGATTATGGGCCATTTATTTGTGTCTGATGGTGATCAGCTATTGTTTAATGTTCCATAATGCACTTCCTAGCTATCTCCTCTGATTTAGCTTTTCATATTTCCTCTGGATAATGCAATCAGAGAGGGCTCTTAAATTAAAGGGCTCTCCATGGGTCCCAGCCTCCCTTTTCACCTCATCCCAAGCCTCTGAATAAAGCAGTGGACTCAGCTGCAGCTCAGATCCAGAGAGAGCTGGGTGTGAGATGGAAGGCTTTCCCTTCTGATACCCAGGGCTGTGCCCCCGCATCACCATCCGCCTCACTCATGCCTGCTCTCCCCAGATTCACAAGCACCACTGCCACAACCACATGACCGCAGCATAGCTCCAGAATGAATAGAAAGCCCCTCTGGCTTCAGTGAGTCACCAAATAAGCTGGCGTCCCATCATCCTGAAATGTAGTTCGCGTTGTAAGTACTCACTTGTATTACTCTTATAATTGGTACTAGTTATCCCCAAACCTCCCATTTTGCAAAGTGTTTTCACAGCTGTGTCTATTTGCCCTTCACAGTAGTCCCTACTGTGAGGGGCTCTCAGTGTGAATCCTGACCTAGTTGGCTATTAGCTGTGTGTTGGGGGAAGGTCACTTCACTGCAGTAAGCTTCAAATTCCTCACCTGCAAAATGGGTGTATAAAGTTCTCTCTCCCAGAATTACTCTTAAGTATTCCTTCAACACACACTTAATAAGTGCCAACCATGTACCGGGAACTGGATGCAGCAGGCAACCAAGCCTGTTCCACCTGCAAGGAGCCCTGTATCACCCTGAAGAGCCCCTGGCCCGGCTGGCCTGCTGGTTCTAAGAGGTGGGTGAAAGACACCTGCGGCAGGGATGGAGCGCACACAGCAGCTGCCCAGGGATGGAGTCCAGTCTTCATGTGTAGCCATGTTAAGGCTTCACGTTGTAGTCCTTTTGAAAAAGAAAAATATTTCATGGCCCTGGTCGCTAACATTTAAAATAGTGGTTTAACATTTTAAAAAGACGCTTCTGATGTTTCTTTAAAAAAAAAAAAAAATCTCTTGACAAATGGGACAACCTGGCAGTGCTGACCCACAAGACATATTCTGATACGACAAGGGCTGTTTAGAATGCAGTGGCTGGTGGCTGCTCAGTGCCAATGCCTGGGACCCCCACTGCACCCTCTTGTCCTATGCCTGGTCCCCTTATTGTGTTTGCCTATCTAGGCCCATCTGAGCACGTGACTTTTTGGCCTCTGGGTCCAGAAGTAATGCTGACTTGGACTCTGCCTCTTCCTCCTTTATTTTTTTATGTAAAAAAATTGTTTTTTAATGTTTATTTTTGAAAGGCAGAGTGTGAGTTTGGGAGGGGCAGAGAGTGAGGGAGACACAGAATCCGAAGCAGGCTCCAGGCTCTGAGCTGTCAGCACAGAGCCCAGTGCGGGGCTTGAACTCACGAACCATGAGATCACGACCGTTGAAAGTTAATGTTCTAGATCAGCAATTCTCAAACTATAGTGCTGGTTCTCAGCCCTGGCTAGACATAAGAATCACTGGGATGTTTTATGGAAGCCCAGTGACCAAGCTGACCAAACCAAGTAAATCACGCTCTGGGGCATGTGACCAGGCACTGATAGTGTTTAAAGCTCTCTGGGTGTTCTGATGGCTGACCCGGCTTAACCACCGAACTGTAACCAGCATCAGCATCACCTGGAGGGCTTGGAAAACCACAGCCGGCTGGGCCACACCTCTGAACTTTCCGAGTCCGTAGATCTGGGGTGGGGCCCAAGAGTTTGCATTTCAGTAAGATCTCAGGTGCTGCTGATGCTCTGGTCCAGGGACCACACTTGGAGAACCACTGCTCAAGTTTACCTCTGAGCCACTGTATTAGTCTCCTGTGGCCACTGGAACAAATCACCCCAAATGTAGTGCCTTTAAACAACACACATTTATTCGCATAGTTCTGGAGGTCAGACGCCAAAATTAGTTTCACTTGGCGGAAATCAAGGTGTTGGCAAGGCCCTGTTCTCTCCATAGACTCCAGCAAAATGTGTCCTTGCCTTTTCTAGTTCTAAGCTACATTCATTGCAATCTTTGTTTAGTGGCCCCTTTCTCCACCTTCAAAGCCAGTAGCATAGCATCCTAAGTGGTCATATTGCCGCCGCCTTCTCTGTCAAGGTTTCTGCCTCTCTCAAAAGGACACGTGTGATTGCATTTAAGGTCCACCGAGTTGATCTCCCCATCCTAAACTTCTTAATTGAGTCACATCTGCAAAATTCCTTTTTACACATAAAGTAATATTGAAGGTTCTAGGGACCAGTCTGGACCTCTTTGGAAGCTGTTATCCAGGGGCGCCTGGGTGGCTCAGTCGGTTAAGCATCCGACTTCAGCTCAGGTCATGATCTCACAGTTCGTGGGTTTGAGCTCTGCATCAGGCTATGTGCTGACAGCTCGCTCAGAGCCTGGAGCCTGCTTCAGATTCTGTGTCTCCCTCTCTCTCTGACCCTCCCCTGCTTATTCTGTCTCTATCTCTCTCTCAAAAATAAATGAAATATTAAAAAAAAAAAAAGCTGTTATCCAGTCTACTATAGCCACCTTTCCACTGGGTAAAGCATCCCGTGAGGCTTCTTTAAATGGCATCAGAATCAAAGGCACCAGCATATACACTGGTCTTCGTTTGGGTTCTTTCTGAGGGCAGATCCCGACACAGGATTTGTGTGTCCGTAGTTTATGTAGGAGGGGTGGGGCAGTAGGGGACATGAGACAGGGAAGGCAAAACGGAGGGAGATTGTGAACAATTGCTGTTGGGGTTCAGTTCTATGGGGGAGAACAGGAGGGCAGGGAGACAGAAGACTTGGGTATTTACTCACCAGCCCCTGTGGACATGCTTGCCCTCCCACATATTTCATGGCTGGAGGAGCCCTCTGGCACAGTCACAGGTGTTTGTGGTAGGAGCTAGAAGTCCACAGGGCCTGATGGGTGCTGTGACCTTTGGGCAGGGAAGCAGCTGTGTCCACTGTCGATCCTTTAAAAGAGCTGTACTTATACAGCTACCTTGCATTGAGCGCTTTCCCTCTGCTAGCCTCTTTACATATGTAACTTCTAATCGTGCAACATTTCCATGAGCCACTAGTATCCCCCATTTTACCAAGCAGGAAACTGACATTCAGGAAGGAATAGTCACTTATCTGAGGTCACACAGTGCCAGGGCCAAAATTCCAAATCAGAACTTTCTGACTCTCAAAACATTGTAGAGGCAGAATAGTGATTAGGGGTAGGGCTTCTGGTGCCTTACTGCCAGATTCAAACCTTGTGTTTTCTTTAGCTTTGTGATATTGGGCAAGCAAATTGCCTCTCGGTGCCTCAGTTTCCCCATCTACAAAATGGGGTTAAAAGTAGGGTTTAATTCACAGAGAGGTTGTGAAGATTAAGTGGGCTAATTAAGATATAGTGGCTGGTGTATAAGGTGTCATTTCTGTCATTATTTCCAGGACCTCACCGTGTGCATACACATGCCAAGAGGTCACGATTTCCCCTCCCTATGATGCACTTGTGTTAAAAGGCAAAAGTGACAAATACAACCCACACGATAACTTTTTTTTTTGCTTAAAATATCCAGTGAACTAAGGCAAAAAGAGGGGCTCAGTCAGCTATTACCCATTTTGCATTTGTGAACTAGCCCCTAAAGCAAGAACATGTTGACCAGGGGGAAAAGGCTCTTCTCGTGACGACCGGCTTCCCCAGATAGCTTTAAAAATACACCTGGCCTGGTTCCATCTCACAGCCCAGGAGCATTTAGCTCCATTCAAGCCCACACTTAGGTCTCCACAGCAACCAACATAAGCACAAGCGTGAGGCGTGTGTCAGGATCTGGCAACAGCTGACGGAGAGGCCTCGTGGCTGCTGAGGGCTTTGCACCACAAGCCAGCTGGGGGCTGAAAAAAGAGAGGAACGCAGAGGAAGAAACGTGAGCGTGAGTTGGACAGTCTCCTTCCCTCCCAGGCCTCCCCACTGCTTCCCCCACTCATCCCGCCCTGCTGCTCACCGGGCCTTCTGGGTATCTTTCTGAGGAGTCCGGAGAAAGCTTTCTTGCCGCAGCTGGTAGTTCTCTCTGGGGACTCGTGCTCTAGGAGGGACCGTCCAGGGGTCTCAGGCCTAGCATAGGGCTCCTCAGGGTTCCAGGTGGGTGGGGGATGGAGTGACCATGGCCGTCCTACCCATCTATCTGGGGCTCTCTGTGGTAGAGACTGTGACTGGGGGTTTGTCCAAGGGCTAGAACTTGTCCCCTATGGGAAGTTGCTGTGGGGTGGGCCGTTATCATTGAAAGTTGAAACTGGGCTGTGCTTTCGTGCCCAAAAGGAACCGGTTCTGCTTCTGAGAGCGTCTATACTGGGGTGGACCTCACAGAGTAGCCCCCAGAAGGCTTCCAAAGTCTCTGTGGGCCTTCAGAAACCAAACCCTGAACCACTGAGATTAGTGTTCAGCTTCAGCATCTGGTGGGTGGGGTGGGGCACTCCAAGCAAGAACAACAGCCCTTTTCCCCTCCCAGCCCACCTTGCCATGTCAGCAAGGTTATGGTAGGGAAAGTTAACCGTGGAAAAAAAGAATGCCCTCTGTCCGGGGAGCACGAGGGCCTGAGGGAGCAGTATTGTTCTGGGTGGCACTCGCCTTCTCTCTCCATGTCTGCCCATAGAAAGTGAGGCGTGGACAGCCAAGATGGCTGTCTAGACACTTTGGGCCCTGGAAATGCTTTCCCCAAAGTATCTGAGGTAAATGGGGGTTTTTAAATTTCCTTCAGTTACCAGAGTCCACTGCTCTGGCCTGTGCTTTCTCTGCTGGGAAGCCCTGAAAGAATGTACCTTCCTGACCTGCTTAGAGCTGGCTGCCATAGTGATTGCTGCTAAGGTTCTCTTGTTGGCGTCCAACTGGAAGGTGGCGCTGGCACATCTGGCCACATTCGCCTGTTTGGTGATGTTCTTAGGGAGGTATTGTAGCACAGGGCTAAGGCACTGAGATAGAATTCAAGAAACCTGGGTTATTTTGCTGAACCTACTGCTAACTCCTAGGACACATGTGTGGTATTGGACAAGCTATTTGCTCTCTGTGAGACTGTTTTCTCATCACAAAATGAAGGGAAGGACCAGATTTTAAAGCTGTAGACTTTCTCTGACTTTGTGGCTAACGAGTCGCTCGCTAATTTATGTAATTAGCATCTACACAATAAAGAGGTCTTGGCATGTGTTTCTCTTGTGAGCACTGGCACCTGAGAATCCATGGTATGCGCATAAAGGGCATGGGGTTCATATTCATACAGTCCTGGCCTTGAGTGACCTCTTTGTGACTCACTAGCTGAATGATCTTGACTAAATGGTCTCGGTTTAGTATCTCAACACCTCAGTTTCCCCCTCTGTAAAATGGGGATAATAAGAGGACCTATCTCGTTAGATAGTAGTGAGGGTCAAATGATCTAATAGGTACAGAGCTTTGCACCTGGAACATAGTGACGCTCAGTTACTGGTTGCAACAATTATTCCAAATGGTGTTAGGACAGCTGGACTCCAGGCCACTTGCCCCCTCCTGGGATGCCTCATTTCTACTGTGACCCCATCTTCTCTTGTTGAGACCAGAGAGATTTGCTCATTATGCTGAAGAGTCCATTTCAGAATTCCAAGTTCCTGTCTAAGCCAGAGCAGGGGCCATCTCAGTGCATGGGTTTTGAAACTGAAGTCTACACTCCAGGAGACCTTGAATGTCAGAGCCAGTTTTGCTCACCTGGCAAAGGGGAATGCAATGGAAAGTAATTTGAGGGGCTACTGTGAGGATCCAAGGAGAAAGCATGGGCGTCCTAGCTCTAAGCTGGCCAAGTATGTACTTAGGTGCTGTTGTGCCTTGAGGGAAACATGCTTGCTAGACATGGGGAGCATAGGCTCACACCTAAGGGCAGTGTCTTAGCATACTGCATCCTCAGCAGAAAGCCTTGCCGATGGGCACCGTCCTCCCTCCCTAGACAGAGGTGAGCTTTCTGGTACCCTGGCGGGGCTCTGCAGTCCCAAAAGTGTCTGCCCTCTGGAAATTGTGCAATCCTCTGTGGAACATAGCTGGTAAGACAAGCCATTTCCTGTATCCAATTCACCCCTGTCAGGAGAAGGGAACTGTGGAATGACAGCCATGCCCCCTTCAAAATGGACAGTGGGTGCCAAGTCACCAGGCCTGCCAGTGTGGGCTCTCCCAGGCAGTAAGAGGAAGATTATCATGAAATTTTCAAGTAGAATGCCAGCAAATGGTGGTTGATTTGACAAGATGCTCAGTTTTCTGACCAAATACTTATCTGCCACCACTTTGCATTTTGTTCAACTTTATTTTTCTAAATGGGGCAATAAAATCCACTTGAATTGATTCAAATTCTGTGTATTATTATTAGCATGTTTAAAGCTGTCTCCATCTCTAAATTAATTATGACAATTACTTGAGATATAATTTAAAAAATTTTTAACATTATTTTTGAGAGTGAGAATGAGAGAGAGAGAGAGAAAATGCAAGCGGGGGAGGGGCAGAGAGAGGGAGACACAGAATCCAAAGCAGGCTGCAGACTGAGCTGTCAGCACAGAGCCTGATGTGGGGTGCTGGGAGCCGCACCGGCCTCTCTGGATGGCAGTCACAGCAAGGAAATGACAGTGTTTGCACAGCTCCTGCCATGAGAGACGAAAACTGGTTATCTCTTTCTGCTACTACTGGCTCATGTTGGAAATGAGGCTACTGGTATTGACCAGGCCTCACAATATTTCAAATCAGACCAATATTCCACACACAGATACCTCATAAGGAAAAGCATATTCCTGCCTTTTCAAAAGAGATTCTATATGAAAGCACTGTGGATGATTGTCAAAAGGCTCTTCCTATGGGCCTTGCAGATCAAAGACAATTGAGCCTGGCCCCGAGACAAAGAGCCTAGTTTAGAGTTAAGGAATAGATAAGGGCAGAACTTAAGTTCATACTTACACCTTTTCTAACTGGTGATGTATGGCAGTCCCTTCCCTAAGGCCTACTTTCCGCAAACACCTTCCATTACACTGGCGGCTGGGATGACGATAGGTAAGAGTAGCTAAGACATAACCCCAAAACAAAGACAGACACATTTAGGGCCTCCATGGTGTTTACACATTCAGCATCAAGTCAAAAAAGTTTCCATAAACAACTTATTAACCAGCTCAAAAACATTCATCCTCTTGTGAGCCAGACAGAATGACACCCAGCCTATATATACAACTTAAGCTATGTCCTAATCCTAGCATTATTAACTTAAAACAAATATGTATGTGATCCTGTTTTTCACTAAGAACATCCCGTTATTTCCTTAGTTGTAAGATTTACTCAACCTCCCTATGATTGGGGTAATTCTGCAAGAATATTTCTGAAAAATTTGTTCATGTATACTTTTCAAAGTATCCTATCACAAAGAGCTTCCCACTGTAAAAATTCCTTTTTCTGATCTCATGTTGTCATTGAACCTTTAAATAAAGACACCAAAACTGACAGGACAGAGATGCCTGCCTGGTGATCAGAAAGAATCTTGGGGCTCTCTCACTCTCTCGCCGACACCGTCCATCCTTCAGGGACTCCTGGACCTGCCGGAGCCAGCCTCCGGTAGTGGGGCTCAAACCCACAAGCTGCGAGATCATGACCTGAGCCAAAGTCGGATGCTTAACCGACTGAGCTACCCAGGTGCCCTGAGATATATAATTTTTAATACACTTCCCATCAACATAATGACCAACATGGCACCTCCTACTATGTGCTGGACTGTTATATTGAAGAAGATTCGTAAGACTAACCCTAGGAGCCCATAGTCTATTTGTGACTCTGAAATAACACAAATGAGAGGTGCCTGAGTGGCTCAGTCAGTTAGGTGTCCAACTCTTGATTTCATCTCAGACCATTATCTCCTAGTCTTGAGATCGAGCCCTGTGTCAGGCTCTGCACTGACCGAGAGGAGCCAACTTGGGATTTTGTCTCTCCTCTCTCACTGCCCCTTCCCTGCTCACATGCACGTGCTCTCTCTCAAATGAATTTTTATTTAAATAAAATGTTTATAATAAATAAGCATTTAAATAAAATAACACAAATGAAATATCTAATGAGCGAAGTAGATCTCCCGGGGTGTCTCGGGCTGCACAAGTAACTGGAATTTGTGCGAGAGCCAAGCAACTAAGACAAGGAGACAAGGAGATCTAGGTTCAAGTCATGACTCTGTCCCTTACCTGGACACTTCTGTGAGCCTCAGTTTACTTATCCATCATAGGGAGAAAATATTAATAACCATTAAGATTGTTGCAGGCTAGTGCTTAGTACATAGTAAGTGTTCAGTGCCTGTTACTGAGTATTTTCATAGTTGATTTTTCAGGCTACATAAAGAATGTTTAGAGTAGTTTAAAATCAGCAATAATCGCGCCTCGGATAAACCTCATTGGCTTTGATACTGCCACTGCGCAAAGCTAAGAATGTTTAGAGTAATTTAAAGAATGTTTTCATTTTTTGCTTCAGGTAAAATGTCTTCCAAATGAAGGAATATTCTGCAGCCATAGAAAGGAATGTAGATACGTTTTATGTAGTTATAGAGAATAAGCTCTTAGAAATGCTGTGAAGAAACCAAGATGGAGTAGCCTAGGTATAGTTACATATTCAAGGAACCCTTTGAGAAAGAGGGGGGATCTTTTTTACCAATTTATCTGCTTTTGTATGCATAGAATATTCCTGAAAGAGAGACAAGGCTAAAGGTGCATGAGAGGTTCGGAAGCAATTTGTGGGCACATGGTTTTGTTTTGTTTTGTTTTGTTTTGCTATCCAACACAATTAGCCTTTTGATAAAGGAAGGAACTTAGAAACTTGCCTCAACTAGGGCATTCACCAAAATGTCCTCCCAACTGGAGTAAAGATTAAATATAACAATAAAACTGTGGCTGTATTGGTGAATGCTTCTATGCCATTGGAGGCGAAAAGGCCCTTATGGCATAAAATTAAAATCAGAAACCATAAAGAATAAGTTATTTTTTATATACACTCATAACAATTAAAATGATTCATTAAAACATCGTGAAATGATGATTTAGTGTGATGATTTATCACACTAAATGAGTGATAATAAATAATTGGAACTGCTACCAAATCAGGAAAGTTTTCATGTATGTTCGTTTGTACTTTTGGAATTCTCAATCCCATGAATGTATTACCGATTCTAAACAATTACAATTCCAGTTATGCAAACAAAACAGAGCCTCTCATCTGGAGCACATGGGATGGGATTTTTCTGTCTTTAAAAGTCTGTTTAAAGCAATGGGAATTGGGATCTCAAAATGGTAGAGTCACACAGTTATAGTGCTGCAGAAAAGCCTAAGCCTCATCTTTCCAACTTGTTTCATTGAGAAGCTCTGTTGCTCAGTTGAGTCCAAAGGGGTCAGCCTAAGGCCCCCCACTTTCTGGAATCGAGGGATTTGAGTGATTCAGTGAGACCAGTAGGTAGAAATGCTTGTGCTTGGGAGACCCAGGGGATGCCCAGCGACCATGCTTCCATCCTCCCCACCTGCTATGGACCCTCGGACAACAAATACTGGAGGCAGTGGGGACAGGGATGGGTGGGGTGCTCCAGGAGAAGGGTTAAGTGAGCTATGTGGCTTTGAATCACAAGTGTCAGTAGAGCTACAATGTCACCATGGAAAACCAAAGGTGTGGAAACAGTGGGTAGACACACAGGGTCTTTCCACTCCGTCCCAGTTGTCAGTGGGTGTTGGAAATAACCAACTCCTTGGGCCAATGTAGCTGGGGGGTTTATCTCTGACCTATTGCCAGATCTCCTGAATAACTCTACAAACTTGGCCTTCCCTATCGAACCGTAGCAGAAGATTTAATAGTGCTCCTTGCCTTATGCTGGACACTGTAATCAAATTCAGAGCCAAGGCGCAGCCAGTCTTGGGGAGGTGTCTTGATGTTCCCTTGGCTCCTAATAACATTGTCTTCTTCTTCCTTTCTGTTTACCACATGCCATTTTGTCAAATTAGAACTTTAACTAAAAAAAAAAACAAAAAACAGATGCCTTCCTTTAGATAAGGTCAAAAAATTCCTGTGGGG
The DNA here is from genome assembly GCA_017311185.1 of Proteles cristata cristata. NCBI lineage: Eukaryota > Metazoa > Chordata > Mammalia > Carnivora > Hyaenidae > Proteles > Proteles cristata. Next base: position 1,997,748 of record JAESUZ010003188.1, read on the forward strand.
ATAAAGGGGGATGGGTTGTCTCCTCGAATCTATGCACAAAGGAGTCACTTTGATATATGACTTACTATAAAATAGCAAATATGAGAGGATTTTCTTTCATCCACTTAAGACAGATCTCCCTCCTTGATGGATCCTTATTAGCAGGGGAGGGGGCAGATGAGAACATGTGCTTAGGGGGATTCAGTTCCCCGCTCAAGTTCTCATAATGAATGGCTGCAGGATTCTCCAGGCAACGCTGGTGCCCTAACTTTGACCCACCCCCAATCCTAACCCTTGTGGAGGTATCTTCTTGTTCTGTCTCCTGTTTAAATTTTTTATATTTTATCCTTTTTTATTACAAAGAAGTTCAAACATTCAAATGAGTGGAAAAAACTATCCAGGAAACACCAGTATGCCTACAGTTATGGGCTGAATTGTGTACCCCACCCTCAACTTCATATGTTGAAGCCCTAATGCCCAGCATGACAGAATGTGACTACACTTGGTGACAGGGTCTTTAAAAGAGGCAATTAAGGTTAAATGAGGCCATAAGGGTGGACCCTAATCCAATCTGACTAGTGGGCTTATAAGAACAGGAAACTTGGACACACAGAGACACCAAGGGATGCTCAAACAGGGAAAGGCCATGTGAGGACACAGCTAGAAGAAGGTAGCCATCTGCAAGCCAAGGAGAGAGGCTTCCAAAGGAACCAAACCTTCCAACACCTTAATCTTGGACTTCTAGCTTCTAGAACTGTGAAAAATAAATTTCTGTTGTTTAAGCCATCCTGGTACTTTGTGATGGCAGCCTGGGCAAACAGATACACCCACCAAATAGATTATGCAATCATTATCATTTTTGCTATGTTTACTCTATCACATATCCCTTTGTCCATCTGTCTTTTTCTTTGGATGGATTTCAAAATGAGTTGTAGATTCATTGCCCATGTTTTTTGTTAAGTTTCTTTATTTTGAGAGAAAGAGAGAGCGTATACTTACAAGTGAGGGAGTGGCAGAGAGAGAGCAAATCCCAAGCAGTCTCCTCTCTGTTAGCACAAAGGCTGACTTGGGGCTCAATCTCATAAACCATGAGATCATGACCTGAGCTGAAATCAAGAGTCAGACGCAACTGACTGAGCCACCCAGGTGCCCCTCATTGCCTACTTTGAAGAGTAAACTATTCAACAGAAAAGGTTGATGTTTGATTGAAGCCCATTCACACACTAATTGAACCCTCACTGTGACCATGATAGGGAGCATCTAGGATTGTCTATTCATGTGAGTTTTCAGACCAGGAGACTGAGGTCCAAAGATGAGTGATTGTAAGGTCTTATTAGAAAGGCATGGAACTGGATGTTGGTAAACTTCTCCAACCCCAGCTGGCTGAAATGACACCTGCCATTTTTTTCTGAGCTTCCCTGCTCATTCTTTCTGGCAGGTTGGTAGTCAAGGAGAGAGGTCACCACGCTGCTCTGGTAACCAAATCTCCGGAAGTGTCCAGTGTCAGACATCTGGCCTCAGTCCTGGCCTATTACCTACTGGCTGCGTATAACCATGGATGCATCCCTAAATCTCTGAGTCTTGTCTAACAATGAGGATGATGATACTAACACAAGGTGTATTATTATCAGAGGATACTGAATGCTCACAGACTCATTCCTATTGATGGTGCCTCATTACCAGATTAGGGTAACACTCTCTGCTGTAATAAACAGGCACTAACGTTTTAATGGCTGCATCTGATCAAATTTTATTTTATGCTCACCTAATAGTCCAGTGTTCCTGGCTGGGGGCAGCTCCCATCCACACTGGCGTTCAGGGATGCGGGCCCCTCTGTAGCTCCACCATCCCCTGAGGTCTGAGTGCTTGGCACCCAGGCAGAGCCACTGGCAAGAATAGTCCCAGGTGGGGGCGCCTGGGTGGCTTAGTCGGTTAAGCGTCCGACTTTCGCTTAGGTTATGATCTCGCGGTTCGTGGGTTTGAGCCCCGCGTTGGGCTCTATGCTGACTGCCAGCTCAGAGCCTGGAGCCTGTTTCAGTCTGTGACTCCCTCTCTCTCTGACCCTCCCCTGCTCACACAGTCTCTCTCTCTCCTAGAAATTAAAAAAAAAAAAAAGAATAGTCCCAGGTGTCCAGCTGTTCACAGTGCAGGGGGCTGGGAAGCGCAGTCACTTCTCAGGGACAGCTCTGGCCTCTGGAAGGAGGAGCACACATCTAGGGGGAGTACTAGCCTTCTGGGCACAGCATCAGCTTTGAGAAGGTCGTGGATGTAAAGTCAGTGGCTGGGAGTGAAGAGTGGAGTGCTGGCCAGGAAAGGGCCAGGTCAGAGGGAAGCCACCCTGTCCTCCCAGGAGAGCAGTGAAAACAGCAGGATGGTGGGAGGCGGCAGCGTGGAGAGCCATCTCTCCAGGGCGGGGTAAATTGGCCAGCAGGAGGGCATCTTCCCACAAGGCTGTGTGCATGATCCCATCTGAACTCTGACCCCAATTTTGTGCTATCTGTGTGGCCTGGACCAAGTGATGGCTTCTCTGTAAAATGAGGATAGTCATGCCATGAGGATTGAATGCAACGAGGTGCAGAAAGTGCTGAACTCAGTGTTGCCCTTATTTCACAGGGAGGATTTTGCCCAACAAGGGTCTGCAAGCATGCAGCACAGGTGCCACTCCTCCTCTCATCAGGGAGGCCAATACTGGTACGTTGTGACCCTTTTTCCTCAGAGTCCTTCTTAACACAGCGTCCTGGGAAAGCTGTACCAAACACTTCTCTAGCAGATGGGATGAAACCTCCAGAGGCTAGACCTTGGGCGTATTCATCTCTGCATCCATGTAGCATAGCAAGGAGTCAGCAATAGTTAGTGTTTAGTAAATGAAGTAGAATCTGTTGTAGGCCTCTCTTGGAGGGGGTGTTCAAGAAGGAATTATTCTAACTCTTACTGAAATGGTAAGGACGATTCTGTTCAAGACTGTTGCCCTAGGTGCAAACCTATCTCCACCGGGGAAAGAGAATGGGCTCAATTCTGAATGTGGCAGGAACAAGTGGGGATTTAGAGCCAAGGAGCTGATTGGGGGAGGCAGTCAGTGGATGGAAAATTATTAAGAGGAAACATCAGGGGTTGGGGGATTCTTGCTAAATCCATTTAACAGAATTCTTGCCAAAGGCAGGCCCGGGTGCTAAGATGTCAGGGGTAGGGCAAATGAGGAACTCGGTCAGATATCAAGGGTAGTCAGATATCAAGAGTGGAGATTCACTCTAAATTGACTTTGCTGGATTCTTGCTAAAACTGAACTCTGTAAGGGCAGACACAGAAGCCCAAGTTCAAGGCCATGTTGAACCAAACCAAAGTTTGGTCAAGCAGAGAGTCTCTGCCAGTGGGAAAGCAGATCCCATATCATCCAATCCACTTCTCTGCCCATGCAGGTTTGGGGATGGGACAGCAGACTTGAAGTACCCTGGGGCTGGTGGGCCCCTAGGCTGTGACTTTAAACATGCAGGTATTTTTGTCTCACACTGGGAACTCTAGGTCCTTGGGGAGGGTGCTCGGTTATCCAGGCCTTAGGGTCTCTCTGTGCAGCAAGGGTGGGAGCCATAGGAGGGGAAGATGCAAAAAGGACTCCCCTCTGGCCCAGATGCTCAGGGAACAGGCCTGCATGTGGCAGCTGGGGGACAGGAGCTTCTGGAACAGTGCCCAGGGAGGCGGCATTCCAGAAGTGGACTTCTGCCCGGTTGATAAATACCAGAGCTGTAATTAAGACAAAATACTGTGAATATGACACCTGCTGACAGCTGCAGGAAGGCCCCGGAAACTTTTATTATGAATTAGATTCTGCAGGCCACTCTGCTGTGGTGAGCTGGTACCTCAACCAAGCAACCTGAGGGAGCTCAGCAGGCCGGCTGCCTCGAGGGCAGGGGATGGCTCACAGGGGCTAAGGGAAAAGGGGGATCTTCCATCCATTTCCAAGGTCCTCATGAAGGACCATGTATATCTCAGAAATCATAGCCCCTGGTAGAAGCCAGAGCTGGAAAGGGCTTAGAGTTCATCTGGTCCAATGCTCCCATTTTACATTTGGGAAAACTAAGGCCCAGAGGGGAAGTGATTGTCCAAGGTCACACAGCAAGTTTCTGGCTGCACCAGGGCTAGAGACCAGCCTGGTCCTAATTCCAGGCTGGCACACTCAGCTGCAGGGCAGTTATCAGTAATCGAACACACATCTAGGCATCTGACTTAAGGAGATTCAGCCCAGAGTGCTTGGAGAGACAGAGACAAAGTCAGAGATAGGGAGATGTAGAGACAGAATGAGACAGAGAAGAGAGGTGCAGGAGGAAAGCAGCATGGAAAAGAGACAAAAGAGACGTTCATGAGCCTGAGTCATTAAGTTCAAACTAGAGATTCGAACACCAGCAGGGTGGGGCAGGCCTAATATCCATCTAGGTCAGTCTCCTTTGTTGTTACAGTAGTCAAAGTGCAGCTGAGTAATTGACATACGTAAACCTTTGTAGAGACAGTTTGATACTAAGTGGTAAAAAGGGGGTGCTTGTGGTGCTAAAAAGTGGCAAAACTTCCATCTCCAAGAGGTTTTGAATGGGATTTGAAAAATGAGCTTTAGGAATATGACCCAGTGCAGGGGAATTTGGGGAAATACACCAGTGACATTTCTGCAACTGTTTGGGATTTAGGACAAAGCACCCCATGCCCTCTGTGCTCTCTCTGATGTCTTATACTCTGTGTTTATGAGAACAGAGGGAAACGCTTCAGAGAAGGAACAGAACCTAACCTTTGCCTCCCGTACTCCTTTCATCTGCTGGTACCAGCAGATCTTCTCTACTTTTTAAGCTCAGCTTACCTCTTCCAGGAAACTTTGCCTGATTTCTCACTTCTATCTTTCCGCCAACCGGAAAACTATCACTTCCTGCTGTAAATCCCTCCAGACATCCCCCAGCCCTGTTTTAGCCACCTCTCTTTTTGTACTCTGTATAATAGTTATTTCTGAAAATGTCAATAAAAGAGCCTCTATTCTATTCCGGGAACTCTGAAATCCTTCTCTCTAATCCCCACAACAAACTAGCAAAGTGGGTTTTGCTTTACCCATTTTACAGATGAGAAAATTGAGACTCAGAGTGAACAACTTCCTCAAGGTTCATACAGCTAGTAAGTGGTAGCCTGGGTAACTCCAGCTTGAATTTGCCTGATTCCAGTGCCTGTATTCTTTCCGTAAAACTGAATGACACATGCCAAGGAGTGGAACTGTGTCTAGTCATTGGGTCTTGCATACATTTGGCATTCAATGTGTGTTTCTGAATGAATGAATGAAACAGTAAGTGAATGAATGACTATAAGGAATATCCTTTCTTTTGAAGGCTATAGCTAAGGGGTCAGTCAACTGTAGCCTGGGGGCCGTTTCCAGTCTGCTTCCTATTTTGTAAATAAAATTTTATTAGAATGCACCCATGGTCATTCCTTTATTGTCTGTGGCTACTTTCATGTATAACAGCAGAGTGATGTTGTAACAGACACCATACAGACCACAGAGCCTAAAATAATTCATTTATTATCTGGCTCTTCCCAGAAAAAGTTTTCTGACTCCTGCAATGAGTTATGATATTTACTTAGCCGGTTAAAACAATGGTGCTTATTGCTACTACTAATAATCTTGTCTTTTATGATCTAAAATTTTGTGTGAATGCCCATAAAGTTATCAGATAAATGCCACATGTATCTGGTATATGCTGCTTTATTATTTTACAGGCAGGCTTCATCTAAAAAGGTTTGCCCTACCAGACCTTTGGGAATAGATCTATCTAGATACTTATATATATATATGTATGTATGTATATACATTTATAGATCTAGCTTTTTAAAATTTTTATAATTTTAAAAATTAAGTTTAGCTTTGTTGGCAGCACCTTGTCACAGATATGGTCACAGCCAAGACCCTGGTGACAGAGGTCTTCCCTGAAGTAGAGAAGGGCAGATTCCCCCAGGACAGTCGCGGTGGGTGTGGACTTTGAGGCTTGCCAGAGCAGTATTGACAGGGGCAGTTTCTGAGCTGAACAAGAAGCAGCCTTTTAGACGGATTACACTCCCATTTCCTCTTGGCTGGCAGGGGCGATCCGTATCCTGGGCTCCCAGCCTTGCCTCCTTCTCTGGGATGGGGGGGCCCTCTTCTTCCCCCAAGCTGCCCCTAGGGCAGCCTCTGGTGAGGCCAGAGCACTGCCTACCTGTTCCTGCTTCCTGGAGCTAAGGACTGGCCCCCGACCCCTGGCATCTTGGGCAGAAGGAACACCAAAGCAGGGATTGGCTGACTCCCACCCCAAATGCCCAGCTGGGAGTGCTCAGAGGCGTGACAGATCTCAGCCTGTCGCCAGCCTGTGTTCCCTGGCCAGTCCCTACTTGGGCCTTGCCCACGATGACGGGTCCATCACTCAGCTTCACTCACCTGCTCACCATTTCAGGACTGCTCTGTTACTCAGCTTGCTGCTCGGGTGAGTTGTGTGTGTGTGTGTGTGTGTGCGTGTGTGTGTGTGTGTGTGTACGTCTGCATATGTGATGTGTGCATTGTTTTAGAAAAAGGCTTAGAAGGCAGACTTGTTCTGGGTGCTTTTAGCAGTCTTTAAGTCCTAAACTTCTCGACCAGTGTTGGATGCAACATAAAGGGGTTTGATGGTGGAATTGGTAAGGACCTTGGTATACACACTCGGGTGTGTGCACTTATGTGTGCCCCTCTTGTGACCTTGACTTTGAGGTCGCAGGCTGGCAGCTGCTGCTCTGTGGCTTTGAAGTAATGTCATGGACTGTGGTTGGGGCCAGCCCTGGTATTGGATGGCGGGTATGTTCTCCATTACTCTCCAGGCTGGCTGGCATAGGTCATGTGGCCACTGCCAAGCCATTTTCTTTGTGAGTGGTGTCCTCATCTGCTCCCCTCGCCCACTCAGGGGCAAAATGCAAATGGCAAATTCCTACCACGGTCTTTCAGAGAAGTTCAAATACATTCAACTTTTAGGATCAGAATTTGTTTTTCAAGGTGTCTGACAGTGGGGGGAAAGTTGTAAGGTTCAGCCTTCTCTGGAATATGTGAGTCAGGAAAAACTTGGAGCAAAGTAAAGCCAGCTATCACGAGAACGTCACTGTAGTGGAGACCTCTGGCTCACAGCCAGAGCACTGAGTGGAGCACGTGCCCTTTACCTCCTCTCTCCTCTTTTCCTTCTAATACAGTTCCAATAGGCAGGGAAAGGCCCGGAAGTGGAAGAAGGTGGAAGTAAGAAGTTGAGCAGTCTCCCAACTTCATAAACGGTTGCAGAATAGTTAGTATATGGCTGCATCTGGAATTTTACCATCCTGCAAAGGCAGGGTATTTATGTGACTTCCTTCCTTTGGTGGATCTTTTTTAAAGTTTATTTATTTTGAGTTGGGGGAAAGGGGCAGAGACCGAGGGAGAAAGAGAATCCCAAGCTGGCTCTGTGCTATCAGTACAGAGCCTGATACAGGACTCGATCCCACAAACTGAGAGATTATGACCTGAGCCAAATCCAAGAGTCAGACGCTTAACCAACTGACTCACCTAGGTGCCCCTCCTTTGGTGCCTTCTGATGACGCATTTGCTTGATTGGGCGGAGAATGGTGGTGGAGGGGACTGCTTGATACAAAAACAGGAGACAGAAACAGAAAGGCTGTCCTTCATACCTTGCTGATGGGCTGGTCTTGTGAGTGGGAGATGCAGATGGACATGGTGGTGATCCTGGTGTAATATGTATGGAAACAGAATTTGCAGATGGTCTGGGCTTAGGTAAGGAAACCAAGTCTCAGAAATGAGTTGTGCTGGGTCACTTGGTCACTTGAACCCAGACTCCTACTCTTTGATCCAACTCTCTATATTTCCAGAAGTAAGTTCAAGTGAATCATACTTTCCAAGGATGTGCCCAAGAGTCAAGTGGGCATTGAGTGCAAAGGGCAAAGCCAGCATCTGTAACAGTAAACAAAACAGAAACAAAAACCAAACAGTTGCCCAAAGCCTGTCCTAAGACCCAGTGTTATTTCTACCCATGCTTTGGCACGACAGCGGCCACGTACAGTAGGACTTCAGTGGCTTTAAGTCAGGGCAAGTAGTCCTGAAATTCCATGGTAGTTGGCATTTCCCAGGCAGCTGCCTGGGTCAGAGCCACATGGCGCACCCAGGTTTCTGCAGGCCCGGTGTTCATACATGCATAAGTGTTTCCATTACCACAAAGCCTGCTGGGGCCTTTCCAAGCTGGACCCTAGGCTGAGACATGATTCCATAGAGGCATCACAGTCCTGAAAGAGACTCATAGGCCACTTGGACAACACCAAAATAGACATGTGAAGTCCTGGCTCAGTTGGCTGGGAGGAGAGGGAGGGGCGGGAAGCTTTTCACAAACACATCCACCTGATGGAAATATTCTGAGCTGGAATGAGCCGTAAATAAACTAGTCTGTGCTAAAAACAAACATCTCCAGGGAGTTGGGGGTGGGCAGAAATAGATGCTCTTCACCTGCTGGAAGTGAAGTCAAGGTTAAGGGGGAAAGGGCGAGAGGGGATGGGGAGAGGTGAACACCACAGATGCCTCAGCAGGAGAAGCAATTGATAATTTATGTTCGCTGAAGAGTTCTACAATTTCCAGGAAGAAATAAGAGAATTGCTTCAGATGATAGAGTCTGTCATTAGTGGAAGACCACACAGAATGTGGGGTGAAGCGAGGCATTGGAGGCCATATATGGTCTGGAAAAATAAATGGTGAGGAGTGTAAATTAGCCACGTGAACCTTCCAGCTTCCCAGGTGCTCTTGGCTGGGGGAGGCTTTGTGGAAAGCCACAACCGCAGCCCTTAGCTGTCTGCCGAGGCCAAAGAGCAGCAAAGGAGAAACTGCCTCCAGGGTGGCGTTGAAATGGTCCTGGAGTGCTGGCCCGTCCATCACCTTTACCACATGGTCCAGGCAGGGCGGGGCAATGGAAGCTGCCCCTCCCAGCTTACCCAGCACTCTAGCAAAGAAGCTTCGAGGAATTTGAAGAGGAATATGATTGGCATTAATGTCAAGTTTTATAACAACGTAGCTATACTATTTTACCACTGAGAGAGAGAGAAGTGGCCCGTGACGGGTGGAATGGTGTTCTGTTGAACAAAAATAATGTCCTAGAACAGCCTCAGACAAGGCAAGTCTGTGACTGTGATGGACCAAAACAAAACCAGGCCACTGTGTCACCATCAGACACAGAAAAGAACGAGACCACCGTCCAACCACAAAAATGGCCAACCACCCCTCAATCCTTGCTAACATGAGTGACTGCTGCTGCTTTACTCACCACAGCTTCAGTCTCCCTCTGCTCTTCTCTTCTTCTAGATAAGAACTAAGGCAGTCATAGACGAGCGCTCGCTCCCTGCCAGAGTCTGGTCCAGAGCAAAGCCAGACTCCCTTCCTCAGAGTCTCCCCCAGTATCACCAAATGAAAGCCCACCCCAAATTCTAGAATAAGTCCTTTCTGGCACCCTCTTAGCAAGATGCCACATGGCTCCCCCAAGTGTGTGTCCTCCCTCACTGTGAGTCAACAAAGCCAGTTTCGTTCAGCTACAGGGTGTTCCTTTTGGCATTTGGTTGGAGGCGCTTCCTACTATACCTCAGGTAGTTGTTATGGGAGCCCCTTGCCTTCTTCTGAGCTCCTGACTTTTATTTCCCACATTCCCACCACATGTAGCTGAATGTGGAGCTCAAGAAGAAGAATCCTAGAACCAGACTGCTAGTCTTTGCCTCAGCTAACTGATCTGTAAAATGGAGGTGATGATGATAGCAATAGACTTAAATTTCAGGGTTGCTTTGAGGATTAGGTGAATTTCTATGTGTGAACCATACAGCGGTGCCTCAGCATGTAGTGTCTTGGGTATTATTATTATTAATTCAGCAAACATTTGTGAAATATCTAGTGTATGTCAGGTACTGTACTAGAACCTGGGGATTAAAAACTTGCTTCCGTCCTCCCAGAAAGTGCAATCGTCAGGAAGATACAAGGAAACTGTGTTACCTTATGGGTAAGAGGTAACAGAGAGGTAAACCCAGAGAAAACCATGGCAGGACCCTCAGTGTTGGCCTGGGAAGTCAAGGAAAGCTTCCTGGTAGAGGCAGCAGCTGCCAATTTTGATTAGTGAGTAAGAGTCTCCAGAATCAGGCTAGGTGTCAGGGGGAGTGGTGGGATATGAGAGGAAGGGTGTTGGCAGCCATTCAGGCCTTACTGTCTATAGGTCAGGGGCACCAGTTAGACCTCTTTCTGCCCCCCAACATGGCCTGGCCCAGTGTCCGAACACAGCATGTACTTGAATGAACAAATATCTCATACCAAGTTTGACAGCATTCCCCACAAACCAGTACCTCCTCGGACTCTCCCATCTCATTCTCTGGTCACTGATGTCCCAGTCCCCAGCCACTTCAAAGCCACCTTCGATTCTTCCCCCACCTTTCACTCCTGTGGCACACTGGTCTCCGGTTTCTTTCTCCCCAGTACCATTTGCGTGGGTTGCTTCCTTTTTGTCTTCACCACTTCCGTGGCCCTGACAAGCCACCTCCACATCTGGCTGCTGCAAGATTATATTGATTTTTAAAATTGCATATGATGGTGTATTGTTTATGAATTTCATTTCAGGATAATAAAAGGGTCTTTACAAAATACTTCTTACAAAAAGAAGCATGGGCTGGGAGAGGGCCAAGGACCATTGGGATAGGCCAGTGGAATGCTCCTCCATCAGAGAGTAAGTGCGTGGCTATGCATGGAGAAGCCGTTCCTGGGGAGCCTCTGCCAGCTGCCTGATGTCCGCAGGAGCACAGGCTGAAACAGTAGGCAAGCACAAGCCCCCGAGAGAGAAGACCGAAACTGGGTTCAGGGCCCCAGAGGCATGTGGTGAGCGACCTGCCCAAGTTCTACAAAGTCAGAGGTTCAATGAAGGGCTGAAGGTGAGGGTACCATCATGAGACCCACACTGGGAACTGTAAATTTACAGCTTTTGGTGATTGTGGGTATTTAATGCTGTGAATATTCTAGTACACATGTTTTGATGAACATATGTCCATTTGTCTGTTGCTAAACACCTCAGAGTGAAACTGCTAGGCTACTGGGGATTCCTGTAGTCAGCTTCAGTAGACAATGCCAAGCAGTTTTCCAAGGAGGCTGGAAACTGCACTCCCCCTGGCCAATGTATAAGAGTTCCGTTTGTTCCACATTCTTGCCCACATTTGTTATTTCCTGTCCTTTTTACTTTAGCCCGTTCTGGTGGGCTGTGTGGAGGTTATCAACCCAATGTGCAGCAGCAGCAGAATGGATAAGTAGATTGTGGTTTGGTCACACAATGGAACTCTCTTTGGCACTAACTTTTATAAACAGCAACCCAAACGACCCCCACAAACACTGTGTTGAGCAAGCCAACACAAGAGTTTGTATTGTCAGATTCTGTTTATATAAAGTTCCAGAATAGATATGATGAGTCCCTGGGATTAGAAGTCAGGATGGTGGAGAGGGAAGCCTGCAGAGATTGGACAGGAGTCTACAGGGATTGTAGATGATGGAGGGTTGTGTGTTTTGATCCAGGGGCCGGCCTCTAGGGTGTGTTCACTTTGCAGAAATCTACTGGGCTGTGTACTTACGATCTACAACCTTTCTGTAAGGTATACTTCAACGTTGAACACACAATAAAATTGAACATGGGCAAGACCAATGTTCAATAAAGTTTTCAGGGACCAAGGCCCCTTCCTTCATCTCCTCACACCCATGTATTGAGTCATTAGATTGTAATCCTTTCATGAGCATGGATGACACCAAATGTGTGTGCAGAGCCTAGAATCAAGTGTGTTTTAAATCAGGGCTCTGGATCTCATACAGTCCACGCCACCTCGGGCCCTGGCTGTCCCCTCCACGAACCTCCCTCTGAGTGCACCATCAAAGGAATTAACACATACTTCCTTCTCCTCTGCTATTAGAGGTGTATTATGAGGGCGGGCTTTGCTTTCCCTGTCTACACATCTACAAAGTGACAAGTCAGTTCTTAAAGAAGGAGAAATGGACCTTATTATGGTCATGGTGTCCATACCATCCACTAGCTTATTAACCATCTTCATTCAGCAGAGGCTGGGGGAGGGCTGCTTCCAGTAGCAAACAGGCAGTACACTAAAATCTAAAGGGCTGGAAATGAGATTCACAAATCTGGGGTTTGCAGCATGGGTCTCCCTAGGGTTCAGGGAACAGATAGAGACCCTGACACTGTTGGGGCTACGAGCAGCCATTTTTCTCTGCACAGCCCTTCCAGGCCTGGACCAGAAGAAGCGTGGCAGCCACAGAGTGTGCTGCCTCCTGACGCCCCCTCCACCTCCGCTGTTCCCACCACCGTTCTTCAGAGGCGGCAGAGGTCTGGTGAGTACCTCAAGACTCATGAGAGAACAGACACATGGGCTCCCCGGTGCCCGCCACACAGCCCCCCACCTCCTCCCACTTGAGGTGAACAGCCTCCGGATTCTTTCTGATGGATCCAACCCTTTACTCCACGTAGCAGGTTGAATCCTAGAATGGGCATTTTACAGTTTCTCGTGTGTGTCCATTCTCCCACTGTCGTAAATAAGTTATAGAAGGAGATTCTTGTCAGCAGGAATTGGATTTGGCCAAGTGTCCTATATCCCTGAGAATGATGAGGTGAATTTATAACTCCCTCGGCTCCCTTAAGCTGCTCAGAACAGAATTTCCCCTTGCTTCTCAAGTATTTATGAAATTCCCTTCCTCAGCCCATGTTTAACATAGGCTGTTTCTATGAGGGGCCACAGGAAATGGTCATACTAAGGTGTGAGAGGGAACAGAGTTTGGGAAGCTGAGCTAGAAGACAACAGGCCAGGATAGTCTGGGGACTTGGGATTCTCAAAATTTTCTGGGAATTCTTAGACCTGTACTGCCCAACCTAGTAGCCACTGGCCACATGTGGCTTCAACACTTCTGATGTGGCTTGTTAGAGTTGAGATGTGCTGGGCATATAAAATACACACTGGATTTTGAAGACTTGGTATGAAAAAAGAATGTGAAATGTCTCATTAGTAATTTTTAAGTACTGAATATATGTTGAAATGATAATATTTGGGACATACTAGGTTAAATCTGTTATTAAAATTGATTTTACTTCTTTTACCTTTTTTATGTGGCTACCAGAAAATTTAAAACTACATGTGTGGCTTGCACTGGTGGCCTGCGTTTTATTTCTGTTGGACAGTGCTGTCCTAGACATTAAGTAAAGGCCCCTGAAATGAGCTTCCTATCCATCCAGAGTGGGTCTTCTATCTCTATAATCCATTCAAGCCAGGTACGTTTCAAGAGAGAACAGGAACTTGGGGTCCAGAAGGTCATCTTCTTGGGTCAGCCATTGGGGTGTCAGGGAACCAGAAGTCTTGGGAACTGCATTGGGATGCAGGTCAGTGTCCAGGGTGGTGACCCTTCTTCTGTCCCCTGAGTCTGAGGCTGACCTATGACCATGTGTTGCTTGTGTTGAAGCTTCTCTCCCCAGACATGAAGAATCTCATCCTGGAACTGGAAACCACACAGTCCTCATGTGTGCAAGGATCACTCGGCTCCCCTGGGCCCCCGGGCCCCCAGGTTGGTGCACTCCCCAGATCCTGTCCTGCTGTCTTCTGCTCAGAGCAGTGAAACCCACTGGGAAGAGTCTCTTAGAGCTGCTCTTTTCAACATGATATGGAGGCTGCTTTTCCTTCCCTACCTCACCCCCAGCTCCAGAGCCATGAAGCTAGAACACTGATTGTTCTTCGCTGGGCGAATTCTGGCCTCCCATCCTTGAGATCCTCGCCTACAGTGGGGATAATAATTACTCCCAAGGTACTGGATTTGGGTGGTGGTGAGCAGAAGACCTGCTGCCTAGATGGGTATGATTATTATTATAATTATCATCAAGCACTTGATGACAATGGGTTGCCCTTTATGTGACCATTGACCCCCCCCCCCACACACACACACCCCAGTAAACCAAGAAGTGCCTGCATTTGGTGCAGGAAAGTGGAGGTTGCAGGGAACTTGTTAGTCTGAACCTCATTAGATACTGTGACCAGGTAGCCCCTGCCCTGTCCCCCCAACTAAAGCTAAAGGGAAGAGTGAGGAACAGGTGAAATGTTAGGGAAAGGATTTTTCTAGGCAAGCAAGCGTACCCTCCAGAGATGCTGTCTCACAGACCCAGGCTCCTCTCCTCTGGACTGCCTGGGAGAGGGGGTCCAGCAAGGAGGCCCACTCCCTGGCCTAGGGCTCGGGGGCTGCCATGGGGAGATGAAAGAGGGTACAGGCAGCAGTTAGTTGCCCAAGTGCCTTAGGAATTCTGTCACCCCTCCTGGGTAACCCCTCCAATGGCTTCCCATCACAGGAGACTAAGACCCAAACTCTTTTTACCCTGTGTTACAAAGCGCCTCTGGAGGACCCCGCCTGTACCTCCTACACGGTCTCCTACCACCAACATTGCCCACCGCACACACATCCCTTGGGTCCTGAAGCATACCAAGTTTGTTCCAGCCTTAGCGCTTTTGCACTTGTGGCTCAGACTTTTTGGAATGTTCTTTCCTCTGATTTTTACCACGGCCAGCTCCTTCATTTCTCAGAACAGTTTCTAGGCCACCTCCTTAGAAATGCCTTCTGGGATGCCTGGGTGGCTCAGTCGGTTAAGCGTCTGACTTGGGCTCAGGTCATGAGCTCATGGTTCGTGGGTTCGAGCCCCGCGTTGGGCTCTGTGCTGACAGCTCACAGCCTGGAGCCTGCTTCAGATTCTGTATCTCCCTCTCTCTCTAACCCTCCCCTGCTCATGCTGTCTCTCTCTCTCAGAAATAAACATTAAAAAAAAAAATTTAGAAATGCCTTCCTCAGCCACCCAGTCTACAGTACTGTTCCCCTGTCAATCTCCATCTCAATGACCTATTTTAATTCTCTGCATAACTTTCTCGTTAGTTTCTTATTTTGTTATTGTTCCTCATCTCTTTGGTCTTTCTTTTGTAAAATATGAGCTCTGTGGCAAGGACGGGCAAACTATGGCCAATCAGATCTGGCAGCGGCCTGTTTTTGTAATTAACATTTATTGTCTCTGGCTGCCTTTGTGCTGCAAGGGCAGAGGTCAGTGGCCATGACACAGATGCTGTATCAGAGGCATAGTTTAAGATATTTACTATCTGCCTCTTTACAGGAAAGGCTTACCTTTCGTGCGCAGTGTGTTTTGTGCCCAGTGTGTGGGTTCTTGTGAGTTCTCTTTTGCCTGTGAGTTCTGTATAAATATTTATTGAATGCAATAAAGAACACAAAACAGGACTTTGAACCCAGAAATGGCCAGAGGCTGCCACAGAGGGGCTGGGAAGTCTGCAGAAAAGCAAGACATAGACCCCGAGGAGCACCTCCCAGGTGGATTTCTACCTTTCCCCCTCCTGCAGTCTACGCTGGTAGCTCTCAGAGCGCCTGAGAGCCACGGGCATGGGAAGGAAAGGGGGATTCTCTGCTGATCTCACACGGGCAGCTCTCCAGGCCTGCTCGCACACCTCAAACCTCATGGGATCCACTGGAGTCATTTGGAGAATGTGCTGCCCCGCTGGGTGGGGGGGCATTTTGAACGTAGTGTAAAATGCTGTTCACTGGTGGCTCTGTGGACCAGTGACACAGGCATCCTCTGGGATCTTGTTAGAAATGCAGAATCTCATTCTCCCCTCCCCTCTCCTTCACACACATCTGCTCATTCAATCAAAATGTACATTTGAAAAATTTTTTAATGTTAATTTATTTTTGAGAGAGAGTGAGCCAGTGGGGGAGGAGCAGAGAGAGAGGAGACACAGAATCCACGCTGTCAGCTCAGGGCCCCACATGGGGCTCAAACTCACAAACCAGGAGATCCAGAAGCTTAACCCATTGAGCCACCCAGGCACCCCAAAATCTGCATTTTAACAAGACCCCCTAGCGAATCATCTGCGCATCAGAGTTTGAAAAGCACTGAGCTGGAACACAAGGGCCTGGTAAAACCCTTCCAGCCCATTTTAAGAAATAGAAAAAACAGTCTTGATAATAAGAAATGAGAGAATGGACCAGCATTCGTCCTTGTCGAGGGACTGGACAGTTGGCAGGCACACTGCGCTGGGGCTCCCTGTCACCCTGGGCTCCCAGACTTTGGGGAGCAGAGAACTCTGCCCCTCTGAGTCACACTTTCTGGGAGCCCTGGCACCTCCCCAAGGACTGGGTACCCTGTACCCTGGGCTATCAGTCCAAGCTGGCCCTCGCAGCCCTGAGGTAAGGTCAGGTGCTGCGGCAAGCGCGGCCCCCCAGCGGGTCACTGGGAAAGTGGCTGGGGAGTTGGGGGCTGAAGCCACCTTCCCAGGAAACCCTCTTTCCACACAAGGGTGTCCAGACCAGGAGGAGTGGAGAGGGAGAGAAGCAGGGAGGAGGGGAAAGGTCAGAAGGTTGGGAGGGTGTGTGGGGGGGAGGTGAAAGAAATGGTAAGGTAGGGGCAAGGGGCAAGACAGAAAAGGGGAAGAGTGGGAAGGGAAATGAAATGATGACTTTGCTTTCTCCCCTCCCCGAAACAGGAGAATAAATAAAGACGGTGGTTCCCAAACTTATCTGTACATCTGGGAGCTTCAAAAATTCCTGATGCCTGTGCTCCAGTTGATTCTGGAGTGCGGCGTGGTTGGGATTCTAATGTGCAGATAGGTTTGGGAACCACTGAAGGGGCTCTTGATCATTTGGACAAGTCTCAGAGGAATCATATTTCAAAGAGGCTTTGTATTAGGTGTGTTCACCTGCAGATCGTGGGGATAAAGTGGTGGCCTGCTGGGGGTTGATAGAGTTCCTCTCTGCTGCACTGAGGCATTTGGAAAACAGTTAACTGAGCACTTCACAGACATGTGAGCAGAAAGCAGCTGCACGGGGCGCCTGGGTGGTTCAGTCAGTTAAGCGTCTGACATCATCTCAGGTTATGATCTCTCAGTTCATGAGTTCGAGTCCTGCATCAGGCTGTGTGCTGACAGCGCAGAACCTGGAGCCTGTTTCAGATTTTGTATCTCCCTCTCTCTCTGACCCTCCCCTGCTCATGCTGTCTCCCTCTTCTCTCAGAAATAAATAAAACATTTAAAAAAAAAAAAAAAACAGCTGCATACTAGCCATGGGGGTGCCAGGCTTTAGTGTAGTGGGTGCTAGAATCCCTGAGCTGGAGTCAGCTCCACTCCTGTGACTGGGCAGTGAGACAAAACGCACCATTGCCCACATTCTTAATGTCTTAAAGAAGGTTTTCACTGTACCTGGTGCCCATCGATCCAGCACAGGAATTTCTAAGTTGGCTGCTCCTGTGTGCAAAGAAAGAGTAACTTCCCTCTTGTCAGGACCCCAGCGAAGCTTGGTTGAGAGCAGCTGAAAAGATGTGAGAGGTGGTGACACATCTTGTTTTCAGCAAACAGCATTTCAAGACTCTTTAGTTGTAGCCATGGCACTGCTGGAAACACAGCTCAAGGAAAGCTACCAAAGGACAAGGAGACTGGGTTGCCACAAGAGGGTCCTTCATGGGGTCCTTGGAGCCCCAAGTCTGCATAGGGAGCCACGCTGCTAGAGGAGACTGATGCACCAGGAACCTCCCTCGTGGTCATGCCTCCCTCATCAACCATCCTGCCTTGTTTTGATGGAGACTTTTTCATTTCTTGTCTTGATTGCATAGGGTCCACCGGGACTTCCTGGCAAGATAGGACCAAAGGGAGAAAAGGTATGAGCCACTACCTTCTTCAGTCTACCCCTCCTTGGTAATTCCAGCCTGTTTCCTGGTGATGCCACTGAAAATTTTCTGGTTGAGATTTCAAAGCATGTGCTAATTCTGCCTGAGAGCACGAGGGTGGGCTCTGTGATAAGGGGGCTTCTGCTGCAGGTATGAGATCCCACTGGTGTATTTCAGCTTGGCCCACTGACATGGCAGGGGTGCTGTGAGCGGCCAAGCGACCAAGCCACATGGTCATGCCCAGCCATCAGCCCTACTAAGCCCTGTGCTTCCAGAACTTCTCTTCCAAAGCAGCCTCTGCTTACCTGTCTTCTCCATCCACAGGGGGAGCTTGGCCTACCAGGAAGGAAGGTATGGTCCATGCTGTTCTGTCAGCATTGCATGGGCAACTATGCTCCGTGTTTGTGTGTGTGTGTGTGCGTGCGTGTGTGTGTGCGTGTGCGTGTGTGCGCACACGCACACTCACAAGTACCCTTAGGAGTAGGGTGACCAGCAGTACACTTCTTTAGGCTCCAGTATCTAGGTGGACAATGATGGCACTGTCATCCTAATGACACTGAGCTTTTTCTGCCTGTTCTCTTTTTTTTCTTTAAATTTTTAAAAATCTATTATTTTGAGAGAGAGGGAGGGAGCACGAGCAAGGGAGGGGCAGAGAAAGGGAGAGAGAGAGAATCCTAAGCAGGCTCCACACTGCCAGTGCAGAGCCCAATGCGGGGCTCAAACCTACAAACTGTACGATCATGATCTGAGCCAGAACCAAGAATCAGACACTTAACTGACTGAGTCACTCAGGTAACCCTTTTTTCTGCCTGTTCTTTTGGTCAAGAGCCTGCTACTGCCAGGCATTTGGACTTCTCCCAGAGGCTGCCAAACCTGACCAAATTTCCCCCAACCTCAGACCATTCATCCTGCCACCCATTAGGGAAATTCTCCAAGGCCCCAACCAGTGGCACTAAATGACTCTCACTGTCTATTTGATTAAACTGGAATAAAGTGCAAAACAGAAGCAAATAGCTTTTGCCTTTTGGTCCAGCTGAAATAAATAGGAGTCACCTAAGGTCAGAGGGACTCTGAGTGAACCAAACACATGTTACCAACGCTCTCCTTCAGGTGAGGAAAGAGTAAACCAGCAGCCACTCACTGTGGTCAGTGTATGCTGGCACTGAAACTGTAGGTCTCAGTGATAGAAGGAGGTGTAACAGTTCGGCCAAAAAAGATGCTTATGATTCTAAATATAAATGATCAGTTTTTTGGCTAAATGGTGTACTCAAATGGTTTTACTGTCAACAGTAGCCTCAAACAGACCTTTGCAAGCAAAATCACATCCCTCAAGGACACAGGTCACAGCTCCAGCCAAGGCCCAGTGGTCATCTGAAGTGCTAGGCTGGAAAGGTCTCCATGCTCAGGACTAATGAGGACCATGATCAGTTAGTGATGTCTGCCATAAAAGTGGGAGGCAAGAGTAGAAACCAGGACACATGTTAGCATTTGTGATCTCAGTTTAGGGATTGAGCCTTCCACATGTCTAGTTTGGCTAACTGTAAAATAAGGTAGTGAGTGCAGAGGTTGAGATAGACCCCAAGTACCTGCTCCCACTTCCTCTAATAAGGTTTGCTTTTCCAAAGCTCCTGGCTTAGGTTGGTCTCCCTAGAAGCAGAGAGAGAGACCACAGTGCCGTGTACAAGTGAACACATTAAGGGAGCTCTCTCAGGAGGAGACTGAGGGGAGGGGAAGCCTGATGGTGCCGGGGAAGAAACCCGGCATGGCCATGGTATCAGATGAAGTCCATCTTTGGCCTCATTCCCCGGGGAGCTCTGATGTGTGAACAGCACCACAGAGTTTGTCCTGCCCTGAGGTAAGGGAGCTGGGCTATTGCCTGCAGGGAAAAGAGGTGCCTGAACTGCCGGGCAGCTCCGATTGCCCGTGAGCAGACCCCACAGTCACAGGCTGCAGGGACGAGGTGTGGCAGCAAGGCAGGTAGCCACGGGAGGGAAGAGCATGGTGAGCAAGTGAAAAAGATCTTGAGGGAATACCACCAGCATCTGCTGCTGCACCTCAAACAAAATCCCACCCCATTCCACACTGTGTCCTTGGGGAGAACCTTTTGGGATGCAAGGAACAGTGGGCAGGTGAGTGGTGGTCATCAAGATCAAAAAGCCAAGAAGTTTAGAATCCCTTCTCCATCACCTTCTTTTTAAAAAAATTTTCCTGCCTTCCGTTTCTTGAGTAGAATAAGAGCTTATGTGTTGATGTAATGTAACACCAAGGACTTTAACTTATGTCTAAGTGACCCAGCTTTCTAGGCTATCAATCTTTGGAGGGTGGGAATGAAGGACCTGGAGGCCATGCTGAGGGGTCCCACAGTCCCTTCTGAGCCCCTACAACAAATCCCATTTCCTGGAAGGGAGAAAACAAACCCACTTGTCCTGACTTTTGTTGTTCATTTTTGAAGGGTAGACCTGGCCCCCCGGGTGTTCCTGGCATGCCTGGGCCCGTCGGCCCTGAAGGACCCAGGGTATGTATGGCACACTCTGAGGGCTCATGTGGTATCAGAACACGAGGGGAGAAGATGTCAGCCCCCGGCCTTTGGCACATAGTGAAACTTCTTTCCTTAAGAGGAGGAGGGTAAAGAGAGGATGAGGACTGCCCAGAGGTCCCCAACACTTTGGGGACCTTTACTTGGTACAAGACCTTGGTCCATCCAACAGCTCTGCTCCTGTTGGGAGAGAACTGAGGGACTGCTTCCCTCTTTCACAGGGGCCCTGGCTCTCCTTTGTCCTCAGTTAGCATTCAATTCTTTGCTTTCCCTGAAATGACCCAAGAGGGGCTTGTGTCTGGAGAGCCGTGCAGGAGATTGGGGGTTGAGGCGATGGGCGCTGGCTAGCTGGAAAGACTGAAATCCTGTATTTAGCTAGAGACTGCCAAACGCTATGAAATCCCTTCTTCAGACAGATGATGGAAAGCTGACACGTCCACACCCATGCCTTTGTTTATGTTCTTCTCACTTGGGTCAGAGACTATCGGGTGCAGATTTGACCTGCAGATATCAGGGATGGGCAGGTGAACGTCACTATCTGCTCTGATTCACTCACTAGCTGTATTTATTACAGGGTTAGACAACTGCATTCCCTGGTCCTCTTAGGAATAGTCCCAAGGATATTTTTCCAAAAATCTACTTTATAGAGCTGAGCTGTCCAGTATGGCAGCAATTACCCATATGTGGCCATTGAGCCCTTAATATGTGGTTGGTACAACTGAGGACCTGAATTTTTAAATTTTAATGTAAGTTTGAATTTAAAAACCTTTACTCAATTCTGTTATTTGAAAATACATAAGCATGTTTATAGCAACTTGAATGCGTGAATCTGCTGTTTCAAGTATAAATTTTTATGAAATCTAAATACAGATCAAGTATTTTGGATGAAAATTTAATGCTGAATCGAGATGTGATTCAAATGTAAAATAAAAGATTTCAGATATTTATTATAAAAAGCAGATTGTAAAATATCTCATTAACTTTAAATTGATTATATGTTGAAGTGATAATCAGATTAAATGAAATATGTTCAAGTTGATTTCACCTGTTCTACTTTTATTTTTCACCTTTTTTAATGTAACTTCTAAAAACATTCTAAATTAAGTATGTGGCTCATTTTATATTTCTGCTTTTTAGCACTGGTATAGAGAGGGTGCTGAAAGTTCCAACTACAAACCATTCTGAGGGGCAACAGAGCCCGCCCATGAGTCTTAGCCCCCTGTCTCCGTAATGCATGCCCAGAGACTGATGTTCACTCTACTTGGCTGCAGACCTAGGGTGAGAATATATGAAAATGCCTGAAAGGCCTTCCCTATGCAGAGAACAAAACAGGTGAAGTTTTTTGGGGTGTTGACACTTAGTCCTGTGAGGCCCCAGTGCCCCCATCCTCCCTCCCCGCCCTCTCACAACCTACTCTAGGATAAGATCAAGTATTTGTAGCATCTTAGCGTTTAGTTTGGAGATCTGCTCTGCCTTGGGCAATTTCATTTTAGGTTTAATCTCAAATACCAGAATGAAGTGTGAACTGTGGAGCCTTGAACCCCTGGGAGTGAACAAGGGAGCATGTGGGGTCCTCAGATTCACAAGCCAGCGCCAACGACCCTAGTTCTATCCTGATCTTGCCCACAATTTTCCTGCTTCTCTTTCTCTAGTAAATGTCACTGTTGGTCCTTTTCCCCATCTTCTTCTGATTCCCCCAGGGTGAAAAAGGTGACCTGGGTATGATGGGCTTGCCAGGCTCAAGAGGACCAATGGGTTTCAAGGTCAGTGTGTTGGTCCAGACGGACGTTTCCAGATCTTGTCACTAAGGCTCTGGAGCAGCTGCTGTCCACAAAGATGGGGGCTAGCTGGGGCTGCCATCCTGGGCTTGGGGAATGTTATAGATATCGGAAAGTCCAGTGCCAGAGTGCTTGTCTTCGCCAGCCCTTTGGGGACATCATGCCTGGGATCCAGGGGCATAGGGAAGTCCTTCCTGTTATTCACTTTGCCTGTAATGGCAGAGAGGATCAAGCTTCTGAACAACAAAGCAGATGGAAAACTTTGTTCGGGCCTTTGAGGGTAAGACAAGCAGTGTTTATTTTAGGCCTGGTATAAACATAACCCTGAGGGACATCTTTGTGTTACCTGCTACATAGGGCTAATCGTAAATGCACCTTTTGCTTTCTTTTAGGGCTACCCTGGATCCAGAGGGGAAAAGGTTAGTGCTTGTCTCCCATGGCTTCCCAAAGCCTGGTGTGGGCTGTTGGCTCTGGGGTCAGTGATGAGCAGAAGACAGGCCTAGTTTTTTCTCTTAAGTTAGCACGTATAGTGACCATTCCTAGATATCCCCCTGTCCTTTGTCATTGGGCTGAGAGAGCAGTGAGAGGCCTCCCAAGGCAGGGCAAATGGGTTAGGGAGGAGTGCCCAGTGGAAGTAGAGGCCCCTCCCATGGAGTAGATTAGCAGCTGAAGGTTGTACCTGGTGGAGGGGAAACACATCTTGCTTGGCGGGTACACTGGAGGAAGATGGTAGATGTTGTTCATAGACCAGGCTTCTACACACAACCTCCTCATCTGTCAGAAACCAAACCAAACCAAATAAAAAACAAACCCAGCCAGAACCTGGGGACAAATTTCCCACAAGAGGAGAGAGGATCTGGGACCCAGAATTTTCTGTGAGTTGTCTTTCATTAATACAGAGGTCTTTGTGGTCCAGATAAAAGGTAGACCACAAAGCATTCCTTCCCTGGGCAAGTCACCTAATCTCTGAGCCTCTTTTTTTGCCTGTAAATGAGTGTATTGACACACTCCAGTTTTACCCCAGCGTATTAACTCTTTGACTCTCTCCTGTGGCTTCCTCCTAGGGATCCAAAGGTGAAAGGGGTGACTTGGGTCCCAAAGGAGAAAAGGTAATGGCCTTCGCATGAAATGATAAACTACAGAGGAAATGGCAGTCCCTGCTCACCCTCATCTTGTGGACGGTCCTACTGACTGACTGACTGACAGTGCTCACTGACCACACTCTTCCACAGCCCTTTCAAGCACTATCTCAGAGGCAGTCACTCTGTGTGTTGCTCTCTTCACAGGGTTTCCCGGGATTTCCTGGAATGTTGGGGCAGAAAGTAAGTACTTAGAAGTAGCAAAAATAGCCCTCAGTAACAAAATGGACCTTCAAAACACCACAGAAAGAGCACTGCCTCTGTGTCCATCGGGCAGGGAAAGTGGGTTTCACCGTGGAAGGTTTGGGTTTGGAAGGGGAGCAGGTTGATGTGCATATTGGTGAGAGGGTGACAGCATGGTCTGAGACCTCCCTCCAGTTCAGTGGGAGGGAAAGGATGCCTCATCTGGGTGGAGAGGCCTTTCTTTGCATTTCTGGCCTCTTAGAGAGCCATGGTCGTGTTCAGAAGCAGAAAGCGTCAGACAGATGGATCAGATCTGAGCTGCAGGGGTTGAGAGCCCCAGTGCGAAGGCCAGGCATCTCTGGCCCAATGCCTTCGCTGAAGACCCCCAACTGAGACCCTCTCGGAGGGCAGTACATGTACTGTCAGAGGTATGCAGAGTTATTTTAACTGGTAACAGCAAACCCTTTTCATTTGATAGTTACATTTTTCCATTTAAATAGTTAAATATTTAGTGGGATTTCATGGATATCTTGCTGGGAACAAGGCTTAATAAAAATAGGAGTTCATTCACTTGACCTCAAAAAACATCCAGCAAGTAACAGTAGAGCGTTGTTCAGATATGACAAAAATTGTGGAAGTGGCAGTTGACTAAGAGATTTCTGGAACCTTTTACTTAGGGTCAGGGTCTAGGGAAGAAAGGGGAGTGGTGAGAGGAGGTGTTGGGATAAAGACAACATGCATTGGTCCCTGAGAATGACTCTATCTAACTTAGTAACTTGTAGTGGGGGTTCCTCATGTTTACAGACATTGGCCTGGAAGATTGTCATTTTCACCTGAGCCTCAAAACATAGTGCTCTTCAAACATGCAAATGCATGCTTTCTTAGAATTCTAGTTGTTTTCCAAGTTTATCTTAGAGTTTTCTTTTCCAAACTTGAATAAACACTTTTCATCTAGCCTGCTATCAGTAGAGCGTATTTAAATAATTTCAGTCATCTGACACTAATTTACTATTCTTCATCACTGCCTTAGGCTGTCAAAAAACTGTTCCTGCTTTTCTCTAGGTGGAGTGTTGGGTTAAAAATAATTATGTAAACAAATTAAAGGAAACATTAAAAGAGAAAAAAAATAATTTGATTTAAAAGTATTAGGCTAGGTTTTCATTCAGTTCAACAGAGAACATCAAAGAATAATAAATTGATGTGGAATTAAGTATGACAGCTGGCCTCTGCACCATTTACTAGACTTGCCATCTAGAGTTCTCTTTCCCCTTCATGGCAGGCTGTTTTAAGACAGAGATGATATGATACCGGTAATTAGGTCTTAGAAATTAGATCAAGAACTTGCTGGCTGCTTTCAGTTGATGAAGAGAGGGGCCACACTTCCTTCTGCCAATCTTAAAAAAATAAAAACCCCAAAATCTTATACTGTTTTTGCTGCTGTTTTCTCCAAGCCAAACAAAACACCCCTGACCTCCTCTAAACAACCAAGGAAAATGGTGCATACATCTGCACATAGCCACATCGAATCCATGCTGTTCTCCCATCCTCTCTCTGGCCAGATGCCGGAGAACATGACAGGTTGGTGGGAAATCACAGGTTTAAGGACAGTTCTTGATGTGACAAGATGTTGATGGCTCAGGTAGAGGCCAATTTGTTAAACTGGCCAAGTGACTGATCATTTCAGAGCTGTATTCTTGATCCTTACTCTTTATTAGCATTTCCTGAAATTTTCTGTTATGCCTCCTCTGACTTCCATGTGAAGAGCCCACCTGGTGTTTACTGTTCTAGCACCCGGGGCAGCTGGATGCTGACTAACAGAAACCTCCATGGTTGCTCTTGCTAAAGTTAGCTCATTGGTGTTGCATTCTAGGCTGTAGAAGGACAACTGGAGGTAGGAATGATGTCCTATAGGGTCCATGACCCAAATAAACAGCAAGTGGGCCTGGAATCCTAGAAGAACATGAGGAAAGAGAGAAACTATAATGGAGAAATGGGTTTTACAAAAGCTTGGCCTTAAACCGTAGAATCCTTCAATGGGTGCATTTGGTTCTGATCATTCAAAGTAGGGCTTTTCAATTAGAAGTACTGCTCCCCCTGCCTTTTGCAATTATTGAGCATTTGAATACATGTCTGGAACATTTTCCCCCCACCGTTTGCATCTAAATCAAATGAGAGTGAGCTAGAACTCCAGCCGGTTTTTACGGAAGAGTAGGGAAGTGTATACCCTAAATAAAGGTCATTACATGAACAGAAACTTTCCAAAGACGATGGTTGTCAAAACTGTGTCCAAGCATTCAAAAACTCATAGATTTGAATTTGTGCTAAAAGCAAAACACCAGCACAACATAAAACTGCAACTCAAAGAAAACATTTTCCCCTGGTAGCTCACAGTGTCACAGGCATACATATCACTGAAATGCAAGAATCTCCTACTTTGGCCATTTTGGGATGGTGATTTGAGACACCAAAATGTGTGCTGCCCAGGAGCTGTCTCTCTTGGATAATAAATAAGCCACCCAAGGTGATCTTCTTTCCTTCCTCTTCCTTGAAAAAGCTATCCACCTTTCACATGACCTCATCACTTTCCCAGTCTCTCCGATTGTCCGATTGGAAAAGGTCTGGAAATGATCAAGTGCACTACCCTCATGACCAACAATTGGTCTGTCTATAGATGGACCTGTAGAGCAATGCCCTGCTCCACAGGCACAAATTCCTCTCCTCCTTCTCTTTCTTCTTTCCAGGGCGAAATGGGTCCAAAGGGTGAGCCTGGGATAGCAGGACACAGGGGACCCAGAGGAAGACCAGGAAAACGAGGCAAGCAGGTAAGGATCCCAGTGCTTACCACGCCCCTGAGGTCAGACCCTCCTGATGTAGTCAGGTGTAGAGAGGCAGACAGGTGGAGCCAGTCAGCATAGGTATAGTCCCCAACGTCCTCTAGGCTGGTGGGCAGAAAGAGCACCACTTCCAGGAGCTCCTGCTTCTCTAGGCTAACTGAGGCTTGAGGCAGATGGGCTAGAACACTCCATTCAAACTGTGTCCAAGGCCAGAGGCAGCAGTGGATCTTTGGGTCATAAGAACAGGTCTACCTTAACGAGAGCAGTGGGGGAACGGAAGTCAGATCGTGTTGTTTACCCAGAAAACTTGCTTTTGGCCTCAGTGCTCCAGGCACAAATGGAGGTTTGGAGAACAAAATATTTTGGAGAACAAACATCCAAATATTAACTTGCTGTTGAAGGGCCTTCTGGGTCTCAACAATTGAGTGGTTTTCCCTACTTGGGCCCCCCATCTGTCAGTGAGTCTATGGGCACTACTAAGGGTTTTGGGAAATTGTTCATTCTGAATTCCCCCTGGTGAGCAGGCACCTATATCAAACCACATGATGGTGGGATGGAAGATGAAAGCACATTTGCCTTAGCTGCCTTTAGAGCTATATTGAGTACCTCAGAGAAACTTCTCGTCTTTTCTCTACTGGACAGGCATTATTCCTTTACTTCTTTGGTCATCTGTTTGTAGGCTTTTCACCTCTTTTTCCATTACAAATATAATATGCGATCATCACAGAAAACTTGGAAAATTCAGAAAAATAGAAGGGAAATCCTCTGAAGACCTAACACCCAGACATAACCCTGTTAGCATTTTGGTGTGTTTCCTTCCACTACTATTTCTTTGTGAACGTTTGAGTTGTTAGTTTCTTTCATACCCAGTATCTAGTTGTATCCTAAAACTTTAACTTAAAGCCACAGAATACATGTTTTTGCTCATTACTGCACATATTTATTTAAGCTTTTTTAAGTGTCTTCATCACATTTTGTAAATGAGTAAAGGAGTAGACTGCTTGGACAGGAGAGGCCTAACCAAAATTATATATGAATGCTGAGAAGTAAATATCTTTGTGGGCAAACCTTTTTCCATTCTTATGGCTTCATTCTTTCCTTAGGCTCGGTCCATGGTTCTCAAACTTCAGTTTATGTCCAAATCACCTGGGGGGCTAATCATACAGATTTTCTGCCCCAGGTGCAGTGGTTTTAATTCCAAGTTTGCCTCCCGCTGTCCCCAGTGCCTAGGCCTTACTTCTTAAAGCGTCTGACATAATTGACCTGGCATGGGGCTTCAGCATGGGTGGTTGGGTTTTTTTTTGTAAAGTTCTCCATAAGATTCTAATATGTAGCCAGTGTTCAGAACAATGGTAACAGTGTGAAGCCAGTTCTGGCCTTTTCCAAGTGATATTAGGAATGACACAGGCTCCAACCTATAATACAAACTCCGCTACAACTTTTGAACTCTTAATATTCCAGTTCAGTTTTCAAAGTTTTACAATGACTGGCATGTCCATGACTTCATAGTGATGCCACAGATACCAGCACCCTAAACACTAGGCTCTGAAAAGGGAGGGAAAAAAAAGAGAAAATCTTTTTCTTCCCTACTGCTGATCCCCTACAGAAGATGGTTTTATGCTTGAAGTTCGAGAAGGCTACTGACTTCTGTGCCCCTAGTGCTCTTCTGGGATGGCATTTGTCTCTTCCTGGTAAAGGCTGGAGCCAAGAAGGCTATTCCTTCACACTGTTGAGAATGATTCAGTTGGAACACTCTTAACACTACACCAGCGCCATGTGCAGGAGCTCAGAGAAATGAGCTCATCCTTTCTACAAGATGTTATAAACAAGCTGGGTGTGCTCCGAACCCTCCCTGCCTGTCTAGTCGGCAGAGACCTGAGTTGTTAGCTTTGGGAGCCCACTGGTGTAGTTTTTTGTTTTTTGTTTTGTTTTGAATGTTTTATTTATTTCTGAGAGAGAGAGAGAGAGAGACAGCGTGAGCAGGGGAGGGTCAGAGAGAGAGGGAGACACAGAATTTGAAGCAGGCTCCAGGTTCTGAGCTGGCTGTCAGCACAGAGCCCGATGCGGGGCTCGAACCCACGAACCGTGAGATCATGACCTGAGCTGATCATGACCATGCTCAACCGACTGAGCCACCCAGGTGCCCCAGTTTTGTTTTTTAAATCATGAATTAGTTTCCTAGCATAGAGCCTTGTACACCAAGTGTTGTTGGGCCAGTGGCGCTAAGAGTTTCTGGAAGTTAACGTAAGTCCATCCAACTCCTGGAATCAGAGATCCAGAAGGGACTTTAGGAGATTAGAATTTCACAGCCAGGAGGATTTTAGAGAATACCTCATCTCTGTCTAGTCACAAGGAAACTAAGGGCCAGGGAAGTAGAGTGATTCCCCAGCAAGCGAACTTCCAAGCCAGCATTAGAACATGGAGACCTGCCTCTCCCCACACCTTCTCTCCTCACCCACATGCTTCAGTGCTTGCCTTTAATCAGGCTCAGGAAAACAGCTCTTGACTCTGTGATACAAATCTTCAGTTCAGGAGACAGGACAACTTCTTTGAGAGGAATCACGGAATTTTGTGGCAGTACAGGAGTAAAGAAGGCCTTTCCTGGAAAGTGCTGCTCAGTGAGTCCTGCTCATAAAGACATGGCTTGTTCTGAACAAATGAGAGATATGCAGAATATTCCATTATTGCCAGTGTCAGAATCAAGGAGTGCCTTCCAGCTCCTTCAAGCTGTGGCATTTCCTGTGCTCATAGCTGATGTGGCTTTTAGAAAAACAAGCCTTAACTGTGGCTATATTCAGATGGTGTGACCTCCTTTGCTATTCTGGGACCCATCTTAGTTACCAAGCTTCAGCTTGGACCAAGGCTTAAGAACTCCCTCCATCAGGATGGATTTGGAAATAAACTCTGACCTTACAGGTCCCCTATTAAGAATTTAAGAACTCCTAAAAAATAAATAAAAGAATTTAAGAAGTCCTTGGACACTACCAAGAGGTTCTCCAGAGCCATGCTGACAGGGCGGCTGGTCACATGTCACTGTTGTGATTGGAGAGGAGTGCCCTGCCTGCCTGCTTCCCAGACTTGGGGAAGATTATGTTTCATTACATGGGCAAGCTTGCCAAGCCACAAGTGTAGAAAGGAGACCCAGGTCAAAGATGTCATGAATCCATCACTGTCCTGTTTAGGACCAGCATAAGAGCACACAGTTAGCAAATTGTTTAGGGGAAGAATCTACAGATCTTGGTTTCTAAGGTCATTCTGAACAGCAGCCCTAAGGAGGAAACCTTTGCTCTTGACCCTCTCAGTAGAGGCAGCAGAGAGAACATCCTTTGTGGACTAGCTACAGGTACGGCTCTCTTTAAGAAATTAGGCCTTGTCTAACCATGTGAAAAAGATGAAACCAAACTAGCTGCCATGTTTGTCAGTTTGGCCTCCTTAGCCCTTGGTTCTGGGCAAAGCAGTTTTTTACCTCTGTGGTCTTTGTTAACCTCACAACAAAGCTGCAAAGGTATATGCTTACTGGCCCCATTTTACAGATGAGAAAACTGAGGCACAAAGCAATGACATGAGTTACCCAGGGTCTCATGGCCAATGTGAAAACCCAGGTCTCTTGACTTCCAGCTTCACAGAATTGCTTCCCCTTTGTGTTTTCAGTATCTTCCTCCTCCCTCATTTAATCTGGGGAAGGGAGGTGAGCAAGACAAATTCTGGCCCACAGGGAGCTTCTGTCTCATGGGGAGACATTGATGAAAGGACCATACAGATAATGGTGCAGGAGGCCAAGTTCTGAGAGCCTGTGACCGGGACAACTTAGTTGGCAAGACCAGGGAAGGCTGTGCTGCAGCGATATTTTCCCTGAGAGCTAAAGCTGGGAGGGGTTAACCAGGCAGAGGAGTGGAGAGGGAGTTGGGGCTGAGAGGAGGGGGAAAAAAAGGCATGGTGCTCTTGAAGACCAAAAACTCCAAAAGGCTGGAACAAGACTGGAAAGGCCTACCCTACAAGCCTTTGTAGATGAAATAAGGATATGGGTCTTTATCCTGAGAGCAACGGAAGCCATTCGACGGAAACAGGTCTTGTGGTAAAGTAGAAATGGTCTTGATGAGCAAGCAGAGCCCTGAGT
The DNA here is from genome assembly GCA_017311185.1 of Proteles cristata cristata. Classification (NCBI taxonomy): domain Eukaryota; kingdom Metazoa; phylum Chordata; class Mammalia; order Carnivora; family Hyaenidae; genus Proteles; species Proteles cristata. Next base: position 2,028,067 of record JAESUZ010003188.1, read on the forward strand.
CAGGCCCCAGTCTGCTGCCTCAATGCTAGGTGCCTTACGTCAATCTCTTCTCTTTCCTGTATCCTTCTCTGCCCCATGAGGGGAGTGGGTTGGATTTGGTTCCTTTCAGCAGTCATGTGCCATGTTTCTAGGATACAGCAAGAAGTAACGTCTACAAACTTGTAACCATCCTAATTTCAAATGTCACGTGCCCTGAGCTTTTTTTTTAAAGTAGACTCCATGCCTATTGTGGAGCTTGAACTCACGACTTTGAGATCAAAAGTCACACGCTCTACCAGCTGAGCCAGCCAGGTGTCCCTGCCCTGGGCTATTTACGAGTTTGGTGGTCAAGGCTTCTGGGGCTGTATCCTGCCCTGGGCTCCTGCTCCAAGGTGCAAGGTGGTATCTGATTTAGAAATAAATGTGGAAGGAAGTTTGCCATGTCATGTTATCATAACAGGCTCTGCCTTTCTCTCTGTCAGGGGCAGAAGGGAGATAGTGGAGTAATGGGCCCACCAGGCAAACCTGGGCCTCCTGGTCAACCTGGCCGTCCGGGTCCCCCAGGCCCCCCAGGGCCCCCATCCGCAGGTAAGCACTACACTGCTTCACTTGATCCACCGTGTTGCCCTCCTGGGCCAGCCTCCCCAGTGAGGGCACAGCAGAGGTCTGCCTTGTGTTTTGAGTTAGAAACCACCAGAGATGCTTTTAATATATTTATAACTTCTCCATAGCTTGGCTCATTCAACTTTTACACGAGAGAGATAAACACCATCCTGACTCTGTTGTAGCATTTTGGAGAACAAATAGAGGAGGGGAAAAAAAGGAAAACATAATTACATTGTTATTGTTATTTATACTTCAAGTGAAAAACAACAGGCACATATTTCATTAACTAACACCTTTCTCTAGAAAAGCCTTTTTCATGGCTCCAATTTACTTAATCCTAGAAGTAAAGATGATGTGGCAGATTTTTCTGTCTTAGGTAGTGTTATGAAAGTGTTCTTGTTGGTTTACACTGAATATACAAAGAAATCCTAGAAAGAAATCAAACTCTGCCATTGAAGAGGACAGAGACACACTGCTGCCTGGTTACCTTGTCTAAGTGATGAGCTAATCCCGTTAGATGTTCCCTTGTCAGCTCCAAGAATGGCCTTTCAGAGCACATTTTCTGCATAAACAAAGCATCACTAGGTCAGAGAAGACTTTACTGTGTAGGGTTCTTAGTCCTCAGTTATACAAAAGGAAACAAAACCATTTTTATTACAATTTTATTCTTTAAAAAATTTTTTTAATTTTTTTTTTATTTCTGAGAGAGAGGGAGAGAGAGAGAGAGAGACAGCATGAACAGGGGAGTCAGATAGAGAATCCAAAACAGGCTCCAGGCTCTGAGCTAGCTGTCAGCACAGAGCCTGACATGGGGCTCAAACCCACGAACCATGAGGTCATGACCTGAGCCAAAGTCAGACGCTTAACTGACTGAGCCACCCAGGCACCCCTACAATTTTATTCTTAACAAAATGAAGGCATTTTAAAATTCTACATTGTACTTTTCCTCCCTGTGTCTATGGGAATATACTCACAACCATGTAATGCGATGGTCTAGAAATGTCATAATTTATTAGATCCTTTAAACCAGTTGGCTCTGAGATTCTGACCTGCCAGATGCTAGGAAAATTCAATCTCTGGTAGTATTGGGGTTCTCTCCACTCCTCCAACTACCAAAACAAGATCCTGGGGATGATGGCACAAAAACATCAGAGGACTTCCCTCCAGCCTCTGATCTGCCCTGTTCCCCTCCAACATGCCTGCTACCCGAGGCCACGTGGTCCGAGGATGCCTGGGGACTGCCATCTTCATGCCACGCTTGAGTATCGGAATGTTTCCAAGCCTGGTCCCTGTGGTTCAGTTTCCCAAGAAGTGCCCCGTAGCTGTTCCTTCTGAGACCTTACCTTTTCTCCAAAACACAGGGGGTCCCTGTCTCTCCACGTCTGGTGTGATCTCCCCTCTTCTGACCTCCAGCCCCTTGCTTCTCCTATTCCTCATACACTGCCACCTGTCTTGGGAGCTTTTCTCTTCTGTTCTCAGAAAAACAAGAAGGCAGAAAGGCAAAAGTCTTCACACAGTACCTGTTTTCAGGAAGGGCAAGAAAACACAAAGTCTTGCTACCTCCTTGAAATCAGGAGTTGAAAAAATGGTGCGAGAATGTCAGTACAAAAATAAGTTACCTTGCCACCCCTGTTGCCGTGCTGTTAAGGGAACTAGATTGGAGATGCATCGTGGGCCATGTGTCCGTGCCCCACAGTCGGCTTCTGGGAATTGACAGTCCCTATGGGGGTCCTTCCAACTACACTTGGCCCTTGAATAATGTGGAGATGAGGGGTGCCAACCACAGTGCAGTTGAAATTCCACATATAACTTCTGACTCTCCCCCCCAGACTTAACTACTAATAGCCTGCTTTTGACTGGAAGCCTTTCTGATAACAGTGGATTAACATAGACTTTGTATGTTATATGTGTCATGTACTATATCCTTACAAGAAAGGAAGCTAGAGAAAAATGAAATTAAATATGTCACAACGAAGAGAAAAATGCATTTACAGTACTATGCTATAAAAAATCTGCATCTAAGTGGACCTGCGCTGTTCAAACCTGTGTTGTTCAAGGGTCATTTGAAGTCGTTTTCCTTGCTTCCGGCATGGGTAACGTTCCCCTCAAGGCCCACGATCAGGAGCTGCCAGCCCCAGGGACTGAGAGCATGGCCTGAGGCCTGATTTTTCTTTGAAAAGGACTCTCTTGGCCCTTGAGGTATTTAGCAGTTCACAAAACTGAGGAGTAGCCAGGATCTTGGGGAGCGGTGTGGATGCAAAGAGGTCATTAGGCCAGCCCTCATTTTGCATCTGTTTGTAAAGGCCAGCCCTACTTTGACTCAAACTCCAGTTCCCTCCTGGGGTCCAAGGTTGGGTGAGAAGGGTGAGGCTTTAGGACCCTCAGCAACCCTCTCTGATGGCCTCTGTTTTGTCTTATCAGGCTCCAGGTAATTGCAACCCCATCCCTTTAGCGGGATCAGTGTGGTCCTATTTTCTCTCCTTGGTCTTCCAGCTCCTTGTCATTTAGCCTAGTGTGCACACCACCGCCCCCACTCCCCACCCCCACTGTCCATCCTCTCCCAGATCCCAGCCTTTACCCTCCAGCTGATTCTGTTCCCTGCTGAGCTGGTGCATATTCCTACACTCTCTCTGGGTCCACATGGCCTGAAATAGCATTCTGGTCATCTTCTGGTCCACCCAGTGAAACCATCTTCTTCCTTCAAAGCCTTCTCTTCAGCAAGGCCATCCTTGGTCCCTAACGGGATGGGCCTCCTTCCCCTGGGCCCAAGTACATATTGCCTCTCTGCTATGGCCCTTCACCAGTAACCGTTTTCTGCAGATGTGTTTCATCTGCCTTCTAGAAGGCAAGTCCTTGAGGCAGTGTCTGAGGCCGAGTCAGCTTTGCATCCCCGTGGCATCTGGCGGGTGGGATGGGCAGGGCTGGGCACTGTAAGCACTCACAGACATGGGCCATTTTGGTCCCCAGTCTGTCCTACCTGGGTTATTGCATAGCAAGCAGGCAGGATGTAGTCCATTTCTGACTCATGTCCCCTTCCTGTGCCTTCTTATGACTCACTTCCTTTCTGGGAAGCCTCCCAGAATGAAGGGGCTGAAGAAAACGGGGCAATAATACCGCTCTTTGGAAACTTCTTTTTGGAAAGAGGAGGGAGGAATTTAAAAGAGAACTTACCTGGACCTGAGGCCAGCTGGATAATTATCAAGACTGGGAATAGGCCCCAACAGTGATTCCTGAGACTACCTCTGGAGCCTGATAAAAGTCCCACACCCACTCAGGAGAAAAATGTGTCCATCTGTGCCCAAGATTCTATACGCTGCCTCCCAGAGCTCCAGAGCCCCTGCCCCAGATCCATCTCGGAGTGTCCTCAGGCTCTGTGAAACACAGGTCAAACACCCCTGTCTTATCCAGCCCTCCCTTTACAGAAAAGAGCTCTGAACCTCAGAGAAAAGGGACTTCCCCGGAGGTCACAGAGCAGACTGGTTGCCTTGCCCGGCCCAGAATCAGTCCATGGCTCCTGGTCCCGAGCCCCTTCCCACTCAGCCATGAAGTCTCTGCTGAGGCAGAGTAGGAGCTGGGGGTGACGTGGAGATTATTCTGTGGGTCCTCCGCCTCCTCCCAGAGTCCCCTGCCAGGCCTGTGACTACCACACAGCCAGCGGTGGTGGGAGGCAGTCTGGGCAAAGGTGGAGAGCCAGGTCCTCCGGCTCCAGGGGACGGTGGATCAGGCGGGCCCGCTGGACCAGCTCCGAGAGGCCGAGGTGGGGAAGTTCCAGCTGCTGTGCCCTTCAGTGGATCCTGGCAGGAAACAGGCGGGGTAACAGATGCCCTCTAACAGCTGAGAGTGAGCTGCAGAGAAACTGTGGTGGAGGCAGGAAGTGGGCTCCCTGCCACGTCCTGTCGTCCTATCTGGAGGCCACCTCTGGTTCTGGTGCCCAGAGCTATGGGCTGGACAGTGCTCAGGGATGGACGGAGGCGCTCTTTATCACCCAAGTTAGAGAAAGAGGTGCTGGGAGGTGGCAGAGGGAATCCGGGCAAAATGCCTCGAGGATGTGATTTGCTGTACATAACCAAATTACAAATCTGAGTGAATCCTTCCTGCACCCAGACAGGGTATAAGTGAATCACGGTGGTACCTGGGGATTGCCGGCTTCCTGCAAGCATCAATATTCTTGGACGTTTGTCTTTTGAACAGCATAGTGTGAAGTCATACATGAATTCAAATCTTAGCCTCACCACTTATTGGCTGGACAATGGGACAAACACCTGACCCTTTCCGAGGCCATGGTTCTGGAGGAGTTGTTGGGGTCACAGAGCCTCTCCGATGCCACTCACACATCCTTGATTACAGAACATTTGCACTTCAGTTTTCCCAGGGGTGGTAATGACCTGGGCTGGTGGAGTCCGTGTCTCTGCGGGCTGTGCTGAAAACATCAGAACACAGGACCAGAGCCCCTCCTACAGCACTATATTCCTGGTTCTTGTCCAAGCCATTGCCACAGCTGGTATCAGATTGGCAAGCCTCCATTCCCCTCGTGCTGGCATTCTTCTGATCTAGCACATATCTGTCCATAAGCTCAGGAAGGCTCAAGGTTGTGGGGAGGTAGCTGAAGCCACTTCCTTGGGGTCCTGACCACACCTCTCCCCTGGGGTCATTTTGCTTTCTATCCTTCTGGAATCTGCCAACTGTGTCCCTAGTTGCTGGCTGTCCTGGGAAGTTATATAACCTGAAACCAGTGACTGTCTGGTCTCCAGATACCCCCTTACTTTTCCAGGAGGAGGAGTACTTACTTACATCCTTTAAAATTTTTTTTTAACATTTATTCATTTTTGAGAAAGCATGAGTGGAGGAGGGTCAGAGAGAGAGGAAGACACAGGATCTGAAACAGGCTCCAGGCTCTGAGCTGTCAGCACAGAGCCCAACGTGGGGCTGGAACTCACAAGTCATGAGATCATGACTGAGCCCAAGTCATACACAACCAACTGAACCACCGAGGCACCCCACTTACATCTTTTGTCAGTCTCCATGACAAAAAAGAGACTTTCTTTCCTCTCTCCCTGTTAGATGGCTCTAGCTCTTGTTCTTTTCTACCAACTGGAGTTATTATTTTTAGACTTTTCTGAAGACCTTTTCTTTCCAGTTAGTCTACATTCATTCATTCATTCCATCATCAAGCATGTATCAGGCCCCTACTGCGTATCCAGCCCTTGTGAATGAAAACGGGTATCAGTCTTGCCTTTGTGGAGCTGATATTCCACTGGGGGAGATTGATGTTGATTAGATAATCTCACAAGATACAAAATCACAGAGATAAGTGCTGCGAAGAAAAGGCATAGGGAATTGTGAAATTACCCAAGGTGAACATGCCAGAGTGTGAAGATTCAAAAGGCTTCCCTGTAGGAGTGATGTTTGAATTCAGATCAGGAGCTAGCTGGGAGGTACCTGGGGAGGGAGGGATGGAGTTGAAGGAACAGTCTAGGGAAATGGCTAGTGCAAATACCGTTTCCTTAGACCAGCAATTCTCAACCTTCGTGTACATTGGAATCATCTTGAGAGCTTTTAAAAGTATGGATGCCTGGGTTCTATTCTCCGCATTCTTGATGGACTTGGTCTGGGGTGTGGCCTGGACATTAGGACCTTTAAAAGTCTAGGTGAAAACTACCACCCAAGCAAGTCACCCACACTGCGGGGAGTAAATTTCTTAATCATATATGTTCATGACACTCTTCTCAGTATCAGTGGAGAATAAGTAGGTGGAGCATTTTCAGACATTCCATTTTCTTCCAGAAGGAATCAAAGAAACCCACCTTCAGAAATTGTTTTGTAAAGATCTTATTAGTAAGAACAAAGTAAAATGAATAAAAGTAATAATAAAAGTTATCAGTCAGCATTGTGTTCATTAGCAGGAAGTCCCTATTAATAATAGTCTAAACAAAAAGGAGATTGTTTTTCTCATACCAGGAAGTCCAGAGATGTTGACAGTGGCTGACTTTGGTTCAGTCTCCAAGTGTCACCATCAGGGTCCCATGCCCCATGAGCCCCTGGTCTTTCCTGTATATTGGTTTCTCTCATACCTATTACCTCATGGTTGCAATGTGGCTGCTGCAGCACCAGACATGGTGTCTGTCTTCTAGACAGGAAGAAGGAGGAAGCTAGGTCTCTCACCAGCTATGTTTTTTCCTTATCAGGATAGACTTTCTCAGATGCTTACTTGTAACCCTTCTCCCATTACAGACCTTGCATACAAGGTAGCCTGGGAAGTAGAATATCTGTCAAGTTTCTAAAATATAGAGAAAGGGAATGGAGAGTTGGGGAAAGTGCTTTAACACTCAGTGTGGTTAAGGGACCCACAGAAAACCACCTCCTCTGTATCTTGCATCAAGAGTCTCTTTGAGCCTCTTCCCAGGGCCTACCGTAAGATGCTGTGGACTTTGACCTTCTTTGTGTTGTGAAGGTTGCTCATATCTCCCTGGGCTGTTTGGTTTTTGCTTTCTTCGTTCTAGTAACACAGCATTTTGTTGCTTCCTAGAACAACTTGTGATGGGACCCAAAGGGGACAGAGGATTTCCCGGGCCTCCAGGAAGTTGTCTTTGTGGACCCCCTACGAATGTGAATAACCCCTCCTACGGGGAATCCATGTATGGTTCCAGGTCCCCGCATGTTCCTGTGGTAAGGCTCCCGGGAGAAAATCTGGTAGCTGTCCATCGGGACCTCTCACCTGATCCTCTATGAGCTTTGTAAAAGCCTTTTAATAAAACGGGTTTCCCCGTTATACCTGGTACACACTCATTAAGGAAATTGGAAAATAAGGCAAAAAACAAGAGTAGGAAACCAAATTGTCCATTTGGTAGTGGGTCCAATTTAAGTATTTTCAAAGTATTTTCTTTGTCTTTTTTTAAGGACAAAAAAATTACAGAAAATTTCAAATAAATGTAAAAGCAGAACAAATAGTATAACGAACCTCTATGTACCTTCACACAAATTCAGCATGTATCAACTGCTGGCTAATCCTGTTTTGTCCCTATACGCACTCACTACTGCCCACCCTCCCTTGGATTATTTTGAGGTAACCCTGGATTACCTCATCACTTGAATGCACGTGTACTTGTCCATCCATCATGCGGCTGTGCTGTGATTTATTGAGCCAGGCCTCTACTGTCAGCTACTTGTAAGGTTCTCCCAGGCTTTTCACTAATGTAAATAAAACTATAATGAACCCCGTTGAGTATAACAATTTTGTTAAGAATCTTTTCCAGATGTTGAATTACTTGATTAGATGACATCACCTTTTTATTTAAGTCTCAGGAACATTTTCATTGTTTAAAAATTGTAAATCGTGGATGTTCTCATTGCACACCCAGACCTTAGGAGCTGGGTTGAGATGTGGGAATCAGGACATCCCTCCCACCTTTGGGAGGAGCTCCAGAGTGTGATATGCAGACCCCCTTCCCCCACTGTTACCCAGCCCAAGGATGGAGATTCCGTTTCCTCTTCCCGCTTTTCCCCTGCCCGCTATAGAAGTGATTTCTGGAATCCTCACCAGTATGTTCCCTGGCAGATTTTTGTGGTCAACAACCAGGAAGAGCTCGAGAGGCTGAATACCCAAAATGCCATCGCCTTCCGCAAAGACCAGAGATCTCTGTACTTCAAGGACAGCCTTGGCTGGCTCCCTATCCAGGTACCCTGAGGCAGACACTCAGGACATACCCCGCCTCAGAGAGGGACACAACATGAGAGGAAAGAAGGGCCATGGGTCAGGCCTGGGACAGAGCTTCCTGTAGTCTGTTTCCGTGGCAGGGCTGGGCCTCCTCCTCTTCTCTGCTTCTGAGCAGCTTTCCGTGCTCCTGTCCGCCAGAGAGGACCTCCTCTCTGAGCCAGGGTTCCAGGCGGTCTCCTGCCCCCACGCTGCCAGGACGCTGTCTTGGTCTGGCCCAGCCTTCCCGCCAAGTGCAGAGCTCCGCCCAGAGAAGGGTGCCTTTCCCGCCAAGACCCAGGGCTTCCATCCCGAGTGCCAATGACCTGTCACGTCACCCCTGGTAACTGTCCTATGTTTCTTCGGCCAGGTGACCCCTTTCTACCCTGTGGACTACACTGTGGACCACCGCGGCTCCTGTGGGGACGGGGTCCTGCAGCCAGGGGAGGAGTGTGATGACGGGAACGACGACGTGGGTGATGGCTGCATCAGTGAGTGGGGCCCACCATGGGAGGGCCTGAATGCCAGCTGGCTGAGGGAGGGCAAGCCCCGGGATGCTAGCTCTGGTGGGCTGGGATGACCTCCGAGCCAGAGGGGGCACCCCTGGGCTGCTGTGGGGACGGCCCTCCCATTCAGGACGAATGGTGACTTTTCACTGCCCAAGCATGTCATTGTGGGTTAGTGTCAAGGGTCTGGCACCAGTCCTTCCTTTTCCCTGAATCCTACTTCTTGGTAAAACCCAGAATATTCCAGTCCACATTCTTTATCAAAAGATAAAGGTGATACAGTGAAAGACGAAAGGGAGAAGCCAAGAATTTGCATCAGGACTTTTGCCAGATTGGAGCCCTAGTGGCAAAGCCCTTTTAGGGGGGAAGCAGACTTCATGTGGATGGGCTACTGGGATGGGCAGGCGGCACCGCACTGGAGGGTTCGCTTTCTTTCTGTTGTTTTTTTTTTAAATCACGTGACAAAAACAGGCGGTGAGGTGGAAAGCAGGGGATTTGGAACCAGACGGAAGAGAGTTTGAATGCTCCTGAGGGAGGCTATCAGTGAGTGGGGTGACGGAGGGCAGTTCACAGCTCCAAGTCTCACTTTCCTCAACTGAAAATTGACTATGTCGGTGCCAGCCGCTCAGCTCTTTAGAGATTCTGTGCGCTAATGTGCACTTGGTCATCTGGGTATAGTAAGGGTTCGACATCCCTTCACCAAATTATTTTTAAGCCCCTGCTGTGAGGAGCCGGCCTGGCTCAGGCGTGGGGGTGTGTAAACGCTCAGGGATGGGTGCAGGGACCGAGAAGTGGCCAGCGCCCTCTCTGTAGTTGTCCTTCCCATGACAGTTCCCGGGATGGTTCCAGAAGGAGTCCCTTCTGCCCCTGGTGCAGACAACATCAAAAGCAGGAAGGAACCCTGTAAGATGAGAGTGGGGTTCATGCTCCCAGATCCTTCCCTTGTGTGAGAACTATCTGGTGAAGATCGTCTGGGGATCGCAGGGACACCTTTCAGGGTCCTGGAAGTTCTCTGTAGACTAGAGCCACCATGGCCATCACTTGTGCCCGGCACGCGGGCTCCTGATTCTCACTTCATTGGAACCCGCAGCGTGCCCTGTGAAGTGGTGTCCACACCCCAGCTTTGAGATAGGGATATTGGGGCTCCAAGAGGCCAAGGGGCCTGCTCTCGCTCTGCCGGCTAGCAAGTACTGGAGTGGGCTGGAGCTTCGGTCTCCTTATTCTCTGGTGTGGGATTTGGGGTTCTGAGGGGGTGGTCCCTGGATGTGTCTGAAGCTTTCTGGGAGTCCGTTTAAGAGGGTACATGCTCTGGGTGGATGGATCCTTTAGGCCACACAGTCCTTATAGGCTAAGGTGAGCCCGTCCCACCCCAGCCCCGTCTCAGGGCTATATTTCCCTGTGTCCCTCAGGCTGTCACCGGGCCTACTGTGGAGATGGACACCAGCACAAGGGTGTGGAGGACTGTGACGGCTCTGACTTTGGCCACCTGACGTGTGAGACCTATCTCCCTGGGTAGGAATCACCTCGCATGCTGTTATGACACCCCTGCCTCCCTTTCTGCCTGCCTCATCCTCTTTCCTTCACAGATATTTTTTTTAATGCTTCTTATGTTCCTGGTACTTTCTAGACAGTGAGGTATGGTGACAAATAGCACAACACACCGTTCCTGCTCACCTAAGGGAGACAGGCAGTAAACATATAACCACCATATGCCCTCTCAGGGTGGCTGGGTGCCTCTGAGGCCAAGCTCAGTCACCAGCTCCATCCTGGCCCCCGGCAATCAGCAGTCTTTATGTGCAGCTGTTGCCCCTGGGTGAGCAGCCTCCCAACTGCAGTGGCTGCCATGACCACGTTTGTCTTCTGGAACGTGGGTCTGGAGGAAGCCCAGCGGAGGGTGGAGGTGCCAGGGCATTTCCAAGAATCTAAGTGTCTGTATAACCGGAGTTCTCTGGAACAACTCCCAGCCCCTGGGGCAGGACTGGGGTGCAGATGAGATCACACCAGCATTAACATCTAATTTTGCTGGCTCATGACTGCTCCAGGAAAACCCCGAGAACTTAGCACCCCCTTCAGGGACCCTTCCTAGTTCTATCTGGGGCTCTCTGGTGGGTGTTCACATTGACCTCCATGGTTGACATCTCCCAAGCCAGCTGAAGGACCCTGGCCCTGTGAAATGCAAAACCACACCGCACTCCCCCTAATCGCCACAGACGCAGAGTTGTGTAGCATTCTTGGGAAAGTGAGAAGGCTTTCCTCCCTAGTTCCTGCTTCTCCGTTGTCTTCAGCGTGGATCGCTGGCCCCTCACACCTCCTAGGTCCTTCAGGAGTCCAGTCTCTTCAGTCTTTGCTTTCAACCCTGTTCCTCTGGTAAGCGTGGGCCCAGACCCTCAGTAGGGCTGGGGAATAGACACCAGTCCTGTCTTTCTGTCACCCTCTCTGCCCACTCTCTCTTCCAAGGAGGTCTCCTCAGCGCCCAGTCCCCGCTCATCAGCATCTCAAACCAGGCCGGGAGAACTATAGACCTGTGGTCACCCCCAAACTCCAAGCAGTTTAGGCTTGGCCAGGACCCAACTGCATCTCTGTGTCTGTATGTTCTACCCTATCCCTGAAGTGTCCCTGAAGTGCCCTGTCCTCTGGCACCTGTCAGAGAGGTGGCAGGTCTAAGCTAGTTGATGGCTTCATGGAGACAGGTCAGTATAGACAACTGGACATGGAACATGGGACTGCATAGAGCCCGGGCCTTACCCACTAGCTCCCTAGGGTTACTCAGGGAATCTCTAGAAGCCTCAGGGGATGCTTGTGAATATGGGTATAATGTATAACTATTATACATTAGCATTTGGGCTTACAGAGGTCTAAGCTGTGCTGTCCCATCTGGTGGCCACACATTGCTATTTAACTTTAATTAAAATTAAAAATTTAGTTATTCAGTCATACTAGCCTTATTTTCAGACCTCAGTAGACACATATAGCTAGAGGCTGCCAGACTGGACTGCACAGAAATAGAATATTTGCATCAGTACAGTATGATCGGTGGACAGCACCAGAAACCTTTCAGGTCTTGAGAAGGGAGTGATTCTCTCAGAGATGCTGTGTTAAGAACATGGTTCCCAACTCTTTCCACATAGATCCCTCAGCTGGCCTCAAGGGGAAAAGTCGCAGAGGCCTGACCTCAACTGCCCCAAGCCTCTTACCCCAAATGAGAATGAGAGCACTCTGTCAAACCCCAAGGCCCTTTAGTAAGGTAGCAGCAGGGACAGTTGTCTGATGAGGTTGGATCAAACGTCACCAGAGGTGGCCTCTTAGAACATGCCTAGGCAGGAGCTGTTGTGCCCGCTGCCCCGTGCATCCTGACCTGTATCTGCCTCCCTCAGGTCATATGGGGACCTGCAGTGCACCCCGTACTGCTACATTGACTCCACGTCCTGCCGCTACTTCACATGAAAGGCCTGAGGAGGAGGAGGGCTGCATCCCACAGGGTCGGCGGCAGCTTCTCCCCACCCATCGCATTGACTTTGCACCCCCGCGGTCCACTTTCCACCACCTTCGTGTGACAAAAACAAGGACAAACCTTGCTGCTAAGACATGCTTTTAACTCGATCCAACCGGAAGAACTTAGGACCACTGCATCCTGTCTTAACCAAAGTCCCGGAGAACCTTCCACATGCTCCCCCTGGGAACCTTTTCCCATTGCTACCATCCAGCCAAATTGCCGACCTACAGTGCCCTTTTTCTTCCGGAATGTTACTGACCCAGACCATGGACTTGGCTCACAACTGTTACCCACACCTAGACCTGCAGGGCTTTTCGAATTTGTCATCACCCCATTTGGGGCATGTGGTGGACAGGCCTCTCGGCTCCTCTGACCTCCAGCAATGTGGGCATTCTCACCTGGGGCAGCTGGCTGTCAGGTCTCTCCAGACCTGCGAACCACAAAGCAGGGAAGTGATCCCGCCTTCTTGGAGTGGCTCCCAGCTCTGGACCCGCTGAGGAACCCCTCAACTGGCCATGGCCCAGCACAGCCTCATGTGGACGCAGCTCCCCCAAGAAGAGACCCAACTGTGAACAAGCCCTGAGAAGGCCACCAAACCGGTGCTCTGCCCCTGGGAGAGGGTGGCGGCCCAGCTGGGATGCTCAGCATGTGAACAGCAGAGCAGTGGCCTTTCTGCTTCTGTTTCCCAAGAGGGTAGCTCCTACAGTTTCACCATCCCCGGCAACACCTTGACCTGGTGGCTCTCAGTACTTTGACCTCTGTCTTGTGAACGTCCCTTATGTCCATCTCTTGTCCAGGAAATTCACTACCAGAGGGCGTGGCCTCCTGAGTCTACACCTGGGCAGGCTTTTGGTGTTTCCAGTCCTTAGGAAGACACCACCCTGGGTTTCCCCATCTGAGGCCCTACGACTGAGTACCTGTTCTAGGCAGAGACCGTTTCTGTCCTGAGCTCCAGCTCCTGGCTGCCTGTTGACTCTTGTGTATACCCTGTGGCCTTCCCTTTGTGTCTCTGGAGTGCACAGCATTGCCCTCACATACCTTAGCCCTCCATGTTTCTGCAGCGTCGTTAGTCTGGCATGGCTATGAGCTGCCTTGTACCACCATCTTTCCCGAGTGGGGCTTAGCTTTGTTTTGGAAAGATGTCTCCCTAATGGCAGGCCTCTAGTGGGATTTGCCTGTTTGTTATCAGATGGAGGGATGCTGTTGGGCTTTTATGCAGAGCACTTTAATGTGCCTGAGTCTTGGGGACTCAGCAGACAAGAGCTTCGGGCACAGCAGGCCATCACTAGTGGTCTGTAGCGAATGGGATCAGCCCAAGGGCAAGGTCTCCAGAGACGGACACACTGGCCAGCTGGGTTCCCCCAGGCTCTACTGCACACCTTGGGGTGATGTTGCTCCCGTGTAAGCCGCACCTTCATGCTGGTATCCCCAGATGGGAAATCAAGAAATATAAGCAATTTGTTTCCCCAGTGTGGCTTTCTCTTCCCTGGGGGTTTTGGACCAGAGTCCCAGCATTACTGGTTGGAATGAGGGGTCTGAATTCACTGCTTCTGAGGCTTTGCAGAGGGTTCTAGAATATGAGCAGTCCCACCCCTTCAGGGACAAGGGAGGAAACTGAGGTTGAGAGATACGGAGAGATTTAGCCAGGGTCACAGAGCCTGGTCTTGCTAACCTATCCCATCCCAGCCTTATTTTAGGACCATGTTTAGAATGGAGTTCCAGCACTGCCCTTAGACCTGGTCACGAGGGGCCCTGTCCTGGGTCTCTTGCCTCAGAGGGCACCAGCCTGGCCCTTTGGCTGCGATCCTCTCCACAGCGCAGGGAATCTGAGAGGCCAAGGGGACATGGGTACTGGACGCCCCTCTCCCAGACCATGCTCCAGGTACCCAGGAGACCACACTTCCCACCCAAGTGGTCCTGAGCCTGAGGCCTCTTCCCCGTGTTTGTCTTCCTGAGTGTGACCAGCACACACCTCTAAGCATGAGGGGTGACCAGGGACAAGCTGTGTCTAGGGGCTATGGATGAGACTGGGATATGCGGGCCGGAGTTTCCACACAGGTACACACGAGGCCCCTCTCAGTGTGGGCTGACCCTTGCCCTCCTCGTGCTGCTACAGAACTTGGAGGTATCTAAATATTCCAAATTTAAACCTAGCGTTCCAGGGCTTTATGAAGGTGTGACTGTCAGGTAAGCAGAGAGAACATACTTTTTTTATTAAAATTTTTTAATGTTTTATTTATTTTTGGAGAGAGAAAGAGAGCGTGAGCAGGAGAGGGTCAGAGAGAGAGGGAGTCACAGTCTCTGAAACAGGCTCCAGGCTCTGAGCTGGCAGTCAGCACAGAGCCCGACGCGGGGCTTGAACCCACGAACCACGAGATCATGACCTAAGCAAAAGTCAGATGCTTAACCGACTAAGCCACCCAGGCGCCCCAGAGAGAACATATTTAAGAACAGTCTGTTAGTTTGGTTATAACGCAAATACTCAAGCATCTGGTGTGTGAGCTTCCACCTCTGCTCTTGTAACGATCCCACAGTGTTAGAAGCGCCGGTCTCCAAGTATTGCAAGGGGGTTCTGAGAGGCCCTGAAAACAAAGGGGTTCAAAGCCACATGTCTTAAGTTACATAATAATAGTAATTCTCTCCCTGTGGCATTGTGAAATGGAGAGATGCAAGGTCGGGGAAGATGGGCTGTCCCCAGCCCTTCCCTGAAATGCTAACTGTGGTACAGGGAGCAGGTTCCCCAGCAACAGGGGCACGCTGTCCTCCAATGGTGACGGGGCCTCCCTAGGAGTGGTGAGGGATTCCCTCAGCTGCTCCTGAGGCTGTCACATGGAGTGGCTGAAAATATCATAGGGTCTTCAGAGGTGCAGTTCAGTCACCAAAAAAGGCTATGCCAGTTTAGATGCTTTTGTTGGTAGATGGCATAAAATCCAACTTAAATATCATAAAAACTACAGGGTAGAATTTATTGGCTACTATAACATAAAAATTCCAGTGATAGGGTAGAGGTCAGACATAGTCCAATCAAGGCTCCCACTCCATTTCTCTGCTTGAGCTATCCTCTCTGCTATTTGCATATCTCCTGTTTGATTCTTGGGGTGGCTGTTACAGTTTCAGGCTTTTATCTGCACCCTACAATATCCAGAGGAAGAGAGAGAATGTCTATTCCAGTAGCTCCCAAGACATTGTTTTTCCAGAAGCCACCCCAAAATCTTACCTTGAGCCTCAGTTGTCTATTTGGGGTCATATGCCCATTCCTGAACCAGTGCTTATCATCAGGAGATTGCCACCTGCTAATTGGACTACAGCTGGGCTCCTGAACCCCCGGGGGCAAAAGCTACAAGATCACTCCTAGCCCACTCCCTGGGGCTCTCCAGAAGCACATGGGCTGTGTAAGGAAAGGGTGGCTCCTGGCCTATATGGTGGAGAGCAGGAGCGGGATGAGTGGGTGCTGGGTACACAGTGTCCATCACAGTGGCCGTCTCTGGTTTTACTTTTCCATTTGACAGGAATAGGTGCTGAGCCACTTGAGGCAAACATTTGGGAAGACTCCTCACACCTAAAAAGCTCTTAAAGGATTCTGATAGGTCTACTCAAGGGAGGCTGCCTCTCCCAGGAAGCCATAGGTAGGGAAAGAGGCGGCCTAGTTTGCTTTTGTGAAAAAAGGATTGGATTCACATATTTGGGTTTGCAGCCTGGATGTCACCAAGTCACTGTTTAATTATTCTGCATAATTTACTTAACTTTTCTGAGTCTCTTTTTTTCATCTTTATCCTGAGAATAATAGTACCTTATTTTTAGGGTTGTGTTGAATTTTAGTGATAATATGTTTAAAATTTCTGACCCCTAGAAACTCTTTAGGGAGGATTGGGTTTTATCTGTGTCATGATTATTTAGTGACTCAAGCCAAGTCAGTCACCTCTTTGGGACCTGGGGTCTCTTTCTCCCCCCTTTGAGGCTGGTTACATGAGTCCACTTTTGACAGCAGTTTGGACCACAGCCTTTACTACGAATCAGTGAAAAAGAGCGGTGGTTCTCAAACTTTGCAGCACATTGGCCCATTTGATGAATACCACCAGGAATGAACTAACAGAAATTTTGCAGACCAACAAAATTCGGTTTACTGACTTGTAGAGGGAGACCAAACAGCAGAGGAACAATGGGGCATTTCATCAAACTGAGAAAGGCAAGATTACGATAGGATTTGGGGAGAGGTAGAATGTAAAAGGACTGTGGGGACAGGCTCAAAGCAGAGCAAGCAGTGTGTAATGGGGTCGAGGTGAAGCCTGGACTGGAAAGTGGACCCGAGTCCTGTTGCCTTGGAAAACTACAGAGTTAGTTGAAAAAAGAAAAAAGCATGGAATGTTATGCCTGAAAATCCCTATCAGAATTGCTGTATCTGAGGTAGAAACTGAAACTGCTTCTCTGTGTCCAAGTGACTCACGTGGTACAGGTCTTCCAGGCATGAGTGGAAAGTTTCAGTCTTACTGATAGGATTGCAAACTGCAGAAGTCTGACAGCCCGAGAGTTTAGTCACAGAAGTTCACAGTGATTTTTGTTCAGGTTGCAGGAGTGAAAAGCAAGGCTGGGGCTGTCACTGCAAAGCAAGCAACAGTCACTCAAAGCGAGGAGTGACGATGATACTGCAGGGCTGCACCGGTGACCGTGGCAGGAAGATTGCTTCCCATTTGCCTTGCAGCTGGCTTGATCAGTGTCTGCTCTGGCACGGGCAGGGGACAGGGCTGATCTTTCCTCTCTCCATCTGGACTGGTGTTTAACCCTCTTACCAGTAATAACGGAGGCTCAAGCTCTGCTCAACCTGATCCCCAAAGATCCAAGTCAGCCCACAGGCTCCTAACAACCAAGAAAGCCCAGGGATGGGGTTTGGCCCCAGATGTCTTTAACCACCTGCAAAGCCATCTGAGTGACAACTATGTGAGTAAAATAAGGTCTTTAGAGGAACTTTGTAACTAATACTTAGGAAGCGGTGCTTGCAAAAATGGTAAGACACACTTTCTGAGCACCATGGGACAGACACACTGGCCATCTATCACTCCAATATGGGCATAGAGGACACATGGGTCAAATTGCTTACAAATCTCCAAGCCTCATAATTAGGGCCAATCCTGCTCCAAAGACTGCCTTTAGTTATCTCCCCCAATCCCTCCTCTATAGTGAACCAATTTCAGTGAAACTCAGATCTTGTATTTGTGTGGCAACAGTGAGCTCTCAGATCAAGTATGTTGGCAATTCATCAAGGAGACTGTTAACACTTCACCAACCCAGTTACCACCCATGGGCCCAGAGGCTCCAGGAGTATAGGTTCCTCTCCAGCACCTTCATTTGTAACCATTGAGAGGCTGCAAATCACACAAAAATAATGGGTTTAGGACTGCCCCCACTCTTCCCCCTGGGAAATGGAGTAAGAGAACTCACATTGCCTTTATCAGAGGGGCTTCCTCTCTGGGGGGCTCACCTGAGTTCTTTTCAGCCCCCGACAGAATCAGACAACTCTATAAGAAACCACCTCACTGAAGGAAGAAATGGGCTATTTTCCCTGCCGTCTATTCCCCCTTGTCCTACTACATTTATAGAAGGAAAAGGGGGGCCCATATAATCATGAAAATCTGCTGCCAAGATGCTAGGATCTCAAGAATTGAATTTGTGATTATTTTGGTTCCTATAATTTCTTCAAGGACAATAGGTAATTGTCTTGCCATCCTTCCACTCCCTTAATACCTCTTCTAGATTTTGGTTTTTGATGTTCCAATTCATAGAGTACCATACCCCACCGTATGCACCACTCCAGGTTACCCTCAGTCCCACACATGGGATGGGAAGTTGAAAGCAGTCATCCATAGTCATCACTTGAGGCTCACCAAGGGCATGTGTCCTTGCGGCAGGGATTCTAAAGCTTTAGCATTAGGATGACCTGAAAGCCTTGTCACATAGGTAACTGGGGCCCACTTTGGAACTTCCGATTCTGGGGATCTGAAGTACACCTTATTTATATTTCTAACAAGGTCCCAGGGGATGCTGATGGTGCTGGACCAGGGACCACATTTTAAGAGCCACTACTCTGGGGAAACATCTCATTTGAGAACAATGGCCATAGACCAAATACACTGGGGGAAAGGAGGATTTTGTGTAGGTGGCTTTTTAAATGCTCTTCCATTAAGGATGTAGGATTTATGTCCCTCTTGAATCCAGGTGGGCTTCTCATTGCTTGGAGCAATAGAATACTGTGGATGTGATGCTGTGCGACTTCCCAGGCTAGGTCATAAATGGCCAAGCAGCTTCTTGGGATGCTCATTCTAGGAGAAAGCAGCCATCATGTAAGAAGACCAGCTACCTTGGGACTGCCGTGTTAGAGAGGCTCTGGCTGACAGCCCCAAATGAGCCTACTTTCAGCCATCCCCTCCACGGTGCCAGACACGTGAGTGAAGCCAGCTTGGATTCTCTAGTCCTGCCCATCTGCCAACTGAGCACCACTGAGTCACCTCAATTGAAGCCAGAAGGAGAATTGCTCAGCCAAGCTCTGTCCTAAATCCTAACCAACAGATTCCATGAGATAAAATGTTTTTTTTAAAATGGTTGTTGTTTTAATCCACTAAGTTTTAGAATAATTTGTTACTTAGCAGTAGGTAATGAATGGTGCCTTAGGTTGGAAAGGTTAGAAAGGAAGCAAGCTACTCTGAATAGGGCAGAGTGCCAAGTCCAGAGGAGACTTTGCTTGGTTTGGGTGCCCTCTGCAGGAACCTTGGATAGAAACTGGCCTTAACTCCTACATGGACTTTGATTTAACTGGCCAGGAGAAACCCAAGTTGAGAGAGGACTTAGTGATTAAAAGGTCCAGTGTTCTCAACCACGGTAGGGACATGGAATAGGTGGAGGTAGTAGATTGCAGTAATAGCCCTAATCCTCAGACCTCCCTGTATCTACACCTTGCAACTCCTCCCATCTTCTGGCAGAATGCACTTTATTTGCCCACCCCTGGATTCTGAACTTGACGCTGTGACTTGCTTTGGCCAATGACACGTTAGCAATTGTGACAGAGGCAGCTGTTTCCTCTCTCTCTCTAGCATCTCTGTCTTTGCCATGACAACGTGTAGGGCTAGATCGCTAGAGGGTAAGACACATGGAGCCCACCTGAACTGCCCCAGCTGAGCTGGCCAAGGCCATCCTAGATCAGCTGAGTCTGCAAACTGCCAGGCAAATGGAGCCCGGTCAAGACCAGACTGTCCAGCCACACCCAGTCTTAATCACCAATCCAGACCTGTAAGCAAAATAAATGCTTATTTTAAGCCACTGAATACTGGGATACTTTGTTACAGATCACTGTGTGGCAACAATTAACTGAGGACCATACTCCCTGGAATGATGAATGTACACCACCACTTCCCCATTGAGAGTCCTGGTTCACATCTAACTCCTATTTCCACCCGAGGAAATGGGAGCCAGTTACAGAATGAGCAGCAGAGGATTCCTAGGCTAGTTCTCTTAACGTGTAATTGTATTCAATCCAAATGTATTAAGTACCCATTAGGTGAAAGATACCGAGAATTTTTAAAAGGAATATGATCACTGCCCACCTAGAAGTCTGCAGACTATCAGAAGCCAAGACTACAAGACTGCTGTGGGCACTGCTGGGTGTGGAATGGACGCAGGAGGCAGATCACTTCCAGCCAGTGAGTGTATGTACATGTGTGTGTATGTGTGGCATGGCATTCCAGATGGAAGCAATTTGATGTGCTAAAATAACTAGGATCTGTCCAGGGATTTAGTTTAACCCCTGCATGGTTCTTAGATTCAAAGCCAGGTCTGCCTTTCCAGACCCAGTAGGGGCCTCAGATGCCATGTGGCTCACTAAAGACATCCTTTAGTTTTGAACTTCACACCTTTTTGAAGTTGAGGTGTTCATCCTAATGAACATAAACACCAAATTCAAAAGGAATTCATTTAGAGAAGCAAGCACAGGCATAAAGGATTCTTAGTAGAACCTTACATGTTTCATTGATTCCTAGTAAGAAAGTAAAACCCACCAAGACATATACTTCTGACCTTCATTTTTTACTTAAATATAGTGATCTTTAAGAGAATAAACCAAAAAAACTTTACACGGCAAATATTTTACATAAATGCAAACATTTTACATAAATGTAAACATGCACATCTATTTCATAATTATGCAAAATAAACTTTTAGGCACAAGATTTTAAAAATCATTAACGAATGAGATAATAAACCGAAAACAGATACAACATAAGCAACAAAAACAAACATTTCATAACGCTTCAATTGGTCGTGTCTTCCAACCTCCTGGTTAAGGCCTGGGTTTCAGAAATCCTACCTTCCTCACCAAATGGAAACATCCAATTTGGCTGTACCTAAGATAACACACTATTATCTTTCAAAATAATGTAATAAATACCACACACACACACACACACACACACACACACACACACACACACACACAACACACACACACACACACACACACACACACACACACACACACACACACACACACACACACACACACACACACACACACACACACACACACACACACACACACACACACACACACACACACACACACACACACACACACACACACACACACACCCTCTACTTAACCAGCCTCTCAATTAGGACAGCAAGGGTTCTGGAATTTTCAAGTTTTCCCACCACTGAAGCACATACATATTAATACCACACACAGGAAAAAAAATGATTCTGCTATAAAAATAAAAATAGTTAATGAGTGGCATCATCACAGACCTCTGGTTTGTTTATGCTGTTCCCCAAATCACATCTTTACCGCAGCTTGCCATGGCTCCTTGGGCACCTTGAATTTAAGTCGTCATATCTTGCCTAATGACTTGATATGGCAGATGTTGTATAGGACAGAGGAAAGGCAATTTTAACAATTCAGCGAGGGACTTGAAAACCATGCAGATCAGTACGGGTAGTTCCCAGATGTCTCCAATGGTTGGCATGTCTGCTCCATTCTACCGTGTGTACTCCACGGGTTGGTCTTCTCTGCCTCCTCCCCACCAGGCTATAAGCATCTGAATGTCTATTCCTGTGGACACCTCAGGGACGAGAGGTGAAAATGACAGTCCCTGCTTTAAAGGAGTTCACACCAACCAGAGCTCAAGAGGAAGGTCAGTACAGACAGCACTGGGGCTTGGCGGGGAAGAGGCAGGGACAGACTGAGAAAGCACAGAAAGTTCAGTGAGGCTGGCTTGAGGTAACTCATGGGAAGTAGTCTGTGAGACCAGATTCTTGACTTCCAAAAAGACAAGATTCCTTATTCTGGTGGGTAAAGCTGTAGGGCGAGGGGGAGGGAGCCACCGA
Organism: Proteles cristata cristata; assembly: GCA_017311185.1. Taxonomy (NCBI): domain Eukaryota; kingdom Metazoa; phylum Chordata; class Mammalia; order Carnivora; family Hyaenidae; genus Proteles; species Proteles cristata. The sequence continues at coordinate 2,049,707 of JAESUZ010003188.1, forward strand.
AGGCTTCATGCAGAGAACAAAACTGGAGCTGGGGTAGAGGCTAACCACGCAGGGGCAAGGAGGATGGGTGACAAAGGAAACGGTTTGAAGCCCAGAGAGATCAACTCACCAAACCCAGTGCCACATGCAAGCATTTCCTATAGAAACAAACATTTTGACCCAACATGTGAAAAACCACAGTTCTATCTGTATAAATCAAGACTTTAGAAGAAAAAAATAGAGTGAGGCTTAAATAGACATTTTTAGTTCAAGTTCCTGGAAACTGCCCCAGCTTGAGCAAATTAAGAGCAGTGAAACAATTCCCACATCCAGTAACAATTCAAGTTTCCCAATCCTGACCTTTACCTTCCCTGAGCTGTCATTAGCAAGGAATTATAAAGCAATTATCAATTCATTATGAAGAAATTCCTACCTGCCCTTAAATCCACTGAAACCTCATGATGGGCCAAGAACCCAGAGTACCAGCGTGTCCCAGTTCCCCATACTGGGTGGGGCAGTGCAAGTGTGCCTCGGGGATGATGGCTCCTGGGCCACACCTCCAGTTCGCTGGAGTCACTGCGCATGCAACAGGTGACTCTGTAAGGTGCAACTCTCACCAAAGCCCCCACCATGAATCAATCTAATTCCTTTCCAGGTCCAGACTGCTTCCATCCACTAGATGGGGAAGCAGAGGCCATCTTTGAGTGGAAGAACCTAAGGAAGGAAAGTCATTTTCAATGTTCTTGATACCCGCTGAACCAAAGTAAATGGAAATTTCTATAGGAAATTCAAATTGTATCCATTCAAATTACAGAAATAGGCTACTCCATACCAATCACAGGATAATTTATCTCATTCACTCAATATGGAACATTTACTAGTGATCCTGTAACAAGAGATTCATTTGGAAACTGCACATTGCAAAAGGCAATCTTGTGACTTTCTTCTAGTTTATCAAAAATACAAATCAGTCTGGGAGTCAGGCACAAACAGTGGTACAAAAGCATGAAGAGAAATACCTTATCTAAGAATGTGCTCATTTCATATTATAGAATTCCTATCTACATTCAGGTTTTTGGAAGCCTGCTGCTGGTTCTTTTGTTCAGAAAGGTTCCTTCACTACACCTCTCACCCACTCCCACCTCCCCTACTAACATTCACTGAACGGAGAACACTCAGTATGGATCTACCTGGAACTAAAAGCCCCAACTGAATTGCATCTCATGTGTCAGCCAGTGGCTGCATGTTTAATCTGCTCACCCAGCCTCATGTATTTAGGGACTTTATGGATCAGAATTTGAGCCAGAAGTACCCAACACTTTGTCTTTTGGAATCCAATAAAAGCTCTAATATACAACTAGAAGTCCCATGAATAAGAATCTCCGGTTCCAGTTAATAAGATTCAAGGGCAGGAGCAGCAGGAACAGCCAGAGGGGAAGGAGACAGGGCCGGGAACGGCTGTGTGCTTCTCTTATGTGTAAGTCAGGGGGCTGAACTAGCGGAGCTCTGGGTCCTGCCCAGCGGGCACTCCAGGACTCCCTCCCCAAGTCCATTTCTACAGAGGCTTGTCAGGCTGGGTCAGACGACACTTCCTCACCACTTTGTCTCAATGGTTTAAAGTGGTTTTAAAATATTTCTGTGCTACAATTTGAGGTCTCCCTCGTTCTCCAACCCCTCAAAGACCAGGTGTCATTTCATTGGTGCAGACCACTTGGCCAAACTGGTGGCTGCTGAGGTTTACAACTGAATCACTGGCCTGGTTAAGATAATGGCCTTTGCGTAACCTAGACCAGGGCACATCTGTCTGTTTTTCATTAACAGTGTTAACCAAATAGAAATATAATTCTGTTAGTTCTTCTACTGATCTACTTCGCAACATGAGATTGTTCAAAAATTACATGAGAAAATCACCCATCACCACTAAGATAAAGACTTGAGTATCTGAGACCCCCACGGCCTCACGCGCCTACTAGTCACTGATCCACAGCGTGTCCGTCTCAGCAGTGGGCTCCATGTGAGCGCGGCCCAGTCCGGCGGCAGATCTGTGCACCGAGAAGCTGATTTCGAAAGATCGGCTCTAGTCATCACTGTCACTGCCAGACTCACTCAACTGCAAGTCATTTCCTATAGAAAGAACACAGAATCACACTAAAAGTGCACCATTTAAAAATGGCTTCCCCACAACACTTTGTTGGACTGTCTTCGTTACCACACTACAGGAAAACCACGGCCAACTCAACTTAATTAGGGAGGAAAACCGATGTGGTTCAGTGACAAAACTGATGCAGTCAACGTTTTTAAAGAAATGCCATTCTTGATACCTACAAAGCACAGTGATGCCACGTCCTAGGATAAAACAGGGGGAGCAGGCCAGACAGCTTTTAAATGTGTTAATAGCAAGAAAGTATAAATAATTGACTCACCATCTAGAATTGTTCACATGAAGTTGCTTTATAAAAGCTAAAATAACGAGTCAGGCTTCCCAAAAAGGAAGCTGGATGCTGTTTCTACCAGTAACCGGCTAACCCAGCATCCCCTCTGGGACACCGCTGTTTAGCACGTTCACATTACTTAAAAAAAACACTTTTTTTAACATTTATGTATTTTTGAGAGAGAAAGAGACACACAGAGTATGAGCGGGGTAGGCGCAGAGAGAGAGAGAGAGAGAGAGAGAGAGAGAAAGGGAGAGAGACAGAATTCGAAGCAGGCTCTAGGTCTGCTAGGACTCGAACCCATGAACCGCGAGATCACGACCTGAGCTGGAAGTTGGACGGTCAACCCACTGAGCCACCTAGGCGCCCCTGTTCATGTTACTTTAAACCTCAACTCTGAACTAATGAGCTGCAATTACTTTAGCCTCAGATTTTTGTTTGTGTGCAGAATTTAGGTTTTAGGAGTGAAGAAAAGAAGTGCTCGGTGTTTTAATCTAATATGACAGAATGACAGGACCCAGTCGATACCACTTGGATTACAACGAAAGTGAACCGCTACATGATGGATTGCTAATCCCTAGGCCAGCCCTTCTGTTTGTGTGGGGGACCCCGGAGTCCTTGAGACCTTTCCAGGAGGCTATTTCCTCTTCTAACTACACACCTGTGTGAGGCCAGATTTTCTTCATATACCTCAACCTAAACAATTTATGGCAACAGACTGAATGCAGGTTTCCACTAAGCCAGATCATAAAGAGATTTATGAAATTTTAAAGTAACGTTACTCTCTTACTAAATATTTTTTGATTGGAAAATTTGTTTTTCATAAAAACGGTATTTTTGTTAACATGTGATGGTTTATCATTGCTATTTTAAATGAATTACTGGATAATTTAAATATTTCAGTTTTAATTTCTAATGGTACTATTAAGTGGATATAAGCCACTTACACAAAAGCTCTCTGGGGTCCTCAATAATTGTTTTAATTAAGAGGTCTGAGACCAGAGAATGCGACAACTACCGTTCTAAATTTAAGGAAGGAAAGTGGGGCCTGGCAAGAGCTAGTGACGCCCAATCAGCTAAGTTGAGCATGATCTCTTACAAAGTAAGATGATGTGCATTTAACACACCAGTGGAACTGGAGTTGAAAATCCAGCTCTGAAATTGCTTATATCAAGTTAAGGTCTTGCCATCTGAAGAGCTGCTGAACAGGAAGACTTGGAGCCATGAAGAGCTAAAAGGGTTTGAAGGCACTGGTAGGCAGATTAACACCCACTGTGCCATTTCTTCTGCTCTTCCCTTCTAGGAGGAAAAAATAATTCAGCTGTCTGGCGCTCTCCCACAATACCAAATTCCCAGTATGGAACTTACTATTCCTGGCCAACTGAGAATAGCGGCAAAGCATACCCTGACATCCAGAGTGTCAGCCCACAGAATGGGACAGCAGACAATGTCCTCGATTGATATCTTAACAGTGTTGACCTCAGTCAGGTAGCGTTTCTCCAGCAGGAGTGGTTTTGCCTCCCAGAGGACATCTGGCAATGTCTTGAGATATTTGGGGTTGACACAACTGGGGAGAAGGAAGGAGGAAGGGCACCTACCGGGGGAAGGCCAGGAATGCTCTCGGCCATCCTGCAACGCGTTGGACGGCCCCCACGACAAAGATTTGCCTGCCCCACAATGTCTGCGCTGGTGAGGTTGAGAATGACTGCTACCTGGCCCACAGTATAGGGGCACTAGGTTAGCTTCCCCACTATTGCCTCCAGACCTTCCAAACTCCTTGAAGGCCGTCATGCCAGACGAAAGCACTCACCACGATACTGGCGAGAGAAGGTGTAGGAAACAAGCACTCTCCCTACCTCCAACACAAAGAAATCGGTTTTTGTTGTCTTTCTCCTCTTTACTTTAGTATCAACTGTACGGAGAGCCACCCAGATACTGCAATGCCCTTCCTCTTCCTCTTGCCAAAGGCTAGTTGGTTTCCAAATATACCCTAATGGCTCAGCTTCCAAAGCCTATGGGCTGCAAGACACCACAGTCTGGACAACTGTGTTCTTGGGACTGTAAAAAGACCTGGAAGCAGAGGACACTATGACGGAAGGCATCGCCTCTAAAGCCTGTAAAGCCTGGTAAATGCAAAAACAAAGAGCTGAGCTATTCATGTTTCAGCATTTTCGAAAATTCACAGAAACTAATTTGAGCCGGGGATGGGAGGGAGGGGAGAAGAAGAAACTTTTTAGTTTTGTGCTTCCCCAACATCCCCGCACCCTTTTATTTTTTGTAACTGTTTGGTACAAAACAGTCCTTAGTCCTTTCTGCTCCACACTCTGTCAGGATGCTTTCTTACACCTGAAATGTCTTCTGGTTTATAGACTCGGGTGTAAGATAAGCAGAAGCTGCATCCCTAGCCTGCCAAGCCCCCTGCTCTGAGCCAGGACAGGGAGAGCACACTCACTGAGGGTGTTCATGAGCTGGTTGCTTCCCTGTGGCCGGCTGGTCCCATTGGCCACAGCCGGCCTGCTGTTGTAGGGCTGCTGGAGGGCAGGCTGTGGAGGAGACGCCGGGCCGGTGTCCTCGCCCTCGCTGCTGGAGCTGTCGTCGTCACTTCCCGACGAGCTCTCTGAGTCTGATGAACTGCTCCCACTGCTGCTGCTCATCTGTTCAATGATGTCAACCTCAGCCCTCAGCTCTGGAAGAAAATGACACGATGGGGATCAGCCGGTAACCACTCTCAAGGTCGCACGCTGCCTTCTTGTAAACAGTGAACTGGCAAAACCAACAGCAATGAGGAATGACTAAAATTCCTGCTTAAAAACGTATAAACAAAATGACTAAAACCAAAATGAACAAGATAAAACTGTCTTCAGAGAGAGAGTGGAAACATGAACTTCACCCCAAATTAAAAAAAAAAAAACTGTTTCAGATACTGACGGTTCTGTGTAAACTAAGCCTATTTGCCTTATCTACTTAAAAAAAGATTGTGAATTATGAGATTAAACCCCAAATAAGAGGAACGTTATGCCAAGGGGCTTAAAAATATTTGACTAGGAATTAGAAGACCTGGGTGCTTGTTTTGGATCTACCTCTAACCAGCAGTGAGACCAAGTGTGAGTCAATGAATTTTCTAAGACACTTTGAAAAAACTAAAAGGCCAGAGCAGACAGCCTCTGAGGTCCTTTTGAGCTTTCCTGTCCCACAAAGAAACTGAGGCATGCAGGAAGAACCATGGTAACTGAAGGAAAATGGGTGAACATTTCCTCCTCTGCCCTCAGTATACATTTCACTGACAGCCGTGCCTGTCATTTTCTACAGAGATACAGCAGGGAAGGAAAAATATGTTTTACCTAACCTTATCAATATCCCTGAATACATTAAGGATACATCAAGAAAGATGCCAGATTCTCCTGTCCAAACATACCACGTGATCTTTAACAAGTATGGCTCCTTTAAGCAGTAACGGGCAATAACTAACCTCTGAGTCCAATTCTTGTTCAACTAATGTGAAAACTTTAACAAACAGCATCCCAATATCCGTAGAAAACAACAGAAACAAACAGAAAACAAAACAGGAGGCTCAAAAACGTGCACCATGCAGAGAATGATTATGTTGACTAAAAGTCGGCACCTCTACAAGGTAGAAAAGGCAAACTTCTCAAGAACAACTGTCTTTCCCTGTTTACTACTACTGCTACAGATTGATTTTTGTTTTATAAAACTTTACAAATCTGAAATACAACACTTAACCTCATAACTTCCTAAGAGTCTGGACAACTAAAACCACCCCCTCACTGTATGGGGAGAAAGCCAAAGTGATCTTGTTCTCCAGCTTGCATTGGAGAACCCGACTAGATCTCTAGGTATTTCTAGGCCATGTCCATTTCCAGGTCCCATGGCACTCTCGTGTTTACACCCTTCGTGTTAGTACAAAGCAATGGTCCTGGTATTTTAAATGTCCCTCTGACCTAGATACTATACTAACACACCTAGTTTGCACCCCAACACCTTGGAATTCTCTTCTCCGAAAGCCTTAAAGGGACAGCATATAGACTTCTGGATGGCAGTCATGCTTGTTTAAATCCTGGGCCTCTAAGAAAAGCTGCAAAGACAGCCACAACTCAAGTCACTATTCCTGGGTCCCCCTTGTCAAACGAGAGAAGTGGTGACAGCTCCCACCCTCATCACCTCTGGAATGAAGTCTGCAAAGTATTTTTTCTGGGCAGAGAACACCCATGTCATCAGTGCCCATGTAATGTCAATGTAATAGCCTTGTGATCGCCGCAAAAGCCTCAACACCCAATTCCAAGTTGCTTTCGGTTCCAGAAAGTGCTTTCTACCTCTTTTGATGTCATCCAGCTGAGGTTCAGGTGAGGGGTTATCTTTCAAGGGAGACGTTTTGGGTCCAATCGGAGGCTTTGTCGGAGCTCTGAATGGCATAGGTGGTGGAGGTGGTGGTGGCTGAGATGGCTGTGGGGGACGAGTGGGCTGCTGTTCCATCCGGGCTTGGATTTTACTGCTCCCCTCAGCTCTGAAATGAGATACAGACATTAAATTGGAGGGCCAAAAACAGGAGTCCTTAAATCTGTCCAGGTAACCAAGTACCTAGAGGTCTCTACACAACCCTGTGTTCTTTACAGACTACTTCAAAAGACTGACGTTTATAATCTTATCCCATGATCTACTCATTCAACAATTGCCTACTGCATGCCGGTACTGCACTACGCACCAGAGACACAGAGATGAACAAATCAGACCTGCTGCCCTCCAGAAGCTCACATTTTATAACCGGCAAACAACACCGATATGCAGGACACAACGCGATCATGAGAACCCATGGTACTAATAGACAATAGGACTACCTGACTTGTATACGGTATAAAGTTATAGTCACACGTGTACGAGTTACTAAATGAATCCAGCTCTTGAAATACTGGATATGTGGCACATTTTTCCACTCTAGTTACTACTGCTTGTTCATCTTGTCCCATGCCAGCTCGTGCAGGTGGACAAGCCTAGCATTCCACCCCATCAGAAGAAATTCTATTCATTAACACTTTCTTTTCTAAATGGACGAGCCCATTTTGGGCCTTTGAACAGATCAACTGAGCAGGTCCTGAAATTCTGCCCGTTAAAAAGCATCCAAGTGATCAAATGCTGATAGTCCACAGATGACACCAGTAGTGAGAGAAATGCACAACCGTCAGCTGTTGGGGAATCAGCGGTGGCACCTGGTTCGGGGAGGTAATTAGTACAAATCTGTACCAGGCAGGAGAGGGGTGGGGGCTTGGACGCGCATGCCCAGGGTAGGGCTCTGCTCTGATGCTGGACTCCAATAAGTCAAAGGCTCGCTCGCTCGTCTGCAGTCTCCTCATCTGTTTTTCTTTTTAAAGGAAAACAGTAGCAGCTTTCTAAATGTTATTTGTAACATTTGGTAGGATAATGCATGAAAGCATTTGGCATAGTATTCAGCACACGATAGCCCCTCAATAAATGGTACCTACTTTTATTTTTTTTCTGGAATAAGTAAAAACAAAAATGGCTTGAAGAAACCGAAAAATATCACACTCTCTTTAAGATTTTTAGGACTGTATTACAATAATTGCCGTATCACAACGTAAAAAACAGAACCACTGGGTTGCTTCTATTCATAGAATCGTGACTTTAAAAGCTAATTGGCTTTGTATTACAAATATAATGCCTGTTGAATTAAAGAGAACCCACTAATTAAAACATAGGCAAAACTTTATTTTGGTGTTATAAATACCTCAAGTGCATCTATATATTTAAATCTTATCCCCTGAGGGATATTTGAACAATCAGGAGATTAATAAAATAGATTTAATTATAAAGTATATCCCTTTCCCCCGTGGTTTCCAGGTTTCAGGTCTTAAAAGCATTATTTCTTTTTACTGCATTTGAGGAAGCGATATTTTACTGACTTGTTCAGAAGACACAGAGTTGTTGAGATTATCGATAGGACAGTGAATACTCAGATGCTCATGTCCTTGTAAAACAAATGAACAGAAAATGCAAAGATCTAGAAACCCCGTAACAATCTGTATCTAGTCATTCACATACCTTGTTTTCTTGACCTGAATGCTGCTACTCAGTTTTTCCAGCACATATTCACCAGTGTCATGATTAATAATAAGCACACAGTCTTTCTGATAAGGCCGTTTGTTCCCCTTGAACACAGTCATTGGTGGTGTGGATCCCTATATGACACAAAAGTGGAAGATCAAACTAGATGTACCAGTTATGAATATTAAAACCGAATTTACAAGTGACTTCATGACTATCAGAGCCACGCAAACAGAACAGAATAAACTGATTTCATTTTAACTCCTCTGGCTTCCTAGGCAAAAAGAAATGGGAAATAATAATATGGCAAGAATCTGTAACTGTGCAATGACTTCTCAGTAATCCAGAAATATAAATTTTCAAAATTACCATTTTTTTTTAAAAATTCAAAACATGTTACAAATAAAGGCAAGGTGTGAACTGATAAAAATAGACTAACCATTACTTGATACTACACTGAAGATCACTTTCATTATGAGAAGTAAAACTAATAAGTGATCTCTGTATTTCCTTGTAATTTCAGAGCCCAGGGCTTCCCCTCCTGCCAAGTAACCAACAGAGCAGTCTCTAGGGGCAGCTCATTATTCTGTTTGGCTCAGAGTAAGTACATCATGCCACTCACCTGCCTAAGCCCTTCTATTGCTACCCTGTTGCTCTGAGACCAAAGAATAAAATCTTTAAACCAGATACCTGGCCCTTCTGCCTCACCATGTACCCCTCAGCCCTAAGCTCTGCAGGGTCCAGAGCAGGGGTGGCGGGCCTCTCTCAGATCCTCACGCTCTTCCTAGCAGGGCTTTAACAAGGCTTCTGCCTGCAACTTCCTGCCCCTTCCTCTCTTTGAATTACTCAACCTTCAAATCTGCTCAAAGTTCACTTCCTTAGAGAAACCTTCCTGCTTTTCTAAAATAAATGCTGTGCTTTTATTTATTTATTTAATTCCAGACCATAAGCTCCCCAAGAGCAAGAAATGGGTTTGTTTTGTTTGAGATTGTATTCTCAGTGCTTAGTCATGGGCCAACACATGGTAGGTGCTCAATGAATATTTGACATATGTAAGATTTAATTGTATGGAATAAAAAAATTTGTTGGCTCCTTGACTCCTTATTCATCGAGTTAAAACTTAAGAGTTGGAAGGGACCTTAGAGACCACTTATCTAACCCTTTCATTTTACATTTGGCAAATGAAGATCCAAAGGGAGATGATGTAATCTGCCAAAGGCAACAAGCAATGAACTAGCAGTTGGAACTGGCAGACAAGTAATTTCTACTCAGCATGAAGCTTCTTGTCCAGAGCCTTTTCATCCTATTACTGGTTACCAAGACCTTATTATGTTCCAGGACAGGGCTGTGACATCCAATGACACATGTTCATTAAGAGCATTCTGTCCGATCCTTCAGGCTTTGTGATTATAGTGCTGCCTTAGACAAAGCTTCAAAAAATAAAGTCTCTCACTGCAGGGGTTCTCAATTTAGCTTTTAACTGGGGTTCCTCATCCCTAAATTAGCTGAATAGTCTGATCCTCTGGTTCTTGGATGAAACTTTCAGCCTGCATTTCACCCTTTGCCAGATACATGAAAGATGTCAATTCTGCTCCTGCCACTCTTAACTCCTGGCTTGGCTGTGCCACACGCCTCAATGGTTGTTGCTATAAACCAACATGGCATCTAGAGCTTTGCTCTTCGGAGCTGCATGGGAGAAAAAGCTAGGATGATCTGAAAGAGGAGCTAGAGGGGCTAATTATCTGGACAGGAACCTTGTCTCCTTTGTAGCAGATGCAGGAAAAGGGAGCTTGGGGAAAATGGCAAAGAATCATTTTACTCAAGAACCTGGGAAACATGAATTCCACCCTACCCCATCCCCGAAATTCTCTTCTTCCTTATGTTGGAATTTTAGAAATCTAAAAGTAGGAAATTCAAATTGCAATAAATAGACTATGAGGATTCACTGTGATTCCACAGTGTGTAAACTTACAGGGATATGTGGCAGTGTAATTGTGACTTCATCTCCTTTGCCAACCTGAAGCTCTCCTTCACAGGAAGTGTCTATAGATGCTGGCTTAAAGTCATCTGAAGGGAAAAGCAAAAAAAAAAAAAAACATTTATCCAACTGGTTACTAAGCCTCCTGGTCATTCTTATTTAAGAATTAAAATTTGTTAGATAAATGGAAAAACACAAACGCAGAATTAAAAAAAAAACAAACTACTTCATTGTGGAAAACTCCACATAAACAAAAGCAGAAAGAATAGTACAATGAGGCCCTGTGTACTGTCACCCAGCTTCAAGAATTAGGAACTCAGGGACAATCCTGTTTTCTCTATACCTCCTACCTGTCTCCTATCCCTGCTGGATTACTTTGCTCTTATCACATTCCCAATATCCTCCTTCTGAAAGAGCTGATCTGTCAGTAGGAGACACAGCAATGGTATGGCAAGTGACCACAGAAATATGGAACTTCATTATCTAACACGCCCTCTTCCAATGTGTTGAGTCACATTTATTAGCTCCTTAGACAAAAACAAGTCTTAACCAGCATTAGGGCTGACGGATACCAGAAGCTGGTGAATCACAGAAGGATGCTCAGTCAACCCATCCCTAACAGCCAAAACTTACATCCAGAACATAGAGGGGACGTGCCTTCCCTCAACAGAGTCTGTCATCATGTAGAAAAGGAAGGTCCAGCATAACGACGATATGGACATTCTTTATGCCTCCTTTCCTCTGCTTCCAAACATAGATCAAGCTTTAAATTATACCAGGCCCACGCATCCCAATTTTATTCTTCACTCAAATGGGACTTGGTACTGAGTTAAAGTCTGGGTAGTACAGGGGACCTCAAAAAAACAGCAGAGTCAAATGAGGTACGGAAAGCTGGAGGAGGAAGACGGATGAAGCAGAGGATGCAGACTCTGGCTGCCAAGCGGAGGAAGCGCAGACTCCCAGTGACCAAAACAAAGAGAACGAGGAACGAAGGCTAAAGAACACGGGGAAGAAGAGAATGTAATACGAGGGAGTCCATAAGGCTCAGGAGCAAACGGGAAGAGTCCTTTAAACGTGAGGACCCCCGTGGGGTCCTCAGAAAGGGGGATGAATTCGAGGGAGAACTGGAGTCTGACGTGGGGTCAGTCTTACGGTAATAAAGAGGGGTAAGTTTCGCATAAGGAAGGGCTCGGTGGGTAGATGAAAAACAAAGGAGCCAATAACCATCGGAAGAAGTATTTGGGGCCACAAGGCAGATGGACAGTTGGCACTGGCGAAGGGTTTGGTTTTGGGAGTGAGCTGGAAAAGGGGGAGGGGGGATCGAGGTCCAGGAGGATCTGGGAGAAGAAGGGAGCTGACGTAGGTAGGAGGTCCTTTGGGCTTTGGGGGGCCGTGGGAGAAGAGGAAGGGGCAGGGTTGGCAAGAGGCGGCCGAAGAGTACAGAGGGGAGGGCTGGCTTACAGCGAATGGTGTGGAAAGAGGCCCGGGGCCGCTTCTCGAAGCTCTCCCCGAGCCGCAGGCAGTGTTCCTCGCGGTCCAGCAACGGGTTCGCGGTCCCGTTCATGGCCCCGCACGAGCCTAGCGCGCGGACCGGCGCTCTCCTGGCGCGGCCGCGGCCCGAGCTTCCGGCGCCGGCGTCCGGGGAAACGAAGCTCCTGGAACAGCGCTCGGAGGCGCACAGCGAGCCGAGCCGGCGCCCACCCGGGGCCGGAAGCAAGTCCTCTCTGCGGCGGGGTGCGGGAGAACTGCGCGGAAGCAGGGCCGCGGGACTTCCGGCGTCGGGGAGGGACCTCTGGGTTCGTGGCGGAAGTGGCGGGGGCAGTGCCATGGCCAGAGAATTCGGCCGGGAGAGGTTCTGGAGGCAGGCTTGTCCCCGGGCGGAAGCTCCCTGATTTGGCTTACGAGGCCGGGGCCAGGCCGAGGGCTGCGTGCGTCCGTCCCTGCCGGTTCAAGTGAGTGTAAGAACTGTTGACGGTGAGCCCGAGCGCGGCGAACTAGATGAACACGGGCCTGGTGGCCAATGTGGCCGGCTCCCCGCAGGGCTTAGGCGGCCTAGTTTCTCCCGAGCGTCCGGAGCCCTACCGACCCTACCCTGCGCGTCACTGGCCTCTTATCCTTCACGCGTTAATGGAGGAGCGAGAGCCTCAGCCCTTGGAAAACGACGCTCCCCTCTGGCTCGTGAGATTGGCCTCTTGGGTGTGCGATCAGAGACTCCAGCCGCTGGGCTTAGCTACAAATTTCCCCCCGAAACTGAGTCTCGGATCCTTGGGAAACGATCACCCCACTTGACCACCCGTTGCCAGTTCGAGAAGCTGTTGTGATTGTTTTAAGTCACCCTTTCACGGGCACTAAAAATTGATGTTTCCCCTCTAAGCGTTCTCAGCCAATTCTTGGGGGTGTCCTTTTTCTAAACGAAACAGATTTATTAATAGTTGACTTGTTCTGGTTTGGACTAGAGTTTGGTGCGTGAGAGCCCTAGCCACTGAATGTAAGCCCTCTGAAGGTAGGGACTCTGTTTTGCGCTTCTTTCTGACCGACCTCTTGTATAGTCGGCAGGGTTTTTGTGTAGAGTCACCGTCTAGTATATGGCGAATTGAACTGTTTGGTGAAAGAGCTGTTCTAGAGCCGCTAACCAGCGTCTTAAAAAGTCTCCTAGTACCACTAACCGGAATCTCCCTTTTCCTGCAAAGGACCCAGTGCTGCTTGAGACTTGAGCCCAAGGTGAAGAATCACATTTGAAAAAAAACTTTCCTATGACTGCTGTATCAGCTTGGATTCCTCAGGCTATTCAGAGTCAGAGGACCTTCCGCAGTGTTAAATATATTATCATCAACTTACGAGATGGCTTCTTTGCAAAGGAAGGGGCTGCAGGCAAGGATTCTCAGCTCTGAAGAAGAGGAGAAATTGAAAAGAGACCAAGCGTTAATGTCTGATTTTAAACAGCAAAAACTGGAAAAAGAGGCTCAGAAGAACTGGGACCTTTTTTACAAAAGAAATAGCACTAACTTCTTCAAAGATAGACACTGGACCACCAGAGAGTTTGAGGAGCTCAGATCATGTAGAGAGGTAAACTAATATTGTACCTTGTTTGAGTTTTTCATTTAAAATGTGAAGAGGAGGGGCGCCTGGGTGGCTTAGTCGGTTAAGCGTCCGACTTTCGCTTAGGTCATGATCTCGCGGTTCGTGGGTTCGGGCCCCGCGTCGGGCTCTGTGCTGACTCCCAGCTCAGAGCCTGGAGCCTGTTTCAGTCTGTGACTCCCTCTCTCTCTGACCCTCCCCTGCTCACGCTGTCTCTCTCTCCTAGAAATAAATAATAACATTAAAAAAAAATGTGAAGAGGAGTGTTTATTGCCTTCCTATGCGGAATGTGAGGTAGAGAATTTGTGAGGCAGAATGCTTTGTTCCTTAGAGATGCACTGTTTGGTCTCCAGTGGATTTAGTAGGTCCTGGGTTATATATATGTAGGAAAGAGAGCTTTCGAGGACATTTTCTATTTCTTAAAGCTAGTCTGAAAGTCATAAATATTAAATTCAGGGTGACTTAGTGACAAATTCAGATTCATAATAAAGAAGATGAAGGCCACTTTACCATGGCCCTTTTCTAGAACCTTATGTGTGTGTGTAATTTAAGTCTTATAATAACACTATGAAGTAGGCATCATTGTTACCCCCCGCTGTGGGTAAAAGGGGCACAAAACTCTTTTAAGAATTTGGGGCACCTGGGTGGCTCAGTTGGTTGAGCGTCCGACCTCGGCTCAGGTCATGGTCTCACGGTTCGTGGGTTCGAGCCCCACATCGGGCTCTGTGCTGACAGCTCAGAGCCTGGAGCCTGTTTCAGATTCTGTGCCTCCCTCTCTCTCTGATCCTCCCCTGCTCATGCTGTCTCTCTCTCTCTCAAAAATAAATAAAATATTAAAAAAAAAAAAAAAAAGAATTTGCCTGCTGATAAAACACGATGAGGGGGAAAGTCCAGATTCGAGTGCAAGCAGTTTAGTGTCAGCCTGTTCTTTTAGCTTTTATGCTGTGTTTTCTTCTTTTTCTTAATGTGTTATTTATTTAAGAGAGAGAATATCAAGGAGACCCCATGCTCAACATGGAGCCCAACTCTGGGCTCTATCTCATGACCATGAGATTGTGACCTGAGCTGAAATCAAGAGTCGGATGCTCTGGAGCATCTGGGTGGCTCAGTTGGTTGAGCACTCGACATCGACTCATGTCATGAGTTTGTGGGTTCCAGCCCCACATCAGGCTCTCTGCAGTCCACGCAGAGCCCACTTTGGATATTCTTTCCCCTCTCTCTCTGCACCTCCCCAGCTCCTGCTTGCCTTTCTCAAAAGAATAAACCATTTAAAAAGGGGTGGGGCTGCTTAACCAACTGAGCCATCCAGGCGCCTCTGCTGTGTTTTCTTTATACCAAGCTGCCCAGTGTTGGACGACAGGTAAGGTATCAGTAGTAGCTTTAGGTTCTCAGTTCACTTGTTTACTGTCCGCTCCATAGGGGCAAAGACCTTGCCTCTCATGTTTGGAGATATATTCTTGTAGTTTGATTTCTCTATGATGCAAATGACTTTGCATTCTCTTTCTCCAGTTTGAAGATGAAAAATTGACTGTGCTTGAGGCTGGCTGTGGTGTTGGCAACTGTTTATTCCCACTTTTAGAAGAAGATCTGAATATGTTTGCTTATGCCTGTGACTTTTCTCCAAGAGCGGTTGAGTATGTCAAGGTTGGTGTCTTGTCCATGTATTCTGTCATTTTGCTATTTTCTTAGATTTCTTTGACCTGCCTTCTCTGCCCATTTGCTTAATTCTAGTTCACTCTTTGAAGCTAACCAGCTATGACCACCATGAATGTGTTTTTTGGTTTACATATATATCATACTTACAGAAGAAGCACAGCTTTGGGGCACCTGGGTAGCTCAGTCAGTTGAGCATCTAGCTCTTGATTTCAGATCAGTCATGATCCCAGGGTCATGGATTGACCCTGCATTGGGATTCTCTCTTTCTCTGCACCCCTCCTCCACTCGTGCTCTCTCTGTCTCTAAAATTAAAAAAAAAAACACCGCTTTATTCAGAAAAGTAGAAAGAACTATGAAAATGCTACCCATATACTTCTACCCAAATTGAATGATTGCCAGATTTGTACATTTGCTTCATAGACTTTTTTCTTTGCTAAAGTATTTTAAATTATATGTCTGCATACATATTCAAAAAATAAGGACTTTTTCTGCATGACAGCAATATATGAACTGTAATCCCCTAATGTCATTAATATTCAGAATGGATTTAGATTTGCCTAAATAGTTCCAAGTATCTTTTATAGCTGTATTTAATCAAGGACTAAATCTTGTACTTCTTCAGATACCTTAAATCTCCTTAGCCTAGAACATTCCTGCCCTTCCCCTTGACTTTTTGTCCACTGGCATTGAGCTTTTGAAGAGCAAGCCATTTTCTGTAATTTGGTCCCACATTCTGTATTGGTCTCATTGTTTATTCATATCATTGTTCAGCTTGTTCCTTTATCCTATTTCCTTTACTGTAAACTAGAAGTTAGATTTAAACCAGATAAAATATTTTTTGGCAGAAATACTGTAGTAAGGGATGTTGTATCTTTGATACTGTGTCCTGTCAGGAGGCATTAATGTCTGGAAGCCACTAGCTATTGATGCTAGCTTTAGTTTGATCTCTGGGTTAAGGTAGTAACTACCTAGTTCCTACCTAAAAAGTACCTTCCTGGGGCACCTGGGTGGCTCAGTCAGTTAAGCATCCGACTTGGGCTCAGGTCATGATCTCATGGTTCCTGAGTTGGAGCCCCGCGTCGGTCTCTGTGCTGACAGCCAGTTCAGAGCCTAGAGCCTGTTTCAGATTCTGTATCTCCCCCTCTCTCTGACCCTTCCCTGCTCACACTGTCTCTCTCAGAAATAAATAAAAAACATTGAAAAAAAAAACTACCTTCCTAAGGGGTACAAATATTTACCTTTTGCTAGTAACAAATAAAAGGGGGCTACTTGGGCAAATATCTAGCTTTCCATCAACCTTCCACAGTTGTAGCATCCATTAGAAGTTTTTTTTAACAGCGGTATTACATTGTACTAGAACTTGCTTTCTTCACTTCACATCATATCTTGTAGAGTTTTTATTTATTTCTTCAGTCTCAGTACATACAGGTCTACTCTATTTTACTCAGCTGTTGTAGTATTCTATAGAATGGATATACTGTGTCTTTACAGTTACCCTGTTGACATTTGTTTAAATCATTTCTAATTTTCTACTCTTACAAATAGGGTTGATGTAATCAGCATTATGTGCCACGCCCTAAAACACGTGTGTGCATGTTTTTTTGGGGTTGATGGAAGAATTCCTTGGAGAAACAGTATACACATTTAAATTTTAATATTTAATGTATATATTTTAAGTTTTAATATATGTTTTAATATGTAGCTACTATTCTGTCTATGCCCTCAATGTTTGATATCAGTCTTTTTTATATCTTCTGATCTTATGGGCAGAAAGTGATACCCTGTATTTTAATTTGTTAGCCCTTATATATGTAAATAAGCATTAGTTTTTCTTCTGATTGTGAGTTTCTTTATTCCACATATATTTATCGAGAGCCTAGTATGTGCCAGTCACACAGTTCCACACACTGGGACTAAGTAGTGAACAAAACTCACACAAAGAAATCCCTCAGGTAGAACTTGTATTATAGTATGAATTGCCTGTTCATAATGTTTGCTTATTTTTCTGTCATTTCCTTATCTTTAGGGTATATTCTGGATATTCTGTTTCATTTTTTTACAAACATTTCTAGCTTATTTAGCATTGCTTTATGGTTTGTTTTTTGATGGGATTTAAACTATGTGCAAGTTTATTGAGTTTTCCCTAAGGTTTTAAGCCTTGTTTAAGAGTTCTATAACCTTCTATATATTTTTAAAGTTTTGGTTCTTATGTTTTTTAATCTGGAAAAATCTTGGCCATTATTTCTTCAAATATTTTTTCAGCTCTGTTCTCTCTTCTTCTGAGATTCCAATTACATGTGTACTGTACCGTTTGCTGCTGTCCCGCAGCTCTTGGATGGTGGGTTTTTTGTTAACTCTTTTTCTGTTTGCATTTTCAGTTTGTATAATTTCTTTCATCCTATCTTCAAGTTTATTGACTCCTTAAGTAGTAAACGTTCATGTTGATGAGCCTTTCAGAAACATTCTTCATTTTTGTTACTATGTTTCTGGTTTTTAGTTCATCTAGTTGATTACTTTTGTAGTTTTTATTTCTCTGCTGAAATTACCTATTTGATCCTGTTTTTCCTCTCTTTTTCATTAGAGTCTTTAACTCATTAATTGCAGTTATTTTAAACATCCAAACTTTTAGTACCTATATCTGTATCATATTTGAGTCTGGTTCTGACTATTGCTTTGTCTCTTCAGACTATTTTTTCTTGCCTTTTGGTATGCCTTGGACTTTTTCTTTTGCCAAAAGCCAGGTATGTTATGTAGGGCTATGGATACTGAGGTAATAAGGATTTGTAATAATCTAGACAGGAGTTGAGCTGTGTTTGAAATCTGTTATTGTTAACAGTTACCTGTGAGGTTTATCGTTGCTATGGATACTGGAGACTTCAGAGTCCTCTGGTGTCTTGGTTTATATCTCCCCTTTTGGTTTGGGTCTGCTCTTCATACTGTTCCTTGTAAAGACCCCATCTCTTGGAGCTTCCCCCGCTGCAACCCACTGTTGTTAATACCACTGGACACTGGTAAGGTGTGGGAGAAGGGATTGTTACCTGATGTTCTGATTCTCAGTTTTTGAACTATATAGTGGGCCTGTGTCTCAGGAGTGTGGCCTTCACACGTCTGTCTGCTGCTCTAGGGTTAGAGCTTTCCTCTCCCTTTCCTCCCTCAGGAGGTGTATTCTAGTGTCCTCCTCTATGGTCTGGAGGCCATTTTCCCTTCAGATTAAGAATAGGTCTTAACAGAAAACAAACAAACAAAAAGACTCGGTCTGGGGCGTGCTGGCTCAGACCAAAGAGCATGTGACTCTTAATCTCAGGGTGGTGAATTCAAGCCCTAGGTTGGGTGTAGACATTACTTAAGAAAAAGAAAAAACTTAAAAAAAGATTAAGAATGGGTCTGGGCAGAGCAGTTTCCTCCCTTCTTGGCAGTGGCAATCCACCAGTACCCTAAGGCTGCAGGCTGCAGGGGACCTTTTCCCCTGCAGTTTAAATCTTTTCCTCCTTAAAGGAGATGAGAAAGTTCAGCATTAGATGGAGCACAATCTCCTGCGTGAGAGCCCCGTGATGTTCTTGGAGGAAACACCTATAAAAAGATGGGAATGTCCCTATTACTTCAGCCCCCAGAGGCTTCACAAATCACATCCACACTCAGTCTGCAGCAATTTATCAAATTTCTAGTTTTATCTTTCCAGTGTGGGGTTTCTGCCTTAGGTAAACAAGTGCTTCGGTCCTGTCTTTCCCAGAAGGCACTTGTCTGTCTCCAGATTTGGGGATGGCTGATGGTTCTTTGACCACTATTCTTTGATGGGTTCTCAAAAAGGTCATGACGTGGCTGTCTGTCCATCCTTTTTCTTATTATAAGGATGGGAACTGATTTTTATACCACTGTACATCTTTGAACTGAACCTGGAACCTTTAAGCCACCTGACCAATTATCCTTTAACACAAGTATATAGCTAGTTGTTGTAACACAATAAATTGAGAAAAATTCATTTTTCTTCCCTGATAATTATCTTTTGGGATTCTATTGAGATTGCATTGGATTTAGAAGTGGATTTATAGATAGAATTGATGTGTTTTCAATATTGAATCTTCCCATCCAGGAACTTTGTATTTATTGGAGTCCTGATTTACATTAAAGAAAAGTTTGACAATTTTTTTATAATGGTCTTATAATGTCTTAGATTTTATGATATTCTTTATAAGAGTATTATATGTATCTTTTTCGATAATGCTCTTAAACCCACCATCCAAAATGTACACGAACACACTTGTAAAAAAAAATAAAAGAAGAAGAAGAAAAGTTAGGTTTATTTAGCTTGCTGTCGCAAGGAACAATATGCCCAGAACTGTGGTAGCATCTCCATGAGTGGATTGGGAAGGACTTCTTAGTGTATTTAGGCTTGTAATGGGTGATTTCAAAGGAGGATTAGGAAGCACAGGTCAGTTTTGACTTATCCCTTTAGAAATATGTGCTTCTAGAATGGTCAGGTTTGAGCATCTGATAGCCTGTGTTCTCTCCTCAGTTAAAGATGTGTGGTTAAAATGAAACTTTGCCCCTCCTAGTCATATTGAATACCACATGTGTTAGCGTGCATATGACGCATCACTCAATTTTACCCAGTAACAAAGTGATCTTTGATTTTTGTGTAGCAATGCACAAGTGGAAATAGGCTCTCTCTTTATTTTTTCCCGTTGGATGTCCTTTTGATGCTGTATTTTTCTGTATCAACATGGATGTTGCATTAAAATTCTTTTCTTTTTCCCCCTTCTCTAGCAAAATCCTTCATATGACACAGAAAGATGCAAAGTGTTCCAGTGTGATCTAACCAAAGATGACCTTCTTGAACATGTGCCCCCAGAGTCTGTGGATGTTGTCATGTTGATATTTGTACTCTCCGCTGTTCACCCCGATAAGATGCACCTTGTCTTACAAAACATTTACCAGGTTAGTAATTTGGAGCTCGGAGGTTGGACATCATGATCTTTTGGCTTACCTCCTCTCTGAGGCTCATGTCTAGATTCGCAGAGTCCCCTCATTCTCACGAGGTGTAGGCCATGCGGTCAGTGTATGGAAGGGGTTCTCCTATGTAAAACATTTACTTTGAATTCTGCTTTGTCTGGTAGCCATCACTGTTCTTCAGCTTGGTCAGCTTTGGAGCGAGGATGATTTGGCAGTTACCTGGCCTCTGTGCATGGAATAAATGCAGGTAGTTCCTGCTGTAAAAGGAGAGGAAGGTACAGTTCAGGGTCCAGCATGCAGAGTCTGGCTTCGGAGTGCCTAGAGACAAAACCTGGCTTCCCTGCTTAGGCAAGTACCTTCACCTCCCTGAGCCTCAGTTTCATGACCTGTGTAATAGTGAAATGCTAGATTGTATGAAATATATGAAATATGTGTAAAGCGCCCGGCAAAATGCCTAGAATGGGGCAAGTGCTCTTTAAAAATGAGCCATCGTTGTCACTGTCACCATTGTTCCTGGAACGAGGAGAACCCAGACTGCTCTGGCCGTCAGGAGGCTGCTGTAGCCCTCAGGAAGTAAAGCGTCATTCTTAAGTCATGTGACTCAAAACAAATCACCTCATCTTCCTTCCCTGGTCTTCAGTGTCCTTGACTATAAAATGGGGGTGTCAGGGTTGTGAGATGCAGGCGAGATCACGAATGAGGCTGCTCTGTAAACTACAGTAGAAGCTATCTTATCTGTGGCAACAGTGTTGATTAATTTAAAAATCAACTAAATAAAAAAATTATGAAAAAGGTACACTCTTACTTTAAACATTTTATTATAACTTAAAATTTGTTAATATTCTCTCACTCTTGTAACGTCAAGCAATGGCCCTTTCTCTGAGTACGGGGCTATGTACCATCTTTCTTACCATCTTGTGAACCACATACATAGTAGAGTTTTGGCTTTTTTAAAAGTGGAGCAAAGACTTAAAAACAATTGGAAAGTAATGTGAGGGCAGATTTTTTTATATTTTTACCCAAGCTTACCTTTGATTCTCCCATACCTGACAGCAGTTTGTTCAGGGCTTCTCCATCAGGTCTTTCCAAAAATATTCATTGTACTTTCCATAGAAAATAAAAATGCTCTTTATTTGCATTGCATTGTTTATATATTCACATATAATTCTAAATCTAAGCACAGCTGGTGTAAGCAAGTTTGGGAACCAACACAAGTGACCAGTGGTAAGCACGCAGGTCAACTGGGGGCCGCTAAATGGCAAGGGCCCACACTCTAGAAAGCCTTTTAAGCCTCACCTGTTCAATGAGTCAGGGGCTTCAGTCAATCTGCTTTATAAAAGGGAGTGAAGAACATTCAGCAAGGTGAAAAAGTAGATGTTTTAAATGTATTTTAAATGGTGAAACAAATTTCAAGACACTGGAAACCTTTTAGGGAGTAATTCTCACATAAAACAATATTTTAAGAAATTCAGATATTGCCGTGGTGGTTTCAGCTCTCTGCTCGTGAGGTTTTGTAAGGTTTTTTCATCCTTACTTCCCCTTTCCCTGCCCCTGGTATCTGAGTAGATGAGAACCCAGCATATCCCACAAAGGGGCATGGAACTGAAGCTGGGTAAAGAGGGAAGAGAGGGCATCAATGAAAAGATAGTAGGATCCCCTGATTTGAAGGTCCAGGTGGGAGCAAAGGATGATAAAAGATGGGGAAGTAGAGAGCTGGAAAGATGGGAAAGGGGGATGACCAAGTGACTTGTATGACCCTGACAGACTGGAGGGGTTATGCTTTTTAGTGTTGACAAGACTCCAGGACATTACCATGAGAGTGAGTGGTTTAAAAGGGTAGAGGGACAAAATCTTGGAAAAGGTCAAGTCATTAAGAGGCCAGTGTATTTGGAGGGATAATCCACATATATTGAAATTACTCTGAACTAAGAATGGAGTAGTATCAGATAGAGTAGGATAGGAGAATAAACCAGAAACATTCATCATGAAGCAGGCAAATAACCCTGGAACTAATAGATGACAGTAATAAGGAATAGCGGATGATATAATCTGGTGACAGAAGATTCAGAGCTAGGGATTTTAGGGAGGGAAGAGAATAAACAAGAAAGTAGCAATGAGAAACATGGAGGGCACCAGTGGAGCCCAGTGGTACAGAGGTGAGGAGAGAAAACACACCCATGACTTGAGAAGCTGCAGGGAAAACAGTGTCCTCAGGGACAGTCTGTTAGCACCAGAATGTGAAAGGAACATTCAGAAGAGGTGGATACTAGTGATTTCACTGATGAAAGATTTCAGGGATTGGGGAGAAGTAGCAGATGGGGACAAAATAAGGAGCATTTGGAACTTGATGGGGTGAGAGCACCCACTATCAGTATTTCTTTTCAGCATTATACTTGCGGTCCAAATCAGCTCAAAAAGACAAAAAGAAAATGAAAGATGGGGAAAAAAATAGGGATGAGAGACAAAACTCATTTGCAAATAATGTAATTGTCTAATTAGAATATATTAAAAGACTACAAAAGTTTAAGATGAATGTATTGTACTTGATGTCACAGAGCTATACACCTAACTAAGAGTAACGCATTGTGCAATCTTACTTTTCCATTTAATATTATACATTTTTTATTTTTTTAATTAAAAAAAATATTTTGAAGTTTTTGAAAAGGGGGGAGAGAGAATCCCAAGCAGGCTCCGCACTGTCAGCACAGAGCCTGATGTGGGGCTCACAAACCGTGAGATCATGACCTGAGCTGAAACCAAGGGCTGGAGGCTTAACTGACTGAGCCACCTATGCACCTTCTGTACATTTATTTTTTTGTTGTTTTATTGTTTGGGGGGTTTTGGTAGGGTTTTTTTGTTTGTTTTTTGAGCAAATCAACGAGGTGATTCTTTTTTTTTTTTTACAAATACTTTATTGTCAAATTAGTTTCCACATAACACCCAGTGCTCATCCCCACAAGTGTCCTCCTCCATGCCCACCCCTCCTCCCCCCCACATCCACCAGTCCTCAGTTTTTGTCAGCATTCAAGAGTCTCTCATGGTTTGCCTCTCCCCCTTTCCCCCACCATTTCCGCCCTTCTTCTCCCCCTTGGTCCTCTGTTAAGCTCCTCTAATCCTCCTATGCGTGCACACATATGATATTTGTCTTTCTCTGCCTGACTTATTTCGCTCAGCATAACACCCTCAAGGTCCATCCATGTTGCTACACATGGCCAGATTTCATTGTTTCTCATTGCCATGTAGTATTCCGTGGTATACATAAACCACATCTTCTTGATCCATTCGTCCGTTGATGGACACTTAGGCTCTTTCCATGTTTTAGCTATTGTGGAGAGTGCTGCTATGAACATTGGGGTCCATGTGCTCCTATGCCTCAGCATTTCTGTATCCTTTGGGTAAATTCCTAGCAGTGCTATTGCTGGGTCATAGGGGAGTTCTATTGTTAGTTTCCTTAGGAACCTCCACATTGTTTTCCAGAGGGGCTGTACCAGTTTACATTCCCACCAACAGTGTAGGAGGGTACCCGTTTCTCCACATCCTCGCCAGCATCTAGAGTTCTCTGATTGGCTCATTTTAGCCACTCTGACTGGCATGAGGTAGTATCTCAGTGTGGTTTTGATTTGTATTTCCCTGATGAGGAGGGATGCTGAGCATCGTTTTGTGTGTCTGTTGGCCATCTGGATGTCCTCTTTGGAGAAGTGTCTGTTCATATCTTCTGCCCATTTCTTCACTGGGTTGATCAACAAGGTGATTCTAAGTTTACATGAAAACAAAGGTCAAAATACTTCTTTTTTTTTTTTTTTTAATGTTTTATTTATTTCTAGGAGAGAGAGAGACAGCGTGAGCAGGGGAGGGTCAGAGAGAGAGGGAGTCACAGACTGAAACGGGCTCCAGGCTCTGAGCTGGCTGTCAGCACAGAGCCCGACGCGGGGCTCGAACCCACGAACCGCGAGATCATGACCCAAGCGAAAGTCGGACGCTTAACCGACTAAGCCACCCAGGCGCCCCCAAAATACTTCTGAAGAAAAACAAGATGGGAGAAGTCTATACTCTACCAGATAAAAAGACTTCTTACTGCTACAGTAATTAAGACAGAATGGTGTTAGCAGAGGGACACATTGAATGTGATAGCTTACAAATAGATGCACGCATATGTGGAGATTTGATGTATATTAGAGGTGACAACGAAGATCATTGGGAAAATAGGGACTGTTCAGCAAGTGATGCAGGGACCACTGGGTGTCCATGTAGGAAAGAATGATCATACTCCTCCTACACATCCTACACAAAAATCACTCTCAGATGAATTAAAGACTTAAAAAGACAAAAGTTTAAGCCTTGCAGAAGAAAGTACAGGGAAAAATCTTTACGACCTCACAGTGGGGGAGTTTTCTCAAAAGATGACTCAAAGCATTCTAAGCATAAAGATGATTATAATAAAAGTAGGAGTTTCTGTTCTTCAAAAGACAATATAATACAAAGAAACTGAAAAAAAAAAAAACTTTGGGAAAATAATTTAAAGTCTATTAAATGGTTCAGAGATTAGTACCCAGAATATGTGAGGAATTCCTGTGAAAGAAATAGAAGCAAATTAATAGAAAAATGGGCAGACATGAATAGTCGTTTTATTGAAAAGAACACATATGAAAAGGTAACCTCAGCAACCCAGGAAATGTAAAATAAAACCCAAGTGAAATACCGCTAGGTTGACCGAATTAGAGATGGCTGACAAAGCCAAGTATTGCTGAGGGTATGCCTGTTCTCGATTTAAGTGGAAACATACAGAGGCGCCTGGGTGGCTCAGTCAGTTCAGCATCTGGCTCTTGGTTTCAGTTAAGGTCATGATCTCATGGTTTCATGAGTTTGAGCCCCATGTCAGGTTCTGCCCTGGTATTGCAGAGCCTGCTTGGAATTTTCTGTCTGTCTGTCTGTCTCTCTCTCTCTCTCTCTCTCTCTCTCTTTTTCTGCGTCCCCCCACTCATGCTGTCTCTGTCTCTCTCAGCATAAACTATTAAAATTTTTTTAATGGAAACTTACAGTGTGTTATTTATATTTTGATAGTTCTGAAATTTTTCTTACTGAGTTGAGCTGTCTCAGTCCACACCTGGACCCTGTTGTAACCTTTCTTTAGTAACAGATTCCATTTCAGCAGTTACCATTTCTATTTTTCCCTCCAGTAGAGATCTTTTTTCAGCTGATCCGGAATGAGTTCACAGCAGTAATAGATTGCCATTTCTCTGCCATCATATGTACTGCCTGATTCATTCATTTGAAATCATGTGCTTCATCTGAAAATTATAGAAGGAAAAACAGTCTCTCAGCCTCTGACAATAAGACCCAGAGGTGGGCAGCTCTGAGGTGTCGCATGAACAACCACAGTAAAAAGCTGTTGTTGGGGCGCCTGGGTGGCTTAGTCGGTTAAGCGTCCGACTTTCGCTTAGGTCATGATCTCACGGTTCGTGGGTTCGAGCCCTGCATCGGGCTCTGTGCTGACTGCCAGCTCAGAGCCTGGAGCCTGTTTCAGTCTGTGACTCCCTCTCTCTGACCCTCCCCTGCTCACGCTGTCTCTCTCTCGATCTCCTAGAAATAAATAAAACATTAAAAAAAAAAAAAAAGCTGTTGTAAGATACTGTAGAATGTTAACACTGAGCATTTTTAAAACTAGGTTTCAACTTAAGACAACCTTAAGGTTGAATTCCCTCATTTTGGGAATAGAACAAAGTAAAAATAGACAGTTTGTCATCAGAAGACCTGGATATTTGTCTGCCAATGCCACTAACTTGCCTTCAAATATCAGACAAGTCCCTTTGACTCTGAACCTTACTTGCTATAAGTGGGTATAATAGACCTCTCCTTCCCTTCCCTCCCCTCCCCTAACCTACTTCTTGGAGTTGTTTGGAAAATGATAGAACATAAAATGCCTGTTAGCTGTACAGTGCCATGATCAAAGGAGGCATTTGTATTGAACTTACTATTTTACAGACGAGAAAACACAGGGATGAAATTACTTGCTCAAGGTCATTCAACTAGTTATGGAAGAACTGGGATATGAATCAAGATTTCCAAATTCCTGAGTGAGTGTTCTTTCCACTGTCCCATGGAGCCTGCCTTCCTTCTGCAATTAAGAATAAGTCTTTTTCGGGGCGCCTGGGTGGCTTAGTCGGTTAAGCGTCCGACTTTCGCTTAGGTCATGATCTCGCGGTTCGTGGGTTCAAGCCCCGCGTCGGGCTCTGTGCTGACTGCCAGCTCAGAGCCTGGAGCCTGTTTCAGTCTGTGACCCCCTCTCTCTCTGACCTCCCCTGCTCACACTGTCTCTCTCTCTCCCTAGAAATAAATTAAAAAAAAAAAAAAAAAAAAAGAATAAGTCTTTTTCATATACACTAAATTTTTCAGAATTTTCTCGTTATCATTCACATCTTTTAAAACTTAGCATTCTAGACTAAGATAGGATATTTTTACCCAAGAGGCTCTTAATACTGATGATATTTAAAATGCATCCCCTCATTGATAAGAATTTACCAAATGAGAAAACTGCAGCTCACTTGGAAATATTAGGGACAATCTTTCATACCTTATTCAAGAGGAAATCTGTCAAACTGTATCAAAAATCTAATATTATTTGTCATGTCTTAAAAATTATCTTATTGTTGTGATGAATCAGAATAAGGTTTAATTGGGGTGCCTGATGGGCTCAGTTGGTTAAGTGTCCAACTTTTTATCTCCGCTCAGGTCCTTTTTTTTTTCTTTAATGTTTTATTTATTTTTGAGGAGGGGGGAGGGAGAGGCAGAGAGAGAGGGAGACACAGAATCCTATGGAGGCCCTAGGCTCCAAGCTGTCAGAACATAGCCTGACATGGGGCTCAAACTCAGGAATCATGAGATCATGACCTGAGCTGAAGTTGGGACATTTAACTGACTGAGCCACCAGCACCCCAATCTCAGCTCAGGTCTTGATTTCAGGGTTATGAGTTCAATCCTTGCATTGGGCTTTGTGCTAGGCGTGAAGCCTACTTGAAAAAAAGAAAATACAGAATAGGGTTTAATAAAATTAATGCCCCCTTTTAAGTCCACTCTTATTAGGTAGTCTTAATGCATTTTGAAAGAATTCTTACATAAAAAGCAAATGTCACAGCACGTACCACTTTCTCTTCATTCTGAAAAGCATGTGCTATTTGCTCTGTAAGATAGAGGTAGTTATAATACCCACACCCTGTGGTGCCACCTCCCAATTTTTGAGACACCTGCTCTGTGACACCTGTCTCCAAAAGGTTTTAGTGAGGGACTCCCAGCCGGGCCTACCCCTGATCCCCTTCCCTACACTACTGCACTGGCCTGAGGACCTCTTACACAGCGCATGTGGGAAGAATACTCAGCGACCCCTCCCCTGGTGCCCCTCCAGGGCTAGCAGGTGTCTCTGATTCTACAGGATGATGCCTTTTCACCCAAATGTGAATCTTGACTGCCCCCACTTAGTGGCCGAAGTGTGAATCGTGTAGAAATCACTTACTCTTATTTAGTGTCTATTTCCTTATCTTGCACGAGGATGATGATACTCCTTCCTCCCTCCCTCCTGTCTGGTAAACTGCCAGGTGCTCCCAGTTATTAGCCTGGTGGGCAAGCTCTGCATAATTGTAGCACAGTGAAACCCAAGCTGACACTTAGGATGAGGAAAGCCAGCTAGAATCAGTAAGAAGCCAAAATGACATATTTTTTTAAAGGGTCAATTTGACTTCAGGGTCATATACTAGGAGATGGCTAGTAAAATGTCAGGAGAACATGCCTTAAGACTTTCATTTAATGTTAACATTTTAATTAATTTGACATTGAACCTTGTAAGTGCCTAAGAAGCATCCCTGTAATGCATGGGGCCCCGCAGGTCTTGCTGTACCTTCAATTAGGAGGCTCTTTTCCTTCAAACTCTGGATGGTTCACTCTAGTTCCTTTCATAATTATCACAAAGGAAAGTTATATTAATCCCTAAATCAATCAGATTGTATTTTATTTGAGTAAGTTTTATTTGCCTGGGTTCCCCAGAGTCACATGCCACCTGCTTTTGTTTCATAGGTATTAAAACCAGGCAAAAGTGTCTTGTTTCGTGACTATGGCCTATATGATCATGCCATGCTTAGGTTTAAAGCTGGCAGCAAACTTGGAGAAAACTTTTATGCTAGACAAGATGGAACCAGATCATATTTTTTTACTGATGGTAAGGTTAACGGGATTTTATGTTTACTTGCTTGCATTATCACCATCATACTGGTCGGGGGTGGGGGACAGCTGCACATAGCACAGGGTGGAACAGTCTCCCGATGCACAGCACTTAGCACCTGAGATGACAGGGACACAGCCCCGGCCATGGTGAGCTCACAGGCCTCCTCTGGTGACTGTGTCTAGTTAGTGAGCCCGGGTTAGTGGACAAACTCTGATGTGCCATGTGGCTGCCCTGCCAGGAAATGTGCTGGAAAATCAGGGCAAATCATGATCTTCACTTTGTTCCGTCACAAAGAAAACAAGTAGGATGGGGCACCAGCCTGGTGCAGTCAGAAGAGCGTGTGTGACTCTTGATCTTGGGGGTCATGAGTTCAAGCCCCACGTTGGGTGTGGAGGTTACTAAAAATAAATAAATAAACTTAAAAAAAAAGGGCAAGTAGGACAGTATAATGCCTGGAGATTACATTCCCAGGTCATAAAGGCAAGAAACCTTTTTTATAAAGGTTTTAAGTTTGCAAAGTTACTATGGGTGTCTTTAAAAAGTCACTTTTTAAAAAGAATTCCTCAACATGTATTCATTTTTCACAGACAGAGCACGTGCGGGGCAGGGGCAGAGAGAGAGAGAGAGAGGGAGACACAATCCAAAGCAAGCTTCAGGCTCTGAGCTGTCAGCACAGAGCCGGATACGGGGCCTAAACTCATGAACTGCGAGATCATGACCTGAGCTGAAGTCAGCCGCCCAACTGACTGAGCCACCCAGGTGCCCCTAAAAAGTCATTTTGGTAAGTAAAGCATCCAACCACCAAACATTATTTCAATCTTATACTAGATGTTTGGAACATTAGTTTTAAGCCTGCTTAATAATTTGGACCACAAAATAATTACCTTCTTAAACTCTATTTTTACAGCCATTTGTATTTCCTGAAATGGAGTTTTCTTTTGGATGTAAAATGAAATCAGAAATGAGTAATTACTGTTAAAACTGCAAAGTCATAAATTGTCAGGTGAAAAATTAAAAATTTCCATGCTCTGGTTCCTGAAATCTCAATTGTAAATAATTGAGAAGACGCAATGATGTTGGCAGAGCACGCCAGAGCAGTCTTTAGAGTAGTGCCCTAAGAGTCTTCATTTTTGCTACATAGCCACTCTGCTTGTTTCAGTTAACATGTAGTGATGTATTATTTGGGTTAAATTTCCTTAGGGTATATCACTAAACAGGGATTGTTCCCCCCACTCTGGTCACAGATTTTCCTCCTTCTTGTTAGGATAGATGATGCAGACTTGGTGAAGACTTTGTATGTATCTAGCCACTTTGAATTTTGTTTCTTTTTATTTCAGACTTCTGTATTTGAAGACTCATAATAGGGCAAGGTGGCCATATTCCACGTTGTCCTTAAAGTTTTCTGATGAAATTATTTAATTTGGGATTTCTATTTGGGTGTAAGATGAGAAGTAGGAGTGTGTTACTTTCCCAAACAAAGCCCTGTATAAATTTTATTACTGGAGTTTTTGTTATAGTAAGAAAATACCATTACCCTCCCTTCCCCCCTTTACCACTGCAGAGCAAATGTAGAATCAAGACCATGAGCATTGCAGAGGCACCTGGGTGGCTCAGTTAAACATCCAACTTCAGCTCAGGTCATGATCTCAAGGTTTGTGAGTTCGAGCCCTGTATCAGGCTCTATGCTGACAGCTTAGAGCCTGGAGTCTGCTTTGGATTCTCTGCCTCCCTCCCTCCCTCTCTCTCTGCCCTTCCCCTGCTCATGCTCTCTCTCTGCCCTTCCCCTGCTCATGCTCTCTCTCTCTCTGTCTCTCTTTCTGTCTCTCTCTCTCTCTCTCTCTCTGAAAAATTAAGTAAACCAAAGACCATGAGCCTTGTTGATCTGCTTCCTTACAGAATTCTTGGCTCGACTCTTCATGGACACAGGTTACGAAGAAGTGGTGAATGAGTATGTGTTTCGTGAGACGGTGAATAAAAAAGAAGGCCTGTGTGTGCCGAGAGTTTTCCTTCAGAGCAAATTCCGAAAGTGTCCTAAGAACCCAATACCCGTGACCCTGGGCCTGGGTCACAAGTCCTGACCTTTCATGAGGTTGACATTTGTGCCTCCCCTTGAAGAAGAAAGTTTAAAGTCGCTCTATTTTATATATTTTTATATTTTAACTTTTTAAAAATGAGTTTATATCATTTTTATGTTAAAAAGTAGCAAGTGTTGTGTAGCAACATGGATGGACCTTGAGGGTGTTATGCTGAGCGAAATAAGTCAGGCAGAGAAGGACAAATATGTTTGCACGTATAGGAGGATTAGGAGGAACTTGACGGAGGAATAAGGGGGAGAAGAAGAGCGGAAATGGTGGGGGAAAGGGAGAGAGGCAAACCATGAGAGACTCTTGAATGCTGACAAAAACTGAGGACTGATGGATGTGGGGGGGAGGAGGGATGGGCATGGAGGAGGGCACTCGTGGGGATGAGCACTGGGTGTTATGTGGAAACTAATTTGACAATAAACTATTTGTTAAAAAAAAAAGAAAAAAGTAGCAAGTGTGTGTGTATACTATAGAAATGCAAATAAAATTTCCAGACCTGAAAAGTAAAGCAAGTTTGATGGTATAATGGAGTGTAGCCATGCTGTCTGACTGAAACCCCACGAAGGGGAAAGCCTAAGTGCTTAATGAGATCCTTGCCGTCACTCATGTGCACTTGTAAGTGTGCCCCAGGCAGCATGTCAGGCGGTCCTGTGGAAAAATGAGGCCAAATAGACTAAAATAACACATCCAGATGTATTTTTAGCCTGAAGGATTGTTCTCTTTTCTTTTTTTCCAGTGTCTCATATTTGCCCATTTTTCTCTGCTTCAGTTCATTTATGTGCCTCTTTGAGACCAGTATTTCACAAATACAGCTTTTGCTGGGATTTCAGAACCCACCACGGCTCCCTGCCTAATTCTTGAGACCCTCTGTAATTGAGCCAGGCCCCGGCCACACTGCCCCAGGGAGAGAGGGGAAGGCCATCTACCCGATGCAGCTTCTCCAAGAAGATGGTGGATGGACTGACCCAAGTCCCCACTGGAATATGAAGCAGTGGCTTGGGAGGTAAATGACCTACATGGCCCAAATCACACAGCTAGTGTCGCAGTGGCATCTGGGAAAATCCTTATATTGGTCTGCTGACCTGTTTCCCAAGCATTCCCAAATAATGCCTTTTACTTTGTGACATAAAAGCAAAGTGCTGTTGGCTCGCTAACGAGAGACGCTGTAAGCCTTCATATTTCCCCTCTGCAGAGAGCTTGTCTATGAGAACATTTGTCTAGAGTCCGTTGACCGTGGTCTGCATCTGCAGCAAGCTAAGGCCCTTGAACATCTGAGGAGGGAGGTCTCTGGCGGGAATGGGCTGCATAATAGTCTTCGCTGGTCTTTACGACTGGAATCAAGCCGCCTGGCTCCTGGAGAGAAGCGGGGCAGGCGTCGGGCTCAGGCAGAGTGCCGGCTGGCATCCTGCCCTCTGGGCCCAACTTCTTGGGAGGGGCCTCTGGGGACGGGGCAGGGGAAGCTGGAGGAGCCCCAGTCTCTTGTTGGTCTGTTGCTTCTCTTTTTGTACTCTCTTGAGGGCTGAGATGGCTCTTCTGTGAGAGCAAAACTGATGAGGAATTGTACAGAGTTTGTCTTTTGCAGTGGTGTTTTCTTTTGAATCAGCTAGTATAGATGGATATATTGCAGGGCTCGTGGGCCCTCTCCTAGATCTCGGGTCAAGCCTGGCCCAGGACCAGCCGCAGGCTCCCCACTTCTGGTCCAGGGCTCCTTCCTCTAGGCCTTCTCCAAGTGAAACCCACTCCAGCTTCAGCCCCAGGACACCCCTTCCACAGAAGTCTTTCCCTCCGTGAGATTTGACCAGTGTCGCCTGGGTTTCAGTGGCTGAGCTAATAAAAACAGGGTATTTAAAGTCGAAAGTAGGGAGCTGTGTAGGATAGTAGGGGAAGCATGGGCTTTTGTTACCAGAAGTCACTTGATATCGTGACCTCATCATTCACCCTCATTTGTAAAATGGGGATAACTGCTGAGAAGCATGCTACTGGAGGGCGCTGACCCAAGGCAGACGTTCTCAAGAAAGCCGAGCAGGCTGATGAGGACCCTGGCTGTAAGAAAAGGCCTTTCCTTTACTAATAGTTGACTGAGGGGACACCCATGAATGAGACTGACAGTTTCCTCCAAACACAACTTGGAGTTGTCTCCATCCACAGGAGCAATTATGGCCCCCAAGTCCTACCCCATAAATGAAAGGCTGCAATATTTTCACTTGGAATATTTAAAGTTGGCCTAAAAACATACCCAACTTTGATACTGAGCAAGGTAACCTCTCAGCAACCCTACTTTAAAATATATTGGGTGTAGGGGCACTTAGCTGGCTCAGCTGATGGAATATGCGAGTCTTGGCTCTCGGGGTTGTGAGTTTGAGTCCCACATTGGGTGTAGAGATTGCTTAAAAATGAAATCTTTACAATAAACTATATTGGCTATAAAGTATACTACTTGAATGAGGTGACATAGTCCATCAGAGTTTTAGCTATGATCTAATGGATTAAGAAGCAACAAAAATAAGGCTAAGCAAAATAAAAACATAGCTTCAGTCCCACCGCCTCTGTGCCTTCTTGTTGATGCTCCTTAGGCAAGCCTCTGTCACTGCACCACAGGTTAAGGTGGTAGAGCAGCAGGGTTTTCCACAGTTTGGGCTCCAGGGACCCAGGAAAGCAAAGCCACAGTTTAGTAACAAAACTAACTGCATTAGTTGAATCATAGACTACAAAGAGTTCACCAGCATTGCCTTGTCTTCACACACAGAAAACAGCTCCAGAAAGGTAGTGAGTACTAGTTAACAGTGCTGTAGAAAATCATAGAAGTGCCATAGTATTATATAGTTAATATCTATACTATATATTGTACAGTATATATACTATATGTATAGTATATATATATATATATAAAACATCTATACTATATATTGTATAGTATATACACTATATATATAATATCTATACTATATATTATATAGTATATATACTATACAATACCCTATACTGTACTATACAGTACTAGGTATTTCTTTTGAGTATTTGATATACTACCTAAATAATACTAATAAAGTTATATCACGTGGTTTGGAGTTTGGAAATCTGGGTTAAAGTCCAGGACTTGGCCCACACAAGTCACCAGCTTTTCCGAGTCTCAGTTTTCACGTCTGTAAGGCTGAGCTCCTGCCACCTACAGTGCTGCCAGCAGCACTCACTTGGGAGTGCTTTGTTCACTAAAATGTGCCAGCCAAGTGCTAGTTATTTCTATTAGTTTGTATTCCCCAAGAAAATAACCTCTCCCATTATTATTAAATCCCAATTTCTCTTCCAGAAACCTGTCATTTTTAAGCGTAGGGTCTTCAAAAGAAGCTGGGATTTGGATATGCTACCGCAAGGTGGCGCTAGATGCTAAATAATCCCATTGGCCTTTACTCCCATCTTAGTGGCAGTTCTAGCAAGTCCATTTTTTTTTAATGTTTTATTTATTTCTGAGAGAGAGAGAAAGAGTGTGTGAGCAGGGAAGGGTCAGAGAGAGAGGGAGACACAGAATCTGAAGCAGGCTCCAGGCTCTGAGGTAGCTGCCAGCGCAGAGTCCGACGCGGGGCTCAAACCCACGAACTATGAGATCATGACCTGAGCCGAAGTCGGATGCTTAACCGACTAAGCCACCCAGGCGCCCCAAGACATTTCTGTTTTAATTTCTAATATGGTAAACATCAATAGCTAGAACTCGCATAAATGAAAGTTCTTTGGAGTCACAATTTTAATAGTCCTTTTTTTTTTTTTTGGAGGTCAGCAGTCTGATATCAGCTTTACTGGGCCAAAATCAAAGTGTTAAGTACTGAAAGTACTTATATTTGGGAAAAAATACAAAATCATGTTAAAAAGCATGCCAAAAAAACAGAAGTATTTAAACAATTCAATGGTGGATGAAACGCTTAAATTTGGTTCTAACAAGGATGTCAAGATAGGACAGTTTGGTAGCTGATTACAGAATAAACTATACACGTAGGGGAAAACTGTTCAAAGGGGTAGGAAGGCAGTGAGCAGGCCTAGAAGGGGTTGCTATAACAGGCCAAGTGGTTAGTAAATGGACTTGGTTTTTTAAAATTATTTATTTTTAAATTTACATCCAAGTTAGTTGGCATAGAGTGCAACAATGATTTCAGGAGTAGATTCCTCAATGCCCCTTCCCCATTTAGCCCATCCCCCTCCCACAACCCCTCCAGTGACCCTGTTTGTTCTCTATATTTAAGGGTCTCTCATGTTTTGTTCCCTTCCCTGTTGCTTCACT
Organism: Proteles cristata cristata; assembly: GCA_017311185.1. Classification (NCBI taxonomy): domain Eukaryota; kingdom Metazoa; phylum Chordata; class Mammalia; order Carnivora; family Hyaenidae; genus Proteles; species Proteles cristata. Next base: position 2,084,421 of record JAESUZ010003188.1, read on the forward strand.
TCCCTTATGTTCATCTGTTTTGTATCTTAAAGTCCTCATACCAGTGAAGTCATATGATAGTTGTATTTTCTCTGACTAATTTCACTTAGCATAATACCCTCTAGTTCCATCCACGTAGCTGCAAATGGCAAGATTTCATTCTTTTTTTTTTTTTAATTTTTTAATGTTTTATTTATTTCAGGAGAGAGAGAGACAGCGTGAGCAGGGGAGGGTCAGAGAGAGAGGGAGTCACAGACTGAAACAGGCTCCAGGCTCTGAGCTGGCAGTCTGCACAGAGCCCGACGCGGGGCTCGAACCCACGAACCGTGAGATCATGACCTAAGCGAAAGTCGGACGCTTAACCGACTAAGCCACCCAGGCGCCCCAAGATTTCATTCTTTTTGATTGCCGAGTAATACGCCATTGTATATATACACCACGTCTTCTTTATCCATTCATCCATTGATGGACATTTGGGCACCCTGCATACCCTGGCTATTGTCAATAGTGCTGCTATAAACATTGGGCTGCACGTGCCCCTTCAAAACAGCACACCTGTATCCCTTGGTTAAATACCAGTAGTGCAATTGCTGAGTCATAGGGTAGTTCTATTTTCATTTTTTTGAGGAATCTTCATACTGGTTTCTAGAGTGGCTGCACCAGTTTGCATTCTCATTATGGATTTTTTCAATGTTTATTTATTTATTTTGAAAGGTGAGGGGTGGGGGGAGAACATGAGTGAGGGAGGGGGAGAAAGAGAGAGAGAGCGAGAGACAATCCCAAACAGGCTCCACACTGTCAGCACAGAGCCCGATGCGGGACTCAAACTCATGAATTGTGAGATCGTGACCTGAGCTGACATCAAGAGTTGGACACTTACCTGACTGAGCCACCCAGGTGCCCCATCTCACTGCGGTTTTGATTCACATTTGTCTGATGATTAGTGCTGTTGAGAATCTTTTCATATGCTTCTTGGCCATTTGTGTATCATCTTCGGGAAAATGTCTATTCCAGTCCCTTCCATTTTTGTTGTTTGCCATTGTCATTGAGTTATAGGAGTTCTTTATATATTGTAGCATCCCCCGTTTGCTGGAGTCCTTTCTTGATTTTACAGGGGCCTGAGTGTTGTAGCTTTTAGCTGGTCTGTACAGTTCTCCTAGAGGTATTTTGGCCCATACATGTAGTTAACTCTGTGTCTCCCTGGGTGAAAGAAAGCCTGTGCCTTCCTAGTCTGCCCGCCTGCTGATGTGACTGTCATAATAGGAAAATGTTTTTAGCATTTTAATACAATGTTTATGTTTCAATGTTAAGCTTAAAAAAGATCCAAATATAAAATTATACAGTCTGTTCTAAAGTATATAAAAATATTCTTAGAAAAAATGCTGGTAGAAATGTAGTACAATAAACTGTTAATTCTTTTCTGTACTGTCTAAATATTTTACAACAAATATTTATAATCAGGAGGGAGAAAGGCAATTTAAAAAAACAACCGGAAGCTCAGAGGTCGACCAGGGATCAGATTTTGTATTCAGGGACCCAAAGAGCAGAGAAATTCTGAAGGCGTGCAGGATCGAGTTAGAGAAAAGAGAATAGAACAGTGCAAAGAGTAAGAAATAATGAGTAGAAGTCAGGCAGCACCTTTGGGAAGGTTGGGTGGGGAGAAAAGAAATAACCTTCCACGTCAACCAAGATGTCTACGAAGCTGACCCTGGAACATCCCCAGGAGATGGATACTCATACTTCCTCCCTCTGTGACGTGGCCTGTACACTTTAAACATAAGGGTCAGCATGAGGCATGGGAACCGCAGGGGAAGAGAAAGGGGAAACGCTAGGAATTTCAGTCCTTCATGTAATAGCAGTCCACGGTTCCCCAACTTGTGGGAATTCCCAAAAGCAGGGTGAACAACTATCTCAGTTGACCAGGACAGCCCTGCATCACAGGAGGCCCCTTCGTGCCAGGTCAACCTGGGCATTAATTCCTCGACAAGCCATGCTCTACCACGTACACACACACACACACACACACACACACACACACACACACAGTTACCTAGTTTGGCTTGCCCTTGTGAGGCAACTGAGAATGGATTCATCTTTCTTCAAGTCTTTTTAAGTTTATTTATTTATTTTGAGAGCGAGAGGGAGAGAGAGAATGCTAGTGGGGTAGGGGAAAGCGGGGAGAGAGAGAAAGAATCCCAAGCAGGATCTGCACTGTCAGTGTCAAGCCCAATGCAGGGCTTGAACTCACAAACCATGAGATCATGACCTGAGCTGAAATCAGGAGTCAGACACTTGGCCAACTGAGCCACCCAGGCACCCCTCTTTTTTAAAGTTTTTAGTTTTAATTCCAGTGTAGTTAACATACAGTGTTATAGTAGTTTCAGGTGTACAATATAGTGATTCATAAATTCTATATGTTACTCAGGGCTCATCTTGGTGAGTGTACTCTTCATTCCCTTGACCTATTTTACCCATCTCCCATCCACTTCCTCTCTGTACCATCAGTTTGTTCCCTATAGTTAAGAGTCTGTTTCTTGGTTTCTCTCTCTCTCTTTTTTCCCTTTGTTCATTTGTTTTATTTCTTAAATTTCGCATATGAGTGAAATCATATGGTACCTGAATTCCTCAGACTTACTTCACTTAGCATTATACTCTCTAGCTCCATCCATGTCATTACAAATGGCAAGATGTCATTCTTTATATGGCTGAATAATATTCCATTATCTATCTAACTAACTATCTATCTATCTATCTATCTATATCTGTCTGTCTATTTGTCTGTTTATATCACATCTTCTTTATCCATTCATCTGTCGATGGACCCTTGGGCTGCTTCCATAATTTGACTATTGTAAATAATGCTGCAATAAAAACAGGGGCACATGAATCACTTTGAATTAGTGTTTTTGTATTTTTTGAGTAAATACCCAGTAGTGTGATTACTAGATCATAGAATAATTCTATTTTTAACTTTGTGGGTAACTTCCGCACCCTTTTCCACAGCGGCTGCACCAGTTTCCACTCCTGCCAACAGTGCACAAGGATTCCTTTTTCTCTGCATCCTCACCAACACTTGTTTCTTGTGTTTTTTTGGTATTGAGTTGGCTCCATGCCCAATGTGGGGCTTGAACTCACAGCCATGAGATCGAGTTGGATGCTCTACCGACTGAGCCACCCAGGTCCTCCTGTTTCTTGTATTTTTCATTTTAGCCACTCCGACTGCTGTGAGGTGATATCTCATTGTAGTTTTGATTTCCATCTCCCTGATAACAAGCGATGTTGAGCATCTTTTCATGTGTCTCTTGGGCATCGGGATATCTTCTTTGGAGAAATGTCTGTTCATGATTTCTGCCCATTTTTTTTTTTTACTGCGTTATTTGGTTTTTTTGGTGGTGAGTTGGATAAGTTCTTTATATATTTTGGGGTTTATCTTTTATTAGACATTTCTCCAGTGGACCGTTTGGTAGTGCCCCTTTAATGAATGAGAACTTTTATGAAAAATAGAAAACAATACTGCTCTGGGCAAGTACAGCTCGATCATAGCTTGGAGGAGCACCTTGGTGTCACAAAGCTTGAGAGGGTGGGGTCTGAAAACCAGCCATGGCTCTGCTGGTCACACCGTGTCCTCTGGCTGTAGGGACTGTGTCTGCAGGAGGGCACCTTCCACGCCAACGTGCTCCACAAGCTATGATCGAGCTGCACTTGCCCAGGGCAGAACTGTTTCCTGTTTTGCGCACAAGTACTCACTCATCGGTACGTTTGTGCAGTGCACAAACTGCACAATCACTGGCAACGGGCCTGCCACTCAGACTCCATAGGGGTTTGTTTCCTGTCCCAGATGTCTCTAACATCAACAATGCCAGAAAAAAGAAAACACTTTCTTATTCAGAGAACTATCTATTTTTTGCCTAAAGATTGTCTGCCATGTAGGTAACATCCAAAATAAACACTGGATTTTTTTTTTTTTTTAATTTTCACATATAGAATAAGGACCTGCTGGGAACAGATGAAAAAAAGAAAAAAGGCAACAGGGGTGAGGTGGATATTGTAGCCAAGGATGAGACCGGAGATGCAATTCAGCCCTTTGATTCTGCTCCTCCAGTTCCAGGGAGGAAGGAAGAACCCACCACTAGGCACGCGCACGGAGACCATCTGTTTCTTTTCAGCAGACCTTTTACTCGTGGTCAGTGCTGCACTTTTCAGACCTTCACTGCATCTTCAGAGTTGCCTCTGCCCTCTTCTCTCTCACTCCTCCTTCCGAGTCTCTGATAAAACATATGTTAGACCTTTATTTTTAAATGTTTTGTTTGTTTGTTTGTTTGAGAGAGAGAGAGAGAGAGAATCCCAAGCAGGCTCATACTCAGCATGGAGCCTAATGAAGGGCTTGATCCCATGACTGTGAGATCACGACCTGGTGGGCCAAAATCAAGAGTCAGATGCTTAACCAACCGAGCCACCCAGGTGCCTCAAAACATATATTAGACTTAAAAAATATATTTTCTATGTCTGTCTTCCCTTCTGCATCTTCCATCTTTTAAAAAATTTTTACAAGTTATTATTTTAAATAATCTCTACACCCACTGTGGGGCTTGAACTCATGACCCTGAGATCAAGTGTTGCATGCTCCTCCAACTGAGCCAGCCGGGTGCCTCTCCATTTTCCATCCTTTTTATCTGTTGGAAAGATGCTCTGAATAATTTCTTCAGAGCTGTCTTCCAATTTTCTAATTCTGTCTTCGGTTGTATTTCTTTGGTGTTAAACTTATCCAATGAGATTTGTACATATGTTTCTATGTCTTTCGGTTATTGCATTTTTTCCCCTTAGAAGTTCTACTTAGTTCTGGGAAGACTGTATCACTTGCTATAGTTTCCGGTTCCCAGAGAGCAACAAACGTGCCTTGCTGATCTGCCTTGTTGCATTAGTTGAGGCCTCTATATTGAAAGTATCCGACTTCAAGAAGTACTTACGAATGCTTTTGTGAAGTGTATAGGGCACCAAGAGTCTCCAAACACCTTGAACCAAGTTCAAGGATGGTCCCTGACCCAGGTAATTGGCAGTGGCTACCACATAAAGAAACTGGGGAAAACAAGACACAGACATACACTGAATATGGAAGACGGGAGCACAGGGGCCACCTGAGGCTGTCACTGGGGTCCCCGGTGCTAGGATGAACTTACTATCTTCTAGGCAGAAGCAGCAGTGGTGTCAGCAAGTCGGGGAGAATAGTGAACTCCCAGGAAAATACAGACATGGTGGGAGCAGTCAAGACCATCCCAAACAGGAGGCAGAACAGCGTCACCTGAGGTAAATTGTTGCCCCCGCGCCCCCGCCCAAGTTCTCACCTCATGAGTTAGAATTATTAACGAGCCCTCCAAGGGCTCACTGAGTACAAAGGTCAGCATCGTAAAAGTCTCAGGTAGACTGGTAAATACGTCAGTCCATGGGAGGAAGGTTGTTCGCAAGTCAGGGGCTTAGATTTGAGACTTTTTTTTGTTGTTGTTCTAAATGCTGTGTCATCTTAAAAGGACTGTGTTCTCTTTCTGGGCCTTGGTTTTTCTGTCTGTGAAATGATAGTGTTGCATTTGATCAGTGTTTCCCGAATTTTAATCCTCACACAAACCCCCTAGGGATCTTGTTAAATTGTGGATTTTGATTTAGTGAGTCTAGGATGGGCTCTGAGAGCCTGTTTCTGCCTAACAAGCTCTCAGGTGATTCTCCTATTCCTGATCCAGCAGCCCAGATCCTAAGTAGAAATGTTGTACATGGACTCTGAGCTCCCTCCTGGATGGCTCTAGTCAAATAGGGACCCTTTGGGGCTTTTCTCTTCTCGAGTGGATAATCCATCTCCTATTTCAGGACTGGGCTCTAGTGTCTCCTCCTCCAGGAAGACTTCCCTGGGATCTTTGCCTACACTGGCTCCCACCAACAGCCTGGGTGGGGAGCTCTCTTCTGGACCCCCGTGCCCTAAGCACTGTGAGTATGACACTGTCTCTCTGTAGTCATCTGCCTGATGTCAACATCCATGTCTCCAGTACTAGTCAAGTGCCTGCCTGTATAAATGAACAGAAAGACAAAATAAGTTTATTTAACCGGGGGTAAAGGGATGGGGGTGATTCGCCGGATTCCTGACCAGGACTTAAAAGCCAGGTCTCTGTTTATTTTCAGAGTCGCAAATATCCACTTGGCTCCTGTTATGGACTGAATTGTGCCCCCCACCCTCCCCCCACCCAGTTCTTGCCTTGAAGCCCTAAATCCCCAATGTGACTGTATTTGAAGATAGAACTTTTAAAGAGGTAATTCAGGTTAAATGAGGCCAGAAGAGTAGGCCCTGATCCAGTAGGTCTGGTGTCTTTCTAAGAAGAGGAAGAAACACCAGGAATGTGCACACAGAGATAAGGAAGGCCGTGTGGGGGCGCAGCTAGAAAGGGCTGTCTGAAAGCCAGGGAGATGGGTCTCAGTCCTACTGAGTCCCAACTGAGTCTTGAGCTCAGAGTTCCAGCATCCAGAACCGTGAGAAAATAAATTGCTGCTCAAGCTGTCCAGCCTGTAGTATTTTGCTATAGCAGCTGAGCCGACTACCCCAGCTCCTAACCCAGAAGAACGGGGCCTCTCGTTTCTAGGCTATTTCCATCTCACAGAAGAGACTCAGCACATAGAGCTCTCCCTCAGGGAGGACCTAGCAACCTCCAGCTGCCCCCCTGAGGCCAGCGGAGGAGACTGTCCTCTGGGCCAGGTAGCTTTCATGGAAAGACCAGAGAAGAAAGGCCATGTCGGATGGAATTTGTGCCACTTCAGGGCTGCTGAGCGTTATTTGGTGGGACGTGTGTGAATTTCAAGATTTGACATTCAGATCCCACTTCCTTGCCTCAACCACTTCCTCTTGGGAACTACACCTGGCCATTGCCTGGAAACTGCATTTTCCACCCTTCCTTGCCAGCCGGGTTCCATGCCAGTTAGGTTCTGCTGCTGCAAGGCCCTTGTGTGAGTTGGTTGGAAAGCCGGAGGGAGGGAGAAACGCCTCCACCCCACCCCACCCCCGGCCACTGTGTGTGACATCAACTGTGGAGGGGTTGTGGGCTGTGCACTGCCGGGGCCCTGGGCTGGTAGCACCAGCGGGAACTGAAGTCCCCAGCAGCTCTGATGGCACCTTCAGTGTCATGAATGGGCCTCAGCTTTCTGCTCAAGGTCAGAGCCCATGGAGCTCCAAATGCCTTGGTGGCGAATGAGTGAGTGCGCATGGGGTCTGGGGAAAAAATCCTCCCTTTTGCCTCCAGGTTGTACATATGTCAGAATTTCCTTCCCTGTTAAGGGTGAATAATATTCCTTTGCATTTTGCTTACCCGTTCATGTGTCGATGGACACTTGAGTTGCTTCCACATTTTGGCTATTATGAATAATACAGCTATGCAGGTGGGTGTGCAAGTATCTCTTGGAGACTCAGCTTTCATGTATTTTGGATATATGCCCAGAAGTAGAACTGCTGAATAATGTGATAATTTTATTTTCAATTCTTCGAGGAACCACCTCGAAGTTTCTGAGATTACCTCTTCAGTAACTATTTTAATGGAATCTTCTGGAGTCAGCAACAACTTAAAAGCCAGAGAAATGGTGGAGTCATTGGGGGTCTTTGGCAGGATCTCAAATTGGAAGTCCAAGGATTAGTCAGCCACAGATGTTTGGGTGATTACCTTAATATTCTTCAAACTTTTGAATTTGAGTTGTAATTACAGATACAGGAGAGTTTAAAATGGTAAGGGACTATTAAATATCACACGTCACTTGGCAGTAAATCTGAAAATCTAGAAAAAATAGATTTTTTGAAAAATGCAGAATAACCAAAATTGACACAGAAAGAAGTAGAATATGTAAGTAAATCAACGACTATGGAAGAAATTAGAAAGGTCATGAGAAGTGATGTTGAAAAAGCCATTGGGGGAGCACCTGGGTGGTTCAGTCTATTGAGCATCTGACTCTTGATTTCGGTTCAGTTTGTGATCCCAGGGTCATGAGATCAAGCCCCGAATCAGGCTCTTTGTTGAGCATGGAGCCAGCTCAGGATTCTCTCTCTTTCTCTCCCTCTGGCCCTTTCCCCTGCTTGTGCATGGGTGCACACTCTCGCTTGCTCTCTCTCTAAAATAAAATAAATTTCAAAAAGATGAAAAGGCATTGGGGTGAAATGGCTTCATAGCTGAATGTTATCTAACCTTTGAAATACAGATAATTACAATGTTATTCAAAATCTTGTCCACTGGAAGTGTAGTACAGGCACCAGTGGCATCAGCGTCCCTGGCCGCTGGTTGGAAATGCAGAATCGCAACTCCCCACTCAGACCCACTAGATGAGGCTCTGCACTGTTTAAGAAGCCCTAGGCTGGGGGAGTGGTTCTCAGTCTCAGCTGAACATGGAACTTATCTGAGGAGATTTTTTTTTTTAAATACTGGTATTTGAGGAGCGCCTGGGTGGCTCAGTCAGTTAAGGGTCACACTTCAGCTCAGGTCATGATCTCATGCTCCGTGGGTTCGAGCCCCGCGTCAGCCTCTATGCTGAAAGCTCAGAGGCTGGAGCCTGTTTCAGATTCTGTATCTCCTTTTCTCTCTGAAACTTCCCTGCTCACACTGTCTCCCTCTCTCTCTCTCTCTCAGAAATAAATGAAACATTAAAATTTTTAAAAAATAAAAACAAGTTAAAAAAAGAATACTGGTATTTGAGCCCTAGCCCCAGAGACTCTGATTTAATTAATCAGGTACATGGCTTGGGCATTTGCATTTCAAAATATTCCTCAGATGATTGAGAATCAGAGATTCAACCTGAGCCATAGAGAAACATGGAAAGCTGACAAAGGACATTTCCCCTCCAATAAAAAAGAACTACAGACCAATCTCATTTACGATTAAAGATAAAATCCAGTAATGATAAAAAATAATAATAATACAGTAAGGGGGGCCTGGGTGGCTCAGTGGGTCAAGCATCCGACTCTTGGCTGCAGCTCAGGTCATGATCTCACAGTTTGTGGGTTCAAGTCCCAAGTTGTGCTCTGTGCTGATGATGCAAGGCCTGCTTAGGACTTCCTCTCTGGCGCCCCCCTGCTTGCACAACTGTGTATGCACATGTTCTCTCTCTCAAAATAAACAAACTTAAAAAAATAAGAATACATGAAACCAAGCACAATTTATTTCAGGAATACAAGCCGTAAGGCAGTAGTTTTAACAACCTGCTCTCTGGGAAAGATTTAAAAAAAAACAAAAAAAAACACCAAAGCCCTGATTTGTAGCATTTGTCAATTCCCATGGTGTAAATACTCCCACCATGACTAATTTTAAGCGTAGTTAATTTTAAGCTCATTTCGCATCTAGCAAAGAATGGTGCTAATTTTAAGCTACCAACATGACTTCAACTAGCTTGAAACTCCTGAAAATTAAACATTTGGCTCTCACAAGCTGCCTCATGCCACTAGAGCTTGATCCAGAATTAGGAAAGCCACCGATGAATCCATTCCATCAACACGTTAAAGAGAGAAACCGCACTGTCCTGCCACAAATACATCCGGGGTGGGACACCTTGGGTGGGCTTGATCTCACTCAGCAGGGGCGTCATCTCCGTGCCTTGTCTCTCACCCAGCTGGCTTTCCACATTTCCCTGACCCACCGGTCCCTGCAGGCATGTGACTTCGTGACACGTGCTTTGCTACCAGGCCGAGCCCAGCCCAGACTTGCTGGGGCCACTTTGCCCCGTGGTCCGGGCAAGGCCTGGGCGTAATCATGTCCTTTGGAGGTGAATGACGAAGGTGTTGCCGTCACCTCTTGGTTTTTCAACAGGCGGAGCTGCCAGCGGGGAATGCGCTGCTTCCTTAATCTGTGGATATCCTGCTTCAGACAAGGGTGCCCTTTCTCAACCCCGAAGGGAACGGAAGAGGGAAGGCAGGGGCCCACCTCCTGTGCCTGGGAAACGGGATGGGCTTCCTGCCTCTGCACCCTTCTTGGCTCGCATTCCCGTCCCTGGCTGCTCACCTGCTCTGCCCTGCATTTCCTTTCTTCCTTGATTTATCGTCCCAGTCCCTCCTCGAAGCACGCATCTCTCATATTTTTCTAGCAAATCCCCGTTTTGTTTAGATACCCAGCATCCATTTTCATTGCTACTGAACTTTTTCTAAGCAAAACCATTACTCTTACCCAAGAGGGCTAACTAGTCCAGGCATCCAAATTGGTGTTCACGTCAGCAGTGATGACAGTTACCAAGCAAACCCATGTTTGCTGGTAACAGGATTCTGGGGCTATGGGGTCATTGGCAGCTTCCAGATTTACTAGCCCTTCAGGGTTACTTCACTTTCAGGGATCCCTAAAGAGCTTCTTGGAACAATTGTGTTGCGCAGGGCCATTGCCCCTCAGAGGTTAGGTTCCTAGGAGAAGCCTGGGGCAGACTCTAAGCTCCTTGCTCCAGACACTTCTCTCTCCTCCCTGCAGGGACGGTTGCACCCCCACTTTCTAGCAAGTGATGGTGAGAGTTTGGCAGAGACTCTGCTACATGAGCTTGTTTATTCTCCATGGAACAGATTTTTTTTTTATTTATTCACCTAAAAAATAATTTTTGAGCACCTATCATGGTCACTTTGTGCTGGAGACAGATGGATATAAACCCCTAAGCCTTATATGCTATCAGGGGAAGGAGAAAATGAACAAAAGCAGCCCTAAAAGATAAACTAATAAGATGATTTTAGGTAGTCATAAGCGACACGGAGAAAATAAGCACGTAGAGAAGCAGGGAGGAGAGGGGAGAGCTATTTAGCTCAGAAAGTCAGAGAAGGGCACTGTGGGGAATGGAAAAATCTGCAAGCTGAGAGAAGAGGGAGAGTCTGCCTGTGGGGAAGAGCAGAAGGAGCTTTCCAGACGGAGGGAAAGACCAATGGAAAGGCCAGGACTTGGGCATGGACTTGGCACACCGGAGGGGTCACGGGAGCCCCGTGTGGCCACACACAGTGAGGGGAGGCGTTGGAGGGGACAGCAGGGGCTGGCACTAAGCACTCAGGCATTTGGATTTTTGTTCAAATGGAAATAGGGATGGGAAGTGTTAAGCAGGGAGGTTCCTAAGATCTGATTTGTGATTTGGAAAGGTCACTGTGATTTGTGATTTGGAAAGGACCGTGATGGGGCGATGCTGGAAACAGGAGACAGGCAGGGGGGTTGCTGCTGAGGCCAGAGACAGCCAACGGCAGGAAACCATCTGGTGATGCAAAACCGAGCTTAGTCATCTAAAGTCATTCCTCCAAGACATCTCCAACAGTCACAGCCTAGCCCTGCAACCCAGAAACACAGCAATTATGTGCCAGAAAAAAACACATGTGTTTATGCTCAAACAATAGTAATTATGGGGCCCCTCCTTCTCATGCCTTCCCTGCTAGCTCCTGACTGCCCTAACCATTAACTCCTGCCAGCCAGCCACCTCCTTAGTCCACCTGCTCTTAAGGCTCTGCCGCCCTCTGCACCGCCCCTCCCCACCGCGTGGTGTGCTTTCATCACCAACTTGTTATTAGCGTCTCAGGGATCAGATAGATTTTTGGAAATAAGATTCACATAGTACAAATTATCTGATTACTTTGACATGATTTAGTTATTCATCTCAAATCCTTCATCATTCTAGAGGGATGTATTCACTCATCCCATTGTCCATTTATTCACTCATTCAGTCAATAGACATTTGCCGAATCCCCATGCTGGGTGGGAGCTGGAGATATCAAGAAAAAGGCATAGATAGATCTCTCCCCACTTCCCAGCAGGGAGTTGTCATCTGCAGCACGCCCTCCATGACTAATTAAAAAAACTATTTTTGTTTATTCATTTTTGAGAGAGAGAGAAAGACAGAGCATGAACAGGAGAGCGGCAGAGAGAGAAGGAGATACCGAATCTGAAGGAGGCTCCAGGCTCTGTGCTGTCAGTACAAAGCCTGACATGGGGCTCGAACCCACAAACTGTGAGATCATGACCTGAGCCAAAGTTGGACGCTCCACCCACTGAGCCAGCCAGGCACCCCTCTCCATGACTAATTTTAAGCTAAGTTTGCTTCCAGCAAAGAATGGTGCTGATTTTAAGCTCTCAGATTTTATTGTGACTAGCTCTTCTTGAGGGGCCAACACCAGCCAGGTTTTCAGACCACAGAACCAGATACTGCCTCTTTCTAGTCAAAGGAAGGAAATGAAAATTCACATTTATTGAATATTTACTCTGTGTCAGGTTATACTGTTTGCACGCTATTCTATAGCCAGTGAGTAGCAGAATTCAGACTGACACTGACTCTGCCTGACTCGAAACTCCATGCTCTCGGGGTGCCTGGATGGCTCAGTTGGTTAAGCGTCGGACTCTTGATTTTAGCTCAGGTCTGGATCTCAAGGTTCATAAGTTCAAGCCCCGCATCGGGCTGTGTGCTGACAATGTGGAGCTTGGTTGAGATTCTCTCTCTTTCTCTCTCTGCCCCTCCCCACCTCTCAAAAAATAAATAAGTAAACATAAAAAATCCTCCACATTTTCTTACCATAGCTTTAAGAAGTAGATCAAATTCAAAGAGAAGGGAAGAACTTGGATGCATGCTCAGGCCCTCCTCAAAGTGTGCCCTGTAAAGATAAGAAGGAAGTCACATGTCAGGAATGATAAAGTCAAAACAGCAACAAAAGAATCACAGAAACAGTAACAAACGCAAAGAGACATCCTGGAAAAACCCAACAAGCTGTTCTACTTCACAGAACAAGTCATCCCTGAAAGGCACTGGAGAAAGATAAGAAACTGGAAAGGGTGAGGAATAATTCCTCACCCGAACTGTTTGCTGGGAGGCTAGATGTGCCAGATGCAGTGTATTTAGCATCCAGCTGCCTGCGGGGGGAGGGTAAGCTGCTCCCTGGACTTCCAGTCAAAGTCAGCCAAATGGTGTCCTCACCACTGGGGTCAAGAAGAGGAACCTTCCAGGTCCCTGCCTCTCAACCCTGGTTATCTGTACCCCGGGTTTATTTGCAGACCAGAGAGAGTAAGCAGCCACATGAGAGAGGACAGATTTTTTAGGACTGTCTACTTCAAAAATGTCAACAAAACTGATAATGTCACTTTGATAACAAATGTTAAGGTAGTAAGCAAGAGAGAGCCAGTTTTACTTGAAATTTTAAGAGAACACACGCATTTAAGGAAACGTCATGATTTGGGTGGGCTGCTTCAGACTTTGTTCCCAGACGCCCAGAGATCCATGACCTTTGGTGGGAAATAGTGAGGCATTCAATGCAGGTTGTCTAATACTTGTGTCAAGTGAACTACCCATCTCTCACTCTCAAATCAGTCTTAACCACCATTAACTGACTTTCATCCTAGGCTAGATATCCTGCCAGGCTGTTTGAAGATTAAGAAGACGGTCCATGTAGTGGGCCCTCAGATATGTCCGCAATAACCGTAACATCATGTGTTCACTACGCTGGAGTGGAGGCCTGTGGAAAGAGTAATGGGTACTCGGAGGAGGAGTGATTAATTTTACCTGGGAGAGGAGCCATCATGGAAGACTTTGCAAAGAAGCCGAGGGGGAAGGACTCTGCTTTGGGGCTGTTGCTCATTCCTGGCAGCGGAAGCAGGGAGCCCTGGGAAGTGTGTGGTAGACTCGGGCAGCAGGGACTTCACTGCAGCTGAGTGTAAGGAACGTGGTGGTGAGTATGGTAAATTACTAGATTCTGATCACAGAGGCCTCGAATGCCTCTGGGCATTCAGAATTGGTGAGAAATACTATCAAATTGGTGTTCTAGAACATTAATGGAGTTGGGGATTGGCTTGGAGGGAAAAGGTCTTGTAGTTCAGGTTTCTGGAGCCAACTATTGATGTCTATCCTGAAACCAGCCACTAGAGTAACCATTCCTGTCACATTCTAAGGACAGAGATCCAACACATTTCTGGAACCCAATAACAGAGATTACACCCATTTATGGTATAATCTCCCCATAGGATAAATGCATATATTGCTAGATAACAATTTTGGGTAACTTTAAAAAAAATTTTTTTTAATGTTTATTTATTTTTGAGAGAGAAAGAGAGAGCAAGTGAGCAGGGGAGGGGCAGAGAGAGGGAGACACAGAATCCAAAGCAGGTTCCAGGCTCTGAGCTGTCAGCACAGAGCCCGACACAGGGCTCCAACTCACGACTTGCCAGATCATGACCCAAGCCAAAGTCGGACGCTTAACCAGCTGAGTCACCCAGGTGTCCCTTGGGTACCGTTTTGATAAATGCATTTTAATATAATTGGTTTCCTCTCTGTACTCCTCTGTGTTTTCTTTTATGCACTTAAAAATATTATCCTGGGAAAGACTCCATGGACTTCATCAAACCACCAAAGGGGTTTACAGATTAAAGCCCTCAAACGTTTGAAGGTGTTAGTGGGCCAGCCATCTTTCCATTCTCTGCGTGTAGTGACTTTCCAATTGAGCGAGCATTTTAACCAAAACTTCACACACATTCTGGGCTGTGTCAGAGGCTGTTCTCTGGGGATCTGGAACCAGGCTGCCTGGGCTGGAATTTCTTGAATCTCCCAGTTTCCTCCTCTGTAAAATGAGGACAGTAATGGCGCTTATTTCATCCAGTTGTTGTGAGAATGAAATCAGTTCATGTGCAGGAAGTGTCAGCACAGCGTCCAGCTCCCTGTCCCCATGGGTCCAGACCACTGTGTGTTTAGAGTATAATTAGGGAGGCGTGATAAGCTCAGGTAAGACTACTTGAGAAGAGAACCACAGTTTGGTACAACTCTTTCTAGTGGTTACTTTTCTCTGAGTCGTCTGCAGGATGACCCAGAAAATTCTGCTAAAAAGTAGTAATATAGTCCCTTTTAAGTCCATACTTACCTAAAATTTCAATAGATGTTTTAGTTGGACTCTCCCAAAAAGTGGGCCCTGAAGCAAAGGATTTGGGGCAAGTAGTATATTTGGGAAGTGACCTGGGAAGCAAGAAAGTGGGGAAGGGAGCTGGCGAAGGGAGAAAAGCCAACTGCCCAGGTTGCCTCGGAGGGCAGCTGGGCCTCCATCCTGCTGGGTCCCCTCTGTGAGGCTGTAAGGAACACACCTCAGGTGCTCGACAAAGGCTGGGGGCCCTGAGGGATTTATCTTCATCCTTTGAGGGGAGTCCTGAGGGCACTACTCCCTGGCATTCCTGGCTCGCCTTGCTTGTGGGCCCAGCATGCTGCCAAAAGCCTGAAGGAATGGAGACACGGGTGCCTAAAGCAGAGAGCCAGTGTGCTGAAGGATTGTCTTCTAACAGCGTCTGCTTCAGTAGGGTAGGTGAGTGAAACACACCTGGCCAC
This sequence comes from Proteles cristata cristata, assembly GCA_017311185.1. Lineage (NCBI taxonomy): Eukaryota > Metazoa > Chordata > Mammalia > Carnivora > Hyaenidae > Proteles > Proteles cristata. Next base: position 2,099,706 of record JAESUZ010003188.1, read on the forward strand.
AGTAAGCAAAGAGACAGGAAGCAGATGATTTTATTTGATTAAAGATGTGATTGAAAGGGGCACCTGAGTGTGGCTCATTGGTTAAGCTCCGGCTCTTGACTTTGGCTAAGGTCATGATCTCATGGGTTCGTGAGTTCAAGCCCCTTGTCGGGCTCTGCGCTGACAGCATGGAGCCTGTTTGGGATTCTCTCTCTCTCCCTCTCTCTGCCCCTCTCCCACTCTCTCTCTCAAAATACATAAACTTTAAGTAAAAATAAAAAAGTGATTGAAAGAGGTTCAACCCCAGCCTGGATCTTCCAAATCCTACCCCTCCCACCCCCACTTGTCACAATCTGTGATTTTCACGGGTGGTTTTCCTTTAGCAACTTATGTGTGATTCAGTCTTTAAGGGTGTGTTTATCAGAAATTCTCACCACCTACTCTTTAAAGTCCACATATTATTATGGGTAAACTTTTCAGTGATTTGAGAGGGGGCAGTGTCAGAAGATATTCATTATTTTGGTATCTGCTTATTAGCCAAGAAAATTGAGTTCCTGGAGTGTTTGTCTTTAGCTATTGTCTGTTAATCAAACACCGTAACTTGCACTGCAAAATCTTAGGACCGTCGGATGTTAGATTCATCTGGTTAGATTTCAGTGTAAGCACAGCCATTAAGAGCTTGCACTTCTTTGAATACATGAATAGCTGTCACAGTGTTAAATTCCATAAAAAACTGTTACATCTGCTCAGTTTCCAGGTGAGAGAGTGTGGATTCTGGAGAGTAAATTTACCATCATTGTTTAGAAAATGTATTTGATAGTGGGGCACCTGGGTGGCTCAGTCGGTTGAGCGTCTTACTTCAGCTCAGGTCATGATCTAGCAGTTTGTGAGTTCAAGCCCCACATTAGGCCTGTGTTGAGAGCTCAGAGCCTGGGGTCAGCTTTGGATTCTGTGTCTCCCTCTCTGCCCCTGTAAAGGTATATGTTGAGTTGTTCTGTGAAAGCACACTCATCTCTGTGCACCTTACTTTTTAAAAAAAATTTTATTTTCTTCAGTGTTTATTAGTGTAGGAACCTCTGTTGAAATCCCTCCACCTCCTTTTATCTGGTTTATTTTTTTTAATTTTTGAATTACATCCAAGTTAGTTAGCATTCAGTGCAATAATGTTTTCAGGAATAGGTTCCAGTGATTCATCCCCCATGTATATAATACCCAGTGCTCATCCCAGCAAATGCCCTCCTTAATGCCCCTCACCCCTGTAGCCCATCAACCCACTCATAACCCCTCCAGCATCCCTCAACTCGTTCTCTGTATTTAAGAATCTCTTCTGTTTTGTCCCCTTCCCTGTTTTTACATAATTTTTGCTTCTCTTCCCTTATGTTCCCTTTGTATGTGAGTGAAGTCATATGATATTTGTCTTTCTCTCACAGACTTACTTCATTTAGCATAATACCCTCTAGTTCCATCCACATTGTTGCAAATGGTAAGATTTCATTCTTTTTGACTGCAGAGTAATATTCCATTGTGTGTGTGTGTGTGTGTGTGTGTGTGTGTGTATATATACACACATTTATATTTATAAATATATAATATATAATAATAAATATATAGTATATACATATACATATATATACCACATTTTTTTTTTATCCATTGTCTTTGTACCTTTGGGCTCTTTCCATGCTTTGACCATTGTCAATAGTGCTGCATGGGGTGCACATACCCCTTCAAAACAGCACACCTGTATCCCTTGGATAAATACCTAATAGTGCAATTGCTGGGTCCTAGGGTAGTTATATTTTTAACTTTTTGAGGAATCTCCACACTGTTTTCCAGAGTGGCTGCGCCAGTTCGCATTCCCACCAGCTGTGCAAAAGAGGTCCTCTTCCTCTGCATCCTCGCCAACATCTGTTGTTGCCTGAGTTGTTAATTTTAGCCATTCTGACAGGTGTGAGGTGGTATCTCATTGTGGTTTTGATTTGTATTTCCCTGATGAAGAATGATATTGAGCACCTTTTCATGTGTCTATTAGCTATCTGGATGTTGTCTTTGAAAAAGTCTCTATTCATGTTTTTTGCCCATTTCTTCACTGGATTATTTGTTTTCTGGGTGTAGAGTTTGATAAGTTCTTTATAGATTTTGGATACTAACCCTTTATCTGATATGTCATTTGCAAATATCTTCTCCCATTCCGTAGGCTGCCTTTTCATTTTGTTGATTGTTTCCTTCACTGTGCAGAAGCTTTTTATCTTAATGAGGTCCCAATAGTTCACTTTTGCTTTTCTTTCTCTTGCCTTGGGAGACATGTCGAATAAGAAGTTGCTGCAGCTGAGGTCAAAGAGGTTGTTTTCTGTTTTCTCCTCTAGGATTTTGCAGGCTTCCTATCTTATGTTTAGGTCTTTCATCCATTTTGAGTTTATTTTTGTGTATGGTGTAAGAAAGTGGCTGAGGTAAATTTTTCTACATGTCGCTGTCCAGTTTTCCCAGCGCCATTTACTGAAGAGACTGTCTTTACTCCATTGAATATTCTTTCCTGCTTTGTCAAAGATTAGTTGGTCATATGTTTGGGAGTCCATTTCTGGTTCTCTATTCTGTTCCATTGATCTGAGTGTTTCTGTGCCAGTACCGTACTGTATGGATGATTGCAGCTTTGTAATACATCTTGAAGTCTGGGATTGTGATGCCTCTATCTTTGGTTTTCTTTTTCAGGGTTGCTTTAGCTATTCAGAGTGTTTTCTGGTTCCATACAAATTTTAGGATTGTTTGTTCTAGCTCTGTGAAGAATCCTGGTGTTATTTTGATAGTGAATGTATTGAATATGTAGATTGCTTTGGGTAGTATTGACATTTTAACAATATTTGTTCTTCCATTCCATAAGCATGGGATATTTTCCCATTTTTTTGGTGACTTCTTCAATTTTTTTCATAAGATTTCTATCGTTCTCAGTATATAGATTTTTCACCTCTTTAGTTAGGTTTATCCCTAGGTATTTTATGGTTTTTGGTTCAATTATAAATGGGATCGATTCCTTGATTTCTCTTACTGCTGCTTCATTATTGGTGTATAGAAATGAAACCAATCTTTGTGCATTGATTTTATATCCTGCAACCTTGCTGAATTCATGGATCAGTTCTAGCGGTTTTTTGGTGTAATCTTTTGGGTTTTCCATGTAGAGTATCATGTCATCTGCAAAGAGTGAAAGTTTGGATTTCCTCCTTGCCGATTTGGATGCATTTTATTCTTTTGTGTTGTCTGACTGCTGAGGCTAGGATTTCCAATACTATGTTGAATAACAGTGGTGAGAGTGGACATTCCTGTCATGTTCCTGACCTAAGGGGGAAAGCTCTCAGTTTTTCCCCATTGAGGATGATATTAGTCGTGAGTGTTTCATATATGGCTCTTATGGTTTGAGGTATGATCCTTCTATCCCTACTTTCTTGAGGGTTTTTATCAAGAAAGGATGCTGTATTTTGTCAGATGCTTTCTCTGCATCTATTGAGAGGATCACACAGTTCTTGTCCTTTCTTTTATTGATGTGATGTACCACATTGATTGTTTTGTGGATATTGAACGAGCCCTGCATCCCAGGTATTAATCTCACTTGATTGTGGTGAATAATTATTTTAATGTATTGTTGGATTCATTGGCTAGTATCTTGTTGAGGATTTTTGCATTTGTGTTCATCAGGGAAATTGGTCTATAGTTTTCCTTTTTAGCCAGGTACTGCTGGCTTCAGAGAATGAGTTTGGAAGTTTTCCTTCCATTTCTATTTTTTGGAACGGCTTCAAAAGAATAGGTGTTAACCCTTCTTTAAATGTTTGGTAGAATTCCCCTGGAAAGCCATCTGGCCCTGGGTTCTTATTTTTTCGGAGATTTCTGATTACTAATTAAATTTCCTTACTGGTTATGGGTCAGTTCAAATTTTCTATTTCTTCTTGTTTCAGTTTTGGTAGTTTATATGTGTCTAGGAATTTGTCCATCTCTTCCAGATGGTCTCTTTTATTGGCATATAAGTTCATATATTCTCTTATTATTATTTGTATTTCTGCCATGTTGGTTATGATCTCTCCTCTTTCATTTTTTATTTTATTTATTTGGGTCCTTTTTCTTTTTGATCATACTGACTAGAGGTTCATCAGTTTTGTTAATTCTTTGAAAGAACCAGCTCCTGGTTTCATTGATCTGTGCTACTGTGTGTGTGTGTGTTTTTTTAATTTCGATAGGATTGATTTCTGCTCTAATCTTTATTATTTCCCATCTTCTGCTGGTTTTGAGTTTTATTTGCTGTTCTTTTTCCAGCTCTTTAAGGTGTAAAGTTAGGTTGTGTATCTGAGACCTTTCTTCCTTCTTTAGGAAGGCGTGGATTGCTATATACTTCCCTCTTATGACCGCCTTTGCTGTGTCCCAGAGGTTTTGGGCTGTGATGTTATCCTTTTCATTACTTCCATGGACTTTTAAATTTCCTCTTTAATTTCTTAGTTAGCCCATTCATTCTTTAGTAGGATGTTCTTTAGTCTCCAAGTACTTGTTGTCTAAATTGTCTCTTGTGTTGATTATGAGTTTCATAGCATTGTGGTCTGAAAATATGCATGGTATGATCTTGATCTTTTTGTACTTGTTGAGGACAGATTTGTGTCCCAATATGTGATCTATTCTGGAGAATGTTTCATGTGCACTTGAGAAGAATGTGTATTCTGCTGCTTTAGGATGAAATATCCTGAATATATTACTTGTTAAGTCCCCTCTAGTCCAGCGTGTCACTCAAAGCCATTGTTTCCTTGTTGATTTTGTGTTTAGATGATTTGTCCATTGCTGTAAGTGGGGTGTGGAAGTCCTCTACTATTATGGTATTATTATCAGTGAGTTTCTGTATGTTTGTGATTAACTGATTTATATATTTGGGTTATTTCACATTGGGGCATAGATGTTTACAATTGTTAGGTCTTTACTTTTTTTTTAATTTATTTTTGAGAGAGAGAGAGAAAACATGAGTGGGGGAGGAGGAGAGAGAGGGGGAGAGAGAGTCCCAAGCAGGCTGCATACTGTCAGTGCAGAGCCTGACCCAGGGCTTGATCCCATGAACTGTGAGATCATGGCCTATGCTGAAATCAAGAGTCAGATGCTTAACCTCAGCCACCCAGGTGCCCTGTGCCTCATTTTTTAAAAATTAATTTCTCATATGATCCTGAGGAATTTTTTACTGTACTCAATGGGTTTCATTTTTAGGTCTTGGTGGTTAAGTTCTATGGTCAGCACATAGAGTGGTGTTTAAAATTTACATTGCAGAGCCATTTCAAGATTAGGAATTGAAACAAGACTTTGGTTTAGATGAAAGGTTATATGTTATATCAGGAAACTGGGTACTGTCCTCACCAAGGAACAGCTGTGATGATCTACAGTTCGTCTGGTTATCATAATTATTGAACTAAAGCTACCAGCAACCATTTAGAAATTATAGTGTCAAAGATAAAGGCTTACAGCTTGGGGGAGTCTTGGGTGGGCTTGTTTGGTTGGGTCTGGGTGTAGGGTGGAGGTTGTCCAGTTTGGGATAATACAACCATTTGAAGTTCTGTCAAGATTCTTACCCTATAGATGCAGTGATGTGTTCTCATCTGCTGTCTCCATTATAGGCGAAATCTGGTTTATTCAACAGTATTCTGTGTTTCACTTTCACACTTGTAGCCTACCACGCAGCTTTCTTGTGGAACTAAAGTTGTTCTGCAGCTGTAGCACCTGGAAGAATATTTCTTTCCTCAGAAATCCTGCATTTTCTCAGTAGACCCACAAATCCAAATACAAAAGCACCTTCATAAGATCAGCAGGAAAGAAGGCAGGTGATTGTTTGATTTCTCAGTTCTTGTTCATTGTTCCTGGAAGTGCCTCTTTGCTCAAGGCGACCTTTCCTTTTATTCTTCCTTTCCTGTGGGTTAAAATTGTGCCCTTGGGACATGGGTATCTCTATTGGGCCCAGCTGCTTTTTACTCTGTCTCCTCTCCATTGCCATTTCTTTTCCTCCCATGAAGATAGATTCGCAGCAAGTGAAGGTGTTGTTCTTAGAGCCAGGGGATTATTAGTGACATTGGTCCCTGGAGGATCTCACACAAAAGTTGGGATGGGACAGAAACTTTTACCTTGGCTTTCACCTTAGGTCCGTGCAATTAATCTAGATCACTTTCACTTCACAGTTCTGCTTTATCCACTTTGTCCTCTGACTCTGCAGCCTCAGTTCAGGCTCCCAGGCCTCCCCTCTCTGCTTTGAATATTTATTTGTCTTTGTCTCAACCCACAGTTTTTTCCCACTTACACATCTGCCTCCAGCCCCCCGCACTACAGAATCAGAAATACTTCCACACCCAGAAGCAGCCAGACTACTCCTCCTCCAGCCACCTGGCCTATGTTCCCAGTTAACTTGAAGGCTTACTTAGCCTTGCTACCAGTGGTCAGAACTGAGTTCCCACTTCTTGCGCTTCTAAGATAGCTTCCCTTTTTGCTCTTTAGCAAAGGAGCCCCTTTATTTCTGAATGTTAAAGAAAAGGAAACTCCCATCATCATCCTTGATGTGTGTTTTACTTAAGGTTCTCTGTAAAGCAAAACCTCAGATAGACGTGGTCTTGGGTCCAGGTAGCCATTTTGGGAGGGGAGCCTGGGATTCCAGAGTAAGGGACCGAGGAGGGTAAAAGGAGAAAAAAGCTAATGAGGGATGTGTTAATTCACTGGTTATTGTAGGCAACTGGGCTCACTTTTACTGGGGACCCTCTGAGGAACTGATGGAAAATACCCTCTGAAGAACCAGAGACTGGGGTATTCTTCCACTGAATCTCTGTTCCTCCAGTGGTTGAGGGCTGCCCTGGGGGTGATAACTCTCCCTTGAACTTTGGGATGCCTGTGTAAGGGCTAAGGGAACTACCAAAGCTTTAAACAAGACAAAACCCTGAGGAAAAGTTGAGGGACTCCACCAGTACCTGAGGTGGATACTGCCAGTGTGTGTGGAGGATGTCCACCCCGGCCACAGCTAGAATCCCAGAGGGGCCAGGGGATGCGAACACAGAAAGTATCAGCTGCTATTCATGAATGATAATCGAAAGCTATCCTCCTCATCCCCCTCAGAAAACAAAAAACAAAATGTGCTGAAATGGAAACATCCCTGAGGCCTGAAATAACCTCTACAGCTGTTTCTTCATATCAAGAAGATGGAAAACTCAAAGCCAGTCGGCTTCCATGTGGGCAGGTCAAGGCCAATGCAAGGGACCCTTTCACTCACCTTATTTTACAGAACCTGTGTATTTCTAGCTAGTGAGCTAAAGTCAGGTGAAGAAGGATCATCCCCAAGCCCTCTTGTCATTCTTCATCAGAGACTTTTTTTTAAATGTTTATTTATTTTTTGAGAGAGAGAGAGAGAGAGAGAGAAACACAGAATCCAAAGCGGGCTCCTGGCTCTCAGCTGTCAACACAGAGCCTGATATGGGGCTCGAACACACAAACTGCAAGATGATGACCTGAGCCTAAGTCAGACACTTAACCAACTGAGCCACCCAGGTGCCCCTCTTCATCAGAGTCTTTAGGGAGCCAACTCAGAAGTATGTTGGAGCTTGGGGATAGAACCTTTCCCCTCCTGTGTAACCTGAGGCTTTGAGATTAGGCTGCAAACTGCTAACTGTGGGATTCACAAAGCATCAAGATCATTCTAAACAGACAGGCCGACAATCTGGTCAATGGAATAGGATAACCCAGGAGGTTTGGAAACCTATGTCCATGACATAGGCTGACCTTTTAAATAAGGATTTGTAGGGGTGCCTGGGTGGCTTAGTTGGTTAAGCGTCCGACTTTCGCTTAGGTCATAATCTCGCGGTTCGTGGGTTCGAGCCCCGCATCGGGCTCTGTGCTGAGTGCCAGCTCAGAACCTGGAGCCTGTTTCAGTCTGTGACTCCCTCTCTCTCTGACCCTCCCCTACTCACGCTGTCTCTCTCTCTCTCTCCTAGAAATAAATAAAAAATATTTTTAAAAAGTTTTAAATAAGGATTTGTATCATAGAAATTTTATTCTTCATGATAATTACTATTTATTGTACTCAGAATAGGTATGCAGACCTTTATTTACATTAGCTTTTTCTAACTTTTAAAAGTTTACTTATTTATTGAAAGAGAGTTGGGGGGGAGGGCAGAGAGAGAGGGAGAGAGAATCTCAAGCAGAGAGAAAAGAGGGCAGAGAGTCTCAATCTCTCCCTCCCAAGGGAGGGACAGAAAATCCCAATTCTCCCAAGAGAATTCCAAGATACAGAGCTCTATCCCACGAACCATGAGATCATGACCTGAGCTGAAACCAAGAGTCAGACACTTAACTGACGGAGTCACCAGGATACATTAGGTTTTTTTTCTTTTTTTGGTTTTGACAAATGTATATTTATTGACCCTTTGAATTATATATTATACATTGTTGCTAAAATACATTAGCTTTTTCTAAAAAGTTTATTTATTTATTTTGAGAGAGAAAGAGAGAGAGGCAGAGAGAATCCCAGGCAGGCTCCGTGCTGTCAGCGCAGAGCTGGACATGGGGCTTGATCCCACAAGGTCTGAACCGAAATCTAGAGCCAGAGGCTTACCAGAATGAGCCGCCCAGGTGCCCCTACATTAGGTTATTTAATACATAACAGAAAAGTAGATCTATTATTATCAGTTGACAAATAAGACAGTCATGACTCAGAGGTTAAAGTCTCAGCTTTGCAAAGCCTCATAAGGCGCAGATCCTGGATTCTAACCTAGTCTGTGGACAAAGACAGAAATATGGCCCTGCGATGATTCTATATACACGTTTTTATAGATCCAGGAAGACAGGCAACCTAACGGGCCAGACCCTACCTCTATAAAATAAAATAGCGAGTGGTTCAGAGCTCAGGTTTTGTGGTCAGATGATCTCTTTTGATGACCATCAGGGAACAGAATTAGATACAAAATTATCTCCATGTCTTCCTTACAGTCTGTGATTAAATAGACTTTAAAAAATATTTTTTTCTAAATAACAGTAGATTCTATGTGCATGGTGTGTTTAGTCCTAGATATTAGTCATGAGAAACTCAACATTTTCCAGAAAAAGTAACACATTTTTTTAAACAAAAATGATAACTTGTATCCTTCTACAAGATGTATTTGTGCCCTGATTCCAAAAATCTGCTTATTCTTTGGGTCACACATTTATATTTGGCAGCAAAATTCAGAAGTTTGCATGAACAAGCTTCCTTGGGCAAGTGTGGAAGGAAGAGGGTGTGAGCACACCCAGCGGAAATGAAACTGCTGGCTTTATGGGTTTGGAGGTCTTCCTACAACTTGGAGAAACCATTTGAAAATCTACACTTGCCTCCCCATGCCTGCAAGCTTTCTTTCTCGTTTTGTTTTTTCTTGAAGCTCTAAGCACGGATTTCTCTTGTGCTCAATCCAACTTCTGCGTTAGCCATCAGGAAGAAATTTCTCATCAGGAGTGCCATCAAGTAGCGAGCTGGCACATAGTAGATCCTTCGTGGAGTCAAAGATTCTCAGGATTGAAAGAGACTTTAAAGACCACGAGCCTGTAATGGACATCTGTAGTTTTGGTCCATTCATTTTGCAGCAAAACTTCTCAAAAAAGGTCTCTGTATTTGTTGGGTCCACTTACCCACATCCGTGTCAAACCTGCCCAGCCGTGTTCAGTATCCCTGCTTGCTGAAATTGCTCTAGCCAAGGTTTCAGAAGGACCTCCTCTCACTCAATTGGGTGGTCATTTCTCTACTCATACCTCTTCCTCTGCCACCCAGAAGCTTTCCACCCAGGGACTACAAGTTTGAAATATTCTTTTCTTTTTTTTCTACCTTTCATGAAACCACAGTCTCCTGGCTCCTCCTGCCTCACCAGCCTCCTCCTCCTCCTTCTTCTTTTTTTTAATGTTTTATTTATTTCTAGGAGAGAGAGAGAGAGAGAGAGACAGCGTGAGCAGGGGAGGGTCAGAGAGAGAGGGAGTCACAGACTCTGAAAGAGGCTCTAGGCTCTGAGCTGGCAGTCAGCACAGAGCCCGACGCGGGGCTCAAACCCACGAACCGCGAGATCAGGACCTAAGCGAAAGTCGGACGCTCAACCGACTAAGCCACCCAGGCGCCCCTCACCAGCCTCCTTCTTAATCCCAGTTATTGAATTTTAGGTTTTGTCCATCCTGGGGCTCTCTCCACACCATCTCCCTGGTGTTATTCCCTTCCAGGCTTCTGGTGTTCAGTACTGTCTTTTACTGATGATCCTCAGATTTATGTTCTGAACTCTGGACTCAAGTATTCAACTGCTTACTTAACATTGCCTTTTGGATGCCTGGCAAACATCTCAAACTTGCTATGTGCAAAACCCTCTCCTCCCTGGATCTTTCTCTTTTCAGTTAATGGGACCACCACGAACCCAGTTGCTCAGGCCTAAAGCTTATAAGTCATACTTGATTTCTCTTTTACTCATCTCCCTATGTGGTGGCTCAGCAAGGTCTATGGGCTTCCTCCCCTCAGTATATGTGCTGAATTCATCTACTTCTCTTGCCTTTCCACTCGTCCATCTTTCTATGGATGTCTGCCATAGCCTGCTCCCAGTCTCCCTGATTTCACCTCTATCCTCCTGTAACCCATTCCCAGAGCAGATCTTTTAAAAATGGAAGTCAGATAATGTGGCTCACTAGTTTAAAACCATCCAGTAGCTTCCCATCACTCAGAATGAAATTTAAATCCCTCAACAAGATTTATAAGGCACCTGTGACTTAGCCCTGGGGTCGGCAAACTTTTCTGTAAAGGCCTACATAGTAAATATTGTAGGATTTGTGAGCCATATTTTCTGTGTTGCAACCACTCAGCTCTGCTGTTGTAACCATATAGTAGCCATAGACAATATGGTAAACAAATGGATGTGGCTGTGTTCCAGTAAACCTTTATTTACAAAATCAGGCAATGGGCGGATTTGGCCTGTGGGTCACAGTTTGCTGACCACTATCTAAGTCCCTTTCTACCTTTCCAAATCCATCTAACACCACTCTGCCCTCCACTATGGTATCGCACTGGCTGGGAAAGGTAGCCCTGAGGATGGCCACCCACCAGTTCCTTTGTCCTTATATACTAATGTCAGACCCCTTGAATATGCTGGCCCTATGACTCCTTTAGCCAATGGACTGTGGTAAAACTGATGTTCTAGGACTTCCAACGTGAGGCCTTGAGAAGATTGGCAACTTCTGCTTCCTGTCTTGGAATCCAGCCACCATGCTGTGAGAAAAAAGGCCACACAGAGAGTCCATGTGGAGGAGAACCGAGAAGTTCGGGGCCATAGTCGAAGATGAGCCCCTGGCTTGCAGCATCGATGGCCAGCCATGTGAGTGAGCCATCTTGGAAATTCCAGCCTAGTTGAGCAGTCAGCTGGAATCACATGGAACAGAGAATTGCCTAGTTGAGTCCAGTCATTTCATAGAGCTGTGCAGGAGAAAATGATTATGACCTTAAGCCATTAAGTTTTGGTGCTTGGTTTTACAGCAATAGGTAACTGAAAAACTAGTCTTCTTTCTGTTCCTCACACCTACTTAGGTCATTTCTCCAGGAGCGTCAACTACTCTCTCTGTCTGGAATACTCCTCCCCACAGATCTTCACTTGGCTAGTCCTCCTCCTCATTCAGATTGGCCCATAGCAACTCAGTATTTTTGTCTGGTGTTTTGGTTTTTTGTTTTTGTTTTTGTTTTATTTTGAAAGCTACCCTTGCTTTACTTTAGGCTGTGTGGCTTCTCACCTTACCTCACCCCTTCTCATTCCACCCTTATCTTTACTCCAGGACCAACCTGTAGTGAAGGCCAAGCCATTCGGTAATTCTATTCCTCTCCACCCCCAACGCACCCAGCCTCGGTGATGGATTCAAGGATGGACATGGGACTCACGTCAGTTTAGTCAGAGTAAGTCCCAGGAATTATTGGTGAGGAGAGACTCTTGGTCAGGGTTGTTAAGCTGGGTTAACCCACTCCTGGAGCTGCTAGTGCCCAACTGTCCACCACAAGGGCTGGCCTGTCTGGAAGTAGAGCCCACCCAGAGGAGGGCAAGGAGGAGGGATGGAGAGAGAGAGACTCCTGGATCCAGGCATACTTGAAGCCAGAATTTCCCTGGACTTTTAAGTTACATAAATCAATACATCTCCCACTTTACTTTCACCCCTCTCTTCCTCTCTTTAAGCCAGTTTGAGTAGTATTTCTGTCACTTGCTCTTAAAGTACCATCAATGGCTTGACTCACCCTCCACCATTTTCACCAAAGAACAGGTTGAGCCATATGAAATTGCTATTCTTATAGGTCAAAAATAACTGAATATCAGTAATTTTAAATGACTAACTTATTTGAACACCTCCAGAGACAGGAAGCTCACTCTCTGTTGTGCCAATTCAATTAAAAATTAGACATACTTAACAAACAAAATTATTTTTCTAAAAACTAAAATTTGTATTTCTGATCTTTTCATAGTCCTGAGCACTCTCCTCTGAACATATTTTATATCTGATGTAGACCTTGACTGAGAAACTCCAGGACAGTCTCCCTTAGTTAGAGAAAAGTGGCATTATCACCTCTTCATTCTAGACACAATGCTTTTGGTAATGCAGCCTAAAACATCTAAATCTTTTGTAAAACTGTGATGTCTTAAGCCATGTCTTCTCTATCTTGTTCTAGTGTATTTCAAACTAATCTCAGGACTTTATATGTAGCCCCAGTGAATTTCATTATGTTCTATTTGACTTGCTGACCCTTTCTTTAAATGCCAAGCTTCTGCCCCTGCGCATCCGGTCAAAGTCTTTGTCAACTATTTTCTGCATGATTGTCATGATAAGCAAGATAATGAAAATTTAGTGCCAAAGTCAGGATTGTGCACTCCAGCGTACCCCTTCCAGGACCATGTTTTATGCAAATTTGGGAAGCGTGCCTTCTCTGTATTCATCTGAGTCATTACTATAGATGTTGGAAAGGACAGAGCCAAGGATCAAGCCCACAGGAATGTGTATGGTTGGGCAGTGACTCATTAGCCTTTAGTTTGGGTTGTCTGGTTGGTCACTGCTTCTTTGAATCTGGCGTGGGCTAACAAGCACCCGTGTTTCTCAACTTGTCCATAAGAGCTTGCAGGATACCAGCTAAGGGTGTGGCTGAAACGTATAAGGGGCTCCTCATTACTGGGTATTCATTATCCTTTTCTTGAAGTTAGGTGGAGCAGGGTGCTATTTAAGAATAGGCGACCCACAATAACAAATAGACCCAAGGGTTAAATGGCTAAGCACAGTGGAATTTTATCTGTAGCTTAGATAACAGTTCGGAGTGCTCAGGTTGGCGGGAGCATTCCCCTCCATGCAGCCTCTCTCTCCTGAAGCCCTTCTCCAGGCACACTGCCCTCTGTTTCCAGCCACAGAAGAGGAGAGAGCATAAAGAAGCACACATGGAACATTTTCTTGAGAGAGGCTTGAAAATGGCATAGCCCTGCTGCTCACTTAGTCAACAAAGCTGCACCTAGCCAACGATAGGTAGGAAAATGCTGTTGAGCCAAGCGCTTTAAGAAATGGAACAGAGAGTCGTTCAACAGCCCACCGCCTCCTCTAAAGGCAACTACCATCGCCATGTTACAGAAGTAATCACTAAAAAATTGACTACACAGCACATCCCTTCCTTTTAATACCAAGGTTCTGCCCTTTCTTATTGGGTCAAAGTATTTGTCCACTATTATCTCTCCAGTTGTCAGACTTCAACCACATAATGCAGATACAATGCAAATAACATAACAATTGATGGCAAAGTGAAACCATCAGCCTTGCAAGATAAGCAAGATTTCAGGAATAAGAAAGCAGTTTGGGGAAGTGCCCTGTCATTTGCAAAGCCATTGACAAATGAGGAAATGGCAATGTTAGATCAGAGGCAATGTAGGATGGTAAGGACCAAAAGGAAGTGAGAACGATTTGAACATCAGATGTACAAGAGGCACCCGGGACGATTAACAAACACTTCAGATATTTTTGTCAAATTATACTGTCTCTGATTTTGCTGTGAAAGTCAAATCTTAATTGAAGAATTTCATGTTATATGATCTTCAGTTGTATCAGTAAAATACGCCATGAGAGAAATCATCCTCAACAGTTGCCTGATGGTTTTTGTGGTGGTGGCTCTTCGAAGAATGAGCTGCTGGCGAGCCTCACCTGGGCCCTCCTGTGAGGCCTACCCTCTGAAGTGTTCACGTGCCTAGAGCCTCCTCCTGGACCTCTTCCCTCCCGGGTCCCCCCCCTTCCTAAGTGACCCATACAGTCCCTGGGCTTTAAGTATCGTCCACCTGCAGCTGGCTGGTCCTGTGATGTATATCCTTCCGCCCACTCAACATCTCCACTTGAGGGTTTAGAACTTCTCTTGCTTGCATGTTTAGAAACACACCTCTTGACTTCATACCTGCTCCTCAAGCCCTCCCTGCCTCGCTCAGTATGTCCTTCCGCCTCTTTTCAAGGCAAAATCTCGAGTCATTTCTGATGTCTCTGACCTGTATCCTCCCACATCTAATGTAGTAACAAGAATGGCTGGGCGAACCTTCCCAGTACGTCTTGAATACGCTCCATGCCGACTCCTCACCACGCCACCACCGCTCACTGGAGACCCTCATGGCAGCCCCGTCACTGGTGGTCCTTCCCTGCCTGCCCTTGCTTTCATGGCCATCCCATTTGCATGTGGCAGCCACAGTCAGCCTTTAAACATGTAGATTGGATCACATCATTCCACAGCTGAAATCCCTCCAATGGCTTCTCATCACATTTATAATAAAATCCAAACCCCTTCCCATGGCCTCTCTGGCCTCATATCATCAGATTGGTGCCCATATCTGGTACATCAATTTCAACACCCTGTCCTCCTTGCTCAGTCTCCAGCCACTGTGTCTGCTGTCCGGCGAGCTCCCTCCTCAGAGTCCCCTCTGTCTGGACATTCTTTCCTTTTTCCTGCCTGACACCTTGTCATCAAATCTCAGCTAGAAAGTCATGTCCCTAGAGGCCTTCTCTCCTTCCCTTCTAAGGCAGACCCACCCTCCAGCCGTCTTTATTTGTTTTTTTGACTTTTTCCCTCATAGCACTGTCATTATTGCTAACTGCAACTATTTTGCTTATTTATGGATTTAAAACATTTTCTCTATCTTCCCTTAGACTATAAACCCCAACGAGGGCAGGGATTTTGTCTAATTTGTTCACTGCTATCTCTTCATTGCCAGAGACCTAATAGATGTTCAGTAAATATCTATAAACTAGGTTTTGGAATAGAAGAAAAAACATTTCATAATTTTAAGTTTCATTTTGCAGGGTAAAGTCCCAATAGAAACCTTTCTCATGATTTAATATGAATTTTTGGTTTCCTTTATAAGTGGATTTATTTAAGGGGCCTTTTCCTGTGTCAATTCTCTTTGAACAATAAAGATCTCCTGTTTTGCGTATTTCCTTCCTTGCATAGACTACTAATAAACTCATGGAATAAGTAAAGGAGGGCAAGGCAGACATGATTTGTTCTCGGTTAACCCAAGCTGGGTCACAGTGATCAATCACTTTTCTTCCAGGGACACACGATTGCCTTTTCCCCTTAAAGTCCATTCTAGAATCATGCTGCAGTTTGCTCTGCTCACTGGTTCCCAGGATATGAAACACACTTTCTTCTTTTTAATGGAATGCTTTTTCTGTCTCCAGGATTCTAGCATCATTTAATTAATTAAATTATTTTTAATGTTTATTTATTTTTGAGAGAGACAGAGACAGGAATGCGGGTGGCGAGGGGCAGAGAGAGAGGGAGACACAGAATCTGAAGCAGGCTCCAGGCTTTGAACTGTCAGCACAGAGCCCGATGTGGGGCTTGAACTCACGTACTGGGAGATCATGACCTGAGCCAAAGTCGGATGCTTAACTGATTGAGCCACCCAGGTGCCCCAGCACCATTTTAAATATCTGCAGGTCTCCTAAGATCACAGATAAACATTGAAAGTCTCTTTCCTGGGTTCTGCAAGTACTCTGGCCTGTAATTTATCTGAACCCTGAAGCTTGAGTGTAATTCGATTCAGGACACAAATAAACGTTCTCATTAGAGGGGAGTGGCCACAGTGCAAGACAATTTGGCAACACACTGATGTCATTGAGTCGCGGAATTAAACAGATGCCTTGTTAATGATGAAGCCCTGATACCTTTCCAAGAACTGGCTTCTGTAGCTCTTTGAGTTCTGACAGCCAGTCATCTGGGGCCAAAAAGTAGTGCTGAAGGGTTTGGAAGTCTACTTTCAAATTTTCTTCCATCTTGCCACATGCCATAATCCTTTGGGGTCCATGGGGAGAGAAGAGGGAGTGGGAAGAAGGCAGAGGGAACCGCCTGCCCACCTGGCTGCTGGGGAGAGGTGGGGCTTCACCTGTGTGCAGCCTGCTGGTAGAAGCGAGGCTGCCAGTAGGATTCTGAGGTTCACTTGAGAGAACACACCTTTTTAAGAGGTCACCCACTCTTCGTGTCGCCTTCAGACTCTTGCCAAGCAGAGAAGTCTGAATTTTCATTTGTATTGCTTGAGTTTTAACTGTGGGCTCAAATATTTAAAGCACTGTGTCAGCCAGACCACACATGTCCTAGGGTCTGACCAGTAGCTCCCAGTTTGCAATCCTTGGCCAAAGGCACCATGTGGAGGTTACAAGTTGGCCCAGAGAAGATGCTGATTGCCAGTGTCTTCAGTCATTGCTACCAGAATGTAGTGTGCTGTGAGTTCAGATTTGTTTCTTTTTTAAGTTTTTTAAATTTTTAAAATTATTTTTTAATTATTTTAATTATTTTTGATTTTTAAAGCCTATTTATTTATTTTGAGAGAGACAGAGACAGTGTGAGTGGGTGACGGGAGAAAGAGAGAGACACAGAGAGAGAGAAAATACCCCACACAGGCTCCATGCAGCCAGCACAGAGCCCGATGCGAAGCTTTGTCAAACCCATGAAACCATGAGAGATCATGACCTGAGCCAAAACCAAGAGTCAAATGCTTAACCAAGTGATCTACGTAGGCACCCTGGAGATTCATTTCTTTTTAATTCAAGGCAGCAGTTTTCTATTTTATAGGGGTTAAGGAGCAGGTCCAAAGCATTCAGGGGTGGAAGGAGGTGGAGAGAGAGAGAGAGAGAGAGGGAGAAAGAATCCTAAGCAGGCTCCATGCCCAGCACAGAGCCCAATACAGGACTTGATTCCACAACTCAGGATCACGACCTGAGCTGAAATTAAGAGTCAGATGTCCAACTGACTTTGCCATCCAGATGCCCCTAGTTCAGAAGAGAAGTTTTCTATTTTATAGAGGTTAACAAGGAAGGGCAAAGCATTAAAAATAAAAATTGGTGTCGCAGGGAATTTTCCTTTAGTGGCACTAAAATCTGACAGAAAGTGCCTTAACTTCACACTGAGGGATTCATATGGTTGCACAATTTAGGGGCACAATTTTGGGGGGCTCTGTCTCCCCAGATAAGAAGACACTATGACTTTATCATCTACATGTTTGGTACCTGGAATAGTGTATGTAGTAGGTGCTCAAAAACATAGTGAACTAATGTTGCTGACCACTTTAGCTTGCAAATTTCACTTTATTTTTTTTAATATATATATTTTTTTAATTTCTAGAAGAGAGAGAGAGAGAGAGACCGTGTGAGCAGGGGAGGGTCAGAGAGAGACGGAGACACAGAATCTGAAGCAGGCTCCAGGCTCTGAGCTGGCCATCAGCACAGACGCCCAACATAGGGCTCGAACCCACAAACCGTGAGATCATGACCTGAGCCAAAGCTGGACATTTAACTGACTGAGCCACCCAGACGCCCCTGCAAATTTCACTTTAAAAAACATTTTAAAAGATCTGTGTAAATACCTGATTCCCTTAGGCTTGAGGCATGGGGCAGAGGAGGAGAACAAAGACAAGAGAATCATCATGAATCAAAGTTTTGTTATGTGCCTATAATTCTATAAATATCATTTCATCTAATCTTCATAATGTCTGACAGAGAGACACCAGTGTTATTATCTTTATCGGACAGGTTGGGATACTGAGGTTCAGAGAGAATAAACAACTTGTCCAAAGTCAGCTCATAAATGGTACAAGCTGGCATTTGAACCCAGTTCAAATATAATTCTTGTTCCCATAACCATCTGTGAGCTTCACGAAAATGTCCCCCCACCCCAACCCTGTGCCTCTGCTTCCTGGAAGGCACCAACTGTCAGAAATACAACCTGCTTAATCCTCAAAGAGCAGACGAGCTGTAACACACTGGCTAAGGCAGGGAGGTATATCGAGGTAATGAGAAAGAACTTCAGGTGAGTTTTGTTCAACCTCCAGATAACCTGGATCCCAATCACCAAATACAACAGAGAATCGGGCTTTCATGGTTTGTCTTTTCAAATCAGTGGGTTTAAAAAAAAAAAAAAAACAATTGGGTATCCTCCCAACCAAAGCCTTTATAGCATAGGTCCTAATTACGGTGTCATCCAATCACTCAAACCAGAAACTCTGGAATCATCTTGAACTCTTCTCCCTCCGGGTATTATTAGCCACCAACTTCCACACAGTCTCAAATTCATTCCTTCTTTCTAGCCCTTGATTCAGGGCTTCATCATCGCTCCCTGGTATTTTATGATCTATCCCTCACCCCCTCATGCCTGCATTCCCTATTTGATCCAGTTTCGATTCCGTGGGCCGTCATTCAAGTTGTTACACCTGTAGTCGCCCTTGACCGCCATAAGCTTCTTTCCCGCCCCTCCCCCCACCATTGTAAGAACTTGGTTAAATAACCTCAACCCTGGTTAAACCTGGTGTTCCCACTACTTTCCACCTGTGTCCGGAAGCTGAGCTTTGGTGGGAAAAACCACCCATCCTTGCAGTCAGGTCGCACTGAGCATCCTAAACCACAGATGGGTCCTTGGTACAGCCTGGAAATTATAACGTTTTATATTTATAACTATACAATTACAGTGCACCCACTTTCAGTTCTCCTGGACGGCTGTTTCCGTGTCTCTCCGCCAGCCTCCTGTGCTGTTCCAGGCTCACCCTTATTCTCAGCTGCTGACCGTGCTGGCAATTCTGGGAAAGGGAAGCAACCAGCGGGGGCGTCTCCCCCCCCACCCCACCCCCGCCATCGCTAGACCATCAGCCTAACTCATCTCCTTGTGTCCCTAACATTAACCAGAGCGACTACATGTTGCTCACTCAGTGCAACCCAAGCTCCTTGCCAAGGCATGGCCTTCCTTGGTCTACCCACCTCCAATGTCTCAGATTCTGTGTCCCTGGCTCGCTAGCACCTGAGGCACAGTTTCACCCAGTGGGGTCTGCACATGCAGCTTCAGGGGGTGGAGTGCTCTCCCCGTGAAGGCATGCGGGGTTCACTTGGCCGTTTCTCCCCGGTCTTGGCCCAAAGAGGCCTTCCCTGTAACCACAAAAGCCCTTCACAGCTTGTCACCCTTGGCCATTCCCTGCTCCATCGCCTATGCGCTTACATACCTATATGTATGTATATATATATAGTAGTGCTGTGATTTATTTAACTTCAGAACGCTACTGGGATTAATGCTATGACTGGCCCAGGCCTCCTAAACATACAACAAAAAATGTTCCAGAGCAGTTTCCACATTTGTGGTGGCAGTTTGAATCACTCTATTGCTCTTAGATCTAAGCTTAAATAGGAATGTAATTTGGAGGTTGCTGTTTGGAACGGTAGGTTGGGGTCCAACCAATTGAGTCAGGACTGACCCCTTTTCTTGTTTTCAACCTCTGTCTCTCATTTCATTATAGCTAGGCTAGACCTGGTCAGTTACAGCTCAGTTCCAGGCCATCGGGAAAACAATGGCGGTTCTCTTGTCCCAAAATGACCCTCAATGGCCATCTTGTCCCTGCCTTCATCCATCCCTGGAAAATCAAAAGCAACTATGTTTTTAGCAAGGGGTTTTAGGACTTTACTCAAAGAAGTGTTGCCTTTCTATTGATTTTAAGAACAATGAACAGGTGTGACTATCTTGGAACCCAGCCCCTGGCATGCACCTGGGTTACCTCCAGGACACAGAACCAATCTCCTTTCCCCGTGGACCGCAGTGCCAGCACTACATGCAGGCTGGCGCCGGCCCAAGGAGTCAGTCCCCCAACGTAGCTTCTCATGAAGCCATCATGAGCAGGCTTTCCAAAGGTGGCTTTAAAGATAGGCTCTCTGTAAGCTTTGTTCTCAAGCAAGTGTACC
Organism: Proteles cristata cristata; assembly: GCA_017311185.1. Taxonomy (NCBI): domain Eukaryota; kingdom Metazoa; phylum Chordata; class Mammalia; order Carnivora; family Hyaenidae; genus Proteles; species Proteles cristata. Next base: position 2,119,929 of record JAESUZ010003188.1, read on the forward strand.
CTCCAAACTCACAGAGCTAACGGCCCTTAGCCTCTGTATAGAAAGTGTGCACATTCTGTGTTTTTGTTGTGAAGGAGACATGAGCAGTGGCCAGTGGCAATGTCCTTGCCTGCTTTGCTAAGGTCATCTGAACCTGTGCTCCCTTGACATCACAGTGGTCCTGACATTTCATAAAAGCACAGAAATGTCCCTTCCTTCTTTGGCTTCATGATGTTGGGTTTGCCAGGCAAACTCAGGCTCCCTACTTGTTCATCAATCCCTGGACGAAGTGTGTCCGTTATCAGGGGGTTCCACCTGCCGCCGTCTGGGGAAGGCCGTACCCACCCAGCCACATCCATGATCATCACTGGATTTTCCGCGCTTGGTGGCTACTCAGGTAGGCCATTCCCACAACGATGAGAGCACCGGTGTTTGGGGGATAGGGCTCTGCCAGCGGGGGCCGCCGAGCCTTTGGACGAGGAATCCATGCACGCACGAGCACCTAGCCTCCCCCTTTGTACTTTTGTGTCTATGTGAGCATGTGTTTCATTTCCCGTTTCGGGCGGAACCCTCGAGGACACTCAATTCCCCGGGTTCACCCAATGGGAGAAACGTGCTGCGGAGGTATACAGGGATTCGAGCGAGTCTTGAATCGGTCCAGGGTCACAAACTTCCCGAAGCGACTTCAGACCGTTGGAAATACCCCAAACTTTCCTTCCGTACAGTCAGTCGGCCTCGGCTGAGGAGGGAGGGAGCGCTCCCCCGAAAGCAGGCGGCCAACGATGCGTGCTCTGGGATATGCCGGGCTGCTAGGCTCACAAAGCGGGAAGGCTCTCCTGGTTCACCACGCTGAAGGGGTTCCGGGAGCTGGGGTTTTTGTGACGGAGACCTGGGCGGCTGGGACTGGCGGCGGAACAGTCCGGCGCCGAGGGCGGCCCGCCGGGGCGAGGGCGGAGCGGGCGCCGCTGCGCTGACGGCCGCGGCAGAAAGGGGGCGGCCGCGCCCATTTCCTCCGCTCAGCCCCGGCCGGCGCGATCCGCAGCGGCGAGCGGCGCCTCCCTGCTGTCGGCCGCGGCGCCCCCGGACTGTGCGCGGCTGGGGCGAGTCGGCTCTGGCCGAGCCTGCGGCGACCGCCGCGCCTCCGGACGCCCCGAAGTCCCCCGCGGTTGGCGTTCCGGCTGCCTGCATGGACGCGGCGCTGAAGCGGAGCCGCTCCGAGGAGCCGGCTGAGCTGCCGCCGTCGGCCCGGGACTTGGAGGAGGAGGAGGAAGAAGGGATGGAACAGGGTCTGGAGGAGGAAGAAGAGGTGGACCCCCGGATCCAGGTAGGGCGCGCGGGGGGCGCCGCGGGGGTGGGCATCTACACTCGCACTCGCTTCGCAGCCCCTGGTGCCTGAGGGAATGGTGGCCACGTAGCTCCGGGGGCGAGAAGAGAGGGTCTGAATTCCCGGTTTTACCGGCTTCGTGGGGAGGCTGCGGTGCCCGCGTGGATGCGGCCTGATTGTATCGTGGGGATCCCCCGCAGACCCCCGGCAGGATCTGGGGGTCGCCGCAGCGTGCCCAGCGGTTCGCGCGGATGTACAACAAAGGGAAATAGGGGGCGGGGGCACCATGCGGGTGTCGGGGTCCCCGGGGCCAGGCTAGCGGCGGGTGTCGCGCGGCCTCGGGGCTGGGGGCGGAGGGGTCGCAGGTCCGCGTGGGCGCTGGGCACCGTGGGCGTTGTCCGCCCCTGCAGCGTGGGCTGGCACCCGTGCCGGGTTGCGAGTCCTCACCTGGCGGAGGTGCGCGGCCTGAGCCATCTTCCACCTCCTCTGATTCATTGTTAGCAAAGGGCTTATTGTCAGCACAGACTCAAACCTTCAAACCGCCGCTTGGCTTTGAAGGGTTGAAAACCCAGCTTTACCTTGTTATGAGGTCGGGGTGTGAACAGAAATCAGGGACAACTGATGCGCAAAGCTGGCGCGGGGATTGGCCTGGCTCTCTGTGCCTCCATTTCTGAGGGAGATGATTAAAAAACAATTTCCAAGCCAAGGTCTAGGAGTGACAGCTTAACTTCCTCACCCTATAGGCAAAAAACACAGCAAGTCCCTTTCCAAGACTGGTTTTTCTACCCTTTTCATAAATCACTATATATATATATTGCTTTTAACCATGCGCTACAATTTCTGGAGCCCTAATTGGGTTTTTTAGTGCACAGATCAATTAAAAACTCATTTAACTCAGCTGTTGCCATTAAATGACTTGTTTTGGCAGATTAGCAAGATAAAGATCAAGTGGAAAAATCTTTGCATTAGGGCTTCTATTAATTAAAATCACTAGTTTGAACTACTAAATCTTGTTTTCCTGGTACGGGGTTTCTGTTAACAAAATCCTTTGTTTGCAGAGTAAAATGAGTCCACTTGTGCTGGGTACTTTTTACAAAATGTCGGTTTATAAGTATTTTAAGGATCAGGATTAAAGCTATTTTTGTTTTGTTAAAAACAGCTAGGTAGCTTTAATAATTGACAGTTGAAAAAGATTTTCATCTCTAGAAAAATAACCTCTAATGAGTTAATGCCAGATTTCTACCCTTGACTAAAATCACTTCATTGGGTTTATAGTTTTGGCTTGGCGTTGTTTTCCTTTATTGTCTTTCTGCAAAATTCTTGCTCTAAGGCAGAAGATCCTGTTTTGATTTGACTTCTGAACCATTTGTAACAGGTGGGCTTACCTGAAGGCACATATCTGCAATAAATACTTGACCTTCTAAGAAAAAAATTCCTAGGACCTTAAGACATTTTTGAAAGGGACATCGTTGAGAAAAAGGTTTCAGAAATACTGACATTCATTTGCTCTTCCATCCAAGGCTCAACTATTTATCTGAGAATGAATACTGACTCGTCCCTCTTCCTACAGACTGTGCTGGAGTACTTTTGCAGAGAATGAGCTCAGTCCTACTGGAAACAAAAGACAGATCCCTTCAATCTTTAACCCTCCCTCTTTTCTTCACTAGGGAGAACTGGAGAAGTTAAATCAGTCCACGGATGACATCAACAGACGAGAGACTGAACTTGAGGTACGGAAGGCTGGGTCCCTGTTCCTGATGAGGTGGTGTCAGTCCTTCTGACGTGAGGCTGCTTGATTTTGTTTTAATAGCTGGAGGATGATGATTGCTGGCGTCCCCTCCATGGAGTTGAGCAACAGCCCGCTGTCTGACAGAATAAAATACACTGCTGAGCCCAGCGTGTGGGTGGAACACATGTGGATCCTATTTCACATGTTTTTCATCATGGGAGCTCCATGGGGCCCAAACTAGGGGCTGTGTGGAGCCCTGAAGTTCATGTGTCTGTGGAAAAGCTTGAAAGGATTGAGGGGAGAATTAGCTGGAGAAGACCGAATGAGTTTGCAGAATCCCATAAATATTTTAGGGGGTTCCTTACATTTGTATTTGCAAATGTGTATTTCCTTAGACTTCTGCCGTTTTTGACTTTCTGTCCTAAAAATTCTCCCCTCCCTTCCCCTGCTCATTTCTTTATTGTCTGCTTGCATGTAGAATATAATTATCTTAATGGTAACGAAAAGCTGTTTAGACTAGAAGGGCTTTCCTGCTGGGAAGAATCTTGGGAGAGACTAGAACTTGATTTGAATTTCATGAGCATCTTCCAACGTGAGTGTAAACAGATGAGCATTCTTCACAGCTACCGATTAGTCCCCGGCCCTTTTTAGTAGTGGTTGGTTTTACCATCCATCAGCAAATTTGAACAAGCCCTGCATGTATCTGAGAGCCTGTGAATGATTTTGTCAGAGAGTTGAAGGGATGCAGGCAGCTGTTGGGAGGACCCTTTCTGTAGCAGGAGAAATAGCAGGGAAGGTCACCGGGAAGGGCAGGAAACATCTGGTCCCTAAGAATGAGGGTGGGGGAGATAGGAATCATCTACTGGGAATACACTGGCAGCCTTGATTTCTGACTGCATGGCTAGGTCCCTGAGGCACCAAGTCTGGGTGTGGCAAAGAAAAGAGATTAAAAGCTTGTTTTCTGAGTTGTGTGTGAAGGGTTATCTCCAACCCCTCTATACTGATTGTATGTATCCATGAACCCTGACTGCCCTTCTCCCACAAATGAAGTAAAGCTGCATGTTTATTTGAAATGTTTTGACTTCTGATGAATCAAGGCTCTTTAGGCGATTGAAATCTCTCAGAATCTAACATTTCTAATAATATTCGACGACAAAAACTACCATTTCTGTAGGGCTGGAGAGTTTACAAAGTGTTTTTAGAAGCTGTATCTCCTGTTATGGCAGCCTAGCACAGTGCTAGCCAGCGTGGTAGGCACTGGCATGTGTGGCTATTTAACTTTAATTAAAATGATAGAAGATTAAAAATTCAGTCCTCAGAGTAGCCGCCCCTCAAGAGCCTGGTAGCCACCATATTGGACAGAGCAGAGAACAGTTCCATCATCGTAGAAATTTCTGGAGAGCACAGTCCTGGAAGGTGGGGATCTACGTTTTCTCTGGATGAGGATGTGCAGGTACAGGGTCTCCTGGTTCAGTGATAGGACAGAGCCACTTCACTTTCACATGCCTTCTAGCTCTCCTGTTCTTCATTCCGAGTTATGAGTAGACAAGTTGGAAATAGCCTTTTTTTTTTTTTTTGCACAGAGGATTGCTTTCTTCAGCGTCACATTTGTCTGCCTGTACTCCATTTTTTTGGGTCATGAAGAAGAAAGCCCCATATGGTGCTTACCTTCTGAGTGTAAAATTAGTTCACCTGATAAACTTTGAGCTCTGATTTCACAGTCGTCTTTCTGAATACACTTAAGTATTTGTGACAGGAAGCTGCAGAACAGGTGTTTCCTGCCTTGTTCTGGAGATCACTAGGCAGCGGTGAAGAGGTTGGTCAGAGCTGGCTCGTGTTGCCGCCTGACCTTCTCTTGGTGGTGGTATAACTGAGATGGACTCACCAAAGTATAACGCCAGCTGTGTGAGGCATTAAAACTTCCCTACTGGCCACATTAGAAAGTAAAAAAAGGACTGAAATGAATTTTGATCTATGTTGTTTAGCCCAGAATGCCCAGCATCGACTTTCAATATCAAAACAAGTAATGAGATGCTTTACGTGTAGTTCTGTAGTAAGTCTTCAAATGCTCGTGCATATTTTCCACTTAGGGCATATCGCAACGTGAACTGCCCACATTCGCTTGCTTAATAGCTACATGTGGCCCAGATCTAATAGATGTTTCCTGTCGACTCACTAAGGAGCACTGAGATTTCACCCTCCGTGCAGGCACCCTGACATTTGTCACGCTGCCGGAGCCTGGAGGGAAGAGGATGTGTCTGTGGTGGGGGTGGGGGGCGGTGAGGCTGTGTTCTATGTTCCTTCAGTCAAGCGCTGGGCACTAGCCTTGGGGTGGGCACTCTGTTGGCCACTGCAGAGACGTGGGTGAACAAGACAAAGGCCTTGCCCTTGGGGAGTTTAATTTTAGCGGAGGGTGAGGAACGGAGAGGGAGAGGTAGGGAGAGGGAGAGGTAGATAATTGCTGATCATAGTAACCGCAGTCAAAGAGGGGAGGAGTGGCTGGAAGACACCTGAGCCGGAGCCTGCAGTGCAGGAGAGTCCCCGTGCAGAGGGAAGCAGATGGAGTGAGCAGTGGGGGTGGTGAGGGGAGTGTGCCAAAAGAAGTGGGACAGATAACAGCCATTTTAACATCGGGGTGGTTCTCATCTTCGTGCTGCTCTCTGTAAAGTCGCTGCGATCATTCACTTCCGTGAATACTGAACCACTGCTCCTAGTGAGGCGGGGCGGGTGCAGAGTGTCGTGACCAGAGATTTACAGGAACCTAACCCTGTGTTACGCTCCTGTGAGCCTCTGGTCGCAACGTTTTTTTGTCAGCCGATCAATATATTACCTTGTTTATGTGTGTTTCTGTTTAAAGACAGTCTGTTTAATGTACGTTGATTCATTAGTGTTGGACTCAGAGGCAACAGCACTGTGGCTCATGCCTGAACAAAGCTTGCCTAACACACGGATTTTCTCTGTAAGGGCCAGTTGCAGCCTTCTTAGTGTCATGAATGCTCACCAGCACTTCAGCACTGTGCTTGGGGGCATCTGACTCTCGAGTTGGCTTCAGGTCATGATCTCACTGATCTTGAATCTGAGCCCTGAGTGGGGGACAGTGTGGAGACCGCTTGGGATTCTCTCTCTTCCTCTCTCTCTCTCTCTCTCTCAAAATAAATAAGTAAACTTTAAAATAGAAAAAGAAACCGCTGACTCCCCAACACAAAGTGCAAAGTGCAAAAAGTGTGGCACTAAACGGACCGTGAGCGGACACTTGTTTGCAGCATGAGAGCTGAAACAAGGCAGAGCGGCACTTCGTTCAGCCTCCCTGGGCACATGCATGTTGGGCAACTGCAAGTCTGGCCTCTTTGCATGTCCATGAATGACTGCAAAGCTCCACCAGTATTGATTTTAGAATTACAGATTTTAATGAGTATGGAATCTGCAAATAATGAGGATTGATTGGACGTAATTTCAGAGCCTCTAGGGGAAGAGGATCTTTGGCTTCTGCATTTCCTTTCCCTCTGCTTTTTACTTATGGTCTGGAGCGCCCAGCACCCCTCCTGACTTTGACTCTGATAAGAGCAAAGTGGTGATGAGGTTTGTTAGCGGCTACTTCACTCAGAATGTGGCACCGTTGTCCCTGGGCGGCCGTGGGCTGAGGTGCGAGCCTGGATTCACCTCCATATCCCGTCCCTTGTGCTGGTGGTTGAAATCGGAGAGTTCCAAAAGGCGTTTGGATGCCAGCCACCTGCCATGTTGTCACTTGGATATCTGCCTCTTCCTGCAACCACGGTTCACCTCTGACATTGTTTAAACGATGTCGTATCCCCTTTGCGCTCTGATTTCTATCAAGAGGGCCAGTCCTTCCAGGCTGTTGATGGGAGTAACCTTTTAACCAAGGAAGCCCTTGGATATGGGCCTGATATTTCAAATTAAGAAGCTGTATTTTTTCCCAGACTTGTTCACTTAATGTTTATTTATTTTTGAGAGAAAGAGACACAGAGTGAGCAGGGGAGGGGGAGAGAGAGAGAGACAGAGACAGAATCTGAAGCAGGCTCTGGGCGCTGAGTTGTCAGCACAGAGCCTGATGCAGGGCTTGAACTCACAAACTATGAGATTATGACCTGAGCCAGAGTCAAGATGCTCAACTGACTGAGCCACCCAGGCACCCCCCTCAACGTGTTGATTAGTCAGCTTGAATCATTGAATACTTACTGAGCACCTACTGTGTGCTGAGAGCAGCTAAGGAGAGAGCAGTGGAGAGAATGGACAGAGAATTCCAGTTAAATGATGAAAATACACAGGTTTTATGGTGATATGGCCTGATCAGAAAATAAGGCAGGGAGGGTCCTGGCAGGGTGGGTATTTGGGAGCTCAGAGGATGCAGTGTTACATACAGGGGGTTTGAAAGGCTTCCCTGAAAGCATGTCTGGAGAGAATGAACCTCAGGGCCATGTGTTGGAAGAGCATTCCAGCTAGAGCTAAGCTGGGAGTTGGGCCTGGTCTGACAGAGCACCAGCAAGGGGGGCCCAGTGTCCTGGGGGTGGGGTGAGCCATGGATGCTGGAGTCAGGGAAATGTGTCATTCAGTGTGTAAATGTGCCGATGTACTTCTGCACCTCATGGTATACAGAACTGTCTTTTTTCAAGTGTTTGTTAAAATGAGGATTTCTGAAGCATTGTCATCAAGATTTGCAATATTCCACGACAGTCATTTATTTTGTACCGTGATGTGTGGGGTTTTCATGTTCTCCCTGCTTGTGGGCTGGTCTGGGGCTGGGAAATGGTCAGAGAGGAGGAGGAAGGACATGGACATGACCAGGGCGAGTTGGCTGTGGACAGCTTTTCTGGCTACAAGTAATCAAAATCTGACTTTTTCAGCCTGCCCTTCCCCCAGGGAGGTAAAAGCAGTTAATTGTAAATGTTCAAGCTCTTTCTCTCACTGCTTGGGTTGGGTGCTTTGAAAAAGCATTTGATTCTGGCCAGCTGTGTTCCCCAAATTTGCATAAGGCCTACACCTAGAATCTGCCTTTTTCCCCCTTCCAGAAACCAGCAGACACTTTCTCTTTAAAAATAAAACAAAAAAAACCCAGCTGTTGTGTCCTTGGAAACACCAGGGTGGGAGAGGAAAGGCAGAGGTGAATTGGAAGCAGCCTGGCCTCTCTCTAATGAATTGTTCGCCCAAGTCAGGGGAAGAGAGAAGGTCTTTTCTGAAAGGACAGTGTTGTCACATCTGAGCACTTTCTCCTTCAATGTGTGTGTGTGTGTGTGTGTGTGTGTGTGTGTGTGTGTGTGTGGAGACAGAGAGACATACATGAGTGAGTGCACATGTGTACTGGGGAGAGCGCTATGAGACTCCATTTGTGCTTTGAAGAAGGTCCATGCCGGGACTTCTGTACCTCAGTGAGATCTGGTTTCGGTAGACACTCCTGTGACAGTACTGGGCACCCCCCCACCTGTGGGTTGAGTCCTGTGTGGGGCGCTCAACACAGCCTCACACACGCCCCCTGCCCTCTCCCAGCTTGTGCAGTTACCGAGTAAAAGGCACATGGGTGGCCTTTGGGGAGCCAGGGGCAGCTTTGTTGGAGTGGAGGGACATCAGAGTTGAGGCCTGGAGACCCCAAGTCCTCTGGGAGAGTCAGTTAACATCCCAGGGGCCTGGCTTCAGAGGAGAAAGAGAGCTGACCAGACGCACCTCAGCTTGGGCAGCACTGGGGAGGTGGGGTGGCTGCTTGTAAAGATAAACACACTTGAGGACTTCTCTGGGTGCCTCTGGGTGACTTGAGCTGGAGCAGCTGCTGTCCTCACAACTTTGGCTTGAAGTCTGGCCATCAGCCTGGTAGGATTTAGGGCTTCCTGCTTCAGTGACGGTCCCCCACACTGCTGTCGGGATGTCAAGGGACAGTAACTTTTGACCCAGCGATTGCACATGTAAGAATTTATCCTTAGGGAATAACTAGGCAAGGACACAGGTCCATTAATGTTCATTGCAGCATTGTTTGAAGATATTGGAAAATTATGAATCTAAATGACTATCAATAGGGGATCCGTAAAATGAATACAGCGCACAGGCAGTGGCTGATAGCCTAGGCCTTAAAATGATGACGTAGCTTGTCATTAACATGGTAAGAGGTTTGGATGGAAACAGGTTCTGAAAGAGCACAGTATGGTCCTATTCTAAAAGAACATGTTTATAGGCATAAAAATGCCCGGAAAAGATTATACATGTTTGAGAAATGAGCAATATTCACCGTCTCTATATTTTTCTTTCTATCTTTTCTTTTTTTTGTTTGTTTTTGTTTTAGTTATTTGCATTGAATTTGTATTACTTTATGGTCAGGAAAAAGTCCAAACCCAAAGTCCTGGGGAAGTTGCGGGCTGAAGGAAGACCGGTCTTGGTATCGGCTGACACGGGTAGAATCTGAGGTCTGGTGACATTTAGAAACACTTGGCTCATTGGAAACTGAGTCACCTCGTCTGTGAACTGAGGTAGTGATTCTTGCCCAAGTCACGGGGTGGCCTGGAGGGCAAGAGGGAGTGCTTTGATAGCCACGCGGCCTGCATGAAGGAGAGGCCTCGGGCATGTGGGACAGGCAGACCCCACTGGGTGCTGATGCAGAGATGTCTCTGACGGGATGTCCGTGGGAGCCAGGCCTGCCGCGGGCCCTGCCAGGGCTCTGTTCTCCTCCTCTACGCTCGCCACCACCCCCCCCCTCCCGGTGACATTTCTGTGTCAGAGGCTGGCTCTGGCGAAGGGCCAGAGAGAGGACTTGTACAGGCAGGACGGACTTTGCTCACTGGAGCAACAGGGCTGTGCTCTGTGGCTGGTCCGCTGGGGTGTGGGGGTGAGTGTCCTGAGGGAGGCCTCCTCTGTTAGAGCATGTCCCCTCCTGGGATCTGTCTGGCACTACTTGTGGTGCCCAGTGGCTATTTGGGTGGGCGAATAACAATAGGTTGCCCCTTCATGGCTTTGGGCAAGTGACTTAATGTCTCTGGGCCTCAGTTTCCCCATCTCAACGATGGTGCATAGTAAGCCGCCAATGCATATTGTCGCTGCTGTTAATGAAGCAGGGCAGATGTGGGCCTGTTGTGTGGTTCATTCGTACTTGCAGGGAAGACTTTGGTCCATCCTGGGCTCTCTTCCCTGCCTGTTTTTTGTCTCCTGACTGCTCTTCAGGAAGCACGACAGCTAACTAATCGTGCCAGGATGGGCCAGACTCTGTTCTAAGCACTTCGTCTGCATAAACTCACTGAGTCCTCAGAACAATGTGATGCAATAGACATTATCACCATTTTGCTGATAACAGAGTTCAAGTGTCTTCCTCTAGATTAATTGCTCTGTTGACCACCAAGCATCTTCCAGACTTGAGAATGGTCCCAGAGGTGCGAAATGGCCCCTCGTTGTGAACCAGTGCCCTAGAGGCATGCCATCCAGGTGTGGCCCCTGTACCAGCTGCCTGTGCCTGACAGAGGACATTGTTAGAGTTGCAGAGTTTTCGGCCCTATACAGACTTGGGGAATCAGAATTTCTGGGAGTTGGGCCCAGGAGCCTGTCTTAAGCTGTGCCTATCTTATACATATTCATCAGGCTGTATTCCCGGCATTTATTTACTTGTCTGGCACCCCCACTAACCTTGGCCCTGGGGGGAGAGGGCTGGGGTCCCATCTTTGTGCTTCAACATCTCCTGCAGTGGCGGAACGCAGGTACCATGAATGTTGGAATGGATGGATGTTAGTGTGTAGTTAGAATCAGAGGTCCTTGTGGACTGCTGGCTTTTTGACATTGTCACGCAATGCATCCTACAAAACCACTCCCCTTTCCCTGGTGGCCACTCTGGAATTGCATTCGTCCCCTGGCTGTTCCTAGGCTGGGCCCAGTTTCAAAACTGGCAGAACACAGCCTGCGCTCTCTTTCCCCTTCCTGAAGTCCCTCACTTAGCAAGGCCTTAGCTTGTGAAAGTTTACGATTCTGCCCTACTTGGAGATGCCGGGGGTTTGTTTGCTTTTATTTGAAGTACAATTGATGAATATTATCAGTTCATCAATTGCTAGTTTTAGCTCTAAGATGCAAGGGTTTCAAGAGTGGCCTTCACAGTAAGAGGGTGGCATGTGTGATTAGAGACAAGTGGCCATGATCGATTGAGTGGGGAAAAAATTCAGTGATAAAACTCTACATAGACCGTATGTACAGTGACGTACACCTCCAGTAATGGAATCTGCATCTGAAAGAAAAAAAGGTCTAGTGTGGTCCATAGACTGTGAACTGCTTGTTACCAATTAAGAGGAAGTAAATACAGAAATTGGGGGTAAGACTTTGGAAACTTTTTAAAAAATGCAGTTTGACATTGTTGTGACGGTCTCATAGCATTCCACTTTCCTAGTTTGTTTTTTATTCTACAGAAGCGTTGATTCCTGGTGGGTTGGGGGAAAACAAAGATCCATTCCCATGTAGTTTGAGAAGCCTGGCTCTAGAAAAATGTACCCCCAGATGTGACTAGTGGTTATTGCTAGTTGCTAAGAATGCCGATGATTTTTATTTTTCATTTCTTGGTATCTTCTCAATTATTTACAATGACCATATTTTATCACTTTCATAACCCTTCATAAGCAAGGGTTGGGGGTGGAGAATGAAGCAGGATTATAAAGAGATGTCTTTATGAGTCAAAGAAATGGATTTCTATGGAAGGAATCTTAGGAACTATGAAGGCTGGTGGGAAAAAATGTTGAGACTGGTAGTCCCTGCCCTTAATTGTAGATAAACCCTGATGTTGGTGGGTTTGTTGATGAATTACTGTATTGTTAAACTGTCATTGTGGTAATTCATGGAGGGGTGAAAAGTGCCATATAGGCATTTTAGGATTCTCTATAGCCAAGAAACCCTCATTTATACACTTACTGTAAAACACAAAAATCACCAAGATATCATGGTGGGAAACATTTCAAGTATTAAGAATGTTTAGATACTGAACCTTAGTTACTACATGAATTCGAGTCACTATATGAATTTTAAGTGGATGGGGACTGTGGGCACATGGAGGCTGCCTTTCCCCATCTCACTCCCTGGAGCCCCATTAGCAAACTGCTGTTCGTATGGGCTGCTGGCTAGAGTACAGAAATAGCTATCTAATACTGGGATGGACTCTATTGCCTTAAAAATGATCTGCTGTGTCTTCCTTTGAAGCCGTAAAGACCGGTGAGTTGATACATAAACTTTGCTGGCCGCTCAGCTGGAACCCACCATAGGAACGTGGGCCCTTGTAACAAATGAACTTTTCCACAGTGACATGACTGTAACCTTAGGTTTTCCAGGACGCCATCCCTCTGCCCCTGAGCTGTCACAAAGTGTCTCCACTTCAAAAGAAGACAGGCTCTGAGGGTTGATGGATTTGTTGCTGTCCCAGTGGTCGATAGAGCTTCAGGTCACCTCATCAGCAGAACAGTGGTCACCATGGACTGTCTGTCGTCTTTTCATAGAGAGCTGTTGTTTTCCCTTCTGAGCATTTATTTTAGGGATTTCTAACGTAGGATGTGTGTGTGTGGCTGGCTGAATTAAACATCTATTGAACTTTATCCCTTGGCAAGTATCCCAGTTCTTTGCCTATCCCTCCTCTTTGAGGGTTACTTTATCTTGCCTGTCCTCACTTACATGTTTCCAGCAGTAACAACTGTATGACTTTTATGCAGAGCATCCTCACCAAGGGTCTCATGATAATTTGCAAAGCATGTCTTTGAGACCTTGGAGAATCCTCTCTCTCTCTCTTTTCTTTCCTCACAACTAAGGGAGGGGCAGAGAGGGAGAGAGGGAATTCCAAGCTCTGATAAAGCATGATGCGGGGCTTGAACTCATGACCTGTGAGCTCATGACCTGAGCTGAAATCAAGAATCCGATGCTCAACTGACTGAGTGACCCAGGCACCGCGAAGATCCTCCTCTTTCACTTCCTTAAAAGAAGACAGAAAAACACTTTTTTCTATTCTTGCCTGATTTTTCCTTCACCATGTTCTGCTAGATTATTCAACAGATATTCAGGTTTGTTCTGACAGAAAGAAATTGCTAATGGGGAGACCACGAGAGGAACATCCACCATTTCTTAGAACCGCAGACAAGCCCCCTTAATGTAAACACTTCCATTTTGGACATCAGGCTCCGCCGAGGCATGATGAATGGGGTTTGGTTCTCGTCATCCACGCCACCCTTTCGGTGCCGGCCTGTGAGGGTCCTGCTTCTTTCTGAGAGATCTGAAGCCTGCAGACTGGACGGTCCCGTCCCCAGTTTTTGGCTTTACTGGAAGACAAGTATAATGGGGTGTTGTCCTTCTTCATTGTCCTGGTTACCATTTCCACCTAACAGATTCCCCCAGAGCTTCATTGCTTAGAACAACTGCTTTGTTTAGCCCATGACCGTGGGTCAGGGATTTGGAGAAGGCCCAGCTGGGCGGCTCTCCCTCGAGGGCTCGCGTGCAGTTGCAGTCACCGATGCAGCTGGGGCTGTGGTCTTCTGAAGGCTTGACAGGACAGGACCTCTGAGGAGCCCGCTCCTGTGTCCGGTTGTGGACACTGGCTCATGGCTGAGAGCTCAGCTGGGGTCATGAACCAGAGTGCTGAATGTGACCTTTCTGGCGTGATGTCTCAGGCACTCTGGCCTCCTGATGGTGTCTGGCTCCCCTGACGGTGAGCACCCCCCATGAGCGGTTGGCAGCATCCTGGCCTTTTCTGTCCAAGCCTTGGGAGTCGTGGTGCGACACTTCTGTCACATTTCTAGGTCCCGGCAGTCGTGAACTCACCCACAGGAGGAGGGGACAGATTCCATCTGTGGAGGGGAGAGTACCAAAGAATTCTGAACCATGTTTTAGGGGCACTTGTGTGGCTCAGTCAGTTAAGCATCTGACTGACTACGGTCATGATCTCATGGTTTGTGAGTTTGAGCCCTGTGCTGAGCTCAGAGCCTGCTTCAGATTCTCTGTCTCTCTGCCTCTCCCCCGCTCACATACTCTCAAAAATAAACATTTTTTAAATGATGCAAAATACAAGGAATTTTGAACCACAGTTTAAACTGCCATGCTTCATGGGTTGCCTGGGTGGCTCAGTCAGTAAAGTGTCCAACTTCGGCTCAGGTCCTGATCTCAGAGTTTGTGGGTTCGAGCCCCGCGTCGGGCTCTGTGCTGACTGCCAGCTCAGAGCCTGGAGCCTGTTTCATATTCTGTGTCTCCCTCTCTCTCTGACCCTCCCCTGTTCATGCTATCTCTCTCTCTCTCAAAAACAAAACATTAAAAATTTAAACTGCCACGCTCCCAGTGACGGTGCACAGGGACCCATGTCGAGGCCTGCAGGATGTCCATAGTTACTTCAGGAGCAACCACATTTCGTGGTGCCTTGTTGAGTTGCTTTAATGGTTAACCAGCAAAGCAGGGACTTTGGTTAGCATTCTCAGTGATCCTTAAACCAGCAACAATAAAAGCAAAAGGGTGCTGTGTTTGGCTGTACTGTGGGTCTTGTTTTAGGGACAAGTTGCCACTTCGCACATAGTGCTGTCTTACGCATTTTGTCTGAGAGAAAATTGTGCTCTGCCTTCAATGCCTGTTAGAAACAACTAGTGGACCCTAACGCCAATCGTGCAGTACCGAGACAGGCACTTTATAGGCTCAGGGGGAAGGTTCCAAAGCTTCTTGGGCAGCTCTTGACATGCTGAACTCTTTCCTCGCCCCTAGTTTTGCTAGCATCCCCAGTGGGGGAAATAGAATCTTGGTATTGCATGCATTTGCTCGAAATTGGATCCAGTCCCCAGGTTGGAACTTGTTAAAACAAACCACACTTTAATGCTGTAAAACGTAAGGTCAAAATGCGTTGGAGAACTTGTTGCGGAGCAAATAGATGCTTAAACAGCATAGCCTGGGATCGTGGAAAGCACGGGCTTTGCAGTTCTGGAAGGCTGGATTTGAATTCTCCCTCGGCTTCTTCATAAACTACATTCTTTTCTGGGTTGGGTTTTCTTCTGTCTAGAATGGGAAAGGCAGTACCTGTTGTGCAGGGCTGGTAAGGATTAAGTGGGGTGATGTTTATGAAGTGCCTGCATGGTACCTAGCACGTAATGTTCCACAAGTGTTGGTCCTTTCTACCTTTTGTCATTTATTGAGTAACAGTACCTACATAAAAAGCATTATTTACAGAAAGCTTATTATATGTTCAGTATTGTGTTAAGTGCTTTGTATGCTTTGTCCTGTCGTCACAACAGCTCTTGAGGACATTGATGACAAATGGAGGCCATGAAAAGGTTGAGCTCTTCTCTAGGTCGCACGGCCAAGCGACCTGGTGGGGGAGCCGAGACTTGAATCCAGAAGTCTGAGGCCGGAGGCCATGCCCTTGCGGAGTTTGGGGATGTGTATTATGGATGTGGAGGAGGTGTCTTCCGAGGTTGCTACCAAGACTACAGGTGGAAGAATGCTGGTCTAGGACTTAGGGGACCAGGTTTCCAACCTCTACTCCGATACTTACCAGGTACACATCTTTGGGAGGGGAAGTATGCCTCCTGAGGCCTCAGTCACCTCGTCTGTGAAATGGGTGCATCTGAGCTTAATAATCGGCAGGGTCCTGAGATTTTGACTTTCATCTAGCCACATGCTGAATGAATTATGACTCCCCCTCCATCCTGATGACAGGGGAAATACAAAAGCTCTTTGGTCATTCTGTGCTGCAGTAGACATAAAATTTTAGTTTTACTGAAGAGCGACATGCACGCAGTTAAGGAGAAGCCCCTGAGAAGTTTTACTGAGAATGTCTTCTGCCTCATTCCTTCCCACCCCCAGCTCTCCCCCAAAACAACCGCTTGTAATGTTTTTAGCCATTTCTCCTGATGGATTCTTCTGGATGTCTGGTCATAGCAGTGGATTTTGACTTCGGTGTTTTTCATGCTGTTCTCTCCTTTCTTTGCATTCGGAGCAACTGTGGGCAGTGGGGAGGTTCTCCAAAGGTGGCAGGAGAGCCAGCTTGCCCAGAGCGCTGTGGTGGGTGGGGTCGCGCTTCCCGCAGAGGCTGCGTGACCTCCAGAGCTTTCCAAGGATACGTGAATTCACTATATTGCCCTAATTCTAAAACCCGTGTTCAGTACAGAACGGACCTTGTATGGCGTTCCAGCTTAGGCGGTGGCTGAAACATTAGCCCTGACACACATGCGCATCAATGGCATAGTGCGTCCAAAATGTAAGGTTTGCGAATTTTTGAAAAAAAAGTGTGTCTTGAGGTTGAGCAAATATGTGAAGGCTTTTGGTGTAAACATGGAAATAGTTCACTTGTGGTTGAACCCGGGAAAATGCCACGGTTTAAGCAAGTCTCTCTCCTCTTACACAAAGAATCCTGTGGGTTTAAAAACCCATGTTTGGCCATGAATGAAAAGGCACTAGGACCCATCAGTCTTTCTAGAGAGAGAGAGAGAGAGAGAGAGAGAGTGTGTGTGTGTGTGTGTGTGTGTGTGTGTGTGTGTGTGTGTGTGTAGGGTTGTTATGTAACTTTAGTCTTTCCTCCAGGGCCTCCTAGGACTGATCCTTCTATCCCAAGAGTTAAAGGGCTTTGTGGTTTTTTCCTTTGGGGTGTTTTGGACCTTGGGCTGTTTAAACATGCTTTTCTGGAATTGGTTAAATTCCATTCCGGTGGCTCATGCACAAGTCACATCAACAAAAAAGATGAATTGAAAGTGATTCGTTTCCAAATTGACATTCTACAAACTAACTGGCTCATATTATTCAAAAATATCAAGGCCACGGAAGACCAAAAAAGACTGCAGAACTGTTCCAGATTAAAGGAGGCTAGAGAAATATGACCACTAAGTGCAAGCTGGTGGTCCTGGCTTGGATCCTTAAAGATTTTGTTCTTTTACTATAAAAGACAATAGTGAGACAGTTGATGCTATTTGAATGAAGTCCTAGACCAGATGCATTGGATTGTATCCATGTTGATTTTCAGATTTTCATCACTGTACTCTGGCTATGTAAGAGCGTACCCTTATCTTTGGGAATGATGAGCTGAAGTATTCTAAGATCAAAGGACATCATGTCTTCATCTTCCCCTCTGTTTTTCCAAGTCTGAAATTATTTTAAGTTTATTTTTGAGACCGAGAGAGAGCAAGGGGAGAAGCAGAGAGAGAGACAGACAGGGAGGGAGGGAGAGAGAGAATCTCAAGCAGGCTCCATGCTGTCAGCGCAGAGCCTGATGCAGGCCTCGAACCCACAAACTCTGAGATCATGACCTGAGGTGAAATCAAGAGTCAGACGTTTAACCGACTAAGCCACCCAGGTGCCCCTGAAATTATTTTAAATTAAAAAGCTCCTCATTCCCAGATCTACCACTTGCCTTAACACACCCTCCAATGGCAGGGCCTGTGGGATTTTGACCTTGGCCAGAGCGTCAAGGGAAGTTGCATGGTTCAGGCTGGTGGGACAGCCGTGGTGGGCTGTGATGTCCTGGGCGAGGCGATGGGGTGCTTACCTGCATGTCTGGAAACAGTCTACGCTGCCATCAGCGCTCTGAAACAGCCTTTCTGGGTAGGAGGAACTTGGTTCCCCTTGGGCCTAAAGAAAGCTCTCAGACCTCTGTTAACCTCAGAAGAGAAGAACTTACAGCAGGAAATCATATTGACCACCTATTTTCTTACTTTCCTTTCTCCCCCTTTTTTTTTTTTTAATGTTTTATTTATTTCTAGGAGATAGAGAGAGAGACAGCGTGAGCAGGGGAGGGTCAGAGAGAGAGAGTCACAGACTGAAACAGGCTCCAGGCTCTGAACTGGCAGTCAGCACAGAGCCCGACGCGGGGTTCGAACCCACGAACGCAAGGTCATGACCTAAGCGAAAGTTTTTTTTTTTTAATGTTTTATTTATTTCTAGGAGATAGAGAGAGAGACAACATGAGCAGGGGAGGGTCAGAGAGAGAGGGAGTCACAGACTGAAACAGGCTCCAGGCTCCGAGCTGGCAGTCAGCACAGAGCCCGACGCGGGGCTCGAACCCACGAACCGCGAGTTCATGACCTAAGCGAAAGTCGGACGCTTAACCGACTAAGCCACCTAGGCGCCCCTCCTTTCTCCCCTCTTGGTAGAAGGAACCTCTTGGTATTTCAGACCCAGGACAAGTGCGATGCTGTGAAAAGAGGAAACGGCACTTGTTCTTGTCACCGAGGCTGCATAGGGCCTGCCCCTGGCTCGGGAGCTGGGCAGTGCCTGAACTGGGATTAGAATGAATCCGTCACACTATGTCCCACAACCACTGAAACAGCTTGAGTAAAAGGAATTTCTGCAAGGTTGGAATCTTTCCTGGAACCCAAGGGAGAGAAGAACCATAGGGCCTTAAGTATAGAGAGACCAAACGTCCCAGTTTGGCTGGACAGACTCAGTTTATGCCTGTTGTTCCAGCATAATTATTAATAGTGCTCTACCTCACTGTCAGAAGAGGCTTGGTTTGCTTGATAAATTGTCTGGCCGTGTTCATTGCGGGATTAGTCAGGGACCCAGAGAATCTCTCACAAGCCTTCCTCTCCTGCCTCCTCATGTTCTCTCATGGGCTTTTGCTCACTGTCTGCCCTCTCTTTGTGTTGCCCTTTGGCTTCCTATGTTCCCTGAGAGAGGCTCTTGTATCAGAAACGTGGCTGCAAGGTTCTACGAGATGCAGGGGTGGGGTGGGGTTGGGAGGGCGGACAGTCCCCACAGAAGGAACTAGTGAGATTGGCAGACACCTCACTAGGCCTCTGCTGCTCAAGTCCGGGCTCAAGGCAGAAAAGAAAAGGACTCAGAAGGGAGAGGAGTTATGTACCTGATCCTCAACAGTGACTGGCTTCTTCCAACTTGAAGGCCCCTTTCTTCCCCTTTTCCATGCATGTTTCCATTCCATTGGAGCCATTTTAACCAGATTCTTCTGGTGGGATGAAACTCGCTGATGCAGGTTTGGGCTGGCACAGCGAGTGGATGGGGAGTTTTGGCTAGAGCTTCCTGCTGCTCTTCTGCGCTTACCCCCCGACCCCCGCTCCCCGCTCCCCTCCCCTCCTCCCCCCCCCCCAAGCCTTGGCCTTGATAGTCTTGATAGTCTAGCCTTGATAGTCTAGCTCTCCAGGTGCTGGCTCTACCCTGGAGCAGTCTTTCCAATTCTGCCTCTGCTGCAAAATTCCTGAAGGAGAAATGAGATAGATCTTCCCGCTCCCCTCCTCACAGGCTCGTGAAAGCCACTCCCCATGGGAGTTGGGACTGAGGGACTGAGGGAAGGGAAACCAGACAGAGGCAAGGAAAGAAGCCCCTGGAGGGCCCGAGGAGCCAGGTGGGAGAGTGGAGTGAAATCCAGGGCCGGGAGCTAGGCCTGTGCAGTCCAGTGTAGCAACCACTAGCCACGTGTGGCTGTTCAAGTTATAATTTCAACATTAACATTTGATTAAGAATCCAGTTAGTTGTACTAGCCACACTGGAAGCTTTTATTGAGCCATAAGTGGCCAGTGGCTTCTGCACTGGACAGCACAGATACAGAACATTTTTATTCTTGCCGAAAGTTCTGTCAGACAGCCCTGAAGAGCACTTACCCTTTTCACCTAAGCACTATTTCAAGTGCTTTCTTTGTGTGTTTTAGTAGCTGCCACAAGTACTCTTAACGAACAGATTGGAGGGGGTGAAAAGAAAACATGGCATGTAGTAAACATACAAACATTTCAGGTACCTTATAACTGGTCAGTAAGTCAGAATATTTCCAGTGGTGCCTTTGGTCATGTAATTCTAGAATGTTCCTGCAAATGGACACTACGTTTTTGACTTGTTACTCTTCTGCCACTGGCATAATTTTTCCGTTATCCTAGTTCTGTATGATTCACATTTTTACTTCACCGTGTTTGAAGTGGAGACTTCATGACTGTAAGTGAAAAGCTATCAAAAGGACATACTTTTTTTTGAGAGAGCACATGTGTGTGCATGTGCACGAGCAGGGGAGGGACAGAGAGAGAGAGAGAGAGAATGAATCCCAAGCAGACTCCATGCCCAGCACAGAGTCTAGTGCCAGGCTCGCTCTCACGACTGTGAGATCATGACCTGAGCCAAAATCAAGAGGTAGATGCTTAACCAACTGAACTACCTAGTCTCCTTGGAAATGTGTTTTTTTTTTTTAAGGAAACTTTTTATTAAGTTTTTAAATTTTAATTCCAGTATAGTTAACATACAGTGTTATATTAGTTTCATGTGTACAACATAGTCATTCAACAATCCTATCCATTTCTCCGTGCTCTTCATAAGTGTACTCTTAAAGGAAGTTTTTTATTGAAGAATTTTCCATGTATGTGCAAGTGCCCAACTCGTAAGGGCACAGCTTGGTGACTTTAAAAGCAGTGCAGTTTTATTTCCAGTGGATTTGTTTTGCTTATCAAATTCTAGTGGATTCCCCTCTCTATGGAAGGCTCGGAGCTAGATTAGCTCCCCCTTTCTCAAAATGGAGATTAGCAAATTAAAGATCTGTGAGGGTGCTGTGGAGACATGGGAGCACCCAATAGGGCTCTCTCCTTAGACAAAATCAGAAGTATTCAAGAAAGATCTGAGCAGGAACAACTGCTTCACTGTTACTGAGAATATATGGTGTTTCTAGTTTGTGAATGTCTGCAGGGCAGGCTCAGGGAGAAGAGTATGGCTTAGTCTACACACCAGACCGGATGCTCCTGGTCTCCGGTTTCCTTTACACTCTTTTTTTTTTTTTTAATGTTTTAATTTTTTTAAATGTTTATTTATTTGGGGGGAGGGGGAGGGGCAAAGCAAGAGAGACCCACAGAATCTGAAGCACGTTCCAGGCTCTGAGCTGTCAACACAGAGCCCGATGCGGGGCTTGAACTCAGACCAGGAGATCATGACTGGAGCTGAAGTCAGACACCTGCCTGACTGAGCCACCCTGGTGCCCCTCCCTTTACACTCATATAATCACTGAGCACTCCAGAGAGCTCTGTGTTTGTGGGTAAGATCTATTTGCTGTATTGGAAAAGTTAACCTTGGTGGCTCAGTTAGTTAAGCGTCCGACTCTTGATTTCAGCTCAGGTCATGATCTCACAGTTTGTGGGTTTGAGCCCCACATCCGGCTGTCTGCTGTCAGTGCAGAGCCCCCTTCGGATCCTCCGTCTCCCTCTCTCTTTCTGCCCCTCCTCTGCTGCTCACACTCTCTCTTTCCTCCCCCTCAAAAATAAACATTAAAAAAAAAGTTAAAAACTTGTATTAATTCATTAAAAATTACAATAATAAGCCTATTACATGTTGACATGTATTTTGGGAGAAATAAGTATTTTCCCAAACCAAAAGTAATTTGTAAAAGGAAGTTAATCATTTAATGGATTTTTGTTTTGTTTTTTTGTTTTACAAGTCTTTCTAGTCTGGCTTCCTAGAGGAGCTGAGTTGTCTGCTTCTGCATTCCGTCTTCTACCGTGCCTCACACTTAGTAGTCTCTGGGAAACGCTGCTGAATACTCGTGAGAGAATGAATGTGAGAAGTTAAATAAGTTCAGTATGATTAGGAAAATGGTTTTGACCTTACAGACTCCCAGTAAAGGCCCCAGGGACCCCTACGGTAGCCTGGTCCCCTGGGCCACACTTTGGGAACCTACAGGTGAAGTGAAAGCCACTGGATGAAAAGATGAAAGGTGTGTGCTTCTGTCTGAAGTCTGACACACACTGGCATGTGACCACAGGCCCCATAGCGCTTCACCAGAGATCCCTGTAGGCTGGGGACTGTCATTCTTGCTCAGCCTGTCTTACAGGGTCATTGTGAGGCTCAGATAATGCCTGTGGGATCTTTCTTCAAGCAGCAGTGTATTTATAAATGGCATTACTAAGGCTCTTCTGAAGCATGGTGTCATCTTGAATTTGTAGGACAGTTATTTTTAAAAACCAAGGTCCCGTCTTAATCTCTCTCGGTTCTGGGGACACGTTTGTAGAGGAGAAAGGCTGTCATTCTCAGCTTTGAGAGATGAGTTTCATCATTGAGGCTTAGATGAACAGATTGGCCAGAAAACAGACTTGTCCATAGTGGGGTGACTGACTCCTGGCACGCTGTCTCCAAGGCACACTGGTCCTGGCCGCTTTGGTTTCGCTGGAGTTCGTAGCTGATAGCGGCCTGTATTTTTGACACACACATTCAAAACAGGGAGTCTTTGCCACCCTCAGCAGTTCTTGGAATAAATTGCCCTCAGTCTGAGTCACCTAATGGAAATGACACAGTTTTCAGATTTGGCGATCTGAGGGATCCCAGCTGAGGGAACCCACCCCGCCTGGTAAATGGCTTGTTTTTCTCAACTGGTAAAAGGTCTTGCTGGCTCTCCCGAGATAAGTTTATACAGAAGTGCAGCACGGAGTGTTTACTGTAGGGAAAATAGTCCACTTTCTCTCCTCCCTGGACACTCCTGGAAGCAGCCCTCCGCTCTGATCTTGGCAAACATACCTGCCTGTCATTGTAGGAGATGGGACAATCACAATCATTATGTCCTTGATCTAGAGAATAAGGCAAAAAGCACAAGGTCAGTTGCAGCAAGCTGTCTGAAAGAGGTGGCCGACTGGCACTCATGTGGATTTAGAGAAATGCTTTGTACAGGTTATTTCCAGATTCTGTTCCATATAAACATGGCTTTGCTGTCAGGGGAAGAAGCCCCCACACTTAACCATATTTAATTACTAGTGCTTTGTCATAGTACAACTATAGACTGACCCTCTACTCCCTGTCTACATTAATTATGACTACCTTAGGGCATACCTGTCAGTCTTATGTAAAGGTTTCACTCAATTGCAAATAACAGAAATCCAATTCAGCTACCTTAAGCAAAACATAAAACAGCTGGGTGTGTGTGTGTGTGTGTGTGTGTGTGTGTGTGTGTGTGTGTGCTGTTTTAGCTCTGGGGAAGGTGGAATATAGGGTGAGACTGTAAAGCATCACTACTTCCTACTTCCGGAAGCTCAAAGGGTTGCTGGCTGGGACTTCCTCCCTCTCTCAGGCTCTCCCCTCATGGTGCCAAGATGGCTACCATCTGCTCCAGGCTTTCATTCCATTTTTCAGCCATCTCCCTGGAAAACAGTTGCTCTGACAATATCAGAAAAGTCCCAGAATGAAGTCTCATTGCTCCTGATGGGTCACATGCTCTTCCTCAACACTCACTGAAGCTAGATGTATCCAAATCTGATTGGCTAGACCTGGGTCACATGACCTCTTCTGGGACTTGGGTGAGGCCCAAGAAAGTCAGGGCTGTTCTTAACATTGGGCTGGCAGAAAAGATTGGGGTTTGTGGGCCCTCACACTCTAGTATTTGTGGAGAGTTGTTACTCAAATGGCTCTGATTTTCTGTGGAATGGTAAAAGAACTGGGTCAGCTTTATCTTCTCAGGGAGAAGACTGGCTCTGTTCAGCCTTTAACGCATCTTGGATGAATAGGCTTGTTGGTGGTTGGACGTCAGCCAGCCATGCATCATCGTCCCCAGCAACACAGCCTCATTTATAGAGTAAAACGCTGATGTCAAATCAAGTCCTTTGGGTGCAATACCCTTTGATGGCCGCACACTTACCTGGGTTGGTGGTCCCAGGGTCTGCCCACCAGCCTCCCCTGAGAAGCCCTGTTCACTCTTTGGCAAAACCCACATCTGAGTCAGTCATGCCTCTGCTTAAAAATTCACCATAGTATCTTACCACAATTTTTAAAAAGGCAAAAACAAAATACACCGGTACTAGCATCTGGTCCTTCTACCCCACGCCATTTTCCCCTCCCTTAAGGGCAGTTTGGTCAGTTGAACATATTTTAACTGATTAGGTATTAACTTCTATGACTTTAAATGGGGGGGCTTTGTGTGGCTGCTTGTTGATTTGTCAGTTTCAGTTACCATCTGCCAGCATCCCTCTCGGAAGATGAGATTTTAATTTCTTTCCTCCCTCTGTCCCCCCAAACCACCTCCCTTTCTCACTTCCTTTCCTCCCAACAGAACCATCTTGTATGTCACTGCGACGTTGGAAGGGCTTCCCAGTGGAGCCTCCCAGTAAACCAGATTACTTTCCTTTTTGTGCAAGAATGCATTCTCTGGTCATTCCTGACAGGGGCTCATGGAAGTAAATTGTGATTTACATAAAAAGAAAAAAAAGTCCCCCCATGTCTCCCCACTGTGCATGGGATAAAGTTCAGACGCCTTAAGGCAGCGCTCACACCCTTTCTTGCCCCAGCCCCCGCAGTCCCTCCCGCCTGCCATTCTTGGCTCAACCTTCTCCCTCTGATTCTACTGCCCCTCCCTCCCTGTCTGGTGAAATCCCCTTTCTTCAGGGCCTGCCTGGGGTGACACTTGGGTGGCCTTCCGAGTTGTGGGTCTGCTGCGCAGGGTATATAGTAAGGTCTTAGTATTTATCACGGTGCATCGTACTTATTTATTTACTGCTTGAGTTTAAATCTTGGCTCTGCCTTTTCCCAGCTCCATGGCCTCAGACAGGTTACCTTTGTGCCTCAGTTGTCCTCTTTGTAAAATGCAAATAACAGCAGTATAGAGCACCTGCCTGGTGGGTTGTTAGTGATTGCACAAGTTGATGGAATTAAAGCATTTATGACCGCGTCTGCCACATAGTAAGCTGTCCATCTGTGCTGTGCGTCCCTCTCCCTCACAAAGGCAGACATGGTGGGCTATGTTCACCAGTGCCCAGAATAGCTTTTGGCAAATTAGAAGTCTCCAGGGGCTGGGCTGGGCACCTAAATGAGCCATGCAGGCAGGCTGTGATTCAGCAAAGGGCAGGGGGGAATGGAAAGGGCAATCAGTCTCTTCCATCCGGGATGTCTCCTTCTCCACTTCTAGCCAGTGGTCGCCAGGTAGGAATGGGAGCCCAGTGTTGCTAGATTATCAGATTCTTTTTGTGAGAAAATTGAGAATCTACTTTAAAAAACAAAACAAAACAGATTTTCCTGACATTTATGGACCAAAGGCACTAAGCCTACTGGCCCAGGGGCCACTGGTTTAGGGCCCAGTTCTCATTTTACAGAAGAGACCCAGAATGACGATGTGATCTGCCCTGGGTCACACACAGACTGATGTCCCTGTTTTCTCACTTGTGGTCTGGACATCCTACTGGTGCTGCCTCTCAGGGGCAGGGACTTTGAGAATTCAGTCATGCTTGTGAGCTTATTTGCAAACTGTCTATCTACACACACGGTGTAACAGGTTGTTACTTCCATCACGTCAGCTTCCCCTGCCTCAGAGAGACCTCCTTGGTGTTTTTAAAATAGGATCGTGGGTCTCTCTTTATGCTGGGTGGTGATGGGAGGTTGCGTGCATTTACTGAGCATGTGCTATGTGTCCAGGAACTATTAGTTGTGTTACATTTGCGTTCTCCTTTATTCCTTTTTTAAAATTTTTAACATTTATTCATTTTTGAGAGAGAGAGCGCACGAGCGAGCATGTGCAGAAGAGGGGCAGAGAGAGAGGGAGACACAGAATCTGAAACAGGCTCCAGGCTCTGAGCTGTCAGCACAGAGCCCGATGTGGGGCCCAAACTCAGGACCGTGAGATCACAACCTGGGCCAAAGACGGATGCTTACCTGACTGAGCCACCCAGGCACCGCACTCCTTTATTCCTTTTAAGTGCCCTCCCTGTGAGAGTAACACCTAATTGGTAGGAAAAATGATTAGAAAAGAAGTTGCCTGATTAGGGCCTCACAGAGGTTTTTTGGAGATTGGATCCACTGGATCTGATTTAAAAAAAAAAAAAAATCTTGGGCTTCAGACAACACGCTGCCTCTGACATATTGGAAGTTCAGCCTGGCAGAAGCTCAGCGGGGCTAGTCCCCAGACCGCCTTCTGCACCCACGCCACTTCCTCTCAAAGACAAACCTAGTGTCGTTCTTTGTCTCCAGAAGCGGTAGCAGGGGACTGCAGGCCTGGCCAGAGTGAAGAGAAGGCAGGGATGATGATGATGATGATGATGATGATGATGATGATGATGATACAGGGCTAGCAGAAGGGACCAAGGCCAGTTTCAGGAGTAGGATGGGGCTCGGGAGCCGAGAAGCTCCCATGGGAGGCAATGGCGGTACCCTCGTATGCTGGAGTGCTGGCATCATTTTCAACCCACCCAGCAAGCCCTGGTGCAGTAGGATAGAGGGGATGAAACAGAAGTGGGCGGAGGCTCTTTTACCCCCAGGAATGCCATTGGCCCGGGAGGCCCCTACAGTTCGATGCTTAGAGAAAGTCTTCAGGTCGTTATTCCTGAGGCGGGCCCTCTGCAGCCAGCGGAGCATATGTGTTTGTTTGTTTTTTAAATGTTTTTCATGTTTGTTTGTTTTTGAGAGAGAGCAGAGCAGGGGAGGGCCAGAGAGAGGAGGAAATGCAGAATCAGAAGCAGGTCCCAGGCTCTGAGCTGTTAGCACAGAGCCTGATGCAGGGCTCAAACTCACGAACCTTGTGATCATGACCTGAGCCAAAGTCAGCTGCTCGACTGACTGAGCCACCAAGGCGCCCCAGCACACGTGTTTTACCAGCAGGGTGGCTGCTGGGTCTTGGGGCAGCCCCACGGCTGGTGTTCATGCATTGTTCCTTCTTTATCTGTTTCCCCTCTCAGTTGCTTGACCCCACCCCACCCCCACGCCTATGTGGCTGTTAGACAAATGCCTGAGGGAAAAGCAGTAGAGGGGTGTAGGGTCTGTGAAGTACTAACCCAACCCTCCAATATGTCATTCTAGACACTGGACCAAGTTTCTTCTTTTCAATTTTTATTTCCTTCTTGTGAAGTCCGTGATCTGGGTTTCTTGAGTTTGACAATGTGATTAAGCCTAGAACGGCCCCCATGCCTCTTCGTTCCTTCCAAGCTCTGCGGAGAACCATGGTGCTTATAGCTGCCTCCAGGATGGGTGGCCACCCATCTGTTGCCATTTCCCGGCTTTCAGACTGCTAGATCCACTCAGACCATGCCGCCCCCTCTCCCCTCTCGACTCAGTATGGTTCCTCTACCTGCTTGGGGTTTGGTATTCCCTCTCCCTCTTCCCCAAGTGACCATTCACGCTTCTGGCTTCTGTGCAGATACTGCCCCTCTGGATGTTCTCCAAGTCTCCTTCTCCTTACCCCCTCCCCCCTCACCAGGCCTCGTGAGGTCCTCTGCTCCTGGGTTCCCTGACGCATGTATCAGTCTCATCCTGGCATGGACTTTTCCGAAATGGCTATGATGCCTGCCTCAACTACCAGACTGGAAGTGCCCTGTAGGCAGGAACCAAGCCCCATGCTCAGCGTAGGGTCTGGCATGTGGGAAAGTTCCTCTCCATGTTTATGTGGAGGACAACAGTATGCGGTTGAGGACTCCATGCGAGTGTAGGAAATGGTGCTATCATAATGGCTGGCTGCCAGGGGTGGCTGGACTGGACATCTTCCTCTGAGGACAGAAAGCTTTTAGATCAAACCTGAGCTGTCCACCTTCATAGAGTAGTCACCGGCCACACTTACTTCTATTTTTATTTCTTTTCATTTTTTTTTTTTTTAACATTTTTGAAAGAGACAGAGTGCCAGTGGAGGAGCAGAGAGAGAGGGAGACCTAGAATCCAAAGCAGGCTCCAGGCTCTGAGCTGTCAGAGCCCCATGCAGGGCTTATTTTTAAAATAGAAATATTTAATTAAAATTAAATAAATTGGAAACACATTTTGTCAGTCTCGTTAGCCAATTTTAAGTGTTCAGTAGCCAAATGTGGCTAGTGGCTACCGTACTGGACAGTGTGAGCAATAGAACATTTCCAGTATCGCCGAGTTTTGGATGGTGCTGCTTTACACCAAAGGTATTAATTTAGGAGCTTGTAGGTTGCGTGAAGGCCCTCCTTGGTGCTTGTGGTTGGGGAAAGTGGATTTTCACAGATTCCTCCATAAGCCTAAGATGTTTCCTCATTTTCTCTTGGCTGCAGGATGCTCGTCAGAAGTTCCGCTCTGTTCTGGTGGAAGCAACTGTGAAACTGGACGAGCTGGTGAAGAAAATCGGCAAAGCTGTGGAAGACTCGAAGCCCTATTGGGAGGCACGGAGGGTGGCGAGGCAGGTAAGATAGTCCCACCGACTGTCTCCCCTGCCTTCGTCCTCAGGCATGTTTTGGATGCGCCTTCTGACTTCTGTGTCTCCGGTCAAAGGTTAGAAGCGTGAGTCCCCAGGGATGCAGAGCCACCAGGACTTTGTATACAGCTGTGTTTGAAGACAGCCTCTTATTTTTTCCTTCGCTCTACCGTAGCTGCTCCATTCCAGCTCTTGATGCTATTAATAGAGTGTGGGTACTGGCATTTTGCTGACCCTGTGAGTGGGTGCTGCCTGGACACTTGACTTGGTGCCCAGATCCGCCTTCCCAGCCAGGCCAGCTGGTGTCTTCCTCTGCCCTCTCTGGTCATCGCCTGGCAGGCAGCAAGTAAAGACTCCTTCCCTTGCAGTATCCTCTCTGGTTTGAAAGGAATTTGCCATTTGCTTCTCTTGAGACGTTGGTTCTTTGCCCTGAGAGCCCAAATAGGCAGCTGAGGATCCGACACCAACAAAGGGGTGGCAGAGGGGAGCTGTGGTTGGGAGGCTGCTGGACGGTGTGGGACCTATCTCTGGTTTCAGAGTGTGTCCCCCTTTGTCTCCACTGATGTGCAGGGTTCTGCTTGTGTCCCTGCCCAGCCTCTGACTGCCAGGCCCCATGAATGGGGTGGGAAAAAGCCCCAGCACTCACCGGTGTCTGCTGGATGCCAGCCCTGGGGCTGGGGCTTTCACATACCTCCGCTCGCTCTGGCTTCCCGGCGCCACGTCTTTTCGGTGTGAATGGCCACCCAAAACAGGCCTGAGCAGTTGGTCCAGAGCACAGGGCCCATCCCTGTTGGGTGTGTATGTGATGGGAGATGCGATGCCTGCCAGTAAAGAAGTGTTTGGTGAGTGGCAGGTGTGTGCACATGCGTGTGGTTGGGCTCGGTAGGTAAGGGCAGGGTGATCTCTCGGGAGATGAAGCCTCAGAAATCTAGGAATGTGTTCAGACCAGACCTATTGAAGGTTAGGGGCCAGAACTCGGGCATTCTTCCTCTTTGCCCTGCCCCCACGGACCTCTCAAATTTCTCCTCAGGGGCTTCCCTGGATGCTTTAGTGGCTCTCCTGAGATCCTAGCTGTGTATGTGGGTTCATACTCTGAATCCTCAGCTGAGTTTCTGTTAGGAACTTGCCAGATAGGTTGCCTTATTGCTAGACAGAATGGCCGCCTGAATCCTTCCTCCTGCCCTGGCCACTAAACTGGGTTGGTCAGCATCCAATGCCGGTAACTGGTCTGCAGCGAGCTCTGAGCAGCCAGCCCTTCTTTCAGCCTCTCTCTGGGCCCCTCCTAGGCCTCTAGGTCTCCTGGGAGATGAAACCCTTCTCAAAAGGTGCTCCAGAACCCTGAGATACTGTCTCCAAAGTGCCTGTGTCTCACCAATTTTTAAGGGACACCCCAAGTTGGGGATGTGTCACCCCCTCTCCTATGTAGCCCAGAGTAGCAGTATTCTTGACCTAAAATGCAGTAGGAAAGGTTTGAGGAGAAATTTCTGATAATTTAACATAACATTGATCAGTTCCAAGGAGGTCATGAAATCTCCTTTTCTGAAAGTCTTCAATACTCAAGTTTACTGTCCTCTGACTCTTTGGATCCCACAAATGTCAAATCCGTTTATGTGCCCGTGCCTCAGGATCATTGGGAGTGGTCTGTTAAGACAACTCTGCCCTTGGAGTTGTGGCAGTGGTCTCCTCGCCCGGTCCCCTGAGCTCAGGCTTCGACACTGAGCTGGCAAACAGGACCTGTGTGTTCAGGGGCCAGTGGAGGCTGGCCCATCAGGTCGCTGGCCCCAGCACGTGAGAGGTGTCCATCTTCGGCTGTACTCGTGTCAAATGTGCTCCTGCCTCAGAGTCTTGGAATTTGCTGCTCCCTCTGTTTGGCATTGTCTTTTTTAAAATATTTGTTTTGAGAGAGAGTGGGAGCCCTAAGCAGGCTTCATGCTGTCAGCACAGAGCCTGACATGGGACTCGAACTCATGAACCATGAACCATAAACCATGAGATCATGACCTGAGCCGAAATCAAGAGTCAGACGCTAAACTGACGGAGCCACCCAGGTGCCCCACTGTTTGGCATTGTCTTAACCCAAGAATCTGCATGGTCCTCTCAGTTGTCTTCACTTTTCTGCCCAAATGTCACTTTATCAACAACAAGGCTTTCTTGGGCCACCATTTAAAATAACTGCCACTTGCCGTCCCCACCACTCCCATCCCTTGTTCCTGGATGTGCTTTTCCTCCAAGGCACACTTTCCATCTGACTTGTTACTGTTTGTTTGCTCACAGTCCCGAAGCTCCACGAGGAATAACTGAACAAACGGGTGGACCGTGCCTTGACAGGCCCCCAGCAGAGCCACTGCTCCTCCCGGCCCTTCCTTGGCATTCTGAGCGTTTCCTTTGTTGTCCCTGGACTGCCCCGCCCCCTCTGGCTTTCCTGCCGCGGGGCCACAAAAGTGCACAAAAGTGCAAGGATCGGAACACAGCTGGCAAATCCGTTCATTCAAATCTCATTTGCTGGGTAGGTCCTCGGTTGTCTGTGACACATCTGGGATAGATTTCACACCACTCTCTTCTTTTCCATCCCCAAATCCTCTTTGATGGGAAAAGAAGTGGGAGGGACCTGGGTGGGCAGAGTCCCACTGCCCACCAGCTGTGAGCGATGACATTGCTCCTTCCTCTCTTCCTTTCTCTTGGCTAGTGGGGCTAGTGATCATGAGAATTAGGGAGTCCCTGGGGTGAGCCACTGAGTCATCAGCTCTCACAAGATAATAGCCAGACCCTGGGGGTGACTGAGTGACTCACTGTCAGCTAGCAGAGGCCAAGAAGAATGTGAAGGGAACCCCAGCCTTCTTGCAGATGGGGCAGGAAAAGAAAGGCGGAGAAGTCCCCAAGGGGCCTGGTTGGTGTATAGCCGAGGAACCGGAAGGATGCTTAAAGGGTGAGGCTGGGCACGGATGTCACATTTCATCTGTGCACGTGGTGGGCTGTCTGGGCTTGGGCCAGGTGGCCGAGGCTGTTTGTGTACCAGCATCCTCTGACCTTCCCGGTGGGTGTAGGGGGTGGGGCTCACCTCCGGCGGCTGCCAAGTGGGGCTTCCTGTTTTCTTCCTCTCTCTGATCCCCACCCCCTTGCCGTCTGTATTTACAGACCCCTCTGACTGTGTACAGCAGGGACGGTCTCTGAGAGATGCCTTTAAAGCATCTCCTTCAAGTGTGTATCGTGAGGCACTGCGTTCCCAGAGCCTCTTCCTTCCGCCTTGTCTAGGAAGCCAGATGGTCATGGGAACTGCCCGGGAGGTTGTCTTCAGGATGTCAGTGAGGCGCCGTGTTTGACAGTGGGGGTCCCGGCATGAGTTTCGGTTTTAGCCTCATTAAACAACTTTTTTGTTGTAGAAAAATTCCAAAATAGAGGAAATGAAGAAAGTAAATCCCAATATCTTCCGTTAATATTTGATGTGTATCTCCTTTTTTTTTTTTTTTGATATGCGATCATCCTATTGTGGTGGTTTTATGATCTGTCTGAATGCATATGTCCATCCAGAGCCCCAGTGCAGAAGAGACTTAAAGAGCTTGGATTTCCATAAAGAGTTTACAAAGATTTGTCATTGTTGGGCCAGTAGAAATTGTATTTGCTCATCAAAAATTTGCATTAACTTTATTGTCCCTGATGTCAAGATGGATCAGGAAGGAGTCAGATCCAGTTTTATGACTGTGAAAACCCAGGCCAAATTCTGCCAAGAGGAGGCAGAACGTAGCCCCCCACGCCCAGCGGGAGTGGGAGCAGGGAACTGGCTTTCATTTATTTGAGGGTTTTTGTCCTTGAGCCAGAGTGTGTATTTAAGGCTGCTTTGACATACCTGTCAGCCCATGTGGCCTTCAGTATGTGGCGGGGGACTTTCTGACAAGGGGGTGGGGCCATGTGACTCAGGAAACCTGAACCGCTGAGTGTTGCTCACTGGCTTTGCTCCCTGGGCTCTGACTGGTCTGGCGGTGGCCCCGAACCTGTTGTTTTTATCACTGCCAGTCCCAATGCTTCTGCTTTTTTTTTTTCTTTTTAAAGTGTGGTAAACTATAGAGAACATACATTTGCCCATTCGAGCCATTTTGAAATGTATAATTGAGCGGCATTAAGTACATTCATACTGTAGGGCAACCTCACCACCGTCCATCTGCAGAACGTTTCCCTTTCCCCAAACTGTGTTAGATGCCAACTCCCCACTCCTCCCTCTAGCCTAGCCCTTGGCAACCATGGTTCTACTTTCCGTCTCTGGGAATTTGACTACCCTAAGTGCCCTGTACAAGTGGAATCGTGCAGTATTTGTCTTTCTGTGACTGGCTGATTTCACTTTGCTTAACCTCTTCAGGATTCGTCTGTGTTGTAGCATATGTTAAAATTTCATTCCTTTTTAAGGCTGAGTAATAGTTTGTGGTATGGATATTTTGTTCATTCATCTGATGATGAACATTTGGGCAATTTTTCTTTTAAGTTTATTTGTTTATTTTGAGAGAGACAGAGACAGAGATCACAAGCAGGGAAGGGGCAGAGAGATCCCAAGCAGGCTCTGCACTGTCAGCGCAGAGCCTGTATGCAGGCTTGAACTCACGAACCATGAGATCATGACCTGAGCTGAAGAGTTGGATGCTTAACCGACTGAGCCACCTGGGGCCCCAACTCTTATTTTTAAGTGGTTGCAGTTTGTCAGAAAACTTTCCAAACCCGAAGAACAACATAAATACAAAATAGGGTCATTCAGTGCGGGAAATTGCCTGTAGTGTGCTTCTGGGGCCATGTAAGTCCATGTCCTACACTTAGCCTCCTTTGGGGAAGCAAGTGACAGGAGAGACATTTGCAGCTTGTAGAGCGACCTCTGTAGGACAACTGGCAAATCTTGGCCTCTGAGCCGAACAGATTGGCTTTGAATCCCACTTTACCATCTAACAGGTGTGGGACTTGGGTGGGTTACTTAATCTCTGTGCCTCAGTTTCTCCATCTATAAAATGGAGCCGTGTATGTTAGCGTTTGCTGTGAAACAAACCACCCCAAACCTAGTGGCCTAAAACATTTATTCAGCTTATTATTTTGCTGGGCAGTTGTTCTGATGTCAGACGGCTTTATCTGTCAGGCACTCTCTTGGCCTGTTGTCAGCAAAGGCATCCTGGGTGACTGGACCACATGAGTCTCAGCCAGCAGGCTGGCTTCTTCCCGTGGTGTTGGAATTCCAGGAACTAAAAGGACAAGCCCTTTTCCAGCCTCTGCCTGCGTCACATGTGTCCCTGTTCTGTTGGGCAGAGTAAGTCACACGGTCAGTCCAAATTCCAGAGGTGGGAAGAAATAAACTCCACCTGTAAAGCACCGTGAACTCTTGTAGCCATTTTTGGTAACTTCCCATAGTGATGGAATTAGTACATGTAAAACATTTACATCAAAAAAAGAATCTAAGTTCTAATTCCAGATGTATTTTGCTATCCAATATTGTGTCTCTCTGGTGAATCTGCTGCCCTGAAAATGAAAGACTACCATACCAAGAACCTCTGGGTGGAAGAAACAGTCCTGTGCTGGCTGAGAGGAGATGGGTGAAATGTCAAGAATGTGAGGACAGGAGGGTGACCCCAGGCAGTCGAGGAAATACCGAGTTGTTTGCGGGGTAACATGTGACAGAGGAATCAAAAATGATGCGGAGGGAGTTACTTCTTCACTGATCGCAAACACTCTGAGCCCTCACAGACAGTGCAGTAAGGGCCTTGGATAGATGGATGGGGAGTCCTGCTTCCCACGAAATGAAGCAGGTCAAATGCATCAGATAATCCCTTAAATTCTTAAGTTAATCATAGAGGAGCAGAGCATTGTAGTCTTTTTTTGGTTGGGAAATTCTAGACGCTGATCTAGCTGGCTGAAGACCTTCCTTATGTGGAGAAGGAGAGGGCCAGGTCCCACAAACTTGGGACGTAAACTCGAGGATGTGTCAAGTAGGGGTTCTTGCTCTCTTTACTTGTTGGGCTTTTTTTTTTTCCTTCAATTTAATTTCCTTTATTAACAAATGTTTACTGGGTTCCTACTAATTGCCAAGTGCTGTTGTAGCCACTTGTCAAGAACAGAAAAAGACCTTAACTTTGAGGAGCTGGCTTTCCCCTCTTAGTCTTATAAAAAGCATGTTGGGTGGGGTGTTCGGGGGCACAAGTAGAATCTTTGTTACTGATCTGATTTAAAGTGTGGGGTTCCCCCCACCCCCATTTGAGAAGTAGAGTAAGACCATAGATTACAGTAGGCTAGTGGATTGGTGAGTAAAAGCGTTTCTGAAAGTGTTTTCTGAGCATCTCCTCTTTTTTGCTGGCCATTGTGGAGTGTAAAATGTGGCCTGTGTCATCCGGGAGCCCTGTCAACACATACGAATAAGATGATTTTAAGGCATAGGTAATTACAGTCCATTGTTATTATTCACGATAGTTATGCTCTTCAAAGTCACTGCTGGGTGCCTGGGTGGCTCAGTTGTCTGACTCTTGGTTTCAGCTCAGGTCATGATCTCACAGTTTGTGAGATCATTGGGGTCTGTGCTGACAGCATAGAGCCTGCTTGGGATTCTCTTTCTCTCCTCCCCTGCTCATGCACAGGCTCTTTCTCTCTCAAAACAAACTTAAAAAAGAAAATTGCTACCCCTGCTCAATTAGAGAGGCACTCTATTGAGGCATTGCTCATAGGAGAAACAGAGGGTCAAGTTCCTGAGAGCCTCTGATCACATTTTCATCAACTGACCCATACTTAGCCTTGTTTTATGTATGTTTGTCTTTAAAGGCACCTTATTTAATATATATTTCTTAGAAATAACTAATTATATACAGTACTTCCTTATAACAAAACACTAGCCAAAGAGGGTCAAACATTTTTCTGACCCTAGGTGACAAGATTATAAATTTACTTGGCTTTGAGCATCACACAGTGCTTTTTAAATTGGTCATGCCCTCTCATGCATCGATACCAAATGGGGCCCATACATTTAGCCACTTTTCCATAGCTTCCTCCTGCACTATGGGCTTGAATTTAGCACTTACTGGAGCAGCCTCTTGTAGAAATCTACAAGTTTCCTCTTTGTTTTTCTAGATGTACTCTACTGTTGGTTCATTAACATTGAACTCCTGGCCAACAGCCCTATGACTCACCCCTGAATGAAACTTACGTAAGACATGTATTTTCTCCATAAGGCACATTGGAGCCTTGCACTTAGAAACACTGGACAGCACTGTAATACTAGGCTTGGGGACGAATTTAAACAGCTGAATCAAACAAAACACAAAAATGTGAGAAACGTGGCACTAAGCAGACAGAGACAGACAGTTGTTTACAACACGAGAGTTGAAACAAGGCAGAGTGTTGGACCTCAGCTGGGAACATGCATGTTGAGTGACTGAAACGTTTTGCTTCTCTGTGTGGGTCTAGACCCTGAAAATGCCATAAATGTTGATGTTGGGGTTACAAATAAGTTGTAGCAAGTAGACAGATTTGCAAATATGGGAGCCGAGAATAATGAGGATCATTTGTAATGAGGATCTTCACCAAGTAAAGAGCCCGATGGGTGAGGCTCATTGCTTAGAGAACTGAACCACACAGCACAGAGGTAGACGTCATGTGGAAGAAGCCAGGGTGGGTGAGGTCACTGTAAGGGCTGGGGCTGGAAACCTGAGCAGAAAGGCACACCTGAGCCCTAAAGTGCAGAAGTCTGGGTAGAAAAGACAAAAGGGCCGAGATCTGAGGGTGAAGTCAGTGTGGACATAACCTGGAGTAAGTGCATCAGCTCAAGAAGGCTGTGGAAAGAAAGACTTCCGGGAACTGAAGAGCCAGATAGGGAAGGAAGGGTGGCCAGCTGAGCGAGTACCTGATACCCTAGCCTAGCCCTCACACTGGGTTGAGACACTGCACAGCAGCCATAGTGGGCTCTTAGGTGGGAGGTTCTGGTGTTTGAGATGGTGATTAGACTTTGATGCCAAATATTGTGTCTTCCATTAATAGTGGCATCATCCTTTGAGATCTATGTGCCGGGTACCATGTGTACTGCTCTGTGTAGGGGAGAGCATTTCTCTTTCCTGTTTGTCCCCATATTACAGGTGAGGAACCTGGTCTTAGAGCCAAAGACCATTACTTGGGTCTTTGCATAAAGCCTTCTGGTGTCATGGCTTAGTCTGAGAGAATGCGAGGGGAAGCTTTAACAAAAGGAGTGGTTAACGGGCAGTCAAGAGTAATTAACCAGGGGGTGCCTGGGTGGCTCAGTCGGTCAAGTGTCTGACTTGGGCTCAGGTCATGATCTTCTGGTTCGTGGGTTCGAGCCCCACGTTGGGCTCTGTGCTGACAGCTAGCTCAGAGCCTGGAGCCTGTTTCAGATTCTATATCTCCCTCTCTCTCTCTGACCCTCCCCTGCTCATGCTGTCTCTCAGAAATAAATAAAACATTAAGAGAAGAAAAAAAAAAAAAGAATGAGTCACTGGGAACTCCACGGTTTTGACCTGAATAGCCTGAATGCCAGTAGGAAGTTGACAGTGGGGATCCAGCTTTGGGAGAAAGGGGTGCACTCACCCTCCTGAATGTTAGGCCACGATGGGTGGGGATGTCATGGGCAGGGATGCAGGACGGCTTGGAGGTGGGGAGCTGGGAGTCATCTCTGGACATTTTACTGGAAGCACGTGTATTGAAAGACTGAGTCAGAGATTTGGGATGGAAGGAGAGCGAGGAGAGGAATTTTGGCACTCTGTACCGGGCACTTTTCCACATGCAGGAGGGAGATACTTTTGTAGGTTTTGCAGAGTGGGAAACTGAGGTTTAGAGAAGTCGAATTACCCAAGGGGCCCCCACAGTCCTCATTGATTGAACCATCTCTAGGTGCTCATGCCTGCAGTAACAGGTCCCTGTATGCGTTCTCTCGTGCAGTCCTCTCTGCAGAGTTGAAGGTGGCATTCCTGTCGTCATATGGAGGGGGTTAATGGCTGAGGCTTGGGAGGTACATGGTGTCCCAGATCACCGACCTTCTGAGGAGAGGAGCAAAGGTTTGAACCCACATCTACCTGGTTCTAGTGACCATTGGAAAGCCGGCACTGCACCCTGATATATTTTAGGGGAACGGGTTTGAGAAATCACTGATGTGGAAGGCTCAAAGTAAGATGTTGAGCTCATCTGTGCAGTTTCCCTGCCTTTTCTGCTCAGGGGGTAACTGAGGCTCTTGTTCCAAGCAGTTTGAAAGCAGTTGAAACTCCTTTCCCCTGTGGCATGCCCTCCTGGTTCCCCTGGGACTCAGGCGCAACCTCATCATGCCTCCCTTCTTCCCAGTCACTTTTCATTTCCACTGGGCCACTCGCCTGTCTGGGTGGCAGCTCTCACGTAGGACTCGGGTGAGGAGGTCTGGGTCACTGACGTCCTTCCCCATGGCCCCGATGACGTTCCCACTGGGTCGGGGGGGTGGGGAGGCACAGGCCAGTTCCTGAGAACCGCATCACCCCTGCCGCACAGGGTAAGGGCAGACAGTGAGCAATGGGGCACTTGCCCCAAGGCAGAGCCCCTGGTGATTTACAGCCGGAGAGGAAAATGAACTGTTCACTCTCCCTCGCCTGTAAGACCACATCCTGCTTTGCAGTCTTGCTCGGAATTTTTGAGGAAGAAGCAGATGCATTTTGGAAGCCTAGATGCTTGGTCAGGATGGGGGCAGTAGGAGGGTTGAAGGCTCTGGACAGAGTAGGTCCTGGGGCTTAGGTCAGAAGGGCTCACCTCCCTGGAGTCCCTGCACCTCGTGCGTGGCCGGCTGTGCATCGGGCATCCTGTGCTGGGGCTGCAGCAGGGCACGTCACTCATCTTGAAGTTTTCTCCTTTGGTGGAGCAATGGGCACTTGCTTTGACCCTTTCCTGCTTGGGAGGTGTCAGGAAGCTACCAGTGGGGGTCTGGTGGTAACACAGTCCCAGCCCAGCAATATCCACCCTCGCTCCCCATTACCTTGTAAGTTGGGAGTGTTGTCAGGGCCAATTCCCTTTTCCTTGTCCCCTTTGTCTTTCACTGGGAACATGGCTGATGCCCAGTTAAGTGCTGCTCGGCGGGCAACATGCTGCCCAAAGCGGACAGAGGTGGTTTGTCAATGCGGTTTAAAGGTTAGTGGGAGGTATGGAGTTTTGTACCATGTCCGAAACCATGAAGCTCCTTGGATGTTTCTCTTCTTTCCTTCCATCTTCAATAAAATTACTGCTTTCACATGGATCATCCCTTCTTTACCCCCCTCTGTGAACCACTCTGGAACAGTGGCAGGGTGACCAAAGTCTCAGCTGAAGAAAATCAGACCATGGGATGTATTTTTGTTTTGTAAACAGGGCTAGGCCTTTTTACGCTGTCAGGTAACAAGGTTTGGTGATGTTTCTCTTGAGCGCTTTTGGCTCACCTTTCTGCGCCCTTTCCTCACCTTGCAGATACCCTCTGCCCACCCTGCTTTCCTTCTTTTCTCCTCCAGTCCCGCTCCCAGTGTCTCACTTCATAGTCTCCCCCTTTCCATCTGTGACAATCTGCCCTGAAGAAGTGGATGACCTTATTCACCCTAAGAAGTAGATGAGCGAAATCAGAGGAAGACAGATATCATATAATTTCACTCATATGTGGATTTTAAGAAACAAAACAGATGGACATAGGGGAAGGGTGGGGGTGGGGAGAGGTGAGAGGGAAAACAAACCACAAAGACTCTTAAGGACAGAATAATCTGAGGGTTGATGGAGGGGATGGGCATTAAGGAGGGCACTTGTGATGAGCATCGGGTGTTACATGGAAGTGATGAATCACTGAATTCTTCTTCTGAAACCACTATTACACTGTATGTTAACCAACTAAAAACAACCTCAAAAGAATAAAATTAAAGCAATGTAAACACATGAATCTAAAAAAAAAAAAAAAAAAAAAGAATTAGATGAGTGGTAAGGCTTGGAGATCTACAGGCTCTGGACATGTTTAGAAGCATTCCCCCATGTTGGGATACACTGCTTCCTGCATGGGACTGCGGATTCCCAGCTCGGGGTCTGTGGTGCAGACGGAGCTTCCTGACGTGTGTGTGAAGGAAGCACCCCATTCCCAGGATGGGAGTGTGTGGTCATTGCCACGTGGAGCATAGACCAAAGGCAGAGGCAGCAGATCGAATGTAGGACGCTTGGCTAAATGTGAATTTCAGATAATTTTTTTTAAGGCTAACTCTCTCCCGTGTGATATTTGGGACTTACATAACTAAAAAAATCATTTGTTGTGTACCTGAAATTCAAATTTAACCTGTAGCCTTGGGCAGGTACAAGTGAACAAATATCTAGTGGTGTTGATTACAGCTGAGAGTACTCAGCATCTCACACTCCAGCTCTGCACTCCTAAGCCTCATGTTTCCAGGAAGAAATGGGGTTTCTAAGAAAAGTGGCTGAGTGTACCATCACCACCTCCCTCAAACTTACCGGCTTCATTGCGGAGAGCTGGCCAGCTCCAGACAGAATTCTGAAGGGCTCTGTGAACCAGGCCACACAAATGAGGTCTCTTTTTCTTTTTCTTTTTTTTTTTTTTAATTCTTTTTTAATCTTTATTTCTGTGTGAGAGAAAAACCAACAGATAGAGTGTGAGCATGGGAGGGACAGAGGGAGAGGGAGACACAGAATCCGAAGCAGGCTCTAGGCTCTGGACTGTCAGCACAGAGCCTGATGTAGGGCTGGAACCCATGAACCATGAGGTCATGATCTGAGCTGAAGTCAGACGCCCAACTGACTGAGCCACTCAGGCATCCCTAGTGGGTTCTTTTGAGAACAGTTGGAAGGAAATCATGAGATGAAGGTGCTGTATAGAGTTTATCCAGATTCCTCTTCTGTCTGGCATCATTGCAACACCTGAGGCCATAAGAAGATATAAAGTCCCATAGCCCGAAATTCTGAAATTTACATTGCCTTATGCACAAAACAATGACCTCATCTTCTATCAACCAGGAATTGCATTTGGTTGCAAGTAACCAAGGACTCTAGCCATCACATCTGCATTTCAGAACAGAAGGGATCAAACGGGAGTGGGGAAGGGACATACACTTCCTCTATTTGAAAGAGTCTACTCGGAATTCTCAGACACCACTCTGCCTCCATTTTACTGCCAGAACCCAGTCACATAGTCATGGGAAGCTGCAAGAGAGGCTTGGCTTGGAGTTGTTTTTCAGCTAGTAGGGTTGTTTCTAAGGGTGGAGGGGAGGATAGATACCTGGAGGCAGCTAACTGATGGTGCCATGTCTGCGCTGTTGGTTTATCTGTCTCGTAGAAAGGCTCTGCGTTGGAAGGAGTTAGAGGTGAGCAGGTGTGACCCCCAGAGCAGACCAAGGACTCCTTGGAGTAGGGAAATGTTCAACCCCGTTTCCCTCTGTTGTGTCACTTCCCTCCC
Source organism: Proteles cristata cristata (assembly GCA_017311185.1). Lineage (NCBI taxonomy): Eukaryota > Metazoa > Chordata > Mammalia > Carnivora > Hyaenidae > Proteles > Proteles cristata. The sequence goes on from JAESUZ010003188.1 coordinate 2,160,352, forward strand.
TTTGTGGTATGTGGAGAGACTTCCTGTCCTTTATACTGTGTCCGCGACCTAGGAGGAAATAGTCCCTTCCCATGAAGGTGTAACTGTGTGTGTGTTTTGTCAAGTCACAGAATCCATTCATACTTTCTTTTAACAAATCGTAATTAAGTGACTCATTTCCTCCTGACACTTCTTTGGGAGAAGCCCTGATGTCTTGCCAGGATGATTGAAGTAGCCTTTCCCTTGGTATTCCTGCCTCTTGATGCCCCTCCCCCACCTATCCCCACTGCCTCCCCACTGAATCTTGCCAGAGTCAGTTCTGCTGATAGTTCTCAAAACCTTTAGTGTGTGTGATGGTTGATTTTATGTGTCAACTTGGCTGGGCCACACAGTGCCCTGGTACGTGGTGACACGTTATTCTGAATGTTTCTGTAAGGGTGTTGATTGGATGAGATTTACATTCAAACCGGTGGGATTTGAGTAAAGCAGATTGCCCTCCGTAATGTGGATGGGCCTCATCCAGTCAGTTGAAGGCCCGGATGGAACAAAAGAGCGACCCCTACCCCAAACAAAAGAGCATTCTGTAGCAGATGGCCTTTGGACTTGATTGAAATACGTACGGGCTGTTCGGGCTGTTTGCTGAGTCTGCAGCCTGTTGGCCCACCTTGCAGATTTTGGACTTGCTAGCCCCCAGGATTACGTGAGTTGATTACTTAAAACTTTTTTCTTTATAAACAGACCTACTCTGGAGATCCTACAGGTTTGGTTCCAGATCACTGCAACGTCCCAATAAAGCAAGTCAAATGGTTTTTTCCCCCACAGTGCATATATAAACCATGTTTATCTTGTACTGTAGTATGTTAGAAGTGCAATAGCCTTGTGTCTAAAGAAGTATATGCCTTAATTTAACACTCAATCAGTAGGCTGAGCATCCAACTCTTGATTTCAGCTCAGGTCATGATCCCAGAGTCGTGGGATTAAGCCCTGTGTCAGGCTCTGTGCTGAGTATGGAGCCTGCTTGGGGTTCATGCTCTCTCTGTCTCTGTCTGTCTCTCTCTCTCAAAAACTACATGCCTTAAATTAAAAATATTTTATTGCTAAAAAAAAAAGTGTTAACCGTCAACTGAGCTTTCAGCGAGTTGTAACCTTTTTGCTGGTGGAGAATTGTATTGATGGTGGCAGCTACTGACTGATCAGATGGAGGTTGTGGAAGGTTGGGTGATTGGGGCGATTTCTTAAGACAGCAATGAGGTCTGCGCTTCAGCTGACTCTTCCTTTCGTGAATGGTTTCTCTGCAGCATGCGATGGTGTTTGATAAAGTTTTACCCACTGTAGACCTGTCAGAGTTGGTCAGACCTTGCTGCTGCTTCACACCTAAGTTGTGAATTCTAAATCCTTCGTTGCCATTTCCACAGTGTTCACAGCATTTTCACCAGGAGTAGTTTCCATCTCAAGAAACCACTTTGCTCATCCCTGAGAACCAAGTCCTCATCCATTCAGCTTTTATCATGAGATTTCAGCCATCCGATATAATAATAGTGACAATGTTTGAAATACTATGGGAGTTACCAAAATGCAACAGAGTCACAAACAGATGCTCTTGAAAAATGGCGCCGATGGCTCGCTTAATACAAAATTGTCATAGAGCTTCAATTTGTAAAACCCCCAGTATCCTTGAAGTGCAGTGAAGCGAAGCACCATGGAATGAGGGGCATCCATGTGCACGTCCTTTTAGTTGTTTCTCTGGAGAACCCTGACCAATACAGCATTTCTGTGTCCAGTGTGAGGCCCAGAGCTGAGCGTGGCACACAGGGCTTTTCAGTGTAGCCAGCGCTCATCCACTGCGCTCTCTGCTGGCCTCCATGTGAACCCTCCCTCCCCCCCCCCCCAACCCGGCTGCTGGGTGCATCCTATTGTGCTTGAGCTTTGTGCTCTGCGACAAGCAATATGGCAGCCATTAGCCACATGGGACTACTTCAAGGCCAATTAATAAAATTAATAAAGCTAAAGTTCAGTTCTTCAGTTTCCCTAGCTACGTTTCAGATGCCCAAAAGCCACATGAGGCCGGTGGCTACTATTTTGGGGACTGCGCACATAGAGAACATTTCTGTCATTGCAGAAAGTTCTCTTGGCCAGCTCTACTTGGCTTTTCCCCTTTGCACAGTTAAAATGAGGGCACAGGTAGCTTCTGCAATTGTCCTACAGTCCCCTCCCTCACTAGGCTTTCGTTCAGCTTTGCTTCTTGAGAATTTGATGAAGGCCATGGGTATTACCCTCTGAAAACCTGTGCGCATGGGTGTATAAGTTACAACCATAATTTCAAGGTAGTCATCAGCTTCCCTTAAAGGTCACCTGTGTCTTGTGGGTTAATAGCTGTCAACTAATACTGCTCCTGCTGCCTGCTTCTGTAACAGCTGACATCTTCTGTACGGCTTATTATGTGCCCATTCTGAGCACTTGGCATGTGTTCACGCGTTCCTCAGTGCAACCCCGTGAGGGAGCTTCTGTTGTTACCTGCATTTTGCAGATGAGGAAACCGAGGCACAGAGAATTACAGTGCTTGGGACCACCCAGGCAATGAGTGGCCTGGCCAGGATTTGACCCAAGCAATCTGGGTTCCACTTCTGCATTCCTCACCTCTACACCCAGGGCTGAGAACCCTGCCTTAGACACCTCAGCTCCTCGAGGACAGAAATTGTTCGTTATCCTTTGCAGATCTTCATGATGCATGGAGCACAGTGAAGGTGAAGCGAATGCCTGATGAAAGGAATGCTTGGGATTGAGTTACACAGGCTTAAGGCGTGGTCATGTTGGCCCTGGGGCGTTTGGATTCTTCCACAGGGTGTCTTATCCTCTTTCCTAGTTTCACTGGCTGCAGTTTGTTTAGAGCTGGGAGACAGCTCGAGTCCCCAGAGCAGCTTTGCTTGGCAATAGCAAATGGAAAGGAGAGGGTTTGCCAGGAGGCCCCACGCGCTTGGAGCACCCCTGCCACGCCAGCTAGTGCCGCCCTGGCGCCCTTGAGCTGGGGACCCAGCTGCCACCGTGCCCTGTCATAAGGCCATTCCTGTCTTTTCCAGAGATCCCTGGGTGATTCAAAGTGGCACCACTCTAGCAGCCAGAGGGGCCCTAAATGCCTGTGCTCGTGTGTCCCTTTCAGTCAGCTCCTGCTGGGGTTTGCGGACCTTAACCTTGTTGATATCTTTACCTTGTGCTGCAGCAGACCCCTAGCTTTTCCATATGCCAAGCTAAGCAGGGAGCTAGCTGTGTTGTGCTAACTCTGGTTTATATCAAGTGCTCCCTTTTATCTGAGACCCCCTGACCTTGCACTCTTTTGGAGATCTTACTGCAGGTAGAAGTTAAAATTAAGCCAAGTCATGCTAACCCAGAGATAGAAGAGCGGCTAGACAAAGGGGGTTGGTATTTCAGTGAATTGATTGTTCCTCTGGCTGGACTTAGGTGTATCTGGTAACGAATAGTTCCAGGTGATCCAGGAAAGCCTGAACCTCAGAGAAGGTGGGACAAGGTAGCCAAAGTCTTAGGCTCAAGAAGGTTTTGGAATAATCCCTGTTTCTAAGTGCAGAGTCTGCATTATCCTGGTCGTAGTTGACTCGCAGAGGTACAGAACGTGGTCACTGCCTTCAGGGAATTTGTAATCTTGATAAGACCCAAATGAAGATCAGAATAATTCAAGAGACACGTCTTTCATGTGTTCAAATATCGGGCAGTTTCCAAAGTGTTTTTCCATAGCCACTATCTTATGATGCGGCAAAGTGCTGACGTAAGTATAGAAACTTGGTCCTGTGGATTATTCAGAGGAGGTAAAATTTTGCCCAGGAACACATTTTCTGAAGACCCACCAGGACTTGGGTTATATATCTTTTAGCTTGGAGGAGGCAAGGTAGCGTGGAGGGAGGAATTATTTCGATGTTGAGAGAATGGCATTCATGCCACACAATTTAGCACAATTTAGTATATACAATTAGGCCATTATTCAGATGAGTTTGCACATCATGTAAATGGGCATTTCCGAGGATAATTGCACCCACAGAGACATTAATCTGATTGTGTGAGCCACAGAAAAAGAAAATCACAAGGCATATTAAAAGACTGACCACAAGGGAATTGTCTGTTGGCTTATCGTTTGTACCCTAACTTGGTACCTTAATTAAACACACATTTCTTAAACAACTGCAGCCATGGGCCACTAGGCTAGGTTTGGAGAATTTAAAAATTCGGGCGCCTGGGTGGCTTAGTCGGTTAAGCGTCCGACTTTCGCTTAGGTCATGATCTCGTGGTTCGTGGGTTCGAGCCCCGTGTCGGGCTCTGTGCTGACTGCCAGCTCAGAACCTGGAGCCTGTTTCAGTCTGTGACTCCCTCTCTCTGTAACCCTCCCCTGCTCACGCTGTCTCTCTCTCTCTCTCTCTCCTAGAAATAAATAAAACATTTAAAAAAATAAAAAAAATAAAAATTCAGTAACATAGTCCCTGTTCTTCTAAGGCTCCCTGGGTCACTGGTGATGGTGCTGTAGAGGTCATAGAAATTCCATGCACCATGCAGAAAGGAGACTCTGTGGGTCCTGGACCTTTTCTGCTATAGCACCGACTCCAAGGATCCTGGTCCGGGTTACTGAACAGGTGTGTCTTCTCACTTAGCATGTGGCAGCGGCCCTGTTTCTTCTCCCTTAGCTCCCTTCAGGCCCCTTTGGTGGGTTTCTCCTAGGCTTCCAGATCAAGAATAGAAAACTTTGAGAACCTTCTTTCCAACCATCCGTTCCAGGTTGCCAAGTGAGTTAGTGTTAAAGGAAGTCCCTTTGTCTAGAGTGGGTTATGTCCTCTGCTTTGTTCATGGCAGCCTCATGGGACTGCTGGCTTGTGAGAGACCAGTGCTGATAGAAGGAAGCTCTCTAATGGAGAACTTCTTTTTATAGATCCCAGCTGGCAGGGAAGGGGCCATCAACAGATGCTCCCATTATTGGTCTCCGAGGCAGGAGGAACGCTCATGACTTTGAACCCATTTATTTTATTTATTTTTAAATGTTATTTATTCTTGAGAGCAAACAAAAATGCTTGAGTGGGGAAGAGTCAGAGAGAGAGAGGGAGAGCAAGAGAATCCCAAACAGGTTCTGTGCTCCGTGCAGAGCCCAACTCAGGGCTCGATATGATGACTGTGAGATCATGACCTGAGCTGAAATCAAGAGTTGGGAGCATTAACCTACTGAGCCACCCAGGTACCCCTGTTTTAGTCATTTTAGAAAGCAGCCTCCAAATGGAGACAAGTGGAGCACAGGTAGCTGGTGACAGTTTGGCGTGTGGCATGTGCAGCGAGCGGGCAGGGGGCAAGGAGTATGAGTGGAGGTCTGGCGGGCTCTGGAATCCAGAGTTAGCCTCCTGGGGTGTGCTTATTGACGTCACACTCTGTCATTGGTTGTCTGTATCACCTTAGATTTGTTTCTTAATGATCCGAATGTGACTTGAGGGAGTTGGGAGTCTTTATTGTTTTGGGCGTGTCTGGAACCAATCGATGGTAGACTGCTAATCAGTCTTCCTACCTGTGTCAGCAGGGCAGGATCATGACCTGCCTTAGCAAAATGGTGTACAAGGAGCCAGGGATGGACAGTATAACCAGAGTGCCTGGGAGAGTGGCTCTGGGTGGGGACGTGTGTTCATTCATCTCTGTGCTAGTCTTTGTGCGTGGTAAGGTGTAAACCACAGTTCCTGCCCTCAGGAAGGTTTTATTCTGCAAACTTTCATGCGCCCAGCGACTTTGGGGCCGTGCAGGTCACCCTGACTGAGGTCTCCATCAAGGGTTGGAAGATTAATCAGTGGGGGTTGAGAAAAGAGGGAAAGTTGTATGTCCTAGAAGAATAGTTCACTGTGAGGAAGAGGCTGAAGGATGACAAGGACTTTTTTTTTTTTTTTTTTGCCTGTGAAGTGTCATAAGAAAGAAGATATGATTATTGAACAAAGGAGTCTAGCATGCTGTAGGGAAAAAAGAATTCACAGAAGATGGGGTATTTGAGATGGGTTTTAAAGGATGAATAGGAGTTCCCTAGGTGGAGACAAGGATGAAGGGCATGTGTTGCTGGTGGAAGGAATGGGATGTACAAGAGTAAGGAGTGTTGAAGGAGTGGCGAGTGGTTGGACATCCCTGGGTGGATGGGAAGTGAGAACCTGGGCTTTTGGGGTGGGGAGAGTGGTAGGCAGGGAGTGACATCATCAGATAGGTACTTCAGACAGATTACCAGGTGTCCTGTGAGACTACATGGATGCCATGAAGAGTTCCAATGGCTGTTTGAGATGGGAAGCTAGAAGACCAGTTGGAAAGCTTGTAAAATAATCCAGGTAAGAACTGATGGTGGAAAACATCCCCTGAGGTTTCCTTAGGGCGCATTTGTTCCTTGGTGCAGAGCTTGGGGAGGGGTAGCTTGGGCAGGGCTCGGCAAGCCTCTGGACGCTCTACAGAGAAGATATCTTGGCCATAGCGCTCGGCAAAGTGTGTGTGCAGATGGTGTGGTGGAGATTGTTTACCCACCTGAGGGTGGCCCTTGGGGTCCTGTGATTTCTCATCCGGATCTAAGGAATCAGTTTTGGAAGTTCCTTTGGTTGAGAAGTGAGTAATACAGGGCTCTGTTTGTGCTTTTCCTTTTTTTTTTTTTTTTTAATGTTTTATTTATTTTTGAGAGTGAGAGACAGAGCATGAGCAGGGGAAGAGCAGAGAGAAAGGGAGACACAGAATTCAAAGCAGCTCCAGGCCCTGAGCTGTCAGCACAGAGCCAGAGCCTGACACGGGGCTCGAACCCACGAACTGTGAGATCAGGACCTGAGCTGAAGTCGGACGCCTAACCAACTGCGCCCTCTCCAGGTCACTGGAGTCAGAGGGTTAGGGTTTGGGTTTCCTGTCCTTTCTTTCTAGCATGTGACCTGGGACCAGTTTCTTAACCTCCGTTTCTTTGGATGTGAAATGGGTACAACAGTACTTAACCAGTAGAGGGGCCATAGGCTCGATTCCTTGATGGGGGGACACCTGGCACACAGCAGGATTGAGTAAACACCCCTGCCTCAGTTCCTTTGTCCTTCCTCCCTCAGGGCAGTAGAGATGCAGGGAGGGACAAGACTTAGCCAGATGCCTGCAGTGTGATTTCAACCGCTTTGTTGCTTTTTTCTTCTCTGTCTCTGCCAGAGTCAGAGAAAGAGCTGAGGGCTCTAAGTCCTAGCAGATGAGATCATCTGGACACTCGAGTGGTTTGGCCACTGGCAGGACGTTCGGGGACCATGTTGGACCCCCACGTTTTGATGCAGCTTAAACATTGCACATGGGCAGGGTGGGCTTCGAGGGATCCGGAGCCCTTTCAGTATTAGAAACTTGGCTCTCCCTTGGACAGCATTCTGACTTTTAACTTTCCCTCCTTGACCATCTTATTGATACTTCTGTGGTTTCATTTATTCCTTTGTTTAAATTTTGCCTTCAGTGAGGATAGCCTTTGGCAAATATCTTTGGTTTCTCTATCGTTTCAGCGAGTAGCGTTTTCTTGAGTTTTGTGATTATGTGGCAGGTAAATAGGCAAGCCTTCAAAAAACATTTCTTTACCATTTTTTATTATGAAATGTTTCAAGTATACAGCAAAGGGGAGAGAATACTCAGTGAACCCTCCCCACCCATCACCACCATCAGCAATTAACAGCTTGCCAATAACATCTTCTCCACTCTGCTGTTTTCTTATTTAAGGTTTATTTATTTATTTATTTTCTTTTTTGAGAGAGAGAGAGCAAGCAAGCTGAGGAGGGGCATGGAAAGTGGGAGAGAGGGAAAATCCCAAGCAGGTTCTGCTCTGTCAGCGCAGAGCCCTATGTGAGGCTCGAACTCCTAAACCCATGAGATCATGACCTGAGCTGAAATCGAGTCGGATACTTAACCAACTGACACATCCAGGCGCCCCTATTTTCTTATTTTAAAACTAAACAGATATCCTATCACTTCAACGGTAAATACTTAAATATTTTATCTTTAATAGATAAAAGCCTATAAAAGATCACATTTTCACACCTAAGAAAATTAAAGTTCTTGTAATTCTCTCTAGTACCCAGTCTTTTTTCAAATTTCCCCAGTTGTGTTAAGTTTTTCTCACCATTGATTTAAAGCACCTGACCTGAAACAGCTGTTCTATTTTGACTTGACCGTGTGGACCTCCCCTTAGCCCTTGTATTATGCTATTGCTCAACCCAGTGACATAGTTTTGAGATAGAAAGAACTATGGGGTAGATAGATAGCAAAGTGATAGCTGAGTAATGCATAGAGAAGCAATTTTGTAAACTTTTTATTTTGGAAAATTTGCAAATATGCACAATAAAAATGATGGCAAAAGTGAAATAGCTCGGTCATTTAGCTTCCCTGCTGATTCTTTGCACCTGGCCAGACACTGCATTCCAGAATGACCTTGTGAGTCTTCCCGTAATTATGTGTCCTCAATACTGAGAACACAGCTCCCTGGTAGTTAACAGAGGCCTGGCATTCCAGTCTGAGAAGTCTGATGACTTGTTCAAGGTTGTAGATGCAAGACAATGGCCATTGTCAGTGCTAGGAATTGACCCTTTCACTCCCAGTTCTTTGGACATACTGTGCTGCCTCACAGTGGCCCAGCCGTCCTATTAAATCAGCTCTAGCTCTGTGCAGGGCTTTGGAGCATTCTTTTGTTGCTACTGTGGTCTGTTAAGAGCTGGAGTCCCTGGGGTTGGAGAGTTGCAAGGAGGGCCTGTTTGTCCCCACTCTGTTCCTGGAGGAACCGTCTCTCTGGAGGGAAGTCCCTGGAAATGCCAGCAGCTCTTTGTATAGTTGCCAGTAGAGAACACTATGCCTGTGGGGGCAGAAGGGGTAGGGGCAGCCGGGTGAGGGCCCACCAGCCACCTGGCTCCTCCACTGGAGGGGAAGGAGAGGAGAAGGGAATCAGAGCTTTGCCCCAGGGGCACCTCATGGCTGCTTCTAGCCCTTGACTCCCCGGCTGTGGCTGAGGGGAGGGAGATGCTGTTCCCAGTTCTGGCACCCCAACTCTTCATACGCCCACCTCTTGGCTTTTCCATCCTCCTCACAGAATGCAGCAGCTGCTGACTAGCGAGAGAGACTGTCATGAGATGTAGTTACAGAGTACATGGTTGCTCTCCACATGCGGGGTTCTGGTTCGCCCCCCGCCCTGGAGCATAAAGCAGCGTTCTCCACTCCCTCAGGATGCAGGGTGCTGATCAGGCCACGTGTCCTGTCCTGTTGTGGTGCGGGTCTGCATGGTGTTTCCCTGGGAAGGATGACATGACTTCCCTGGTTGGTGTGTGTGTCTCTGGCCTTGGTAAGGGGGGGATACGCATGCTTCGTGTGTCCTGGGAATGACAGCGTGGGAGGCCGGGGCAGGGAGGGAAATACATTTGCATGGATTTGCAGAGAGGAAGGTGCCGCCATACTGAATTTGAGGAAACCTTCCACAGACAGGGGAACTCTGAGTTAGCACACGTTTGAAGAATTCAAGAGGTGAGGTACATGACTTGTGCCCTTGAGCAGGCCATTTTACTTGTTAGGCTCTTGAATTTTCTTCTGTAAGATAAAATGATTGGTTTACATTGTTTCCATCTCCTTGAGCCTGAAGACTGGGTGATTTGATTCTGTGGACCAGGGATCACGATGTGGTGGTGGCTCCTGGGATAGTGTTGGGTCACATGGGCCATAACTTCAGGCATTGCTGCTGGCCTCTGCCTGGGGCCTGGCCCCAGCTCTTGCCTGTGCTCCAGCCCAGCCAGCATGTGTGTGACAGCAAGAGAAAGCCCATGGAGGAACGTGGATGTTGCCTTTCTGGCTGGGGTGGGTGGGACGGCTAGACACGTGCAGCTGCAGAAAGGATTTGGTTTGGGCCCTGCAGGGAGGTGCCATTCATGGCTGATGGGTCTCGTAATCCGCTGGTAGTTGAGTGGGTTTGGAGTATGTGAAGGAGCCTGAGACCGCTGGCCGACCAGCTCGGATGTGCTGAATTGGACTAAGTAGCCCCTGGTGCCTTGGGGAAATACAAGGCCTGTGCCTTCCTCCTGCCAGAAGCTTTTGGCTGAACTGGGAGATTCGGTAGGGTGACAGTGGTGCCACCCTAAAGCAGAGGGACAAATGATGCATGAGTTGATCGGAAGCCCTTTGGTCTGATTTGGATGCATATGCTTGTGTCCAGAGGTGAGTTGCGAACTGATGCCCAGCACAGAAGACAAGGGTGGTCTGAAACCCTTGAGTTAGACCCCTCTCGTCAGCGTAAGGCCCTGAGTGACCTTATGGGGAGTAGGAGGTTGTCTGGCCGGAAACTAGGTCACTGCACCCTGTTGGGCAGCTAGGCCTTCCCCATATCCAGGGTCTTGCCACATTGTATCCTCTGGTTCCTTTATTATGGGATTAAAAAAAATTTTTTTTCAATGTTTATTTGAGAGAGAACGAGAGCGAGCAAGCACAAGCAGGGGAAGGGCAGAGAGAGAGGAAGAGACAGAATCTGCAGCAGGCTCCAGGCTCTGAGTCTAATGTGGGGCGTGAACCCATGAACCGAGAGATAATAATCTGAGCTGAGGTTGGAAGCTTAACTGACTGAGTCACCCAGGCACCCCATATTATGTTTTTTTTTTTACCGTATGATTATTTATAATCTAAAGCAGGAATGTGGATGCCGTTTTAATGAACACAACAAATTCAAGATTACAGATGCTCGCTGAGATTTTTATTACCCTTCATTTCTCTGTTGCACAGTATCTAGGCCAGCACTGTCCAGTAGGATATTTTGTGATGCTGGAATGTTCTGTATCTGCACTGTCCAGTATGGGAGCCACTAGTCACATGTGGCTGTGGAGCACTTGAAATGGGCCTAGGGCACCTGAGAACCTGATATTTGAATTTCTTTCATTGTAATTAATGTAAATAGCTACGTGTGGCCTACTGCCTCCTGTATTGGTGAAGTTCTAGAAAACACTAAGTGGGTAATTGCACATGATGTTTTTTTTTTTTCTTTTTTACTTCTTATTACAGAGTATTTCAAATAGAAAGCCGAGTGAATAATGTAATGGAGCCCCATACATTCTTCATCCCCTACGTTATATCTCCCATAGCTGCATGGTTTCCTCATGGTTTTCATAGATCCACACCATAGACCTTTTACTTAGAATCTATATCATTTACTATATCCCTTTATAGGCAATTTACTGTTAAATGATCTGTTAACTGTACATGGTGACAATTGGGACTGAGTGAGAATTATTGTCCCATATGCTCAACTGATTCTTAGATGTAGACAGAATTGATCCAGGAAGACTGAGTTGGATAGAACTGATGAAAAGCTCCCCAGCACAAGTGGCATTTAGTAAAGTTTGATATGGATGAAACTGTTCAGTTGATCGAGCCTATTGATTTGAAGTAGGAAAGAACTGATCCTAATACAAATAACTTTGACTAAAAGAAAAATGAAACAGATGAAGAACTGGGTATGAAAAATGACCAAGGACCTAAATGGGCTTAATGGAATTTTCTCTAGAAAATGCTCTCAAATGAAAATGTATCTTACTCTGGGATAGTTCTGATTAAAATGTTTGTATCCGAAACATCCTCATAAAACAGCCTCGTCAAAATGGCCGGCACCCGTCTCTGGCCAGACAGAAATTTTTGCTCAGATAGAGGTTTTTGTTTTTTAAAGTTTATTTTGAGAGCATGGGCTCACGCAAGCAAACGGGGTAGTGGCAAGAGAGAGAAGGAGAGGGAGCATCCTGAGCAGGCTCTGTGCTGACACAGAGATCGAACCCACGAACCGTGAGACCATGACTAGAGCTAAATCGAGAATCAGATGCTTAATGGACTGAGCCCCCCAGGCGCAGCTCTCTACCCCCTCAGAAGTTTGAAAGAGGAGTGAAAAGAGAAGAAACTTTCAGAATGGAAAGACTCAGACTGTCCCGTCAGCTGCTGAGGAGGAGGATTGCTCAGAACACACACAAAAAACTAGAGCTTGAATCAAACTGAGAACGGATGCCGCTGTCTGTTGTCCCCTTTGATGTTTATCCCGGACGCGCCTCCCTTCCCGAGGCCAGTGTGGTTTTTGATCCTGCTTTCAAACGTTTTCATTTCCTCAGGTGGCCTGGAGAGGAATCTGGGACTTTTCTTTATGAGCTTCTAGCTGAAAGATGGGTTCTTTCCAGCAGCACATAGAAGCACATGCAAGAGGCAAGGACAAAATTGTATCAAGTTTAGAAAAAAAAAAAAAGAAGACCACAGCAGAGCGTTTCCTGCCGGTGGTTGCTCAGTGCAGTGACCGTGTCCTGACGCCCATGGGGTTTGGGGCCAGTTGGAGCACTGACCTGGCAGGAATGCTAGACCTCCCTTTCCTCAGTGGCCTATGGCTCCATGTTTGCTGCAGGGTCGTTGCCAACCTCATTCTGGGGCAGCATCTGCTTAACCCCCCCCACCCCCACCCCGGGCTGATGTCCTCCCGACGCTCTTCCATTTGATGCCCAAGTATGAAACCTCTGGAAACCTCATTGTTCTGTGACTTCCCACTTCCAGGAGGGCCTGGACCTGGAGTGGAATGGAATGGGAGAAATTCTGACCGCCCCATGCTTCCTTGTGTCTCTTCCATTCTCCTCCCTGCCCTGCACATGGGACCCAAGTCGGTCCCAAGAGTACGTAGGGAAGAGGCGTTGGGCTGCGGGAGGAGTCATGCTCAGCGTTCAGGATCAGCTTCCCGTCCCCGCTGTCTGCACACTTGGCTCCTCACTGTGAACGCTGTGCTCTGACAGCAGCAGCCTGTCCCTTGCCCGTACTCTTGGGGGGAACAGCGTGCTCCCCTTGGTGGTTGACCTGTTTTTTCCCTGCAACCGCCTACCTTCTTTGCTCTATGTAGCAGTGGCCAGTGTGCCCTTGATTAGGGTGAAGGAGTAAGACCACACTTAGCTTGACCTCTTAGTGAAGAATTGGTAGCCCCAGCAAGTGGCGGTTAATAGAAATCTAGAATGAAGACTCAGGGTTTGAACCTTGACCTCACCCTTGGTAACCGTGTGATTTGGAGCAATTTGTTTAACCTTTCTGAGCCTTGGTCTCTTTTATAAAGTAGGGGATGTTCACCTGACCTCATCGCATAATTTTGAGATTGAAATGAGGCACTTTTCAAACGTTATCTGACTCAGAATAAATGCCCAAACAGCACCTACTGTAATTATTGTCTTAAAGCCATCTGTATCCACCCTTAGGAGTTTGCTAGTAGTCAGGTGCAAGATTGGTCTCATCGCGAGGGCTTTCTCTGTGACTTGGAGCCATCCCCAGGTGGAGTATGGCTTTGGGAAGCCATGTGACAAGACTCCTTCATCTTTCCGGTTTCCCTAGCTGACTGGCTGCTGTTTTATGATGCCTGCATGAGCCACAAGCAGGAGGCAGCCATCTCACACAGCGGTTTGAAGTCCCATCTCATCTTTGGCCCCCTGAGCAGCTCTTCTTGCTCCAAGTCATTATAGTTAGACTGTCCAATTGTCCAACGAGTGTGTCCTTGCCAGAGTTATACATCTTGGCCGACACTGCCTGTGGCGCAGAAGCAGCCCTGTTTAGGGGGCAGAGGCTCTGGTTTCCTGGCTCTGGCCAGACACTAAACAGCTGTGTGACATTCAGCAAGTCGCCTTGCATTTCTGGGCTGTCTTCTGAAAAATGAAAATGAAGGTCTTGAACTGGATGGTCTGTAAACTTCCTCCTACCCTGAACCTTTGTTGCAACTGCGTAAATGTCCAGATACTCTTGTTCCTTCCTGAGATCAAATATGGGCTGGGATGGAAGTTCAATGCAGCCTCTGTTTTCTTCAGGCAGCCTCAACTGTGGTGGACCTCTTCACTCACGGCCTCCTTGTTGATGACACAGAGGCCATAGCTTCATAGTCACAGCTGGCCCCAGGCCAGTCTAATGAATGTCACTATCAAATTCATTCATAAGCAGCCTTTTAAAATTCTTTCCAGAGCGCTATTTCCATGAAAGTCCCTAGTAACCCTGAGTCATGAAGATATTTAAAATTTTCCTGTGTTGCATCTTACAGCTCACACACAGCTCCCCAAACATTTTCCTCGTCAGTGCTCCTCTAAGCAGAGCTTCAGCTGGTTTGCTAACCAGGTTTCTCTGTTATGAGAACCACTGCCTGATTTGTGTGTACACTAGGGAGTAATATACTAATAACTAGAGCTTGAGTCTTTTTTCTTTTTTTAAGTTTGTAGGTAAACCTGTTGGTGTTGGTTGTGCCAAAGATTTCTGGATATCGTCTTTCATACATTGGTGAGAATCAGATAGTCAGCTCTTACTCTCTTACTGGATTGCTGAGTCAGCTTCTGATTTTGGAAGTCACATGTCCCCTTATGGCGCTGGGAAGCAATCTTGGAGGTCAGTCCTCCCCAGTTAGATATGTGGGTAAACTCATGGGTGCCTCCTATATTTCCACAAACTAGTCTGGTGCCTCCCCCTCTCCTTTGATGAATCTTCCTTCGGAAGCCTTTGACACATCATTCTCTCTTCCCTGTTACCCCGTAGCACTTCATACTTCTGTTACTGTCATGATCTGTCTTGTATTGGAGTTTATACTGAACGTTTGTTTTCCTGACTTAGAACCTCTCATTTTGTTGTGGGCCCCTCCCTTCCAGAAATTAGGCTTCAGGAGGTATCTCAGCAGTGTTGAATGGAGTAGATCCTACCAGCAAGGGTCCAATAGAATGTTCCTTCCCTTTGCATGTGCACCTGTCTGTGAATGTGGTTTTAGAAAATGTTTTATGAAATGTCTTACAAAGAGGCTATGGGCTTTGGGATTCTTTAGGAACCCCCAAAAGGTTGGTTCCTTGGGCTTATTAGTAGTTAAATGGGCTGTGAACAGCCAGAAAGCAGTTGAGGGAGATTTGACCCGTCTATGCTACTTGCTGTAGTCCCTTCTATCAGGTTTGCAGAATAGCCCAGCTGTATAGAAGGGAACGTGTGATCACTTGGGTTTAGTGATTTGACTAAATGTAACAAAAAACTGGCTTAAATATGAGCCTTTATCTATTTATTTTTCTGCCATTTAAAAAGTCAGGAGGTAGGCAATCCAGTGCAGGGACCTAATTTACTTTTCCTCTATCCTTAGAAGAGTTGCCTCCTGATCCAAAATAGCTATTGAAGCACCAGCCATTGTGTTAATATCACAAATGGAAGAACAAAGAAGCCCTCTTGGAAGGCTCACTCCGTGTCCATTTACATCCCATTAGCTAAGTTAGTAACTGGAGTCCCAGCTAACTTGACAGCTGTGAAGTACCGTCTTTACCAGGCACATTGCCTCGCTGAGACACAAAGGCGCTCTCACCAGGGGAGATGGAGAGAACAGACAGTTGTCCCGAAGAGCTGCCCAACAGTTACTTGAATAAATGAGTAGGTAGGGCAGTGATGGAGAGATGCCATTCAGTTTCTGTGGGTCAAGTGTAGACTGAAGCCTCATACTAGACCTTCAGTATGACAAGGGCTGCACATTTCTGATACTACCACATGGGAGAAAGAGCCTTGAGGAAAATTCAGAAACTCACAGACTTGACAGAGAGTGTGTTCTTCTAAAGGCCCCTTCAGAGGGGCCTCCTTTTTCCCTTCTTTGTGGAGATCCGCTTTCCTTATTTTGAACTCCTCAGATGCAAGATAGGCGGAGAGGTGTGGGTCTGTGGGACAGCGCCACATTTCAGCTCTCTGTTTGTTGGAAGACAGAAAAGCTTTATAATTCAAATGGGGAGACTTGGGGGAAGAGAGTTGCTGAATTGAAATACACTTCCTTAAAACAACCACAAATGCAAATGCCACATTGGGAACGGTTAGGATCCTGTGGATTAATGATCATCTCTTGGTGTTGGTTCGAAGCCCGTAGGTGATGTGTGGGATGGGGGCAGCTTTGCAGTGCCAGGTCCCGGTGCTTCCCACCCTCCTCCCGCAGTGCCCCTGGCCCAAAGGGGGTGGGAAGCCACCAGGTTGTCCTCTCACGGGACGCCCACGGACTGGCCTAGAGGCCTGGGGTCTGGAGGGCCGTGTTGTGTGCGAGGGTGTCCGCGCATGCTCGGTTGGTCAGTTCTGTAGGGCCAGACCCCTTGTCCCCATGTGTAGCTGAGGCACACCTGTGTGGGCGTGGGGCCCGGCACCACACAGTGGTCCACAGCAAGCAGGCCCCTGGGCTACTGGCTGAAGCATTAGCCAGGTGTTCACTCAGGCCCACACTCTTGACTCCTTTTGAAACTTTTTTAAGTTTACTTACGTATTTT
Organism: Proteles cristata cristata; assembly: GCA_017311185.1. NCBI lineage: Eukaryota > Metazoa > Chordata > Mammalia > Carnivora > Hyaenidae > Proteles > Proteles cristata. Next base: position 2,176,611 of record JAESUZ010003188.1, read on the forward strand.
GAGAGAGAGCGCATGTGAGTGGTGGAGGGAGGAGCAGAGAGAGAGAATCCCAAGCAGGCTCCACACTGTCAGCGCAGAGCCCGACACGGGGCTCCATCCCACAAACCCCGGAGATCACGACCTGAGCCGAAATCAAGAGTCAGACCCCCAACCGACTGAGCCATCCAGGTGCCCCTGTGTTTTTTTTGATAGCAAGATACACATTTTTATTTTAATTCTGGTGTGGTTAACCCACAGTGCTGTATTCGTTTCAGGCGCACGATACGTGACTAAGCAGTTCCGTACATTACCCTGTGCTTGTTCAGGCACACGTGCTCTTACATTTTGACATTTTGAGCCTCATCTTTGTCAAGGTCTCCTGCAGATTCTGTGTCTCCTGAGGCCCCTTCCTCCTGGCCCCCCACCACACCTGAATTTTTCAGGTCATCTTGTCCTTCAGTCCTCAGTTCCAGATCAGCCTGTTCTCAGAGGTAGCCCTGGAGTCCCTCTTCCAGAAGGAGTTTCTTCTTCACGCCCTGGTACCGTCCGCCTGTCCCTCCCTCCTGCAGCACTCTCCTGCGCAGCTCTGTAGGACAGACTCTAGACGTCCACTCCATGCCTGTTTCTGTTCCCCGACCAGATTATCCTCGCGGAAGGTGGGGTTGGGGGTGGTGCAGAGCACGTGTCCACTGTTTGCTGAAGGGTGGAGAGGGGCGTCTGTGGGGTCACAGAGCTGTTCCTTGCCTTGGGGGCTGGTGTGTTCCAAGTCTGCTTTGTTTCCCCTAACCATCTTTGTCTCGCGGTTCCTGAAGACTTCCTCTAAGTCATGTGAGACTGGCTCAGGGGATGGGTGGGGATGGTTGTTCCCCTCGTGCCTGTGCCCCAGGGGCTGCCCCGTGGAGGTCCCCAGGGCTTATGTAACTGATCTGGCTAACCAGGGGTGGGTGGCGAGGATGCCGCGTAGGCCAGCAGGTGGCAATGGCTTGCTTGTGCTCTGCTGGGAAATGCAGAGTGGTGGCTGGAGGGTTTTGTTGCTGGTCCCTGATGCAGTCTCGTGGGCCACTCTTGGGGATGATGTGTTTATTGTCCAAAAGAAATAGAAAGTGAGCCAACTGTGTAATTTTAAAATTTCCACTAGTTTCATGAAGAAAATAAAATCGAAAGACAGGTGCAGTGAATTAAGACATTCTATTTAACCAACTATATCCAAAATACTATCATTTCATCATGTAATCATTCTGAAAAGTGAGGTGGTCATCCATTCTTTTTTTGTATTAAGCCTTTAAAATTCTGGGTGCTTTAGGGGTGCCTGGGTGGCTCAGTTGGTTAAGTGTCTGACTCTTCTTGGTTTCGGCTCAGGTCCTGATCCCACAGTTGGGGAGATTGGGCCCGGCTCAGGCTCTGTGCTGACAGTGTGGAGCCTGCTTGAGACTCTCTCTCCTTCTCTTTCTGCCCCTCCCCTATTCACTGTTTCTCTCAAAATAAATAAATAAATAAATAAACTGAAAAAAATAGTACAGAAAAGTACCTTTAAAATAAAATTTGGGGTGCTTTGCACTCAGTGTGGATTAAGGACCCTTTCAGATACTGGATAGCCACGTGTGGCTGGTAGTGGTCTAATATAGGGTCCGCCACGATTTCTGTGCTTTCTCCTACTTGATGTCCCTTGAAAGCGGGGCCTGTGTTAGGACACTTCAGTCCTTCCCTTCACCCATCGCTGTTGGCAAGTGTGAACTGGGTGAGGGCCTGCCTGGCAGAGTGACAGCACTTAGCGGGACTTGCAGTCACTGGGGTCACAGCACCTGTAGAATGAATGAAGCCATTGGACCGCGACCCCCCCGGGGCCCCTCTGGTTCTGACCTGCTTGCAGGGAGCCATGAGCCTGGGCAGGGACGGTGCTGGGAACCACTGTGTGCACCTTGGCATCGTTAGCAAGCGAGAGCTGCTCTATGAGAGGTCACAGCTGGCCACACCTGTCTTGTGAGGGGCTGGCCTGACCGAGAGCATATCTGGTCTCTTGGGTCCTGGACTGTGAAGATCATCTGCTCCTCTACCTGGTGCCTGCCCCCCTTCATCCAGCATTTACAAGGCCCTGCAGGTGCCAGGCTCGTCCCCACATGGAAAGGCAGAGGTGGACAGGGCAGCCCCAGGCCCTCACGCAGCTCATGTGTTGGAGGGTGTGACGGGCCAGAGGGAGCCCCTGCCGTTTCCTGAGGCCTCATGAGGGTTCCTTCTTGCCCAGGCTCAGCTGGAAGCTCAGAAAGCCACACAGGACTTCCAGAGGGCCACCGAGGTGCTCCGGGCCGCCAAGGAAACCATCTCCCTGGCTGAACAGCGGCTGCTGGAGGATGACAAGCGGCAGTTCGACTCCGCCTGGCAGGAGATGCTGAATCACGCCACCCAGAGGGTATGAGTCACAGCCATGTGCGCCTGTGTGTGTGTGTGTGTGTGCGTATGGGTGCCTGGTGTGTGTGCATACGTCCATGTCTGCAGGTGTGTGTGTGTGTGTGGTGTGCCTGGTGTGTGTGCATGTGTTCGTGTCTGCAGATGTGTATGTGGGTGGGTGCCTGGTGTGTGCACATGCATCCGCCTGTGTGTGTGTTGGGGGGGGGTGTGCCTGGTGTGTGCGCGTGTCTGTGTCTACAGGTGTGTGTGTGCAGGCATCTGCGGCGGTGCCTCCCCTTTGTGGGTGGGGTGTGGGAGCATCCTTCACACTTCTTCTTGTCCAGGCGCTCCAGAACACCCTCCTCCACCCCAGTTCTCACAAGCTCTGTGTGCCCTGCTTCTCCTGGCAGAGGCGTGGTGCCTAAAAACAAGCTCTAAGAGTCACAGGGGTCTCTGCTGGCCTGGTACTAAGCCACAGTCAGAGTGACAGTCTCCCAGTAATACGTACAGCTGTTCCTTCCCTGTGTCGCTTGAGTTTGTCTGGTTCAGATGGTCTCTGAAGGACTTGACTGTGGATTGGCCTTCCCAGAGGGACGGGGTTCTTTTCCAGGGTGTCTTCTAGGGAAATGGTTGACTTTAGAAGCCAAGGTGGAAGACCTTGGTTAGTGGGGTCTGGACTCTGTGTGTGTGTGTGTGTGTGAGTGAGAGAGAGAGAGAGAGATGTTGGCGGTAGAGTGACAGCCATGGTAGATGTGACCAGTGTCCAGTGGGCACTGTGGCCTGGCCTTTGGGCTGGGATTCGAGGAGGTAGCATGGGAGCAGGAAGTGGGCCGCGTTTGATCTTTACCCCATTTTGGCTCCTAGGTTTTATAGCCATTATTTGGGTCTTTAACAGCTCGCATGACCTGCGCTCTGCCCACATTGCTCAGAATCCAGACAGCTGCTTGGTTCAGTTGGACTTGATACCTTTACCTAACTCCCCTGGGTTTTCTAGGAGTAACACCAAATATCCTTGTTACCCACCCCCCCTTCTCCAGGCTGATTTGCTGCAAGGGGTTGGGTGGGTGAATTGACATGTGGCTTTGGCTGCTGCGACTAAAGCCTTAGATGGAGGGGTGATGTGGCAGGGGAGGGTGGCTGCAACTTCCCCTGGTCTTGCCACCTGTGGGGCTGGAGAAGTCAGGAGTTAAGGCCAGCAGCCTCTCCTTTTTCAATGTCACCTGCCACAGTTCAAGTCCTAGGGGATCTGATAATTAAAGATGGCCTTGTGCTTCCCTAAATAGAAAGCCTGACACACAAATAAATGACTTCAGGTCAAATCTGCATTGGCTCTGCACCGCCTCTCCTGAAGCCTGAGATGCCTGGCCCAGCTTTGTGTGGCTTTGGGCCTCCTGCCCCCTAGCGGACACGATGCTCAGAGAGCCAAATACAGGCTGAACTCACTTTTCTGGGTTAGCCCGTGGAAAACCAAAGTAGAAGTTGGAAATCTTTGAAAATTTACAAGCCACAGTCTGACAGACAAGGACAAGACCAAAACAAAACGAAAAAGGGGCGGTTGGGGGCACCCGGGCGGCTCAGTCGGTTAAGCCTCCGACTTCAGTTCAGGTCATGATCTCACGGTTCGTGGGTTCGAGCCTGGAGTCGGGCTCTCTGCTGACAGCTCAGAGCCTGGGGCCTGCTTCTGATCCTCTGTCCTCCTCTCTCTCTGCCCCTCCCCTGCTCGTTCTCACTCTTCCTCTCTCTTAAAATAAAATAAGAAGGGGGGAGTAGTTCCTTATAAGAAATTAGCTAACGGACGTCTCCTTTTTGCCCTCCCTCCACCCCAGCTGGAGATCTAAATCAGCCTTAAGAAATCATTTCAGAAGCTATTTGATCCATCCTTAGAAAGGAACAAAACATGTTTATGCTTTTATTATTTAAAAAAACAAAAACTGTTTCGTGAGTCCCAGGGCCCTAGCGTGGATGGGGAGTGGCTGGTCATGTGTCCCTAGGACCTCTGTGTCGCACACCTCCTGGGAGCACCGTTCGTGCCATCATCTTTGAGAATGATGCTTCTTGGGGTTGTGCAGTGTGTAACTTGTGGAGCTGTATAAGAAGGCAGTGAGGTCACATGGGCTCCTGAGGGTCTGGGGAGAGTTGTCTGATGTGTGCCCTCCCTGAGGCCCCTGGAGGTTTCTAGGCGTGGGGATAACTACTGCAGATTAGCAGGTGCTCTGGGTCACAGGCAAGGATTCCTCGCCCCTGCCCCGTCCTGGACCTGCTGTTCTCTTCCCCGGACTCCTTCACAGCTGCACAGGTTTGAACTACTGAGGGAGAAGGAAAGTTCAAAACCGAAACCAGCAAGAGACAGAGCTGGTGGCAGAGGCTTCCCCAACCATGGTCCTGCGTTACTGAGAAACTTAGTCTGGAAGGGGGTACGTGGAATTTGATGGGGGTGGCAGGCCCGCACTTTCAGCCTGGTGGTGGCTCTCCCGCTGGATGTAGCGCTTCGCCAAGGGGTGCTTGTGTTACCCGCTCCCCAGACCTCATGGGGCTGGCCCACCCGCCCTGCTGCGTGCTGGGTGACATAGACAGTGAGGGCCGCAGACCGTGTTTCCTGCCTTGTCTGACTTCCGGATACTCCAGGAAGCCCATTTCTTCAGGAGAAGGGAGCTAGCTTCATCTCCCCTCTTCTTCTGGGGAAAGTGCCACCTGATGGTCTAGTCAGAGCTCAGAAAGGTCCAGCTGTCTTGAGGAAGTGGCTGTGGTTTGGGCCGCCTGATTCCCTCCCCGCAGACAGTGGAGGAATGTTCCTCGCCCGAGGCTGCCAGTGTGTGCCCTTTGCTCCCTTCAGGCTTCTTCTGGCAACATGGGGCAGCCACACCTTAAATCCACGCCTGAAGCCAGCATTCCAGGAGACCCTGAGCAATGCCAGGAGTCGCAGTTTCTCTGTTAGGCCACATGTAATGCCAGCCAGGGACGACGGGACAGTTCTCTGCTCAGTGCGGGGGTCACAGAGGGCCTTACAAGACGTAGCGGGTGAGGCAGAGTGGCTGAGCAGGCCATGCCTGTACTTAAGTGGCCTGGGGCCCTGCTGCTCACCATGTGGGGCTTTGGGCAGCAGCCTCGGCCCTCCAGCCTCAGCCATTTTGGCCTTGAAGCAGCCTTTACGGGAAGGGGATAGCTTTTCATCAAATGGGGGAGGAGGCCCAGCATCTGGGGGGAAGAGGAATTGGTTTTTCTGATTGATATCTGTTGACAGAGAGCAGATAGAGGAAGGAGCTGTGCCTTGGAAATGGGGAGGCATTAACGTTGGTGAGCAGGCAGCAGGTGGCCTCTGGGGAGGCGAGGGCTCAGGGCCGGTGTCTCGCCCCAGGTTGGGGTGCATGGAGACTGCCTGGGTGCGGGGATCCAAGGTACACACGGAGCCGGCGAGGCCAGCCGCCCTGGGACTGCTGAGTATGCTCTACCTGTCTCTCACAGGGCGGTGAGCAGCCGTCCCCGTGGGCAGCCCCGCCCCCCCCCTCCCCCCAGCCCAGGGACGTGGGCCCCCTTGCCAGGGACGCAGCAGAATCAGAACCAGACTGAACGAGCCGTCTGAGGTTCTGAGGACAACGGGAAACTGCCTTCCCTGGGGAGGGGAGAACCCTGATCTTTGCTCTGGGACATCGGGGGTGGTGGAGTGCGGGTGGAACGCTTCGGGTTTGAAGAGGAATTGAGGAAAGCTGGGACATAGGCCATGAGGGGCCAGGCCAGGTAGATGTCTTCCGGCCAGTGCAGGTGGTTCTGCAGGCGCGGGGCCCACAGGGAGGCTGTGCCCGGTCCAGCCGGCACGCCTGCTCAGTGCCCATCGGGGTCCACAGCACGGTTCCAGCTGTTTGACCAGCTGCGTGTCCCTGTGAGCAGGGTCCCTAGGACCATTGGGACCCAGATGCCTGCCTGCCCTGAGGGCACTCCCGGACTCCCAGACCACACCTGTCTCTGTCCTGCTGACCTAGGAGGAGGGGCAGTTCTTGGGCATTCGGGACAGACCCTGAGGTGAACAAAGCCAGAAGGTCATCTCCAGGACTGCGCCCTCTCTGGGGAGACGGTTCTCAACATTCCTGAGAGTCCAAGACTCTCTTCCTGTTGAACAGTTACTTCCTTCAGGAACCCTCCAGCTCCAGCAGAGGATGCGGGAAGCCCAGCACTGCCTGTCTTCCTTTCTTGAGTCCTGCACGCGCGTCCCAGTGGGGGTGGCACACGGGGCTTGGGGACGTGTGGGAGGCAGGGAACTACTGCTGCCCGTGCTGACCCCCTTTCAGCCAGCCTTGCTTCCTCCCTTCATATCCTTTACCCCCGCTGCCCGCCTTGAAGATATCTCTCAAGTGCCACCTCTGCGCTGCCGTGGCCCTCCTGACAGCCCAGACCCCATGCTGCCCTGAACGCTGGCCGCTGCTGCTGGACGTGTCTAGACCTGCTGGGCTGTGGGCCTGAGGTCTGGTGTGCAGTGTGCCCTGTGCGCACGGCAGGTGTGTGAGTGCTGTGTGCAGCTCTGAATGCAGTGTGAGTGGAAGCTGGGGCCGGTCTGTGCAGAGGTTAGACTCAGGACCAAGTAACTATCAACCCAGGCTTGGAGGAGGGCAGGGGTGGCCCCGGGAAGCCCAGGGTGATGGTGGCGTGCACCCCAGTTTGAGTTGCACCTGACTTTTGGGTTGCTCAGCCCAATCCGCGGTGGCCTTAAGGCCCCGAGGGACTTAGTTGTTTCTTTCTTTCGTGGCTCACCCGTGTTCCCTGTGGCTTCAGCCTTCCTAGAAGAGCCCTGTACCTGTGCTGCCCTGCGCTCCCTTTCCTCACCACTGCAGACCTCTCATGCCTCATGCTGGGCTTCAGATGCGGGTGCTCCTTGGTTACCATGCGGGTAACTTTCTCCCTGGAGGTGGAAAGATGAGTTTGGGGTTGGGGGGCGTTCTCTTCCAAGAGCTATGGGTTGTGTGTCTGTGGGGGTGCAGACACAGCCTAGTACGTGGTAGGGGTGAGGCAGGGGACACTGACACGCCTCCTCTTCAGTCTTCACTGGCAGCGTTGCCAAGTGCTTGGGGCTTTCTGAGTGTTTAATTTCAGATAGACTTGGCTGTTTTTTGCAGACTAGGGGCCGAGATAGACGAGGGTCTGTGTGCAGTTGGTGTGGGTCCTGCTTCTTGTGGGGACTTTTCCCATTCTGTAGCCACAAATCCCAGCTTTTATGAATTGGTCTATTTAAAATGCTTTTACCCATTCCTTTAAGAGGAGCCCTGTATCACATCCGGGGCAATGGAACAGTTCTCCACCGGTACGAGTCTTCATCTGCCCGATAAACTTGGGGTTTGAGTCCTCTTGAAGGTCACACTGGTAAATCCTTAGTGCTTTCCATTTAAGACAAGGCTGAAGAGTTACTGCTGTCTCCCTGAGTGCCCAAGTGTGGGATAGTTTTTTTGCGCTCTTCACTTCAAAATTGTGAAATCTTTGGTGTTTGAAGCAGAGGGAAAGGGGTTTTTTTAGCCTCTTGGGCTTGGTTGAAGTCATTTTAGGAAGCATGTCACCTCCTGCCCACTAGCTTGGTTCCTCATGCTTCCCTTCGTTGACGTGGTTTTAATTCTGTTGTTTACAAGTATCTCAAGCATTGAAGCCTTTGCTAAGATACGTATATTTTTAAAAAGAAAAGCATAACTGATAAAGTGTTCAAAATTTTCTTTAACTCCCTAATTAAGGGGGACACTAATTAGATGTTACAGTGATTTCAAAGGAGAGTTTAAAAAAAAAACGCATCAGGAATGCTGAAATGAATTTACAAACAGGCAAAATTGGTCAACATTACAGGGCAATCAGTAATCAGATCCATCTCCACTGGGACATAATTCATCTTCATTTCTAGGGAGAAGAATCATTTACATTACTATTAGTTTTGACAATGTACAGGGTTGTAAAATAGCTCCAAGATTGTGAAAGCCCAAGATTCCTGCAAGAGAGGACACCCAGTAGTTTTTTATGCTCATTTGAGTCTTTCATAGTTTTTTCTGACACTTTAAAAAAAATCTTTTTTTTTTTTTTTTTAAGTTTATTTTTAGAGAGAGAGTGAGTGAGCACAAGTAGGGTAAGGGCAGATAGAGGGGGATAGAGAGAGAATTCCAGGTAGGCTCTGCACTGTCTGCAGCCAGTGCGGGGCTTGAACTCATGAACTGTGACGTCATGACCTGAGCCGAAGTCAAGAGTCAGACACTTAACTGACTGAGCTACCCAGGTGCCCCCAAAATCCTTCTTATAAGTAAGTGTATAAACAGACTCTCTCAAGGCTGACTGGCCACTGACAGGAGGGGGTGTAGGGCGTCAGCAGCCTCAAGTTAAAGGCATGGTGGTGCCTCCCTAAAATTGTCCTGCTGGAGTCTGAGGGAGTGGACCCATGACTTGAGGGCCCTTTGGGCTCTTCTCTGATGCCCTTTGGGTAAAAAAATAAGTGTGGGACCTTGACCCTGCCTCCAGTTGACTTTATTTTTAATTTTTTAATGTTTGTTTATTTTTGAGAGAGAGAGAGAGCACAGCAGAGGAGGGGCAGAGAGAAAGGGAGACAGAACCTGAAGCAGGTTCCAGGCTCTGATCTGTCAGCACAGAGCCTAACACGGGGCTCGAGCTCACAAACCGGGAGATCATGATCTGACCCAAAGTCAGTCAATTAACTGACTGAGCCATCCCCGCGCACCCCTCCAGGTGATTTTATAGCACATGTGTGAGCTCAGGAAGATGGAATAGAACTGGTGAGCTGGGCACGTGGCCTCAGCTGCCTTTCGTTTCCTGCATCCTCTCTCCTCCAGGCAGGCCTTGTTCTGATTTCCACGTGTTAGGGAATGCGCCTTCCAGCCACCTTGTTATTGGCCATTGATGGCCCCTGATTGTTGGCTTTTAAAACTCATTTTTATCAACAGGCTCAACAAAATGTTCCCTCTGGAATTTCCTGCCAGGTTGCTCACTGGTCTCCTGGTCACGAATGTCTGTGAACCTCAAAATATGATACGAATGACTTGATACTAATTTGTTTAAATGTAAAGTTTGACCCTTCTGGGTCCTGGATTCCTTAGTGTCCATTGGCTGCTGCAGGCTATTTGGGAAAGGGCCGGCAAGCTGAGATCATGATTGCCTTGCTATTCTGAGGTGGTCATTCCTGGTTTTGCTAGGTGTCCCCATTCCTTGACATCTCTGGTGCTACTGGCCCATTTGCACCAGCCTGTCCCAAGGCAGGAGCCCAGGAGCCCATGGTGACTACTTAGTGCTAGGAGGTCAGAGCATGAGGAAGTGGCCATTGAGTCACAGAATGTTTCATTTTTCTCTGATCTTTGTTTGTCCTTGTTTTCTTTCCCAGTCATTGCCACAGCCAGTTTGGCTGTTTAATCTCACCTGAGGAGGCTTTTCCAAAACAGATTAATAGAGAAAAGTGACCCTCTTCTATTTGGAATTTAGTTTAGTCTTAGTCTGTACACTAAATCCCTCAAGGAATATTTTTTAAAATGATAAAAGCAATACTCCAACAGAGGACTGTCTGGCTAGGCTGACATCTGCTGTCGTTTGAAGGTCATGGAGGCGGAGCAGACCAAGACGAGGAGTGAGCTGGTGCACAAGGAGACCGCGGCCAGGTACAACGCGGCCATGGGCCGCATGCGGCAGCTGGAGAAGAAACTCAAGAGAGCCATCAACAAGTCCAAGTGAGTCGGGCCGTGTGTGATTGTCCTCATGCATCGTGTCCACCTTTCATGTGCCATGTTCTCAGGGACCTGCCTCATCAGAGCCTCCTGCCTAAGGCTGTGTCAGCCCCCCAGGTTCTATATAACCCCCAGAGGCGGGAAGTGCGGCTCCAGACACGACCGACCTGGGAGACAGAGAAAAAGCAATTTCAAAAGCAAACTGTTGTGTGGCTCATTGGCTGGGGCTTGGGGCTGGCCTTTGGGAAACCCTGATTGTGCCCTTGGCTCTGTGGCAGCCAGTGTGGACGAGCTTGGTCCTTCATTTTACCAGTCGACATATTGGGGATGAGCTGTGTGGACCAGGAGCTTATGAAATGACACAAGACTGGTTTTAATGGGGGTTTTTGCAAACTTCTCTCACTACTTCTCCTATATGTTTTTATGTAGTAATGATCTTGGGGACATGCCCCCTGCTTCAGTCACAGTTGCTGGGCCTCTAAGCAAAAGCGCTTTGTAGCAGGTGAACAGCTGGAGAAAAAAGCGCTGGTCTTCTCTTAATGCTCAGACACCGAAGTTCCTAAAAAGTTCCTAGAAAAGTTCTTTTGATCCAGAGTGTGGGGACTAGGAGAATGTTGGCATTTGTCTTCTCTCTTGACCATGACCTCGCCAGTCTGCAGACCGTCTGATACCTCTGGTTCTGCACAGAATCCAAGAGGACCAGTCTGTCACGCCACTGTTTCGGTGGGGGAGGGATGGCGCTTCTCCGTTCCCTGAGTGACCTCAGCAGAGAAGGGTGTGTGATGAGGCAGTCCCCTCTCCAGCCCCATCTAGTCTTCATTCTCAAGGGAGTCAACCCCCTTAGGAGAAGGGATCCAGGCTGCCTCAGCTGCTGGGCACACCCTGTGTGGTCCTGAACAACCTCGTGGAGAGGGAAGCGAGCGGGGGTCCAAGGGCCCCAGGATGAGTGTTCAGGAGTGTGGCTTCCGCAGGTCTCGAGGCGGCCTTTTGGTTAGCTCCGCCGCGGTGAGCCCAGCAGCTCTGACTGGCACGTGTCCCCACCTGGCTCCAGAGCTGGGTGTGTCCTCTTCATCTGATGGCCTCATCAGGGTTTACTAACCCCTGGACGGGTGGCCTGCCAGCTATGGCGAATGCCTCCTATCTACCCTGTGCTGTCTGCGGTGGCCATCGTATTCTGTTACTCTTATGGCTGTCCTTTGTATCTTCCACAGGCCTTATTTTGAACTCAAGGCGAAGTACTACGTGCAGCTTGAGGTACGTGTGGCCCTCTGGCTTTGAGGTTGATGGGAGTTTTCTGCACTCAAAGTCCCGCTTTTTGTGGTAGCGGGCTTTCAATGGCACGTTTGCCACAAGAGGACAGTGGGCAGAGACGTTTTTGACTGAGCGTTCAGTCCTCAAAATGGTCTTTGTTGGGTCTTCAGTGGTCTCTGAAGTTCTCTTAGTTTGCCGTTCAGCCACTTTCTGTATCGTGCTGTGGAGGTGGCTCTCAGTGGCTCCTCTGCCCAGCAGCATCAGCATCCCCTGGGAGGTGCGAAGTCCCGAGCCCCACCCCAGATCTGCTGAATTGGAAACGGTAGGTGGACCCCAGCCAGAGGAGTCTTAGAAAGGCTACCAGGGGATTCAGAGGCAAGCTCAAGTTTGAGAACCACAGTACAAGGGCTGGGATGTGTGTTTGACACCCACTATCGTTACTCTGATGGGGTTTATTCTGTCAGTGGTAGTTTCTGGTTATTAGCTGGGGTTTGTCACCGACATGTGAGCTGGGGCTGGTGTGTGGAGAGAAAATCAGCTCAGCAGTCATGTCTTAAGAAAGTCGGTGGAGTGGAGTGCTGGGCAGAGAATGTGCTTGAACCTTGACCTTGATCCCCAAAGCCAGTAGGGGTTGCCTCCACTCACTGAGCCTCCTGTCCTCCTGACCAGCAACTGAAGAAGACTGTGGACGACCTGCAGGCCAAACTGGCTCTGGCGAAAGGCGAGTACAAGACGGCCCTGAAGAACCTGGAGATGATCTCGGACGAGATCCACGAGCGGCGGCGCTCCAGCGCCATGGGGCCTCGGGGCTGCGGTGTGGGGGCCGAGGGCAGCAGCACGTCTGTGGAGGACCTGTCAGGGAGCAAACCTGAGCCAGATGCCGTTTCCGGTGAGTTGGGGGCTCATGCACATCTGCGAGATGACGCAGCCCGTGTGGTCTGCTTCCAGGGCCATCTCGCCATTGTGGAAGGGCCTGAGAGTTGGGCACGCCTGAGGGCAATTTCTGGCGGCGTCCCATGTTTTGGAACTCTGTGTTCATCAGGGTGCTACTGAGTGTTCCTCAGAGTCAGGATTCTGTGGTGCATAAGTCCAGAAAATGCTACATGTCCATCCCTGACATTCAGAGTACATATTAGAACATTTAGGGCTCTGAGAAGTATGGCAGGAAAGAGGAGTTGCCTAAGAATAGGGACCATGCAGTAAGATTCAATTCCAATCCTGGCTTCCCCAGAACACATGATGTGGGCAAGGGCTTAACTATAGCTTTCTTTACCTGTAAAATGGAGACTATGAGTATCTGCTCTCCACTGTGTAGAGGGGAGGTTAGCATTAAATGAAATAATGCTGGCACCCAGTAAGCAGTCTGAAAATGGTGGCTCTCACTGGTGTCTAACTGTGAAGACCTTTGTTTCCCAGGGGCATTCCTTGGGAAACTGATACAGAAGTTTCCTGTGCCCCCCGCGCCCCACTGTATCATTTTATTTCTTTTCATCGTAATAAGTGTACACTTTAATCCCCATCTCCCCCACCCACCTCCCCTCTGGTAACCATCAGTTCTCTATAGTTAAGTCTGTTTCTCGGTTTGTCTTTTTTCCTTTGCTTGTTTTGTTTCTTAAATTCCATATATGACTGAAATCATATGGTGTTTGTCTTTCTCTGACTTATTAGCATTATATTCTTGACCTACATCCATGTTGTTGCAAATGGCCAGATTTCAGTCTTTTTGATGGTTGAATAATAATCCACTGCATGCGCACACACGTGTGTGTCTTTGTGTATTACCACATCTTCTTTATCCATTTTTCAGTCCATGGACACTTGGGCTCTTTCTGTAATTTGGCTATTGTCGATAATGCTGTAAACATCAGGGTGCATGTGTCTGTTCAAATCAGTTTTTTGTGTCCTTTGGGTAAATACCTAGTAGTATGATTGCTGGGTTGCAGGGTGGTTCTATTTGTTTGTTTGTTTGTTTGTTTTATTTATTTCTAGGAAAGAGAGAGAGAGAGACAGCGTGAGCAGGGGAGGGTCAGAGAGAGGGAGTCACAGACTGAAACAGGCTCCAGGCTCCGAGCCGGCAGTCAGCCCAGAGCCCGATGCGGGGCCCGAACCCGCGAACTGTGAGATCATTACCTAAGCGAAAGCCGGACGCTTAACCGACTAAGCCACCCGGGCGCCCCAGGTGGTTCTGTTTTTAACCTTTTGAGGGACCTCCATACTGTTCTCCACAGTGGCTGCACCAGTTTGCATTCCTACAAGCAGTGCACTTTTTCTCCTCCTTGCCAACACTTGTTTCTTGAGTTTTGATTTTAGCCCTTCTGACATGTGTGAGGTAATATTCTCATTGTACTTTTGATTTGCATTTCCCTGATGTTGAGTGGCATTGAGCATCTTTTCATGTGTCTGTTGGCCATCTGTGTGTTTTCTTTGAAGAAATGTCTGTTCGTGTTTTCTGCCCATTTTTAAATTAGATTGTTTTCTGGGTGTTGAGTTGTACCAGTTCTTCATTTTTGGATACTAACCCTTTTTTAAGATATGTTATTTGCAAATATCTTCCCCCCATTCAGTAGGTTGCCATTTAGTTTTGTTGTTTGTTTCTTTCATTGTACAGAAGCTTTTAATTTTGAAGTAATCCTACTAGCTTATTTTTGCTTTTATTTTCCTTGCCTCAGGAGACTTATCTAGAAAAATGTTGCTATGGCCAATGTCAGACATTAGTGCCTGTGGTCTTTTCTAGGATATTTATGGTTTTAGGTCTCACATGTAGGTCTTTAATCCATTTTGTGTTTATTTTTGTGTAGGGTGTAAGAAAACGGTCTAGTTTTCCCTCTGTTAATTAAGAAGCCCTTTCCAGATTGTCTTTAAACACTATCTTTCTTTCCTTGTCTGTGGAATCATTCCTCTTGGTGCTCCCCGAAGGTTTCCCTCTTCAGGAGTTTTTAAATTCAGTCTACAAATGTTTAAGTGCCAGGCCCAAAGGAAAGGAAAGGAAACTAAAATTTAAGTAAAGGGTCAGTGATGTCTGAGGTACTCTAAAACCCATTCTTTCATACAGAGAGGAAGACAAAGCTCAGAGAGGTTAAGTAACCTGACCAAGGCAACGAAGCAAGTAGTGGAAACAGGATCCGAATTCAGATGGGAGCCTGTTTTCTATTCTCAACATTACAGTGCTTCTCACTTATGGTAGTCCTCTAGGGGACGCTACCAAGGCTGTTTCTAAAGATGAGGGAGGAGGGAAGAGTAGAACAGGAAAGCTCTAGTAACAGGATTGTGTGTCGGCTGAGGGGAAAATAAAGTTGAAGTGGCGTTCACACCACAAGAATGACCTGTCTGAGCCTCGGTTATTCCAGTCCACAAGATGAGTGAGGCACGAGCCACAGGGTATTCATTGTAAAGGAATTTTGTTCTTTTGCAGCAGATGGTGATATAGCTAGTGAGGCTCTGAGTTTGTCTTTTATGCAAGAAGTTACCTGGAAGATCACAAAATCCCGAGACACTCCACACACGACTGTTTCTTCTAGCAGCTCCTGCTTCCCCCGTGTGGAAGAACGCTGTTAAGTCTGACTGCCTTTGTTCAGTATGCGTCATGAGGCGCCAGCTCTCTTCATGTGTACGTGTGGCTCTGAGTGGGGGCCAGGGGTGGAGAAAAGGCCCTGATCCGTGGCTGCGTTCATCTTCCACCTTTAGGTAGTGTCTTTAGGTAGCAGACACTGACTTCCAGGGCAGGAGCTAGCAAGTTACTGTAAGGACACGGATTATCCCTCCAAGTTGTTTTACAGCCTGCAGGCTCGGGAGGACGCACGCGGTGGCGAGGCCTCGGCAGGCCCCTTGCCGTGTGGCGCTGCTGGCCGGCGGCGGCCACTTCTGGAGGTGTCCAGGGAGCCGGGCTGCTGTCAGGCAGAGCCCGTGACTGGTATCCTCTCTCCTCCTAGTGGCCTCCGAGGCCTTTGAAGACGACAGCTGCAGCAACTTTGTGTCTGAAGATGACTCAGAAACGCAGTCTGTGTCCAGCTTTAGTTCGGGACCGGCGAGCCCGTCAGAGATGCCGGACCAGTT
Organism: Proteles cristata cristata; assembly: GCA_017311185.1. Taxonomy (NCBI): domain Eukaryota; kingdom Metazoa; phylum Chordata; class Mammalia; order Carnivora; family Hyaenidae; genus Proteles; species Proteles cristata. The sequence goes on from JAESUZ010003188.1 coordinate 2,191,967, forward strand.
CCCTGCGGTCGTGAGGCCTGGCAGCCTGGATCTGCCCAGCCCCGTGTCTCTGTCAGAATTTGGGATGATGTTTCCAGTGCTGGGCCCTCGCAGCGAATGCAGCGGGGCCTCCTCCCCAGAATGTGAGGTAGAACGAGGTGAGTCACCGCTGTCTCGCCAGCGGTGCCCATGCCGGACGACTCCCTGCCTCGGCAGCCGGCTCTGCACCGTCCTCGGGGACCCCCACCCAGTGCTGTGGTACGGGACTCGGGGACTATGCTGCTAGGCCGTCAACATGGATCCCGGAGGTTCCAGCTGCTGTTCTGGGGCACAGGCCCCGCTCCCGAGCACTGCTTCAGAATGCACGTTGGGTTCTGTGTCTGTCCTCACAGCCGACCTCTTGACAACACAGGCTAGAGAGGTTTGTTTTCCAGCTGTCATATGAGTGTGACATGTCATCTCTAAAGATAACACATAAAATGCCTTGAGCAAGCGAAGCAGATAGAGGACGCTCTGTGACAGGCACAGTTGGGCCGCACCGGGAGATCCCAGAGGGCGGAGTTGGCTTGGGCCCAGGTGACTCTTAGAATTGTCTGTACTCACTTAATAACCTTTACGTTTCTGTAGGAGACAGGGCAGAAGGGGCGGAGAATAAAACAAGTGACAAAGCCAACAACAATCGCGGTCTCAGCAACAGCAGCGGCAAGAGCCAAAGCAGCGGCGCCCGCGAGGGCCAGGCCTTGGAGAACAGGATGAAGCAGCTCTCCCTCCAGTGCTCCAAGGGAAGAGACGGGATTATTGCTGACATAAAAATGGTGCAGATTGGCTGACCCGTCCAGAGCCCTGGCCCAAGTGCATATCAGTATTTATACCTGAAGCTGTATGGAGAACATTGTGCCAATAATCATTTAATATATGCCAAATCTTAAGCGTTTACTCTTAACTGCACTAATGAAGTTGTGACCTTGAGGGCTGAAGAGTTTTCTTCTGGGAAAGCGCCCTTGGGCTGGTTTTTCAGAGCAGAGGCGTTGTTGCGGTGGACTGTGACCAGGGTCACAGCCCTTGCGGAATATTACCTGTGACGGTGGTATGGAAGCAATAACTAGTTCCTGTGAAAGAACCAGAGGCAGGAAAGGGGCTGGGAAGCTGAGCCGACCCGGGGCCAACAGCCTGCTTCTCTTTCCCTTCTCTTACCCTCCCGCTGGGAAAATGGAGATGGTCTCTCCTTATCCCAGGGGGCCTAAATGAAAACACACAAGAACAAAACTCACATCTTCAGAACACACCTTTTTGACCCAGCAAAGGCTTAAAAAGAAAAAGAAAAAAAGAAAACCCGAGAACGCGATTCCTTTTCACCACCTCTGGTATTCAGAAGGGGCTTTTACAAAAGCATATATGCTGGGATACCCATTAGAAACGTTTTCTAAAAAGGTTGCCATGAACTGCACTTTTTGGGGTGGGAAAGGTGAATGCCAACGTGGGGATGGGAGGGACGGAGGGTAGCAGGGACATACCACAGAAGGCGGTTTGTGGCTGTGGGAGAGAAGAGTCTGTAGCATAAACCTTATCCTTCCTGCCAGCCAAGGGACTTAATTCTTAAGAGAAGTGCATGTGAAGAATGGTTGCCATTGTTATATCTAGACTGACAAGGTGTCAATTTCTCTGTAGGTTGTGACTTTAAAAATAAATTATTTAAGGGTTATGCTGCATTAGTATTTCTTAGAGGGAACTGTTCCTTAAAAGATAGGAAAGGAAGTAGGCATGTGTTGGCACAGGCTGTTAAATAGAAGCAATGAAGTCTGTTATGCTAATAGTGTTAAGATTGCTTTTCTTTAATGTTTTCATGGTTACACATATTTAGAGCACTGTATTTTATTTGTCCTTTTTTTGTTAAGAAAACTTAGCATTTCTAAAGGGAAAAACAAACCCATTTCAAGTTGTCTGTGAATTTCTACACAGCTTGTCTATTTTAGTCATTTGTAAATCTCTTCATACTGTAGTGTTTTCTCCTTTTTTAATGACTGATCCAGTATCCTAATTCCGAGGTTATTTTGTACTTGTCTTAATTCCTTTGAATGTAATAAAAATGGCTTCAGAAAATGTTTATCTTTGTGTCTTCAAAGAAACCCCGTGTTGCCCGTATCAACCATTCTAAGCAACCTGCTTGCCTCGAGGGGCACAGAACGCAGATGGCCATCCATCCTCCCTCATTTCCGGTTAAGGTCCCGGGACCTAATAAAGCCCGGATTACCAAGGTGTGAGTAGGAATTCTCCGTGGGCTGCTGCTAACGCTGAGCAGTAAGGAGACACAGCATTGGGGAAAAAGAAAGGTGATGGTGGTGGGGAAATGCATCTCCATCTCTGCCACACTGGGATCTCCTGGGAAGCTTAAAAAATACTGCTCTCTGGTCTTAACCCTAGAGAGCGGTATTCTTAATTTGGGGTACACCTGGGTATCGAACTTTTATAAAGCTCCCCCAGGGAATTCTAATGAGCATCTAGCTGAGAATCAGACTTTCCTATGTTGGTCCAGCCACTAGTCTGCCATGTCTGTAGCACCTTGTGTGGAGCTCTAGTCTAGAATTCTGTAGCGTATTAAATTGTTCATACGTAGGTCTTAGATTTTTGAAGGCAGAGTTCAGGTCTTATTTCAGTTTGCACTCTGTACAATGTAGAGTAAAACCTTGGATTGTGAGTAACCTGTTCTGTGAATGTTCTGCAAGATGAGCAAACATTTCTAATGAATTTTAACTTGATAAATGAGGGATGTCTTGCAGTAGGAGTAGTATGATGCCGAATGTCATGACAACTGAGCCAATGGTGGTTCTCTCTCTGCGGGATTGTGGGTGATCGTCTCCCATGCTGTGTCTCAGGCATGGTGTTTGGCAGAAGTCAGTGACTTTTCAGAACATTCAGAGGTGCCTACTACCACTGACACTAGTGTATTTTTTGTCACTTCAAAGCACCTATGGGACGGTCCTTTGCTTTTCTATACAAGGGTAAGCTTAGGAATCCTTTGCTTCATTCCAGGTCAGGCTGCCTGCAGATACAGACCTTCCCTCTGCTGCCTTATTGCCAGTTACATGAAATACAGTAGATGACGAGAGATAATACTGTAGTCAACATCCATGCAAACGTATACAATGGCCCCCATGCAGAAAAAGGTTGAAAAGAAAAGGGGTAAGAAGGAGGAGATGATTACGGTAGAAGTTAAGTCATTGAGAAGTACGAACGAGGTAAGTGAGCGGCCAAAATTCAAGATTTTAGAAGTCTACGTCTGCTTCTTGTCTGCTGAGGAGAGAAAAAAAAAATCCCTCACTTCAAATGAGATTAGGGAGATACGTAAAATGTGGAAACTGCAAAATTTTGTAGAAAAGCACCACTCGAATAAGGCTGTAGCGGTGCAAGTGATGAATCTATTTAACAAGGCAATGCCACATCTCCATGAAATCCTTAAAAGGAGGCAAAAGCGAGTGTCATTGGATGGGTCCCTTGCTGCACAGAAAGAAAAAAGAATCCATTGAGCCAATAGATAGCAGTGATCCATTTTAGTGAAAGTCGTCCTGCACAATCACCACCCACCTCGTCTACATCACACCAGCCAGAAAGGTTTCAAAGGTAAGTGCAGATTTTTTCTATTTGGTATTTCGTTATTTTGTATTAAACTATATAAACATTTTTATAGGACTATTTTTGGTTTGTGGAATGAAATCACCTGAGTTTCCATTATTTCTTACGGGGAAATTCACTTTGAGGTACAAGTGCTCTGGATTACAAGCATGTTTCCAGAATGAAGTATGCTCACAAATCAAGGTTTTACTGTACTGAATATAAAAGGTTCCAATCACGTGTTTAAAATCTACTTGATGCTATAAATTTTTCTTTAAAGAGCTACAGAAAATTAATCCACCTAAAACTGAAAGCACAAAATAGTTAGGAAAGTGTAATTGCTGTGCTGAATATGAAACAGATTTTTTGAAACATGAATCTTCATTTAGATGGAATATACTAGATGAAGTCCTTTAATAATTTCTCTAGGTTAAACTATGCAGTTTCCATAAGTATAAAGATTTTATTTCAATTAAAGGAAGTAGAAATACAAAATAAGTTGTGACAATTATAAAGCAGAGACCGTGAAAACTTCCACCTTATTTTCAGGTGTTTAAAACCTTGAGCATTATTTCTGCTCCCAATGGGTTTTTCTGTAAACTGGGAATTCATACACAGCAGTATCTTGGAAGTTGCTCCAAATGCAATTTCAATTACTATATATTAAACTGTCAATTGTATTTTTTTCAGTGTCACCATAAGAACAATTTAAGATTACTACCTTCAGTCAGCCTGATAAGAAATAAGCATTCCAATAATGAATTTATCTCAATTCTCTTCACATGAATTAATGGAGGACAGGTACCTAAGTTCAATAACCTTCATTGTTAACTAAGTTAAAATACTTCTTAAAGCTTTATTCTTTCATAACATCTGGGCCACAAGCATTGAAAGTCATAATACAGAATTAAAATCTGTTATGGTGACATGATTCATTTGGTAATTAGTTGCCCAAGATGTAGAGTCACAACACAAGCAAGTTTAACTTACAACATGCTCTGCGCCAAAAGATAAATATAAATATTTCGGGACTCTGTCAGCCTGCTGTTCTACCACATGAGTGGATACGTCCTGTCCCTCCTAGCTGGTCACAGCTCTTTCAGCACAGGCATCTCACAGTGCTGAGTCTAACCTTTAGTCATCGGCACGTGCTTTTATACGAGGTGGCCCTTCAATGCAAACCAACTCCTTATACACACCAAACCACAGAACTAGGACTTCTAAGCGATTTAGGGTAATTCTGACTATATACAATTCTAAACACTGTGACCCAAGCACCAGATCCCACTGTGACATTTTTAGAGATTTAATTCTATTCTGAGGATTTCTGTCCTCATCCGAAGAGTTGATGTTTGTTAAGTACAAAATCCAGTAAATGCTGAAATCCTCATCATTGAAGTTGTGTTGTCTTGATAGGGATAACACTATTGAAGTCCAAGAAAAAAGGTCCTTCTTGTTTAGGCAAAAAAGTACTAGGAATGATATTGTAGATCCCAGCAGGTATATTTTCTAATTCCAGGTAGCAAAACCCACACCTATATGCAAGGTAAATGAGAAGTAAGTTTTACTTTACTTTTTATTGCATTATCTTCCTTACAAATTAGATGCAATCAAAATGCCAACATTACCTATAGTCACCGCTTGATTTCCTCTGAAAGCCATGGGGACCAGGATCTCCCACCACGGAAACTGTTACAACCTCAAATCCAACACTATATTGCCTGGCAACAACAACAACAACAACAAAAAACACACCAGTTACTACTTAATAGTAGTATCAAATACATACCTAGAAATAAAGCACAGGTATATTATTAAATCAAGCACATGCCTTCTAAGCTTTAGGAGGAGGAAACCACTCTGAAAGGCATACAAAACATCATTTATATTTTTAAACTGAAGCTATGGAGATTAATATTAAACTTACTTTAGAAGAAACTTTTTACCACAGGCTCTCAATTTACCACTGTGAAATTTCAATGATAAAATAGTCTTTGTATGCAGAAAAATTGGAAGGAAAGAGAAAGCCCTGAAATAAAACCTAAATTTACAAAAGTAATAAGCATACGAAAGGCATGAAATTCCAAATCAGTAAAGACAGGAACGATTATTTAGACGGTGATGAGATGACAAATTTAGGGGGAAAAAACTGTCAAATTGTATTCACATCAAATATGCACTCTATGTAGATGTTAACAGTAATCCCTAAAAGAACTAGAAAAATACGGTTAAAAATTTGGTATTGGGGTGAGATTTCCTGCCCATAGCAAAATAAACCAAAAGAGATAGGTTTTACTTTAAAATGAAAATTTTTCTCTATGAAGAAAAAAAATCTGGGAAAAATACTTGCAAATTATCCTTATTCATGCTTACAATTAAGAAAAATGGGCAAAAGATAAGAACAGGCAAAGGAAAAAATACATACTATCAAACACTTTTTATCTATCAACAAATTAAATACAAAAGGGCAACTGAATACCTTAACTCACCTATCAAACTGTAGAAAAAGAGCTTAACCACATGTAAAGGATTAGGAGTTTTTTAAATAGTTTGTAAAAAGAAAAAAGTCTAGTTTTATTTAGAAATAAGTACTATTTTTATACTGTGTGTTTTAAACCTTTTTAAGTTGAAAAACAGAACACAATGAACACAGAATACATTGCGTACAAGTAACCTGTAAATGAACACACACACAGGCTTCCACTATGTAGAGACCCTCTCGGCACCACAGAAACCCCTGTACACTCCTTTCCATTACAAATCCCATCCCCACAAAGCTAACATTTAACACTTTCTTGCCTTTTTTTTAAAAAAAAGTACAACTGACATACATTATATCAATTTCAGGTGTGCATCAGTGTCGACAGTTCTCTACCTCATCCTCACCAGGGTAACTAGTCACCACATGTAACAACAATACCGTATTCTCTGTGTTGTACTTTGCATCCTTCTGATTTATTTTATAACTGAAAGTTTGTGCCCCTTAATCCCCTTCACATATTTCACCCAATCTCCAACCCCCTCCTTTCTTGCTTTTATACAGTCAGATAACCCAAGTGTGCCTCTTTCAATAGTTCGTTTTGCCTGCTCCTGACTTCACAGAACTGGACTCAGATAGTTGACATTCTTTTATGTGTGGCTTCTGCTCAGCATTGTTTTTAAGACTTCGCCATCATGTTGTGGGTGGTTGTAATTTATTTTCATGGTCATTCTATTATCTTCAGTGCCCCTGATGAACACTTGACTGGTTACAAATGGTTGGATCTTGTAATGGCTTATTAGCCATTTGGGACCATTCCTCTTATGTCATTCCTATTCGAATTATTTTTTTTAACTGGATTTTTTTATTAATGTAGCATATTTATAAATCTTTCTATGTGCTCTTTGTGTCTTGGTTAAGAAATTTTGCTTTATCCTGTAGTCATTAAGATAGATTTTACGTGAGAAAGCTAATGACGTTTTCAGCACACGGATACTCTATTTCAGCACGTTTGCTCAACACACCATCCTTTCCCTACTCCTCTGCAATGCCATCTTTTTGATTAATCAAGTACCTGTTCATGCATAGGTTTCAAAACCCTACTCTGTCCCACTAAACTCATTTTTAAGAAGATATTAATTTAAGAAGGTTACTTAATCACAAACCTTGGTCCTCTTAGCTCAATGAGTAATGGCCCGGTCTTTTCTATATGAAACTGGTAGATGGGGTTATTTTTGTGAGTTTCCTGGAAATTTCCACATCCTCCAGCACTCTGACCACTCCACTTTCCATTAATCTAATAAAACAAAGTTTCTATATTAATAAAACTTCTCATTCTCCAGTTCTACTTTAAAGACTTTAGAAAGGGAATGATGTTGCCAAGCTGACAACAAAGGTTCCTTGTAGTTTGCTCCCACTGATAAGGACAACAGCAGCTATTTAAGAACAGGGCACCACTGAAAGAATCCTAAACACGGGGGTGAAGCTGCAGCACCCCCTGCACCACAGAGACCAGGACAGACTGCCTTACAAGGAGAAGAGAAATAGACCCATGTGGAGGCCACGGTCTCAAGGCCAGCACAGCGTGGACAGGTCTCCCCTGAGTCTCCAATCCCTCCAGTGGCCAAGCAGTGTCCCCCAGTACTGTGGACTGCTCTGCAGAAGCCCCTGCTCTGATCTCACACCAGGAGGACTGCAGGGGAATCTGCAGCAGAGGAGGGGGGTGGAGCTTGCAAAAACCAGTACATGGACCTTGGCAGACTGAATTCATACCTGCAGCGTCCAAGTAGTAATCTGCTCATCTCCAGAATCAAGTCCGGGGCACACTGTGACCAGGGAACGTGGAAAGGTGCAGATACGCCTGATTTGGACGCTCAAACGAGTTTTGCCAGCCCTATAGCCTGGTTTGCCCATACCCACTCAAGGAGCGGAGTCACAGCTCCAATGCTGTAGAGAATGCCTTCCAGCCTGATCTGATCAGAAGGGCTGGTGACAACTCCTGGATGCTGTGCACTCTAATGGCGCTTTAGCCAAGTGGTAGGCAGAACCAACAGCTGTGAGAGCAAAGCCAGAGGCCTTGTTTGGTTATGGAACTTGGTGTAGAGGTTGGCTTGTGTTAAGACAACAAAGAGCTGCATCTCCTGCTGAGCCCAGGCATCATCACTGTCTATAACCTTCAGGCTGTCTAACTAGGGAATCTAACTGGAGCACATGGAAGCTGCCTAACCCCATACCCCTGCTCACAGTGTCACCTGAACAAAGCACAGCTTGAGACTTGCCCATCTGCAAAGGAAAACTGGGGGCCCTCTCTAGCCTAGGGAATTCAGTGCACATCCTGGCCTGATTCGGGTCCCCATATGATAAGCTGCACAATGCCTGGATCCTGGCCTGTTGTCTAGCCAAAGCAGGGAAATGAATTCAGAACTGTTAAAATCTACTATTGATTATAGTAGTCCCCAGGTAGTAAGTAAACTTGACCCAGAGATCTAGGCAGCTGTGCAGCCACTTCCACAGCCTCATCGGGGAAGGGACCGAGCCAGCAGTCCTACCCAACTGTTCACAGCTAGTGGCCCAACGACCATCCCTGTCCTCAGAGGTCTAACAGCTGCTCTGCCCAAAAACAGACCATCATAGTGGGCCGCAATCTGCCAAAGGACAATACCAGCAGACACACCCAGAAACCTAAACTAAGCTAACTGGTAGAAAACTGTCCCTGCCCAAGCAAAGCTGTAAAAGTCTCCTAGAGGAGCTTTGATTACTCAAATGTGAATATACACAAACATAAGAAACCAAGAACCACAAAAAAGCAGGTAAATAGGACATCACTAGAAAAACTAATAATGTTCCAAAAACCCTAAGAAAAAGGAGATCTATGAACGGTCAAATAATGGACAATAATCTTTAAGAAGTTTAATGAACTATTAGAAAAAAAATGATAGTAAGAAAACAACAAGTTTGACAAGGAAATCACAATCATCCAAAAAAAAAAAGCACCAAACAAATCTTAGAGTTGAAAAATACAGTAATAATACAGTAATTGAAGAAATAAATAAATAGAGAGTTTCAAAGGTAGACTCAATAGTGCTGATGAAAGAAACAATGATCTACAGCATAGGACATTGGAAACTACCCAGTCAGAGGAACAAAAAGAAAAAATAACAATAAAGAGTGAAGTAAGCCTATAGGAACTATAGGACACAATGAAAAGAAACAATATTTGCACTACATAAATTCTACTAGAGAAGAGAAAGTATATTTAAAGCAAAACCTTCCCAAACCCTAGGGCAAGAGAGGAATATCCAGGTCCATGAGGCCCAAGTACTCCAAAGAGGTGAAACCAAACTGGGCTACACCAAACACATTATTAGTTAAACTGTCAAAAGTCAAGGACAGCAAATGAAAAGAGAGAAGTTACATACAAGGACCTTCTGTAATAATCCTGGCATTATCTCTCAATAGACACTTTTTAGGCTAGGACAGAACAGGATGATATATTTCAAATACTAAAAGAAGGTAGCAATCAACCAAGAATTCTATACCTGGCGAAGCTATCCATTAGAAATGGAGGGATAATGGGTTTCCTAAACAAAAGCCGAGGGAGTTCATTACCCCTAGATCTACCTTATAAGAAATGCTGAAGAGAGTTAAGTGCGAGTAAAAGAATGCTAATATCATAAACAAATGAAAAGATAGTGTAAATCCCACTGGTAATGGTAAATATACAGTCAGAAAGTCTGGAATATGGTGATAGGTGACGCATAATTCACTTACCACTGCAGTTTAAAAGTTAAAACTTTTGATACTACATAAACTTTTGATGCAGTATCAAAAAAATTGTGTAAATTGTAACAGCAATAACCTAAAATGTGAAGGGGAGAAGTATAAAACTCTGAATTCCACTGAGGTTATTAAGTCGTTATCAGTTTAAAATAAATTATTCTAAGTTTCAGATACTTTATGTATGCCTCATGGTGACAGTAAGGAAAAATCCTGTAGTAATTACACAAAAGAACCCAATAAAGAAGTCAAAGCATACTTATTTTATACTAAAAGACTCCAAAACACAAAAAAAAGACAAGAGGATAGGAAATAAGGAAGAACTGATCTATAAAGCAACCAGAAACAATAAAATGACAAAAGTCCTTACCTATCAACAATTACTGTAAATATAAGCATTAAATTTTCCAAAATAGACACAGAATGGGGCGCCTGGGTGGCTCAGTCAGTTAAGCACCTGACACTTGATTTTGGCTAGGGTTGTGATCTGTTAGTGGGATCAAGCCCCCCATCAGGCCCCACTGACAGTGTGGAACCTGCTTAGGATTCTCTCCCTCTTTCTCTGCTGCCCCCAAGCTTCTACATCCTCCCCCTCTCTCAAACATTTAAAAAAAACAAAAAAAAAAAAGGAAGATCCCAAATAACCTTACTCTATGCCTTAAGGAACTAGAAAAAGAACAAGCTGAGCCCAAAGTTAGTGGAAGCAAGGAAATAATAAAGATCAGAGCAAAAATAAATGAAACAGATAACAGAAAAACAAAACAGATGAATAAAATTTGTTCTTTGAAAACATAAAACTGACAAACCCTTAACTAGACTAAACAAGAAAAAAAGGACCCAAATCAATAAAATTATAAATGAAAAAGGCTACATTACAACTGGTAACACAGAAATTCAAAGGCTCAGAAGAGGACACCTATATGCTAACAAACTAGACAACCAAGAAGAAATAGAAAATCTGAACAGACCAACTACTAGTAAGGAGACTGAATCTGTAATCTAATGACCAATGAAAAAAAAAGCCCAGGACCAGATGACTTCACTGGTGAATTTTACCAAACATATAAAGAAGAATTATATCAATCCTTCTCAAGCTCCTCCAAAAAAACCAGAGAGAGCACTCCCAAACTCATTTTACGAGGCCAGCATTATCGGGATACCAGCAACAAGAAAGGACACTACTGGAAAAGAAATCTACAGGCTAATATATCTCTGATGAATACAGGTATAAACAATTTTTCTTAAGTTTATTTATTTTGAGAGAGCACAAGTAAGGGAGGGGCAGAGAGAGAGGGAGAGAGAAAATCCAAAGCAGATTCCATGCTGCCAGCAAAGAGCCCAACATGGGGCTCAAACTCATGAACCGGTGAGATTATGACCTGAGTCAAGATTAAGAGATCACAACTGAGCCACCCAGGAGCCCCCCCCAGATATAAACAGTTTCAACAAAATACTTAGCAAATTGAATTCCACTGCACATTAAAAGGATCATTCACCACAATTAAGTGGGATTTATTCCCAGGGATGCAAGGATGGTTCAGCATATGCTAATCAGCCAATGTGAGATGTCATAACAGAACTAAAGAAAATCTTCTAACCATCTCAACAGATGCAGAAAAAGCATTTGACAAAATTCAACAGCCATTCATAATAGAAACTCTTCCTCAAGAAATGAGCCATAGACGGAACACATCTCAACATAATAAAAGCCATATATGACAAGCTCACAATTAACATACTAAATGGTGAAAAACTGAAAGCTCCTCTAAGATCAGGAACAAGACACGGATATCTGCTCTCACCATTCCTATTCAATATAATTCTGGAAGTCCTAGCTAGAGCAACTGGGGAGGAAAAAGAAAATGTATTAGAATTGAAAAGGAAGAAGTAAAATGGTCTCTATTTCCAGATGATATATTTTTATATATAGCAAACTCTAAAGACTCAACCAAAAACTTGTTAGATCTAATCAACAAATTCAGTAAAGCTGCAGGATAAAAATTAACATACAGAATATTAGTAGCATTTCTGTTAATGAATTTTCTGAAAAAAGCTGATCCCATTTACAGTAACATCAAAACCAGATCCTCAGAAATAAATTTAAGGAGGAAAGAGCTCTCATCTGAAAACATTCTAATAAAAGAAATTAAAGATGAGACAATAAATCAAAAGGTATCCTATGTTCATGGACTGAAAGAATACTATTAAAATGTCAATACCACCAAAAGCCATTTATAAATTCAATGCAATCCCTATCAGAACTCTAATGACTTTTTTTTAATACAAACAGAAAAAAACACTCCTAAAATTTACATAAAACCACAAAAGACCCTGAATAGCCAAAGAAATCCCAAGAAAGAACAAAGCAGGAGATCTCAAACTTCCTGATTTCAAGCTATACTGTAAAGCTATAGTTATCAAAACAATCCCAAACATACTTGGTCAATTAATATTTGACTAGGGAGCCAAGAATTCTTCCTCAAATCTTCCCAACACATCTAGCACACTCTGCAAAACCAGTCTCAAACTCTACTTTCATCATCTACATGACGAACACTTCCCTAATGACCAAAGTTTGCATAATCTTACTTTGAACTCCAGTTCTTCCCACAGAATCACTAAATGTTGTTCACTAAAGATACCATATTCCAACCCAAACTGCAGGCCACTTACATTTCCCTTGGGTTACTATCAAGGCCAGAATGTTTAATTGTCAAATGTGAAGAATAAAGTGAGAAAAGGAGAAAAAGGCAAAGGAATTCTAAGATTTTTCTGAGATTATGACCCAGAGAAAGAATTCTCTTACCTGCTTTGATAAGGTGTATGGTGAAGGAATCTTTGAAAAAGTAAAGCTGCAGGCTGAATATACCTAAATTAAAAAAAAAAAAAATTGAAAAAATAAATTTAAAAACATTTTGTACTGATAAAAGTATATACTTACAAAAATACCAAAACGATAAAAGAATATATTGGAAGACTGAAAAATTAGGTGGCACACATAAAAGTCATGATTCTGTACACAGCCTAGTTATCAAGTCAAGTTTAATGAACTGGGAACTGAGCAGCTGGGGTTCTTGTCCTGGCTTTCCGTGTGTGTGACTCAGGGCAGTTTCCCTAGGCCTTGGTTTCTGCATGTGAAAAGAGTAAAGGGGTGGAAGCAGTTCCCCAGTGTCCCTTTCATCACTAAAAATCTATTCAAACTGAGCTCCCTTACTGATGTGTGGGGGAAAAACCTATGATGCAGAACAAAAGTATATAGCAACCTTCCCAGCTACATGAGAACAGTATATTTATAAGCAATTGATTCCCTTTCACTAAGTTCAAAGTCATGTTTTTTGTCAATGAAAGTATTATAGAGGCTAAAGAAGTTCTTAACTGCTTGCTCTGAAATAGAATTTATTAGTCCAACATACCACATTATCTCAGGACGAAACTATTATTTTGAAAACTAAAATGTTCATTCAAAATAAGAACATTACTTTTCAAAAGCATTACTTTCTGCAGGAAGCATCATAATTTAATACTGAATTGATATACAGATAAACACACAAATTTATACAGGACAATTTTCAGATATATAGTTTTTCTATAGCTAATCTCATTTATGAAGCTGAGCATATTATGTACGTTTTATTACCGTGTTCTGCCACTGTATGTTGGTTTACTCACCCGGACAGTGTAATGGATTGTATTCTGTTTTTCATACTGAGAAACCACTAATGTAAAGGTATGGGTCCCAGGCGTGGTCAGCTTTATCTTAGTCAAATAATGAGGGCTGTTAATTCGAATGCCATCAATGTATGGAGGTGGGTCACCTACAAATAAGTAGGTTTACAGAAAAGGACACTTTAGTTTCTGCAGTTTTTAAATTTAAGTTTTATAATTCATGATAGGAAAAAAATGGATGGACATCCCCCCTTAATTGATTCTATCTTTAAAATATAATGGTACTAAAGAATTTAAATTTCAATCTAAAAATTTATAATTAAACAGTTTAAAACTTTAATTTCTAGTAAGTAAAAGGAATCTTTTGGAATACATTCAACGAGGTATAAAATAATCCCTAGTAAACCCTATGTTGCATTTTTCTCTAATAGGGGATTTTAAAGTCAAGATTGGCTTTTTTTTTCCTTTGAGGAAATGTTTTAAGATACAAAGAAGTATATAACGATATACTTCCCACCAAGAGATATACTCCCCACCATTCATAACTGAATTAACATTTTTTGTCATAGTAGATTCTTTATAAAACAAAGTCCCTTTTAAACACCACCCTTAGTCCTACTCTGTTCCGCTCTGACAGATTAGTGGTCTTGTCAGATGTTAACACACACACATCCCTAAAAATGAATGAATGTTATTTCTGTGGGAATATATATCTTTAAAAAGGACAGCGTATGTCTTCTTTTAAAGCTTTCATTTTTCATTCAACATGTTTTTAAGATGCATGTTGTTCTATATAGATATGGTTTATTCCTTGTAAAACTGCCTGTATGATATTCCATTATATGAATATGACTTATATATATCCCCATCTAGTTATTCAATCTGATTATCTAATATTTTGCTATTACAATGTACCTGATATATTCTCTGATGTCTCATCAAAGCCAATACAAAAAATTATTTCATGCATGTCAATTGCTACATGTCATTTAAAATCAATGCTGTATCATTTAGCTTATTTAGGAATACTGAGTATTTGTAATGCAATCTATTGAAATAACTAAACATTTTACTATCTGAAACAGGCAAAATCTCTAATGCTTACAGTGATGTGATCTAGTGTGAAGAGAAAAAGAAAGGGCCTTTCTGTGATCTTGGACAAGGTTTCTAACCTTTCTATGTCTCAGTTTACTCTTCTGTCAAATGAGGAACAATGTGAGAGCATTTTTTACATTTTCTTCGGAGTGTTGTGATGAAAATTATAAACCAGAAAATATACTCTTTTGAAAAGGCAGTATCATTACACGTAAGAGGGAGCATCATTAAAAAAAAAAATCCAAATAAAAAGAGTAACAAAAATATTTTTGAAATTCAAAAGCCATATCAACATTTTAATGCTAAGAACATATGGTCACAGTGCTTTTTTGGTTTGTATAGTGGCCAACATATGAAAAGTAGAAAATCTGGCTGGTTTAACTTTAATCCTTGGACATACTATGTGTCTTGCCCATTCCAGAACATGTAGGGTTATTGACTCATAGGAATCAGTGCCTGTCTCATGATCCTCTCAGTGTAATAGGAACGAGGATCATTTTCCTTTGATTAAAGAAGACTTAACAAAACTACTTTCGATCTCATCTCCCCCTGTCATGCCCATTTCTTTGCACAGCCTTTTTAAAAGAACTGTCAATAATTGCTTCCTTACTTCCCAGTCTCTCCTCTGGGCTTCTAAGTCCAGCTGTCCACCAACTCTGTTCTTGTTAAGGTCAACAACGTCTGCCAAGATGCTACGTCCACTTGTTTCTTCTCTAACCTAAACTTACTGACCTCTAAAATAGCAAAAGATGCAGTTGCTTACCCCTTCCCTCATGAAATATTATCTTCCCCTGGGTCACGTGAAACCTTACTCTATTTCATCAGGTACTTCGTTCTAATTTTTTGCAGTAACATTCCTCTGCTCAACCTTAAGATGTCTGAATCCAAGGGTCAGGTCCTGAGTGTTCATCTCTGTACCTACAATTCTCTCCATTGATAGTGTATACAGTCCTGTTTTCAAATAGCATCTATATACCCCTGATTGCTTTAATTTGTATCTATAATCCTAACTTTATCCCAGAACTCTTCCCAAAAATCCAATTGCTTAGTTGGTTTCTACACCTGGATATCTAAAAGATATCTGGAATCTGCAACAAAACCACAAAATTTACTTTTGATTTTACTCCACAACAAAACTGGTCCCTCTCCCACCCCACCAGCTCTTACCTTTTTCAGTAAATGTTACAGCAGCTTTTTATGAATTAAGCCAAAATGACAGGAATCAGTCCTGATTCCTCTTTGCCTCCTATGCCAACTCAAGTCCTGATAATCCTACTGAAACCCAAATCTGTCCACTCCTCTTCATCTGCACTCCACTCCTACTATACTAAATTCAAGCCACCATTATTTCTCACATAAAATCATGTAATTTGTTTCTCTGCTTCCATTTTTTTGCCCCCTCCAATATATTCTACAAACAATGTTCTTTAAAAAAATTTTACATCAAGTCATTTTCCTGATCAAGGCCCTCCAAAGATCTCCTCACACTGAGAACAAAATCCAAACCCTTGTTGTGGCTTGGAGAACATCGTGTGATTTGAGTCTGTATACCTTTCTGACTTCTTGGTATCACACCACCCTTGGCCTACTGGCCTTTTTTCTGTTTCTAAAAAACAATCTTTGTCTCATTTTAGAGTCCTTATACTTGTTCTACCTCTGCCTGTAATGCTTTTCCCTCTCATTCTTTACATGACTGATCCCTTTTTGTCATTTAGGGTTCCTCTTATCTTTTCTCAAAGAGGCCCTCCATGGCCACCTAACCAAAGCAACCAACCAGTCACTAACACGTGACCCTAATTATTTCTTTACACACATATCACTATCTGGTATTTTTGTTACCTATTTCTCCAACAAGAACATAAACACCTCCGATCATTTAATATGAGGTAAACTTTTTAAAATGTGAAAGCAAAAACAGTTTCAATACAGTATGTTAAATGCCTCAGGAGTCCTGCAGAGGGAAAGATTCACTTTGCCTGGCAGAAAGGTTACCACAGAGGTGGAACATATAAGCTGGATCTTAACCACGTTCATTACACAAACTAGGGTAAAAGGAATAAATGGGTAGAGGACAAGGAGAGAGACACTTAGGAGAAGAAACTATGAAAAGAGAGGAAACAAGGGCATGGTATGTTCAAGAGTAGCCAGTACCTCACTGAAGGTACTGTGAAAAGCTGAAGCACGAGATAAAAGGTGACAGGAAGGTTAAGGTCAGAAATCAAAAGGCTTATAAACCATGCCAAAGAGCTTAGATTTTATCTAGGAGTCCATGGAAAACCATAGAGTTTCTGATCAGAGAAAAAGATGTAAGCTTTAGATATAAAACTCTGACAATAATATACAAGAATATAGGAATCCCAAATTCCTGAGGTCTCTAAATCAAAAACAAATCAAAACAAAACACAGTAGTGTAAATACCACCTTGTCTGTTTGAGCGGTTTTTATTAGCTTATCAGCATTATTATTTCTGCCTATTATCTACCTAAAGCTTGTCATTTTAAATTTAATCAGGTAAATAAAATTTTCATTGTTTGTCTGAATGTATGTCTACATACCTGGGTAATAAACTTTTTTCCCATCAGTCTTGTATACAACCATTGTGATAAATTCTCGATTATTTGCAAAATCATCCTGAAAGTACAAAGAATCCAATGTAGTTAGGAAAATGGGCTCACAATCCTCTTAAGGGGGAATAAAATTCAACTTTTAAGAGCATTTCAGCTACTTAATGCTATACAAAAATCTTTTCTGAATTAAATTCATTTCAATGATGACCACACTGTATAAAGTAATGTATTAAATAAGACTCTGAGGCTACTAAGATTATGGTAGTTACCCTTTAGAGAATCAGGCCTAATGATTTAACATTTCCAACCCCCCTTCAGAGTATCTTAATGTTAATACTCTTAAAACCTAAAGCATATATAATCAACCTCAAAACCCTCACTGAAAGCATTAACTCCCATTTTTCTTCAAAGATGATTTCTGAACAAGATCTTAAGTATATAAATGTCCTTAGAGAAAAATATTTATCTAATACAATGCTATTTTCAAGACACTTATATGAACGAAACAGGCTGGTGACCAAATTACATATCTTGTTCATGTTGGTCTAATTACATTTGTAAAAGTTTCTGTATGGGATAGGAATCAGTACCTTGTCTGTTATGTGTCTACTGAGCAAAACCCAAACTGCAGCGCCCCCTTGTGGACACTGCACCTCCAGTTTGTACTGGGGGTTGTTGGCCAGGCTGTAGGCATCTTTCACCGGTCCTTGCTTAGCATCCCAAGTACTAAAAGATAAAGTCAACAAAGAAAGCAGTAATTAAATTTCTCATTGAGCTAAAGTATAACACTATTTTAAAAAGTTTTGTGTCTCTAATACAACTAAAGTATCAGGAATTTTGTTTTAATGTTTAAAAATTTTTTGGCATAACCAAGAAGTACATAAAATAACTATTACATGGCAGTCATCTGTGGGCATGACAAAAAGAATGTTAGTCTTCATAAATTATATAAAATATATAAATGAATGCTTAATAAATGAATCCTTATACATGAAACAAATAGAGACTACCATAAAGCATATTCTGAAATGTGCAAAAAAAGTTACCTGTGAATACACGTTGATTCTTTAAAAAGACCTGGATTCCAACTCAAATAAATGACATCATAATACTGACAGAGATCATCCCATGAAATCCAAAATATTCCTGAAAATTAGATGTCTGTTAATCTATAAAATATCTTAATGATAAATTACTTCACTTAAATACCTTTCATATTATGAAAGCATGTTATTTAAAGATCAAATGGTATTAAAATTAAAAAGATACTTACCATTGTCTATCTTCTGAGCTGTTCGAGGATCAAAGTTTAAATATTTTTGTAACTCTGGGGTCCAGTTTTTTACATCATTTTCACTGTATCTTCCTTTCCAACGTAAATGACTCCAAGGATTTTTCAGTTGGATAAATCGTAGCCCCTATTAAAAAAAAAAAAAAAGACGATAAAGTTGCAAAAGAGTTTTACCCTATTTTTATTAGTTATATCATGCATTTCCTGAGAATGCATTTTGAAAACTTTTCCTTTCAAATCCACTTGAATTATTTTTTAGTCAACACTTTCACTAGGTCACACATCTGGTCAAAACCCGTGAGTGGCTACCTACTCCCGAGGGCTTTGCTGTCCATATGGTAGTCACTAACGACAGGTGGTAATCAAAAATTTTTTAAACGTAAAAAAATCAGCTTCTTAGTCACAAAAGCCACATTTCAACTGTTCAAGGACCAGTTGAAATGCGCAGTTCATGCGCAGCCCAGACACACAACATTTCATCACAGTAGGAAGTTCCTTTGGACCATGCTGCCTTAGAGCATCAAGAGTTTCCCATCCTTTTGAAGCCTACTCTGCTCTGGCCCCATCTTATTTTCTAGTACTCATACCTTGTGTATCTTTGGCTCTTTCCTCTCAAAATCCCCACAAATAATCCTTATTCAGTTTTACCTCGAAAGGGATGTACCCATGCTGTCTCTCTTCCCTGGAAGGCCCTCTCTGATCCCTTGTGACCAACCTCCTTCAGATCCTGTCAGGTCCTCCTTAGCTTTTTCCTCCAGTACCATCTCTCAATGAAGACAGACAGTGAAGAGGAAAAGAACATGGACTTTGGATCAGAATGAAATGGGACCAGGCGCCAGCTCTATTAGTTTTATGGACCTTGGGTGGGGGTCATTTACTCTTTGAGTATTTGTTTACTCACATGTAAAACGATGAATACAATGTGTCCCAGAATACTAGTGTGAGGATTAAATGAAGTAATGTATGCAAAATATTTACCAATTAGTAATTTTCTTTCTTTTTTTTTTTTAATGTTTTTCTTATTTATTTCTGAGAGACAGAGAGAGAGAGAGACAGCGTGAGCAGGGGAGGGTCAGAAAGAGGGAGACACAGAATCCGAAGCAGGCTCCAGGCTCGGAGCTGGCAGTCAGCACAGAGCCTGACGTGGGGCTCGAACCCACGAACTGCGAGATCATGACCTGAGCCGAAGTCGGACACTCAACCGACTGAGCCACCCAGGCGCCACACTAACTCTTCTTTAAACATAGTGCTAACACTCTGTATTAGTTTAAAACAAATTAATTTCCCATTGTATCTTGTTTCCTACTTGAGCAAATGTACCAGCCTTGACTCCCCAATGAGACTATAAACTCCCTGAAATGGTAACACTATTGTCCTTTTCAAAAGTCTCCAACGGAGTTTATAGAACATTGTTAAAGTTATGGTAAGTGCTCAACAAATACGGGGTGTGTCTACAGAACTGATTACATGGACTCAGAAAATCAAAAGAACCTATAAATCCAGAGGAGTATTTGTCTTATTCCAAGTAGTCAAATTATGGAATAGTATTGATTTTCTAATAAAGTCATACTGTTTGGAGGAGGTTTTTGAAAAACACCTGTCTGTGCTATTTTTATGTGGCAAATCATGCCCTGAGATAGATGTGATTTCTGGACATAAGACTCACTCCTCTCAGAAGACTTCAAATTCCATTCCTTTTCTCAATCTCTTCTTACCACTTGTCCACTCTTGCCCTTGCCATACAGATATTTAACTCTAATTTATTACTATTTTTTTCATTAAATCTAGTTCTACATAAACAGGAAATGTGCCTTATTTCAGAACTCTATCACTTTTTTAAGTTTATTTTTTTGAGACAGAGCGAGCACACAGGTGCACGAGTGGGGGGGAGGGCCAGTGCAAGGAAGAGAGAGAGAGTCCCAAGCAGGTAGTACAGAGCCGGACTTAGGGCTCAATCCTATAAACCATGAGATCATGACCTAAGCCAGAAATCAAGAGTCAGATGCTCCAGCAACTGAGAGACCCAAGTGCCCCAGAACTCTAACACATCTTAAAAAAGGAATATAAAGGAGAGGAAATTGCTGCTAAACTTTTCTGGGGCAGGTCCGAGTAATCACTGACATTCAAGACACTAAGATATAGCTGTAGATTTTGTTTGGATAGAGAGCCTATAAGCCAGAGGTCCTAAATAGGGGAAGAAATGTTAGACTAAAAAAGGATCTGGTTTATGATGAAACATCCCAATTTCAAAGTAATTTCCAGGTGGCATCAAACGAAAAGACATGGATGGATTCAGAAATCCCTTCGTGAGATCTGCTGCATTTAGAGACAGCCGCCTGAAACTGAGATGTATCTTCATTGTAGACTGTGGAACATCACCTCGAGGAGGAGACAAAAGTGACCCAAAGGACTGCTTAGACTAAAGTGAAGATCTTAGAAAATTCAAACAAAAGAAGGGCGCCTGGGTGGCTCAGTCTGTTGAGCGTCCGACTTCGGCTCAGGTCATGATCTCACGGTTGGTGGGTTCAAGCCCCGTGTCAGGCTCTGTGCTGACAACTAGCTCAGAGCCTGGAGCCTACTTCCAATTCTATGTCTTCATGTCTCTCGCTGCCCCACCCCACTCGCTGTTTCTCTTCCTCTCAAAACTAAATAAAAACATCAAAAAAATTTTTCAAACAAAAAGGATAACACTTTCACACAAGTGTCAATAAAATCTTACTTAGTGAAGAAACTCAGAAATGATAGATTGGCAGTAGCTTTAAGATTAAGTCTAAAGGATAAAGCACCACTCCAGATGTTCTAGAAATTAATGCATCAGTGAGAGAAATATTTTTGGAAATACTTTTTTTTTTAAAGTTTATTTTGAGAGAGAGAGAGGGAGGGAGGAAGAACAAATACGAGTGCGGCAGGGGCAGAGAGAGAGGGAGAAAGAATTTCAAGCAGGCTCTGTGCTGACAGTTTCACGAACCGTGAGATCATGACCTGAGCTGAGACTAAGAGTTGGATATTTAACTGACTGAGCCACCCAGGAGCCCTTGGAAATATTTTCAAATACAAGTCATAACTAAGGAATGATCTCAAAATATAGAGAGCAAAAGTAACAGGAAAATGACGAACCCAGGAAACTAATCAAGTATATAACCAGTCAAAGATACTAGAGAAAACCCCTATAAATTTTAACACAAGAAGAAGCCTTTAGATAAAGATCAACACTGACAACAAAGAGTTCACGTAAGCAAAAGGAGAGCAGGGTCAATCCACAAGGTGGGATGTCTGCTCAACCTGGGTCATACTGCTTGTGACGTAACCGGGGATTGCACAGAATTAAGACACGAGCATAAAGCACACTTAAGAACAGAATGAAGAAGCCTTGTCTTGAGGCCACAGTTGACTCCACCTACACATGCTCTACAAGCCTGATCTCTACAGAAGAACTGCCATGTGGAACGGATACTATGTGAATAATGTTTCTGATTTTTTTTAAAAGACTATTATTTGAAATTCTTTACCAGCCTTCAGTAAATTTTTTAAATGTTTTGTTTTCAGGTCAAACCACAGATGCCTCATTCTCTCATAAACATGTTATTTGTCTACTTTTCTCTGAACAATCAGAACAAACAGCCTTATAAATGACACAACCTTCAGAGAAAATCTCTTCAAATTCAAGCTTAACTTCCATATTGACTTTCATGATCTAAACCTGTCTTGCCATTACCTCACTATTTATCACCTATCAGGATGTTTTAACAATAAAATAACATACACATAGTACTAAATAACAGCACCTGTTATTCCTAATACTTTGATGTTTGTGGAAAATCACATTTCTAAAACACATAGCTCTCAATTTATTCAATTTCACATACCTTTTTTTTTTTTTTTTTTTGCTTTAAGTAATCAGGTTTTATGCTACTTTTAAAGGAATACACAATTCTTTACGATATGGTTAGGGATACAACAGTGGCTGATTTAGAAAGCCCTGAGACTATAAATTGAAAAACAATGTTGCAAAAGGTCCCTACTATCTTCATAATTCATAGAATTCCCTGTATCATCTAAGAAAATCAATCTAATTAATACACAGTGGAACACTGTCACTGCTGATTGATAACTACTTCCTGATCTTTAAGTTTAAGCAGAGGAAGTAGAACACATGGCTAGTTAAACTTTCCAGTGACCTGCATAGCTCAGGTCCTATATAACATCAGGGAAAATGAATCCTCCTGTAATCATCTCTAATGTATTTTCTAATCCATAGCACAGATCTAGTATTCAGTTAAAAATAACTAATCAATAACCTGAGAAGTAGTGAAGTCAACCTATTCCAACACCTGAGCACAGGGCAAGGGTCTGAAATATGTGAGGGCTGCTAGGAAGAGAAACATATGCAAAAAATGGCATGTTTTTCTTTCTCATTCACAGATACTCTCTTATTTTCTGTCCTTTCATAAATATTTAATGAATGTCTACCATGTCTACAGCCTAACACTATGACCGACCCCAACACCAGCAGACAGCCCAAAACTTGAGGGCTGTGTATGTACCACAACCCTTTACCTTTATGAACAACAAATAAAAAGAGGCATATAGCATTTCTGTTTTGTCATCAATATCTGTCCTTGTCATTACATTTTCCATCTTCTGATTTAATAATTTCCAATGGTGAGGTCAAATTATTTAATGTAATACAGGCGGAATCATTTTTAAACTTCATCTAAACCTTGACTTGTCAGTATTCCAAAGCCTATTATGCTATTTGGGATTTTTGCAATGTCTTACTATCAAGTAAAAGAAAGGAGAGAAAAATGTAAACCAAAACCTTGAACTCTCTAATATCCAAAACAGCATATGCGTGTGTGGGAACTAGACCCCACTTCTCTCCTTCAGCTTCAGTCATCATTCCAGTGGATGCGGTGATGAGGACGTCCCCTTTGTGAAATCTGGAATGACCCCGACAGACAAGTAATTAAAGAAAACATTTCTGTAACCTCAGATCACACTATCTTTCTTTTGGTCTAAAGGTTTACATGAAAATTTCCACAAATTTGAAATCTTTTGTAAAATGGGCTATTCCTGACACTCTTCAAAGAATAAGTACACTTCTATCTCACAATGTATCAGATAAATTATCTTACTGCCCCACCCTCCCCCAGTTTTAGTCAATCATCAGGTAGAAACTTAACAGTGAAGGAAAGTAAATGCTAAATTTTCAAATGATTTACAAATAAAGTTGGAGATGTGAAATACATTTTGTCAGATCTCTGAAGTTTTCTTGTTTCACTAATGAATGTGTATTATTGTACAATTTTCCAGTGCCTACATGTGGATTATTCTTTTAAGGGTTAAGCTATCTTCCTCTTTATATATTCTCAGACTTTTCTTTTTTCACCTTTCCTCAACTGTAGGTACTTAGGAAGTACAAAACAAGATGTCCATATGACATATTCCAGATTCAAATGTTTTGGGGTTATTTATAATCTAGATTAATTGTGACCATCAGTGAGAATGACTGAGGGCTGACTGCAGCAAGTACATCAAGTGAACTCTATTTTAGAAACACAATTCCCCAGGGTGCCTAGCTGGCTGTTGGTGGAGCATGTGATGCTTGATCTCAGGGTTGTTGATTCCCAGCCCCATGTTGGGTGTCAAGATTACTTAAACAAATCAAAAACAAAATAAATAAAATCACAATTTCTCTAAATAATAATGCTTCCTCTGCAATCTCTTCTATAAATAAGGCAAGAAGTTTTAAAATAGCCTCTTTTACTACCAAAAAAAAAAAAAAGAGCGAGAGAAAATGTTTACCTTTGATAAAGCATTCTGAAAGAATTATCCTTACTAAAAGTTTGGCTATCTGAATGCATAGCAATCCTCTCTGGTATCCACCCGGTCAGTGCATGAAGATCAATATTCTGTAACATAAACACATTTTCAGGACTGTCTGTATTGTTATCAAACTCTTAAATAAATCTCAAGTGTAGCTATTAAATCCCACTAATTTGATATATTATTTTGACAGAATAAATCAGAGGGTAGTAAGCTGTTTTCTACTACTAATAAATTTCTTATTTAACTCAAATTCCTACCGGGATTTAAGCACAAGTTTACTATTCCTTATAATCTCTGTTGCTTTCCCTGAATGCAAGAATTGTTTTACTAGTAAATATGATGAAAAATCAAAACATGTAACAGGAAAAAGCTGCTTTAACAATGATTGTCATTCGCCATTTAGGGAGTCCTATGAGAGTCACTTTTCTAATGTTTTACATATATTCTCATTCTCTAGGCTGCACTGGCTAAATTAAAAGGCACTGAATTAGAAAACTAAACTGAAAATATTTGAAGGACACAACAACTGAGTATGTAGGCTGAGAAAATATTTTAACATCCTACTGCATATGTCTATCACTTATACATTCTCTGCCTAATATTATAAGAACCAGAGAGTGAAGGAGGCCTGTACTAACCAGCTATGAACGATGGATGATTTGCATACATTATTTCATTTAGTCTTTACAACTCTGAGAGGTGGGTATTATTCTCATATTATAGATAAGTAAAGAGGCTTAGAATGCTTAAATACTGTTTCTAGGGCTATAGGCTGGTTAGTGCCATAATTCAAAGTTATACTAATGTGACTAATCTAAGCCTAGTTTACCTCATACAACTAAAGGATACTGACACACACTGTTTTATAGGCTAAGTAATGTTAGGACTGGGAAAAATTAAAAAACAACCTGAATGTGAATTTACAAATAAAAAAATACATGTAAGGATGACAGTATGACACATCCTTTGATCTGGAGAGACTTCCTTGGAAAGGTACACTATACCTAACTGGTTTTGTATCCCAACATGACAGAAGACATACAGTTTAGGCTTCCCTGAATACTGTGTCTTTACAATGCTCTATCCTTATGAAAGAAAATAAGTACTTCCTTAATACGGTAACTGGATCAACAATTTTCAGGGGTTGATATTGTTTTATTTTCCTTTAAACAAACACATCTTCTATAATCTCTCATAATAGTCCTACTGGATAGCATAAGTCTGTGTCTGTACATTCCTGGTACTTACTGAATTGGATCCTGGGAAATCATATCCTCCCATGACCTTCATATATGCTTTTTCTATGAGAGAAACCCATAATTCACTTTTGTTGTTAGAATAAGAACAGAGCAATTCTCCCTTATGATCAACAGGTAACTGATCATCAATTATCACCTGGAGAAAGAGAACATTAATTTCCTTAGGTGGTACAAAGTATTTTAAAATCCTATCAAGGAAAAAAAATACCTTTCATACAGATGAAATAAAAGGCACAATATGCCTATTATAAAAGTAATGATAGTTTCAGATTTCTAGAATCTGATCAATTATAAAATGTTATACATATATGTCTTTATTCAGTTTTACAGGCTAATCTCCCTGTGAGGTGATAACCTTTGAATTGACTGGTTAAATGGATCTACCATCAAATTTATTACAGATTCCAGAAATGTACATTATATCTAAAATATTACAAAAGGGCTTCACTATTAAGGTAAGTAACAATATTACTACCTGTAATTTTAACCTAAACCTGCAAAAAGACTCATGTACAGTTGTAAAAGTAGAATATGGCTAAAAAATATATTTAAGTAGGGGAAAAGATCACCACAAATAGTTTCTAGTTCACGTTATAAAGTGATTTGGGAAACGAGGATAGAATTCTGATCTAACACTAATATGAGACTCATGCAACTACATTTTCAAAGATTCTTTAAACAAGGGGTTAAAGATTACAGTTCAGAAAAACTAGTCTCAATAATTTTGCTTGATTTTTAAGTAATCAGCTAGAGCAGCAGTTCTCAAAGGGTGTTCTAAGCAGCATCTGAGTCACCCAGGAACTTGTTAGAAATGCAAATTATGGCCCCACCCACAATTTCTGAACCCTATACTCTGGGGGTGGGGCCCAACAACCTGTGTTTTAACAAGCCCTGCGCATAATTCTATACACACCAAAATGTGAGTATTACTGAGCCACTGAACAACTCAGCTTCTCAGACTGAAAGGACTGTTTAAATGCAGATTCTCATTTAGTAGGTTCAAGGTGAGGCCTAAAATTCTGCAATTCTCCTAAGTTCCCAGGTAATGCTAATGTTGATCCACAGCTCTAGCTAGAGAAACACAACAATGCCAGGCCACACAACAGGTTCACAGTTCTTGAAGCAAGTAGTGTAATTTAAAAGTGTGTATATATTTCACAAAGGAAAACATAATCTTAAAGGCCTCTTAGATCTGAAGTTATGATAATACATATAAACTCTTATGACTTAAGAGTTAGTTTTTCTCATTTCCTTTTCTTTTTTAATCAATTAAGAACGATCAGCTTAAAGTTTAAGCATAGTAATCATTAGCTCACTATTACTTTCTGAAACTTTCCATAAATTTCCCAAAACCATTTTTAAAATTACTTTCTTGATTTTTATATTAACATACGATGTTATTGGTAGTAATATGCATAACACCAAACTCAAAATCTTTTTAAATGTTTACACAAGTAACATTTCTTAATGATTCTACCCAATATTCAAAGGTGGGGAAGGGGAAGAGAAGGGGTTAGGGTGGGGAGAGACATTATTCACCTTTCTTGGGACACCATTGAGGTGAAGTTTTACCATATACTTTCCACATGGATTGTATTCTGGCTCACCATCCTTATTCTGAGGGTAAATTATGCTTTTGTAAGGAAAATAAATATTGAAATACCAAATTAATATTCAATATAAACTACTAAGCAGGATATTATGTTTTATTTAGACATAGGTCTTAGCAATTTTATAAAAACAAACTTGAGAATATTTTCAATATTTATGGCTTAGAAAAAGAATTTCATGCATATTTAATACAAAGAAAGTATCTTATGAGATCATACAACAGGAAATAAATTTCACAATAATCTGAAAAACGCTAAGCTTTTAATTATATACTGTAATAAATTTTCTACTAAGTGGATATATTTTAAGTCAGTTAAAATAACTGTCTACCACTGACTGATTGAAGAGACCATTTCAATTAACCAGAACTACTTCACTACAACTCTGACAGAGATAAAGTTACACAAAATTATCCAGTAAGACACTTGTATCAGTATCAATTTTATTTTACACTACATATTAAATATTTATATGATCTATTTATCCAAGATGGTAAATAGCTTGAAACTAAGATCTGTATTTAATTCATCTTTGTAATTTCAGGACTTACACAAAAACCACTCAGGACAAGTTGTATGAAAAAATTATAATGCTTAATTTTTACAAAGAATGATTTTAAGCTAATAAAACTTTTAAAAATTGAGAGAAAAAGTATTTCAGTAACATTTCAGTACATTCTAAAGCAGTTCTAGCCAACAGAAATATTTCATATTTTTCAGGAGGATATTAAAAGGTGAGATTTTAATATATTTTATTTAACTGAACTTATTCAAAACACTATTTCAACGTGTTATCACTATAAAACTTTGAGATTTTTTTGTGTTTAGTTTTCAAAAATCTGCTGCATTTTACACTTAGCAATCCATTTTGATTCAGACTGGCCCATTTCAAGTGTTCAATATCCACATGTGGCTAGTGAATACCATAGAGTATAATTATATGATTTTATTTACCAATTTGCCAATTTCTTTACTTCAAAATATACTTTTATATATATATATATATATTTTAACATATGTGCATAGGTTCTTAGACTATTTTAGGAAATCTTTCTACATTCACAAATCATCTGCTTAACATACAGGGTCACATATTCTAAGTGATATGCCTTCTTCACTTTCTATGCAGATAAGACCTAAGCTATTAATTTCTAGTTAAGAGACAATTACATGAAAAGGGCTAAAGGGACAAATACAAAATTTTACCTGGTAATCAACTTCTTATTAAATCGTCTTTCATAAGCTGCACTGATAGCCAGTGATGCCACAAAGGAACAATCTGATACTATTGTCTGTTAATAAGAATTTATTAATATATCAGTTCATTCATTCATGTAATTTCAACATTATTTAAGCACTGCACCTGAGCACCAACTTTTTATACAAAGTATCCTAACCGTTGCTTGAATACTAAAATAATAAATAGAAAGGTCATGCTGCCAACACATACAAATTTTCTTCAAACAAATCCTAGAAAAACTGAGTAAAGTAGTTCTATAAAGTTAATTTAGAATACATACATTCATATCCATGTATTTCTTACATGGATAAAAGCATACTTCACCAAATCCACACATTTTTAATAATTTCAAGATATCTTTTAAAAAGATGGTTTATTATAATATGACCAATAAAGTGAATATACACATGAAAAGATTCTTGAATCATAGTATTTTAGGACCACTGTTTTTATACCAACTGGAAGACATCTGTACGTCAAAGCAAAACTTATTAATAAAGCTTGCGATAAAGCCATATTGTTGTTCTTCCACTGAAGTGTTTTAAATAAGCCTAATACCTCCCATTTTAAAAAAATATATATTCTCTAAATAAAGGTGATGTTCAGATCCTCAACTTTCTGATATTGAACATACTGATAAACAGGGTCTATACAAAAATCCATAACTGCTCAAAACACTTAAGTATGTCTAAGTCAAAGTGTGCAGAAAAGTTTTTCCAATTATACTCATGTACCTCAATATATATTAAAAACTAAGAAAAAACCCAAATCTACATTTAAATTACTTTAAAATGTTAGCTTTCATATAAAATCATATAAAATATTTACCTGCTTTATGCTAAAACTGGACACAGTATAAATCATTGTAGGATTGTTGGTGAGGTCTTCTGGTCGTACCCATTTGGAAAATGTAGCTTTTTGTTTAGGTGATAATGGTAGCTTGCCCCATCTATCACTGAGGAAATAATAAAAATTAAATACTACTACTACTAACAAAATTAATCTTTAAAAATAACACAAAAACAAAATTAAATTTCCTAGAAATATTTTTTTTGGAGAGGGATAATGATCATAGCGATTGTTGTATCATCCTAAAATGCTCTGCTCAAATCTAGCTCTTCAAACTTAACCATGAATCCAGTTAATGTCATCATCCTCCTCAGTTAAAAATATAAATATAGAATTGAAAACAGAAAAGAAATTCGTTTATGTTTACTTTAAGAATATAATTTAAAAGTTTAATTTAACAATATTATATTCAAGAAATTCAGTTTAAATAAAATGGAGCCATTAACTACAATACAAACTGATTCAATTCAAAGGAACCTAGGAAGGTACAGATCCTTACCATGGCTCTTGACAAACTCTTCTCTATAAGGCTAACACGGAGAGTAGCTAATTACTAAATAATAACCATGTGATAGGCATCATGCTAAAGTATTTTACATACACGATTCATTTAACCTTTACAACAATTCCATTAAAGTATTTTTGTACATGGCTTAAAGTGATTAACTTGCCAAGGTCATACAGCTAAAAAGCAGCAGAGCTGGCATTTGAATCCAGGTCTCTGGGGCCAAATCCATCATTCTTACCCTTTACCCTATAACTCACTGTGTGTTGGGAATATACTGTGTAGAATTTCTTTAAAAATTAGTATATAGCACAAAATTTAAAAAAACATCTACCTTTTCTTAAGCCTCTTCTAGAACAAGGGTAATAGTCTTCAGGTTTCATAAAATTTCTAGGATAATACAAAGTTTATGATACACCAACTGAAGCCAATATAATATGCTTTTTGCAAAAAAATACTGATAGTAGGAGAAAGGTTTTGTGATCAGGTGTGATCTACAAACTCCTACACTGTTTTTTTCATTAGAGGACTTTTTAAATGTTTAATAAACCTTTATTATTTTTTATTTAATAACATTGTTTATTATTTATTATTAATAATATTATCATTAAATTAATAAATTATTAAATTATCAAATTATTAAATTATATAAATTATTAAATTAATAAATAAAATATTTATTATTATTAATAAAAGTTTAATAAACTTTTTAAATGTTTATAAATTTCCTAGACTACCATATATAACACTTCTCAAACTTTTTGATGATCATCTCACAGAACCACTAATGTTCTAGGTAACATTTTGGTACCTTAGTTAACAGTAGCTGATTGTTAATGGAAAATGAGCTGAATGAATTAAGAATTTAAAGACACCCATCACAAAATTTTAGGGGAAAATATAAAGTTAATTCAAACCCACAGTCTAATTACTTTGTATTATTAAACTGCTGTACGATAATATAGAGTAAATCCAAGATTCTTTAATATCTGTTCTCTCAAAAGTCCCCCCAGTTATCCAATTCAATGTTTTCTTATAACTTTAAAAAATCACTCAACCATTGTAGCCAAAGATTTACAAATTGTGGAGCCCTTTTTCATCAGTCTATTACCGTTGAATTTTGAAATACTTATGGTTACTTTTTTCTTCTGATTACTGGAGCATAACTTAATTAAAATAGACATGTTCTATGTCCTTAATGAAACTTAAAAACCACTGTGGAAGCCTGGCATTAAGCAAGTAATCTTTTACAAAACATGTAAAATTCCAACAGTGACAAGTGCTATGCCTAAAGTAAGAGGGTTTGCATGGATTATATTTTACTGTTACATGCTTACAATTATAAGCATTTTACCATGTTATTTAATTTCTTAAAAACATGGTGGTTCATGGTTATATAGTATTACTCTTATAGACTTTGTTGCACGAGCACTAAAAACATGATTTATCTTAACTTGTTACACAAAAATTGGAACTACAAGTTTACATCTCTCTACTTGGACATAACCACATTAGAATAGCTGATTTACACGTTCACAATTACAATTTTTGATGAATACCTTTTATATAAATATTTTACTACATTTATAAACACTTTTTATAACTGGTTTCCTGAAGTGAAATTATTGGTCAAAGGGATAAACTTTTTTTTCCTTGTGCATTGTAAACACTTTGAAGTGTGTAAAATGTACAACCAAACTTTGTAATGTAATTTAGTATTTAACAAGGTAATGATTTTTCTAACAGTTAACTCTTATTATATAATAAGCACCATTAAATGCCTTATATTTTATAACTAATTACAGGATCACTCTGAGGCAGATTCTACTATCATTTTAAAATCTGAGACAGATTTAACAGCTCAACCAGCATCATATAGGATATGAAACTGGATAGTCTGGCTCTAGAATTTGTGTGCCTTAACGTCGATCAATACTATAGAGCCTCTCAGATATAAAAATGTCTTAGACTCCAATCAGTAACATGGTTGAGTGAAAAAAATTAAGTTGATAACTCATTGGCTTGGAGATGCCTAACTTTTGCCCATCTAAGGGTAACAAAACACTAGAAAGTTAGAAAGAGCTCTTGTGTTCTTTACAGAGGCTTTTATATATTCTGTATATAATTAACATTCAACTCTGATTTTTTTTCTAATACAACATGCTCATTACAAAAATTTTGAAAAATTTTAAAAAGTTAAATCACCCAATTTTCCCATCAAGATAACCACTGTAAATATTTGATATGTACCTTTATATCATTTGTCTACATATCTATAAATACATAAAAAAATATATACTTAACATTCAAATTTTTTAGTTTTAAATTTACTATACTGTAAGCATTTTCCCTACCTCTTTCAAAGACGTATTTTTTATTGGTAGCATAAATGTTTATTATAATAACATAGATGTGCCACAATTTCATCATTTCTATGCTTTTGGAGAGTTTGTTTCAATAATTT
This sequence comes from Proteles cristata cristata, assembly GCA_017311185.1. Lineage (NCBI taxonomy): Eukaryota > Metazoa > Chordata > Mammalia > Carnivora > Hyaenidae > Proteles > Proteles cristata. The sequence goes on from JAESUZ010003188.1 coordinate 2,224,186, forward strand.
TTTGCTATCACAGATGCTTTGATGAATGCTTACTATACACATCTTTAGCCAAATTTTTATTCCCTTAGGATTAGAAGCTGGAAGTCATGAACCAAATAGCAGTTTTAAGGCTCTTAATATAAGCTGATACAGTGCTGGAAGGCTGTGTTAACAACCACTTTCAAAATTAACCCTTTCTTGAATCAGATTTTAGTAAACAATGACATTGTCATTCTATAACTTTTCCATTCAATTTCTTTACTGACTTTGCTGCTGTAATTCAAACACCAATTTAACAAATATATACCGAGTGCTTACTCTGTGCCAGGTACTGTACTAGTGTAATGGTAGGCAGAAGACTCATATATGCCCATTACCAAGCAAATGACAACAGAGATACTCTTGCTATGTTGCCTTACCTTTTCCTCGCAGCTGTACCTCTCTTCCAAATTTTTGTTACCAATTATAACTTCAAGGCTATGAATTAAATTGGATTTCAGAGTATGAAAAAATTACAGAAAAATTAAAATGTTCTTGGAAGTAAAAATTGCAGTAATATTTACTTACCAGAAAGGCATTGGATAGGCAAAACGTTCCCTCAAATCGATACTCATGAAAGGAACATATTCAATACCATTTATTTTTGATGTTGTCCTATAAAGCACAAGGCAAAAAATCTAAATGTTCAAGTTTATTTTAACTACCAATCTTACTTAAACGCCTTCAAGTTATATGACAAGGTATGGCACTGTAATAAAATTAGTGTTGTCACTTTAATCTAATGTTGATTGCTTTATTTGAATGCCATTTTCACATAATAGTTGAACACCAAAAATAACTGATTCAATTCAATTCAGTGAGAGCTATACTTTTAAAACTAATTTCCTGGGGTGCCTGGGTGGCTCAGTCAGTTAAGCATCTGACTTTGGCTCAGGTCATGATCTCACAGTTCGTGGGTTCGAGCCCCACGTCAGACTCTGTGCTGACAGCTCAGAGCCTGGAGCCTGCTTCAGAGTCTGTATCTCCCTCTCTCTCTGACCCTCCCCTGCTCACGCAGTCTCTCTCTCTCTCTCTCACACACACACAAATAAATAAAAACATTAAAAAAAAAACAAAGAAACTAATTTCCTTCACAACTAAACCATGGTCTCAAGATAAGCCTATACTAACGACCAAAAGCATCCCTGACACCAAGACACATAATTTAGGCTTCTATCCTAAGCCTAAATTATGAGAATGAGTAATGGGTTGTGCAAGAGGAACCTATGGTCTTTGACAAAGAAATGTTGTGGTGCCTGGGTGGCTCAGTCAGTTAAGCATCCAACTTTGGCTCAGGTCATAACCTCACAGTTTATGGGTCTGAGCCCCGTGTTGGGCTCTGTGCTGATGGCTCAGAGCCTGGAGCCTGCTTCAGATTCTGTGTCTCCTCTGGATTCTATGTCTCCCTGTATTTCTGCCCATTCCCTGCTCACACTCTGTCTCTCAAAAATAAATGAACATTTGGGGAGCCTGGGTGGCTTAGTCGGTTAAGCATCCGACTTTCACTTAGGTCATGATCTCGCGGTTCGAGGGTTTGAGCCCCGCATCGGGCTCTGTGCTGACTGCCAGCTCAGAGCCTGGAGCCTGTTTCAGAGTCTGTGACTCCCTCTCTCTCTGACCCTCCCCTGCTCACGCTGTCTCTGTCTCTCTCTCTCTCTCTCTCTCTGCTAGAAATAAATAAAACATTAAAAAAATAAAAAATAAATGAACATTAAAAAAATTTTTTAAACAAAATGGGATTTGTAGTAGCTTTGCATATTTTGTGTATATGTTTATTTGTATATAATGACTATTCCCTTCTGTTTCTTTCCCTCATTTTATTTAGAAGTAGATTCAGGGTAGCTTCACAATTTAGTCTTGACTGACTTTGAGGACTAATTAATACAGTGAGCAATGGCCACAATGACGGTGTATTCTCATTTTGAAAGGATGAGAACTTTTCACCTGTACGAAGGATAGCTGAATTCTGTTAGGTAGAAAGGGCAGAGTTGTTTTGCTGTAGCATGAAATTCAAATGTGTGTAGAAAGGGGCATATGGATGCTGAATAGCCTCAGTGTCAGACTGTTACTTATGGTCTCTCAGCTCCAAAACCGCCCTTCTTTGGCCTGTGTGTTGTGCTGGTTCACATGCCATTTTTCTAGGCAAAATGAGTCATGTTAGTAGAAGTATGAGAATCTTCAGTAGGAAAAAAACCTGCCTTCTGGTGGCTGCTAAAAACGAAGGAAGTCTTTCAGTACAATCTTAGGAAATTAAAAAAGTGACACTACATGACTTGCACAGCTCTGAGCACCTTGGATCTCCTCCAACTAAAGAAAAGCCACACTGGCTCCAAGATTTAGCCCATCTCTACTGGCTCACAATGCAATCACAAGGGTTTCCACATCTTTGTTGCTTTGCATTTTTAATATCCCTTCAGGCTGCTTCCAGACCCTGAGTTGGCTTCCTAAACCAGGGATTGGCAACTGTTTTCTGTAAAGAACCAGACAGAACATCATTTTGGCTTTGTAATGAGGTCTCTATCACATATTCTTCTGTGGCTTTTTTTGTTTTCTTTATTATAACCCTTTACAGACCATTCCCTTTGCTAACCCAGGCCTAAACTATTTCAAGGTAACAATTTTTTTTCCCCATTAGGGCTCTGGTTACCAGCTGCATAGATTATGAGTGGTCTACCATAACTCTATTTTGTTGTTTAACCTTTTTAGTGCTCGATTTTAAAGTATGCTAGGATTTTCAGAAAGATCTAGAAATGCTAATACTAGAATATATTAGAACAAATTTTAACTATTTCAAGTTATGGCTATATGACAATATAATTTATAACTGAATAAAAGCACAATATGCTATAACGATGTAAATACAACTCAGCGAACCTAATGAAAGTAAATTTACCTGTGTTGATTATGTTAACAAAATTATTCATTACAATGAATCACAAACTGATTTACCTGAGAACTTCTATTTCTTCTGCTGTATATCTCTGTCCTTGTGCATCACATGACTGTGGACTTATAAAGGGTTGAGGTCTTTCAAGGAAGGGACTAGTCCCTAGTGGAAAATGTGCTCTTGTTGGTGGTGGCTTTGGTTTGATATTTGTTGACTTGATTTTACATAATGGTTTTGTTAATGGTTCACTCAATGCTTCTGCTCTATAATAGAAAAAGGTACAGAAAAATTGTTTTAGTTTTTAAGCTTTCCAGAAAATAAAATTTACTTCAAGAACCAATCAAGCATTCCTAATGTAAAATTAGTATATATAAGATTCATACATACCAGTCAACAGTTCACTACTTCAGCTATATCCAACAGTTCACTACTTAAGCTACTTCCAAAGGTTAAGTATTTCACAACAGATAAACATTAATTGAAGAACATCACTGAGAACATTAATTGAGCATTTATTGCATGTCAGATACAATGCAAGGTAAGAGAGATATAAGAATGTAGAAAATGCAATCTCTTCTCTTAAGGTGTTCACAATTTTGTGGGGAAAGAAAGACCACTGCATCAAAAGTGACAGATGCTAGAAGTATTACATGCGAGTGAACACACAGCAGAACATATTAACTTAATGACCAAGAAAAGAGGGTGAGTCAAGGGAGGTTTTTCTGAATTGATGTTTGAGCCGCAGAAGTCCACCTGAGAAGTGAGGGAGCATTCTAAGTAGAGAGAAGAGCACGTGCAGATGTGCAGGAGTATGAAAAAGCATAGCAAGTTAAAGACAACTTCAAACGAATGGATGAAGCTCCTATAAAAAGTGCAAATGAGAGGAAGAAGGAGATGAGATCAGGGGCAAGAGTTGATCGTGGAATGTGTCACACGGTGTTCAAGGGAATTGAGGCTTTGTTTCGTCAAAGGTTCAAACAAAAGTTCTTAACTTGAGGTCCACACAGGAGCTTCAGGAATCTTGTGAACACTCTGAAATTACATGAGATGTCCACAAAAAAAAAAAAAAAATTATTTACATATTTCCTAGGAAGAGGATCCATAATTTTGAACAATTTTTTGACTAGTGAAATAAGCGAAAATGGAGAAGATATGTGTCACAATGGAGACACTATGTGTCAAGTGCTCATATCCTCATGAATCTGGAAACAAACTAAATGTTAGATGATGACAACAAAAAGGAAGGATAACTCTTATACCTCAATAAAAAAAAAAAAAAAGAAGGGCTGGGGGTGGTACAGCTACCTAGTCAGACCCTCAAAGAGAGGTAATTTTATTAATTCATAAATAAATGTAACTTACATCCTTTTCCTTCATCTATAACACCATTTTGAAAGAAGTAAAATTCTCTTGTGCATATCTATTCATTCTCAAATACCCACTGAGCACATGCTATAGGTCTGACATTAGCTAAGTGAGGTGGTTACAGCATTGAACCAAACAGACAAAATTCTCTGCACTCACAGTTTACATGGAGGGTTGGGGTTCAAAGGGACACACACATTAATAATAAACATGATAAAACTGGTAAATGTCACATACCTTTTAAAGTGGTAAGGGCTTTGGGAAAAACTTAGAGTAAACACGATGAAAGTACTGGAGGAGATTCCATTTTAAATAAAATGGTTAGGGCAAGCCTTACTGGAAAGTTGACATCTGAGCAATGAGTTGCAAGAGCTACACATACTATGTGCTTTGGGGTATGTGATAGTAGCAGACTGGCTCAATGTCAATTTCTCTAATTTTAATAGTAGTTCTGGAAGGCTCTCTAGAAATCTGGTATAACAGAAAGGAGTCTTCCACTTCAAATATCATAATCGTTTCTGTTCTATACATTGCAAACACTAAATAAAATGTGTCTTGACTGATTTGTTACTTCTTGAATTTAAAGCAGGGAAATAGAAATCAATAAATTCACCCAGAGGAAGAAGAGAGACTTGCTCTAGATCTCAGGTTAAAGATGGACGTTTGTTACAATGAACTCTACAACACATTCAGAGAAATCTGTCAGATTTAAATAACACAGTACACTGCCATCCATGGATAAGAACTTGAGTGACCACGACTCACCTATCTAGTGCCTGTCGAGCCAACTGTTTCAGTTTATTTTGAAGAGTTTTATCAGCAGTTTCATAAGACTTAAGAGAAAGAGAGACAGATATTCTGAAGCATAATTTTTTCTTTGCTTGATCCATATTTCTAAGCAAAAAATTTATAATGCAATATATTTCATCAAATAATGAGAGAATAAACAAAGATGACAATTTGTTTTCATCCTTAAAGGTTCATTTAAAATAGCACTGAAAACTTGTTGCTGCAGTCAACTTTAAGACCATGTCATGTGGTAAATGAACCACAACTGTACAAATACGGTGCCACGGAGAGCTGAACGGCAGGAGCCTCGGGAGACCGGCACTCACCCTCAGTCTCAGGCTCCTACAGAACTCAGGCAAGATGGCTTCCCTGAGTAAAAAGCCAGTCCTCTGACAATGCTGAGAACACCACTCGATCATTCCACCTCATATTCCTATCAAATGCACTGCTCTCTCTCATGCCCTCGATGTCCCTTAAAGCTAACTGTCCCAACCAGGGTCCTCAGAAGACAGTAAAAGCTACTCAGCATATAGATCTTACTTTGCAACACAATAAAGCTCTCCTAAACCACTACCTTATATTTTAATGTATGAATTTTTTTTTTTAAATGGGGGGAGGTTTATTCTAAATTCATAGATTTGTGTTGGTGAATTCTTCCTATAATAAGTTAATTTCAGGTACATGGGTTTAAACAGGTTAAAAAAATAATATCTAAAACTGAAAAAAAATTGCCTAATGATTCAATCTTAAAACTCAATTTTTTAACAAAATATTAAAATTCATCATTAACTATCTACTCTTTATATTTTAATGAAGAATGACTTGATTATATTTATTAAAGATACGGTAATTTTCTTTAAGGAATTGTTAAATAAATAAAATTCACTAGCAGGAGAAGAAATTTCTTAGCATAATCCCACCAAATTTAACTAGTAGATATACATACAGTTTTCAGACAGAGATCTACAGCTTCAGTATACAATTCGATAGCATCTTCAACATTCCCTTTTTCATCTTCATCAAAAGCTTGTGTAACAAGGAAATGAGCACGCTCTAAGTCCAACTGATGTTTTGATTTCAAAGGATCAGCACTCTTTGACTGAACTAGGATAGGAAAAAGAGCCACACAGATAAAATATTACTTTTATATGTATATATATGTATATCTCTAGGAAACACACTATTTTCATACATTTAAGACTTTATCAAAACTTTGTAATTTTTCATTTTAAAAACTTAAGGTCAAATAATAAACCTTAAAAAATGACTAATTTCTCTCCTTTCAATCTGAATTTTAAAGACTAAAAAAAAAAGTCCCTACTTGTGTAACTCATCACACAATACACACAAGACCAAAATATCAAAAAATGTATTATTTATTAAAAAAACTTTTTTCCCTGAATTTATCTTTGCCAGCACTTTCTTCCTTTAAAAAATAAAACCCCTTCCTCCTCACATACCCCTGCCCTGTCGCCAAAGACAAAACAAAAAAATTTGGAAAGTGTTAAGTCTAAAGAAACTCAATTGTATTTTAAGGAAATTAAAACAATTTTTTTCAATACAGACAATAATTGAGTGACACAGTATCTTAGGCCCTGATGATAAAGTTCCTGCGGTTTCCTATTCATCTGGATCCAGGTTAAATAATCCTATATTTTTACTGTTCTTTGAAATAAGTATTTGTTTGTTTTTAATATAAAGGTTTATATGGGACTTATTTCAAGAATGTAGAAAACTCTTACAACTAAAGAATAAAAAGACAACCCCAATTCTAAAAATGAGTGTGATGATTTGGGATGATTAATCATATCAACTTGTGTCAACTCTACTGGGTGCCTAGATACTTGCCTAGACATGATTCCTAGGTACATCTAATACAGTGATTCTGAATGAAATTAACCTTTGAATTGGTAGTAAAAGCAGACTGTCTTCCCCAATGCAGGTGGGCATCATCTAATCCCCTGAGGGGCTGAACAGAATAAAAAGGCAGAGGAAGGGAGAATTTGCCGGGAGAATTTGCCCTCTCTAAATGATGGTTGTTTTTTAGGGGGGAGGTCTTTTCCTGCTCTAGGGACTGGGACCTGGAACTTACACCATCAACCTCCTTGCTTCTCAGGCTTTTTGACTCAGACTAAACTATACTACTGGCTTTCTTAGGCCTTTCTTGCTTGCAGACTGCAGACAGTGGAACTTCTTAGCCTTCATAATGATGCTCTGTTATGATTCAGTTCCTTATACTGAATCTCTTTACATCCTATTGCTTCTATTTCTCTGGAAACCCCTGATTTACATAATAGGCAAAATAGCTGTAAAACCATTTCTCCAGAGAAGATATTCAAATGGCCAACTGGCCCATGAGAAGATGCTCAACATTAGCCAGCAGGGAAATGTATATCAAAACCAAAGATGCCACATTTACACCCATTTGGGGGGCTAAAATTAGGAAAGAAAAAAATAAAAAATGTTGACAAAGATGTGAAGGAAATGGAACCCTCATTCATTGCTGGTGGAAATGTAAAATGGTGTTGCTACTTCAGAAAACAGTCTAGCAGTTCCCTCAAAAAGTTAAGACATAAAACTACCACATGATCTAGGAACTTCACTTCTGGGTAAATACCAAAGAGAACTAAAAACCTATGTCCACACAAAAACATAAACTCGAATGTTCTAAACCACATTATTCACAACAGTTAAAAGGTAGAAGCAAAACAATGTCCATCAACGGATGAATGGATAAACAACACATGGTATACTGATACAACAGCATTATTATTCAGCCATAAAAAGGAATGAAATATTGGTACATACCACACAACAGGGAGAAACCCTGAAAACATTATGCTAAAGAAGTCAGACACAAAAGGCCGCATACTGGATGATTCTATTTACAGGATATGTCCAGAATAGGCAACTCCAGGGAGATACAAAACAGGTTAGTGTAGTGGCTGTTAGAGGATAGTGGGCAGGAGGAATGGAGGTAACTGCTAATGGATAAGAGTTTTCTTTTGGGGCAAAAAAAATGTTCTAAAATTACTGGTGATGGTTGCACAATTCTGGAACTATACTAAAAACCACTGAGTTGTATACTCTAAAAAGGTGAATTTTATGGTATGTGAATTATATCTCAGTAAAGCTGTTATTTAAAAAAAAAAAGCTTTACATTTTGTCTTTTAAAGGTATGGTGGTGATTTTTTCGACCTTTAACTCTCAGCAACACCTCTCTAAAGTATATGCACATTCCATTTATAAAATGAAGACCCCAAATGTCAAAAATGTTAAAATATCTAGCCCAAAGTTTCTCAGCCACATATGACTGAACTGTTCAGAATAATTCTTTGCTGTAGATTGTCCTGTGCACTGGAGGATTTTTAGTAAGATCCCTGGATTTTACCAACTGGATGCCACAGTATTCTTCTCACCTCTCCCTATTCTAAAACTCCAAAAATCTCTCCAGACATTGCTCAAAATCTTCTGAGGTGCAAACTGTTCCCAGTTGAGATTGATCTAGCCTAAGGTTTTGTAGCTACAAGCTACAATTTAGTTCTTTTAATTCTAAGTCTTGAGCTCTTTATACTATACTGGTAAATTTCAAATTGTGTGATCCTTCCGCACCCAGAAATCAACTTATCTGTCAAGAACCTCCTGTCAGCAAAATTTGTTTTAAACGTTGTCTGAAATATTTACCTGAAAAAGGATTCCTTTGCTTAAAATACTAATTAAACTATTGGATTCTCTACAGATTAAACTCCATTTGTTGAACAAAATGGGTCAAAAAGCTGGCAAAACAATTAAGGTACGTCAGACTTTAAAAATCCTTTTTGAACTTTACTTCTGTTTCACTAGCAAGTTTTTATTCCTCAAGAGATTAGAGTTGTCACATTCCATGCCTAAATATCACATTTAAAAATATGTGATTTATAAACTTATTTGGCTGGGAAAACAGTTACTTTGAATTTCGTGGCATTTGAATACACTAATCAGCAGAACTTTGTATTAATCGAGGCCCTGATACACAGGCAGTTCACTTTTCAATAAATGCAATTTCTGGGCACTGTCTTAAACTAAACTACCTCGTCCTTAAGAGGATTATCCTAACAAGAAATCCAATGATGGGATATCTACTACTTTTTCCTAGCCATGTGCTAGTAACTGCTCTGATCTACCCAGAAGGAGTGATAGAAAATAGCACAAAGTCCATCAGGAAATGCTGAATGAAGAGTCCTCTAAGCTGCTTGTGGTTCTATTACACAGTCACAAAAAAAAGAAGAAAAAAAAAGGGTTAAGAAGAGTTCTTAATGAGATGAATCCATGTTTAAAACAAAATATCAGTAGGTGATCACTTCCTTTTCTACCATATGAACAGCAGATTTTGACCACATATCTCTAACTAGTAAAACTGTGATCATTGAGCCTGTGTGCTTGTTTCCCAGCATTTGCCATGCTGTTTACTATAAAAATAATACAAGTTGTTCCAGGTTTCTTCTTACATGTTGCTTTCCAAGATATGGCTTAAAAAAAAAAAAGAGTATAGTTAAGGTTTGAGATTGAAGATACTAATACAGAAGAGGCTACAAACACCATGCTGAGATCATTTAACACTGAAGAGATGACCCCTGAACAATGCAGGGGTTAGGGGCACTGACAGAATCTGCACATAACTTTTTACTCCCCAAAAACTTTAGCCTACTGTTCACTGGAAGACTTACACACTGATAAACACATATTTTATATGTTATATGTGTTACACACTATTTTCTTACAATAAAGTAAGCTAGACAACAGAAGATGTTAAGAAAATCATAAGAAAAAATATTCAGTTCCATAATAAAAGTCTGTAAGTGCACCTGCACAGTTCAAACCCGTTTGTTCATGGGTCAACTGAGGTCATTTAATCTTAGCATGTGACAGATTTTTTTTTTTTTTTTAATTTTTTTTTTTTAATGTTTTATTTATTTCTAGGAGAGAGAGAGAGACAGCGTGAGCAGGGGAGGGTCAGAGAGAGAGGGAGTCACAGACTGAAACAGGCTCCAGGCTCTGAGCTGGCAGTCAGCACAGAGCCCGACGCGGGCTCGAACCCACGAACCGCGAGATCATGACCTAAGCGAAAGTCGGACGCTCAACCGACTAAGCCACCCAGGCGCCCCACATGTGACAGATATTTAAAAAGTAGACTTTAACAGGGTCCTAATCCTGACTCTGCCAATGATACAGTTTAAATATGGGTAATTCAGTATCTCTGTACCCCTGGGAAAATTAGAGGAGACTGGACTACATTATCCCTAAGGTTCCTGCCTATCCTATCTATCACTTATTTCCATATTATGACTTATAAAGACATAATTACCAAAAAAGAAATGAGCAACAAGAGTAAAGATTAAGATGCAAAAATGAAAAGGAAAGAGCAACATAAGAGGCTATTAAACACTGTATATGTCAACTATACTTAAACAATAAAAATTTAAAAAAGAGAAAGAAATATAGGGGGAAAGGATGTGATAAGAGAAGGAAAAAAATGACATTTAGTAGTCCTTTACTAACCTGCTGAATGCAAAGCCTGAACTCTTTCCAGGTACTCATTTATTTTTTCTTGAATACGTTCTAGGCTGGATCCTGCCATCTCAGCATAAATTAATGCTTGTGCAGCTTCCTAAAACAAAAACAAAAAAACCCAAAAGAATCTAATAAATGAATTAGAATTTGAATTTTCTCTTCCACTTTCTAACTCACTACTGCTTTCTACAAATCACAAAATACGGTGTTTAAGACAGTAGTTAAGTAGGTTTTATATAACCCTTCAATAACTTTTCTTCAGTTCTCAATATTCAATTTTTTCATATGTTAAAAAATTTATGAACTCAAATATGAGAGATTGTAAACATCTTCTCAGGATAGCTGTATCTTCTGTTTACTGCTTTCCTTTTTCTTTAGGCAATAGGTCAGACTTAAAATTATATACCTTGAAAATATGAATTAGGCCTGAAAAGCATTAGAATAAATATATAATAGTACCTGTTACTACTGGTTACTACTAATAATCAATAGGTTAATGATAACCAATAAAATTAAATGTCAAAAGAGATGATAAGAAATTATAAAGCTTAGGGTGCCTGACTGGCTCAGTCAGCAGGCTATGCGACTCTTGATCTCAAGGTTCTAAGTTTAAGCCCCATGTTGAATGTTGAGATTACTTGAAAATTAAAAAAAAAAAAAAGAAATTATAAAGGTTAAATATCTCACAGTGGAAAGAAAATCTTTTTCTCCATGGAAAATATTGCCAAAGGGGGTCACTTTTTTTTTTTAAGTTTATTTATTTTGAGAGAGAGAAGAGAGAGAGATCACGCCAGCTCGGGAGCGACAGATTGAGAATCCCAAGCAGGCTCTGCACTTTCAGCACAGAGTCCCATGAAGAGCTGGAACTCAAGAACTGTGAGTTCCCAAAATCAAGAATTGGACTCTTGGGGTGCCTGGGTGGCTCAGTCAGTTAAGCATCTGATTTCAGCTGAGGTCATGATCTCAGGGTTTGTGGGTTCGAGCTCCACATCGGGGTCTGTACTCACAGCTCATAGCCTGGAGCCTGCTTCAGATTCCGTGTCACCCTCTCTCCCTGCTTCTCCCCTGCTCATGTTCTCTCTTGCTCTCAAAATTAAACAAACATTAAAAAAAAAAAAATCAAGAGTCAGACTCTTAACTAACTGAGCCACACAGGTGCCCAAGGTGGCACATTTTAAAGCAGATTTCAGTTGTATGGAATCAACTTATTTAAATTAAGAAAACCTGTTTTCATCTTCCCTTTGTTTTAATACTCCCACAGCCAGTTATGCTGTGGCTAGTGAGGGAGAGCCTCATTCTCCCCATTACCATTTAGGATAACAGGTTACAAATGCTATGGCAAGAAGGACCACAAACAGGTATCTCCAAGTAACACCACCTTCCTAGCAATTACCTAAGCATGTGCACTTTGCACAGGCTGATGCCTAAATTGTCTGGATCCAAAGAAGCCAGCTATCTACTGAACAGAACTTTCTGAATACAGTTATTGGAGCAGAGGTTGTTTCACTGAACTTATTAACAAAATCAGTAAGAAAAGTATGCTTTTGATCCAAATGAGCGTTTATTAAAAGGCTGTGGGGGGAAGGAAGATGATTTCCTCAGATTCTGGAACTCAGACATTTCACAGGAGAAAAAAAAATTACACGTAAACACTAAATATTTTATCTTATGTACTATTATCTAAATACAATACAGTTTATCTCAATAAACTTATATATGTATAAATATTTCACACCTCCAATTATGTTGCATGTAAACACTGATTTTCAAATAACTATCTCCCTTAAAAAAAAATAAAGCCAACTAAAAATTGCTGATATCAGTTTTTTATTCATTTAATCTATATATGAAAATAACCCTCACAGAACAGTATAAAGACAGAAAACGCTTAATATCTGGTAAAGTTTACATAAACAGTTGCTAAAAGCACAACCACTTTTCTGACTTTCTCAAGGATAAAAAATTCTTCACGCATGCAATCTCACAGCAAAACAAGAGGCACTGTGTGGTATTTTCTTGTGCTTTAGACAAAGCTATTTTATATGGCACTACTTTGACCTATGAATATCTGTCATTTTTTTCACGAAAGTAAAAAAAAAACTGAATTTTAAAGAAATACCACCTTCACAAAATTGTTCAAAAAAAGTCCAAAAGGAATGATTCTGAAACACACCAAAAGTTTAAATATGGATTACTAAATGAAGGCAATAAATAATCTGAGAAAAGCAAACCACACATCACTGATAGCATACACGTTTGTATAAAAAAAATTACTACTACTGTATTACCAAAGTCCGACATTCTTTCTTTAAAAAAAAAAAAAAAGACTGTATCACGAGGATACAGCTACCTCCACTAGGAAGCAGAGGCCATGGCGAAGGCTGGAGGGGTGTATCTGCAATTCCTCAGGACTGGAGGGCAGAGGGTGGACTGTGGAAAATCATATTTAATTATTCGGCCCCCAGTAACTTAGGAATAAACAGCCAAGAAATGTGCAAACCATTAGTTATAAGGAGATTCCATCGCACCAAAACCTAGGATGCCAAAAAATCAGAATGAACCTAAATGCCCATTAGTCTGTAAATAATTACGGTACCTCCACTTAATGGAATGCTACGCATCTGTCGTTGATACGATTATATTAAACAAGCAACTTTAACGACTTTTGAAAGGCTCCAATACAAAGAACAGGCTAAAATACTATCAACAGTACAATCCAAGTCTGTACGTACGGGGAAGTTAAATCACTATGTTGTTCACCTGAAACTACTGTAACATTCCCTATCAACTCTACTCACATTTTGGTAAACGTGTGTACGCACATACGCGTAGACAAACATGCGCAAAGATTAATGCTACGATAAGAGACGTGTTATTCTTTTTTAAAACTTTATTTTCTTCAACGAACATGCATTATTTTCATGTTTACCACCGACTACTTCCCACCGGCCATAACTCAGAGCCACATGACAGCGAGAATTAGCTGGCTACTTAACCACCCATACCCAACTACTGTAAGTAGCTCCACGGTGGGCACTGGCCGTTCAAGACAGTAACCAGAGAAGTGGCGGCTCCCAAACCGCGACCAAGCCTCCCCACGGTGGCAGGAGCCCCGCTCGCCTCTCCCCTGCGAAGGAGGGCAACAGAGCAGGAAGAGGGAAAAGCAAAGCCCAGTGGGCCTGGCCGCCGCGGCACCTGGACCCGCCCCTTGGCTTCACCAAACAGTGCAGCGGTCCGCCGCTCACCTTGTAGTAAAACACAGCCTCGGAGTAGCGACCTTCGTGGTCGCGCTGCACCGCCAGCCGGGCGAACTGCACGGCGTCCCGCTCCAGCGCCGTGGCGTCCATGGCGCCAAGGCCCGGCACCGGCCGAGGGAGGGAAACCCTCACGGACTAAGGCTTCTGGCCGACTTCCGCACCTGCCGGTGGGCGAACTCGAGAACGCCGCCAAAAGAGCAGCAAAGTTTATTTTCAGTGACCGAGGGAGGAGGGCAGGCCTTCCCAGCCAGGATCCGCGGCAATCCCGGGCCGCCCCGGCGCCGCTCTGGCTCGCAGCCTGTACGGCCGCCCCACTTCTCAGCCACCGCATTTCCCCCGCCCCGCCCACCGCTTCCACTGCGCAGGCGCAGCTTGGCCCTCGGGAGTTTCTCCGGAGACGGGGCGGCCAAGGCCGGGCTCGCGGGAGTACGCAGGTGATAGGCGGGGCTTGACCTGCGCGGTGGCAGCGCGCACGTGATCGCCAAGGCTCCGGGGATTGGGCAGGCGAAAGCAGAGCGGAGTCCGGGTGGCAAACCTCCCAGTGGTTTGCGGGAGTGTGACGACGCCTACCGCGGCTGTTGCTGGCTACACTTGGCAGGAACGGCGCATGCGCCTTATGGACCTGTTTTCTCTACTGTGTGTAAAGGCGGCGGGGGGGCGGGGGGGCGGGGTGGTGGGGGGGGAAGGGCCATCGAAGAACGGTTTCCAGAGTCATCTGATTTCTTAAAAATTAGAGACGTAAAATAAGGACATAGGATTCTCTTAAGGTACCCTTTAATAATATTTATTTTCTAAAAATTCAATCATAACCGTATATAGTACCCCCCACCGTGTGTGATATTAGTTGAACTGTCAACAAACAAGGTGATATATCTTCACTTGTACTTATCCTTTGTTCAACTTAATGCTGTTGTAATTAACGGCTTCATTAGGTGATTATTTGATTAATGTCTTTCTCACATGGCAATATGGATAAATGTCAAAATTGAATCATCATGATTCAAAGCAGCAAGACACAAGAGTACATGCTGCATGATTCCGTTTATAAAAAACACTGGAAAGAACAAATCTAATCAATAATGCTACAAATCAATGATTGGGGAGGGATACAAGGGAAACTTTTGGGGTAACGGAAATTTTTTATGTCTTGGTGGTGGCGCCAAAATGTAAACGTTTGTCAAAACCCATTAAAGTCTACGTTTTAAATGTGTGATGTAATTTTTTCTTAATAGTACCTTAATAAAAATTCCTTAAGTCATAGTCTTCATTTAAACGGAACTCTTCATCGTTTCTTTAATTCTTCCATTTAGTGAAGTTAATAATAACTGTCAACTGGGCTGTTGTAAAAAACACTAGTAAAGAATTGGACTCTGCCTGGAACAAAGATAGTTTTCGTCATTAGCTGCTATATACAGTTTTATAACTGAAGCGGAGATGGTTTCTGTCTTTGCCAGTTTTATGCTAGTGCTGAACACAAGTCTTGGGCCACAGCAGGTGTTCAGCAAATATTATAAAACATGAATGAGTGAACTCCCCAATGTGCCCTCCTCCATCTCGATTGCTGAAGAATGAAATATAAATTCCTTATCACAGATCAGAAGGTATTTCAGGACATGAGCTCAGGCCATATCCCAATGTATTTACAGTCACTATCTTGCACAAACTGATTACAAGCTACAGCAGACAGTTTTACTCATAAGAGGATTTCTATGACTTATGTTCTTCCTTTCATTACAGCTTTTAGATTCCTAGTCCATCCTGAAGGAAGTCTTTTCTAGTACCCCTAGGTAGTTGTGACCCCTTCCCGTACTTATTCATTTAGTCCCCTTACATGTAATCCTATTTCTTATTCATTTATTCAATTAACACTGGACACCTACTTTGTGTCAGAAATAGAGCTACACATTGAAAACACAAAAGCAAGGGTAAAAGCAAGTTGAGGCTCCAAAATACCAGCAGTCTCAACAATGGAGTGGTTTTTTGTTTTGTTTTGTTCTGTGTGTGTGTGTGTGTTTTTACAGATAGTTTATTGTCAAGTTGGTTTCCATGTAACACCTAGTGCTCATCCCCACAAGTGCCCTCCTCCATGCCCATCTCCCCCCTCCCCCACACACACCCATGAGTCCTCAGTTTGTTCTCAGCATTCAAGAGTCTCTCATGGTTTGTCTCTCTCCCTTTCCCCCACCATTTCTCCCCTTCTTCTCCCCCATGGTCCCCCGTTAAGTTCCTCACAATCCTCCTATACGTGCAAACATATGATATTTGTCCTTTTCTGCCTGACTTATTTCACTCAGCATAACACCCTCAAGGTCCATCCACGTTGCTACACACGGCCAGATTTCATTCTTTCTCATTGCCATGTAGGACTCCATCTTATAGATAAACCACATCTTCTTGATCCATTTGTCCGTTGAAGGACACTTAGGCTCTTTCCATGTTTTAGCTATTGTTGAGAGTGCTGCTATGAACATTGGGGTACACGTGCTCCTATGCCTTAGCATTTCTGGATCCCTTGGGTAAATTCCTAGCAGTGCTATTGCTGGGTCATAGGGGAGTTCTAGTGTTAGTTTTTTGAGGAAACTCCACACCGTTTTCCAGAGGGGCTGCACCAGTTTACATTCCCACCAACAGTGTAGGAGGGTGCCCGTTTCTGCACATCCTCGCCAGCATCTACAGTTCTCTGATTTGCTCATTTTAGCCACTTTGACTGGCGTGAGTGTGGTTTTGATTTGTATTTCCCTAACGAGGAAGGATGTTGAGCATCGTTTCATGTGTCTGTTGGCCATCTGGATATCCTCTTTGGAGAGTGTCTGTTCATATCTTCTGCCCAACAATGGAGTTTTCTAATCCACGAACACAGTAAATCTCTTCGTGTGTTAAGGTCTTCTTTATCTTAGCAATGTTTTATAGTGCCCAGATCTTGCACATCATTGAATAAATGTTATCACAAGCATTTCATGTTTTTATGCTATTTGAAATTGCATTGCCTAGTTTCAATTGTTTTTGGTAGTATATAGGAAGAGAATTGATATTTATGTATTGACCTTGTATTGGGTAATTATGAATTCTCCAGAAATCTTGAGATTTTGGTTGTAGAGCCTCATGACAGGCCATCTCTGTGGACCATCTGCCAGGATGTCCAATCACATGTCCACCTCAGACTAGGTCTGTGACATGTACCACAGGAGCCAAACCAAGAGTCAGACGCTTAACTGACTGAGCCACCCAGGTTCTCCAGAGGCAGCAGTTTTAAACTGGCCACAGTCAGTCTCCATTCAGACCGCATGCCTGATGGCGTTTGAGGCTCTCCAGCAATCAAGGTTCCCAGGTGTCTTTTATTGGACGACACCTCTGGCCCATCTGCCGAGCACCACCCTGGAAAGTTAATCCACTTTTCTCTGGCTCTGCCTTCAAGGGGAATGTGTTCATTTCTGTTAAATAAGGCTGGGAATTAGGCATATTCCAGGCACCCCCAAATAGTTGGCTCCTGTGAGCAGGTCTCTCCCTACAGCTGCCTTGTCCCAGGTCCCTAGCTTCCCTGACTTGTGCCACCTGTTCACGTACACAGTCTGCCCTGTGTCAATTGGCCTTTGGCTGTAGGAGCCCTCCCCAGAACTGTTGGGTTTGGCCATTTCCCCAAACCTGCATAGCTCAGAGTAGAGACTGTCCACTGCCCCCAAATCTTTTTGAGATGGTGGCTGTTAACTGGCAACAGACATTCCCCATTTGGACTTGCTGCCTGATGGGGTCCCCAGTTTCTCCAGCAGTCAAAACTCGCAGGCCTTTCTTCTCGAGGCCACCCCAGTCGGCCTCCCCAGCCCCACCCTGGTGAGGCCCTTCAGATTGCTCGAGCTGTTTTCAGGAAAAATAGGTGCATTTGGGGAGGCTAAGGTTTGGAATTGGGCAGATGCAGGTACTCCCAATAGCCCCCTCCTGCTAACTGGCCTCTCCCAACATTGTCCTATCCCAGAATCCTGGCTACCCTTACCTGTGCCGCCTGCACCCTATTGACATGACATGGGCTGCAGGGGCCCTCCAGGCCCAGAGCTTAGGTCTTCTGAACTGCCTGCATTGCCTCCAGGGCAAAGGGAGCCTAACTTCCTCAAATCTTTCTGAGGCAGTAGCTTTAACACAGCAACATTAAGGCCCCATGTGGCCTGGCTACCTGATAGAGTCCCTGGCTCACTTGTCATCAAGGTTCAGAAATTTCTCTTACTGGAGGATACCCTGAAGGACCTCTAGGCCCAGCATGGAAAGGCAGTCCAGACCCCGCCAACTTTACCTCTGGGGGAATACAGGCATACCTTGTTTCATTGCATTGCACAATTATTGTGGGTTTGTTTGTTTGTTTGTTTTTAACAACTGAAGGCTTGCAGCACCCTTGTGTCAAAGAAGTGCATTGGCACCATTTTCCAATAGCCTTTGCTCACTTAGTGACTGTCACATTTTGCTAATTTTTGCAATATTTCAAACTTTTAAATTATTTTATTTGTTCTGGTGATCTGTGATCAATGATTATGGCACTGAAAGTTGAGATTATGGTTAACCTATTTTTGCAATAAAATAGTTTTTTATTAAAATTTTTTAATGTTTATGTATTTATTAGAGAGAGAGAAACAGTGCGAGTAGGGGAGGGGCAGAGAAAGAGGGAGCCACAGAATCCGAAGCAGGCTCCAGGCTCTGAGCTGTCAGCACAGAGCCAGATGTGGGGCTCAAACTCAAACACCGTGAGATAATGACCTGGGCTGAAATTGGCCACTTAACCAACTGAGCCACCTAGGTGCCCCTCAATAAAATATTTTTAAATAAAAGTTATATGCATTGTTTAAGACATAATGCTATTGCACACTTAATAGACTACAGTACAGTGTAAACACACTTTTAAATGAACTTGAAAATTTTAAAAATTCATTTGACTTGCATTGAGTGATTCAGTTTATTGTAGTGATATGGAGCTACCCCACAACATCTCGGAGTTATGCCTGTATCATATGTACATACATATAGACATCCAAATTACCTTTCTTTCCTAATTTTTAAATATAGCCTAACTATATGTACTTATTTTTATTTTATCTATACATACTCTAAATTTGTTTATTTATTTTTTGCCCAATAAAATATATGCTTATAGTACTCTTCATTTTTTTTTAACAAATATTTATTGTCAAGTTGGTTTTCATATAACACCCAGTGCTCATCTTCACAAGTGCCTTCCTCCATGCCCATCACCCCTCTTCCCCCCCACACCCATGAGTCCTCAGTTTGTTCTCAGCGTTCAAGAGTCTCTCACGGTTTGCGTCTTTACCTCTACCCCCCTGTTTCCCCCTTCTTTTCCCCCACAGTCCTCCATTAAGTTCCTCCTAATCCTCCTATACGTGCAAACATATGGTATTAGTCCTTCTCTGCCTGACTTATTTCGCTCAGCATAACACCCTCAAGGTCCATCCATGTTGCTACACGTGGCCAGATTTCATTCTTTCTCATTGCCATGTAGTATTCCATCTTATAGATAAACCACATCTTCTTGATCCATTCGTCCGTTGATGGACACTTAGGCTCTTTCCATGTTTTAGCTATTGTTGAGAGTGCTGCTATGAACATCGAGGTACATGTGCTTCTATGCATCAGCACTCCTATATCTCTTGGGTAAATTCCTAGCAGTGCTATTGCTGGGTCATAGGGGAGTTCTATTGTTAATTTTTTGAGGAACCTCCACACCGTTTTCCAGAGGGGCTGCACCAGTTTACATTCCCAGCAGCAATGTAGGAGGGTGCCCGTTTCTGCACATCCTCGCCAGCATCTACAGTCCTCTGATTTGCTCATTTTAGCCACTCTGACTGGCGTGAGGTGGTATCTTAGTGTGGTTTTGATTTGTATTTCCCTAACGAGGAAGGATGTTGAGCATCATTTCATGTGTCTGTTGGCCATCTGGATGTCTTCTTTGGAGAGTGTCTGTTCATATCTTCTGCCCATTTCTTCACTTGGTTGCTTGTTTTTCTGGTGTGGAGTTTGGTAAGTTCCTTATAAATTTTGGATATTAACCCTTCATCTGATACGTCATTTGCAACTATCTTTTCCCATTCCGTTGGTTGCCTATTAGTTTTACGGATTGTTTCCTTTGCCGTGCAGAAGCTTTTAATCTTAGTGAGGTCCCAATAGTTTATTTTTGCTCTTCATTCTTTTGCTTTTGGGGATGTGTCAAGTAAGAAATTGCTGCAGCTGAGGTCAAAGTGGTTGTTTCCTGCTTTCTCCTCTAAGGTTTTGATGGTTTCCTGTCTCACGTTCAGGTCCTTTATCCATTTTGAGTTTATTTTTGTGCATGGTGTGAGAAAATGATTTAGTTTTATTCTTCTGCATATTGCTGTCCAGTTCTCCCAACACCATCTGTTAAAGAGGTTGTCACTTTTCCATTGCATACTCTTTCCTGCTTTGTCAAAGATGAGTTGGCTGTATACTTTTGGGTTCACTTCTGAGTTCTCAATTCTATTCCATGGTCTATGTGTCTGTTTTTGTGCCAATACCATACTGTCTTGATGATGACAGCTTTGTAGTAGAGGCTAAAGTCTGGGATGGTGATGTCTCCCGTTTTGGTTTTCTTCTTCAATATTACTTTGGCTCTTTGGGGTCTTTCGTGGTTCCATACAAATTTTAGGATAGTTTGTTCTAGTTTTGAGAAGTGTGCTGGTATAATTTTGATTGGGATTGTACTGAATGTGTAGATTGCTTTGGGTAGTAATGACATTTTAACTATATTTACTCTTCCTATCCATGAGCATGGAATGTTTTTCCATTTCTTTGTGTCTTCTTCAATTCTTCATAAGTTTTCTGTAGTTTTCATCATACAGATCTCTTGTATCCTTGCTTAGTTTTATTCCTAGGCATTTTATGTTTTTTTGTGCAATTGTGAATGGGATCAGTTTCTTGATTTCTCTTTCTGTTGCTTCATTATTGGTGTATAAAAATGCAACCGATTTCTGTACGTTGATTTTGTACCCTGCAACATGGCTGAATTCTGGGATCAGTTCTAGTAGGCTTCTGGTGGATTCTGTCAGGTTTTCTATGTAGAGTATCATGTCGTCTGCAAAAAGTGATAGTTTGACTTCCTCTTTGCCAATTCTGATGCCTTTTATTTCCTTTTGTTGTCCGATGGCTGATGCTAGGACTTCCAGCACTATGTTAAACAACAGTGGTGAGAGTGGACAACCCTGTCATGTTCCTGATCTCAGGGGGAAAGCTCTCAGTTTTTCCCCGTTGAGGATGATGTTAGCTGAGGGCCTCTCATAGATGGCTTTTATGATGTTTAAGTAAGTTCCTTCTATCCCGACTTTCTCGAGGGTCTTTATTAAGAAGGGATGCGGTATTTTGTCAAATGCTTTTTCTGCATCTATTGACAGGATCATATGGTTTTTATCTTTTCTTTTGTTGATGTGATGTATCACAGTGATTGGTTTGCAAATATTGAACCAGCCCTGTAACCCAGTAATAAGCCCCATTTGATCTTGTTGGATAATTCTTTTTATGTGCTGTTGGATTCGATTTGCAAGGATCTTGTTGAGGATTTTTGCATCCGTATTTATCAAGGATATTGGCCTGTAGTTCTCTTTTTTTGCTGGGTCTCTGTCTGGCTTGGGAATCAGAGTGATGCTGGCTTCATAAAATGAGTCCGGAAGTTTTCCTTCGATTTCTATTTTTTGGAATAGCTTGAGAAGAATGGGTATTAATTCTGTTTAACATGTCTTGTAGAATTCCCCAGGGAAGCCATCAGGTCCAGGGCTGTTATTTGTTGGGAGATTTTTGATAACTGATTCGATTTCTTCACTAGTTATTGGTCTGTTCAAATTTCCTATCTCTTCCCATGTGAATTTTGGTAGTGGGTGTGTGTTCAGGAATTTGTCCCTTTCTTCTAAGTTGTCCAGTTTTTTGGCATATAATTTTTCATAATATTCCCTGATAATTGCTTGTATTTCTGAGGGGTTGGTTGTAATAAGTCCATTTTTATTCTTGATTTTGTCTATTTGGGTGCTCTCTCTTTCCTTTTTGAGAAGCCTGGCTAGAGGTTTGTCAATTTTGTTTATTTTTTCAAAAAACCAACTCTTGATTTCATTGATCTGTTCAATTGTTTATTTGGTCTCTATGTTGTTTATTTCTGCTCTGATTTTTACTATTTCTCTTCTACTGTGTTTGGGGTGCTCTTGTTGCTCTGCCTCTAGTTCCTTTAGGTGAGCTGTTAGATATTGCACTTGCACTTTTTCTAATTTCTTGAAATAGGCCTGGAGTGTAATGTACTTTATTCTGAGGACTGCCTTTGCTGCATCCCATAGAGTTTGGATTGTTGTATTTTCATTTTCATTTGTTTCCATATATTTTTAAAATTCTTCTCTAATTGCCTGGTTGGCCCATTCATTCTTTAGTAGGGTGTTCTTTAACCTCCATGTTTTTGGAGGTTTTCCAGACTTCTTCTTATGATTGATTTCAAGTTTCAAAGCATTATGATATGAAAGTGTGCATGGTATGATTTCAATTCTTTTATATTTATTGAGGACTGCTTTATGTCCCAATATGCGATCTATCTTGGAGAATGTGCCATGCACACTTGAGAAGAAAGTGAATTCCATGGCCTCAGGATGTAGAGTTCTAAATATATCTGTCAGATCCATCTGATCCAATGTGTCATTCAAGTTCATTGTTTCTTTAGTGATTTTCTGTCTGGTTAATCCATCCATTGCTGTAAGCAGAGTATTAAAGTCCCCTGCTAGTAGCACATTCTTATCTGTAAGATTGTTTCTGTTTGTGATTGTTTTAAATATTTAGGTGCTTCCATGTTCAGTGCGTAGACATTTATAATTGTTAGTTCTTACTGATGGATAGACCCTGTAATTATTATCTAATGCCCTTCTTCATCCCTTGTTATTGTCTTTAATTTAAAGTCCAGTTTGTTAGATATAAGTATAGTTACTCCAGCTTTCTTTTGACTTCCAGTAGCATGATATATATTTCTCCATCCCGTTGCTTTTAATCTGAAGATATCTTCCAGTCTAAAATGCGTTTCTTGTAGACAGCAAATAGATGGATTTTGTTTTTTAATCTATCTGCTACCCTATGTCTTTTGATTGGAGCATTCAGCCCATTTACATTCAGTGTTATTATTGAAATATGTGGGTTTAGAGTCATTGTGTCCTTTGTGGGATTCATTCTTGTGGTGGTGTCTCTGGTATCCTGCGTTCCTTGCAACACTTCCCTCAGAGAGTCCCCCTCAGGATTTCTTGTAGGGCTGGCTTAGTGGTGAGAAATTCTTTCGATTTTTGTTTATTTGGAATGACTTTTATCTCTCCTTCTATTCCAAATGACAGGCTTGCTGAATAGAGGATTCTTGGCTGCATATTTTTTCTGTTCATCACACTGAAGATCTGCTGCCATTCCTTTCTGGCCTGCCAAGTTTCAGTAGATAGGTCTGTCACCACTCTGATAGGATTCTTTGTGTATGTTAGGGCCCTTTTCTCCCTAGCTGCTTTCAAAATTCTCTCTTTGTCCTTATATTTTGCCATTTTTACTATGATATGTCATGCAGAATATCGATTTAAATTACATCTGAGGGGAGTTCTCTATGCCTCTTGAATTTCAACGTCCACTTCCCTTCCCCGGTTGGGTAAGTTCTCTGGTATAATTTGTTCCAGGACTTCTTCAGCACCTTTCCCTCTCTCTTCCTCTTCTGGGATTCCTATGATACGGATATTGTTCCGTTTGATTGTATCACTGAGCTCTTGAACTCTTCTTTCATGTTCCTGGATCAGTTTGTCTCTTTTTATCTCAGTTTTTTCTTTTTCTTTTTTTTTTTTTAATGTTTTATTTATTTCTAGCAGAGAGAGAGAGACAGCGTGAACAGGGGAGGGTCAGAGAGAGAGGGAGTCACAGACTGAAACAGGCTCCAGGCTCTGAGCTGGAAGTCAGACAGAGCCCGACGCTGGGCTCGAACCCACAAACCATGAGATCATGACCTAAGCGAAAGTCGGACGCTTAACCGACTAAGCCACCCAGGCGCCCCAGTTTTTTCTTTTTCTATAATGGTGTCTTCTAAATCACTTATTCTCCTTTCTGCCTCTTCAATCCGTGTGTTTGATGCCTCCAGTTTATTATGTATCTCATCGCATTTTTTAATTCATCATACCTATTTTTAAGCTATATATTGTTTGCAGCCATAGTTTCTTTGATGTCCTCCATGCTTTTTTCAAGTGCAGCAATTAATTTTATGATTTTTGTTCTAAAATCTTTTTCAGTTATGCTGCTTATATCTGTTTTGAGCAGTTCATTAGCTGTCATTTCTTCCTGGAATTTCTTTGGAGGAGAGCTCTTTCATTTCGTCATTTTGGTTAGCTTTCTATCTCTTGTTAGTTTTAAAAACTTGTTATGCTCTCTGCACCTGTGAGCGCTGCTGTACCCAGGAAGGCTCTTTGACTGTAGAGTTCCTATCCTTTCAGAAAGTGTTCTTTGAATGGTGTCTCTTGGTCTCTCCTGTTGAGACCTTGGTTATTTAATTTCCTACTCGTAATGGTATTTGGGACTCTCCACCATGTGTACTTTGGCTTGTTTCTTGAGGTAGCCCTGGAGAAGAAAACAGACAGACAAACACACAGGGAACAGAGGCACACAAACTCACAGACAAACCCAACAAACATGCAAACCTAGAGGGAAAATGAAAAAGTAAAGAGAAAAGAGGGAGGAAGGAAGGCGAAGAATAGAAAATAAAAATACATAAAACAGCCAAAAAGAAGAAAAGAAAAGGAAAAAAGAAGAAAGCCAATAGACAAAGAACAGGTTAAAGCATATAACCGGATTTCCTGGCTATAATTAAATAGCCGGTGTATGCAGTGCTGGTTGAAGCACATAGAGAAAGAAAGAGATGACAGAGTGGGGATGAGGCAAAATTGGAAATAGAATGAGCAGGCAGAAGGGTTAAGAAGCTTTTCAAAGAGCTAAAGGGTGGAATATGGTTGGAGAGGTGAGAGAAGGACGCTGGTGTTTTCCAGAGAAACTATATAGTCTGATTACTTCTGAAAGAAAGAGATGAAAAGGTGTAGAATTTACATCTACAGAATGGACTAAATGTGACTGCTTAAGCAAGCCAGTGACCAGAATTAATCAGGTCAGTGCTCTGATAAAAAAAAAAAAAAAAAAAAAAAGGCTGGGGGGAGGAGGGCAGCTCTCTAGCAGTGATGGGCATGGTTTGATCCAATGCATCAGGCAGGAATTCTGCCTTGGCGGTTGTGGGGAGGAGAGTGGCGGCGCTCCAGTCCCTTCTTGAACCTAGCCCTGCAACTCACTTTTTTGGGTGTGTAAACTCCCTGTGCCAGGGGCGCAGCCAAGGTGGGTCGCGCTCTATATCCCAGGCCAGGCCTCTTTTCCAGATCCCAGTTCGCGCGCCCCACTGAAATTGCGGGAGATACACGCAGGCGATCCCCTTAGGTCAGTTCCAAGTCTCTTGCCTTCCCCCTGGGGATTGAGCCAGAAGCCGCTGCTCCGTCTCCTCCAGGTCGGGTTGGCGAGCGAGGAGCAGTTTTATCCGGGGTTCTCCTGGGACGATTGCTTCCTGCCTAAGGTCAGCTGGAGAGTGGGAAACTGGGTCCCTCTGTGTCTCGTCACCCGAAACACAAACTCGTGGGCAAATCTCCCAGTTTTAAGCCCTTCGCCTTCTCTCTAGGGATCCAGCCGAGCCAGAAGCACAAAGGCGCAGTCGCCGCGCGGCCCCTCCAGGTCGAGTTGGCACACAGGGAGTTGTTTTCCTGGGGATTGCCTGGGATGAGTGTGTCCCGCCTAGTGTCAGCTGGAAAGCAGGAGACCGGGTCCCTCTGTGTCCCGAGCAGAGGTTTTTCTGTTCCTTAGCGACAGGGGCCATGTCTTAAAGCAGTTTCGGCCTCTCTCTTTCCCCTCTCACTCCCCGCAGAGGGGATCACCCCTGTCCCTCTGTGTCTCTGGCCCTGGCCCGATTTATCTTCCCCAGTTCGCACTCAGTGTTAGAAGTGTTAGGTTTTTCCCTGATGAGGAGCGATGCTGAGCATCGTTTCATGTGTCTGTTGGCCATCTGGATGTCCTCTTTGGAGAAGTGTCTGTTCATATCTTCTGCCCATTTCTTCACTGGGTTGTTTGTTTTTCGGGCGTGTAGTTTGGTGAGTTCCTTATAGATTCTTGATCTTAACCCTTTATCTGATATGTCATTTGCAACTATCTTTTCCCATTCCGTTGGTTGCCTATTAATTTTCTGGGTTGTTTCCTTGGCTGTGCAGAAGCTTTTAATCTTGATGAGGTCCCAACAGTTTATTTTTGCTCTTGATTCCCTTGCTTTTGGGGATGTGTCAAGTAAGAAGTTGCTGCGGTGGAGGTCAAGGAGGTTGTTTCCTGCTTTCTCCTCTAGGGCGTTGATAGTTTCCTGTCTCACGTTCAGGTCCTTTATCCATTTTGAGTTTATTTTTGTGCATGGTGTGAGAAAATGATCTAGTTTCATTCTTCTGCATGTTGCTGTCCAATTCTCCTAACACCATCTGTTAAAAAGGCTGTCTTTTTTCCATCGGATATTCTTTCCTGCTTTGTCAAAGATTAGTTGGCTGTATACTTTTGGGTCCAATTCTGAGTTCTCAATTCTGTTCCATTGGTCTATGGGTCTGTTTTTGTGCCAATACCATACTGTCTTGATGATGACAGCTTTGTAGTAGAGGCTAAAGTCTGGGATGGTGATCCCTCCCGTTTTGGTTTTATTTTTCAGGATTACTTTGGCTATTCGGGGTCTTTTGTGGTTCCATACAAACTTTTGGATAGCATCGCTCCTCATCAGGGAAATACAAATCAAAACCACACTGAGATACCACCTCACGCCAGTCAGAGTGGCTAAAATGAGCCAATCAGAGAACTCTAGATGCTGGCGAGGATGTGGAGAAAAACGGGCACCCTCCTACACTGTTGGTGGGAATGTAAACTGGTACAGCCCCTCTGGAAAACAGTGTGGAGGTTCCTCAGGAAACTAACAATAGAACTCCCCTATGACTCAGCAATAGCACTGCTAGGAATTTACCCAAGGGATCCAGAAATGCTGAAGCATAGGAGCACATGTACCCCAATGTTCATAACAGCACTCTCCACAATAGCTAAAACATGGAAAGAGCCTAAGTGCCCATCAACAGATGAATGGATCAAGAAGATGTGGTTTATCTATACCATGGAATACTACATGGCAATGAGAAACAATGAAATCTGGCCACGTGTAGCAACATGGATGGACCTTGAGGGTGTTATGCTGAGCGAAATAAGTCAGGCAGAGAAGGACAAATATCATATGTGTGCACGTATAGGAGGATTAGGAGGAATTTAACAGAGGACCAAGGGGAGAAGAAGGGCGGAAATGGTGGGGGAAAGGGAGAGAGGCAAACCATGAGAGACTCTTGAATGCTGACAAAAACTGAGGACTGGTGGATGTGGGGGGAGGAGGGGTGGGCATGGAGGAGGACACTTGTGGGGATGAGCACTGGGTGTTATGTGGAAACTAATTTGACAATAAACTATTTGTAAAAAAATAAAAATAAAAAAAAATTAAAATAATAAACATAAAAAAAAAAGAAGTGTTAGGTTTTCTCAGTGGACTCTGTCTCCTTTTCCTCCTAAACTCCTGGATTCTGTAAGGGTTCCTATGGCTTCAGGTCTTCTCCATGTGAGATATGGGGGCGAATGCAATGTATGGCGTTCCCTACTTCTCCACCATCTTTCCCGGAGAAAGTATACTCCAAATTTATATGAATATATCTAAATACAGATTTTATAATGCCAAGTTACAGATCTCCTGAATTTACATACATTCTTATCTTATACTTACTTTATATATACTTATCTGACGTACTCACTTTATACATATCCTAATTATATACCCACACTCAAGTCGTCCTGAATTTAAAGTCTGGCAGGTAATAAGGATGGAGAAAGGGCTTGTTTGGACCCAGGAGTGTGCTGCTGTTGGCCCTTCACAGTTGCCATCTCATACACACGAAACACCCAAACTGAAACAAAATAGGTCTGAGGAACAAGTCGTCCCATTTACTGTAGAGCTTCACCAGCTATGTGGCGTTTATGTGAGTTTCTGAGATCACGCTGCTATGTGTGTTTCCGTGTGGCACTGTGGCTGGATATGGTAACTTGACACGGCTGCATGTTATCCCCCAAGTGCTTATGGTCACTAGCTTATTCTTTTGGCAAATATTTATTTAAAACCATTACCATGGTGCCCAAAGAGCACAAAGATTCCCAGGCCCAAGCCTTTGTGGCTGACAGCTCCATCCCCGGGGCAAGGAAAAGAAACAAGGAGAAGCAGGCTGGGCCTGGGAAGGGGAGTCGGAGGTCAATGTCCCACCTAACTGGGCTAGCCACTGCTCAGTTCTTAACCATTCAAGAGAATTGGGGACCCAGCTCTTTTTAATTTTTAAAATAAGTGTTTATTTATTATGAGAGAGAGAGCGCGCATGCATGAGTGGGGGGAGGGCAGAGAGAGAGGGAGAGAGAGAATCCCAAGCAGGCGCCCCGCTGTCGGTGCAGATCTTGATGCAGGCTCATTCTCAAGAACCAAGATAATGATCTGAGCCAAGATCACGAAGGCAACGCTCAACTGACTGAGCCACCTTTTTTTTTTAAGTTTATTTATTTTTGAGAGAGAATGAGAGATAGACAGAGCATGAGTGGGGGACGGGCAGAGAGAGAGGGAAACACAGAATCCCAAGTAGGCTCTAGGTTCTGAGCTATCAGCACAGGGCCTGACATGGGGCTCATGAACCATGAGATAATGACCTGAGCCAAAGCTGACTTGAGCCACCCAGGCACCCCTCTACTTTTAAAAGTACTTTTAAAAAGAGAAGTCCGAAATTAAGATTTTTGTGTTAAAACACCCATTTTTAAATAAACATGAATTGAAACATTTTTCTAAATACAATGAGCCAACAGTGTGTATCTATAGGCTATCATGGGCCCACATCCTGACATTATGATCCCTTTGCTTGTACTTTATTTCTTTTGCTTTCTATAGAGGGATCTCTGTTGGGGGCATGGGGGACAGGTAATGCTGGTACCTGTGGATGCATTGATGAGTGAAAACAGGAATAGCCCTTTATTCATGGACCTTTTGGTCTAGTGGAGATACAATGATAAAAATATCCACTAGCAAATGAATAGTTATATGTGGAGACGAATATTACAAAGACAATCAACTCCATTCTGGAAGAGCTTATGAAAAGGAAACTAACCTTAATTAGGGGGTCAGCAAAGACTTCCTCCAAATAGAGGAGCCTTTTTGTATAATGGTTCTGTGACCAGACTTTAAAAATGGGAGAGGACCACTGTGGCTAAAGCACAGAGAGTGGGAAGAGAGGCTAGGGAGGTAGGTGGGCAAGTACCAGACCTGTAGGGCCTTGCTGGCCATGTTAAGGATTTAGACTCTATCTTAATCCTCAGTACACCTTATAGATCACTAGACCCAATTTTAGTTTCTTACTTGGCTTATAGAAAGATGCTTAGTATCTAAGCAACCTTTGGAGATCTTTCTATGTGTTAAATATATTTTGCTATTTCATCATTCAATAATGAAATTCCTTAGTAAATAATTACTAAATATTACTATTAATGTTACTAAATAATTCCAATTATTGCTTCAAAAATGCTAGGATAACAGGGAAATAGAGGATGGAATGTGTAAATCAATGAAGTAATGTAGGAGGCCAGCTCCGGCAGGTCCAGGGGTCCCTGAAGGATGGACGGTGTCGGCGGAGGGGAGAGAGAGATAGAGAGAGAGAGAGAGAGAGAGCACCAGCAAGCCCCGGGAGATTCTTTCTGATCACCAGGCAGGCATCTCTGCTCTGACTGGGGCTCAACTTTATTTTATCATTAAGTGTTTGGGGGACGGCACAGAAGTGGCATTTGCCTTAGACAATGGTTTCTGATAACAGACTTCTTTGATATGTAAGAAATTTCCCAGAACATAGATATATAGAAGACTCATGCATAACGTTTACAATAGTGATTGAGCTAGGGGATTTAGACGCTTATCCTAAGGTGCAGGAAGGCATCTTTAACATACCAGACAAAGTTTTTAGCATAAAAAGGGTGAAGTTACTTCTCTGTGGGCAGGGGTCAACAGCTTGTTTGTTTAAGGTGGAAGTATCAAGAAAAACAGGTCTTTCAGGGAACACCTCTGCTCTCATAATCACAAAAGAAGTTCCTCAATAGGTTCCTTCACAGGGAGCAATCAGCATATACAGGCCAGAAAATGCTCTAAGCAGAAACAAATGGGTGGGGGTGGATATTTGCCCTTAACTCTAAATTAGGCTCTTAGTCTCAGGGCCAGACTCAATTGTCTTTGATATGCAAGGTCCATAGGAAGAGGCATTTGACAATCACCAACAGAGCTTCATCTAAAATCTCTTTTGTAAAGGCAGGAATATGCTTTTCCTTATGAAGTATCTGTGTTTGGAACATTGGTCTGATATGGAATATTGTGAGGCCTGGTCAATACCAGCAGCCTCATTTCCAACATGAGCCAGTAGTAGCAGAAAGAGATACCAGTTTTCGTTTCTCATGGCAGGAGCTGCAAACACTGCCATTTCCTTGCTGTGACTGCCATCTAGAGAGGCTGGTGCGGCTCCCAGCAAAGTAATAATGAAATAAATCATTACATAATATCGTTCTTCGGTTTTCTCACTGCATTGCTCGAAGAATTGTATCATCGCTCATAAAGGTATAAAAGAAATCTGGAGAAACCATCTTTGTAGGATAATTTTAGTGTTTTTTAAAAACCTTTTTTACTTGAGATAATTGTGAATTAACATGCTATTGTAAGAAATAATACAGATAAACTAAAACAAGTAATGCTAAAATTTGTATGGGACCACAAATGACCCCAAACAGTCAAAACAACCTCTTCCTGAGAAGGAAGAATAAAGCTGGAGGTATCACAATCCCAGACTCAGAGTATACTATAAAGCCACAGTAATCAAAACAGTATGGTCTGGGCATAAAAATAGACACAGATCAGTGGGACAGAATAGAGCACCCAGAAATATACCCACACCTATATGGTCAACTAATCAAGGACAAAAGAGGCAAGAATATACAGTGAAGAAAAACATAGTCTGTTCAACAAATGATGTTGGGAAAACTGGACAGCAACATGCAAAAGAATGAAACTGGACCATTTTCTTACACCATACACAAACATAAACTCAAAACGTATTGAAGACCTAAATGTTAAACCTGAAACCATAGGACTCTAAAAGAAATCATAGTAAAGGTAAATAAATAAATAAATAAATAAATAAAAATCATAGTAAGTAATTGCTTGGTCATTACCCATACCAGCATAGTTATGAATACATCTCCTCAGGCAATGGAAAATAAGCAAAAATAAACAATTGGGACACCACCAGAATAAATAGCTTTTGTACAGTGAAGGAAACCATCAACAAAACAAAAAGGCACCCTGTGGAATAGGAGAAGATATTTGCGAATGCTATGTTCGATAAAGGATTAATATCCAAAATATATAAAGAACTTATATAACTCAACACCAAAAAAAAAAAAAAAAAAAAGCAAATCATCTAACTAAAAATGGACAGAGGACCTGAATAGACTTTTTTTCTAAAGAAAACATACAGGTGGCACCTGGTTGGCTCAGTCAGGTAAGCCTCCAACTCTTGGATTCAGCTCAGGTCATTATCTCACAGTTTGTGGATTCAAGCCCTGCATCATGCTCTGCACTGTGTGGAGCCTGCTTGGGATTCTCTCTGTCTTTCTGTCCTTCCCATGAATGTTCACTCTCTCTCCCTCAAAATAAATAAACTCTAAAATAAAACAAAGAAAATATACAGATGGCCAACAGACACACGAAAAGATGCTCAACACTACTAATCATGAGAGAAATGAAAATCAAAACCACAGTGAGATATCACCTCACACCAGTCAGATTGGCTAATATCAAAAAGATAGGAAATAATAAATGTTGGCAAAGATGTGGAGAAAAGGGAATCCTTATGTGCTGTTGGTAGGAAAGCAAACTGGTACAACTACTGTGGAAAACAGTATGGAGGTTCCTCAAAAAATTGAAAATAGAATTTTACCATATGACCCAGTAATTCTAGATTGGGTATTTTCCCAAAGAAAACGAAAACACTAAGTTGAAAAGATATATGCACCCCTAAGTATATAGCAACATTATTTACAATAGTCAAGATATGGAAGCACCCCATGTGTCCATTGATAGATGAATGGATACAGGTGTGATATGTATACACACACACAAACACACAGGATATTAGTCTGAGAGAAGAATGTGATCTTGCCATTTGCAATAAGGTAGATAAACCTAGAGGATATTACAGTAAGTGAAATAAACCAGACAGAGAAAGACAAATACTATATGATTTCATTCATATGTGGAATCTAAAAAACAACAAAAATAAACAAAAACCAGAAACAGAATCAGATACAGAGAACAAAACTGGTGGTTGCCAAAGGAGACAGTAGTGGTGGTGGTGGTGGTGTGTGGGGGGGAGATAGGTGAAATAGGTGAAGGGGACTAAGAGATACAAATTTCCAGTTATATAAAATAAGTAAGTCATGGGGATGAAAAGTCCAGCATAGGGAATTTAGCCCTGGTATTTTAATATTGTCTTATGGTAACAGATGATAACTACACTTATCTTGATGAGCACTAAGTAATGTACAGAATTGTTGAAACACCTTATTGTACACCTGAAATTAATAATGTGATGTAGAGGACACAATCAAGCTCATGGCATAGTGGTCTAAGGCAGGTTGCTCATGTGGATCAATTACCTATACCTTCCAGTGAGTTTGTCTGCCACCCAGGGGAAGGCCTCTCCCTCAAAAGTTTACTCTGGTAGGATGCATTTGCCTGTGGCAACCATACCCTCTGCCAAGAGACCTCAATGTCAGCCTTCCAGGGCACTGTAGCCTGTACCTAAATTTCCCAGTTCCTTCCTGGCTCACGTTCTCTCAGCAGTAGTACTGGTAGCTGCTTTCTGCAATTGCTACTTCTGTAGGACTAAGAACCCTTAAAAAATCATTTTCACTAGTCTGATTGCAGTAAACCTTTTAAGAGTTAGCATTGCTTCATGTTTAATTTTCCAATTGACATTACTTAAATGGTTTCCATGTTCTATTACCTTCTATCTCATAATTAAATATGCTCGTATTACACGCTATAATTAATTATGCCCTGTGATGGTAGAATCCAGAACAAAGAAAGAATACATTGTTTCTAGTAAAGGAGGTGAAAGTTCTTGGAACTACATGACAAGATTTTCAATGTTTTAGTGGTGTTAGTAGTTTTAGTAATTAAGCTTCCATCTGGCGGGTGTCTAAAATAGTACCCACAATCCCTTTCTGGGTAGCAATTTAAAAGTACTTCCGCCTCACGAATTCCCAGAGGTTAAATGTGTAATATCAATTTAAGGAAGTTTATGGTTTTCTGATGATCTCAAGCTGGTTTATGAAGTAGAAACTGAAAATACGAATGTTTTCCATCTTTCTCAAAAAAATTATGTTTTTCTATCGCAGATATTCCCATTATCCAATACGTGGCAGTCGTGTTGGTTTATACACACCTTTTCCTGAGCACGGGGACCTCCTAGGATGCGGAGAATTAAAAACCTCCGCAGGAAATGGAAGGAAACGCTCTCTGATGGCTACTCCCTGGTAAGGAGCCGTTTCAGCTCAGGTTTAAGAAAACGTTACCCTGAGTGTGTGCATGGGTTGCACACTGCGGGGCGGGCTGTGTCTCTTCCCACGCCTGCTCGAAGAGCAGCTCTGCTAGTGCAGAGCCCCACTCCACCCTCATTGTGCCAGAGTGCCATCCAGGATTTCCACACTGGGCTTCTGTGCATTTACAGATACCCTCCTACTCAGCCTCTTGACATCCTGGGGAGGGCTGCCTAGATTATTCTTTCAGCCTAACAATTGTTCCTTTTCTTAGGGATTTGGTTACAAAGTTGCACAGGTTGTGAGTGAGCCACTCACAGCCCTTGTGGTAGGGTCCCCTCCCTAAGGAAAGAAACACACACACACACACACACACACACACACACACACACAAACTCAAGCAACCTGACAACATCCTTCAAGACCTTGTAGCATGAGACCACTTAATCAGACTGCATGCTTGTGTGTTTCCATATATGGGAGACAAAGAAGTAAAAAACATCTAAAAGCTATGCCACGTGGCGTTTGGGGCTCAGTTCTTTGGGTGCAAACCGCACTGAACTGTGCCCCCGCGAATAAAGTTGCTTCCTGGAAAGAAAAGCCTTGGTGCCATGACTCGCTGTGCGAGAATCCTGTGACACCTTATTTTTCTTCATTAGTTTTTAGTACTTAATTTTGCAGACTATGAGTTGTGTCAGAAGCTTATCATGTCTAGAAGGAATGCGTACTAAAGAGTATTAGAGGTAACAAATTTTAGCAGATTATTTCAAGTTTTGACTATAGGGTGATATCATTTCTAATTACATAATAACAATACTATTCACTGTGACAAAGGTCTAAGTAGGAGAAGCCTAATGAGAATAAAATTACCTGCCTTTATTATGTTAACGAAATCCCTCCTGTCAGTGACTCATAAGCTAGTTCCTGACTTATTTGAGCATTTTCATTTCTTCTTCTATATATCTCTTTCCTGGTACATCACATGACTGTGGATTTATAAATGGCTTTTCAGGATACGATTAGATTTAGATTCTAGAGGAGAATGTGCTCTCACTAAGGCGCTTTTGTTTAATATTTGTTGACTTTATTTTCTAACATGACTGTCAAGAGTTCACTCAATGTTTCTCTTCTAAAATTAAAAGGGAAAGAGGGTTCCCTGGGTGGCTCAGTCAGCCAACTTCAGCTCAGGTCATGATCTCACAGTTCTTGGGTTCAAGCCCCGTGTCAGGCTCTGTGTTGACAGCTCAGAGCCTGGAGTCTGCTTCAGATTCTGTGTCTCCCTCTCTCTTTGCCCCTCCCCTGCTCACACTCTGTCTCTATCTCTCAAAAGTAAATAAACACTAAAAAAAATTTTAAAGATAGAATTAAATTAAAGGGAAAATATAGAGAAAGAAAAATGTTTTTCTTCTTACATTTTAGCTCTCCAGGAAATCAAATTTATTTCAACACCCAGTAAAATATTCTTTTTAAAATGTTTTTTTAAAAAAATTTATATTTGAGAAAGAGAGAGAGGTAGAGAGACAGAGAACAAATGCCCCAGGGTGGGCAGAGAGACAGAGAGAATCTGAAGCAGGCTCCAGGCTCAGAGCTTTCAGCACAGCGCCAGATACGGGGCTTGAACTCACCAGTAGTGAGTCAGTGACCTGACCAGCAGTGACCTGAGCTGAAGTCAGATGCTTAATAAACTGAGCCACACAGGCACCCCAACCCAGTAATATTTTCTTAGTGTAGTAATTAATATACAAAATTCACACATGTCTACCAGCATTTAATAGTGTAAACTATTTCCAAAGATAAGATAAGTATTTTTCTAAACAATATTCCATTAACATTAATTGAGCACCAGTTATATTCCAGACTTGACACAAGGTGCTAGGGATACAATGTATAAAACACAACCCTACCCTGAAGGTGCTCACAGTTTTGTGGAGGCACACAGATGTTTGAACGAATTGTCATATCAAAAAGTATCAAAGAGGTGTATCAGGTAGTATTACAGATGCTAGGACTAAGTGATTGAATGCACAACAGAAGATATTAACTCAATGGCTGGGAAGAGTGTGTGAGTCAGGGAAGGTTTCTTTTAATCAACATTTGAGCTTCAGAGAAGTCCGCTTGAGGGGTGAGAAAGCATTGTAAGTAGAGAGAATAGCATGTAGATGTGCAGAAGTATGAAACAGCATAGCAAACTTCAAAAGAATGGATGGAGCCCCTGTGAAAACTAAAGGTCAGAGGCAGTGGGAGCTGAGACCAGAAAGGAAGGTAGGGTTCAATGGCAGAATGGCTCGCATGACATACAAGGGAATTTTGACTTTGTTCTGTGGAAGAAGTTAACTAAAGAATTGACACTCTTAACCTGGGATTCATTTATAGCTTTAGGAGTGCTGTGGACACATGAAATTAGATGCAACATTTTGTTTATGTACATTTTTCTTTGCAAAATGGTCCATAACTTTTAGGATCCCCAAAGAAGTGATGACTTCTTCTTCCCAGGCAATTAGGAGCACTGGGAGAACACTGGATGGGGTATCCACATAGGGAATAATGACACTTAGGATTCTGCCTGGTGACAGAAGTAGACATGGAGAGGACAGCTGTGTGTCAAATGCCCATCTCTTCATGAATTTGGGGGAACAAACCAAAGTTTGGCATATGATGGTGAAAAGGGGGAGTGTTATATCTCAATAAAAATATAAAAAGGAGAAGGGCTGGGGTGGTACAGCAACCTTATCAGAACCTCAAAAGGAGACAATTTTATTCATTCATGCTATTAATACAAATGCAATCCCTACTCCTTTTCTTTGTCTACAACACTCTTTAGTTTCCCTATTTTTTAGCAGACTTCTTCTCTTTGAAAGCACTTGAAGTGTGGTGAGTCGAAACAGAGATGTGCCGTAAGTATAAAATACCAGATCTCAAAGGCTTAGTACAAAAGAGAACAGAAAATATCTCTTTATTTTTAATATTGGTTACATGCTGAAATGACAATATTCTAAATAAGTTGGATTAAATAGGACATTTTTTTAAAATGTTTTATTTATTTCTAGGAGAGATAGGGAGAGACAGCGTGAGCAAGGGAGGGTCAGAGAGAGAGGGAGTCACAGACTGAAACAGGCTCTAGGCTCTGAGCTGGAAGTCAGCACAGAGCCCGATGCGGGGCTCGAACCCACGAACCGCGAGATCATGACCCGAGCGAAAGTCGGACGCTTAACCAACTAAGCCACCCAGGCGCCCCTAAATAGGACATTTTAAAAAGAAATCTCACCTGTTTTGTCAACTTTTCATATGTGTCTACTAAAAAATTAAAAATCATACATGTGACTAATGTATCTCTGTTGTCAGCATTATTCTAAGACATTCCGTCAGCACATTTCATTCAGACTGTAACACTTGCTTTCAAACAACATCTAGATGGTGCTCTTGTCCTGTGTAACAGGTGGGGTTCCCAGGAAACCAGAGGCTGAAATGGGCAAAAAGGAGTCTTACTGGGAACACTTGCGAAAGAAAGTGGGAGGAAGAAAGATCTGGCAAAGTCTCTTCTGGTCTCATGGGAAACTTCAGAGCAAATACTGTTCTTTAGAGGCGTCCCACTGAGAGCACCAACATCAGGCCCTTGTACCCCTGCCTTGTTCCGATATTGCTAGAGGGCTATTCCGAGGAGAGGATGCCCTCCGTCGAAAGCTGAAACAGATGCAGAGGGGTTAACAGCTGGAAGCACTCAGTCAACGATACTCTTCTTTGCTGTAGAGTGAGTTTTTCCATGAAGGGGGTTCCGACCAGAACATCCCTGTGTCTGCTCGATTATATTTAAGATCGCTTTTCAAAGTCCCTCCTTTACATTCTGGGAGTTGCTCTAAGGGTCAATAGCCTGAACAATTTCCTATAAAATTTAATAAGAGCACTGTTTTGCTAGTCCATGCAACTCCAAAATGCATATGTCCCTAGGGATTCTAATTTGTTCGCTCTTTTAAAAATTTAGTAATAATAATAATCCAATTAAGTGTACAAGTTGCACGTGTGCAT
This sequence comes from Proteles cristata cristata, assembly GCA_017311185.1. Lineage (NCBI taxonomy): Eukaryota > Metazoa > Chordata > Mammalia > Carnivora > Hyaenidae > Proteles > Proteles cristata. The sequence continues at coordinate 2,261,815 of JAESUZ010003188.1, forward strand.
CTCAATACACTTTTACATTTGTGTACCATACTTAACTATGCCCAAATTAGATTATAAAACATTTCCAGTATCCTAGAAGATTCTCTTCTGGCACCTTGTAGGCAATGTCTCCCTGCACCCAGAAATGAGCACTATGCTAACTACTATTATCATAGATTAGTTTTACCTGTTCTTTAATTTTACACTGTTGCGATCATACGGTTATGTACTCTTTTAGTCTTGTTTCTGTAACTGATCATTATATTTTCAGATTAAAAAAAATTTTTTTAAGTTTGTTTCTTTATTTTGAGAGAGAGAGACAGGCAAGTAGGGGAGGGGCAGAGAGAAAGGGAGAGAGAGATAATCCCAAGCAGGCTCCTCACCATCCGCACAGAGCTGGATGCAGGGCTTGAAACCACAAACAGTGAGATCATGACCTGAGCTGAAATCAAGAGCTGGGTGCTTAACCAACTGAGCCACCCAGACGCCCCTATATTTTCAGACTTATTCATATTTTAATGTATCAGCATCAGTGGTTTTTTCCTGTAAAAATTACTATATGATATTCAATTGTGTAAGTATGGCAGAATTTATCCGTTCTATTCATGATGAGCATTTGGTTGTTTACAGCTTGGGGCTATTATGAATAAAGTTGCTAAGAATATTTTCCAACATGTCTTTTAGTGGACATATGCACTCATTTTTCTTGGGTATATACCTGGGAATAAGCTATGAATCTAGGATACGCATATGTTCAGCTTTATAAGATATTACAAAAACAATTCTTCCAGGTGGAGTCGTATACCTGTTGGGATTACCCTATTGACCTGTGAGCTGGACCCAGGCACTCGGAAGCTCCTCACCCTCTCCCTGTCTTTGGGGTGTGGGTTCCCTTGCCTTTTCTGCTCCCAGAGGCTGCTCCAAGGACATAGCCTTGAGGTGGTGATGTAGTGTTAAAACACTTGCACAGTTATACATAACTGAGCCCAGTTAGGACCTCTTTGTAAGCTTTTAAGATTTAGAGGGTGGGTCCAGGGATCCATTGTCTTCCTGATGCCCAAGGCAAGACTTATATGTAACTTCCCTTTACTGTTATTATTTTTTGTAAGCTTATTTATTTTGAGAGAGAGAGAGAGAATCCCAAGCCAACTCTGCACTGTCAGCACAGAGCCTGATGGGGGCTCGACTTTGTGAATCGTGAGATCATGACATGAGCAGAAATCAAGAGTCAGATACTTAACCAACTGACCCACCCAGGCAGCCCTCTTTTGTTATTATTAAAGCTACCAGCCTTCTCTCTCTCTCCCCTAGAAATAAATAAAACATTAAAAAAAAATTTTAAAGCTACCAGCCAGGGCACCTGGGTAGCTCAGTCGGTTGAGCGTCCAACTTCGGCTCAGGTCATGATCTAATGGTTGGTGAGTTCATGCCCCACATCCAGCTCTTTGCTGACAGTGTGGAGCCTGCTTTGGATCTTCTGTCCCCCTCTCTCTGCCCCTCACCCACTCGTGCTTTACCAAAAATAAACAGATATTTTGAAACAACAACAACAACAACCAACTGCCGCCTACCAACCTGCCTCTTTCTCTGGTCTCCCCCCCTTCCCTCTGTATGCAGAGGTGGTTTCAGATTATGTCAGGAAAGCTCCAGGGAGGGTTGTGAATCCGCATCACCCACCAACAATGTATGAACATTCCAGTTCCTCCACATTTTCACCAACACTTCATATGGTCAGCCTTATCAATGTTAGTCATTCTGGTGGGTTCTATAGTTTTATTAGTTTTAAATTCTCTTGGTACTAGTCACAGTGAGTAGGGGTATGATTGATCTCTGGCTTTGTGCACTTTTTCCTCTACCAATTTAAGATCCACCTTAAATGGTGAGATGTACTTACGTTGATGCTTAGCTCTTTGTTAAGGTTGTGTGTTGGGGGGTGATACTATTAGTTCCTCTTTATCACCAGCTCTCTATTATGTGACTTGCCAAGATTAAGAACTGGCAGATTGTCAGATTATTCCAGAACAGAGTCTGTAGGTATGCTAGACTGGTATGCTTCTCACCAGTCTAGAAAATACTCTTATTAATGTAGATGTTAGGAATTGCCATTTTTGTAACCTCATGAGAGGAAGGCTGTGCTTGTGTTTGCTCACTACTGTATCCCCAGGGGTCAGTATTTATCTACTCTCATTCATGAGGCCCCACCAGAATGATGGAAAGGGATAAAGAAAACCAGGGGTTCAAACCTGGCAGGATGTGAGCTGAATGTAGCCCATGGGAGGTGCATAATGTTGGCTTATGGTGTTTAGAAATAATTAGAATTAGCTGTTATTTAAAAATCGGGTTTTCACACCAACATTCGAGTTTCTGGCTTCTCTTGGGAGAGAATACTAGGACCATACTCTCTTCTGTCTTCGTGGAGAAGCTGTCTAGAGCTGAGCAGCGACTACTTCAGTTATGTGGGACATACGCTCTTCCACTAGCTTCCTACACCCAGCCTGCCTCTCACACTGACATTCTTTGCATGGGGTATGAAGCTAACGTCTGAAGAGTTCCAGAGAAGCTTTAGACTACAAATCATTGTACCTGGAATCTCTCCTCATGCAAAGATCACAGGAGGTATTAAATAAATGTTTACTAAATGAACAAATGAGCAACAAGTCCCTTCCAGACTGAGGCTGAGACTCACAGTTCCTTACGGAGACACAAGGTGGCGGTGTGCTCTCAGAAATCCACATGCATCCACAGAGTAAGCAGAGAAGATAGTCCTGCTTTTTATAGGCCAGAACTTGAATTCTGTCTGCCATAAATGTATGCATATCTTTAAATAATATAACCATATTGTAATTTTACATATTTCCTAATATCTGTATCTTTACCCACACATATTCATGCATATACATGTCACAAAAATGCTTAAAATTAGAAGATACATAATTAGGATACATATAATTGATATGTAATTGAGATATAAATATGATTAGGATATATGATAGAATGTATAGGTATAGTCTAAATAAAAATTATATACCCATTAGTATATAACTTAGTAAATTTAACAAATTTTAACTAATAGGTATAGTTAAAACAAATTTTTAATTTGTCATGTAATTAAACTATATGTATATAACTAGTATCTATTAAAAGTATATAATTAGGATATATATGAAATTAGGATATGTAATCAGAAATACACTATTTATAAACAAGTAAGGTATATATATAGAATTATATAAATTTAATACAATTAGGGTATAAAATTATGTGGAACCATATGAAAGCACAAATACTTGACTATTTAGACCTTCGAAAACAGCAGTTTTCTGGGATGCCTGGGTGGCTCAGTCAGTTGAGCATCTGACTTCAGCTCAGGTCATGATCTCACAGTTCGTGGGTTCGAGCCCATGTTGGGCTCTGTGCTGACAGCTCAGAGCCTGGAGCCTGTTTCGGATTCTGTGTCTCCCTCTCTTTCTGACCTTCCCTTGCTCAAGCTGCTTCTATATCTCTCTCAGAAATAAATAAAACATTAAAAACAAAACAAAACAAAAAACCCAGCAGTTTTCTGTAGTTGAACCAAATGTTTCAAATGGGTGGACCAAATTTAGTATATCTGTCAGAAAACAAAGCTTATCTTGTGTTCTCTTTCACTAGAATCTTCTCTTTTAGTTTCTAATTCTAAAGTCCTCAATCTGTCAGTGACATGAAGAATTGGTCCCATACTGGAATAATTGAGACAATATAACCAAGAAACTAAGGACCAACAGTTATTTTTGCTTTTCCCATGTGGGAAATCACAGGACAGTGTTGGTGGGTAGGAAAATTATTCCATTTTCCCATTATGTGGGGAGGAGAGGAGGTCACCAAAATCGGACAGCCTCTATAAGAAGTCAGGCAGGGACTGAGCCATCAGGACTGGAGTCTGGGGGAAGTGTGGGAGCACCTCAGGGCTACCACCTGCACCCAGATAACTCCTAAAAGCTCTGTCTCTTTACAAGCCCTGTGAGGCAGTGGAGCCTGGAAAAGCAGTGTTCACACACATTGCAGGGCCCAATCCAAAACAGCCCGAAGGGTTGCAGAGGAAGGGATTAGGAAGGAAGGGAAGTTCAAGAACATGGGCCCAGCACAGCAGACACGGGACCTGCCCTTGTCTTGGCATCATTAGCATGACTCACACTCTCCCTGAGCCCTGGAAGTTCAAGGCCACGAGGCCACGGAGCCATGGTCAGGAGTCTTGGCCGGGAACTGACCTTGGGCTTCCCATGCCTCCTTGGAAAATTGAGAGCAGTGGTTCTCACCAGCAGCGGCAGCAGCACCTGGGAGCCTGTCACAAATGCACGTTTGAGAGCCCCAGCCAGACCTGCTGCGTCAGAAACCCTGGGGGCGGAACCCACTCCCCACCCCAGGTGAGCCTGATTGGGCCAGAGTGTGAGGAGCACTTCCGCCTTCCAGTCTCATCCCCATCCCTTCCCCACAGCCACACCCAGGGATGGGGATCCTCCCTGCAGCCTGGGCTCCACACTCCTGCCTCATCCTGAGCCCGAGACCTCGCTCTCTTCCTCCCTGCTTTGCTCTTCTCTGCCTTCCTCCGGGACTGGGTGTGAGACTCCCCAGGCTGACTGGCACGCTGCTCCTCTGGCCCCGCCAGCCCCGACTTCCCTGTCTCTCAGCAATCATCGAACGTGTTTGAACTGCTGCGTTCTGTGCCTCCTCCTCACTCCAGTGGGAACTGCTTTGGTCCCTTTGCTCTAATCCCCAACGTCTGGTCAAGGCAATCCTTAGCGTTTGTTGACTGAATACATTGCCATCACTAGGCTAGCAGCTTTGAAAAGAGTAATAAACTACTAGTAGCAGTGATATTCCCTCTTCTGCCTACAGTGTCCCAGGGCAGTGTTATTTCCCGAAGCCCTTTGCGAGCCTGAATTTCAAAACATCGCTGCCTCTTTATGTTGCTGCAGTGACTGTGAAGCCACGTGTAGGGAGGGGGGCAGGGGACTGAACAGTCAACAGCGTGGGGCGTCCTGAGCAGGGGCTTGTGTGCTGATCAGTGTCTTCTCAAGCTCCGCCCTCTCTCTGGATCTGTCCCAGCTCTCCATGTGTGTGGGCTGTCGTAGTGAGGGATGAGGGCACTCTGACCAAGTAGCTTTGAGTCTTTAGCAGTGGACAAATTCTTTTTTTTTTTGAGAGGGAGAGAGCAAGAGAGGGTGCAAGTGAACAAGGGGCAGAGAGAGAGAGAGAGAGAGAGAGAGAGAGAGAGAGAGAGAGAGAGAAGCAGGGCTAGAGCTCATCAGATGCAGGACTCTAACTCACTAACCATGAGATCATGACCTGAGCCGAAGTTAGATGCTTAACCGACTGAGCCACCCAGGCACCCCAACATTGGACAAATTCTACTGTGGTGCAGTCACAGGCCTGGCCTAAGGCAGAGGTGCGACTGGACATCCTGGCAGATGGTCCACAGAGATGGCGTGTCATGAGGTTCTACCACCAAACTCTCAAGATTTTCTGAGGAATCCATGAACTTCTGAAAGTGTGTTCCTTCCTAGCTTCATCACCTATCAGCACGGGATGCTACTCTAACTTAGTTGTCAGTTTTCAGCCCACACTCCACCCCCGGAAAATGTGCAAATAAGACCTAGTTTCCTATCTCTTATAAATCCTGTTCTTGCTTTTGTTCCTCCACTCATTTTTCCCATTCCCTAATAACTGAGCAAACAGTCTGCATGTAAAACAACCAAAAAAGCAGGAAGAATGGCAAACTATATGTATGAGTTACTCTCTGATGCATTTAAATGTCCTGGGAAGAAACTCTTGCTAAGTCAACAAAACAAGGCTTTCAGAATAATGGTATGATCGCATATACATAAACATTTCTTTGAAAGACGTATATATTTCTGTATATGTTAACGTTTGTTTGTATGTATGTATATATACATAGGTGTATCTGTATACAGGAATGCATAAAGTAGAAACTGGAAGGATGCATACAAAACTAGTGATTTTTGTATACAAAATTTTGCATATTTAAAAAAAAGTTTGGGGTGTCTGTGTGGCTCAGTTGGTTAAGTGTCTGACTTAGGCTCAGGTCATGATTTTGTGGTTCATGAGTTGGTGCCCAGCGTCAGCCTCTGTGCTGACAGCTCAGAACCTGGAGCCTGTTTCAGATTCGATGTCTCCCTCTCTCTCTGCCCCTCCCCCACTCACGCTCTGTCTCTGTCTCTCTCTCAAAAATAAATATTAAAAACTTTTTTTAAAAGTTCATTTCTTTTGAGAGAGAGAGCGTGAGCAGAGGAGAGGCAGAGAGAGAGAGGGGGGGAGAGAGAGAATCCCAAGCAGGCTCTGCATTGTCAGCACAGAGCCTGACTCAGGGCTCAAACTCACAAACCACAAGATCATGACCTGAGTTGAAACCAAGAGTCAGATACTTAAGTGACTGAGCCACCCAAGTGCCCCCAAATTTTGTATTTTGTGTACAAAAATAGTGGTTACTTCAGGGGGGGAGGTGCTGGAGTGTTTAGAAGGAGTTTCACATATTGCTCAGTGAATAATGCCGAGTGAATACCAAATCTCTTAGTCTGGGTTCTCCAGAAGGCAGACCACTCTGCTATCAGGAAGTAAAAGCCCCGGAAGCAGGAGTGAGGGATGGTTGTGAGTCAGGGGAGGAGGTGGAACCTAGACAAAAATGGTAATTGACTGGGCTGTTTTGTTTCATCGCATGGGGTCCTCCACAAGAAGTTAAAACTGCTCAGTCTCATGACTGTCTGCAGTGAACATGGTGAATTCAAAGGAGAAACACCACAGAAAAGACATTATGCACAAAGGAAACAACACATAAAGGATATTTCACTTTGGTGGCCAGTGGTGCACAGATTCCCCCAAGAGGTTCATTCCTAGAATGCTGGTCGGGCTTAGTTTTACCAGTCTGCTTTCCTTACGACTCTAAGGTCAGAGCCTATGAGCCAACACATTTATAAAGGGAGCCAGTAGCAACCAAGGATCTGCTATCTTTGCCTGTTGGTGTGAGGAGGAAGAAGGTTGTTAAGAAGTACCAGATGTAGGAACTCCCATACATGCCTGCCCTCGGACGAGGATGACTTCCACCTGCCCCACTGAGACATGTGTGGGAAGTAGCTATGAAGTCGACATTAATAGCCTCGAACCCCACACTCTCTTTTAGTTCTTGGTGGATAGAATGTTCCAGCAAACCAGATGCTAATAAACATTTCCTTCCTTTGTGAAGCACTGATCTGGTTTGGGCTGGCTTTGTCCCAAGGCTACTTTCTCCAGGGAAAAAAATGTTTTTAGGGACTCCATTTATGTAGAAAACCTGAGGGGGTGCCTGGGTGGCTCAGCTGCTTCAGCTCCTGACTCTTGGTTTCAACTCAGGTCATGATCTCATGATTTGTGGGATCAAGCCCCGCATTAGGCTCTGTGCTGTCAGCATGGAGCCTGCTTGGGTTCTCTCCCTCCCTTTCACTCTCTGCCACTCTGCCCACCTGCTCAATATCTGTCTCTCAAAATAGATAAATAAACATTTAAAAATTAAAGAAAAAGATGGATTGCCAACTCTTTAGCATGGCCCACACTCCCTCTGTGATCTGGGCACAGCTTGTCTTATTCTACCTCTCCCGCTGTCCCTTGCACACTGTACTACGGCTGTGGTCAGTCCTGTGAGGCCATGCAGTCTGTCGTGGGTAAAGTACTATACTGTCCCTGCTACCAGAATTCTCGTTATTACCTCTTCCCAGTTATACCTGGCTGGCTTCTCTTTCTTTGGTCACCTCCTTCAAGAAGCCTTCCCTGAACACTCTTCATCTCCAACTGGATCATCTCTCCTTACCTTCCCCAGATAGGGAGCTGCACCCACTGTATTGCATTCCTCTTTGTGTGTCCATCTCCTCCGCTACTCGGAAAGCTCTTTGAGAGAAAGCCCCAGTCTTGTTTGCCAGCGCCTCATAGATGCTTGCCACATAATAGTACTATAGTACTTACTGAATGAAAGAGGAAACTTAATTATGATTTTATAGCTTATTTATAATATTTATAGCTTATTACACTAACATAATTTGGGCTAAAATCCAGTTGATCACAAGAGAATGAAAAAACACAAACTGCGAGAAAATATTTGCCAAAGACGCATCTGATAAAGGACTGTTCCCCAAATATACAAAGAACGCTCACACCTCGATAATGAGAAGACAAACCTGATTTGAAAAAGTGGACAAAATATCTGAACAGAAACCTCACCGAAGAGGAGGTACAGACGGCACGAAAGCATATGAAAGGATGCTCACATATCATTAGGGAATTTGACACAAAACAACATGGAAACAACTACACCTACTAGAATGGCAAAGGCCCAGAACACTGGCCTCACCACATGCTGGCTAGGATGTGGCACAACACGACCTCTCATTCTTCCGTGGTGGGAACAGAAAATGGCACAGCCGCTTTGGAAGACAGTTTAGAAGTTTCTTATAAAACTACACATACTTTCACCTTATGATCCAGCAACAGTGCTCCTTGGCATTGACCCAAATGAGCCAAATCCTCACAGAAACCCACACACAGATGTTTGTAGGCAGCTTTGTGCGCAATTGCCCAAACTTGGAAGCAATCAAGATGTTCTTCAGCAGATGAATGGGTGAATTGTGCTACACACAGACAATGGAATGTTATATAACACTGAATATTAATGAGCTATCAGCCTGAAATGTTAGCATTAGCTAGTGTGTAGATTCTGCTGTGACAGATATAACAGAGACGCGTTACATATTTTCTCTAGCTGAAGGGAATCCACTAGACCTGGGTTAGAGAAATCTTGCCAAGTGACCTACAGAAGTGTGGTGATGGCAGCACATTGGTGATGATGATGGTGATGGTGGTATGTGGGGTGGTATGGATGAGGATGATGGTGGTATTAATGGTGGATGTGAGAGAGAGAGTGGTACAGGTGCTGTGGTAGTGATGGTGATGGTGTGAGGCACACGATGCTGCTGCTGATGGTCCAGCTTGAAGAAGAAATTGCCTCTGTCAAGAAGTTACCACGTAGCAGAGAGGGCCCCCAGGAAATGGGGTTCTGTTATGGACCAGACATTGTGCAAGTGTTTTTCCTACAGGAATTCATGGAGTTTTTACAATATCCCTGTGTTGCAATCATCTCATACCACAGCTGAGAAAATCCACGTCTGCAGAGGATGAATAAATCGCCTAAAGTTACATTTTGTCTTAGCCTGAATTCCCTGAGAAGGCAGAATGTGAGACGAGGGCTTGTGTGCAGGTAGCTTATTCTGGGAAGTGATCTCAGGGAATATGAATGCAAGGAGGAAAAACTAATACAAGGCTGGATTTTCTTGAATTGGCCATTGCTCTAGGCAACAGGGGCTTCCCCATAGCTTTCTCGGGGAATCTTTTGAGGAGCTGAGTAGAATTTGCTTCAGAATTATGTGCATGAGAGAGACAAGTAACTTGTTATGGGCTCTAGATCCTTGTGGTTAAGGTTACTCCAGGGATGGAACGTATGTGTGAAGGACCGATAGGCTCCCACAGTTGTCCCAAGCATCCTCTGCCTTAGAGGAGCCTTGGGCAAGACACCAAAAGATACTCAGTGAAGCTGAGGTAAGCCACCATCACTTTACACCCGCATGAAGCTGGTGAGCCAAGACTTGAAATCAGGCACAAAATGTGGGCACGGCTTTTAGGTGACGGAGCCGGGATTTAAACCAAGTCTGCCAAATTCCAAAGTCCATGTTCTCTCTTTTTTCTCAAGCAGTCAAGGAAGGACACACAGCAAGTTCTCACAGTCATTTATGACTAAATTCAAACCCTAATCATTGGTGGTTCCCAAAGTCCAGTTTCTTGCTGCGGTCAAAATCTTGCTTTGCACTTAGCGTGTACTCCTAGTGGCCTTTAGGTGGCGCTAGTACATCTTGGCTGCTTGGAGGCGGGTAAGAAGTGTGGGCTGTCAGACAAGTCTCAGTGGAGGATGTGATTTGGTAACCAGCAAGTTTTTTATTAATAGAGCAAGTAACATTTATGAACTCTCAATAAACAGAATTTTAAAATAACCTTTAGAACATCATGCTAAAATAAATAGCAAGTTTTTATTTCTCACCGCTGCCTTTCTATTAAGATAGTCTCTGATGTTCCCTCAATTAAAATAACCTGCAGCCACCAGCTTTTGCAGACAGGGTAGATCTGAGAGTTTGCAAGTTGACCTGCAAGCCTCTAGAGAAACCTTCAGTGTGGACTAAGGCCCACTAGTATGAGAATCATTTTGGGTCAATCTTAGTTGAAACACAAATTCCCAAGAGTCTTCCCAGACCTACCCAAGTCATGGGGGAAATCTGTGTGTTTTCCACAAAGTGGAGGATTTTTATGTAGTCAGATCTCTGAGCCTAGATTACATTTCTCATCCTGCTCTGAAGAGCCAGCTTGTCAGGATATGTCCTGAGTTGTCTCCCTTAGCTATAATTGGCACTAAACCCATCTGAAATGAATTATACCTCCAAAACTTTCCAAGATTGCAGTTTGAACTCTGCTCCTCTTCTGTTCAACATCTTTTCTAAAAACTGCCTGTGAGTCAGGGTTGATCACCAGCACCTGATTCTTGTGCTTAGCCCCTCTCTGGGCCAGAGCAAGGAGGTTCACCTTCAGGAGAATCTGACTTCTGGCCACACTGCCAGGGGTTGTGGTGGGTTTGTATCACGTCAACCCATCTGAGTTGGGAATACATTTTCCAGAGTTTTCTTTTCTGCATGGTGTGGACCCCATGAGACATTTTGGTGAAACTTGGAAGGCCGAAATGAATCAGCAGCTATATTGTCTTCAGTGCTTGGAAGGTCGGTTTGGGGTACTAGTTGGTGTGGTAGCTGATGCTTGTGGTTGCTCTTGATCTGCTTGGTGTGGGGCAGCAGCCAGGTCCATAGCCCCTCTGCTTCTGCCGAATCTCCTTGATGACTTCTCCAGCTCCTGTGCCGGCTGCATGTTTATTTCTATGAAAAAGGCCACCAACTTTGCTAAAGTTCCCTTGACTCACTGAAGATGGAGGCTGGGAGGCCAGGAGAGACCCATATGGTTCCATCCATCTTTGTGCTTTCCTGTTCAGCCTGAATATTCTAGCCTGTCCTATTTTCTCCCACATCACATCTACCTTTGCTTTTGCCGACCAGCCCTGCTGACTCAGTCCCCAGTACCAGATGTGGAAACAACAGCCCTGTATAAACTGTTTAACCAGCTCTCGTGATTGTGTACGTTCAAATCCCTTTTTAAAAAGCCATGATTGGTGTTTCTTTTTTTGGGGTTTTTATTTATTTTTGAGACAGAGAGAGACAGAACATGGGTGGGGGGAGGGGCAGAGAGAGAGGGAGACACAGAATCTGAAACAGGCTCCAGGCTCTGAGCTGCCAGCACAGAACCCCATGCGGGGCTCAAACACACGAACTGCGAGATCATGACCTGAGCCGAAGAGGGACACTTAACTGACTGAGCCACCCAGGCCTCCCAAAAAGCCATGCTTATTTATATTTCTTCTAGTGGTTCTCTGATTAAACCCTGACTGATACAGGTATGAAAAAAAAAAAACGTTACCAGGCAAATTTGAAGCCTCTCTACGTACTGGTTTCTTATGACTAACAGTTTCTTGAATTTACCACAGCCACCATTTAGCGCCAGTGTCATAACAGATTAAAAAAAAACAGCTGTCCACTGTTACCTTGTTTAGTGACTTGATTAGTCAAATCAGCATTTCTCGAGCGCCTATCACTGCCCAGGTGCTGTGTATCAGGTGCTGAGTCTCAAAGGGGTGTGAGAGCTGTGTCTGGGACTGGCCGGGGTAACAGCAGGCCTGAGGGTTTTGGAGGCTGTACTAGACTGGATTTGCTCTGTCAGCTCCGTTGTTTGTTTCCTAGTTTCCAGGGAAGTTCCAGGAAAATTCCAGGCCTGAGCCTGCAGCTGCTGAAGTCAGTGTGTTGGTCAAGCCCTGGCTCTGTAAAATCAGGTTGGTTCACAGTACCTGCTACCCGCAGGCCAGTGAGGCAGGGTCTGGTCAAGTTGGATGCCAGCTTCTCCCCCCACCCTACCCCCCGTATCTCGCTCCCCCTCCTCTGGCTGGATTAGGTTGCAAAGAGCTACATCCCCACAGTCCAAGATTGTGCAGATGTGGGCCTTCTTTTCAGATATCCTTGCCACCAAAGGTAGTCAGAGCTGGTTTTGTAATTATAATTTATTCCTGAAGCTTTTCTTAAGATTCTACTTCTTTTTTTTTTTCCTAATGAAGAACCAAGTTAAGATAATTCGGGACAAACTATAGGTTATTTTGCTTCTTGTCACAGTTAGAATTGACATTAATGTGAAAACAATATTAAACTTCCCTTTTTAATTGAGATTTGAAGGAATCACAGGTGTTCTGCTTTGAGAGGTCTTAGAAACATGGGAAATGTTATTCCCAATTTCTCTTCCTGGATAAACCCTTATATAAGTGGATGAGTAAAAATTTGCATAGCTTCCTTCCAGGTCCTAGCAAGGGACATGGTGGCCCTACTAATAAGACTTTGGCCCAGAGCTTTTTTCAGCCACAGCCTGGGTGTTGCCTTTCTTATATAGGTAATCCCCACGAAGTCTGATCTGTGTTCTGCTAGAAATAACAGCTCTTGTATATTGAGACTTTGCTATGCACCAAGACTGTACTAAATATTTAAAATCTATTATTTCAATTCTTTCCACAGTCCTTGGAAGAGCAGATGAAGAACTTCTCTGTCATTTGTCCTGATTCAAGTAGCTAGCAAACAGCCTGCTCTTTCTCTACACCAGTGGCTCCCTCACTGCAGTCTTCAGAGCAGCAGCATCACCTGGAAACTTCTTAGAAATGCACATTCTTGAACCCCGTCCCAAACCTGCTGAATTAGAATTAGAATTCTAGCCCCTGGGAGTGGAGCCCAGCAATCTGTTTAAAACCTTCCAGGGAATTCTTATGCACACCAACATTTGGGGACCACTGAATTAAAGAGTTTACAGGGTCATAGAGAACCAGCTATTAAGTTGGATTCTAAAGGTCCTAAATACCGTAGGGCATGGGGAAAAGAAGAAGTATGATGAATTAGGGTACTACAGGGAGATTTCTTGGGGAGCGGATTTGGTTTATATAGAAGTGTCAGAGTCTGCACTTAGTGTAGCAGAAAGAAAGAAACTTGGAAAAAGTGATGTTTCATATTTTTTTTACAAATACTTTTTTTTAAGATTTTAAAAATTAAAGTATAATTAACATACAATGTTGTTACTTTCAGGTGTACAACATATTGATTAGACAAGTCTATACATCATTCGGGGCTCATCATGGTAAGTGTAATAACCATCTGTCATCATCTAACGTTATTACAATATTATCGCCTATACTCTCTATGCTGTACTTTTAAACCCTATGATTTATTTATTTTATAACTGGAAGTCTGTACCTATTAATCCTACTGCCCACTCCCCTTCTGGGAGTTTGTTCTCTGTATTTAAGAGTCTGTTTGTTTGAATTCTTTTGGTTTGCTTTATTTTTTAGATTCTACATATAAATGAAATCATATGCTATTTATCTTTCTCTGACTTATTTCACTTAGCATAATATCCTCTAGATCCATCCATGTTGTTGCAAAAAGCAAGACATTCTTTTTTATGGCAGAATAATATATATACATATATATATACACACACACATATGTATATCTTTTTTAAAAATTTTAATGTTTATTTATTTTTGAGACAGAGAGAGACAGAGCATGAGTGGGGGAGGGGCAGGGAGAGAGGGAGACACAGAATCTGAAGCAGGCTCCAGGCTCTTAGCTGTCAACACAGAGCCCAGTGCATGGCTCTAACTCATGAACCAGGAGATCATGACCTGAGCCAAAGTTAGACGCCTAATATATATATTTATAAATATATATATTTATTATCATTGTATATATATCTTACATATGTATCTTTTACCATTCATCTGTCAGGCACTTGGGTTACTTCCATACCTTGGCTATTGTAAAAAATGCTGTAATAAACATAGAGGTGCATATAGTTTTTTAAATTAGTGTTTCATTTTCTTTGGGTAAATACCCAGTAGTAGAATAATTGGACCATGTGGTATTTCAATTTTTAATTCTTTGAGGACCCTCCATACTGTTTTTCACAGTGATTGCACTAATTTACATTCCCACCAACAGTGCATGAGGGTTCCCTTGTTTCCACATCCTTGCCAACACTTATTATTTCTTGCCTTTTTGATACTAGCCATCTGACTGGTGTGAGGTGATATCTTATTGTGGTTTTGATTTTCATTTCTCTGATGATTAGTAATGTTGAGCATCTTTTTCATGTGTCATCTATATGTCTTCTTTGGAAAAATGTCTATTCAGGTCCTTTGCCCATTTTTTGATTGAATTCTTTGGGTTTTTTGGTTGGATTATATGAGTTCTTTGTGTTTTTTTGGATACTTTATCAGATACATCATTTGCAGATATCTTCTCTCATTCAGTAGCTTGCTTTTTTGTTTTGTTAATGATTTCCTTCACTGTGCAAAAGCTTTTTATTTTGGTGTAATCCCTATGGTTTATTTTTCCTTTTTCCCCTTGTCTGAAGAGACCTCTTTATAAATGTGTTGCTGCAAGCAATGACCAAGAGATTACTGCCCATGTTTTCTTCTAGGAGTTTGATGGTTTCAGGTCTCATATTTAGGTCTTCAATTCATTTTGAGTTTATGTTTGTATATGGTGTAAGAAAGTGGTCCACTTTCATACTTTTGCATGTAGCTATACAGTTTTTGCAACACCATTTATTGAAAAGACTGTTTTTCCCCCATTGTATATTCTTGCCTCCTTTGTTGTAGATTAACTGACCGTGTAAGTGTGGGCTTATTTCTGGGCTTTCTATTCTGTTCCGCTGATCTATGTGTCTGTCTTTATGCCAGTATCATACTATTTTGATCACTATAGCTGAGTAGTATGTCTTGAAATCTGAGATTGGGATACCTCCAGCTTTGTTCTTCTTTCTCAAGATTGCTTTGACTATTTGAGTTTTAATTTTGTGGTTCCATACAAATTTTAGGATTAATTGTCCCAGTTCTGTGAAAAATACTATTGGTATTTTGATAGGGGATTGTATTGAATCTGTAGATTGCTTTGGGGAGTATGGACATTTTGACAGTATTAGATCTTCCATTCCATGATAATGGCATATCCTTCCATTGGTTTGTGTCTTCTTTCATCAATGTCTTAAGGTTTTCACAGTATAGGTCTTTTCTGGCACCTCCTTGGTTATATTCATTCCTAGGTAGTTTATTTTTTTCAGTGCAATTGTAAATGGAAGTATTTTCTTACTTTCTCTTTCTTCTACGTTGTTATTAGTGTATAAAAATGCAACAGGTTACTGTATATTAATTTTGTAGCCTACACTGTACTGAATTCATGTATCATTTGTAATAGTTTTTTGGTGGAGTATTTAGGGCTTTCTCTATAGGGTATCATGTCATCTGTGAATAGTGACACTTTTACCTCTTCCTTACCGCTTTGGATGCCTTTTAATTCTTTTTCTTTTTCTTTTTTTATTTATTTTATTTATTTTTTATTTTTTACAAATAGTTTATTGTCAAATTAGTTTCCACATAACACCCAGTGCTCATCCCCACAAGTGCCCTCCTCCATGCCCACCCCTCCTCCCCCCACATCCACCAGTCCTCAGTTTTTGTCAGCATTCAAGAGTCTCTCATGGTTTGCCTCTCCCCCTTTCCCCCACCATTTCTGCCCTTCTTCTCCCCCTTGGTCCTCTGTTAAGCTCCTCCTAATCCTCCTATACGTGCACACATATGATATTTGTCTTTCCCTGCCTGACTTATTTCGCTCAGCATAACACCCTCAAGGTCCATCCATGTTGCTACACGTGGCCAGATTTCATTGTTTCTCATTGCCATGTAGTATTCCATGGTATAGATAAACCACATCTTCTTGATCCATTCATCTGTTGATGGACACTTAGGCTCTTTCCATGTTTTAGCTATTGTGGAGAGTGCTGCTATGAACATTGGGGTACATGTGCTCCTATGCCTCAGCATTTCTGTATCCCTGGGGTAAATTCCTAGCAGTGCTATTGCTGGGTCATAGGGGAGTTCTATTGTTAGCCTTTTAATTCTTTTTCTTATCTGATTGCTGCAGCCAGGACTTCAAGTACTATGTTGAATAAAAGTGATGAGTGGACATCCTGTCTTACTCCTGATCTTAGAGAAAAAGCTTTTGGTTTTTCACCATTGAGTATCATGTTACCTGTGGGTTTTTCATATATGGACTTTATAATTTTGAGGCATTTTCCCTCTAAACCCACTTTGTTGAGAGTTTTTAATCATGAATGGGTGTCATATTTTGCCTATTGCTTTTTTCTGCACCTATTGAGATACTCCTATGGTTTTTATCCTCCCTCTTATTAATGTAATATATCACATTGATTTGTGATTATTGAACCACCTTTGCATCCCTGGAAAAAAAATCTCATTTGATTGTGGTGAATAATTTTTATTGAATTTGGCTTGCTAATATTTTGTTGGATTTTTTTCATCTACATTCATCAGAGATACTGGCTTGTCACTTTTTGTTTGTTTTGTTTTGGCATGTCTTTGTCTAGTTTTGGTATCTGAGTAATGCTGGCCTTGTAGAATGAATTTGTAAGTTTTGCTTTCTTTTCTATTTCTTGGAATACAGTACTTTTAAATTTTACTGGTGAAAGGAGTGTGGATTTACTGCAACAAGCAATAAGGAACTAACTGCTAAATGTCTGGTCAATGGAGTGGTCCATTTAGCTCAGCAAACTCAGAAAGGTTGCTAAGTTGGAGAGTTTTTTGTGCATTTATGTTTCAGTGAGAAAAAATCGGGGTAGATTTCAGATGCACAGTGTGTGGATGTGCAGATGCGTGTGTGTGTGTGTGTGTGTGTGTGTGTGTGTGTGTGTGTGTAAAGTGTGGGCTGGGGTAACCCCTTCCATGGATACCTCCCTTCAGTAACACTCGTGAGGAATCGGGGGATGGGAGATGTTGGCCAACTTGGTAAGGCAAAGTGTTTTTGCCCATTACCTATTCTGACTCCTTATTTTCAGCAGTAAACAGCCATTATTGATTCGTATTAACCTCTGTTCTCCTCATATCTTCAGCTGTCCTTGCACAATGTTGGCAAGAGTAGAGATGAGAGAAAACTATGCTGAGATTCAATTTCTGGGAATTTCTTAAGATACACAAGCCAACGATGTTTATACTTACACACTTCAAGAATTCCATTTCTAAGGACATTTTTGGCATAAACATTAATCTCATGGTCTTTCTCCTTCAAAGAATTGTATGGAATTATCTTTATATGTTACTTCCGGCAGGAAACAACTTGTAATGAAACATTGTGCAGTGGTTTGGGAATGCAAAAAGACTAGAGATTATCAAAGGAAAGCATGTAACTTTAAAACCTGCATTATGCTACTACAAGCTGGAGATTGGGATATGGAGTCAGGCAGAACTGGATCTGAATTTTAGGTCCCCTACTTAACAAACTGTGACCTTGGGCAGGTCACATTTTTCCAAACCTCTAGAGAGATAGAAATAATTAACCTTTGAGTGTTCTACAAAAGATTAGAAATAATAGATGAAAAGAAGGTAGCATGCTGGGCACATGGAAGGCCAAGTCATAATAATTGTGATCATCTAATATACTTAATAATGTTGTGGTCTCCTTAAATGGAGAAATGCACCCAGATTTTTTCTTTTTATGTGGAAGCACTAGCTCTACATCTTGAACATTCCTGACGTATTAGAGATGACTTGTAGTGATTTGCATTGACGACATCTGAAGGATAAATTCCCAGAAGTGGAGGTGCTCAGCCCAAGAGTATATGCATTTGTGATTTTGATAAATATTTCCAAATAGGTTCCTACAGGATTTATGTTGCTTGACTTTCCCACCAGCAACGTATTTGAGTTAGGCAGATACTTTTTGAATGCAACCAGATGACATTTTTGTGGAAGTTTTACATGTCTGCACATTCTTTGATGCACTTCCCATTGAGAGGTGGAACATATGTCTCCTCCCTCTGAGCCTGGATGTGTTGTGATTGCTTCAAGAAATAGTTGTGGCAGAAGTGATGCTGTGTGATTTCTGAGGCTCTGCCATAAAAGGCCATGGGGCTTCTACCCAGTTCATTTGGGATGCTTGTGCTATGGAAAGCAGCCATTATGAGAGAAGTCTGACCACCCTGACCACCAGCCTGGAGAGGCTGGGTATAGGCACTTCATTTGCAGCCCAAGCCGAACTACCAGCCACAAAGAGGACAAACTGCCAGCCTTGTGAGTGTCGTGGACCTCCGGGACAGTGGAGCCATTAGAGGAGTGCAGGCCCAGTTGACATCTGGCTGCAACTGCAGTAAATCCCCCGACTATGTGGAAGACCCCCCAGGAGCGAACACTGTAGGCAAGCCTTTCCTGAATCCCTGACCCAGAGCAGTGAGCAAAATGAAACAGTTGCTTCAAGTGTGGGGATAGTTTGTTACGCAGTGATAGAAACTTGGACGCTTTTCTACATTGGTGCTCGAACTTTATTTTCAACTTCCCCAGAAAGCTTTTACAGTGAGGGTTACATGGGTTTACCCAGGATAGATGGAATTTCTCCAGTCCTCCCCAGCCCAAGAAAACATAGAAGTGACTAAGAAGGACAGTATCATCAGGACAACTTCGAATCAGCATTAACTTGTATGTTTAAAAATTATTCATTAGTTAAGTGCAATATTTCAGCTATTATCCAGGATACAGGACAGGGATACAAGAGCCCTTCTTTGAGACCTTGCTGTGAGAATTTGGGAAGGATGCTTCATCTCTCTGAGCCTCATTTTCTTCATTTGTATTTATAGTTAGCTCATCTTTATATTGAGCTCATGGAGTTCTTGGGACATTTAATGATAGAATGTAGGGGAAATGCATAATAGTGATTGTCTAAACACACATTATTAGCTAGGATATGATGAAGAGTTTCCTATAACTTCTGCCCTTCTAGGCTGTGTGTGGCTCATGGCCGGGTACCACTAGGCTTATTACAGGAAGCTACTTCCTGCAGTGATACTCCTATAAAACTAATATTTATAACTTCCTCAGCTAGTTGCCCTGCTCTCACCTTTGCCCTCTATTTTCACCTCACAGTCAGTGTGATTTTAAGTTGAATCATATCACTTCTCTGCTCAGAGCCCTCTGATGGCTTCCATTTCATCCAGGGTGAAAGCCAGAGTCCTTACTGTAACTTAGCAGAGATTTTACCTCATCTTCTATTATTTCTCTTCATCTCCATCAGCTCCAGCCACTTAGGCCTGTTCCTTGAGCCCTCCCAGAACCACCACAATCTGTTGTGTGGATTGTACTCTGTAGGAAGTACCCAACCAAGGGGCCAGAGAGAGCTGAAATCCAGCCTGGACTGCACTTAGCACTCTGTGCTCTTGGCATGATTGACATCAAGATGTCCTCTTACCTGCCAGCAACTTTGATTTCCTAAGGCATGCTCCTTCCCCAGGGCCTTTGCACTTGCTATTCTTTGCCTTGTATTTTCTCCATTCAGAAGACCTGACTTGCTCATTAACTTCCTTCAGGCCCTTCCTCAAATGGTGCCTTATCAGAGAAATCTACTCTGGCCCCTGTGGACATGGTAACATCCACCTTTTTCCTGCTTTGTTTTTCTCTGCATTACTAATTGCCACCTGGCATATGCTGTGTTTACTTACTTTATCTTCTCGACAGTGATTCTTGAAGATCGGCTCCTGGATCAGTAGCAGACTTACCTGGGAACTTGTCAGAAATGTGAACCTCCTGGCCCTACCCTGGACCTTTGAATCAGAAACCCTAGAAGTAGAACTCATTAACCTGTGTTTTATTATTAAACCCTGGAGGTAATTCTTAAGCACCCTCAAGGTTTTTTTGTTCTGTTTTGGGTTTTTTTTGGTCCGTCTATGTTTTATTAGCACCATGCACTAGCAATTCTAAATAATGTCCAGGATAAAATACTCCTTTCTATGGGTTAGACCACATAGCATCCCACCTCTTCCATTGCTAGACCACTGAACATACACAGGAAAATGCTTATGTATACCATATACATGCTGGTAAGTATATAAATATGTATTTTTTGATGTAGTTTATTGCCAAGTTGGTTTACATATAACACCCAGTGCTCATCCCAACAAGCGTCCTTCTCCATTCTTTGCCAAATACAAATGGAATAGCATTACGCTTTTTTTATTTAAAAAAATTATTTATTTTTTAAAAATTTACATCCACGTTAGCTAGCATGTAGCACAATAATGATTTCGGGAGTAGAATCCAGTGATTTATCCCCTACATATAACACCCAGTGATGCACCTCAAGTTTGAGGATCACCAGTCTGGAAAATGAGAGAGAAGGAGCTTTATCTGTTCAGTTTCTGCTTTATCCTCAGAACTTAGAACAGTGTCTAACATAAAGTAGGTGTTTGGTGAATATTTGTTGAGTGAGTACTGAATTTATTGAGCACTTCCCAAGAACAGGGCTGCCTTTTAGTGCTTTATAAATATTAATTCATTTCATCCTCAATCAGTGCTATAAATTAGATGCTATGATTATCACATTTTATAGCTGAGGAACCTGAAGCACAGAGTAGGTAATGAGCTCAAGGTCAAAATAGCAGAGCCAGGAACCCAGAGCTTATGTGTTTAACTACAAGCTACACAACACTGCCTTTCAGTGGTACCAGGGGTCTCCAGTGGAAGTGGTGGCTGCTTCTAGCTGCCAGGTAGGGTAGCTTTTATAAGAACACAGAGGGAAGGTTCTCCATGTACTCCCCTCCTGACTGGGGTTGGGGGCTGAAGGAAGACTGTGTCAGGCAGCAGGAGACCACGGTCAGTCCTTTCCCCCACTTTCTGGGGGTGCAAAATTGCAAGTCATTCAAACTCTTTGAACATCACTTGTCTTGGGAAATGTGCCTAAAGCTGGAAGTCTTGGAATTTGGACCAGGAAGGGTCTGCAGCCAGCTGACGCTGCTGAAGCAGGCACCATCTGTGCCCCACTTCACGTCCGCCTCAGGCCACCTCTGACTTCAGCAGGTGCTGTGGCGGAGAGTGCTGGAAGAGCACAGAAGCCCCTTACCTGATGACTCGCCCCTCAAGTGTGACCTCTGAATCTCCCCTATTTTTTGAAAAAAAATTTTAAAATATTTGTTTTTGAGAGGAAGGGGAGGAAGGGGAAAAGAGAGGGAGACACAGAATCTAAAGCAGGCTCCAGGCTCTGAGCTGTCAGCACAGAGCCTCATGTGGAGCTTGAACTCACAAACTGTGAAATCTCGACCTGAGGTGAAGTCAGATGCTTAACTGACTGAGCCACCCAGGGGCCTTGAACCTCCCCACTTTTTTTTTTTTTTAATGGTTATTTATTTTTGAAAGAGAGACAGACAGACTGACAGAGTGCAAGGGAAGGGGCAGAGAGAGAGACACACACAGAATTCGAAGTAGGCTCCAGGCTCCAAAATGTCAGCACAGAGCCTGATGCTGGGTTCGAATTCATGAACAATGAGATCATGACTTGAGCAGAAGTCAGATGTTTAAATGACTGAGCCATCCAGGCATCACTTCCCCATTTTTTAATCCAGGGCTTTCTCTAATGCTAAGCAGTGATGGGGGGGTCAGGGAGGGGGGAGTCCATTGGGCCTTTCAAGTAAGCTTAAAGTCCATGCCCTTAAAGAGTTGGAGGCAACTCTTATCTGACAGATAACCGAGCCTTTCAATGTGGTTTATTTCTCACAAGGCTGTAGTAGGATCAAACCCTCGCCTGCTTCAATAACACAGCCTCCAGTCGGCCTTTCCTCCCTCCCTGTCTTCCTCTCTTCTGCTTCCTGGCCTCACCTTCCAAATTCATCAATTACCTGCCTCTAAGTTGCTGTGTCTAAGGCTCTGCTTTAACTAAGACACTTACCTCTCTCCAGGTTAGAAAAAAGGAAACCACTCAGGGAGAACAGAGATCCAAGGTGCGTATCTCTGCCAGGAGTGTGGCTGGATGATTGCCTTTGGCTGTAAATGTGCCCAGCAGCCTGAATTCTGGTCTAATCTCTGATCAGCTAGATGGGGAAACAGATTTTTCCCTCTTTCCCCTGGCCATCAGCTCATTCATTCCAGCTTTTAAATGAGCTTTGCAGAGAGACTGACATCTCCAGCATTGTGTTTAGAAGCTGGAGCCAGAGGCTAAAATTTGCTGAAAGTTCAGCTTTTATCCTTTGGATTCAGGAAAGACCTGCCAAGAAAAACTGGCCGGTGGCTGTAGATCAGAGAGATGAGCTCGACTGCTGGCGGTCACGTGGCCAACCCGTCTTCAACTCTGCCGCTGGCAGGAGATTCCCCTCCCCCCAGGCAGGTAGGTAGCTCATCTCAGACCGCTTCCAAACTCAGAAGGAAAACAACCTTCAAAGAGCAAAACAAGGCACACCTTCCTTTTTAAAAGGATCCCCAGGTTATTTCTGAGTGATGGGTTGTGTTATGGATGATGTTTATTTTTCCTTTAGGCTTGCTTGTATTTTTTAGATTTTCGGTTAATACCCTGGGATGGTGTGTTTGTGTGTGTGTAGCACAAAGATTAAAAAAAATAAACTGAGCTGCACAGATAATTTGTAAAATAAGTAAATCAAACAGCTGAACATCGAGAGGGATAATATATATATTTACATATATTTATATCTCTTTATATTTATAGCCATATTCTTATTTCCTTCCTTAGGTCTTCAGTCAAATTCCTGCATACTGAGTCCAAATCTCTCCCCCCATCACCACCCTACACCAACTCCACAGCAACTTTATAGAAACAAGCTTAAATCCTAGGAACTCAACTTCCTGCAGAACAAAGTTAGAGTCAGAAGTAAAGCATTTTTGCCAATGGGTAAAATTGTTTTTTTTTTTAAGTTTATTTTGAGAGAGAGAGAAAGAAAGAGAACTAGTGGGGGAAGGGCAGAGAGAGAATCCCAAGCAAGCCCCACTCTGTCAGCACAGAGCCTGACATGAGGCCTGAACCCACGAACCACGAGATTGTGACCTGACCCAAAACCAAGAGTTGGGTGCTTAACCAACTGAGACACTCAGGTGCCCCTAAATTTGTTTATTTTTTAAGAAAGAGGGACAGCGGATCTGAAACAGGTTCCAGGCCCTGAGCCATCAGCACAGAGCCTGATGTGGGGCTCAAACTCAGGAACCGTGAGATCATGACCTGAGCCGAAGTTAGACGCCTAACCTCCTAAGCCACCCAGGTACCCCTAAAATTGTTCTTAAGGACCTAGTTCATCCCTGCTGAGGGCTGTTGATGTAACAGCTGTGACTTTTACTCCACTGCATTTGAATTTTAGAGTAGAGAGAGAAAACACCCACGTAGTGTTCACTGAGTATCAGGCAGGGCTCACATGCTGTGCCTAGTTCACTCATTCAAACTTTTCAGCAACCCTATGAAGTAAGGTCTATTACCATCCTCACAGAAACCTGAGGCACAGATAGATTAAATAACTGGTCCAAGTCACATAGCTAAGAAGGGGTGGGGCCAGAATTTAAACCTAGAACTATCTGTGTTTGGAAGTGGTGTTCTAGCCTGCTCTCAACGGCTACACTAAATTTCAACTCTGAACTTTTTTTTCTCACTGTGATGACCTCTTCCAAGGATCTCTCTACTGGCTGGTAGGACATTTAACTTCAGACATTACTCAGGTTTCTCATCTCTGCAGGGTCAAATACGAATTCTCAGCCTGGACCAAGGAGGAGGTCATGAGTCCAAGGTGCTCTCCCTTGGACTGTGGCTCCCTGATTCCATACTGGTGGTCTTCCCCAGGACTGGTTTTCCTGCCTGGCTCCTAGCAAGTCAGCAAGGCACTCTCCAGGCCCCCCTGCATGGGCCCCATCTACTGGGGCTTCACAGGCATACAGGGCCCAGAGCCTGTCCCGTGTGGGGACCCAACACCTCACTCCAACGGTATAGTCTCAAGGCATTTCTCCCTCCTTTCTCCATCCAAATAACAGCCCCTGTCATCTCTTCCTGCAAACACCCAACTGAATCCTCAGCTGTGCTCAACAAAGGACTTTTGATTAGTTTGTGAGGTTGCCTGGAGGAGGGGGCAAATATCTCAGTCCCATCCCTCCTCCCAGGGTGGAAGGTGGGGAAGGACAGACTAATAGCATGTGTAAGTTTGTAAATCATGTATCCTCTTGCAAATTCTCATGAACCAAGAATGTGTGAAGTAAATGAATCAGGAGGGAAGAATCCCTTGAGGATGATTGTTAAAAATACCCAAATGCTGGGCACCTGGGTGGCTCAGTTGGTTAAGCGTCTGACTTCGGCTCAGGTCATGAACTCACAGTCTGTGGGGTTTGAGCCCCACGTTGGGTTCTGTGCTGACAGCTAGCTCAGAGCCTGGAGCCTGCTTCAGAATCTATGTGTGTGTGTCTCTCTCTCTGCCTCTCCTCTGCTCACTCTCTGTCTCTCAAAATAAAGACATTAAAAAAATTTTTTTTTAAAATACCCGAACGCCACCCCACGCTAATGGAATCAGAACCCACTAGAGGATTTTATAACTATTAACATGTGAGATCCTTTGGTCTGCAGGGTCTGGAGAAGCATTGCTCCACCCATGAACTGGCATCCTGCTGTTGAGCAAGGGAAGATAATAGATAAGGCCTATGGGGGCAGCTGGAGCAAACCTCATGGCTGTGCCCCAGCTGCTGTGTGAGGCAATGTCATGCCTGCATGTGCACGTGGGATTGTTGGGTTTGCTCCTGGCACCGCAGTCAGAGGGGAACGGGTCACTTGTTTGTTGACTGACATTTAGAAAAAAGGAGGTTTTCAGGAGAATTGTCTAAAACTTGAGAATGAAGGAAAGTAATGATTGTCTGGCATGCTAGAGCATTTTCTAAGCCTGCCTTATGATCCTCTGAATCTCAGGGGATGTAACTTTGTTTGATTTGCTATTTACCAATTGATTAGATCCCATGTATTGCACAGCTCTGAAAAGTCAGAGATTAAGTTGCATTAAACTAACAAGGGGCTCATTTTTTCCTGTCCAGTAGAGATTACCCTGTAGAGCTATCTCTACTGGACAGGAAACTCTACCCAGTAGAGTTACCTATTACAACTTTATTGCTTTGTGGGGCAATCATCAGCATCGTATATCTGAATTGGAACTCATAGTATTCCTTTCCTTCACTGACCATATTCTCCTCCTAGAACTGGCTTTGTCTTTTTTTTTTTTTTAATATTTTTATTTTATTTCTAGGAGAGAGAGAGAGAGACAGCGTGAGCAGGGGAGGGTCAGAGACAGAGGGAGCCAC
This sequence comes from Proteles cristata cristata, assembly GCA_017311185.1. Lineage (NCBI taxonomy): Eukaryota > Metazoa > Chordata > Mammalia > Carnivora > Hyaenidae > Proteles > Proteles cristata. Next base: position 2,287,148 of record JAESUZ010003188.1, read on the forward strand.
AGACTGAAACAGGCTCCAGGCTCTGAGCTGGCAGTCAGCACAGAGCCCGACGCGGGGCTTGAACCCACAAACTGCAAGATCGTGACCCAAGCGAAAGTCGGACGCTTAACCGACTAAGCCACCCAGGCGCCCCGTAGAACTGGCTTTGTCTTTCTTCTACTTCCCACATTAATGAATTGAATACAACTTTGAGTGTGCTTATTACTACTTGTATGAAGCTGAGGCAATAGGAAACCAATCAGATGCCAACTGACAGGAAGAGCCCTAGAAAAGGTCAAGTGAGCAGTTCAGGATGAAGGTCATGAACACAAAAAGGCTCACAAGTGGCATACTGTTCAGGTGCAGCATCGCTGGCGTCGATTGAGATTGTTTTGAGGAACCGTTCGGGACCAGTCACACAACTCTTGCCCTGTTAGGAGGCTCAACGTTAAGTCCGGTGCTCAATTGTGTTTCCTCTTTTCAGCCTACGGTTTTTTACTTGTTTTTTTCCATTCTCATTTTTTTCTTAATTGATCTCCTTTTGTTTTTCTTTATTTAACTTCTGGTTAGTTAGCATACAGTGCAGTATTGGTTTCAGGAGTAGGATTCAGTGATTCATCACTTACATACAATTCCCAGGGCTTATCAGAACAAGTGCCCTCCTTAATATCCATCGCACATTTAGCCCATCTCCTACTCCTATCCCCTTCAGTAACCTTCAGTTTCTTCTGTGTATTTAAGAGTCTCTTATGGTTTGTTTTCCCCTTTCTCTCATTTTCCCTACCCAGATATATTCATCTGTTTTTTTCTTAAATTCCAGGTATGAGTAAAACCATATGTATTTGTCTTTCTCTGACTTATTTCACTTAGTATAGTACACTATAGCTCCATTTATATTGTTACAAATGGCAAGATTTCATTTTTGTGGTGGCTGAGCAATTTTCCATTGTGTGTGTGTATGTGCACACGCACATGTGTGTGCATACCACATCTTTATTCATCACTCAGTAGACATTTGGGCTCTTACCATAATTTGGGTATTGTTGATAATTCTATTAACATTAGGGTACATGTATGCCTTCTAATCTGTATTTTTGTATCCTTTGGGGAAATACCCAGCAGTTCAGTTGCTGGATCATAGGGTGGTTCCATCTTTAACTCTTTGAGGAACCTCCATTTAGTTTTCCAGAGTGGCTGTACCAGTTTGCATTCTCACCAACAGTGCAAGAGGGTTCCCCTTTCACTGCATCCTCACCAACACCTGTTGTTTCTTATGTTGTTAATTTTAACCATTCTGACAGGTTTGAGATGGTAACTCATTGTGGTTTTGATTTGTATTTCCCTGATGATAAGTGATGTTGAGCATCTTTTCATGTGTCTGTTATCCATCTGGATGTCTTCTGTCCATTTCTTCACAAGATTATTTGTCTTTTGGATGTTGAGTTTCATAAATTCTTTGTAGATTTTGGATACTAATCCTTTATCAGATATGTCATTTACAAGTATCTTCTCCCATTCCATAGGCTGCCTTTTAGTTGCCTTTTAGCTTTGTTATTTCCTTAGCTATGCAGAAGCTTTTCATCTTGGTGAAGTCCTAATAGTTTATTTTTGTTTTTATTTCCATTGCTTCTGGTGACGTATCTAGAGAGAAGTTTCTCCGGCCAAGTTTCAAGAGGTTGTGGCCTGTGTTCTTCTCCAGGATTTTGATGATTTCTTGTCTCACATTTAGGTCTTTCATCCATTTTGAATTTATTTTTGTGTCTGGTGTAAGAAAGTGGTCCAGTTTCATTTTAGCATGTTGCTGTCCAGTTTTCCCAACACCAGTTGTTGAAGAGGCTGTCTTTTTTTGATTGGATATTCTTTCCTGCTTTGTTGAAAATTAGCTGACCACATTGTGTGGGGCCATTTCTGGATTTTCTATGTTGTTCCAGTGATCTATATGTCTGTTTTTGTGCCAGTATCATACTGTCTTAATGACTACAGATTTGTAATATAGGCTGAAGTCCAGAATCATGATGCCTCCAGCTCTGCTTTTCTTTTTCAGGATTGCTTTAGCTATTCAGGGTCTTTTGAGGTTCCATACAAATGTTAGGGTTATTTGTTCTAGCTCTGTGAAAAATATTCGTGCTGTTTTGATAGGGATTGCATTAAATGTGTAGATTGCTTTGGGTAGTATAGACTTTTTTTTTTAATTTTTATTTATTTCTAGGAGAGAGAGAGAGAGAGAGACACACACACAGTGTGAGCAGGGGAGGGTCAGAGAGAGAGGGAGATACAGACTCTGAAATAGGCTCCAGGCTCTGAGCTGACAGTCAGCACAGAGCCTGACGCGGGGCTTGAACCCACGAACCGCGAGATCATGACCTAAGCGAAAGTCGAACGCTCAACCGACTAAGCCACCCAGGCGCCCCAGGGTAGTATAGACATTTTAACAGTGTTCTTTCAATCCATGAGCATGGAATGTTTTTCCATTTTTTTGTGTCCATTTTCTTTCATAAGTGTTCTATAGTTTTCAGAGTACAGATTACTTACCTCTTTGGTTAGATTTATTGATGGGTATCTTACTGTTTTTGGTACAATTGTAAATGGGATTGAATCATTGATTTCTTTTTCTGCTGCTTCATTGTTGGTCTATAGAGATGCAATCAATTTCTGTACATTGATTTTATATCCTGTGATTTTGCCGAATCCATGTATTCATTCTAGAAATGTTTTGGTGGAGTCTTTCAGGTTTTCTACATACAGGATCATGTTGTATGCATATAGTGAAAGTTTGACTTCTTTGCTTATTTGGATGTCTTTTATTTATTTTTGTTGTCTGATTGCTAAGGCTAAAACTTCTAGTACTGTGTTATACAGTAATGGTGAGAGTGGTCATCCCTGTTTTGTTCCTGCCTGTAGGGGAAAAGGTCTCGGATTTTCCCCATTGAGGAGGATATTAGTTGTAGGTCTTTCATATGTGGCTTTTATGATGTTGAGGTATGTTCCATCAATCTCTAATGAGGGTTTTCATTAAGAATGGGTGCTGTACAAATCACAGGACTCTAGATGCTGACGAGGATGTGGAGAAACAGGCACCCTCCTACACTGTTGGTGGGAATGTAAGCGGGGGCAGCCCCTCTGGAAAACAGTGTGAAGGTTCCTCAAAAAACTAACAGTAGAAATCTCCTATGACCCAGCAATAGCACTGCTAGGAATTTACCCAAGGGATACAGAAATGCTGATGCATAGGAGCACATGTACCCCAATGTTCATAGCAGCACTCTCCACAATAGCTAAAACATGGAAAGAGCCTAAGTGTCCATCAGCAGACGAATGGATCAAGAAGATGTGGTTTATCTATACCATGGAATACTACATGGCAATGAGAACCATGAAATCTGGCCATGTGTAGCAACATGGATGGACCTTGAGGGTGTTATGCTGAGCGAAATAGGTCAGGCAGAGAAAGACAGCTACCATATGTTTGCACGTATAGGAGGATTAGGAGGAACTTAACGGAGGATTGTGAGCGAAAAGAAGGGGGGAAATAGCGGGGGAGAGGGAGGGAGGTAAACCATGAGAGACTCTTGAATGCTGAGAACAAACTGAGGACTGATGGGTGTGTGTGTGGGGGATGATGGGCATGGAGGGGGACACTAATTGGGATGAGCACCAGGTGTTGTATGGAAACCAACTTGACAATAAACTAAAAAAAAAAAAACAAAAAAAAGAAAAGAAAAGAGAAGAATGGGTGCTGTATTTTGTCAAATGCTTTTATTTTTGTGTGTGTGCATCTCTTGAGAAGATCATATGGCTCTTATTCTTTCTTTTAGTAATGTGATATGTCACGTTGATTGATTTGCAGATTTTGAACCAAATAAATCCCATTTGGTTATGGTGAATAATTCTTTTAATGTACTGCTGGATTCTATTTGTTAGTATCTTGTTGAGAATTTTTGCATCCATGTTCATCAGTGATAGTGGCTTACAGTTCTCCATTTTAGTGGCATCTTTGTCTGGTTTTGGAATCAAGGTAATGCCGTCCTTATAGTATCAGTTTAGAAGTTTCCCTTCCATTTCTATTTTTTGGAACAGTTTGAGAAGAGTAGGTATTAACTCTTCTTTAAAGGTCTGATAGAATTCCTCTGGGATACTATCTGGCCCTTGACTTTTGTTTTTTGGGAGATTTTTGATGACTGATTCAATTTCTTTGATGCTTCTGGGTTTATTCAAATTATCTATTTCTCCCTGTTTCAGTTTTAGTAGTTTTTGTGTTTCTAGGAATTTATCCATTTCTTCCAGATTGCCCATTTGTTGGCATATAATTTTTCATAATATTCTCCTATAATTGTTTGCATTTCTGTGATGTTGATTGTGATCTTTCCTCTTTTCTTTGTGATTTTGTTTACTTGGGTCCTTTTATTTTTGATAGGACTGGATGGGGGTTATCAATTTTATTAATTCTTTCAAAGAACCAACTTCTAGTTTCATTGATCTGTTCTATTTGGTTATTTCCTTGTTTATTTCTATATCATTTATTTCTGCTCTAGTCTTTATTATTTCTCTTTTTCTTCTGGCTTTAGGTTTTATTTGCTGTTCCTTTTCCAGCTGCTTTAGGTGTAAGGTTAGGTTATGTATTTGAGACTTTTCTTGCTTCTTGAAGTAGTCCTGTACTGCAATGTACTTCCCTTGTAGGACTGCATTTACAGCGTCCCAAAGGTTTTGGACTGTTGTGTTTTCATTTTCATTTGCTTCCATGTACTTTTTAATTTCTTCTTCAATTTTTTGGTCAATCCCATCATTCTTTAAGGTGGATGGTCTTTAATCTCCATGTATTTGTGATCTTTCCAATTTTTTTCTCGTGATTGACCTCAAGTTTCATATCATGTGTTCAGAAAATATTCATGATATAACCTCAATCTTTTTGTACTTGTTGAGGCCTGATTTGTGACCTAGTATGTGATCTATTCTGGAGAATGTCCCATGAACATGTGAGAAGAATGTGTATCTGCTGCTTTAGGATTGAATGTTCTGAATATATCTGTTAAGTCCATCCAGTCCAGTGTGTCATTCAAAGCTAGTGTTTCCTTGTTGATTTTCTGCTTAGATGATCTGTCCATTGCTGTAAGTAGGGTGTCAAAGTCCCCTACTATTATTGTATTATTATTAGAGTTTCTTATGTTTCTGATTAATTGATTTACATATTTGGGTATTTCAAGTTGGGGGCATAAATATTTACAATTGTTAAATCTTCTTGGTGGGTAGACCTTTTAATTATGGTCTAATGCCCTTCTTCATCTCTTGTTATAGTCTGATTTAAAGTCTAGTTTGTCTGATATAAGTATAGCTACTCCATCATTCTTTTGATTTCCATGAGCATGATAGATTGTTCTCTGTTTGCTTACTTTGATTCTGTAGGTGACTTGTGTCTAAAATGAGTCTCTTGTAGGAAACATATAGATGGATCCTGTTACGTTATCCATTCTGATGCCTTACATCTTTTGATTGAAGCATTTAGTCCATTTACATTCAAAGTGATTATTGATAGATATGAATTTTGTGCCTTTGTGTTATCTGTAGAGTTGTTGTTTTGGGTAATGCTCTTTGTTCCTTCCTAGTCTTTGTTGCTTTTGGTCTTCTCCCCTACCCCCACTAAAAGTGTCCTCCTTAATATTTCTTTCAGGACTGGTTTAGTGGTCATGAGATCCTTTAGTATTTGTTTGTCTGGAAAACTCTTTATCTCTCCCCCTATTCTGAATGTCAGTCTTGCTGGATAAAGTATTCTTGGCTGCATAGTTGTCCCATTCAGCATGTTGAACATACCATGCCATTCCTTTCTGTCCTGCCAAGTTTGTGTGGACAGATGTGCTGCAAACCTGATCTGTCTTCTCTTACAGGTGAGGACTTTTTTCCTCCTTGCTGCTTTTAGGATTCTTTCCTTGTCATTGTATTTTGTGAATTTGAGTATGGTATGTCTTGGTGATGGCTGGTTTTGTTTAATTTAATGGGAGTTCTCTGTACTTCTTGAATTTCTGTGTCTGTTTCTATCCCCAGGTGAGGGAATTTTTCAACTATAATTTGCTCAGATAAACCTTCTGCTCCCTTTTCTCTCTCTTCATCTTCTGGAACTCCTATGATATGAATGTTACTATGCTTTGAGGAGTTGCTGAATTCCCTTTGTCTGCGTTCATAATCCAATACCTATCTTTCCCCTTTGCAGACAAGCTTGAGCCCACCACTCCTCAGGAAGCCCTCACAGAAGGGCAAACAGTCACCCCTGCTGTGTCCCCAGCTTGTGTCAGCCTTCTTCCTGACAGCCTTCTCCCTGTCTGTGTCTGAGGTGTCCACCTGACTCCCCTGTGTATTATCTCAGGTGCAGCTGGGTTTCAAAACTCCAAACTTCAGGGACCCTCATGGCATGGACCCATAATGTTTCTCTGGCAGAGGGTCTCCCTGTGCTGTGCCCGGGAGCTGCTTTTTTTTCCCCAGGAAAATGGTCAGTCAACCACATAGCACCTCGGAGTTTATGGTAAAGCACAGCAGGAGGCCAGTACCAAGGCTCACTGCTCTCAGTCAGAGTCCCTGTTCCTATGCTAGTGAAGGGGAGCTCAATGGTGCCCTCTGGGTCATTTGTCTCGAAAGAGCCCATGCCACCTCTCCCAAATGCACCCCAAGAAGAGGAACTGTTTCTCCCCGTGTGACCCAGGGGATCTTCAGATGGCGCTGCCTACTTCCTGATCTCTGCCCCCTTTCCCCACCAGAACATTGCTAATCCCACAGGCATGATGCTGGTGATGGCACAGACCTCTAAAACTTCAGACTTTGCTCTATGTTGCTTATGAAAACTTGTAGTATTTATCCCCTCTCCTTTTCCCAATCAATGGTTTTGGGAAGAGTTTTTCTTGTGGACTCACTTGTGCATGTTTTCACTGTCTCTCTCTCTCTCCCTTGCTCCTGTCTTTGTAATCAGGGCTCCCTCACCTTCAAACCACTTGTAGCCCTTTTCTTGCCCAAATGCACTCTCTGCAGCTCCTACCTTCTATGACGTGGTCATTTTTCTACTTGTATATGTGCACTTTTGTTCTCTCGGTTTTCAGATCAATTTCTTGCATACTCACAATAATTTGATATTTGTCTCACTGTGTTTGAGGGACAAGGCAAGCTTGGGGTCCCCCTACTCCTCTGCCATCTTAACTCCTCCCCTTCTTTTTATTTTGCATTTGTTATTTGAAGTACCGTCATATTATAAGCTGTTTAAATGCTATTACAGCTAGGCAGAGAAAAAACAATCCACAAAATAAAAAAGGTAGATGCCTCAGTATTATAACCTGACCTAAGTGGATGTGGTTGTTCATAATTATTATACCCTTTGTTTTAATTTTGTTTTAGTTATTGATTAATATCTATTGTGTCCGATAATTAGAAGCTAGAGCTACAAGTCTATATATAGGTCTTTACTGTTAAGTTCGAGGAGAGCAAATTTCAGGTTACATTTGTTCAGTTAGACATTTATATTTAAGCTGTAACAAACAGGCAGAGTAAGGTTGGAATTAAAGTTAGTTTACATAACACCTGTTTGGCAAGATCTAGAAGGTTCTAGAGTTTTTGTTGATTTGTTTTTTGTTTCTTGTTTTTTCCCCCTGTAGGCTTTATACCTAGTGCAGAGCCCAATGTGGGGCTTGAACTTATGACCTTAAAAGCAAGACCTGAGCTAAGATCAAGAGTCAGATCCTCAATTGACTGAGCCGCCCAGGGACCCCTTGTAGGAGCTCTTTATAGTACCTTGCACAAAAGAAAGTCTCTCTAACATGACAATGTTCTAGTGATATGGTTTTGCTCACTGTTTAGGTGAGTGAGGGAACCAAGAACCCTTTTAAATCAGAGTCTAGACCCAGAACTTTTGAGAATCAAGTCTCAGGCAACATTTCCAAAAATATACTGGACTTGTTAAATTCTTATATTCTGTTTGTATAATGATAGGAAGCATCTATAGTATATGTGGAAAATTCACATATGTAGAGCATCACTGAATCCATAGAGCATGTATGTAGAGCATATGTAGAGCATTCACCAAAGAATCCATTTCCAATGGTCATGTTGGTTGGTGGATAAAAATATCTGAAACACTGGTGGTAGCCACCTCTGGTGTGTGGACTTTTGATTAAGTGCTATTTGACCATTCAGATTATGGCAATACACTTCTACTAGGGAATAGATGAAAACCAAAACTTACATGCCATACTGTGGGAAAGTGTTTTAAAGAATTTACGATAGCATCACACTCAGGATATGGGAGAATTTACTGAGCTCTGTCTGGCTTGTGTAGAAATTAAATCATAAGCCAGAATATCTTTGAATCGGTCTTGATAATTTCCATGGCAGTAAATTTGAAAGAATAGTAAGTGCTTTGAAAATGGAAAGCACTGCTTTTTACAGATTATAATGATTAAATGATTTATGCAGAAGCTGCAAAAAATGGGATTAAGCATATTTTTAACCTGTATCTTGTCATCATAAAGTTGATTTTCAGACTAAGTCACTTTTCTAGAAAGATAGGGTTTTCTGTAATACTCAAAAGTTTACTTAATATAAACCTTGAAAAGATCATTGATTAGTAATCTTTGCATCATTAGCTTGTGTTATGAGGAACTACATTTGTTAGGATATTTATTATAGACAGCAGTGTTTTGAAAAACTGTTTGTCACGGAGATTGAATTTATCGCTAATCTTGGGATCATTGAGCCCCTGACTATGATCTCTTGATCTTGTTGTAATTAGCAAGTCACAGCACAAAAATTGAACTTTTTTTTTTTTTTGAGGAAGGACTGTCATTCTTCCTTGCATAAGTTCTATCTACATAAACACTAGGTGCACCTGGGTGGCTCAGTCAGTTGGGTGTCCAACTTCCTTCGGCTCAGGTCATGATCTCACAGTTCATGGGTTCAAGCCCCACATTAGACTCTGTGCTGACAGCTAACAGCCTGGAGCCTGCTTCAGATTTTGTGTCTCCCTCCTTCTCTGCCCCTCATCCACTCTCACTCTGTCTCTCTGTCTCTCAAAAATGAATAAATGTTAAACAAATTTAATTAAACATCAAATATGAGACTTTAGCAGATAAAGACACAAAGCAAATTCTTTTTCTCCCACAATGGGTTTGGATCTCTTGCCCTGTAGCCTGATGAAGTTGTGTTACAGAATTACTGAATATTCTGGATATAGTTTAAAAAATGATGATATTACATGAATGACCAAAAGCGTAGTCTTTGACTATATGATGATTGGCTACTTTTTTGTTTGTTATGTTTGGTTTCTTAATTCCTTTCTATCTGCTCTTTGCCGTGGGTGCAGAAATTTTGTCTCTCCAAGGAACATAGGTTTTGGGATGAGTCTGGATTCCAAGAGACCAATGCAGTCCCACCCCCACTGTGAATACTCAGCTGGTGTTTGTTGGTGATAACGGGTTCATCTTTCTGGGGATCCAAAAATCCTGATGCCTTCCTTTCTGGCCCAAAATGAAGGGGATCTTTATATCTCTGCTTATAGGCATGAGGGTGGAGGACAAGACCGTGGTCCTGAGCATCCCTTCCAGCTTCCAGATCAAGAGAAATTTGAGGGGGAGACAAGGCTGATGTTACCAATGAAGTTAGTTTGTCCACTAAGACATGTTCTTCTGATAGGCTCTCATATTGGCTCATGGAGTTGACAATTACCCATCTTCTTCATGGCAGCTAACATCCCAGCCCCTGAAGACTTCGCAAAGATGTTATGAATCACAGATGACATTTCTTGCATCACTTCCCCTCTTGCTATTTCTCATCCATGAAGGGCTTGTGAGTGGTGGCTTATAGACAGGCTGTTATATACTTGTAGTTGAATACACTAAGTTACAAACTTGTGACTAGCTTTGCCTAATTCATTTTGTTTGTTACAAGTAAATGTCCTTAAGTTTTTGGAGCACTATAGCTATAATCATTTTTTTAGGAACTCCTGTGTATAGTACCAAGCCTAAGTCTTCTCTTTACAGCCTTAAAATTCTCTTCCCTGATTCCTCAATAATCCCTTCCCTTTCTCGAATCACTGTGAACTCCATCTCTTGTGTAAACTTTCAGGCTTTCAGTAGGGCCTGAATAATATTAATTCCTTGGCTAAATCCCATTATAGGCACCCCTTTTCTTCTATAATTTCCTAGAATCATCCTTTCATCCTCTGCCATCTGTCCCCCAATTAGTGAAGATAAAAATGGAGATGGTTATTTAAGGTAATTTTCAGGTAGAAGAGCGGAGAGAGTATTATAGCAGTAGAGTGAGTAGAGGTCATTAGTTATTGAAGAAAATGGCTTTTAATGGCTTGTGTGTCTCTTGGGGGAAAATTGCATCACCTTTTATGACCTCAAGTTTCCTCTGCAAAATAATGAGGTTTGACTAGATGATCTGAAAGATCCTTTCCAGGGCTAAATTTTGTAAAATGTACAAATATTTGTTGCTGTTGAACATTGTATTTGACTCTAGAACTCATGGTAGCAAAAGAAAACAGGAAGAGATGTGGAATTATCTGGTGTTCATTGACAAAAAAATGCCCAGGCTTGCATCTGTAGAGATGGAATAAAACTCAAGTAAGAAAATCTAATATTGGGCCCTGGAAAAAATTTTAGATTATGTCTACCTAAAGGTCATACTGATGATTCTGAGGAACAAATGGTGAAAATTAAAATAGAACAACCAGCCACAAACAAACAAACAAACAAAAACAGTAGAAGGACAGGTACTTGAATGTCCTCAGAGATTTGTTTCTGCTTTCCTTTGTATTTTGAGGTCAGACTGGCTGCCAAACGAAGCTAAAACCATGGCAACAGACAAATTCAGCATTATATGTTTAAAGTTTTTTTTAAAATGTTTACTTTAAGAGAGACAGAGAGACAGAGCATGAGCAGGGGAGCGGCAGAGAGAGGGGGACACAGAATCTGAAGCAGGCTCTAGGCTCTGAGCTAGCAGTCAGCACAGAGCTCGACATGGGGCTCAAACCCATGAACTGTGAGATCATGACCTGAGCTAAAGTCTGATGCTTAACCCAACTGAGCCACCCAGGTGCTCCTATATCTTTAAAGCTTTATAACTGAGATGTTGGGGGAAAATCTAAGGAAGGATTTTGACTGGCAAGTCTTGGGTCACATGCTTATTCCTAGACCAATCATAGTGTGTGGACTGCAGCTCCCACTGGAGCAGAGGTTGGAATGTAAGTTTCTCATAAGATAGCTGGTTATCATTCCACGTAGGCAGAGAGTAAATGACTGTTTTACTTGTCCTGGTTCTTCTCTTTATCCCTTCTACTCTAAGTTTGGATCTACCATATAAATTTGGCCTTCTCAAACACTCATTCATCATACATTCAAGGCCCTAGGTCTTCTACAAAAAGTTATGACTTAGCTCCTGACCAAAGTTAAGTGCCCACTCTTCTCAGTGTCTATCTCTAAGGGCTTTTCGTGATAATGACTAGCAACCTTGATAAATGTGTGCTATTAGCAAGTTAGCCAGAGGTGAGCAAGGGGACTCATGCACCAAAGGGATAATGGGGCATCTCACCAAAAGAAGACACAGGCTTGTTAGAGTATTCGGGGAAAGAATGAGATTTAAATTTCAACAAAGCAGTGTTAGGCTCATTCAGAGTAAAGCAGTGGGGGGTATATTAAGGAGTTGACATCAGGCCTGGGCTGAGATGAGAATGCAGGGTCCTGTTTCCTTGGAAACTACAAACTTAAGATAAATGTGGAATGTTGTGTTTAAAACCCTTATCTGAAGCTGTGCACCTGGGTTGGAAATTGAGGTTGTTTTTCTGTGTTAAAACGACTTACATCTTCCAGGCAAAAAGAGGTGTTTCATTCTCACTGAATGTGATTTCAAACAGCAGTTTCTGACAGTCAATGATTTTAGAGAACAAGGTTTCTCATGTCCTTTTGTTAATTAACAAAAACATTTTTTTTCTCCCAGAGCCTCACAGAAGAGTTCTCTCTTCTACTTATCATATATACATTAGATCAGGGGCTTTCTTGAAATAACAGCATGGCTTTTGTATCCAAACATCAAGGAGTGAGTTAAGGTGGAAATATCATGTCATTCACAAAGAGAGGTTGAAGGACCTTTGGAATTTCCATATATCACTGAGGCGTTGTTTGCCATTTATTCAGTGCAAATATTTGTGGAGCTCCTACTATGTGTTTATCTTTGCAGAGGAGATAAAATTTCTATCATTGAGCAGCTCACAATTTAGTGATGGAAACAATATGAAAGGAAACGAACTGCGTGAGCCAGGGTGAGGGCAACAGCGAATTTTGTCATACATGTTTGTGAGGGCAAAGATGAAGAAGTAGTGAATTCGGTGCTTAGGAATCTAGTTCTACTTATGGGGAAAATTGTCAGTGGGAGGAGGAATCTGAGGTCCTCAGGAGAGGAGACTTTGTTTTGAAGAAATTGGCCTGCACAGGAGACAGTGTTTGTGCTATGCCCCAGATCCGCTCAGTGCATCTCTGAGCTCCCCTGCAGCCAAGGACAGTTTCTGAGCATGTGTACAGTGTCCCACCACAGCCTTCCAGCTCCTCCCTTTGAGGACTTTTTTTTTTTTTTTTTGCCAAAGAAGCTTACTTAGTCTGCTCACAGGGCAGCTTGGAAGTGTCCAGGATTTCATCCTCCCTCTTCCCCCTCCCCCTGCACTTCTCAACCGCTGAGAGATGGCATTTACTGACTAAATCCAAACTGTCTCTCACTGGGACATTCTGAGTTTTTGAGAGAGTCCCCAGCGAGATTGAACCTCAGTTTCCTACAGAGTTGATACACACAGTAAGGCAAACTTTTTGGTTTTTATTCTTTCAGGTCTTTCCATATTCCCTCTCTCTCTCTCTCTCTTTTTTTTTTATTTATTTCTAGGAAAGAGAGAGAGAGACAGTGTGAGCAGGGGAGGGTCAGAGAGAGAGGGAGTCACAGACTGAATGAAACAGGCTCCAGGCTCTGAGCTGGCAGTCAGCACAGAGCCCAATGCGGGGCTCGAACCCACGAACCGCGAGGTCATGACCTAAGCGAAAGTCGGACGCTCAACTGACTAAGCCACTGTGGCGCCCCATCCATATTCCCTCTCTTGCGTCCTTTCACGGCTTTCCAAATAAATTGCCTACACTGAAGTCCTTGTCTCAGGGTCTGCTTTGGGGGGAACCCAAACGAAGACAGCAAGCTTCTTCCTTATGGGAGAATAGCACACAAGGAGAAGCAGAAATACTGTCTGAAGGTCAAGCAGAGGATACAAAGCACAGCAAAATGGTGAATGCTCTGAAAAAACAGAATAAATAAGGACCGTGCTATTTAACCAGGGTCTGAGTTAGAGAAAGTTTAAGACCTTGAGCCTAAAGCTCTCTTGGGATAAAGCTACCTCTTTGGGGAATGATGGGAAGATAGAGGAGGGGGATGCTTTTGGGTGGGTGAGTCAGGGGGAAGAACATGACTTCCTGAGCAGGAGGGCACAAAAGACTGAAAGCATCAATTGGCGTTAAAACATCTGAACTTCATTGTATTTACTGAGGAGTTTTACATATGATAGCTTGATTATTTCCCTCAGGGAATCAGAATATTTAGTGAGCTCTTATTGCTTCTTAGCTATATATGAAGTTACTCTATTTCTAAGTAGAGCAAAACATTGCCCCTGTTATCCCTTCCCATAATGAATAATTACCCTTAATTTCAATTGATGAAGAGTGAACTAACCTATCATTTTGGAAGTTATCCTCTGTGTAGGAGACGCTCTCTGTCAAATTTAAACAATCCTGGAAAAACACAGAGAAGCTTGAATTCAACTCCGTTAATCACACACTGTTCTATTGACAAGTTACTTTGAGAAACTTCATTTGACCCCATTTCCTTGAATACTCCTGCCAGAAACAAAACGACACTGTGTTCCAAGTATGGGTCTTCAGATTTTGAGATAATGGTGAAAAACATGTATACAAAAAGTGATGGAGGTAGTAGCTGACCAACCCCTTCTCCATCTCCATTATCCCTCTCCATCTTTCATGGGAACAGAGTGAGCAGCGCACATGGCTGCCTTGTTGGAAATCAAATCTCAGACTTCCTTGCTGCTGGATGTGGCTGTGTGATTAAGCTCTGACCAGCAGAATGTGAGTGCAAGAACTATGAGCAACCTCTGCCTCACTTGTTTAGGAGGAAGTCTGTAGAGTTAGCTCTTTCACCCTTCCTCCTGGGGGTACTTGAAGAAACTTCAGGTGTCACATGTTGAATGTTAGCTGGGTCCCTGAATGACTATGTAGAGGACAGCCTCTTCCTCACCTTGAATACCCACCTTAGACTGAACTATGTGAGAAGGAAATGACTTTCGTTATTAGGTCTCTTGTTACAACAGCTTAATTGTTTAACTCATGTATACACACACATAAAAATACTTACATATTTCTTTTGACTCCATCTTGATCCCTAATCTGGTTGGTAGGAGCTAGTTTAGAGCATCCGGGATGAATATAGATGCTTGAGCTTTACCCTGGGTGATAAATATTATCAATACAGGGAGTGTTTGTCATTGTTTAGTTCATCGATTTATCCACTCATCCATCCATCTATCCATCCATCCATTATGCCTGCTGTTTTGAGACCTAGTATGTACAAGACTCTTTGCTAGAGGATATGAGTGACTCAAAGATGAATTATGCCAGTTCTTGCTCTCAAAGGGCTCATAGTCTAGATAGTCTTTGGATGAGACTAAATGAAATAAGGATAATTAGGATTAATTTTTAATCTAGGATTTTAATTAAATTTGAAAAAGGTTAGTTTCATTTATATTATTTTGAAATTATTATTATTATTATTACTATTTTTTGAGAATGTTCTCCCTGGTAAGTTTTTCTAATCATTTTCAAGACCAGTGTTTACGGAGTGAAGGATCCTTTTTAAATAATGGCGATAAAGCACACATGAGAACAAGCAATGCGTCAGTCATCATAAACATCGTTTTTGCTCCTCCCCTGGCCCCCCCTTCCTTTCCCCCAGGAGAGTATTAAATGCTGGAAAATCTGGTGTGTCTCTGTGCCCTTGAGCCTTCCTGTACTCTAGGGAGTTCCCAAGGCTCAAACGCTTCTTAAGGGATGAAGACAAGAAGGGGGAATTAAAAGGACAAGTCCGCAAGGTTTTGCCAGGTAGGAAGAAATTCCTTTTCCTAGGGAGAGCTGGGTAGGTGGGAACTCTAGATTGTTTCCATATATTTTTGCAAATGCACTGCTTCTCTTTCACTTCCAGGCAGAGAGAGACAGGGATCAACAGACCAACAGAGGAGAAAGTGATAGAGACTGAAAGAGAGATCTTGCATAGCAAAGAGATGGAGAGAAATTGAGCCAGGGACAAAGACAGAGGGAAAAACCCAAAGAGTATCTCTGGTAGACACACAGAGAAAAAGTAACCTTTAAGATTCAAACTGTGGCAGAAGGAGATCTGTAACTCTGAACTTTTACAGAGCAGAAAGATATGACCTGTTTTCAGATTAGGCCCAGAATTTACCATCTGTGTGGAAAGGGGAAACCAATATATGGGGACTCAACATGTGTCTCATGAATTATTTCACTGAGGCAAAGCTTTGGGAGAATTTAAACATGGAGATTAGTGTTAGAATCATAAGGCCAAGAGAGGAAGAAAACGCTAAAGATTCAGGGAATAAACAGGCTTAGTAGAGATTTAAAACTCAGGTAAAAATGACTCTCTCGGAACAATGCCAGGGGCAATTTTCAGTTAGAAATAAAGTTTTCTCCCATCTAGCTTGCCAGAATGCATACAATTCGACTGCCATTTTTCTTTCCATTTGACTACCATGCACAATTTTAAGAAACAAGTTTAGATGGTTATTTATATTTTTAATGAAAAATTGCAAACATCCAGCAAAAGTTAAGGAATTCACAGGGAATACATGTATACTCCCCTCTTAGATTCACTATAAACATTTTTTTTTAATATTTTTATTTATTTCTAGGATAGAGAGAGACAGTGTGAACAGGGGAGGGTCAGAGAGAAAGGGAGACAAAGACTCTGAAACAGGCTCCAGGCTCTGAGCTGGCAGCCAGCACAGAGTCCGACGCGGGGCTCGAACCCACAAACCGCGAGATCATGACCTAAGCGAAAGCCGGACGCTTAACCGACTAAGCCACCCAGGCGCCCCTGAACATTTTAATATAGTTATTTTTTCACATGTCATCCCTCTAGCCATCTGTTACCCCATCTTATTTTTAAATGCATTTTAAAGTAAATTATAAACATCAGTAAGCTCCCTAACTACATCAGCATTCATATCATTTACTAGAATTTTAAAAAAGTTATTTTTATAAAAAACTTCAAGAAAAGTTAATGTAAAATTGATCAGGTTAAGATTTTATGTGCAATTTTTTGGGTCACTGGGGTTGATACCTACACATTTAAATTCACTGAACAAGCATAGGGATGGTGACAACAGTTCCGGGTGACTTCTGTGGGATGGAAGAATCACGTATTGACTGAGAATTATCCCACAGGACTATAGGAGAAAAATCTAGCACCTTTTTGTTCTCTTTTGTATTGATCTTCAGAGACTAAGAAATAGGCCCAGGGAATTGCAAATGCAAAGAGGTCCTTTTATTTCAGCCCGGAGTGGGCATGCCACAGGCCTTTTTTTTTTTTTTTTAATATTTATTTTTATTTTTATTTATTTCTAGGAGAGAGAGAGACAGCGTGAGCAGGGAAGGGTCAGAGAGAGAGGGAGACACAGAATCTGAAATAGGCTCCAGGCTCTGAGCTGGCAGTCAGCGCAGAGCCCAACGCGGGGCTCGAACCCACAAACCGCGAGATCATGACCTAAGTGAAAGTCGGACGCTTACCGACTAAGCCACCCAGGCGCCCCTCCACAGGCCTTTGAAAGTAGTCTGTCATCACATAATTCTGTCTGGTAGTTTTAGGCTCATAAGAATGGGCCTTGAAAGGCCTATGGATGCATTTATTCCATCACTCACCATGAGTAATGAAGCTCTGTCTGCATTTTTGCAGAAACAGCAAATACGGGCCATTACAGAGTCACTAAGAAGTAAAATAATGAAAATTATTTACCTGATATTTTGTTCTGAAATAAAAGCACCATGAGTCCTTTTAAAAAGATCATATAGGAAATTGTTTTGCCCAAACATTCCAACCTAATCTTGCATCTTTATGTTTGAGCAACTCACTGTATAAGAGAATTTTGGTGACTGTGAGTTTTTAAAGGTTCACCTCTGGCTGCATTCCGCTCCTGCCTCCTTGGGCACGGTTACAGTTGCAGACTGGTTCCATTTTGGATTTCTCAAAGATCTTAAACCAAGACCCTTCCAGTACTATGCCTATGATCCGGTTTTACTTAATCTATAAATTTGCTAAGTGTTTAGTTTTATGCTACTTGTTCTGATTATATTTTTAATACAAATGAATTAAAAATATAATTATAATTAAAATATAAAAGTGAACCCAGTTGGCTTCAAGTCCTCCATTTACCAAAAAATAATGGCCTCGGGAGCACCAGTCTTCCCAGGAATGGCTATAAATCTTTGTTTAGAACATTCTGTCTAAAGAACAGGAAATCATTTTTTTTTCCTGAACAAACGAATTTATGCAACAAATCTTTTTGGAGCACCTACTGTATGTCAGGCACTGGAGATGCATCATGGAAAACAAGATTCCTTGTAGCACTTCTATTCTAGGTGAAGGTGGGGCATGGTAACAGGTAATTAATAAAGACCATGATGAATATTACATAGAATGCTAGAAGGTGATAGGAAACGAGAAAGAGCAGAGCAGGGTAAGGGAGATGGGTATGCTGGGACAACACTGGGAGATTGCAATTTTAAGTAGGACGGCTAAGGTGGACCACACCGAGAAGGTGATATCTGAGCAAAGACTTGAGGGAAGAAAGGGAATCAGCCATGTAGATATATATGGATATGTGTGAATATGTATTGGTAAGAGTGGATATATGGTGATATATATGATATATGGGAACATAGGGGGAAGTATGTAGATATATGGGTAACTATGGGGATATATATGGATGTATGTAGATATAAGTGGATATTTAGGAGATATGTGGATATTTGTGGATATGTGTGGATATGTGTAGGTGTGTGTGTGTGTGTATATATATATATATGTATATATATATATATATAGGGATATATGTGAGTATATGGGGATAGGTAGGGAAGAACATTCCAGATAGAGGAAACAATAAACAGTATGTACAAAAACCTTATGCAGTGAGTATAACTGGCTTATTTGAAGAACAGCCAATAGGCCAAAGTGATCAGAGTGTCATGTGTCAGGGTGAGAGATGAGTCAGAGAAGACTGGGGGCCAGATTATATGGGACCTTGTATGTAGTCCATTTTGTTTTTTACTCTGAATGAAACAAGGAGACATTGGAAGGCTTTGAGCAGAGGTGACCAAGGTTTTAAAAGGATTCCCCTGGATTTATGTTGAGAATAGACTTCAGAGAGAAAGGTTAGAAGCAGGGAGAGCCATGGAGGTTGCTGTAGTAATCAAGCAAGAGAGGTGATGGTGGCTTGAACCAGCCTATTTGCAGTAGAAATGACATGCACAGCAGTTTCTGTGTAAACAGCTTTAAAGGTTGATCCAGCATGGTTTTCTGGCAGATTGGATGTAGGGGTGTGTGTGTGAGAGAGGAGTTAATGGTAACTCTATGGCTCTTGGTCCATGCTACGAGAAAGTTGCAGTTGCCATGAACTGAAAGAAATGAACAGAGGGAGGGAAGAAGGGAGGAAGGGAGAGAGAAAGAAAAAAGGGGAGCAGGGAAAGGAACTGTTCTAGGTTCCGAGCATATATTAGTGGTAAAGACAGTCCTAACAAATCCCAATAATTCATTGAAATGTACAGATTTCAGAAGAAGAACAGAACATGGAATGATTTGCCATCAAGCTTGAGTTAGGAAGGTGACAGCTGGGTTTTGAAAGATGAATAGAGCCTGCCGTGTGTGCGTGTGCGTGTGTGCGCGCGCGCACGCACATGCGCACAGGCATCCTGGGGCCAAGGAGTAGTATGTGGCCTTCCAGGTAAAGTGAAGGAATAGTGACATTCGAAATCATCGAAGCCTGAGTAGACTTGGCAAAACACACTGACTTATAATTCTATAAACTGCAGGAAGTTTTGTAGCCTAGTCAAGGCATCCTGCAATCTGTAAAGAAATATCATAAAGTTTCTGAGGGACGGATAAGTTTGTGTCACTGCATTTAGTGGGTATTTTTTCAGCTCGTCCTTAAAATTTTATTATAGAGTATTTCAGATATTCAAAAAAGATACAAAGAAGAGTTCAATGGCATTTAAGTTATTTTAAGCTGAAGCCCTGGAGACCAAAGTAAAAGATTAAGCTCAAAGAACACAGATGGCTAAGATTTCATAACTTTAGATTTCAAAGAGCTTATCTCATCCGGGTGACCCCCAGCTTGCTGTCACACGTGGTACTCCACTTTCCCGATTTAGGGAATCTTCTCTCACTACTGTAAAATGTCTGTTACTATCCAAAATCTCACTTTCGTCATAGTGTGATTATTTCCTAGACATAATGAAGTGAAAATGTAGCCAAAGCTCTCTGGTTCAAGCAGTGCATTTCTCTTGAAATAAAAATTCTGAGGCTTGGTTCTATGGTGATAAAGTATTCAATTTTTGGAATTTTGTAGATGATTGCTTGACCAAAGTGATGGCAACCTCTCAAGTTTTATAGCTTTCTACAAAGTCTTTCCTACCCCTCCCCACTACTTTATGCTGTCCTCACAATAACTCTGTCAAGTGGCGAAGGCACAGTACCATTCCCTTTAGTTTATACGAAAAGAGCTGAGGCTTAGTGAGTTCAAGAGACTTCCAAGAAGCTGTATAACAAGAATGTAGCAGGGTTGAAACTTGAACCAGAAAATTCAAAGTCAAGTTCTATGCAATTTTTTATTGCGCCATACTATATAGATTCGGAAGTAACCTTCTTAAAGGACATAAAATAAATAAGGGACAGGGTGTATGATGCCAAAGCAGATAATTGCAGAAGACCATCTTGCCCTATTCATGACCTCCTCTTTCTATGTTTCCTGGTGACAGGAAGTAGGGAGTAGCAGAGTGCCCTGACCGGCCCACCGTCTTTGGAAGGACCTGATCTGCTTAGTGGATTGCGGGCATTCTTCCTGAATGGAATACTTGAGAAAGATGGGGTAGTTGTTCCCAGCTCTCTGGCAAAACCAAGCTCGTGAAATGCTGGGGTGATGGAATTTATAAGCTACACGTCAGTTGTAAGAGTTTGAACATTCTTTTTCCTTGGATTAAATCATTCAGCAGTTTGTTCAAACGTTAAATAATGATCATAAAAGGGAAAGATTTATTAGTTTCTTTTTAAAAATTTTTTTTAATTTTTTATTTCTGAGAGAGAGAGACAGTGTGAGCAGAGGAGGGTCGAGAGAGAGAGGGAGACACAGAATCTGAAAAAGGCTTCAGGCTCTGAGCTGTCAGCACAGAGCCCCACACAGGGCTTGAGCCCATGAACCGTGAGATCATGACCTTAGCCGAAGTTGGATGCTTAACTGACTGAGCTACCCAGTCACCCAAGATTTATTAGTTTCAGTAATGTAGCCAGCACTACAAAGATTTCTTGGACCAAGGCTCCTCTCACAGCCCAGTGAGGTAGATAAATGATCAATGGCAATATATATACGGTAAATGGTGTAGGTGATGTATGAACCAGGCACTGTGGGAAACTCGGTGAATCAGGATATGAAAGGGGCCTAAGATAGTTAAAAACTGCCCAAAAGCTGAGATTCTACTCAGTTCCAAAATTTTAAACACCTCACAAATTGTGTGCTGATCTTGCAATTACTGCAGCTGATGGGAGTGTCAGGGCCCTGCTGAACTCTGGCATTGTGTTCCTTATCCCTCCCTGGAGGAATGCTCCAAGATTCTGCATCTTGTTATGTTTTCTTTTTGGGCCTAATGACACATTAATTGTCATCGAAATGTTTGACACAGCCTCCCTCAAATATTTTACAACAAAGTTGTGTGTATATCCAAGCCGTCCTAAGATTTGTAAATGGGCACGGAAGCAAATGTTAATGTTTATGAAGTAGGTTAAGGCTAACCTTTAGTTTTTCTTAACTGTTAAACATGCTGCGTGGATTCTAATGTGATGTGTACAGAAGAATCTGTGCATGTCCCTCAATTGTTTGCTTCTGGAGCTCCCTGTTGCCCAGATGTGGTATATTCCAAGACAGTTTTGTATACAGAGCCTAAAATAATCCTGTTGAAGTGACCAGAGAAATTTGAAAAAAATAAAAATAAAAGAGGACATAGCTCTTTATTATTTCAGGGAATAGAGTATAATAGAAATCAAATTGAAAAAAGAAGTATTTAATTTTTCGCATTTGCATTGGATCTTTCATCTAAATATTTTGAAGCTTCTGCTTACCTCTCAGTCATGTATATATAAAGAAAACATTTTTAATTGATCGTCTCTTCCCTTTCCCCACTTAGTTGATAAGAGACACTTGTTTTCCTCCCTGTTGTGCTCGAGATAGTGTTGAAGGTAAATGGAACCGACATCTGCCTGCATGCTAAATGCATGGAAGAATGGTTTTCAAAGTGTGCTGATTCCACTCAACACACACTCTCATCACTCAGACTTATTACATCAGAAACTCTGGAGATGAGATCCAGGAAGCTTGGTTTTAGCTGGTCTTCTGGATGATTCTGACTCAATGCTCAGGCTAAGAACCAGTGGCATAAAACATTAGATATGGCATCTTTTCATTTCATTTTTGAGGGGCTCATAGAAGGAGAATAGAAACCTTGAAGGGGACTCGTATATAAAGCATTGCCGGTTTAATTAAATGAAATTAAGGTAGTTTGCAGATGAGACTGAGAAACTCTACCCAGGTCCCCTCTTCTTCTTTTAAAAAAATTTTTTTAATGTTTATTTATTTTTGAGAGAAACAGAGTGTGAGTGAGGGAGGGGCAGAGAGAGAGATGGAGATGCAGAGTCCGAAGCAGGCACAGAGTCCGAATCAGCACAGAGCCCAACGTGGGGCTCGAACTCACAAGCTGTGAGATCATGACCTGAGCCACCTAGGTGTCCCCCCCAGGTCCCCTCTTCTATCCCATCTTCTGAGTTCATGCATCTCAGAAAGTCAAAGACTTCTATTAGATGCAGACCCTCAGAGCTTATGCAGCACGGAAGTATGAGATCCAAGAAGGCTTAACCAGGTCCCCTGTGGTCCAAAACCTTAGCTCCCAAGCTAAGATGAGCCTTACTTGAGGGTGTCCAATACCTCTCCTGAGTCCTTGCCCATGCTGTTCCATGTCTGGAATTCCCTTTCTCCACTTGCTCACTTGTAAATTTCTACTCCTTGTTTAAGTCTCAACTCCAGCAGCATCTACTCTTTGAAGCCTTCAGCAAGTGCAGAGGGATGCTCACCCACTGGGTTCCTCAGCACCTTGCACAGATTTCTATATAACTTTGCTCATCCCACAATATTACAATTTATCGATCTCTTCCTCTGCCTCAGGGGTCCAAGTCCTCTCAGGAAAAGAACAGTTTTTTTAATATGCCCAACATATTATCTAGTAAACAATAAACACTCAATAAAAAAGTTACCAGATTATCACTACACTTTGTTTCTTTATATATTATTATAATTCTGCTGAACATTTGAAAATAAATTGGCAACCTCAAGACCCTCTGCTCCATATTACCCATATTTCTTCACAACCAGAGCATTCTCTTACATGATGGCAACACAACGATCAAACTCAGGAAATGTAATATTGATACAGAATTATTATATAATATTTAGTCCATGTTTAATTTTTACCTATTATCTCACTTTATGTCCTTTATAGCAATTTTTCCTCAATCCATGATCATGCATTGCTTTTAGTTATCATGTCTTTTTAGACTGTCTTAACCTCAGTTGGTTTCTCACCCTTTCTTTGTTTTTCATGACATTGTTTTTGGGGCACCTGGGTGGCTGAGTGGTTGGAGCAGCCCACTCTTGATTTTGACTCAGGTCATGATCCCAGGGTTGTGGGACTGAGCCCTGCATCAGGCTCTGCGTGGAGCCTGCTTAAAATTCTCTCTGTCCCTCTCTCTTTCCCACTCATGCTTTATCTCTCTCTCTCTAAAACAAAAATAAGTAGATAAAAATAAAAATAAATACATTTGAGCAGCACAAGCCAGTTGTTTTTTAGACCATCTCTAAGTTTGGATTTGTTTGATTGTTTCCTCACTATTAGATTTAAGTCATGGATTTTGAGGAGAACTACCATGTAACCGATGTAGAGTTTTCTCATGCATCACTTCAGGAAGTATGTGATGTTGGTTTATCCCAATATTGCTGTTTAAATTATGTCCACCATGTTTCTCTTTTTTAAAGATTTTTTTTTACCTTTTGTAACTTATAAGTGATTTGTTAAGAGATGCTTTGAAACTTGTGGTAGGCAAAATCTTGTTCCTCAACATGCTTTTACCCAAAGGTTTTAGCTTCACTTGATGATTCTTTCCGGAATCAATTATTACTATGGTTCTTGGTTGCAAGGTAACTTTTTTAACTGAATGAATTAATCTTAAAAAAATAGATTGTTCTAGGGTCACTTGAGTGGCTCAGTCAGTGAAGTGTCAGACTCGTGGTTTCAGCTGAGGTCATGATCTCATGGGCTCATGAGTTTGATCCTGGCATCAGGCTCCACATGCTGACAATGTGGATCCTGCTTGGGATTCTTTCTCCCTCTCTCTCTGCCCCTCCTGCTTACGCTCTCTCTCACTCTCAAAATAAAATAAACATAAAAAACTAGACTGTTCTAGTTGACTATTTAACTATTTAACTTCTTTCAGCATACTTTGAGAGAAATATCTCTCTACCCCACACCCATTAGAATTATTTCCAGAAAGAATCAGTATCCTATGCTAACCCTATCTAATTGCATGCTACTTAATTGCTTTTTTATTTTATTTTTTGCCTCCACAGTAAGCCCTACATGTTCAAAACCCGTTCAGCAGCTTAATTAGGTAGAAACATCATCAGGAAATAGTATATATAATATAGGTATTAAGTCCTTAACCTACAGTTTTCTCTTCATTAATATAAATACACATATGCGCAGCTGTAAAATGTTTATAAACTTTTGACTTTCCCATTGGATTTCCGTAAACAGCTCTGGTACTTTATTTACAAGTAACTAAAAATACTTCCCATTTCTTATGATTAATACTAATAATTAGGACATAATAGAATATGAAAATGTAGATCTCCTACTTGAAGGTTTTCTATTTCATCTAACTTCATTAATCCAAGAGTTAAAAAATTACAATATTGTATCTTATTGTAACAATAGTAATCATCATCATCATATCTGAATTTATTTTCTTTTTTGTTTTGTGTATGTGTGTATGAGCAATGCCTTTTTATTTTATTTTATTTTATCTTATATTTTTCTTTACAATGTTGTACTTATATTCTAGTTAGATAACATATAGTGTAATATTGTTTTCAAGTCTGGAATCTAGTGGTTCATCACTTACATATAACACCCAATGCTAAGCACAAGTGCCCTCCTTAATACCCATTACTTATTTAGTCCATTCTACACCTTCCCTCAGTTAGTTCTCTATTGTTAATAGTCTCTTATGGTTTGTTTCCCTTTCTCTCTTTTCCACCTCCCCCTATGTTTATCTGTTTTGTTTCTTAAATTCCACATATGAGTGAAATCATGGAGTATTTGTCTTTCTCTGACTGACTAACTTTGCTTAACATAATACACTTAAGCTCCATGCCGGAGGCCGGCTCCAGCAGGTCCAGGGGTCCCTGAAGGATGGACGATGTTGGCGAGAGAGAGTGTGAGAGAGCCCTGAGATTCTTTCTGATCACCAGGCAGGCATCTCCGTCCTGTCAGTTTTGGGGTCTTTGTTTATAGGTCAAACAGTAACATGACATCAGAAGACAGAATTTTTACAGGGGCTAATTATTTGTGATAAGATGCTTTGATCAGCAGAAGGTGTACAGAAACAGGCTTTATGAAAGTATTCTTGCAGAACCTCCCCATATTCTTGATGTCAGTCCCCCAGATTAAGATACTAACAAACTTATCTTATTTTGCATGGGTAGGCCTCTAGACAATTTTTAATCACAAGAGGAAGAATGTATATTAGGCTTGTTGCTAAGTTGCTTGAGCAAGCCTTTTCCTTGATGCTGAATGTGCAAGCACCATGGGGGCCATAAATGCGTCAGTCTTTGCATTATGTTTTAGCGACTCTTATCTATCCTCATCCCAGCTGCCAGTGTAAGGGAGGGTGTTTGTGGAATGTAGGCTTTGAGGAAGGGACTGCTATGCATCACCAATTAGCAAAGATATATGTAGTAACTTATGTTCTGCCCTTATCTGTACCTTAACTTTAAATTAGACTCTTTAGGTCTCAGGGCCAGGCTCAATTGTCTTTGATCTGCAAGGCCCATAGGAAGAGGCTTTTGACAATCATCCACAGAGCTTTCATCTCAAATCTCTTTTGAAAAGGCAGGAATATGCTTTTCCTTATGAGATATCTGTGTTTGGAATATGGGTCTGATATGGAATATTGTGAGGCCTGGTCAATACCAGCAGCCTCATTTCCAACATGAGCCCGTAGTAGCAGAAAGAGATACCAGTTGTCATTTCTCATGGCAGGAGCTGCAAACACTGCCATTTCCTTGCTGTGACTGCCATCCAGAGAGGCCGGTGTGGCTCCCAGTAGCTCCAACCATGTCATTGCAAATGGCAAGATTTCATTCTTTATTTCTTAAATTTTTAGTGTTTATTTATTTTAGTTTTGAGAGAGAAAGAAAGAGAGAGAGAGCATGAGCAGAGAAGGGGCAGAGAGAGAGGAGGAGAGAGAATCCCAAGATGGCTCCATGCTGTCAGCACAGAGCCTAATAGGGAACTCGATTTATAAACTGAGACCATGACCTGAGCTGAGATCAAGAGTCAAATGCTTAATCAACTGAATCACTCAGGTGCCCCGAGATAGCATTCTTTTTGATGGCTGAATAATATTCCATCACACACACACACACACACACACACACACACACCCCACATCTTTTTCCATTCATCAGTTGATGGATATTTGAGTCTTTTCCACAGTTTGGCTATTGTTGAGAATGCTTCTATAAACATCAGGGTATATGTACCACTTCGAATCTGTATGTTTGTGTCCTTTGGGTAAGTACCTAGTAGTGCAATTGTTGGATCATAGGGTAGTTCTATTTTTAACTCTTTGATGAGCTTCCATACTCTTCTCTAGAGTGGCTGCCCTAGTTTGCATTCCCACAACAGTGGTAGAAGTTTCCCCTTTCTCTGCATCCTCACCAACACCTGTTGCTTCTTGTGTTGTTAATTTTAGCCAACCTGACAAGTGTGATATCTCATCATGGTTTTGATTCGTATTTTCCTGATGGCGAGAGATGTTGAGCATATTTTCATGTGTCTGTTAGCCATCTGGATGTCTTCTTTGAATAAGTTTCTATTCATGCCTTCTGCACATTTCTTCACTGGATTATTTGGCTTTTGGATGTTGGGTTTGGTAAGTTCTTTATAGATTTTGGATACTAACCCTTTGTCAGATATGTCATTTGCAAATATCTTCTCCATTTCCATGGGCTACCTTTTAGATTTGCTGATTATTTCCTTCACTGTGCAGAAGTTTTTATTTTGATGAAGTCCCAATAGCTTACTTTTGCTTTTGTTTTCCTTGCCTCTGGTGATGTGTCTAGTAAGAAGTCGCTCTGGCTGAAGTCAAAGAGGTTGTTGCCTGTGTTCTTCTTTAGGATTTTGATGATTTCCTGTCTCGTATTTAGGTCTTTCATCCATTTTGAATTTATTTTTGTGTATGGTGTGAGAAAGTGATCCAGTTTAATTCTAGCATGTTGCTGTCCATTTTCCCCCAACACCAGCTGTTGAAGAGGCTGTCTTTTTTTGATTGGATATTCTTTCCTGCTTTGTTGAAAAATAGCTGACCATATAGTATGGAGCCATTTCTGGATTTTCTGTTTTGTTCCATTGATCTATGTGTCTGTTTTTGTGCCAATATTATACTGTCTTGATGACTAGAGCTTTGTAATATAGCTTAAAGTCTGGAATGGTGATGCCCCCAGCTATGCTTTTCTTTTTCAGGATGGCTTTGGCTATTCAGGGTCTTCAAGGTTCCATATAAATTTTAGGATTGTTTGTGCTAGCTCTGTGCAAAATGCTGGTGGTATTTTGGTAGGAATTGCATTAAATGTGTAGATTGCTTTGGGTAGTGTTGACATTTTAATAATATTTGTTCTTCCAATCCATAAGCATAGAATATTTTTCCATTTCTTTATGTCCTATTCAATTTCTTTCATAAGAGCTCTATAGTTTTCAGAATACAGATTATATACCTCTTTGGTTAGGTTTATTCCTAGGTATGTTATTTTTTTTTGGTACAATTGTAAATGGGATTGAATCCTTGATTTCTTTTTCTGCTGCTTCATTATTGGTTTATAGAGATGCAACCAATTTCTGTACATTGATTTTATATCTTGCGATTTTGCTGACTTCATGTATTCTACCACTTTTTGGTGGGTCTTTCAAGTTTTCTACATAGTGTATTATATCATCAGCAAATAGTGAAAGTTTGACTTCTTCCTTGCTGATTTGGATGCCTTTTATTTCTTTTTGTTTTCTGATTACTGAGTCTTAGACTTCCAGTTAAATAGTAATGGTGAGAGTGGACATCTTTGTCTTGTAGAGGAAAGGCTCTCAGTTTTTTCCCCATCAGGCTGTATTAGCTGTGGGTCTTTTGTATATGGCTTTATGATGTTGAGGTGTGTGTGTGTGTGTGTGTGTGTGTGTGGTATACATATATATGTGTGTGTATATATGTTTGTATGTATATATGAAAAAGAGATAAATTGCTTTTTCTGTTTCTAAGGGAAAAAATAATATTTCCTCAAGAGCTGAAGCTTTATAGCACTCTATGATCAGTAGACTTGGTGCTTGTGAGGGGTTTGTGCTAGTCTTCTGGCGGAGGGGCTTGCTTTCCTGATTCTCTGGTAGACTTGCCCTAGAGGTGATGCACCAGGAGGGTGCAGAGGGGAGGTGGTGGGAGGCTTGTGTATGTGGCTCCAGCCTCTGCTTGGTGATGCTGTTTTACTCACTGAAGTTGGTTAGTGCTGATTGGGAAACAGC
Organism: Proteles cristata cristata; assembly: GCA_017311185.1. Taxonomy (NCBI): domain Eukaryota; kingdom Metazoa; phylum Chordata; class Mammalia; order Carnivora; family Hyaenidae; genus Proteles; species Proteles cristata. Next base: position 2,315,368 of record JAESUZ010003188.1, read on the forward strand.
ATGGCCCCACTCTGTTGTCCCTGGAGTGGGGATCTCACACCTGCCACCCTTCTGGAAGCCCTCACAAGAAAAGCAAGTAATGACCTCTCTTGTGTCCCTGGCTTCTGCCAGATCTCTACCTATACCCTGCTTGCATCTGAGCTGGCCACCTGCCAGGTGGCACAGTACTCCTGCGCTTTATTTCAGGCATGTGCCTGGATTTCAAAACTCTAAATTTTAGAGATCTGAGCAGCATGGACTAATGTTGATCCTCTGGGGAGGGTCTCATTGCACTGTGGTTGGTGCTGGCTTTTCCTAGAAATCAGTTGCGGGACCGTGCAGCAGTTCAGAGTTTATGGTAAAGTGAAGCAGAAAGCTGACACCATGGCTCACTACCCTCAGCCTGTGTCTTTCTTCCCATACTAGTGAACATTGATGCTCACCAACTCTTTTGCCCCCCATAGAGGCTGTGCCACCTCTCCAAAATGTACTCCAAGCAGGGGCTGTGTTTTTCTCTGGGTGACCCAGGGGTTCCTCAGAGAACACTACCCACTCCTGGGTGTCTCACTCCTTCCCCATCGCAGCACCTCTAAGCCTACCAGGTGTGACCCAGGCCATGGCACAGACCTCCAAAACTTCTAACTCTGTGCTCCAATCTTTTTTTTTTTAATTTTTAACATTTATATATTTTTGAGAGACAGAGAATGAGCAGAGGAGGGGCAGAGAGAGAGGGAGACACAGAATCTGAATCAGGCTCCAGGCTCCGAGCTGTCAGCCCAGAGCCCAACACAGGGCTCGAACTCACAGACCGCGAGTTCGTGACCTAAGCTAAAGTCATATGCTTAACTGACTGAGCCACCCAGGCGCCCCCTCTGTGCTCCAATCTTTAGAAGAAGTTGCAGCATCCATCCCCTCTCCCTTTCCCAGTCCATGGTTCTGGGGAACAGTTTCTCTTGTGAAATTCCCTGCACATTGCTTTCACTCTTTCTACCTCTCTCCTTCTTTCTCTTTTACTCTTCTCTCCATGATTAGGGCTCCTTTCCCATTGCAGTACCCACAGCTCTTCTCTCCCCCAAATCAACTCTCTGCAGCTCCTACCTTCCATGATATGACAGTCTTATCACCTCTAGTTGTGCATTTTTGCTCTCTCTGTCTTCAGATTGATTTCTTGAGTTTCAAACTGATCTGATATTTATCTAGCTGTGTCTGAGGGATGAGGGCTTCATTATTCCACTGCCATTTCAACTCCTCTCCTGTCTGAATTTATTTTGGATCATTCTTCCTGGCACTTTCAAACTCTCAAGCTCTTTACCCTCATACTGTCCTTAATCCATTAGGATTAAGTCTATTCTTTATGATCATGCATTCATTTGTTTGCCATGAGATGAAAGTTTATTGGGGAATAGGATATTTACAGTCTTAAAGTACCTTCCTCCAAATCACTTCTAAGTCTCCTTGAGGAGGCATTAGTGGGAGGTTGATTTAGAAACTGAGGAACAGGGAAATCCAATTATATCACATGTACTTATTGGAAAATTATTGGACCAATACCCTGGGAAACGTAGTAGTTGTTCCAAGCCCTTGAGAGTCATCACATAAACTTTCAAAGGTCAAGTGGATAGCTCAAGTCCACAAGGGTGAACTGGATAGAGCAAGTCCACAAAGAAAATGGTCAAGCTGACAGCAGAATCAGGCCTCTGGGCTTCTTTTAAGTTCAAGGCTTCTCCCAGTGTTTTCTGTTAGCATACAATAATAAAATAGATGTGATTATCTCACATCCTTGAATCATTTTTAAGGAGTAAATTAAGCATGAATAGTAGAAATATGTCCTTAGGGAAGCAGAATGGCTCCACTTCCACTTTCTGGAAAGAGGATGTCAGTTGTTGGGTAGCTGGGATTTCTGGGCATCATGATATGATTTTTACATAATGTTCCAGTTAAAGGGCCTGACTGCAGAGTGATGTAGACACAATGAGATTCTCTCTTAAACTCTTTGCTGTATTCAAAGTATGCATTTAAACGTTCCTGAATTTCTTAGTGTTTCCAGTATGTAATGTTTCTCTCCCCAAATGGATTGTTCAGTTCTCTAAGTGTGAAAGCAAGGCTTGTGATTGCATTATCTGCAGCATCTAATACAGTGTTTTGTACATAAAACTGTGATCTTTGAAGACAAATTGGTGGATGCTAAAACTTAGGGCTTGAGCTCACATTTTTACCCAGTGGCAAATTGCTTACAGGTCTTCATTTTACATTAGTTGTGCTCTGGGGAGTTGAGTGACAGTCTGGACTTGGCAATTTTCATTGAAGGGTTTGAGTTCCTGCCATGCCGGCACCTGGAGTCAGTTTACCTGGTTCAGAACCTGACAGTCCTGGCTGTGTAGCTGCGGTATGCTACTTAACCTTTCTGGGGCCTAATGTTTTCATTTCCATCAACAAGGTCAGCAGGGCCTTTCCGAGGCTTGAGGTGAGGAACCTGGAGATATTAGCATCGTAACTTACAAAGCAGTGATCAACTGAGAATGAAAAATAAATTAAATGAAAAATATAAATTAAAACATATAAAACAAGTTAACTTCCTTATTAATGCACAACACAGAGTATCTCTACAGATTCTGAGTTTCAAGTTGAGGGCAATACTTTTTTACTTTTACATAGTGGGTATCCATGAAGACTTACTTCACTTAATAAGCACTTAAAGAGTGATTTCTTTTTTTTTAATTTTCAAAAAAATGTTTCATTTATATTTGAGAGAGAGAGAGACAGTGTGAGCAGGAGAGGGTCAGAGAGAGAGGGAGACACAGAATCTGAAGATGGGCTCCAGGCTCTGAGTTGTTAGCACAGAGCCCGACGTGGAGCTTGAATCCACGAATCACGAGATCATGACCTGAGCCAAAGTCAGAGGCTCAACTGACAGCCACCCAGCTGCCCCAAGAGTGATTTCTATGTGTCAGGTTATAGGAAAAGCGTTTTAGAGTAATGAGCTCACTTAATCCTGATTTCAAGACTATGAGGTAGATGCCATTCTCGTTCCAATTTTACAAATGGGTAAAGGGACTGAGCAGTGAAGCAACTTTCCCAAGATTATTAAGCAGTGGGTCTGGGATTCAAACTCAGACTTTAAGAATCCTTACTTTTAATCTTTGGGGATGCTGAGGGCCCTGGCTAAGAATATAAAGATGAGGTGTTCGTTGTTCCGGCTGAAATCTCATTCAATGTGAATGCCATGATTTTCTTATTTTTAAACACATGGACTTTCTTAGAGTCAAAAAATAGAAATGGAATTGATGACTTGATAATTTTCATGGAGGTCTTCGGAAACGAACCCAAGTTGAAGGGAAGAAAGTCTGGTGTTCTGCTTCTTCTGGGAACATATAAAATATTTTCTGCCTAGGCTGAATTCATCAGTCAGATGTGCTCCTGCGATATTTGAATATTTCTGCATGCCACAAATGTTTATAAGGTCATCCAGCGCTTGTATAAAAATACGAGGGAAACCATCCAGAAATGTTTATGTTCCATGGAATGAATTTAGTGTGTGAAATGGAAGTTCAACCCATGCCCTATATGCTTTATCCTTTTTTGGTCATATCTGGACAACTTGAAACAGTAAAGTCTGAGGTATATACGCTGGGTGTTTACAAAATTCTTTCTGAGTTGGGTCAGCAAGACCATCTTCTTTGTACAATTGAAACAATGTAGCAACAATCACTTTATTCTTATCAAGTTTCTGTTGGTCTGGGGAAAGCCATGGTTATATGTATATATTATTTATAAAACAACTTTTTGAGATATAATTAACATATGGTATGGTATACTCATTTTAGATGTATGAAGACATTATTTTAATTACAAGGTTTCTTTTTTTCCCCTAGGTACATATCTGGAATGGAGACTCGGAAGATATTTTGGGAATTCATCTTTCTTGCAGCTAGTTTTGGCTTCATCAAATCACAGAGAATTGGTAATGCATTGGATTTTCTAATCCAAAAATGATGACCTCGCTGGGAACCTAGCAATAGTGATAATTCTAAAAGGAAATATTACAGGAGCTTCATAATTAATAAAAGGGAAATGCTTCTTTTCAGGAGAGCTTAGAACCTAGAAGCTTTTAGTGTAAAGTGGGCACTTGAGTTTTTCAAAGCTTAACCTCAAACGTCAAAAAAATAGATGTTAAAAAAATGCTATAATTCTGAATGTATTACCAGGCTGTCAAATGGTTTCGTAAATATGGGCCTATTCTCTTTACTCTGCATTTTGCTTTATGTCTTTGGGCAGAGCTTTCTGAGGGGTAATTGTCGTCACGAGATGGATAGCTTCACCGAACACTCGTGACACCTTTGCAATTTTTTGCAGTAATTTTAACAGATTGTTGTGACTTTTCATGATTAAAGTCTCATGAAGAGAAGATTGGTTGAGTAGCCTAAAGCCTCACTGAGACAATATTGATGCTTAAACATTTATATATAATTACACAGACTGTTATTTGTTGGGAAAAATACACAAAGCTCTCTAAAATTTCCTTCCAGCTGTGAATCCTTTCTCTTGTGGACAGAGCTGTGACAATCAGTCTATTCATGTTTCAAATACCTCCTAAAATGACAAAGAATGGTGGAGGGGTTAAGAAAAGCAACAATGTATGAAAATGTAATATATCTCTTAGGTGCATGTGATGGACCAATACTTGATTTGCCTGAAAAAATTTTCCTCAACTGTGAGGTAATTCCTGATTGGAAAGATCAGGGAAATACTTTCATGGTCTGTGTTTGATCTCCTCTGAAAGAAATGTTAAGGGTGGACCCAATCTGCTGGCCATTCCTGGGGCACTCACTGAATACTCTCTTCTCAACAGGAGTACATTCTAGGGGAAATAAAGCCTAAAGGAGAAAAGCTCATTTATTACCTACCTTTTCAGCAATCATGACTCCATTTGGCTTTCTGATGAAGATTAGGCAAACTCCTGAGACTTGGGACTCTGGAATCTAGAAGTGACAAATAGATTTAGTGTCCCTAGAGTACACCAACTTTCATCAGCTCTTCTCTGCCTAAACTCGTAGAGGGTCTTTGCCGTTGTAAAATGGACTTTTAATTTAATCGTTATGGCAGTCCAGACTATGGACTGGATGTCAAGAGATCTGGTTTCTAATATTGGCCATTTGAACGGAGTTACATGAGTTACTTTGCCTTTCTCGGTTTTATTTTCTTTATCTGTGAGATGAATGAATTGGATTCATTACTCTATACTTGCATTTTTAAATACAGTGGCCACTAGCCACATATGACTATTTAAATTAAAATAAAGTCAGTAAAATTTTAAATCTGGTTTCTCATTTGTACTAGCTACATTCCAAGTGCTCAATAGTGGCTACAGTATTGCATTGCATAATCTCATAGAATTATTTCTAACAAAATTTTCTGATTCCCTTATTTGGTTTCATTAATGTTCAGTATTTCCATTCTTGTAAATGAGATCTTCTCCCTTTCTCCCTCTCTCTCTCTTTTTCTCTTTCCTAAATATTTTCTCCCTTAAATGTTTTTTGGATGACTACCCTATGCTAGACACTGAGTGATGGACAATGAAAAGTTATGGTATTTGTTTTCATGGAGCCCACAGTCTAGTTGGGGAGATTGGCATTAATTGAATAAGCACATTAATGAATGTTACATTACAAATGAAGATAAAAGGGGGCGCCTGGGTGGCTTAGTCGGTTAAGTGTCCGACTTTCGCTTAGGTCATGATCTCGCGGTTCGTGGGTTTGAGCTCCGCGTCGGGCTCTGTGCTGACTGCCAGCTCAGAGCCTGGAGCCTATTTCAGTCTGTGACTCCCTCTCTCTCTGACCCTCCCCTGCTCATGCTGTCTCTCTCTCTCTCTCCTAGAAATAAATAAAACATTAAAAAAAAAAACAAATGAAGATAAAAGAACATGATTTTATGAGAATTTATTAGGAGACAGACAGACAGAGACAGAGAGACAGACACAGAGAGAGAGAAAGAGAGAGAGAGAAATGAAACTCAATGGAAAGAAACTCAATGGAATAGTATGTTGGGGGCAATGGTAAGTGGGAATGTGGTGGGTTGAGAGCTTAGGGTAAGGAGCCTGGACCATGGAGAGCAAAGTGGAGAAGGTAGAGATAAAACTAGAGAGTACAGTGTCAGCCCAAGGCAGTATTTAAACCCTCTTCCTGGCACAAAACCAAATATAAGATGTGTTTAACCAGTGTTGGGTAACCATCCCTTTTATTTAGTCACTTGAAACTAACATCATCTTGAGCTGGTTTCTGCTTTTGTTTCTCTTCTCTCTCATCACTAATTTATGTGTTCTCCTACCATCAGCACAAATAATCACTCTGCAAGGTATGGCGGGGAAGTCACACTGGTTACCAATGGATGGGTAGGTCATAATCACCTCTTCTTCTTTTTTTTTTTTTTTTGTCCACACAAGCACTGTGTTCAATCCGTGTGTTTACTTCTTATCACAGAAATGTAACGTTTGAGATGGAAGGGACCAGGTCATCTGGTCAAACCCTTACTGTAGAAAGATGAAATCTGAGAAGCAGAAAGATTAGCGATTTGCTCAAGTCCAACAGCCACTGGTGTCTGACCCCTTCCGTACTGGAGACCAGGGTGGGCCCAGCTAGAGCACCACTTACTCTGGCCACCACCGGGGTTGTGTTTCCCAGGGTTACAACTGGGTTTGGGAAAAGTAGTAGCACAATGCAGGCTTGATTTCCAGGAGCCAAAGGACAAATGGGAGCCACACTTATGGGAATGCCATGAGTCAAACTAAAAGGAGCTGGTGGTCTCTAGGGAGTGCCAGAGATCAGAGCTGGAAAGCTGATCCTAGGTCGGTCTCTAGAAGCAGAGCCACAGACAAGGATTTGGTGAATGTGTTACTTTGAGGGAGTACCTTTAGGAGAAACATATAAGGGAGTGAGAGAAGTGAGAAAGGCTGAAGGTGAAGAAGCCAAGCGAGGATGTAGCCTCAGGTAAAATGCAGCCGTGGCCTGAGCCATGGAAGATGCTGGAGCATAAATAGCACCATGAATTATTTCAGTTAAAGCAAGGGGGCCAGGTTTGTATCCTCATGTGATCAAACATGGACCACCCAAACAGTATAACTTTCCAGGTGTTTCCAGATGTGGCTGCTCCCTTCAGCCAGGGACTGGTCTCTAGACAAAGTCTCAGAGAGGAGCAGTTAAGTGTAGCACTTGAAGCAGCTGGGCATAGATGTGCCTCCAGCAGAGGTCTAGGTGAGGTACCAACAGCATCCTCTACTGGTAGAAAAATGGTTTCTTTCATTAAGTTTAAGGGATGGGTGGAGGGCCATAGTCTGAGATCTCACTGAAGGGGTCAGAGTTCTGTTAAAATGAAGTAGGCTGACAGGTGAACAAGGGTCGACGTAGCCATGAGGCAGCAAAGGAAGCTGATGGTGTCCTTAAGCCATGCGTATTAGTTTTCGTCAAAAAGCTGTGCAGGCAGATCTACAGGGTGTGAAGACAGTGAGTGGCGAGAAATGGATTCACAGCCAGTAGCTGTCAATTTTGTGATGTTTTATCTTGAATTGACTCTCTTCTCCAGTCTGCAGGGAGGCCTCTGTGGGAGATGTTGTGTTTCTAGTGGACACCATCATCAACCCTCAACATGCCCGTGTTGTGCGGCACTTCTTGCACATCCTGGTAAACAGCTTCAATATCAGCAGAGACACCATCCGTGTGGGGCTGGTCCAGTACGGCGATGTACCTCATTCTGAATTCCTACTTTCTGACTACAACCGCAAAGGCGATGTGTTGAAACACATTCAAGGCTTTCAGTTTAGGCCTGGGGGCCACAAGATGGGCCTGGCCCTGCAGTTCCTTCTGGATCACTACTTCCACGAAACAGCAGGGAGTCGAGCAAGCCAGGGTGTGCCTCAGGTGGCCGTAGTGGTCAGCAGCAGCCCAGCGGAAGACCACGTGCAGGAAGCTGCAGAGGCCCTGAAGAGGGCAGGCATCCTACTTTATACCGTCGGCGTCAAAGATGCAGTTTTGGCGGAGCTCAGGGAGATGGCGAGCAGCCCTGCAGAGAAGTTTGCCTCCTTTGTTCCTAACTTCCCTAATCTGAGCAGTCATGCTCAGAAGCTGCGGCAACAGCTCTGTGATACTTTGGCAAAGGCAGCTCCACCCGTTAACTATGTCTTTCCAGGTACAGAGGCTTTCCCTTTCTTATTTCTGATCTAGAAGCCACAGTCAAAGCTTTATCTCTTACTCATCTCTCCCAGCATCCTTCTTATTTTTCACATGTGTGCATGCTGAGTTTTAGTATTACAGTCTCACTAAACTATCTGTACTCTATGCTCCTCTCCAATCATTGACCAGAGACTTACCAATTTTTAAAATAAATCCTGTGCACCTTATGCTGGTTCTATATATAGATGTAGTATGAGTCCATTTCAGAAGGAAGAATATTTGCTCCTAGAATGATATTGTTATGCCTAGATTAACTTATCCATGCTGTCTGGATGGGGAGAGGAGAGGAGAGAAGAGAGGGGCAGTAGAGCCCCCAGGAAGTTTACTTAATGTACTGATGGTGTGTTGGTATAATGTAATGGTTTGAAGAATGAATTGAAGGAAAACTAAGATCTGGGTTCAAATACCAGTTCTCTACTTTTTAACTGTGTCAGCTTGAACAAGTTACTTTATCTCTCTGAATCTAAATTTTCTTCTTAGGATGGGAGTACCCGGCTCAGAGAGTTGTTGAAAGCATTAAATAAAACTGTGCAAGTAGAGTGCTTATCACAGCGCTCAGTCCATCAGAAGTGACAAGCATTGTGGTGATAAGCATTTCAGTCATTACTTGTGATGACATAACTGTCATTAGCTTGGTACTTCTGTTGGTGGTGATGGGGCATAACCTTGCAGAAATCCTTTACAAATTAATGACTTAATTCTATCAGAAAGCAGAGAACTTTGAGCAGAGGAAGAGTAGCTTACTAGTGGTTTTCCTCAAAATCCATAAAAGGATAGAGCCTTCATTCCTTATTCATTATTTTGGTATTTCTATATGAGACAGGTAAATGAGAAAAAGTGTTAGAGCTTTTCACCCATTTGATGCTGCAGGTGTGTGGTGATAGTACTGCATTTGTACAATCAAATTATATACCATGCTTTTGTGTGTCACTTCAAAGCTTACAAAAAGCTTTTATATACTTAGTAGTACTAACTATCACTTGCTTGGTACTATATAGTTTGCCAAACTTATTTACATTGCCCATCTGACTGATAGATAGATACATAAAGCAATTCTTTGTTAGACACATAAGGAAGTGTACGATACATAGGGCAATTAGTATTTACTTTTATATAGATATGTAAGGAAATTGGTATCCGTTGCATTTTTCATGTGAGGCATGCCACCTAACTTGATGGCAGAGCTAGGATCTGATCTCAGGTTTGTTAGAGCAGATCCATCCCAATAGAACAATTGTCAGAGATTGTGTTCCCTAGAAGCAGAGCCTGAGGCAAGGATTTGGATATACATTATTTATTATGGAAGAGCTCCCAAAGAAGGTTGGTAAGGATGTGAGGGGTGCAGGATAGAGAGGTAGAAGAAAGAAAGGAAGAACGTGATCTCAGGTAAAAGTTCCATAGAGGGCAGTTTTAGTTTGATCCTTTTGGAGAACTCAGGAACATAAATTATGCTTCAGCTAGGCTTTCATATACTATAGGCAAGGCAGCTTCAGTAGCTAAAGAGAAGTCCTCCAAAAAGCAGTGTATGCAAATGGTAAAAAGGAATTCAAGAGGACCTGGGCAGAGCACTAATAATTGTACTACAGTAGATTATCTTATTGTATCCTCAAAACAACTCTGTGAGAGTGTGAGGGCCGGTATAAAGATTTCAGTGCTGCAGAGAAGAAAATTGAGTCTCCGAAAGGTGAGTGATAAATAGGTCACAGGTCTCCTAAGTGGTGGAGCTACAATGAGATGTGTCATGGAATACAGGATATATTCCAGCTTTCTGACCTGTTTGTAGCAACACACTTGTCGAGATGAAGTTTATTACCACTGGAAAGAGGAAAACCCCTTTCTCATTTATAAAAGGATTTTTCTTCTTAATGAGATTCAAGGGATTGTCCAAATGGATTCCAAGACTGGAGCTATCAATAGAACAGGACAGAAGCCTCAGAAGATGATAGAGTGGAGCTCAGGGAATGTTGTCACTTCTCTGAGCACTGTCATTTAGGGCGGCTGAGGATCATGGAGTATAGTCTGACTGGCACTGCTCTCCTTTCGGCACACCATTCAGCTCCACTGGTTCTAAGCATTTTGACTGATGACCCACAGACCCCATACATTTTGTCCTCTTTCTTGCCGCTTGCAGAGAGGCAGTCCTGGCAGACATGGTCTTCCTAGTAGACAGCTCAACCAGCATTGGACCCCAGAACTTCCAGAAAGTGAAGAACTTCCTTCACTCTGTTGTCTTGGGGCTTGACATCAGCAGTGACCGGGTCCGAGTGGGACTTGCTCAGTGTAATGACATCTCCCCAGCCTTTCGGCTGAACCAGTACCCTCTGAAGAGTGTGGTCCTGGAGCAGATCCAGAATCTTCCCTACCGTACAGGAGGCACAAACACAGGGAGTGCCCTGGAGTTTATCAGGGCAGAGTACTTCACTGAGGCAGCTGGCAGCCGGGCTAAGGACAGGGTTCCTCAGATAGTTATCCTGGTGACAGATGGGGAGTCAAATGATGACGCCCAAGAGGCAGCTGAGAAGTTAAAAGAAGATGGGGTTGTTGTGGTGATGTGGTAGGGGTGAGTGTGCAGGATGTCCAGGAACTACAAAAAATAGCCAGTGAGCCATTTGAGAAGTTTCTCGTCAACACTGAAAACTTCAACAGCCTGCAGGATTTCTCAGGAGGCATTCTGCAGACTGTCCTTAGCAGTGGAGGGTAAGATAAAAGGTAAGCAGCTGTGTCAAAACCCAATATTCCAACCGAGACCCCTACTTACAGCATGAGCCAGGACACATTGAGTGTAGTGGGAGGACAGGAGGCAGAGCTGGCTGCCGCCACTGGAGACCACTTGGGGACTTCCCAGGTGAAGGCACATCAGAGCTGAGCGTTGAAGGATGAATGCAGTTCTCACAGGTAGTAAAGGGCATCCCACCCTGTGGTTCAGAGGAAGTCCTGGAGACCCGTGTGTTTGATTCTGCCTTTGCTACTTTCTCATTACGTGAGTGTCAACAAGCAGCTTCACTTCTTCACCTTAGTGTTCTCATCCGTGCAGTGAAGATAGTAATACGTGCCTACTAGGATGGTTTATGAAGATTAAATCAGGTGACGTATAAAAATTGCTAGCACAAAATAACTGCTCCGTATATGTCCATTTTGCTTGCCTCTTTCATTGGTGGAAGAACAGGTAAGAGGTGCTTTAGTCTAGCAAAGCAGACCACGAAGGAAGCCGAGTGTAAGAGGGAGAGAGCCTTGCCTCACACGGAGGAGGTGGGAGTACAATATGTACAGTGTTACATAAATATAGCACCTCTCCCTTTTATATTCCCCGTATCCTTGTATCCAATTTTCATGAGCTCTGATTTGATTTACTTTCTCCTCTATGTCTTTTCCTTCCTTCTTCTCTCTTTAATTCCAGAATTCACCCAGGCTTATGCAGATGTGGTCTTTCTCGCTGACACCTCAGAGAACACATCACAGGCGAGTTTCCAGTGGATGCAGAATTTCATCTCCAGAGTGATTGGCCTGCTGGATGTTGGCAGGGACAAGTACCAGATTGGACTGGCTCAGTATGGTGGTCAAGGTCACACTGAATTCCTGCTCAATACCTATCAGACCCAGAATGAGATGATTGCTCACATCCATGGTCACTTTTTGCTCCGGGGTGGCTCCAGGAGGACAGGCAAAGCTCTGCGATACCTTCATCAGACCTTCTTCCAGGAGGCAGCAGGAAGCCGGTTTCTCCAGGGTGTTCCCCAGTATGCAGTGGTTATGACCTCAGGCAAATCTGAAGATGAGGTCTGGGAGGCCGCACACACTTTGAGGGAGAAAGGCGTGAAAGTCATGTCTGTGGGTGCACAGGACTTTGACCGGAGAGAACTGGAGGGGATGGCAACCCCACCCCTTGTATATGAGTTGCAAGGACAAGATGGAGTCAGACAGATTATGCAGAATGTGAGTGTGGTGATTCAAGGGACTGGGAAGCTCCAGTTTGGGATTGCATCTGAGAAGGAGGCTGTAGTAGGTAAGGTTTGGTCCCTAAATGTGTGAGCCACTGAGAGGTCTCAGATACTCTGGAGAAAGAGTAGAGAAGGGGGACACTCAGGATTCAGTACTGGGGGGCACCTGGGTGGCTCAGTCGGTTAAGCGTCCAACTTCGGCTCAGGTCATGATCTCACGGTCCGTGGGTTCGAGCCTCGCGTTGGGCTCTGTGCTGACAGCTCAGAGCCTGGAGCCTGTTTCAGACTCTGTGTCTCCCTCTCTCTCTGACCCTCCCCTGCTCACGCTGTCTCTCTCTCTCTCTCAGAAATAAATAAAACATTAAAAAAAAAAAAGGATTCAGTACTGGGATACTAGCATGGGGAGAAGGAGGAGGAATGGGGCTCCCTCAGGCACATACCTTGTATTAGTCAACTGTTGTCACAATGATGCTGCTTAGGAAACCGTCCAGAAAGTCAGTGGCTAAAAAGAATTGTTTATTTCCTCTGATCTGGGGATCATCTAATCTTTGTTGGGCTCATCTGAATGACTTTGCCGATCTTGCCTGGGCTTATTCACAGATTTGAGATTTGGCTGAGGGTTGGCTGATCTACATTTGGCTCTGCTCCATAGCTCTCCTCTTTCTCCTGGGATTATTAGGCTAATCTGGTCATAATCTTCCCATGGGAACTGCACAGATGCAAGAGAGCAAATCCATTTACATAAGCACTTTTGAGATCTCTGTGTCACCATCTGCTGACATCCCATTGGCCAAAGCAAATCATATAGTCCTGTCATCGTCAATGGAGTAAGAGAGTATATTCCTCCCATGGAAGTGAGGTGTAGGAGTGAATATTTCGGCACAATAATTGACGTTATCATGTGCTCTTTCCAGGAGAAAGGAGCATTCAGGCTTCTCCCCAGAGATTAAATAAGGTCTGACCTTTTTTTGTGTTCAAGATGTCCAAGGGACATGCTATTGACATTTTGAATTGAGTGGGACAATTCGTAGTGTGGGATTGCACTGTGAATTGTCAGAGGCCTAACATTCCTAGTTCGTTCTAGTAGTGTCCCCAAATCTTATGACAATTCAAAACACCACCATATATTTCAAAATGTCCCCTAGGGATGAGAACCATGGAGCCTTATTTCCTGTTAAGTCCTTTTAAAGATTCTAATCAGTAGCCAAGTTGAACTACTCACCCTTTGCTATATACTTGTCATACTTTCCCACCACTATCTCTGCCCTTGAATATACTGTACTATCAGCCTGGGAAGCCCACAGGCCAAGTTATCCTTCAGTTGCTACGTTATTGTCTTGGTGGAGCTTCTATTTGATGCCCACAACAAAAGTGATAAATCTCTCCTTTCTCTGAACTATTGTAGCTCTGCCTAGACCTCTCAACATGTACAGTTTGGGAGTCCTTGGAATTTTACAAGGCAGAAGAGACAAACACATATGAGATAACATGAGGAAAACCTAAGCAGAGATAATAAGGAACTAAGAAGCACCTTCCAGACACTACACTAAGTAGAAGTAGAAAGGAGGATATAATGGAGAATCTGATCTGGGAAGAATTGTGTTAGTCTCTCAATATTGGGTATGATTTTAATATATGGGGAGAAGGGAGGAGGCTACTCTTGGTAAGGGGAAGAGTAGGGGTGTGGAAGTGGGAATGGGCCGGATAAATGGGAGGAGAATGGAAAAATGGAACAAATGGAAGGAAGGGGGAGGGTTTAGAGGTAGTGACAGATAAGATTGGATGAGGTAGGATGGACCCCAAAGGTCACAAAGGTACTCCAAAGGTACTGGGAAGTAGCTGCAGGCTTTTAAGCAGGAAAAACAACATGACCGTTGTTTTTAAAGAAGTCTTCAGGGACCAGGCTGCATTCCACATGACACCTCAGACTCAGAAAGACTTTAAGACTGAGCTGCCACCTAGCCACATAGGATGCCTGGGTCTAGACCAGTGGTGGCTCTGACAATGAGAACAACTTGAAAAGGGAATACAGTTGACCCTTGAACAACTCAGGGTGTAAGGGCACTTACTCCAACCCCCACAGTTGAAAATCTCTGTATAAATTTTGACGCCCCCCAAACTTAACTACAATAGCCTGCCATTGACCAGAAACCTTATGGATAGCCTAAAGAGTGGATTAACACATTTTTGTGTGTTGTATGTATCATATACTGTATTCTTACAATAAAGTAAGATAGAGAAAAGAAAATGTTATTAAAAAAATTATAAGGACAAGAAAGTACATTTACAGTACTGAAAAAAATCTGCATACAGGCAGGCTGGGCCAGGGGCCGCACAGGGTAGGTGTGGCATGGGGATGGCAAAGTCCCATAGCCTGGGTTTCAGGTTGGTGGTAGTGGCTGCCTGGTGGGCCCATGGGTGGTCGTGTGTAGCCTTGAAGTTCAGTACATCTGCCCCATCTGCCTGGAGGTGTAGCACCAGCCTGTGGCCATGGGTAGCTGTGGCCACACATGTGTACACCGGCCTCTGCAAGGTGGAAGGGCGAGGACATCGCCATGGAAAAGGATCTGCCTGGGAGCTCGGTGAGCGGAGAACAGATGGGGAGGGCGCTGGTATACCAGGGGCTCAGGGGTCCCCACACGGTGCCGTCCCTGCCTTCTGGGTGTGTTCCTCTGCTTCAGCCCAGCCTCCTGACCCAGCCGAGGCACTTTACCTGACCACCCCATGGACACACAGGGCAACCTGTGGCCTTGCCTGGTTTTGGGGCCCCTGGGGGCTGCTGACAGCCTCAGCAGGCCTCCCTGGTGCTCCAAGGGCAGCGGGCACCTTCGGTTGTGTCTGTGGAGACTTTGGTGACTTGCAGCTTTTGGGGTCAGCTCTTAAAAATAAACAAAATCAGGGGTGCCTGGGTGGCTCAGTCAGTTTAGCTCCGATTTTGGCTCAGGTCATGATCTCATTGCTTGTGGGTTTGAGCCCTGAGTTGGGCTCTGTGCTCACAGCTCAGAGCCTGGAGCCTGCTTCAGATTCTGTGTCTCCCTTTCTCTCTGCTCCTACCCCTCTCACATTCTCTCTCTCTCTCAAAAATGAATAAATGTTAAAAAAAAAAAACCCACATGTATAAGAGGACCAGCACAGATCAAACCCATGTTGATCAAGGGTCAACTGTAATAGCACTTAGTACTAGTAGGTGAAGGAAAGGAGAAGTTAAAGGTGCCTGGAGTTTCTAAAGAAAGTCTTTTAGGCTTGGCAAAAATCAGGGGAAACACTCTTTTTAAATCTGGGATCGTTTTCAGTTCCTTATAAAAAGCGGGAATTACAGGAGACCTGGAGGCCATATGTAAGTCACAAGGTTTTTCTGTGGCTTCTCTAAACTTTGTGTCACAGTGCCCAGCTGTCTGTAGCCTGGCTTCAGCCCTCTGCATGTATGGCTTTGCTTTGTGGTAGGCAGGCTTCTGATTTCACATGTGAAAGCAGATCTGGACTTTCTGGTACATAACAGTGGATTTCCGTTAGTCATTGCCTTAAATTGGGAGAGAGGAGTCCGCATTCATCTTGGAAGGGAGTTTATGCTGTTATAGCTCCATTCTCCCATTTGAAGAATGTTCAGGAGAAGACTCTCTTATGGCAAAGTGAAAAAGTTTGCCTGGTTTTTGGACCAAGATTTTTCATAGGAACTTGCAACATTTCATGTTGTCTGGGCTGAAATGACATGAGATCTTTCAGAGAAAGGGGTACGATTTCTTATTTTCATCTGTACCAAGAGGAAAAATGATCAAATCCAGGAGGTTTTAGGGCTATCCTAGAGAATTTGATCCAGTATTTCCTGAAACTAGAAAAATGAGCAAAAAAAACTAGTCATGCAAGATTCAGATGCTTCTAATGAACTTTGATGAATTGAAAAATGATACTAACACACTTGTGGATATTCATATGTTTACATATTTTGCAAGTAATGTGAATACTCTTTTCAGTGAAAAATTTTGCAATAATAGGTATGAAGCCTGTGATGTTCTTTGACTGTCATGCCAAAAACTGGTCACAAAGGCTGCTACTAAATTCTAAAATTCTTTAATATAAGTTAGTATAACATATTTATTAGAATTTTTGATACTAAATATATTACTACAGTACATAAAAATATAGCACATTACAACATAAGAATGTAGTAAAAATTGGTGCCTCAGTCAGTTAAATGTTGGACTCCTGATTTCGGCTCAAGTCATGAACTAGAGATAAAATTCATAAAATTGAGCCCTGTGTCAGGCTCTGCACTGACAGCATGGGGCCTGCATGGGGCCTCTCTCTCTCCCTCTTTCTCTGCCTCTCCTCCACCTACACACATGTGTGTTCTCTCTCTCTATCAAAAAATAAAAGTTAAAATAAAAAATTTTAAATATGGCAAAAATAGAATGACACAAAAATGAGTATTGTTTTTATTATTACTCTGTTCTCATGCTAAAACTCTTCTTTCTGTCTTTGTTTGCAGTATGTCCTACTGCCATCCCGGCTGATTTAGTCTTCCTCATTGAGGAATTCAGCAGAGACAGGCAGTCAAATTTTCAACAAGTTGTCAACTTCTTAAAGACAACCATCAGCTCTCTACATATTGCTCCTGATGTTGTGAGAATTGGCTTGGTCTTTTACAGTGAGGAGCCACAACTTGAGTTTTCCCTGGATGCATTTCAGAACCAAGCCAAAATCTTGGAGCATTTGGACAAATTAACCTCCCAGAGAAGAAGTGGAATGACCAACACTGGTGCTGCTCTGGATTTCCTAAGGAATGAGGTTTTCATTGAGGAGAAGGGCAGCCGGTCCAAGCAGGGCGTGCAGCAGATAGCCGTGGTCATCACAGAAGGCTTCTCCCAGGACCACGTGTCTGGGCCAGCTTCTCTCCTCCGCAGGGCAGGGGTTACCATCTATGCGGTGAGCACCCAGCTTGGCTCAGACAGGAAGGACCTGGAGATGATAGCATCATACCCTCCTTGGAAACATGTTATCTCACTGGAATCCTTTCTGCAACTCTCTGTTGTGAGGAGCAAAATTAAGAACCAGCTCTGCCCTGAGACTGTGGACAAAAACATCTCCATTTCTGGGAGGGGCCATCCCCTGAAAGAAGGTAGGAGGACCTCCTCCAAATCTGATTTTTTAAAAAAAAAATCTTTATTCTGCTTGTTCCATATACTCACGTCCTCCACTCCTCATCCAAGGAAGGATTTTGGAGCCCGTTTATTAAAACACAGAAACATAAAACTTACAGTCTCACTTGTGTTTTGATTCCAAAAGAATATAAAGTAAAAAGTGAGCGTTCCTCACTCTTCCTTTCTAGCCCTCATCCCTTTTATCAGGTTGATGAAAATATATGTATATTTACAGTAGAGGCCTGATGGATCTAGGTATGGATTTACTAAATCTTAAGCTACTTGAAGTAGCTTTTAATTCTAAAAAGATACAAACATTCTTGAAATTAAAAGATTTTAACTTTAAAATATAAATGAACATTAATTTGCCAATCTTTTGTGTAGGACCAAGGCTTCTTTGCATATGAGCACAGCTGATTGGAGTTCTGTATATTTTCTTCATCAGTCATCCAGTAGTATAGTTCCCATAATTACCAGTTTCAGTTTCTTTAAAGTGAGAGGAAAACTTAGTCGCTTTTGAAACAACCTGAGTATAAAAATCCTTATTTTTAGGATCTCAAAAATTCAATTTTGTAGTGGTATCTGTTACATCAACAATTTTCTTTAAAACCATTTACTTTCATTGGGTCTTTTCTAAGCAATTAACCTGGTTTTCATAGATGCAATAAATCTGTTTTATTCATGCCCCTATCCTATTGATTTGTACAATATTTGATTTGTTGTGTAATTGTAGTAACAAACCTGCCATAAATAGACTGAAGATAAATCTACGTTGTTCTTGGAAGCCTTATTCTTTGTCGACCTTACAAATAAAAGAGTTATTTTACCAGGAAAAATGGGCTTATTTGGGAATAGCAAAGAACTGCAATTACGGACAGAGAAGCCATAGCAGCAGTAGGCGAGTCCAATAAACAAAGGAGAGAAATGTTTTATTGAGAAGAAAGAAGAAATTGGGAGGGATTATTCTGAACAAAAACCCATTGGAAAAATGCAAGAGTTCAGGGCGATGGCAGTTTCTCATTGGCTGAGTTGCTGGGGTAGTTGATTTTTTGTAGGAGATGCGTTGTTCATAGTTTTCCCCTTGGGACTGTAATTGATTCTTTCCTGCCGAGGATTCTTCTGTTGGGCTCTGTAATGGACAAGTGGGAGGGCATGAGAACTCCCCTTTCTGCTCTCCTGTGTCCATTTTAGAGAGGTTTCCCTTTATTAGGTTTCACATCTTCCACTGAGTGAAGCAGCACTGTGTAATGTTGCTCTTGGGAGCTTCCAGGGGGAGGGCACTCAGTGCATTGTGTGGGTGTCACTCATGTGTCATAGAGGGAAGGAAAAAGTCAATTAGCGGGTGAACCGCTTCAGAGGAAGTTGATTAGGAAAGCTCCTACTGCACATGCAGGGTTAAAAACACACCAGAGAAAACATAGCAGTTAAGTATACGCACCGTGGAGTCAAACTGCCTGAGTTTTCATTAAATATTTTTTTAGAGTGAGAGAGCAAGTGGGGGTGGGCAGAGAGAGACAGAAAATCTTAAACAAGCTCCATGTTTGACCTGGGGCTCAACCTGGGGCTCCACCTAGGGCTCGACACAGGGCTCAATCTCACAACCCTAGGATCATGACCTGAGCCAAATTCGAGAGTCTGATACTTAACCGACTTAGCCATCCAGGCACACACAAACTGCCTGAATTTTAAATCCCTAATTTTCCACTTACTGACTATTATAAGTATCTTTGCGTCTGTCTACCTGTTTATTTTTGTCCACCGATGCTAATATTTCTAAGATTCAAATCAGAATAATAGAAGTTGACTACTTAAAATGTAGATAACT
Source organism: Proteles cristata cristata (assembly GCA_017311185.1). NCBI lineage: Eukaryota > Metazoa > Chordata > Mammalia > Carnivora > Hyaenidae > Proteles > Proteles cristata. The sequence continues at coordinate 2,334,470 of JAESUZ010003188.1, forward strand.
TAAAAACTCAAGACTGTGATTATATCTTCGGGGGTAAAGCATGGAGTCTTTTTTGAAAAACAATCATTAAATAATTTTGTAATTTCTTGATTACTTGTGCTGAAGTCTAGAGATTTAAAAAATCTAAATAAATTCCTATCTTTTGCTTTGGCCTGTATCTTTAGTCCCCTTCTCTGTTCTGGGAATGGGAAACAAAATCATTAAATATGAATTTCATTTCCTTGTGCACCCCTCCCTATAATCTATAGGGGAGAGGGAGAGAAGCTCCTTTTCTGCCGGAGGCCGGCTCCAGCAGGTCCAGGGGTCCCTGAAGGATGGACAGTGTTGGCGAGAGAGAGAGTGAGAGAGCCCTGAGATTCTTTCTGATCACCAGGCAGGCATCTCCGTCCTGTCGGTTTTGGGGTCTTTATTTATGGGTCAAACAGTAACATGACATCAGAAGACAGAATTTTTACAGGGGCTAATTATTTGTGATAAGATGCTTTGATCAGCAGAAGGTGTACAGAAACAGGCTTTACGAAAGTATTCTTGCAGAACCTCCCCATATTCTTGACGTCAGTCCCCCAGATTAAGATACTAACAAACTTATCTTATTTTGCATGGGTAGGCCTCTAGACAATTTTTAATCACAAGAGGAAGAATGTATATTAGGCTTGTTGCTAAGTTGCTTGAGCAAGCCTTTTCCTTGATGCTGAATGTGCAAGCACCATGGGGGTCATACATGTGTCTGTCTTTGCATCTGGGTTTATGTTTTAGTGACTCTTATCTATCCTCATCCCAGCTGCCAGTGTAAGGGAGGGTGTTTGTGGAATGTAGGCTTTGAGGAAGGGACTGCTATGCATCACCAATTAGCAAAGATATATGTAGTAACTTATGTTCTGCCCTTATCTGTACCTTAACTTTAAATTAGACTCTTTGTCTCGGGGCCAGGCTCAATTGTCTTCGATCTGCAAGGCCCATAGGAAGAGGCTTTTGACAATCATCCACAGTGCTTTCATCTCAAATCTCTTTTGAAAAGGCAGGAATATGCTTTTCATTATGAGATATCTGTGTTTGGAATATGGGTCTGATATGGAATATTGTGGGGCCTGGTCAATACCAGCAGGCTCATTTCCAACATGAGCCAGTAGTAGCAGAAAGAGATACCAGTTTTCGTTTCTCATGGCAGGAGCTGCAAACACTGCCATTTCCTTGCTGTGACTGCCATCCAGAGAGGCCGGTGCGGCTCCCAGTACTTTTCTCTTCTAATTCATAGACAATATAAGGGCTAAGAGTTGATTTCATTCCCAAACTGCACAGCAGCTAAAATGAAACCTGGAATCAGGAAAATCAGCCGAAAGTCTACAGTGGTTAGAGGCAAGTGGAAGTTTAAGAAGTTTTACCAGAAATCTATCCTGGGCGATCACAAGATTGTAATGTCTATTATTTACTGGTCATCAGCTATGTGTCAGATGCTCTGCTAAGGACTTTACATTTGTAATAGACATGGATCCATAGCAGTATCCAGACTGCAAAATTTATTTTTTCTGTCTTCTGTCCTGCCTCAAATTTCTATCTGCTAAGATGGGCATGAATGTGTAGTGCCAGACAGTCTTCAGGGCTTTGGGATATCTCTGGACAGTGCAAACACCCTGGGCTACAGTGGAGTGTCTTTGGACCACTGCTGCAGGGGACTGGCTACAGAGATGTCCCTTCCTGCCCCATGGTCTTTTTCTCAGACTCAGACCAGCCACATACCTATTACCAGTGGATGCTGGCTTCCAGCAAGGTCAGAATTGCTGCCTTCTTTTTCTATAACTTCCCCTCTATTCTCTAAGCATTCAGCCAACACTTTACTAGAGAGGTGGATAACTGTTCTCCACACCTTTCCAGTGCTTGCCCTGCTAGGGTAGGATTGCCAGGTACAACACAGGTTGCCCAGTTACATTTGAACTTAATTTGGATAAATAATAATACATATTTTTAAAAGTATAAGTATACACTACATATTGTGTGGACCAAGGTCCTCCCAAATGAAAGACTGAGCAAGGGAGCTCTTGAGCCTCAAACCACTTCCCTTTCAGCCAAGAAACATGAGAAGGCTCTTGATTCTTCCCTGGAACAAAGGATTCTAGAGATTAATGACACAAGGCCGGACCACTTTTTCTGAGACGTGCAAGGAGAAAATTATGTATCATTCATTTTTTTAAAAAATCTACAAATTTATTTTAAGAAAGAGTGAGAGAGATGGGGAGAAAGAAGAGTGGGGAAGAGACAGAGAAAGAGAGAGAGAGAGAGATGGGAAGAGAGAATCCCTAGCAAGCTCTACACCATCAGCATGAGCCTGACATGGGGCTTGATCCCAGAAACCATGAGATCATGACCTGAGCCAAAATCAAGAGTCGGATGCTCAACCAACTGAGCCACTCAGGCGCCCCTTTTTGATTCTTTCTGAGGAATCTGCTATGTGACAATGGGTGATCTTAACCATTACTTAAAAAAAAAAATCAGTTCTGATGTTTTTCTATGATCTTATTTAATCCTCACTATTATCTTACTGAGGAGGTGTTAAGATCATCATTTGACAGATTAGGAGATCGAGATGCAAAGGGGGAAGGCTGATAGTGGTTGAGAAAGGATCCAACTATAGTGCCATTTTGCCCTTTGGAGTCTAAGCCTTAATACAAAGTGATTCATTTAAGTAAAGCTCATTTAAAACAGTTTTATATTACCTTAAATTAATTAAGTTTCAGAAAGTATACTCTTTCGACCTTATTTTAAAAGTCTGACTTGCATGGGAAACGGGGATATTGGATACTGAGGCAATTCCTAGCTTCAAATATGTCCTGACATTTTACTTTAGGTTGTCCTCAGCTTCCCCATTTGAGAAAGGTCAAGTACTGTTTACTTCATGTCTTAAGTGGGTTCACCAGAAACAGACTCTGAGACAAGGATAGGGATGCAAGTGATTCATGGGGGGGGGGTGCCCCCAGCGATACTGGTAGGGGAGTGGAGATTTGAGAAAGGAAAGGAAGGCAGCCAACAGAGGCTGAATTAGTGAGCAGGTAATTGCTATTGGCAGCTGGGGCTCAGTTCTGCAGGGGACTCAGGGAAACTGTGTAGAGCTCACCTCAGAGTTGTCCCACCCAAGGGGAGGGGAGCTGGGTGTTTATCCACTATCCCCTGTCAGTCATCGGTTGGTGGCTTCTTTCAAACTCATCCCCAGGCATTGTGGCCTGCCTGGTGTGCTCCTGGTCAAATGGTACCCCTAGGCAGAGTCACAGATGCTTTCAGTAAAAAACTGTTGGCTCTCAAGGGAACAAGGAAAGCTGAGGAGGTATGGATGGGGATCAGGATGAATAGCTTTGGCTACTTGCTGTCTCACACTGTGTTCTAATGGGTTGTTCCTTCTTATTGCCTAGACTGTGTGCACATTGAGAAGGCCGACATTTACTTCCTTGTCGATGGGTCTAGCAGCATCAAACACAACGATTTTCTTGAAATGAAGGCGTTCATGAATGAGGTGATAAAGATGTTCCATATTGGGCCTGACAGAGTACAGTTTGGAGTCATCCAATACTCAGATAGAATTAATAGTGACTTTATCCTCAGCCAGTATTCCAGTGTGGCAATGCTGAAGGTAGCCATTGATGGCATCCAACAGAGGGGAGGTGGCACCATGACCGGTCTGGCCTTGGGCAGCATGGCTCAAGTTTTCGTGAACACTGCTCGCAGCAATGTGCCTTGGTATCTCATAGTCATCACTGATGGTAAATCCGAGGATCCAGTGGCTGAGCCTGCAGAGGCATTGAGGGGACAGGGAGTCATCATTTATGCTATTGGAATCAAAAACGCTAATGATAATGAACTCAAGGAGATAGCGAAAGACAAGACGTTTTTTGCACCTGAGTTTGACTCCTTGAAGGCCATTCAACAAGACATGGTACAGGACATCTGTTCCTCAGAGTGTAAGAATTGTTTTCTTTATTCTCTCTTTCCTGCCAAATACATGTATCTAATCTATTTGAATAGGCTTCATTCTCAAAGTGTGGACTCACTGGTCCAAAAGCAAAGATTGGACACAGAGTGACCATGACCTGGAATGAAGCAAGCTGGTTAAATTTTATCTTTATCATATAACTGTGCCTCATTTGTGCTGGGTCACAGAAAATTTATTTCATTGACTTCCTCTTCCACTTCCTTTAAAAATGTTTTATGTTGTGTATATGCCACCCCAGACTATCCCTGGGGACTTATAATTCATTGGTTTCAAGCTCTGAGTAAATGTTCTGTTCTGCTCCCTTTTTTTCCCCTAGCCTGTAAGAACAGGCAAGCTGATATTATCTTCCTGATAGATGGTTCGGAATCCATCTCTGCAGTAAACTTTGAAAAGATGAAGGGATTCATGAAGAGGATGGTGGACCATGCTAATATTGGTGTTGATGAAATTCAGATTGGCCTTTTGCAGTTCAGCTCAGACCCTCAGGAAGAATTCAGGCTCAACCAATACTCCTCAAAGGTGGACATCCACAGAGCCATCTCAAATGTTCGGCAAATGAATCATGGCACCTACACTGGGAAAGCCCTGACTTTCACTCTGCCTTTTTTTGACAGTCCAAGAGGAGGCAGACCCAGTGTTCATCAGTATTTGATTGTGATCACCGACGGGGTTGCCCAGGATAATGTAGCCATACCAGCCAAGGCTCTCAGGGACAGGAACATCAATATCTTTGCCATTGGGGTGGGGGGAGCCCAAAGTGCTCAGCTTTTGGAGATTACTAATGACCCACAAAAAGTGTACTATGAAGAAAATTTTGAGTCCCTGCAGAACCTGGAGAAGAAAATTCTTCTTAAGGTCTGCATTCCACAAGGTAAGTGACAGAGGGTTTGTTATTTGATCCACGAGCCCATTGTGTCAGGGACACTTTTGTCTCTCTTAATAAAATGAAACAAATCCTCTAGCTGGAGGAGGGAGGGAAGGTCATCCTGAGTAGAGGACAGCCGGTCTGAACTCTAGATGCTGTAGTTCATTTTCACCTGTTGTTTTTTTTTTTTCTTAACTTTCTCATGGCTGTCACTCTGGACTCCAGTGGCCCAAACCTTCCCAGGATTCTGGCCCTAGAAAGTCCTCACAATTCTTCAGTTTATTCCTTGTAGATAGAAGAACCGGAATGGAATATGCAAACACAATTTAATGAAGATTTGGGCAAACCAAAAGGAAAATAGAAGCAGAGAATAATATCAGTTACATGGGTGCTCTTATGAAACAGAACACAGTTTTTCTTCTATGTGTCTTTGAAAAGATGTCTCTCTACGTTGTTGACTATAAGTTTCCATATGGCTGAGGTCTTCCTCGACCCCATTTCATCTTCTCAAGTTTTTAATCCTAAATAGTCCAGAGGCAAGTGTTCCCCCTCCCAACAGTTTGGGTCTATCCTGGCTGGCCCCAAAATGCCTTTCAGTGAGTGATTGACTCAGAGAATATCTTCATGGACAGTGCTCCCTCCTACCCACAGGGAGTGAGATTCTCCAACGCAATCACGTTATAATCAGAATGGCTAAGCTTTAGATGGTCCTTTTTTTTGTGCTAGGGGCTATTCCAAGGGCTTCTATGTATTAAAACATTTAATCTTCACATAACCCTATTAAATAAATACTATTTTACAGTTGAGGAAACTAAGACACAGCAAACTCAGGTTATTTGTGCTGAATAAATAGCACAGCTGAGATTTAAACTTGAAGCAATCTGGTGGTAGAGTCTATGTACTAGAAATTGTTCTATAGTATCTTTTGGTATAGTATGGTAGAGCACAAGAGGGTCTCTCAAACTTTAATATGCATTTGAATCACCTGGAGATCTTGTTGAACTGTAGGTTCTGATTCAGTAGGTCAGGGTGGGATTCTGCATTTTTAAAAAATTTTTAAAAAATGTTTTATTTCTTTCTTTCTTTTTTTTTTTTAATTTTTTTTTAATTTATTATTTCTAGGAGAGAGAGAGAGACAGCGTGAGCAGGGGAGGGTCAGAGAGAGAGGGAGTCACAGACTGAAACAGGCTCCAGGCTCTGAGCTGGCAGTCAGCACAGAGCCCGACGCGGGGCCCGAACCCACGAACCGCGAGATCATGACCTAAGCGAAAGTCGGACGCTTAACCGACTAAGCCACCCAGGCGCCCTGTTTTATTTATTTCTGAGAGGGAGAGGCAGCGTGAGCAAGGGAGGGTCAGACAGACAGGGAGACACAGAATCTGAAGCAGGCTCCAGGCTCTGAGCTGTCAGTACAAAGCCTGACGCGGGGACCAAACCCACGAACCGTGAAATCATGACCTGAGCCGAAGTCGGATGCTTAACCGACTGAGCTACCCAGGCGCCCCAGGATTCTGCATTTCTAACAAGCTCCCAGGTGCTGTTAGATGCTGATCTTGCTGGTCCTCAAATTACACTTTAAGTAGGAGGGTAGTATAGTATAGTACAGTGCAGTATAGTATAGTACTGTAAGGCATGATGAAGAATAGTAGAGTATAATATAGTATGATATAATTTAGTATAGAATACCATAGGATAGCATACAATGGTATAATATGGTTTAGTAATGCATAGTAAAGTATAACACAGTATACTAAAGCATAGTGTAGCATTAAATCATATAAAGGAATATATGATGAAACCCATAAAGCCCAACGTTCCTACACCAACCCCATGGGAAGCAGATATTTTTATTATGATACCTAATTCCCAAATGAGAAAAACAAGAGGGAGATTAAGAATCACAGATGGAAAATAATGGAGACAGGGTTTGAACTTCCCAGAAGTTTGGTGTCGAAAGCTGGAGATGACTTTCTAGAGCATTAAATTAATATTTTTGTTTGTACCGTGTAAAGGATATCACTTTACTGTGTCCTTGTGAATTCAGAAATCAATTGAAACGAGTGGATGTGTAAAATTATTCTTAAAATAAGCATAGATTGTAGGATGTCTTGCATTAAGCAGTTTGGATTTTTCAGGAGTCAAAGTCCTATTTTTGTTGTTTGGGTTGTATATATATTATATATAATACATATGCATATATAATATCTCACACACACACACACACACACACACACACACACAGAGCTGGGTATTATCTTGAGCAGGAGAAGAGATACAGGATTCCTGCTTCTCTTTTCAGACTATTTTATAACGTGTAGTAAATTAGGATTTACATTCATCTTCAGCTTTGTCTTCTGACTTTTCTGATAAAAGTAGCTGGATACCTCCATAATTAGCTGGAATCTAATTACTTCCAAAATTCTAGAATCATAAAGCTGAATCCTAAAGACCTTAGAGATTACCTGGCAAGGTTCAACCCTCTACATTAATAAGGAAAGAAAATGCTTGCATATTCTTGTGTTACAGAATAAAGCCAGCTGAAAATGTTCCTGGAAAAAATATGTAAATTAGAAATGTTGGAATAATGCATCATACTGCAAAAAGGAAATTTCTTTTTTTCTGAAATTAGATTCAATGTAGAAGTGGGATTTATATCTGTGAAAGCTCCTTTTGCTGAATTTCAATTAGAGATTTAAAAGTCAAAACAAAACCAAGATATTTTATGTGGAAGGAGGAGAGAAAGGCATTTTGTGTCTTAGCACTTTTGGAAACATATCTGGCCAGCTAGCATGGATGTACATTATTTAGGAGATGGAAAACTCATGGCTCAGCCCTGGATCTCAGATCCCTGAGATACCATTTATGATCATTTTCACTGATAAAGAGTTCAGTATTTATTTATTTTCTTCAAATTTCCTTTTAAATTCTTCAGTTTTGTTTTTACAGATTCTGAGTCAAATACTCCAATGAGTGCTGGACTAAGGAGAAAATGTCCACATGTCTTGGTTTGTCCTAGACAATTGCAAGTTATGCTTGTTGTCCAGAAGTAGTTAATCATAGTAGCCCTTTTATTATTGATAAGTTACATTTTAAGTTATTTGTCCACATTCTAATCCAGGTGCATCTGTGACCAACTTTTGCTCGTTGGAATTTTTGCTCATTGCCCAGGTGCATGGTCTTATTATTCACCTGTGAGTGAATGGGTATAGTCTGAAAGATCATTGGGTTTGCAAATGCTAGAAACATGCTTCCAGGAGGGGTTAACAATTTTCAGGTACAATAAACAGAAAATTGGGAGTGACTGTCAGTCTTGATCTTTTCCAATATGCTTCCCTGAAATAAAGTATAACTGTGAGTGGTGAATGAGGAAAAAAACTTTGAGGGGAGAAGGAAAATAGTACAGCTTGTGCTAAAAAAGACTCAAGGCTCATTCATATTCCCTTCTTCATTCATTTTCAAACATTTAATAAGCACCTATCTGTATTAGGCATTGGGGAAGTTAGATGACATAGTCCTTGCTATGTATAAATCTTTGTTTAGTGGGAAAGAAGGTCAAGTAAAATAACAGTGGACATGCACGGGTATTTAATAAGTCAACTTGAGGACCTGGGGACATGAGTCAGAGAGAGTTTTAGGGAAGGGGGTCACTTGAACTATAACTTGAAGGACATGTATGGGTTAACCAGATTGGAATTGAGGAGATAAGAAAGGACACTTCAGGTAGAGGGAATACCATCTGCAGAGAAACAGAGATATGAAACACTATATATTGTATCAGTTAGCTTTGCTATGTAACAAACCACTCCCCAAATCAAACAATCCCCACCATTATTTAACCCACTTCTATTTCTGTGGGTTGGCTGCAGGTTCTTCTTTCAGGATTGGCTGATACATTCTGGGCTCAGTCATGCACCTATAGATTACTAATTTGATTTTTTTTCTCCTCCACTTTCAAAGGATGCGACATAGATTTGTCTGTAGGAATTGATATTTCCAGTCCCACAAGGCAAGATCAGCAGAAGCTTCAAGGGTTACTGCCAGAGCTGATGCAACAGCTGTCCCTGCTTTCTAACATCAGCTGTAGTGTTCCTGGTCAACCCAGCATGATGTTCCGCTACTTGGTGCCTGGCTTACATGGCCAGCTTACTTTTGACTCAGGCTTTAAAAGTTACAGTGAAAAGATTATTCAGACGTTCTTAGTTCATCAGGCAGCCAAGAGCAACTACATGGATGTGGATTTTTTGCAGTCCTTGGGAGATAATGCTATCCAGCTCTCTTCTGCTAAAGTGAAGGTAATAAATGCTGAGAATCCATAATATGGAGCCAGTTGCCAGGGTGGGAGGCATAAGGCTTTTGTGTCTAAGGCCAATAAACTGTTCTTCACTGGAAAAAACATGGAAAAAAACATAGTCTTAAAAGACCAATATGGGATATGTTTTCATTCAATCAACAAATATTTACTAAGCCCAAGAAGCTCTGTGCTAAATAATGCCAGTAGGGATATAAGGGCAAATCCCTGCCCTCAAGTTGTTCACAGGTTAGTGATCCATATTCTTCCATGGTGCAAATTCATTCCAAAGACAACTTGGAAGATATTAGCTCCTTATAGTCACTCATTGCCATGTAGAGTAGGGCCTGTTATTTTACAGCCAGCACTTTGAACTGTCTTTAATAGCTTACTAATGGCTTGTCCATGGTCGGCCCTTCCTCGTGCCCAAGAACTATACACATGCTAAAACCTATAGAGATGAAAAGATCTCATGTGATATTTTTTTTGGAAATGACATCTCCAAACTTTGAAAGTTACATTTAGTTTTTCCTTCAAAAATGCATCCTGTGGATTTATTTCTTAAAATACGTAATTCACTTTTAAATTAAAATTTTCTGTGAGTAAAGGTAACACATTTTAATTATAAAAATGTATTAAAATTTTGGTATTTTTGTGTCAATAAGGATGGATATTGTAAGGCAATTTTTGGAAGGTATTTTAAGTGAAGGGGTTAAGCTGGTTCAAATTCTTTTTTTGGTGGGGTGCCTTGGGGAGATTGAAGTAAAAACAAATGTGTAATGAATGGATCAAGAAGATGTGGTTTATTTATACCATGGAATACTACATGGCAATGAGAAAGAATGAAATCTGGCCATGTGTAGCAACATGGATGGACCTTGAGGGTGTTATGCTGAGCGAAATAAGTCAGGCAGAGAAGGACAAATATCATATGTGTGCACGTTTAGGAGGATTAGAAGGAACCTGACGGAGGAACAAGGGGGAGAAGGGGGAAATGGTGGGGGAAAGGGAGAGAGGCAAACCATGAGAGACTCTTGAATGCTGACAAAAACTGAGGACTGATGGATGTGGGGGGAGGGGGTATGGGCATGGAGGAGGACACTTGTGGGGATGAGCATTGAGTGTTATGTGGAAACTAATTTGACAATAAACTATTTGTAAAAAAAAAATGTGTAATAAAGTAACAAATAAATGAATGGGTGAAACAAAACAGGGTGTAAGACTGGATACAACCTGAAAAGCTAAACTTGTCTTTGCTTTTTGTAAATAAAATATGCAACTTCCAGCATCCATCTTCTCCCTCTTTTTTCATCCCTTTCCCTACTCCCCTTCCTTCCACTCCATCCCTGTTTCCCCCTACCCTTCTTTCTCTCATAAACAACAGGTCCTTTTAGTGTTCACAGATGGACTGGATGATGATCTCCAGAGACTGAAGGACACCTCTGAGCTCCTCCGTAGTAAAGGTGAGTGCATATAGTTAACCTGGGTGGGTTGTTTCTCCCATAGGGAGCGAGATGCTCTTTCAGATTTCTCGAAGGCACTGGATTCCATTAAGCCTTCCATAGACTAATCATAGAGTGGTTGGAGCTCAGTGCCCACAAGGGTGATGCTTTGTGTGAATTAGGGGCTGTTCAGGGTTGAGAGAACCCAGGATCCCATAACCCTGGCTGACAGTGATCAAGGGTTGCTCTGACTGAGACAGGACTGACCAATTACCAGCCTGCCATCTGCTTTTGAAGGTTGAATGTGTAACTCCTACTTCATGATAATTGAGTGCTGTTTGCTCTTTCCTAACAAGGCTCTCTTTTTCCTAAACTCTGGAATCACCTTAAATCTGGGCTTCATTTTTTCCACTGCCCTTCCTTCCTCCTTTTCTCACCAAGTCTTCCTCTCCCACCACCCCTAAGTGCTGCTACTAGTCTGTATGGCATCTTTGTGAAATGGAAAAAAGATGCCAGTGCTTTGGGTGTATGCAACCCTATGCCTGGGCGCCTGGCTGGATTAGTGGTTGTGCTGGCTGGAATTCAGTGCTCACCAGCTCCCTCAGCTAGGTGTGCTTGGATGGTACCACCTGTGCGCTCTGCCTGATTGCTGTTCAGTTCCCATTTTGTGCCACTCAAAAGCTCTAAAGCAAATTCAGGGTGAACAACCAGCAACTCAAGCTCCGTATACCTTTCTCCCTCCTTGGTAGAGTATGTTCAGTATATTTCTCTGGAGATGATACTTTCCATTGGTTGATACTATGCTGGAATATTTTCTGTGATAACTTGCTCCCAACTGAATTTACCACATAGGAAGTTTAAAAAGTAAATTTTCTGGAAGGGAATTTGAAATCTTGGACAGAAGATAGCAAATTTTGCCTACATTGCTAGATCAGCATTCCATTTCTAGAAATTTATTTTAAGGAATAATTAAGAATATGTATACAACTTTTAACCACAAGATTGTTAAGTAGCTTGTTTACACTAGCAAAAAGCTGATGTGTGTGTGAATTTACTGCTCAACGTATTAACAGAAATATTTGTTCTGAAATTCTACAAACAGTGATTTCTAGCCCATTTGAAAAGTGTCCTTGTTCACTGATTGTCTGTTACGTGGACAAAGTCAGATGATTTTGTAGTGCCTTCATCAGTAGGATAGGTTCATGCTGCAAAAATAAACAGCTTTCAAATCCCAGTGGCTTAAAGGAGCAAGAATGTATTTATCTTATGCCTCATGACCGCTAATTTGTCTCCTTCTCATCCCTCAAGGACTCAAGCTGAAAGAGGGTCTCTTCCTGTGGCAGGGGACAGGAAATAGGGCAAATTATGCACTGCTCTGAAAAATTTTCCCAGGGAGAGACACACCACTTTTGCTCATGTTTCATTGCTTAGAAATGCGGTTTGACACAAGACAGGTGAAGGATAGAGGAAGGGTGGGACAACGCATGAATATTTAGGGCCAGGACAAAGACCAGTCAAAAGACATGCAAGTAAATCTCTCACCTGCTGGTATTTTGAAGGATTCTCTGGGCTCCTCATTGTTGGCCTGGAAGGTGTGCGTAAATTAGAAGAGCTCCAGGAGGTAGAATTTGGCAGAGGATTTTCATACAATCAGCCTCTGAGCATCACACAGCAATCCCTCCCAAGCATCTTACTAAAGCAACTTGTAAGTATTTTTTTCTAATGCCATCCTTCACTAGGTCTATTTATTCTAATAATTTAAAAAATCCAGAAGGAATTACAGCATTTTAATGTTTATTTTACACACACACACACACACACACACACACACACACACACACACACACACACAGCGTGCATGCAGGGGAGGGGCAGAGAGAGAGGGAGACCTAGAATCTGAGCTGTCAGCACAGACCCTGATACGGGGCTTGAACCCAGAAACCGTGGGTTCATGACTGAGCTGAAGTCAGATGTGCAACTGGTCGAGCCACCCAGGTGCCCCAAAACCTAGAGGAAATTCTGTCTCTTTAGTGTATAATGTGACAAAGGTTAACACAGATGAAAAAAATCATGTTATATGAATTTTGTTTCTCAGGATACAATTGTGGAAAGAAGATGCTGCAATACATATAAAAAGTGTTATGGAGAAGATGGACACCGAGGCGGTGGTGGGAACCCCGGGAGCAAGGTGAGAGTTTGTTGGACGTGGATGGTGGGGGGAGAGAGATGACATTTCAGTACCACTAGGCAGCAGGCCTCACGTTCTGTCTTTAACATACCTTTGCTAATTCTACTCTCTTAACAAATCTTTGAGGTAAATATTATTTTACAGGTGTGCAGTAGAGGCTTAGAGAAGGAACATTATTTTCCAAAGTCGCACACGTACAAAGAGGCATTTTGGGATTTAAGCCCTTTGTCTATATGACTCCAAGTCTCGTGTTCTTTCCACTACATTATGCTGCCTCCTTACATTTATTTAATAAGTAATTTCACAGACTCTACTACTGCACAAACATTTTTACTTGTCTGCAGAATTTTCATTTGCGCATCATCTGCTTTCTTTACAACAGTTAGTACCTCTTTCCCTCTGAGCTAACGAACATTCTATTCCAGGAAATTAAACTGAGAAAAGATACAATTGCTTTGTTCAGTACTGGTCATTTTGCATCCGCCTGTTAACTCCATGGTGAAGTGATAGAAAATTACCATGTCCCACTTTAATTATTAATTTTTTTATTAAGCATTTTTTAATGTTTATTTTTTAAGAGAGAGAGTGCATATGAATGGGAGAGGGGCAGAGAGAGAGGGGAACAGAGGATCTGAAGTGGGCTCTGTACTGACAGTAGACAGCTCAATGTGGAGCTCAAACTCATGACGTGAGATCACAACCTGAGCCAAAGGCACCCAGGTGCCCCTAACACTTCCCACTTTAAAAGGAGAATAAATCTCATGTAAAATGGTCCTCATTTATCCAGGGACATGGGCTTTACAATGGGATAATCACAAATCCTCATTAAGATTGAATTAAACCCATTGGCTTTGCCCATCTTTTTATATTCTCTTTGTAAGATATTCTGTGAGATTGTTGGAATGACCTCTTGTTGACTTTGCAGATCAATCTTGATTTAGAACAGTATAAGGTATATAATTACTTCTCGAGAAAAATTGTAGTAATTCCCTACCACTAGATTTTTCCTCCATTGTGTTGTTCTTAGGTATCAGACTGGAGAATTAGGAAGTTAAGCTTGGGAACCTCTTGATATGTGTTTTGTTTTGTTTTGTTTTGCATGTCAAGGACTCTGCCTCACAGGCCAAAGATGGGAATGCTTTGAATAATTGACTTCTTTGCTCTTTCCGTCTTAAGAATTCAGTGGTTGGTTGCATTGACATTCACGTCTTTGTTGATCCTGAAGAGAACATGGCTTCCATATCTTATTGACCAGTTTTTCAATAAAATAAACACATCTGGCTATAAATGGCAAGCCAAACTTCCTTGAGAGGAAATAGTTTATGTGTTTAGTTATCTAAGAAGTAAAAAAAAGACAGAGAAAGAGACTAAACAGCTGAGTCATACAGAAATAAACAACCATTTCTCATAAGTAATATGAGCAGAAACACCTTTGCTTCCTGACTTTTTATAAAACAAGGTCAAAGTCCTCTTTAAGGGGAACAGTGTTCCTTAAACATTTAATTAGAAGTTCATTTTGGTTTGGGTTTTCATGACAAAATGGCTTAAAAAGTATTTTAGAAAAATAAAAATAGGTTGATGTGCCAATTATTTAGAAAAACAGATATTCAAGATAGGCCAAAAATATTTGTTTCTGTATGTCTTTATACATTGTGCTCAATGCTTAGTAGATTCTCAATATAATGTCAACTCCATGAGACAAGGTATCTGTTAGTAACGATTTTTTATTTTATTTTTGAGAAAAGAATTTAGAATCCATTTATTTCTTTTGATTTCTTTTTTCCCCAGGGAAAGAAGGGTGCTGATGGATTACCTGGTCATCCTGGTGAAGAAGGTGGACATGTAAGTACTAAATCTTATTTTTTTTCTTTGAAGGAATATGGTAAAATAGGTCAAATATTAGAAACACTTAACTGTAGCTGTCATGAAAAATTTTCTCATCTATTTCATTTACAATGGGTTTAAGATACCTATATAAAAGCAACTACTTGTTATAACAAAATGTTGGGTGGACAGATTTTGTAAAAGATAGAGTCTCTAGCAGGTGTTTAATGATAAGTGTGATCATTTTAGTCTGAAGTTGAGGTAACTGAAAATGTGGTCTGTGTCTAATGAGTATGTATGTAATAGTAGTTGTTAATTGTGAACTAAATTGCATGTAATTTGTTACTGTTAAAGAGATAACAATGTTTGTAAGTAGTTTAACAAAACGTGATGAAGAAATTCAAGGCCATTCTTGTAACAAGATCATCCAGATGCTTCCCGGGTGGCTGAAAAAGTGATAGAGTTATAGTTACCCACAAATAGTTTGCACATAACCCCAGTTATATCTCTGGGCACGGGAAAGTTAGCTGTCATGTGATTAGATGTGGAGAAAAAGGCATACTGTAGAGAGAATTGTTAGCTAAGGAATTGGAATGTAGTAGGTACCACCTTCATTACATCGTATAAACATCAAAAGGATGTTGGGATGCCATAGGTTTCAGTTAATTTCAAATGGTGGAAAACCACTTTGCCACAGGTGTCTATTTTAAGGTTGATTTGTATACACCACTGTTCTCAAACTTTTGGTCTCAAGAAACTCGCGAAGATTTTTGAGGACCTCAGTCAAAGAGCTTTTGTTGATGTAGTTTCTATCTGTTGATATTTACCACATTAGAAATAAAAATTGCAAGAATTTTAAATTATTTATTTGCTTTACTCCCAAATAAGAAAACCAAGACCTTAATATAAATGACTTATTCCTTTATGAAGAATAACTATATTTTCCAAAACAAAGTAAGTGAGTGAGAAGAATACCATTGTTTTAAAGGGTTTCAGTATCTGGCTTCTTAGAAGACAGCTAGATTCATATGTCTGCTTCTGTGTTCAATCTGTTGTGATATCACTTGATTTGTGGTTTCTTAAAAACTTTGCTCTACACTTCGGAGAGAATAAGAGCAAGAAAATAAAGTAGCATCTTGGTGTAATTAGGAAAGTAGTTTTAACTTTCGGAGCACCTCCTCCCAAAGGGTGTGGGGGGCCTGAAGGGCCCTCGGACCATAAGTTTCACGTTGCTGGAATGTCCACGCATCAGTGTTCATGTCACCCCATTATAGTTGCACATTGTTTTATTGTTCTAAACATTTAGGCTGCTAGAACTTGGAAAATCAGCAGAAATTAGAAAAAGAAATGTAGCTTCTAGGGCCTACATAAGCTGATTCATTTCTTTGATTATATTTGTTGGAGAGTTGCTCAACTTTTCTTTCTTTAATTTGCCTCAGTCATTAGTCTTAGATGTTAGAAATCCATTCAGAAATGTGGGCTGTGTATTTTTGCTACTTTGTTCAGGTATGGAGAAAATATTTTTTCTATTTTTATGATGTTTTAAAAGTCCTTTTAGTGTTAATTTTGAAAAATACGTATCTACGTATGTATGTATGTATGTATGTATTTGAGAGAGAGAGAGAAAGAACATGAGCAAGGGAGAAGGGCAGAGGGAGAGAATCTTAAGCAGGCTCCACGCTCAGCATGCAGCCCAATGTGGGGCTCGATCCCACAACCTTGAGATCATGACCTGAGCCAAAATCAAGAGTCCAGTACTCAATTGACTGAGCCACCACGGCGCCCCAGGTGTTATTGTATTTATTTATTTTTGCTTGGCTTCTGGATCAATGAGCCTGGCCAAATTTAAGACAATAATTGAGGGTCTGACCAACCCTCATTGTCACCACTTTCAGACAAATATGATATAAATAAGCCCTGGCCTGTCTAGAGTAAGAGGCAATTTTGTCCCCCTTCTCTGCTCTCTTAACATCCTAAAACCAAGATGGTTTATAAAGACTCTAGTACAGAGGTAGGAATATAATGTGAGTGATATATATAATTTTATAAATTAAAAATTTAATAGTAGCCATCTTAAAGACCATAAAAATAAATAGGTGAAGTTAATTTTAATAATATATTTTATTTAATCCAGTCTATCCAAAATATAATTATTTCAACATGTAATTAATATAAAAAACGATGAGATCTTTTTAATGTTTGTTTATTTTTGAGACACAGAGGGACAGAGCATGAATAGGGGAGGGGCAGAGAGAGAAGGAGACACAGAATCTGAAGCAGGCTCCAGGCTCTGAGCTGTCAGCACAGAGCCCGATGTGGGGCTCAAACCTGTGAACTGTGAGATCATGACCTGAGCTCAAGTCAGATGCCTAACCGACTGAGCCACCCAGATGCCCTGATGAGATCTTACTTTTTAAAATATACTTTGAAATCCTGTGTGTATATCACACCTACAGCATATCTCAGTTTGGACTAGACACATTGCAAGTGCTCCGTAGCCACGCGTGGTATATATGGCTCTAGTAGGTGCCATTTTCTTTTTACTGCATTTCTCACAAGAGAAGGTGACAGAATATGTTGTCCTCTGAATGGCTTTGAATATGGTTTCCTCCCAAAGCAGGTCAGACAGGTCTGCTCATTGGCCGAGGCACCTCTTTGCAGATGGCAGGCTTTGGAATGGGGCTATAATTTGTAGATTCAAATTGAAAGTATATAATGACAAATAGTTCATTTTTCCAATTATCTATTACTCCTCTTCCCCTGACACTCCCCCCACCCCCAACAAAAAGTCAGTGGTGTAAAACAACAATCATTTTATTACATCCAAGGACTCTGTGGGTGGGGAAGCTAAAAAGGAAAGAGGGAGTGGCCTGAGGTCTCAGCTGAGCTGACTGGGTTGCTGGATGACCCACTGCAGAGATGACTTCCCCTCTCATGCTCTGGAGTTTGGCTGGGATGGCAGAAGGATGGGACATGATGATTCAAGAACAGGTATGGTGGCTGGTTCTAGGAGGGAGCACCCAAGGAGCTCCCAAGGAGGTTCCATCCTGAGAGGGAACATTCCTGGAGACCAAGGCTGAAGCTCAAGTCTTCTGAGGGAGCTGCAGAAGTCAAGTGGTAACTTTTCTGCCTCATTCTATTGGGTACAAGCAGGTCACTTACTGCAGACCAGATTCAAGAGGGATGGGGCTGGGGATTAGACCCTTTCTCTTGGTGGGGGTGTGGCAAGGTCATACACAGAAGAGCACTGAGATTATTTAGTGGCCATCTTTGGAAAATACAATCTGCCAGATTCATAAATTCTATATATTTCCAAAATGTACCTGGTATGAGATGGTTGTTTAAATATGCATTGGTTACATACCAAAGCCTTACATATCAAATTACTCAGGTTATCTAGGGTCCCCAAGAACAGTTATGTAACTTCAGTAGTAACAAAACCAGCTAACATTTGTTGAGGTCTTCATATATGCCAGGTGCGTGGCTAAACATTTTCTATACATTTCCTCATCTCATCTACAAAATATTACTGTTATTATTATCCTCATTTCTCATAAAAGAACTTGAGCCAGTCTAGCTTTTGAACAGCTTTTGATGATATTATTCTTTCCATAAAATCGTGGCTATAATTGATAGCTTTAAACAACTACTGTGAACAAATGGGTGACCAGTTTTTAAACAGGTTAAAGCTAGTATCTGAATGAGAATTTTATCCTCAAAACAATTTGACATATGTGCTCATTATAAGGCAATTCCTATTTTCTCATGAGGACATCCTAAAAAATGCTTTTGCTCAACTAGAGTATATGAACTTTGAGGAACATGGGTGACAAATGTCTACTTAAAACATTTAACTTATTTGGTTATACAAATATTTTAAAGTCTTTTGTATGTAGAATGATGTAAGAAATTCTGCTTTTTCTCTCTTTCTCATATTTTATCAGATCATTAAAAATTTTTCCCAAGGAGTTTCTATATCAGTTTTCCCATCATTCCTAGAGTCTCTTTTTGGGACTATTTTACCTGGTTTTCTAGAGTCCATTGTGTTCACTTCTGTGCAAGTTATTTAAGATAAACCACTTTTTAAGTCTGTTTATAAAGCCTGTCTTAGAAAACTTCAAAAACCCATTGCCTCATTTTTCTTGTGAGAATACCTTAATGATCTCCACAGTATAATCATGAATCCTATTGCTTAGAAAAGTGATTTTTTAAAATCTCGTTTGCATGGCATCTCACACTTGAAATTGTGAGGTCTCACTTTCAAATATGATAAATAAGTAATCTCTGTTAGATTTCTTTACCTCCTTTGTTTTTCTCTTAACTGATTTAGTAGCTGACATCCGTAAGGATCCTATACATATCTCAAATTAATACTGACTGGGTGTCACTACTATGCTGTTCAAAGTTCAGAAATGGAGAAAGTACTTTAAAATATGAGAATCTTTGTGAAGACTTTGGGAAAATTCACGTTTAAGAATACTCTTTTTTTCTGAGGACTAATTTTGGGAAAACACATACCTAGTCATGTATGCATGGCAATTGAAACTTTAGCAACTGTGGCTAGAAGTCATAAGAGCGAGTTTTTTACTTTTTCTTTTAAATTTTTAGTTGTGGCAAAGTATACATAACATAAGACTTATCATCATAACCATTTTCAAGTGTACAGGTCAGTGGTATTAAGTACATTCATGTTGCTGTGCAAACTGTTACCACCACGCATCTCCAGAACTCTTTTCACCTTGCAAAACTGAAACTGTCCCCATGAGACCCTAACTCCCCACGACCTCCTCCCCCTAGCCTCTGCCAACTACCATTCTACTTTCTGTCTGTATGAATTTGGCCCTTCTAGGTCCTTATTAGGAGCAAACAATACGTGTATTTTGGGCTTATTTCATTTGGCATAAGAGCCTTAAGATTCATCTATGTTGTAGCATGTCAGAATCTCCTTCCTTCCTAAGGCTGAATACTATTCCATTGCATGGGTATGCCACTTTTTGTTTTTCCATTTACCTGTTAAGGACACGTGGGTTGTTTACACCTGACAGCTGTCGTGAATAATGCTGCTATGAATATGGGTGTGCAAATATCTCTTTGAGACCCAGCCTCCAATTCTTTGGGGTATATACCCAGAAGTGGAATTGGGAGATCATATGGTAAGTCTGTTTTTAGCTTTTTTGAGAGACTGCCGTATGTTTTCCACGGCAAGGGCACTCTTAGAGCCCCACCAACAGTGCATGAGGGTTCCAATTCCTTCACATCCTCTCCAACACTTGTGTTTTTTTGTTTTTGTTTTTGATAATAGCTATCTTAAGAGTGTTTTGTTTTGTTAAAAACAAATTTTAAGAATTTTCCCTTTGTGTCCCTGCTTTGTCAGGGACATTTGTTTTGTAGGCAACTATTTTCTTTTTTCTTTTTTTTTGTTAATATAATATATTGTCAAATTGGTTTCCATACAACACCCAGTGCTCATCCCAACAAGTTCCCTCCTCCATACCCATTACCCACTTTCCCCTCTCCCCCCACCCTGCATCAACCCTCAGTTTGTTCTCAGTATTTAAGAGTCTCCTATGGTTTGCCTCCCTCCCTCTCTGTAACTTTTTTTTTAATTCTTCCCCTTCCCCATGTTCTTCTGTTAAGTTTCTCAAGATCCACATATGAGTGAAAGCATGTGGTTTCTGTGTTTCTCTGTCTGACTTATTTCACTTAGCATAATACCCTCCAGTTCTATCCATGTCACTGCAAATGGCCAGATTTCATTCTTTCTCATTGCCAAGTAGTATTCCATTGTATATATAAACCACATTATATGTATCCATTCATCATTTGATGGACATTTAGGCTCTTTCCATAATTTGTCTATTGTTGAAAGTGCTGCTATAAACATTGGGGTACATGTGCCCCTGTGCTTCTGCACTCCTGTATCCCTTGGGTAAATTCCTAGCAGTGCTATTGCTGGGTCATAGGGGAGTTCTATTGTTAATTTTTTGAGGAACCTCCACACTGTTTTCCAGAGGGGCAGCACCAGTTTACATTCCCACCAACAGTGTAGGAGGGTGCGCATTTCTCCACATCCTCACCAGCATCTAGAATCCTCTGATTTGTTCATTTTAGCCACTCTGACTGGCCTGAGGTGGTATCTCAGTGTGGTTTTGATCTGTATTTCCCTGATGATGAGTGAAGTTGACCATCGTTTCATGTGTCTGTTGGCCATCTGGATGTCCTCTTTGGAGAAGTGTTTATTCATGTCTTCTGCCCATTTCTTCACTGAGTTATTTGTTTTTTGGGTGTGGAGTTTGGTGATTTCCTTATAGATTTTGGTTGCTTGCCCTTTATCCAATATGCCATTTGCAAATATCTTTTTCCATTCTTTCTGTTGCCTTTTAGATTTGTTGATTGTTTCCTTTGCTGTGCAGAAGCTTTTTATCTTGATGAGGTCCCAATAGTTCATTTTTGCTTTTAATTTCCTTGTGTAGGCAACTATTTTTTAATAAAGGTGACAACTAATTATTCATGACTGATAACACTATATGGTGCATTATTGTAAGTGGATATGTTAAAATTAGATTGTCCATATGAAATGTAAACACCACACATTGAATCTAACAATGTGGATAGCTAGGAAGAAGGGGGAGAATAGACAATGAGTTTTCATCTACTGTGTGTTAGGTTTTGCATTCAGCATTTTGTACATGTTATGACATTTAATCTTTATCACAACCCTCCAGATATGTGCTAATACTTTCATTTTATGGATGTGGAGTTCAAAACTCAGTGTGACTTTTAAAGTCAAACATAGAAGGTTGCAGATGTGCCCCAACTCATGTCTGTTTGATGTCAAGACCTCTGCTTTTCTCATTATCTCTTTCTGTCTAAGTATAAAACACTCATTTGTCCAATCTATATGATTTGTGAAGTACTTTCAATACAGTATCTCATGCATGCACTACAATAATTCTTTGAATGTGCAGAATCAATATTACCTAGATCCATATTTTATAAATGGAGAAAATTGTAATTCATAGAGTCATGTGTTTATCCAAGCTCACCAAGTAAATTAGAAGCAGAACTAGGACTTGAACTTGGGACCTTTCCTTTTTTATTCAAAGTGTTTCTCACTTTACCATGTTCTCTTTTACTGTCCTGGGCATCTTATGTGGTTAAGTTATCCAACATTATTAAATCAAAGTGAGATTATATTTGTAGACTCTTTTGATGAAAGCTCATGGGCTATACAGTACTTTCTAATTTATAATTAATTAATATGGCAAAGGCATGCTATCTACCATTCCCTTCCCTATCTAATACCTAAAGCAAAAGGTTATGTTCACTAATATAATTTAGGAAGTCGTTTCTTCAAATTCTGAGTGGATGTCTACTATTTGCCAGACACTATACTGAGGGCTGGGATCCCAGAAATAAATAAGTGAGTCCTTGTCTCCTTAGAAGCTCTCCATATAGCAGGAAACACAGAAACAGGTAATAATGCACAACGTAACAGAAAAAGCTTCTCAGAAGAAGAAGTGACATATGATCTACACCTTAGGAACGG
The DNA here is from genome assembly GCA_017311185.1 of Proteles cristata cristata. Classification (NCBI taxonomy): domain Eukaryota; kingdom Metazoa; phylum Chordata; class Mammalia; order Carnivora; family Hyaenidae; genus Proteles; species Proteles cristata. Next base: position 2,356,605 of record JAESUZ010003188.1, read on the forward strand.
ACAGGATTTCCCCTAGAAGAGAAGGGGTTAAATAGTGGTTTATTCTTTGTGGAATCACAAGGAAGCCTTCATCCAATTTTAGCTGTCTGCAAGCAGTGTTCAGACACAACTTCTATTTTGTTTGAATTCTGAAGTGGCTTGAATGAATTGGTCAAAAATATAGATGATGCGGATTTGTCTCATTTGGGGTTATCAATATGGGCAGTTGACATATAAACATTCTGATTACCTTGCAAGTGATCTGATCATGTCTCTGAGGAAGTAGAAGTAATTGGAAGGACACCATCATATTTTAGTCATTCTGATGGTCATTATTGCTGGTTCAAATTAATTGGGTGGTGACAGAGATAGTTGCTTGACTCTTTCCATGTGTGTTTTTATTCCATAGGGAGAAAGAGGCCCACAAGGTCTTCCTGGACCCCGAGGTGAGGAAGGATGCCCAGGTATGAGAGGACCTAAGGTGAGTGTGGACCTTGAGCTGTGGAATTCTTTCCCTCTCCCTGTTTGATCCTTTGAGTTTGAGGAAAATCTTAATTCTTCAACATAGCATCTTAGCTCTTTCTCGGACTGAGGGTTTCCCGGAAGTAGAGCCTGAGAAAAGGGGTCAAGTACAAATAGTTTATAGGGAGAGGATCTCAGTAAGTACTATCAAGACAGGAAAGAATTTAGGGAAGGAAGGTGGCCTAAGAAGGGTATGGTATCGATTAGATTGCCACAGTGGGTAGATAGAGACTCATCCTGCTAAGGAACTGTGTGAACCATTGTTGAACATGCTCCTCAATGTTATCGCACCCAAAGGGTGAGAGAGTTGGGGTGTTTATGCACCAAATCCTATCAGGCATTAGTTATAAGCTGCTCCCAGTGTATATTATTTCCCCAGGACTTCTGGCCTGTCTTGCATGTGGACAGGCTCTGGTATCAGAAAAAGTCTTCAGAAAAGGCATAGTGCTGGCAATTAGAAAGGGGGTTGAGAATACTGAAATTTTAAAGCCAAACCAATAATGGGTGGAGCTCCCTTTTCAGTGGGTTCATAAATGTCTCTTAACCTTCCAGGATTAGAGAATATCCTTTAAGAAGGCCAGAAAATTTTCTCTACAACTCAGAGTATTATGGAGAGATTTTCTGACCAAAGTGACCATATTCTGTATGCTCTAACAAGTTACTCTTTCAGTTAATTTGTGCTGTTTTTCCTGTAAGACTTCTCATGCTTGTTGGCCAGTGTACTCTCACTTTCGTTTGAAAAAAATATGATTCTTCTGTTATAAAACTGGCAGGTCATTGCTCACCCCTGCTATGTGAGGAGTTACCAATGTGATTTTATCCAAGTCACACTCAAAGGGGAGCTGTAGTAATCAGGGTACTATGGTGTTCATTATAGTTGCTGGAGAAGAAATCTTCATTTTGACCTGCTAATTAATTGCCTTGTCTTGGAATTTGGGAATATATGGTGTCCTAAGAGAAACAAAGGTTTAAAAATCTTATTCAAACTCAATTCTTTTCATTTTTTCCCAAATTTAGGGAGCAAGAGGATTTTCTGGGGAGAAGGTAGGTGACCTTCCTTACTCTTCTTAAACTGGAGAGCAATTTCTGTGGTAAAACAATAAGTTACTTGCTTTTCCTTTGCTTGAGTGAGGTGAGCCTCAAAACTTTTCGACAAGGGGATATGTCAGATGATATTAATGGCCAAACTACTATGCCAATAAATGGCTATTTGTAAGGTATGTATTTCATGTTTATGGAAGGGACATATTTGATAATATTCATGCCCTGCTAATCCTATGATAATTGAGCCACCATATTCATCACATGACCCTCAGGAAGAGTCGGTCCTGAATTCAAGGTGTGGTAGGGAGGGGTCTGGTCAAGGTGAGTATCAAATGGGAGATGGATGCCAAGACAAGGTTGGTGGGAAAGGAGCTGGCACAGTGAAGGAGTGGCTTTACATTCAGATTCAGAAGCAAAGTATCCATTTGCTCATTCATGTACTCAAGAAATATTTTTGTTGATACCCATTCTGCTCCCACATTATCCTTGAGAGTGGTTACAAAGTGATGGACAAGGCAGACAAGGGCTGAGAGAGCTTTACTCATGTCTCCTGATACCACTGATTCACTCGTGTGGCTTGTGGCCAATATATTGCATAATTTTAGTAAGAGAGTTTGGTGTGCTTATTTTTATACACTAACCCAGCTTTCTTTTGGTTTAAAAAAAGCGCCTGAAACTTGGTTTCCTCATGCATATGGTAGGAGTGATCAACTATTCCACAGGCATAATATGCATTTTATTTGGCTTGCAAAACTCTGGACTTTTTTTTTTTTTTCTCAAAAGATGCTTTATAATAAATATGTTAACTGTCATTCTGAGATAGTTGTCAAAATGAAGGGCCCATGAGTTGGAAGTGATGGAATATTTGAGGAGACATTACTATACAACTGTCAGTCTTTAATCTTATCCAGTTAGTTTCAATTTTTAAGTCCTTAAGGATTTTTCTGATTGTAAGTCTCCTTAAATGCATACATGTGGATACATTCCCATTTAATTCCTCCTTAATCTGGGCTCTTCTAAGTTTCCATTATGCAAATTAATTCAGACATATTTGCCTGTCTTTTTAAATTAAAGTCAATCACAAAAGGACCATCTTTAATTTTTTTTTCCTAATGTCTGTTTATTTTAGAGAGAGTGACAGAGAGACACGGGACACAAGGGGGAAGGGGCAGAGAGAAAGAGGGAGACACAGAATCTGAAGCAGGCTCCAGGCTCTGAGCTGTCAGCACACAGCCCAATGCAAGGCTTGAACTCATGAACTGTGGGATCATGACCTGAGCCAAAGTCAGAACCTTAACCGACTGAGCTACTCAGGCTCCCCAGACCATCTTTAACATGTAGGCAACCAGTGGGAAATGTTTTATTCAGCTTTATGAAAGAATAACTACTTGTTCCCAGTGCAAAAGTGGAAAAAAGAAGTCTTTATACCCATCTGAAATTTGAGTTTCTTTTTTTCTTATCTTTTTTCTTTTCTTTAGCACTTAAAACTGTCAGGGAAAACAGTGTATAATGCTAGCAACTATTTGAGAATGAAAATAATCATTGTTTTTTAATATGTGAATGCAGTATATAAATGTCATTTCAGAAGGTCTAGATTCTTCTACCAACTAAAAAAATATATTAGCAAGGATATTAACATCAAAGCGGTAGTCATGTACACCTGGTCCTCTTTCCTTTAACAGTTTCTCTTCCTCTGCTCCACAGGGAGATCCTGGTGATGAAGGTGTTGATGGCTTGAATGGGGAACAGGTATAGAAAGTTTCTCATTCTATGTTTCTCCCTCTACTAGTTTGGAATTTATACTCTATATTTTCCATGGTATAGTCTAGATATGCTAGCATGCATACTCAACAATGTCTTAAGTTAATCTCTTAATTGTCCTTATCCTCAAAATATAAGGTCCTTAGAAACTTAGCTCTAATCAACTGCTTTCTATAATACATATTATTGTCCCGTATTTTATTTTCATTTATTTTTGTTAAATTCTACCAATTAGTTACTGTTATTATTATTGTTTTATTTAGTCATTGCTTATCTAGCTTTAGCCTTATGTGTTACTTTCACTGATGCCTTCAAAAGAATATGAAAGATCCTGTTTCTTTTGCCTAAGGTACAACTTTTAGAATTTCCTTTGATGAAGTTTGTAAACTCCTTCGGTTTTTGATTCTCTGAAAATTTCTTTATTTTACTTAAAAGATAGTTCTTGGGGAAATAATGATTTTCTTCTGGCACTTTGAAAATGTAATTTCACAGTCTTCTAGCTTCTATTGTCTTCTATCTTTTATTATTGCTGTTAAGAATTTATCCATCAGGGCACCTGGGTGGCTCAATCGGTTAAGCGTCTGCCTTTGGCTCAGGACATGATCTTATGGTTCATGGGTTGGACCCCTGCATCAGTCTGTATGCCAACAGCTCAGAGCCTGGAGTCTTTTTGGATTCTGTGTCTTCATGTCTCTCTTCCCCTCCCCCCACTTGCCTGCGCCCACGCTCTCTCAAAAATAAATAAACATTAAAGAAAAAGAAGTTATCCATCAAACTAATTGTTGTTCCCTTGTCAGCAGTCTTAACAAAAAAATATCATACTGCTTTAAAATTTCCCCTTCTAAGGGAAGCAAAAATAAGATAAAAACAGAGAGGGAGACAAACCATGAGAGACTCTTAAATACAGAGAACAAATTGGGTCTCTGGAGGGGTGTTGGGTAGGGGGATGGGCTAAATGGGTGAAGGGCATTAAGGAGGACACTTGTTGGGATGAGCACTGGGTGTTATATATAAGTGATGAATTACTAAATTCTATTCCTGAAATCATTATTACATTATTACATTATATGTTAGCTAGCTTGGAAGTTAATTTAAAACAAATTCCGCTTCTTTCTTTTGTGTTCTGTAGTTTCAATATGATGTGTCCAGGTGTGGGTTTCTTTTTATTTACCCTGCTTGGGGTTTGTTAGGTTTTTTAATCTGAGCATTTGAGTCTCCTATCTTTTTTGGAAACTCCTTAGCAAAGTCTCATTTTGAAATTTTTATCCTTCCCATTTTCTCTACTATCCCTTTTTGGAAAAAATTTGTCCTAATGTCTCTTAATCTCCCTTTCATGTTTTCTGTTTGTCTTCCTGTGCTGCATTCTGAATGTTTTCTTCAGTTTCAAGTCCATTAATCCTTATGTCACTTGTGTTTAATATACTATTTAACCTGTCCATTGGATTTTTAATTTCAATTATTCTGATCTTTACTTTCAAGAAGTTCTATCTTTCTCAATTTTGCTTGATCTCTCTCTTTAACAGTTGCTAATTATTTTACTCATTTGTTTTTTAAACCTATTTAAATATATTAAATACACATGTTTTATATTCTGCATATGATAATTCCAACAGCTATAGTCGCTGCAAGTCTGATTTTGTTGTCTGTGGTTTCTGCTCGCTTCTCCACCATGGTGTTTCCCTCACGTATACTGTGACTTTTGATTTAAACTCATTTTTGATTGAACTTCAGCTGTGAGAAGTCATTAAGGCCTGAGTTGAGGTTTTTTGCCCCTGCTCTGGAATTGGTGGCACTTCTCCTGAGAACACTTAAAAACAAACGATAGATGAGTTTGGGTCTTTCACATCTCACTCACAGAGTGATTGGAAGTCATTAGGATGGCAGGGGCGCCTGGGGGGCTTAGTTGGTTAAGCATCTGACTTTCACTTAGGTCATGATCTTGCGGTTCGTGGGTTCGAGCCCCGCGTCGGGCTCTGTGCTGACAGCCAGTTCAGAGCCTGGAGCCTGTTTCAGAGTCTGTGACTCCCTCTCTTTCTCTGACCCTCCCCTGCTCATGTTGTCTCTCTCTCTCTCTCTCTCTCCTAGAAATAAATAAAACATAAAAAAAAAAAGAAAGAAGTCATTAGGATGGCCAATGGATATTACTTCTCTGGATTTCTACTTTCCCTTTACTCTGAGCTCTAAGAATTTCTCTTATTCTTTATCAGCTCATTAATGTATATAAAATATTTTAAACTTTGCTATATGGAATTTTATATGATTTTCAAAGGGAGGATTTTTCAGGGCATATAGTCTGTCACATACAAGTAGAGTGGTAAACTCAACTGCTCTTGCTAGGATGTGAAACTACATGGAAAAAGTTCCCACTATGACTGCATATACAAAGCTTCTTTGTATATTTCTTTTTCTTTTTTCTAGGGTAATCGTGGAGCCCCGGGGTTATCTGGTGAAAAAGGAAATAGGGGAAATCGGGTAAAGTGTGAGAATTATTCTTTCTCATATTTCTATTGCATAAACTGACCTTGACAGTTTATTTTTAAGTGCTGAGAAAGAATCCTCTAATGGTTTAAGTTCTAGATAGGGAGTTAAAGGGCAATAAATATTAGCTTTTTGGAATCTTTAGATGAGATCCTCCTGTGCTGCTAGTGAAATGAGTGATATCAATCCAGTTACTTAGCCTTTGGAACATTAATCACCATGTCCTTCTTCACGGGCTTTGCAAAACTCCCTGTCACCAGTGATTCTGCCCCACACCCCAGGCCTCTCAGCCACATCCTCCACTACTCTCAGTCCAGAAAGGTACTTTCCAGTCAGATTGTACTTCTTGTACCTTGAAAATTTCTTGTGCATGCCCACCTCTGTGTCTTCCCTCACCTTAGGCACCCCACCCTGGAGGGGCTTTTCCCTGCTTCTGTCTTCAGTGCCCATTTGAGTATTAGTTTTTCTCCGATTCCCAGCTCCTCTCTTTCTTCCTCAGGATACCCTCCTTGACCATGTCAGCCTGCAGTCCTTGCTCTCTTCCTTCTCTACATCCTTCTCATGTACAATATTTGTGCTATCTGCTTGACAGGGACTATTCACTGCCTCGTACTGGTAATATTTCTATGTAAGGGAAAGCAGATGCCTGGTTACTGCAGCTCTCCCTCCCTATACCAATTGCAGACATTACTAGGCAATTATGGAATCCAGTCCAAAGGATCCATCTCAAAACTGTTGTAATCATTTTCTGTTGATTGATTGGTTTAGATGGGGGGGGGGGGTGATAAATTTTATTTACTTATTTTTTTTTCCTTTGGAGCCCTCATGGAATTAGAGTATACTTTTGCCCCAAGGTGTGGATTGATTTCCTAATAAGTAAAACAGGGAGTCACAAGAAATGGTTCTTTATTGAGGGAAGTTTAGTTGATAACCTGCAATTTGTAGATTAGATTTTAGAGAAGGTAGAGGACACCACATTTCTTTCAAGACTGGAGAGCCTTCATTTTCCATCGAATTTAGTTAAATTCTGTAACACCTGTCAAGGGCTTCCTACCTGTAGAGTGTTTTGCTAGATAACAAAGAAGGGCTCAAAGATAATTAAGTCATGGTTATGGCCAACAAAGAGCTTATTAACTGATGTAGGAGATAAGATTTGTATAGGAAGAACTGTAACCCAAGATAGGATAAGATAACGGCTGTAAGAATGGTGTAAATAAAGGATCAATGGGAGCATAGTGACTTGGAGGGGAATCTAGAGTGGCATTTTTTTTTCATCAGAACAGTAGTCAAAATTTGTTGAGTATCTATTGTAATCCAGGCACGATTTTAGAATGGGGAACAAGACAGTTCTGTACTTCAGAACTGGCCTCTGTGAGGAATGAAAGATATTAATGAAAAAAATCACAAAATAGCTGTAAGATTATGGGTGAAATAAGGATATGAAGGAGAGATAAATGATGGGGATTGGATGCAGCCTGTGCATTCAAGAAGGCTTCATTAGGGGAGTGAGGATGGTGTGAAATTTAAAAGATAAGTAACAACCAGAAGGTAAAGAAGGAGGGAAAGGGGCAATAGACCAGCCTTCCATACTAAGGTCCTGTGGTAATTGATCATGATGCCCAAGGCAGGAGAGGATCCTGGCATTCTAAGGAATATGGAAAATTAAGGCATTTTTCATAGGCTTCTGTGAGGGAGACACACAACCCTGTTAAGACACACAGTTTCAAGCTAAGAAAAAGGGAAGGCTCAGAGTTAGAGGAGCTCAGTGTGAGTTTGGACAAATAATGTTTCCAAGTCCACAGGAGTGGAGGGTGAGATAAAGGTACAAAGAGTGGGAGGAAAGTCTGGAAGGGCAAGTTGGAGTCAATTAAGTGCCATGGTGAGGGGCTCGGGGTTTTTCCTACTGAGTAATCAGGTGCTAATGAAGGTTTCTAGGCCAGGAAGACACATGTTCAAAGTTACAGGTTTGAAAGATTACTCTGGAACCCCTGACTGGGTCAGAAAAAGGAAGGACTAGAAGTTGGGCATATCATAATAAAAACCAAAGGTCAGGCTCTGTACTCAGCATTTTAATTTATTATTCCACTAAGTCTCCATAACAGCCCAGTAAAATGGGTATATCTGTTTCACAAGTGAGAACATTGTGTCTTAGGGAAGTCAAAGAAATTTGCCTAGCTAGTAAACTGAACAGCAGCGTTGGAATTTAGAATTAACTAACTCCCTTTTACTGTTATATCAGGCCAAGAAAGAGGTAAGGAGGAGTAGCATTATGAGGTGGGTTTTTTTTTTAGAGCCTAGAGAACATTCCATTCCCTGTGTGTCTGAGAACCATATCTCAGGGATCAGTCCCACTTCACTATCCTCAGAGTGTGGCATATACCCTCTGGAACCAGGCACATAACCCCATTTGAGGAAGGTTCCTGGAGTGAGGACTCTCCCTGATGGTGTGGCTCTATAGGAACTACTATATATAGACAGTACCATTAACCACAGGTTGTAAGAGAAGCAACCATTTGCTTATCACGTTATAGTCTTATGGCAAGTGCTTCACTTCCTTTGTTCCCCTTCCAGAATAGGAGCTCCAGAAGCATTTTTCTCTCATTTGCCTTTTTCTTGAGATCTTGCTGTCCCAGTGCTGCCCATGTCTGTGATAGAAAATGCCTTCTTCTTCTTCGCCTCCTCCTCCTCCTCCTCCTCCTCCTCCTCCTCCTCCTCCTCCTCCTTCTCTCCTCCTCCTCCTCCTCCTCCTCCTCCTCCTCCTCCTCCTCCTCCTCCCTCCTCCTTCTCCTCCTCCTCCTTCCTTTTCTTCTTCGTTTCTGTGTAGGAGTATCAGGGAGATGTGGAAAGATAAGGGACTTGGTGGTAGGGACAACCCTCTAACTGCCCTGAGCCTTGGGTTTCTTGCCTGCAGTATGTAATCCCTGAATTGTAAGGGTTCGGTGAGTTAATGCATACCTAGGGTCACATATATCAGTGATTTCCAATAAAATAGGTTCTTTTCTGCATCCCAACCTTACCTCTTTGACAGCGAATGCCTTAAAGTTCAAGTACTAAATTGCTCTTTGAATGTGATTCTCGTCTTCCCCCTTAATGTTCTCTTTCCTTTAGGCAATAGATGATCTTTTAAAGTGACATATTTTTCTCCCCTGTGATTTAAGGGCTTGACGGGACCACCTGGACCACCTGGAAAGCATGGAGAACCTGGCTTAAGGGGAGATCCTGTGAGTGCTGGTTGAAGGATTTCAGTTGCTTTAATGCAGGGACTTATAAACAGTTTGCTTAGGCACAAAGTCAGAGAGCAATTAATTATTCATTAATGAGGCATCTGTGCAGCCTATCTTAGCATTGCAACAAATAAGAGATATGTGAGGAGACCCATCTTATAGAACATTTGGTTTCTTAAAGTAAGCTTGCAACTTTAATTGCATTGGGTATTTGGGATTTCTAAGCAAAATCAGACAATTAAAAAGGTACACTTTGATGCCTTTAAAAGAAATCATACTTCCTGTAATTCCTTTTCCTATCTTTCCGGTCCATTTGAGGTAAGCAAGCTTTTCTTTTCTCAGGGAGAACCTGGAACAGATAGTTTCATCCAAGGCCCAAAGGGAGAAAAAGGAAGGCGTGGACATCAGGTAAGATAATCTCTGTTTGCGTGGGGATGCCGGTACACGGGAGAGGGTAGTGTTGGAGATGCTAGCCGGTGAGGAAGGCTTGAGCACTCTGGTTCAGTCAGCATTGAAAACCAAAGAGCAAACCTGTGGGATTCCACTGCCCATGGAGACAAAAGTTCTGAATGCTAATCCCCGGCTGTATCCTTATATTCTTTCATCTTTGTCTTGCGGTTTCTCTTTTTCCTGAAAAACAAACAAACAAACAAACAAACAAACAAACAAACAAACTCATTTCCCATGACACTAGCAATACAGATTATTTTTATCTCTTTTCTCCTTGGTTTCTTCCCCTCAAAAGTGAAAGCATCAGGCTCAGTGATGCCTAAGATCTTTGCAGTTTAAAAAATCTCCAATTTCATAACGTTGTCTTGATTTACAAGATGGTCAGGTCATTACACTGTGGACTTGGTTTCCACCAGTGCCTGTGTTGATTGATGTGACTCAAGTACTAGCCATTTTTTAGAGATAAGCTCCTTGTCTGGTTTTGAAGACTGTAAGTGTTATGACAGAAGGCATCACCAAAGGAAAAAGACTTGTTAACTTTGCAAATGCTGCTAACTGGTTGGAAGCCATATTTGGAGGGATTTTTTGTGTGTGTCCTAGTTATTAAACTACATGTCTGAAAAATGACTAAAGTAACCTAAGTGCCTCAGTCCTCACATCTTGTCATTCCAAATTTCCAGAAACAAGGTCTGCACAGCAAAATGTTTATAACTGTAAAGCAGCCTCTATTTTCTTTGAACTCCAGTTTGTCTCCTTTGACAAAGCCTTAGGACTTTGATTCCTTTCCCTGAATTGTGGTTCATTTGCATCCATTTTGTAGATGGCCAGGTCCTGAATAAAATCCAGTGTGTAACAAGATTATTATTATGTAACTATGTGAAAAAACCCGTCATTTCTTGGTGCAAGAAGTTCTCATCCTGTTGTTAATTACAGTTATTTTGGACAAACTCCGTTGAGAGTGTTCTCTTCGGTGAGTTGAGATTGGAGAGCCCTGTGAATAGCCAGTCAGTTATGGAATTGAGCAAAGAGAATAGCAGGGAAACAACCCTTAACCCATCTGGGTCTCAGTTCCCTCATCTGTAAGGTGGGAAATTTAGAAACCATTTCAAAGTTCCCATGAGTTCATGGTTGTCACGGGAAGGAAGGTAATAAATTGAGCTTTGATTCCATCATTTGCTCATGATTTTACAGCTGGGAAAGAACTCAGGCCTCTAGACAATCTGTCCAGTACTGTTGCATCACAGCACACCAACCATGGGGAAAGCCTCATGCTCTCAGTTTTCAGAGGTCTCCAGCACTGATTTCAGCTGATAACTTAGAACGTTAGATCCCTGAACTGTATGTGCAAACACAAATTGGAACACTCTGAGGTGGTGTCATGTAATACTGCACTTGTGTTCCACATGGTTTCTACTCCCATTCTGAGATCAAAGAAGGGTGCTAAATATTCTTTGAATAGACTTGGGTTATAGAAGTCACTGTCACAAATTACATAAGCCTATCGCTGTGAATGCTGAAATTCTAGGCTGCTAGGTGCCATTAGAAGATAGACCTCTAGGGGGCAATCTTTCCTCAGAGTAAGTTTCCTTGGCTGTGGGAAAGCCTGCGTTCCTATGACACCAACCAGAAGCGAAAATGGAGTAAGCGAAGAAGAAACAATTATCATTAATTTATACGGAAACATATTTGAGTGTTCCCAGACCACCACTCCCCCCCTCCAAAAGAACCTCTCCTAGGCTTCTCTGTTACCTTAGGACATATCTTGCTAAGAGATGCACAAAGTAAATTGAGATGCAAGGATGCTCCCAGAGTTCAAATCTATGGCGGCTGAATGCTGAGATGCTGAGTGTGGTCCCCAGGGAAGGAGCATGGCGGGGGGCCTCTCACTGCTTGGCGTGCATGCCTCAGTGCAAAACACATGTTGAGCGCTCTTTTTACTTTTCACCTTTTTTCATAAAAGTGAAAATCCTCCTTGGATTTCCTTTTGGTTAGTGAAATCTGGTACTAATGTAGATCCTTCATAAAAGTGAAGTAAGTGGCTTCACATACTGAAACACATACTTTTAATGGAGAGGCAGGGCGGGGGGGATGCCTGCATTTGTTTCTGAGTTGAACTAAAGAGCAGATTCTATGTTGCAGTTTGGATGGAGAGAGTCCCTTGAATGATGCAGTCTTTTAAAGGAAACTGAGAAACTTTATTATATACCTAAGTATGGGAAAATGATTGAAAACGCAGCATGCTTTGACACTTCTGAGAAGGAAAACCAATATAGCCCTTTTGAAGAATAATCAAGCAGCATGTCTTAGTTAGGACTGCTGTTTGTTGTTTATATTTTTTATTTTTTAAAAAACATTTTTCTTTATTTTGAGAGAGAGAGAGAGCACAAGTAGGAGAGGGACAGAGGGAGAGAGAGAGAGAGGGAGAAAGAATTCCAAACAGACTCCATGCTCATCGCACCCATGTGGGGCCCCGTCTCAGGACCGTGAGATCATGACCTGAGCTGATACCAAGAATCAGAGGCTTAACCGACGCAGGCGCTCCTGTTTATATTTTTTAATATACATGGACAGAAAGCCTGACTGGCAGCTAATAAAAAAGTTTTGTTTTGTTTTTTTTTTAATAATTCAGGGAAAGGTGATTCCAGGTTTGGTATGCTAACTCAATGAAGTCATCAAACCCCAGAGATGTGGTTACAGATGCAGCCCCTTTCTTCCACGGTGCCATCCTCAGTGTGGTCCCTGGGCTTAGCAGCCCAAACATTTTGTCTTACCTTGTACATAAAATGCCAGAAGAAAAGGGGCTTTCGTTTCATCAGGGCACTGCCAGCAATGTTTTGTTTATGGCTCATTTGGCTCACTGGCTAGCTCTTGTGTTCCCCACCTACCCTCGCCCCAGTTTAAGAGAGCCGGAGAAAGCAAGTTTCTGACAGAGGCAGTGAGATTTTTCATGACTGACTTAGACCTGTCATAATTCATCCCTTGGAGCTGGGCATGTTATTGTTCCAAACAAAACAGATTTTCTTAGCAAGAAAGGAAGGGGAGAGAGTGTTGTGTAGGCCCCAGCTGTGTCTGTGCTAGATTGATATGTATATGTCCCTTGATCCAGTCTTTGCATTTCTAGACATTTATCTGGAAGCTAATTATGGACCAACACAAAATCTAGGTCCAAGGATGGTCAGTAATGTAGTGACTTTTAATCACTACATTGCTTAAATGTCCAATGATAAGGGTTTGCTTATGTAAACAAGGGCATACCCATATAATCAAATATTATTAAGTCATAAAAAATAACTTAGAAGACTATGTCACAGTAAGGAAAACATTCATGATGTAATATTAAGTGAAAAGACCAGAATACAAAACTCTGTATTCAACAAGAGTCCAAAGTGGTAGAATGGTTCTCTATTCTGGAAAGATAAATAGCCAGATATTATGCATTTTTTTCTTAACCTTATTCTTGAATTGTTAAGGTAGTCTATGATGATCTTGTATTACTTTTCACTGCAACTTTTCATTTTGAAAAATTTTAAATGTACAGAAAAAGTAGTAGTTGCAAGAACAGCATGGTGAACACCAATTGTTATCATTTGGCCATATATGCTTTTTGTCTACACAGCTGCATAAGTAATATTTGATATATTTTGCTGAGCCATTTGAAGACTAATTGAAGGTATTATGGCACTTATCCAAATATTCAATAGGTATCTTTCAAGAATAAGGACATTCTTTTATATAAACAATAAAATCATCATACTAAAAAAATTTAATATGGTACAAAATTATTTTCTAATATGCAGTCCATATTCAGATTTCCACACTTGCCCTAATGATGCCTTTTATGGCTTATTTTTATGGTTGTTATTGTTCTGGGACCCAATCAAGGACTGTGTGGTATATTTAGTTGTGTTGCCTCAATAGTATGCCTCAATCACAGCTGTTTTCCACTTCTTTGTTTCCGTGACATCGACATTCCTGACCAGTTATTTTGCCAAACATCCCTCAGTTAGGATTTGTCTGATTGTCTCCTCATGATAAGATTCAGTTTAAAATTTTTTTTTTTTTTTTTTTTTTGCAGAAGATTAAGTAAGGTTATACCCTTCTCAGTCACCAGGAGAGAAATTATGCCTGGCTGTCTTATTACTGGTATATTAATTTGGTCACTTGATTAAGGTGGTGTTCCCAAGACTTATCCACTGTAAACATACTTTTTCCTTCCTTGTAATGATCAAGTAATCTGGCAATGACACTCTGAGATTGTAAATTTCTTGTTTCCCGACAGTCTTTCATCCAATGATTCCAATATCTGCCCAAATGATTCCTTTGTTATGCTGGCTGCAAAAACTGTCTACTATTCAAATGAGAAAATAATAAATGTTTTAAGAAAGAATCTTTTTTTTATATCTAGACCAATTGTGAAAGTGCCTTGTCTAAAGCCTCCTTTCTCATGCAGCCTACTGTATTTAAAGAATTTTTTTACAATAAAAGTAATACTATAGATATTTGGGAATACAGAAAAGTAAAATGTAGAGAAAAAAAATTAATAATTCCAAGGGTGCCTGGGTGGCTCAGTCAGTTAAGCATCCAACTTCGGCTCAAGCCATGATCTCATGGTTCATGGATTCGAGCCCCGTGTCAGGCTCTGTGCTGACTGCTAGCTCAGAGCCTGGAGCCTGTTTCAGATTCTGTATCTCCCTCTGTCTCTGACCCTCCCCTGCTCATGCTGTGTCTCTCTCAGAAATAAATAAAACATTAAAAGAAAGTTAATGGTTCCAGTAACCAAGAAAAAAACACGTAGGTTTACAGAACTTTTCTAACTTGGTGATGGCAAAGTTACTTTCCCTGAGAAAGATAAGAATCCCATGGGCCTATTAAAAAAGTTCTGGTACAATATAAAGAAATAAGGAACTGTCGTTTTTGTCTTCAAATTTGGGATAAATTATTCTTTCAGCAAATTTAACATACTTGAAAAGAATGTTATAATACCTTTTTTCTCCTTTGTAAACTTTTGATAAACATAATTTTTAATTGTTGCATACTATTTGAATAAGCATTCCTACCATAATTTAATCAACACTTCCTCTCATGTTGTGGAGTATTTATATTGTTTTCAAATCTAATCTATTATAAATAACCGTTGGAAGAACAGCTTTGCACAAATGCTTTTATTTATTTCCCAGTTATGTGTTCTTACTGAGTTAGCATGTGACTGTACCAAGTATCTAAAATGTCCCTACTTGGGATCCAAGGTAGTTTCCATTTCTCCTGAAAGATGGACTCCGTTTTTTTTCTCTGGACACCATGTATCTCCCCGTTTCTGATCTTAAAGAAGTGAGAGCACCAGAAAGCTTCCCCATCATGACTGTGTGTAACCTCTCCCTCCACCATCATCTGTACATACTGATCACTCCACATGTGTGGAGACCCACTCTTCTACCTTCTGTTTCTGCCACTCAGTACCCTACAAGATGGGCAGAAAGGGAAGTTTCAGTATTTTTCAAAAATTAAGCACAGCTCATTGGGGAACATGTATGACTACTGTCGCAGCACAATGAACCCTGAAGAGTTGTCACATGAAAAATCTTTGGGGAAGGATGCCTACAATGTGGATAGTTTAGAGTACCAGAATAAATCTATTTGCTTCTAGAGAAGTGCTGACCTATACAACTTTCTGAGATCATATATTTGATATCTGTGCTAATATGGTAGCCACCGGCCACATGTAGTTACTGGACACTTGATATATATATAGTATAACTGAGAAACTAAATTTTTAATTTAATTTAATTTTAATGAATTTAAAATTAACGGCCACATGTAGCTAGTGGCTTCTGTATTAGGGAGCCCATGTCCGAAGAATAAATCCAGAAGGATGTAGACATCTAAACTTACATTCCCTTTATTTCTTCCTTTTCAGGGAAGGGCTAGTTTTGACGGACCTCAGGGGGTACCTGGAAATGTTGGCTCTCAGGTAATTATAGCCACTCTTGGGTTGTATTTCACCTGCTTTTGTGGAAGAGAGAGATAGGCTGGGGTGAAAATTGGGTCGTTTCTTTCTCTAACGTCTTTGCTTCCTTTCTGTTCTTAGGGGTCAAGAGGAAGACAAGGTGTGCCAGGGCTGGAGGTCAGTGCTTTCTACAAAGACTTGCTTTATGTTCCACATGTATGGCTACTTTAAATAGTTCTCTCTGAGGTCAAGGGGAGTACTGACTGGGCTGTCTGAGATTGCAGGAAAATCGCTGAGAGGTTTTCATGGGACCTTTTCCATGAAGAGGAAAAAGTTTGTATGGTTCTCTGCTTCCCCTCCAACCTGGAATGATATTTCATTTAGATTGAAAAGAAGTTTATACCTTAGTGAAAAATGGTTTTACCTCTGAAATAATGATTTTTCCATTTAAAGAAGTGTGACTTCCTATGGGTGCTTAAGGGGATCGCATGGTCCCTAAATGAAGAAAAAAGATTGTGCTTTTACCATTTATCCAAATGGGAAGGATGTGACTGGAGGGTGGGATACGGAGATATCTCTGTGGGGAATTGTATTTTACCAAGCTATTATCTAGCACCAGTCACAGTCACTGCATTAGACCTTACTTCAATCACCTTCTGTAAACCTTTCTACAACCCTGAGTTATGAGCATCATTGGTTACCTTCTATGAATAAGAGAGAAAATACAGGCTTAGCAAAACTTGTCAGAGGCCACATAGCTAATAATAATTGGTAGAGCCGGATTCAAATCCAAAGATCAGGATGCTCTTGGAAATTTTTTACAAAATAAGTTTATTGTCTAGACTTCTCTAATACAGTGTGGTCATGTTCTGCTGGCATTATTTTTTCTAGCATCGTCCTGATTTAGTGATGGAGGAAAATCACAGATTGACTTATGTCAACTCTGAGCCCGTGTGTGTGTGTACGCGTGTTGGGCAATGACCACGGTGCAAAAGAAGATGTGATTCATGTCTTTAGAAAAAAAGCATTGGAAAAGCATGGATGTTGAGAAATTTCAAGTCTCAAAAATCCGAACGAGTTTTGTTGACCCCAAGTGAAATGTTTCTTCTCAAAAAATGTTAGGATTTGAAATAAATTCTTAAATAGATGTTTTCTGTTAATTTGGTTTTAATACTTATGAAATAAATCATGTCTGGAACTATCATTTTATCTTACTGTTTTATCCCCAAAAGGCAGAAAAAAATAGACTAAGTTTTGGAGAAATTAAGTGGCTCTAGGCAGTGAAAGGAATTTCCTACTTTTTTTTTTTTTTTTTAAATTTCCAGGAGAGAGAGAGACAGCATGAACAGGGGAGGGTCAGAGAGAGAGGGAGTCACAGGCTGAAACAGGCTCCAGGCTCCGAGCTGGCAGTCAGCACAGAGCCCGACGCGGGGCTCGAACCCACGAACTGCGAGATCATGGCCTAAGCGAAAGTCGGACGCTTAACCGACTAAGCCACCCAGGCGCCCCATGGAATTTCCTACTTTTGAATTACTTAATTCTTTTGTGATGCTACGTGTCGTTTATTTAAATATCCATTAACAGTGGGTTCTCCGCTCAGTTGGGTCATGGTTATTTTTCTTTCCATAGGTCACCCCATCTCCTGTGTTTTTTAAAAAAGTTTATTTATTTTGGAGAGAGAGAGAGCAAGAGAAAGCAAGAGAGTGAGTGAACAAGCAGGGAAGGGAAGAGGGAGAGAGAGAATCCCAAGTAGGTTTCATGCTGTCAGTGTGGAGCCCAACATGGTGCTCAATCTCATGACTGTGAAATCATGGCCTGAGTGGAAATCAAGATGTAGACCTTAACCAACCAGGTCACCTAGGCACGTTCTCCCCTCCCCCCCCCATCTCCTGTGTTATTCTTTTGCAATTTTACTTAAATCATAGTGAAGCCTATGCATACATTTAAAGTCAAATTGCATTATCTCCCTGCCCATTCTTCCCAGCTCTTCCAGAGCACTCACTTGCATCTCTGGGGGCTAATTCCTTCTGGTATTATTGCCATTTTCCTAAACAGCATGGTTACTTTGGTATTTCTCGGTTTTCAATTTGGGATGTTTTTCTATTGATTTCTTGCTCTGGGGGGGATAAAGACTTTTCTTAACCTGTCCACCTCCTTCTTCTTACACTTCCCCCTATTCATCCTTGCAATATACTTATTTTCGCTACTTTTGGTCAAGACAGTTCATTGTTCATACAGTTACTAAGTAAATATTATTTGCAGCTATATAACTTCTATTTTCTCTGGGCTACTTTCTCCCCATTTGCTTTCCAAATTAACTTTACCAGTTAATTATAAAGCTCTTTGACAAAACTGGTAACCTCCTAGTATATTTGAACATGTGAGGTTTATTTCTCTTGGATTTCTCCTTCCTGGCCCTCTACACCTGCTACTCTGATTCAGACTGATTACTGCCTGGGCCTCTGCCCTGTTTTCTTATTGGGAAAGATTGTGGTACTGTAACCTCTCATTTTGGGAGCAGAGAAAAATGTGCACAAACTGCTATCTTTAATAGGAAGCCTCTCCATTGAACACATTGTAATCTTAATGAACCACCATAGTTGTTTGCTCTTTTCCTCTTCAAACTTTGATTTTTTAAATAAGAGGTAAAATCATAACTATTTACAAATTTCAGGGTAAAGTGGGCTTATCTAACACGTCAATAGTTTTCTAGTTAACCTAGTGTGGGAACATCAGTCACATAGATTCGTTTATGTTTTTGAGGCTGTAACTTGCTAAAGATAAGCAAGTAGTGTTGGAAAAATATAGTTTACAGAGGTGCTGAATCCTAAATTACAGCATCCCTTGAATCTGGGGAAAATATGGCTCATTTCCGTCTATAAAATATGATATGCTGGCATCTACAAGATGCATAATAAGTTGAAATTTTAAATAAGATTTTGTTTAGGGAAAATATTGTATTATGGCAAAAAAGTCAGTGCATAGATTATTTTGGTAATAAGGGGAAACTTTAATTTGTTAATTATGATAAAATTAAGAATATCATTTTTAAAAGTATATGTAAGCCCACTAGCTTCCTGCAATTATTTTCATGTTTGTGTGTTTCCTGTACTAAATAGATAATCAGAGTTATTGTAGTGGATATATTATTTTAAGGTCTGCTTTTCTGTTTGTAAATCTTCACCTTATCATTTTAATATATTAGAGAATACTCTATAGAAGACCAGTGATTTGCTAAACGATTCTTATGTTAAGGCTTTAGATAATTTTTTTTTTGGATATCATGGTCAGTGATGAAAAGAAAATCTTTATTACAGGTTTTTTGTTCTGTTCCTGCTTTTGCTTTGCTGAAATGATTTCCCTAATGTAAATGTATAGGCATGGAAGTACAATAAAAGAGTTTGAACTTGGCTATATAGAACAAAATTGTTTT
The DNA here is from genome assembly GCA_017311185.1 of Proteles cristata cristata. Lineage (NCBI taxonomy): Eukaryota > Metazoa > Chordata > Mammalia > Carnivora > Hyaenidae > Proteles > Proteles cristata. Next base: position 2,375,440 of record JAESUZ010003188.1, read on the forward strand.
CAGAATGTTGCACTGTGAATGTCACTAATGTGACATGCAAAGATTTTCACAACCTATTTCAAACTTTCTAGCTACCAGTCTTTTTAAAACTTAGCTATGTTTGTAAATCTAGAAGTCAATGGTTAAAGAGCAGAATAAGATGATGATGATTAAGAGAAGTGGTTCACAGGACGCCTGGGTAGCGCAGTCAATAGTTAAGCAGAAGACCCTTGGTTTTGGCTCACAGTTCATGAGTTCAAACCCCATTTTGGGCTCTGTGCTGACAGCGGGGAGCCTGCTTGGGACTTGGGACTCTGTCTCCCACTCTCTCTGCTTCTCCCCTGTTCATGTGCACGTCCATGCTCTACCAAAAAACTTAAAAAAAAAAAAAAAAAGTGCTTCCCATTTACCTGAACAGTTTAAGTAACTTAAGAAGCACAAGGAATTGATCCATACAGTGATTAATTCTAAGTTTAAGGTTTTTATTTATTTGCAAATCTGTGAATAATTAGTAACTCTTCAAACACATGAACAACATGAAAAAGAAAGCAGAATAATTCACAAAATGGGTATTATATTCGATCTTAGAAAATGTATCTTCTCTGTAGAAGTGAAACTACTAATTTGAGGGAGAAATTAAGTAAATTATTAGATGAATCATGTTAAAAGCTCACCTTTTGCCCAGAGTGCCAGCTTAATCCTATAAGGTGTGTAGGGTTTATTTTTTATTTTTTTTTTTATTTTAAGAATCTGTAGGGTTTTAAAGTCAGTTTTCTGCCATTTCTCCATGTGGCTTCATTTGCCTTTCTCCAGAATGTCACAGTTGTTGCTGTGTTCAACATTATGAGTTTCTTTACATGGGATAAGGTCCTTAACATCAGTGAATACTTAGCCCATATCCCTCAAAGGAATGGATGGACTTCTGGGAAGGAGGTATTATGTAAAATGGGTTGTTTAGACAAATTGTTTTTTCTTCTATCACAAGCTAAGACATTGGAAGGAGACATCCAAAGACAGGAAAAAAAATTTGGTTTTCCAACATAAGTAGAGCCCCCTCCCCATATCTTCTCCAATTTCATATCTTAAGAGAACTGAGCACAATCAAATCTTCCTTGTCTTTCTCTTGTGGCTTTCAAGTGACATCTTGCAGAGAAGACTGACTTCAACAGGAGCACTAAGGATGCCTGGTGAACTCACTAATTTTTGTTCATTTTAACAGGGTGTGCGTGGAGAATCCGGTGAACAGGGTTTCCACGGAGAGTTTGGATACTCAGGCTCACAGGTTGTATCAGTGAAGTTGGTTTTAGTGCAAATTGAAATTATAACTTAGATTCTTGCATGGGGATTTAACATATGTCAGAATAGCCTTGGGTATCTCTTTCCCAGGGTCTCTCCCAAGCAAATTGTATCTCTCTCTCCTGGTTGAACCCCAATAACAATATTTATGGAATTCTTAGGATGTCTTAAATATGGCCTTAAGCACTTGTATTAACCTACTTAATCCTTTAATGAACTTTTTAAATCCCTATTTTACAGAGAGAAATGGATGGGAGGTAGAAAAGTAAAGTAAATTGGCTAAACTCACACAGTTAGTAAATGATAAAGATGGGATTCAAACTCAGCAAATCTAGTTGTAAAATCTGTGTTTGTAATGACCTCTGAAGCTGTGTATTCAATTTACTCAAATAGTACTTAATTCATTAAAAGTTTGCTCAATTTCACATGAAAAATCAGCAAACTGTTTTTTGAGTATCTGTTATACATAACTCACTTTGGTGATAGGCGTAGGACATTCAGGAAGGATGTTCAGGCAAGGAAGAGTCTTGCCCTCAAGCAGGGTGTTGTTAAGTATTCAGCGATAACTGGAAATTTATACTTTCCCGTCCGTTCTTTTGGAATCTTCTAAGCATAACCGAAATCTGTCATTCTGTAAATCCTTTTGGAACATGTTCCATATCTTTCTCTTGAAAGCCAAATTGTTCCCAAATATCAAATGGAAGAACTTTAAAGCAACAAATTTTACTAACACACTGAATCATTCTCCATAACCTTAAAAATTCTATGAGTGTCAGGCAGTAACTTTGAAAGGTTTCTGTTGTTCTTCGACTTGACAAAGGTACTAAAGAAAGAAATGGGTGATCAGAGTGTAATTAGGGATTGTATTTATGATAGAAAACAGTGTCTGAACATAGGTGAAAACAACTGAGAGATACATTTTTGCCTTTCTTTTGATAACTGGCTTAATTCAAATTTGGACCCCCAACTACTGTTGTGTCCTGGCTTTCTCTTTTACATTCACTTTATCATACTGCTGAGTGAGAGGGGAACACGTTGTTTCATGAACCATGAGCAAGATAATCAATAAAACCTCTCTTTAATTTCACCTCCCACTGGGATGTGAGTTTGATGCTCTATTTAAATAGATGATTATAATACCTCACCGAGGAGTATAGAAGCCATGATCAATGCTTCTAATAGGAAAGCATTTTTCAGAAAAGCTGGAGAAAAATTAGTGTTGAAACCAGTGCAGTTAAATAGATTGGGGAGAAAATGAGTACTGTGCCCAGTGAGATTGGGCTGCTTCAAAGTACTATTGGTTCTCGATAAAATCAAAATGTGCTCTCTTGTCCTTAGCCCTTGTGTATTTACAGAAAAGGTTGAATTTCCAAAGGAGACCAATATCCTAGCAGCCCCTCTCATTCCCTTTTAAGATTTAAAATTAGTTGGGCATATTAAAATACAAAAGCAATGTTCTTAAATTTTAGGGTTCATCAGATTCAACTGCAGAGGTGGTCACAAGTATAGATGCTGAAGGCTCACATCCGGTGCTTCAGATGGAGTGAGTCTAGGCTGCTTTAGTGCAGGTGCTGCTGGGTAAAGTGCAATATACGTGATCGCGATGGGTCAGGGCACCTTGATTTGTGCTCCCATCGGTGACCAAGATGACTTTGTGGTTACATGGGAAATAAGTTGCTCCATAAACATTGGTTGAATTCTCATTTCATCTTTGGACCAGGGACCACGAGGAAGACGAGGACAACCAGGAAATTCTGGACCAAAAGGTTTACTGGGTGCTAAGGTACGTTTGAAAAACTAAAAGCTACAGCAAAGTTTGCTCATTAACAGAGGCTAGTTCATATACCTGAGTGTTCTTGGACAAATAACATAAAGCTACACCGTTTGCTCTGGGATTGGTAGGTATCAGGGGATTCTAGAAATAGGTAACTTGATCATTGGCTGTGCCCTTTTCTATTCTAGGTATATGTTGGGAATATGGTGATCAATGAGATTGAGTTATAGCCCCAAGGGTGTTCAACACAAACTCATAGTGCTTACCTTTAGTACAAGAAGAAGTAGAGCTGTACAGAGGTATAAATGATTAATTTGCTCCTCCTAAGCATAAAAAGGAGCATTACTCTTCTAATTTTATAGATAAGGAAACTGAGGCTCAAAGGGATTAAAAGTGATTTGTCATCTGAGTAGTACATGGCAGAACGGCTTCCAGCTTCCTTCTTTCTAGTGCCCCTTCTACTCCTGACCTAGTCTCCCAGTGGTTCATAAAAGTGTCAGACCCCTTTGAGGCAGATGACCAGGAGTGGCTTCCTAATGATGAGAGCATTTGACATAGCTTAAATTCTGAGCAGCATGGTCTAAATTAGGGATAAGCATCTCAATCTGGAGATTCAAATAGCAGCTCCAGGATGGCCTATGTCCTAGTTCTGTTCTTCTTCTCTCTTGATCAAAAAAAGTCTAGCCTTGTAACCAACTGTATTATTTTCATTCTCATTTGATAATTTTCTGTTTGGAGCTCGTAAAAGCCCAGGTGTTTGTCTTCCTGATCTCTTCATCAAATGGCTTTTTTCTCTCTAGTAGCCAGATCATGGCTCTAGTGCTCAGAGGTTGGTAGATGAGGCCTCTTACACAGAACGCCTACCGCCTCCTCCCCCGCCCCACCCCCAGCCCAAAGGTTAAATGTGTCTATGAAGCATTTTATATGTTGAAGGATACAGTTAACTGTATAGAACATTAAAGGTGATTTGTGAGTATATTACCATTTCCAGACCATGTCAATAATAACAAGAGAGTCAGACAGTTAACTTTGTGGACCTTGAAGTGATTTTAGTTGTGATCTTGTTGCAGGGGGTTCCTGGGCCTCCAGGGCCAGTTGGTTCAAAAGGAAAAGCTGGACCAACAGGAATGAAGGTAAATGTCAGAAAACACCTCTTTTTTTTATTTTTTATTGTAACTTGGTTATTTTCCTGTGAATCTCTCCTTATGTGATCATTTCCAGTGTGAGTTTCTGGTATCATTGGTGATGGTATTGACATACCTGATAGCTGGACAGATGGATACAAAGAAGGAAAGACCTATAGACTGATACATAGAAAGATAGATGGCCACCTATATCAGTAGGCAAAGACATATCCATAAATAGATAAATATATGGATTCATACAAATATAGATTCTTACATTCACACCTAGAAAAAGCCAGAAAAATATAAAATTCTGTCACAGATGCAATATACCTGGCTTTTCTAATATTCAGTGCCAAAATCTCTACTATATTTGTTAGTAGTCTCTGTGTAACAAAGTCTAGAGAAAGATACTCACCTTAGACTGTATGGTGATGGCAAAAGGACTTGAAAAGGGTGAAGGTAAAATCTCTAAGGCAAATGACATAAAACTGCATGAACTCACAGGAGAAAATTAATGGCATGTTTACCTTTTATTACAAAAGGGAGATTTTGGTGATCCAGGAGCCACAGGGCTACGGGGTCAACAAGGACTCAGAGGGCAACCTGTAAGTCTTGTTTCTCTGTTTTGGACTCTTGACTGCATTTATTTTTGTTATTTGTTCTTGTTTCACACAAAGTTCGAATATTCTTGACGAATACTTGAGGTACAAATATGATACGATCACCAGAGCTGTTGTGAATCTAAAGAATCAAGGGTTCTCAAACTCCTCCTATAAACAAAGAACCTAAAGATGTCTCCAGATTTATTTTGCCTCCTCACATGTTGTGGAAGAGGAATGTGCCAGTGAGCCTCTTCTGTTTGACAATGATGTTTTTTAAGCATTAGATTTTGTTGCAATACAGACATGTTCAATGAACCAGTTTTTCCAGGGAAACAAATGGGGCAGTCAATCAGAATTGCAAACTTTTAAGTGCATGGCCTCAATTTCCCAGAGCATAGAAATAACCTTTGGAGACCAAGGATCATCAAGGGTTTACTTCAATGGATAAAGCTCCTAGAGACAGGGCTATGCATTTAGACCTTAGCCATACCTCTGAACATGACAGCCAGTTAGTTACTTTATGACTATTTCCAATTCATCATTTTAATGGAATGAGCTTTATGATAGAAGAAATGTCTGTCCCGCAGCTCCCACGCCTGAGATTTCTTTCATCAACAGTGGGAACGACCTGCCATTGTTTTGCACTCAGCATTGAAATTGCATTTGTTAGCAAGGGGAGAAGAAAAAAGCAGGTCAAAAAGCTTAAAATTAAATGTGAAAAGGGAAAAATAGAACAGGATTACTGTCAAAAGGAATATGGGGCAAGTAGTGTTCTGCATCTACACTCAATTCAGATGATGAAGTTAACGCTGTTAAACTTTTTATAATTTCGTGGTTTAAAGTAATGCAAAGGTTGTTCCTACCAGTCTCTCCTTGGGACAGACAAAACTGGGGAGCAATGCCTTTCTGGAAGGTGTCACTTCAGGAATGTCAGAAGTGGTTATCTCAAAATAGACAGTTTGGATCTCTGAAGTCTGTAGGTGCCCGATGCTGTGTGTGTCCTTCAGCAGAGAAGATGGAGTAACAGCAAATGAACCTCATTTGCATCCTTTTTGTCCCCAAACAATTCATTTTGGGCAAACTTCTCTATCTTATTCTTTTTCACTTTCTAATATTTCAAGCTTTTCCTCTAGGCTGTAGGAATGATCTTTGTGGCTTAAAACTTAAAATTATCCTTCTCAGCTGACTACTTGGTTTAGGTGCAGTTTTTGTCCATTCAGCAAGGGGCACCTAAAAGGTTCTGAATTCACTACTTGTCATAGGAAGCTCACCGTGTATACATACAGATGCTAAGATCCCAGTAGCATCATCAACATATTCATAATTGTTATCACTGCCGTCACCGCTGCTTCCACTATCACTACCTCCACCATGAACAACATGACCATGACCAAGATCACCATCCCTGCTGCCACCACCTCTACCACTACCAATCACCTCCACCACTCCTACTGCCACCATCACTTCTGCCATCACCACCTCCACTACCACCGATCACTTCCACTGCCACCACATCATTACCACCACCTTTACAACCACAACCATCACCACCACCACCACCACCATTACTATTCCTCTGCCAACATCACCACTACTACTGCCACCATCAGCAGCAGAATATTGACCACTTTATCAAGTCCTTTCTCTAAGCTGGCATTGTGCTAAGTGCTTACCATGCATAATCTCATTTGATCTGCCCAGCACCCATGCTCTGTACATTTTACCCCATTTAACAGATGAGTATGCTGAAACTTAGGTTGAATAACTTGTTTCCAACCAGTGTTGGAATTGGAATGAAAATTCAGGTCTGTCTGGGTATACGTCCTATGTACTTATTCACTAAACTACATTGCCTCCATCCCAGTCTTTCCCCCCATAAGTTTCATTTTATCTCTAGAGACTTACCACATTCTAGAGCCTCTTCCATTGTTACCTTACCCTGGAAGAAAAAGAAGTTTAGCCCAAGAGGGATTTTGTACAGTGATGTGGCTTCCTACAACTGTGGTATCATTTTGGTGAGGTACAGAATCTTGGTGGAGAAGGAGTTAAAATTGAAAAAAAAAAAAAAAGTGCTTCTATCAGGGTCTTTTAAAGTTTTAAATCCTTATCCTCTCCTTATCCTATAAAAGTAGCCTAGTATTTATCCTATGATACAGTATAAGCCTCCACCAAGCCCCTCTGCCTTCTCCACTTGGCACCACTGATTAATCCACGGACTCAGATAATACTATGAACCAAGTGTTGATCTGGATGACTCTACCATTCATCTTGTGTCATTTTCTTAGGGTCTTACTGGTCCAGATGGATATGGACATCCAGGAAGAAAAGGCAAAAAGGTGAGGGTTATCTTACAGAGTATTTGGAATGAAACTACTATGGCGATTTTTTAAAAATTTTACTAGAATAACACTTGTTATCCAAGTGGTATGCCAGATATGGTTTCTAAATGCTGCACATGACATGTTATAGCTGCCAGAATTCCCTCCTTAAAAAATAAAAGCTGATTTTGTTACTGCCTTGTTTAAAAATTGAACTCTTTTCCTCATCTTCAACTTGTGTCAGATATTTCTACCCCAGCCAGGAATTTTCCTAATTTCTTACCTTTGCAAACACTCTTGCCTCTATTTAGGCATGTCCTTACCCATCTCTCTCCCTTGGAATTTTTTCACACATTTTCTCAGACCAATTCAAATATCAAGTTCGCCTTGTGGGAGCCTTCTTGGACTTTCATGGCCAGACTTAGTTGCCCTCTACTCTGTTTTTCATGTACATTGGTTATATTTCTATAGTAGCCCCTTTCTAAAAAGGGTATACTGAAATTTATTCCTACATATTTGTCTACCTTCCAGTTTGTGAACTTGACCATAGTTTGCCTCTTACTCAATTTTGTATTGCTGGAATGAGCCTTCCACAGAGTAGGTACTCAATAAGAATATTTGAATATTTCTACTCTTATAATAATATGGTATCTTAACATATAGTTTATGGGTTACTGACCAGCTTTAAAGAATGGAAGTTACATGAAGATTGTTGAACAAATCAAATGTGAATAGCCGCAGTTTTTCTGAGTGCTTCAGTCTGCAAGTTACCATTTATTGCTTCACAACATAAGAAATCACTAGGATATTTAGTGATGTCCAGCTACTTAACTCTGGGCTGGCTTCTCTGCAGTTCTCTTGGTGACACTGTTGCCATTTTATTGATCAGGATATTGCCCTTAGTATAATTAATGGGTATACATGCCCAAAGTGTAGCAGGCTTTTAGTAAATATCTGTGCAATGATGGACAATGGATACCTCAGTGATCATCTAGTTCAGCCATTTTGATATTATAGATAAGAAAATTGAGATGTAGAGAAATGAAGTAATTTTCTGATGGTCACACAGCTGCTTAGAGACAGAGCTGAGTATAGAAGCTAGCCCGTTGGAGCACCATCCTGGCAAATAAAGTCTCCTTTAGGGGAAAGTTTGTATAGCAGGGGAATTCTGGGTAGCATTCAAATGCCCACGGTTTCAAAGTTTATTTATTTTGACAGAGAAGGGGGGGGAGGGAGAGTGAGCACATGAGCAGGGTAGGGACAGAGGGAGAGAGAGAATCCCAAGCAGGCTCCATGCTGTCAGCGCAGAGCTAGATGTAGAGCTTGATCTCACGAGCAGTGAGATTATGACCAGAGTCGAGATTAAGAGTTGGATGATTGACTGAGCCACCCAGGCACCCCTCAAATGTCCACTTTTGTTTTAAAAATTTATTTCTGAGACAGAGACAGAGACAGTGTGAGCAGGGGAGGGTCAGAGAGAGAAGGAGACACAGAATCTGAAATAGGCTCCAGGCTCTGACCTAGCTATCAGCACAGAGCCCGACGCGGGGCTTGAACCCACCAATTGTGAGATCATGACCTGAGCCGAAGTCAGACGCTTAACCGACTGAGCCACCCAGGCACCCCTCAAATGTCCACGTTTTAAGCCACATATCAGCCCTGGTTCTAAATCCAAGGGCAGCTTATGCTTATTGTGGTGTGGCTAATACTGTGGAACACCCAGATTCAGCCTGCATTGCATGGGTTTTTCCTGGCAAGGCTTAATGTCCCCACTTTAAATAGCCCTATTGCTGCTTGGCCAGCTGGCTACCATTCCCTTCTCTGTTCATTCTCTTCTCTGAGTCGATTGTTTCATACCTGCTCCCCGCTCCTCAGACTTCCAAGACCTGCTTTCTCTTCCACATTTTCAGCAGATGATTGTGCTTCTTGTTTCATTAATTAAATGGGAGCAGTGAGCAGAGAACCTGTAAGTATATCCACCACTACTCTGTGCCCTGCCTTCCCTCCTCCTGCTATGGATAAGAGTCCATGTCCTCATCTAAGACTGATCTCTTCTCTCATGGGCTGCATTCTGTTCCCTTTTTGCTTCCTTAAGGTCTTGGCTCCTTTCCCTTCTGCATTTCCTTTCTGTAATTTTTTTTCCCTGTCCATAGATCATTCCTGTCAGTATACAAAGGAGTGGGAATATCACCTCTCTAACAAACAATAAAAAATCCTCATTTAACTACACAGTCCCATTGTCCCTTTTCTCTCTGGCAAAACTGTTTCAAGGGGTAGGTCTAGATCTGTGGTTCTCACCCATGGGTGATGTTACCCTCTAGGGGATGCTCTGGTTGTCACACTAGGGGAGGAAATGCAAATGGCAGCTAGTGAGTAGAGACCAGAGATATGATTTTTCATCCGGTAAAACGCAGGATAGCCCCTTACAACAAAGAAGAATGGTCAGGTCGAAAATGTTAGTAGTGCCAAGGTTGAGAAACTCCACTTTCTTGGCTCTGGTTCTCTCTAACTGACAATTGAGTCTTTCCCCTTGGCTCTGCCTGCTCAACTACACCCACTTTTAGTCAAGGGGAAACCCATGGTGCTGAATCCATTGGTCACTGCTCTGCCTGCATGATACTCCATGTCTCAGCAGAATTTGACAAAGGTGATCAGGAGCTTATTCTTAAAACCTTTCCTCTCTCATCTTCCAGAACACCCTACACCCCTGTTTTTTTGTTTTTTTGTTTTTTTTTTTTGAGCTACATGTTTAAAGAATAAATTTCTTTTTTTTTTTTTTTTACAAATAGTTTATTGTCAAATTAGTTTCCACATAACACCCAGTGCTCATCCCCACAAGTGTCCTCCTCCATGCCCATCCCCCTCCCCCCCACATCCATCAGTCCTCAGTTTTTGTCAGCATTCAAGAGTCTCTCATGGTTTGCCTCTCTCCCTTTCCCCCACCATTTCCGCCCTTCTTCTCCCCCTTGTTCCTCCATCAAGTTCCTCCTAATCCTCCTATACGTGCACACATATGATATTTGTCCTTCTCTGCCTGACTTATTTCGCTCAGCATAACACCCTCAAGGTCCATCCATGTTGCTACACATGGCCAGATTTCATTCTTTCTCATTGCCATGTAGTATTCCATGGTATAGATAAACCACATCTTCTTGATCCATTCCTCTGTTGATGGACACTTAGGCTCTTTCCATGTTTTAGCTCTTGTGGAGAGTGCTGCTATGAACATTGGGGTACATGTGCTCCTATGCATCAGCATTTCTGTATCCCTTGGGTAAATTCCTAGCAGTGCTATTGCTGGGTCATAGGGGAGCTCTATTGTTAGTTTCCTGAGGAACCTCCACACTGTTTTCCAGAGGGGCTGCACCAGTTTACATTCCCACCAACAGCCTACACCCCTGTTTTTTTCTGGCTGCTCTTTCTTGGGTTCTTTTGAATGTTCTTGACCTCTAAATATTAGAAAACTCAGGACTCTATCCTTATACTTCTCTTACTCCCCTCTTAACTTACTTTGCAGGTGACCTTATCCAGTTACATAACATCAAGTATCATCTATCCTGTGATCTCCGGTGTATTTCTCCAGCTTGGACCACACTCTTAAACTCTAAATATGTTTCCACCTTAATATTAGTGTGTCCCCAAGCAACCTCCTTCTTCTCCTTCCTTCTTCTTCTTTTGTTTGCTAATCTTTGATTATGGAAAAATTCAAACATGCATACAAGTGAAAAGACTAATATAATGATACCTATCCCCATGTGCCCATCACATAGCTCAAACAATGAAAAATCTTGGCCAATTTATCTTGTTTTATATGTACCCTACCACACGTATGTCTTTCTCCCAATTATTTTGAACCAAACCCAGATATGATATATTCCATGAATAAATATTTCAAGTTGCATCTCTAAAAAATTCTTTAAAACTATAGCCACAGGGGCACCTGGGTGGCTCATTCTGTCAAATGTCTGACCCTTGATCTCAGCTCAGGTCTTGATCTCAGGGTTATGAGATCAAACCCCATGTTGTGCCCCACACTAGGTGTGCAGCCTACTATAAAATAAAAAAAAATATAACTACAATACATTATTAACCAAAGAATTAACACTAATCCTTTGGTCAGCCAAAACCATTGCCCTGACAACCTGCCTCTCCTTCAGCCTTCCCCATCTCAGGGAGTGGAGCTTCTCTCCTGCCAGTTGCTCAAGGCAGACATTAATCCATCTCTAATAAGTGTCTGTCTCTCACCCCCTATATTTAATCCCCTATATTTAATCCCCCTCCATTTAATGGCGAGTCCCCCCTCCAAATACATGCAGCCTTTCATTACTTCTCACACCACTGCTGCCAGCCTTTGAGCCAAGCAAGCGTGATTTCCACCTGGATTACTACAGTGGCCACCTAAATGTTCTTCCTGCTTCTACTCTTGCCACATCTAGTTAGTCCTCCAGGTATCTGCCAGAACCTTATTTTATAAATAATATAAAATAAATCTTTATGAAAATAAAGATTTTAGTTTCAAGTAAACTCTACACTCAACATGGGACTTGAACTTGCAACCCCAAGATCAAGAGCCACATGCTATACTGACTGAGCCAGTCAGGTACCCCCAGAGCCATCTTCTAAATGCATAGGGAGATCGTGTTATTCATTTACTCAAAGTCCAATTGTGCCTCCTGATGTCATTCAGAATTAACCCCACTGCTAACATGGCCTATAAGGATTCTATATAATCTAATCCCTCTGTGAACTCTCTGACTTTATCTTCTCCTGCTCCCCTCCCTCCATTCTGCTTCAGGGCTCCTCAAACACAGCACACATTCATATTCTTGCCTCAGGGTTTTTCACACACTCTTCCCTCTGCTTGGGATGCTCTTTTCCCAGATACCTGTTTGACTGACTTCCTTGATTTATGCTGGTCTCTACCCAAATACCACCTTTACCAAAAAGCTTTGTCTGACCACCTTATATAAAATAGTTACCCACTTCCTGACCCCTACTATATCCTATATCCTTTAATCTCCTTTCTGGAATAGCATTTCTGTCTCCCCAACATACATTTCTTCATCACTAGCAGTTAAGTTCCATAATAGCAGGGTCTTTGTTCTGTCCACTGCTGAATTCCCAGTGCCTAGAAAAGTGCCTGGCACATAGTAGGTGCTAAATAAATATTTATTGAATAAAGAGTTGCTTTATAATGTGCCTTTGATCTGACAATGAACACCTGCTTCCCACCAGTCAGTCTGATCCCCTTTCCTTTGGTTTCCATTGGATCAGACCTCTGGTTATTTAGACCAACAGATAAAACTGTTTAGGAAGGAAGTTCCATTACATAATATATTAAGGAAGGGAAAGAATTTATAAAAATCATTTGCAAGTTGTTATTATTGAATTAACGAAATAAACATGGTCACTTGGGAGTAGCTCAGGATAACAACTGTCACTCTAGTTGTTTTTCCTGGCACCTGTTTTGAGTCTGTTTTCTCAAAATTATAATTTCTTCTTTTACTCTGAGGAATATGAAAGAACAGCTTAATCACATGACACTAAACAAGACCTTATCTCATTTCTGACACTAGGGTGAACCTGGATTTCCTGGCTCTCCGGGTGTACAAGTAAGAAGATATCTTTTTGGGTCTGGCATCTGGTACACAGCATGTGTCATTTGTTTGTACTTATTCTTCTTGACACTCAAGGCTCTGCTTTTGATTCTATTAAGGGAGAAGATGGTGACCCGGGCCACCGAGGAGAGAAGGGGGCAAAGGGAATCAGAGGGAGGAGGGTAAGAATCAAAGGAATTTCCCCATGTCTGTAGAGGCCTACATAACACTAATCAGAGGAATAGATTTCTGTTGACTTAATGGACTGAGCAGGAAGACCATTGTCCCCTAAGTCTGCACATTCCACACCTTCCTTGGGCTACCTCACTCTCCCACTTAAAATACCACTGTCACTTAGCTTATGAATGCAAATGCAGCCCACCAAACCATAATAACAGAAAAATCTAAGTTGGAGTTTCAGTTATCCAATATCAATATCTGTGTGAAATCTACATATCATTCAGAAGGTTATTGTTTAGTTGCAGAGCAAACATTGATATGTCTTTAAGATTCTTCCAAGCTTTAAATTTTTCTTTGTTAATTTAGGACTAGAATCTCAAGAATGTGGCTCCCATCTTGGTGGACAGTGCTTTCACTGTACTTTGTAGAGTCTACCATTGAAAATCCATTCCTTCAGGTTCTGATGATGCAGTATTGAAAAGCTGCCATCACTGGCAGCTCTCTTCAGAAGAGTAATCCTGTGGATATCTAAAACCTTCGTAGTGTTTAGCTGATAGACATTAGAGAGCAAGGCTTTCTGGGGAAAGGAAGTGACTAATTGTCAGTGCAGAAAAGAGGAAAGAAAATACTTATTATCTGAGTACTCAATAATTGGTATTTTCATACATTGGCAAGAACATAAGGAAGAATTTGGTCTGTATCTAACTTGGTTTGCTACTGGCTAATACTGTTCTGCTCAGCTAAACTTATCTCTCTGGTTTCAAATTTAAAAAGATAAAGCATCAATTACATGCAGATAATGCTGTGTCAGTTCAAATACTTTTAAGACAAGCAGTGAACAATGGTCAGCATACACATTTTTCAGACTCCAAAGACCAGAAGGTAGAGAAAGAAATTTTCCTTTCTCTTGATATGAGGCCCCAAATGTGTATTTCCCGCATTCTTTTAATTATATGACCTGGAGTCTCAACTGAGTATTAAGTCAGTTTGGAAATGTGTGTCTGTGTGTATGTCCACATGTTGACTTGGATGAGGTATGTAGGGGACAATTTAGATGGCTCCCATAATGAGCCCTCTCCCTTTCTAGTGTCGGTGTCTTGCTCCACTGATACAGTTCATGAATCAGCTGGTCCATAGCAGACTCATTGGAGCTTAGAAATAATGACAGCTTGGTATCTTAAAATAGGTCTGATGGTTTTAATCAAGTTGTATTCAAGAGGAGAAGCTCACTCCTTTGGTTTGGCTATTTTTAGGGTAATGCTGGCTTTCCTGGATTTACTGGAGCTCCAGGTGACCAAGGCCCTCCAGGACCAGTGGTAACATTGACTCTTCTTTCAATTTTCAGCCCCTGGGTACAAGTAAATAAGAATTTGCTAAGAACTATCTTAATGAAGAAATGAACATTTAAGATGCGTATAGGGAATGAGCCAGATTTGCTTTAGAAGACATTAAATTATACAGTATATTTATTCAATGTATATATTTTTACCTGAACACTGGGAAGATGTTAGAGTGGCTGGAGATTTATAAACATGTCTAAATACATAATACATAAAACTCACTGGAGAGTGAGTTTATCAGTGTAAACAAGGTAATAACATTTATGCAAACACTAGAAGGAAATCCTAACAAAATATGACATTTCTACAATCTTAACTAGACTAACAATGTTGCCTGTCCACGGATATTTTTTAAATTGTCTGGGAGTTCATTTGGTATGAAAGGAGAGACTTTGGGCTACTGTCATTTTGTGCCATGCCTTATCCTATGAGGCTAGGCTGTCATTTCATGATGGGTGGTATAGTGAGTGAGTCCTGGGTAGAACCTGGTGGTTTCACTGAATTTAGTGTTCACTGTAGAGGACCAACAATGTCATAGAACCAAATATCTTAGAAGTAGAAGGACTGCATGTGGCCATTTACAGCTGAGAAAACAAAGACTGGGAAGATTATAGTGATCTGCCTGAGATGACAAATTACTACCTTGCAGAATCTAAATAAAAAGCAAGGATACCTAGACTCCAGAGTAGCTAGCGGCAGTAAGGCTTCTCTGTTCTGAAGCTTTCCAGGGATGACTTGTTCAGCACTAGAGCAGAGATAGGGTATTGGTGAGTAGCCTGAGGAGCAGGGATAGGGAATGGCTGAGGTCTACTTTACAATTGTCTATGAATGGTCCTGAGATCTTGAAAAGTTTTTTCCTGAATTGGAACCTGTACTGTGGCTTGGTCTCAAGACGACCTGATCTTCTAAGGGTCCTTATGTACCATAATCCTGTATGTCCTGGACTCTGAGGTCCGGGACACACCTCCTAGACAATCCAACTTCCTTTCTTAAGGGGTCAGATAGAACTCTAGGGCCAGGAGTAAAGGGCATAAGGTGGACTATACTGTGGTAACTTTCTCAGAATCTTTTGCAAACTCTGGAGACTGATGTGTTGTACCTCAGAATCTTGCATTTTAAACTCATTTCTGTTCTTTCCAGGGCATCAAGGGCCCCAAAGGGGTTGTAGATGTGATGGTACGTGAACATTTTAATTCTAAATCTTATTCTTTTAGCACACAAAGCTTTCCACTTTCACAAAATAGAAATCTATAAAGATTCTTTAGTTTTTCCTCTTACAAATTATTTGAGTACTTTGTAAACTTTACTCTGAAATGTTAGAATCACATCAATGAAAGGAGTAGAATAATATTTTAAATTGTGAAAGGAATCTGGTTGTTTTTGAGTACTACTGGTTGACATGAAAGGAAAGACTTTGAGGCTACTACCCCTGTGCTATATACCTTTTTGTAAAGTTTAAAAGTTGCTTATAAAGTATTTATAAGCCAACATGTGGTGTAGTACAGGTTTTTGTGTCTCATGGCACACCTGAAAGCAATCTCAGAAATTATGATGCTTTTTTTTTTTAATCTCACAAGTACAAAAATACTACTTTGTGGGGGAAGGAAGAGGGTGCAAATGAGAACCAAGAAGTAATGGGGTCAAGGGATGAACAGAAGAGAGGGGAGAAATCAAAGGAACACAACAGAATTCTAGGGGAGGTGTGAGGGGCCTGGGTCTTGGCAATTATTCTAATGAACTGCTCCAAGAATTGCTGGCATAGAGATCCAAGAATTGAAGGTGTTTCTTTGCCTTTTATGCCAAGATTTCAGGATTGAAACTTCTTCAAAATCAGATTTGCTTACATTGCTTTGTGAGGCAGATAAAAAATAAAAAAGAATTCCCCTTATTTACCTATCTCTATTTTTTTAATTAAAAAAATTTTTTTAAATGTTTTATTTATTTCTAGGAGAGAGAGAGAGAGACAGCGTGAGCAGGGGAGGGTCAGAGAGAGAGGGAGTCACAGACTGAAACAGGCTCCAGGCTCTGAGCTGGCAGTCGGCACAGAGCCCAACGCGGGGCCCAAACCCAGGAACCGCGAGACCCTGACCTAAGCAAAAGTCGGACGCTTAACCGACTAAGCCACCCACCCAGGCGCCCCTTTACCTATCTCTAATAATATGGGCATTTTATTGTATATAAAATATATTTTAAATGTTTTTAAATATATGCTATATCTAGAAATATAACTACTGGATAGTTTCATCTGCTATAACAATTTTTTGGTTTTCTGTTATAGCTTAAAAACCTTCAAAAAGGTTGGGGCGCCTGGGTGGCTTAGTCGGTAAAGCATCCGACTTTCGCTTAGTCATGATCTCGCGGTTCGTGGGTTCGAGCCCCGCGTCGGGCTCTGTGCTGACTGCCAGCCTGGAGCCTGTTTCAGTCTGTGACTCCCTCTCTCTCTGACCCTCCCCTCTTCACGCTGTCTCTCTCTCCTAGAAATAAATAAAACATTTAAAAAAAAAATTAAAAAAACAAACCTTCAGAAAGGCACTGACAACACACATATAACATTTCTAAGTCATGGGGTTAAGAAGGAATATGTTTCAAATTAAATACTCTTTCCTTCTTTCTCTTTTTCCATCTTTCTAGCAGTCTTGTGAAATCATTGATTTAATACGAGAAAACTGCCGTAAGTAGTTTGGGAAAGGCTCAAATGGGGGCCAGTGGTGCAAAGTGGGAATGGGTCATGGATTGGGGACATAAATCACTTGTGGATTTGATTGAGGTTAGGGAGGTGCCATTGCCTATCATGAAAAGCTCTTATAAAGTAATGTATTTGGCTCAGTCTCCCCTTGGGTAAGTAATCTTCATGAATGTAGTCTCAGAAATGAAATGGTTGAAAGCCATGCCGTCTCAATGGCGGAGAAAAAGTCCCTTATAATGTGGCACCTCATGAAATGCACTGGCCATTGCACACCTACATGTCTGCATCTTGGCGCTTCTTATCTCAAAACAAATAAAAAGAAGGCTTATTATTTTTGTCCCATCCATTTAAACAGGAGGGATCACCAGTGAGCCTTCAATAGGAAATGTGTCTTTTTAAATTTACATTTATGTTTTAAAAATGGAATTACAAATGATCAGATCTTAATATTTTGTCACATTCCCAGATTGGAATTTACTTAGTGTCTCCAATGTATTCCAGGATATTTGGGCCGTGTAACGTGTACATTTCTCTATTCACTAGCAATAGAGACAGAACACTGACTTGGCAGAGCTTAATTTAGGTACTTGGGTTTTCTCCATATACACCCGGCCCTGCTTATTCAAACTCTAAATTATGTCCAATGCCTTTCAATTGCTGGTCCAGGAGATTCTGGAGCCCTTTTTCCTAAAATCATAAACCATAATTTTGACCACAATGGGAGAATGTCAAAGCTGACCATGTCAAAAGTTAAAACCCCTTTATATTGAAAAGCACCATGAGGTCAGAAGTACACAGAAAAATGGGGAAAAATATATGCAGTATAAACAATGGATCCAACCAAAGACCTATCTTTTTAACTCTGTCATGTCAAAATATATATAGTTGGTCTCAATCATTTTCATCTACAGGCATAGATATTTCATATTTGTTAAACCTAATGTAAAAAACTCTTGGATTGAAAATGAGAGAGAAGACATGAATGAATGGAAGATGCAGAGAAGAAAAAAATACAAATGAGCAATAAACCTGTAAAAATATTTGACCTCATAAGAGGTCAAAGAATACAAGTGAAAATGAGATACTCTTTTTGTTTCTCAACTTGGAAATACTTTTAAGATGAGAAAAAATTCTAAATTTGGAAAGTACACTAGTAGGCATGTCAGTTGGTACTACCTTTCTGAAGAGCAATTGGACACTGCATATCAAAGGCCATAATTATAGAGATTTTATAGGACTGTGATTAAACAGAGATGCACAGATACATGTACAAGCGTGCTCATCACAAAGGGATGTTGGTGGGAGTATCATGAGACATTTATAGTAGACAAGGTGTTACTGCTCTAAACTTACTGATGAGAATACATGTTCATCATATATTAAGTGACAAAAGATTCAGCATAGGACACATATTAAGGTCCAAGTTTTATAAAACAAAATTAACAATGAAATATATACATACACATACATATTATGAATTAAAGGCAATTTTAATTTTTGGCTTTCCGATATTTTCCATAAAATATATATATACATATATTGGAACATACATATATTCCATAAAATATGTATATACATATATACAAAATATACATATACATATGTACATATATATATATACTATAGTATATATAGTTTTAGATGTGTGTGTGTGTGTGTGTGTGTGTGTAGTTTCAGAATATCTCAGTGTATTAGTTAGGTTTAAGTTCAGTACAGAGTGACCTCAGTGCTCAATAACAATGACACAAATGTATTGCTCATATCAAAGCCAGGAAATGGCCTGTCCAGGGTTGATACAGAGCTCACAGTATTCAGGGACACCGGGTCTTTATAGTTCCCTGCCCTGCCATTGGGGTGAGGGTGCTCTGTGTTAAAGCACTCACCTGGAAAACATACTAACAATGTCTTGTATTTTCTCCAAAACTTCCTTTCCAGCTTGCTCAACAGGTAAGTGATAGGTCTTCTCTGTCGCTTGAATCTCAAACTTCATCTGCTCAGAGGCATTGCAGAAAATCTTAAATCTGTGTATCCATTGTGTCAAGGTGTTTCCAAATGCCCTGTGTTCCCTAGCGAAGTGGTCTTTGCCTTGGACATGTCAAATGATGTCTCCCAGCTGCATTTTGAGAGGATGAGAAACATTCTATTATCCCTACTGATGAAGATGGAAACAAGTGGAAGTAACTGCCCAACAGGTGCCCGAGTGGCGATCGTTTCATACAACTCCAAAACAGACTACCTGATTCGCTTCTCAGACTACAAGGAGAGGCCTGCACTCCTGCAGGCGGTCAGGAGAATCCCCCTGCAAGGGTCCTCTGGCAGCAGGAGCCTTGGGGAAGCCATGAGGTTTGTGGCAAGACATGTATTCAAACGTGTACGCTCTGGCCTTCTCATGAGGAAGGTGGCTGTCTTCTTCCAGGCGGGCTGGGCCCATGATACAGTTACCATCAACACTGCCGCTCTGGAGCTCAGTGCGCTGGATATCACCACTGCAGTCATCACCTTCACAGAAGAGCACAACCTCCCAGATGCCCTGTTGGTAAGCTGCTCGGGGGCAAGGGTTAGTACCTGCTTCTTACCCCTCCACCAAGGACCACATGAGGAGTGGGAGTCTTTCAGTGAACGGAATGCCCTAGAAATTGATGTGTATTCATGGGAAGGGGTGGCCCTCATTACGGACTGCTACTAGTGTTACTACTGGTACCAACTGACCATCCTTTAGTAGTTATTCTGTGCTATGTGCCTCACAAACATTAACTTATTTAATATCCCCTGAACCATATGAGATGGGTATTCCTGTCTATCTCTACTTCAGAGATAAGAAAACTGAGGCCTAAAGAGGTTAAGTATACCATCAAAGGTCAGACATCTAGTTAGTAGCAGACTGATATTATCTGTCTTCAGAGCCTTTGCTTATCCAGTATGCTAAATTGTATCATGAAGGTCTATAGAATGTAGTTTTCTTCCTCCCTCCCTCCCTTCTTCCCTCCCTCCCTCCCTGTCTCCATTCTTTCCTTCCTCCCTCCCTTTCTCTCTGTCTCCATTTCACCCTCCCTCTGTCTCTCCCTCTTTCTCTCTCCCCCCACTTCCTTCCTTCTTTCCTTCTTCCTTCCTTTCCTTTTTTTCCTTTTCTTTCCTTTCTTTTCTTCCTAAAATACACGCCCAAATAGCAAAATGAGTAAAGTGCATTAATTTAAAATATACGGCTGGATGGATTTTTATAAATGTTTAAATTTTTTGTGACCAAGACATGATTCAAGATATTGAACACTTTCAGCATCCAGTCAGTTTTCCCAAACCATACACTCCCCAGAGCCACTGCTCTTCTGTCTTCTATCATAGTCAAATAAGCAGTTTAAGTAGTTCCAAACCTACATGTCAACTGAATCCCATAGCATATAATCTTTTGTAGCTGGCTTCTTCCACTCTACATAATGTCTGTTCTCTTTGTTGATCTATGTTGTGTAAAGAGGTAACTAATTCTTTTTTACTGCTGTGCTGAGCTATTTAAAGTGTGTGTATACACCACAATTTATTTACCCATTGTCCAGACTGGACTTTTCTAACTGAAGACCATGTAACACATTTCATGGATTATAAGGGATGATCTATCAAAATCAAGAGTGGTTCTCTATTATGAGACGCCAGGATGCTTAGGAATGTCATACTGAACCATGTGACATTGCCAATATTCAACTGTGTTGGATCAGCAAAATTGGAAATATTATATGGTTCAACCTAATAGCTAATTAATTTAGCTGTGCTAGACCATTTAATTTTCTCTTAAGCAGAAACTGTAGGTGAGAGGTATTATTATCACAGCTGTGAATGTGCCTCTAAGAATCACTAGGTAAAATTGACAGCTTACAGACTGTTAGACTACATACCCTGGGTTTTGAGAAACAAAGTGAAAATGCAGAGGGTAAGTTCCTTGTTTGCTGTTACATCCTTCTTGCCGACCAGGATGTATGGACAGGGATGGGTTGGCGAGGCAGGGGGTAAACAAATAACAGTTAAAATCAGATCACTTTCATCAATAATGAGGTGCATTTGGAAAAATTTCTTCATCTTTCTGCATCTTATTTTGCTGAGCTCTAAAATGGAGAGAGGGTCACAAATGTTATGTAGCCCTCTTCCAGGTATAATGATCGATTTTCAAAAAAGCATTTCCCTAACATTTGGACAGTGATCCTTGGGGTACAGTTATGTCCCCCAAATGCCCATCACTGCTGCTCTCTGCGAGGGGATCCTCAGCAGTGTTGGCGTCTGATGTAGATATAATTTTGGTGAGGATGTTCTTGCCCTCTTAGTTGCTTTGGGTTCCCGGTAAAAGAGTGTGATGGTAGGTGAAAAGAATTTGCGAGCTTCAGAATACTCGGAGCTCAGCTCTGTCATTTCTATTCACTCTCCTTTCTGTTTCGTGGACATATTCTTGCCCCAGGATGCTGGGAACCAATTCTGTTTCTTAAGTGTAACAATGTAGAAATGTTACATGGTGCTAAATGGTGCTTGCCAGCTCAGATGACCTCGTTTCTGGTGACACTAGCAAGGGGACAAACTGTAAAAATGAAAATCCCCTTCTCAGGGTCTGTCAGAAAATTCTCATTTCTTCATAACGGGGCATACTGCAGTCCTTAATCTACCCTCTACTCTGTGTGTTATGCTTATGGGAATCTTGTTAGGTGAGTTGGAATATCCTATAATTTGTCTTTACGATTATCTGCCAGAGGAATCTCTGTCTGTGGGATTTTGTTTTGTTTTGTTTTGTACCTCTATGTTATTTTATTTCACAGAACAATGCTCACAATGCTTCTTTTGGAAAAAATAATGGTTGTTCAATTTGAAACAATTATATAAACAGATGCGCTAACTTCTTGTTCCATTTAAACATGCTTGAGGCTGTGGGACATGTTGAAAAGATTTTTTAAGCTATCCACTGGGTCATCTTAGCCCAAATAAAAGTTTGTAGGGGTACCTGTGTGGCTCTTGGTTAAGCATCTGACTTCAACTCAGGTCATGGTCTCACAGTCTGTTGAGTTCCAGCCCCACATTGGGTTCTGTGCTGACAGCTCAAAGCCTGGAGCCTGCTTCAGATTCTGTGTCTCCCCTCTGTCTCTGCTCATGACTCCCCTTGCTCTCTCTCAAAAATAAATAAACATTAAGAGTTTTGTGGCATTGGACTATTTGTGCCTGATCCCATTTTTTTTTTCTTGGTCTTTTTTTTTAAGTTTATTTACCTTCAAGTTAGTTAACATATAGTGTAGTATTCGTTTATCAGGAGTAGAATTTAGTGATTCGTCACTTATATACACCACACGGTGCTCATTCCAACAAGTGCCCTTCTTAATGCCTATCACCCATTTAGCCACCCCCTAGCTCCAGCAACCCTCAGCTTGTTCACAATGTGTGTAAGAGTCTCTTATGGTTTGCCTCACTCTGTTTTAATCTTATCTTATTTTTATTTTTATCTTTTAATGTTCATTTATTTATTTTGAGAGAGAGAGAGAGAGATCACACAAGCAGGGGAGGGGCAGAGAGAGAAGGAAACGCAGGGGAGGGGCAGAGAGAGAGGGAAACAATCGCAAGCAGGATCCATGCTCAATGTGGAGTCTGTCATGGGGCTCAATCTCACGAACTATTGGATCACAACCTGAGCCCAAATCAAGACCTGGAGTTAAAACTGAGCCACCCAGGCACCCCATCTCATTTTATTTTTCCTTCTCTTCTCCTATGTTAATCTACTTTATTTATTAAATTCCACATATGAGTGATATCACATGGTATTTGTCTTTCTCTGACATACTTATTTCATTTAGCATAATACCCCCTAGTTCATCCACGTTGTTGCAAATGGCAAGATTTCATTCTGTTGGTCACAGATTACTATTCCATTGTGTGTGTGTGTGTGTATTCAGGATGGCTGCACCACTTTACATTCCCACCAGCAGTGCAAAAGTGTTCTTCCTTCACCCCACGCTTGCCAACATCTGTTAGTTCTTGAGCTATTCTGATGGGGTGAGGTGGTATCTCACTATTGTTTTGACTTGCATTTCCCTGATGATGAGTGATGTTCAGCATCTTTTCATGTCTCTGTTACCCATCTGCGTGTGTTTTTTGGAAAAGTGTCACTTCATGACTTCTGCCCATTTCTTTACTGGATTATTTGTTTTTTGGGTGTTGAGTTTGATAAATTCTTTATAGATTTTGGATACAACCTCGTTTTTGATGTGTCCTTTGTCCTTTGTCCCCCATTCCATCAGCTGCCTTTTAGTTTTCTTGATTGTTTCCTTTCACTGTTCAGAAGCTTTTTTTTTCTTAATTTTGATAAGGCCCCGAAGTTTATTTTTTCTATGTTCCCCTTGTCTCCGGAGAACTGTCTGGTAAGAAGCTGCTGTGGCCGAGGTCAAAGAGAATGCTGCCTTGTTCTCTTCTAGGATTTTGATGGTTTCCCGTCTCACATTTAAGGTTTTCGTCCATTCTGTGTTTATCTTCGTGTATGGTATAAGAAAGTGGTCCAGGTTCATTCTTCTGCATGTTGCTGTCCAGTTTTTCCAACAACATTTGCTGAAGAGACTGTCTTTCTTCCGTTGGGTATTCTTTCCTGCTATGTTGAACATCAGCTGACCATACATTTGTGGGTCCATTTCTGGATTCTCTATTCTGTTCCACTGATCTGTGTGTCTGATTCTGTGCCAGTACCATACTGTCTTGATGATTACGGACTTGGAATACAGCCTGAGGTCCAGAAACGTGATGCCCCCTGCTTTGGTTTTCTTTTTCAACATTACTTTGGCTATTTGAGGCCTTTTCTGGTTCCATACACATTTTAGGATTGATTGTTCTAGCTCTGTGAAGAATGCTGGTGTTATTGTGATAGGGATTGCATTGAATGTGTATGTTTCTTTAGGTAGTCTAGACATTTTGACAGTGTTTGTTCTTCTAATCCCTGAGCATGGAATGTTTTTCCATCTCTTTTGTCTTCTTCAATTTCTGTCACAAAATTTCTATAGCTTTCGGCATACAACTCTTTTCCCTCTCTCTGGTGAGGTTTATTCGTAGTTACAGTTTTTGGTGCAATTGTAAATGCGATGGATTCCTTGATTTCACTGTCTGTTGCTTCATTATTCGTGTGTAGAAATGCAAATGGTTTCTGTACATTGACTTTATATCCCGCAACTTTGCTGAATTCATGTAAGAGTTCTAGCAGTTTTTTGGTGGAGTCTTTTGGGTATTCCACGCAAAGTATCATGTCATCTGTGAAGAATGAATGTTTCACTCCTTCCTTCCAATTTGTACGCATTTTACTTCTTTTCGTTGTCTGATTGCTGAGGCTAGGACTTCCAGTCCTCTGTCGAACGGTGGTGAGAGTGGACATCTCTTCGTATTCCTGACTTCAGGGAGAAAGCTCTCAGTGTTTCCTCCATGAAGGATGATGTTAGCCATGGGTCTTCTGTATATGGCCTTTAAGATCTTGAGGTATGTTCCTTCTCTCCCTACTTTCCGGACGGTGTTTAATAGAAAGGATGGTGTATTTCGTCAAATGCTTTGTTCTGCACCTATTGAGATGATCGTGTGGTTCTTATCCTTTTAAAAATTGATATGCTTTATCACGTTGATTAACGTGCAGATACCGAACCACCCCCTGCAGCCCAGGAATAAATGCCACTTGATCGTGGCGAAGGACTCTTTTAAAATACTGTTGCATGTGATTTGCTAGGAACGTGTTGAGAACTTTGGCACCCGTGTTCATGAGGGCAATTGGGCTGTCATTCTCCTTTTAGTGGGGTCTGTGGTTTTGGAATCAAGGTAATGCAGGCTTCTTGGAATTACTGGGAAAATGTCCTTCCACTGCTATTTATTGGAACAGCTTCACAAGATTAGGTATTACCTCTTCTTTAAATGTTTGGTAGAATTCCCCTGGAAAGCCACGTGGCCCTGGACTCTTGTTGGGAGATTTTTATTTACTGAATCCATTTCTTTCCTGGTTACAGGTCTGTTCAGACTTTCTGTTTCTTCTCGTTTCCGTTTTGGTAGTTTAGATGTCTCTAGGAATTTATCCATTTCTTCCAGAGTGCCCAATTATTAGCATATAATGGCTCATAACATTCTCTAATTACTGTTTGTATTTCTGTGGTGTTGGCTGTGCTCTCGTCTCCTTCATGTATCATTTTTATTTATCTGGGTCCTTTCCTTTTTATTTTTGATCAATCTGGCTAGGGTTTTATCAATTTTTTTGTATTCTTTCAAAGAACCAGCTCCTAGTTGCATCGATACGTTCTACTGTTTTTAATTTTTTTATGTCAATAGTCTCGATTTCTGCTCTAATCTCTATTGTTTCCCGTCTTCTGTTGGTTTGGGGTTTTATTTGCTGTTCTTTTTCCAGCTCCTTTAGGTGTAAGGTTAGGTTGTGTCTTTAAGAGCTTTCTTCCTTCTTTAGGAAGGTTTGGATGGCTACAGAATTCCTGCTTTTGTCCACCTCTGCTGCGTCCCAAAGGTTTTGGATGGTCATGTTTTCATTTTCGTTGGCTTCCATGTATTTTTAATATCCTCTTTCATTTCTTGGTTAACCATCCATTCTTTAGTAGTATGTTCTTTAACCTCCATGTGTTTGAGGGCTTTCCAACTTCTTTTCTTGTGGTGGATTTCAAGTTTCATAGTGTTGTGGTCTGAAAACATGCACAGTATGATCTCGACCTTTCTGTATTCGTTGAGGGCTGATTTGTGACTCAGTATGTGATCTATTCTGGAGACTGTTCCATGTGTACTCGATAAGAATTTGAATTCTGCTGCTTGAGGATGAAATGTTCTGAATATATCTGTTAAGTCCCATCTGGTCCAGCGTGTCCTTCAAAGCCATTGTTTCCTTGTTGAGTTTCTGCTGAGAGGATCTGTCCCTTGCTGTAAGTGGGGTGTTAAAGTCCCCCAATATTATGGTTTTGTTATTGACGAGTTTCTTTCTGTTTGTGATTAACTGATGTATATATTTGGGTTTTTCAAGTTGAGGGCCTACCTATTTACAATTGTTAGATCTCCTTGGTGGACAGATTCCTTCATTATGATATGATGCCCTTCTTCATTTCTTGTTACAGTCTTTGTTTTAAAATCTAGTTTGTCTGGTATGATTATGGCGAGTCTGGCTTGCTTTTGACATCCAGTAGCACGATAGATGGTCCTCCATCTCCTCACTTTCAATCTGCAGGTGTCCTTAGGTCAAAAATGAGTCTTGTTGGCAGCATCTAGGTGGGTCTCGTTTTCTTATCCACCCTGATACCCTACGTCTTTTGAT
Source organism: Proteles cristata cristata (assembly GCA_017311185.1). Lineage (NCBI taxonomy): Eukaryota > Metazoa > Chordata > Mammalia > Carnivora > Hyaenidae > Proteles > Proteles cristata. Next base: position 2,401,622 of record JAESUZ010003188.1, read on the forward strand.
TGGAGTATATAGTTCATTTACATTCAGAGTGATTATTCATAAAACGATATGAATTCGTTGCCATTGTGCTGCCTGTAGAGTTGGTGTTTCTGGTGATGTTCTCTGATCCTTTCTAGTCTTTGTTGCTTTGGGTCCTTTTTTGTGTTGCTTTGTCTTTTCTCCACTCAAAGAGTCCCCCTTAAAATTTCTTGCAGGGCTGGTTTGGTGGTCACCAACTCCTTTAGTTTCTGTTTGCCTGGGAAACTCTTTCTCTCTCCTCCTATTCTGAATGACAGCTTTGCTGGATAAAGAATTCTTGGCTGCCTATTTTCCCCATTCAGCATGTCGAATATATCCTGCCACTCCTTTCTGGTCTGCCAAGTTCCTGTGGACCGATCTCCTGGGAACATGATCTGTCTTCCCTTGTATGTTAGGGACTTTCCCCGCCCTTCCCCCCCACCCACCCGCCCTTGCTGCTTTCATGCTCTTTCCTTATTTATGTGGTTTGTAATCTGACCAGGATATGTCTTGGTGATGATCAGTTTTTGTTGAATCTATGGGAGTTCTCTGTGCTTCTTGGATTTTGATGTCTGTGTCTATCCCCAGATTAGAGAGGTTTCCTGCTATGATTTGCTCACATAAACCTTCTGTCCCCTTTTCTCTCTCTTCATCTTCTAGGACTCCTATGATTCAGATGTTTTTTCCTTTTCAAGGAGTCACTGAGTTCTCTAAGTCTTGTATTGTGATTTCCCCCCCTTTCTTTCCCTTTTTTATGTCCTGCTTCATTATTCTCCATAATTTGATCTTCTGTATGTTGATTTGCTTGATGCTCTGTTCATCCTTGTCATCAGGCCATCTATTCAAGTTTTTTTTTTTTTAATTTTTTTAATGTTTTATATTTATTTTTAGGAGAGAGAGAGAGACAGCGTGAGCAGGGGAGGGTCAGAGAGAGAGGGAGTCACAGACTGAAACAGGCTCCAGGCTCTGAGCTGGCAGTCAGCACAGAGCCCGACGTGGGGCCCGAACCCACGAATCGCGAGATCATGACCTAAGCGAAAGTCGGACGCTTAACCGTCTAAGCCACCCAGGCGCCCCTCAAGTTTTAATCTCACTTATAACATTTTAAATTTCAGCCTGACTGAAATTTATTTCTTTTCTATCTTCAGGAAAGAATTCTCTAGTGTCTGCTATGCTTTTTTCAGCCCTTGCTAGTATTCTTATAATCGTGGCTTTAAATTCTAGATCTGACATCTTACTTACATCTCTGTTGTTTATATATCTGGCCATGATTTCTTCCTGTTTTTTCCCCCTTCGGGTGAATCCCTTCATCTTCTCATTTTTGAGGTAGAAAAAATAATTAAAAAATTAAATTGAAAAGAAAGCAAAAATATCAATTAAGGAAGCTAGATCTTAGATATGTTTCAGTCTGCTTTTTGAAAGATACTTAATAGAAGAGTTAAAAAAGATAAAGAGAAAAAAAGCAAAGAAAAAATTTAAAAACTAAAAAATATGTAATAAAATAGTAGAACAAAGAATATAAAATAGAATTATTTTTAATTGAAAATAAAATAAAACAAAAAATAATTTGTTCTCTCTGTATCCAAGTTAAAAAGGAAAACAATTCAAGCACTAACAGAAAGAACATGAACAAATAAACCATCAAACAGAATGAAATCCAAATGTAGTTATATCCAGTTTCCCCTAGTACTGAAACTATGAAGCACTCTATCATCCATACAATAAGCAGGTGGAGAGATTTGTACTGGTCTTCTTGGGGATATGCCTGGGGGGCTCAGTTGGGAGGGGTTTTGCCTTGAGGAGGCTGTATGACCTCTACCAAATGCACTCCAAGCAGGAGACCTACTTCTTCCTATGTGGCACATGACCCCTGACCTCACTGCCTGATCCGGGGGATTTGTCCTGCTTCCTCAGGGCCCTGAGGGCACAAACATGCCAGGCACTGAGCTCTGAATCTTCAGGCTCTGTTCCCCACTGTTTACACACTGGTGGTATTGAAACCCTCTCGTTTCTCCTCATCAATGGTTTTGGGGAACAGATTTCTTATTCAGTCACCTGAGAGTGTTTTCCATCTTTCTCTCTCTCTCCATCTACTTTTGGGGGAAATGCTTTTCTTATATTATCCCAATATGCCACACTCTCCCCCTTTCCTTCTCTCTCTGTTTTCTCTCTGCAAAAAACAGCTCCCTACCCTCTTTGGCTTTTTTCTTCCAATTTACCCCTTGAAACCATGTACCTGACAAGTTCTGTGGCTCAAGTTATGCAGATTGTTCTGCTAATCCTCAGATCAATTTCATAGGTGTTCGAAATGGTTTGGGGGTGATCTAGCTGCATTTCGGGGATGGGACAAGCTCAGGGTCTCTGTACTGCTCTGCCATCCTAACTCTTCCCCATCCTCCTTGTTGTTAATTGGGACCATGACTAGGGTCTAGCCAATGCCCACTAAGTAGATGGATGCCATTTATAGTGCGTGCACATCTGCCAGTCAAATGTAGATGATCCAGAAAAAGGTTTTGAGGACCTTGGGTATGGTGTGGACATTGATAGGAGCCCAGGTCCTGAAATGGCTGTAAAGCACAAAATATTCCTCCCTCCCCACTCCCCTCCTCCATGCACACCCAAGGAACTGCATTCACTTGTGACAGATGGCATAAATAATACATTATTATGTTAAGCCACTGAGACCTGGGCATGAATAGTTTCACAATTAATCTTCCCTGATAGATGCAGATTATTTCCAGGGCTTTTAACTCATGATAAAATTAGGAATACTTTCACATTACTTCTCTCCAGATGTGAGGTGAATCTTAGATTAGTCATGTCCATCACACTGTCTGCTCTCTGTCAAAGCATAAGGGGCAGGGACTCACTGATGGGCATCCCCTCCTCCATCCCTGTGGCCAGGGCCAAGCAGGCTCTGGATGCCCCTCTGGAATCAAGAGGCTAGGGACATGAAGATGTCATGTTAGCCCTCAAGGAGAGAAGACAGGCAAAGACTACTTTGGAAAAGAATTTTCTGTAACATGTACTCCTTACAGAGCTCTTCAGTCTTTTTGTTTGGGACTGCCACATATCCCAAACTGTATCTCTCAGAGTGAGCTTACTTGAAAGAAAATCCCATGTGGAGAAAGAAATATAAAGAGTTGAGCTTTTATTTATGCTAGTATAACACAAAAACAACATGGGAACTTTCCAAAGACTCGAGAAGAAAGGCAAAATGCATCTTCTCTTGTTCCTCACATGGTTATACTTTTTCCTGATTTAGAAATTCACATTAACCAAGGTCAATTCAATAGCTACTAAATAAAAGTCTTAATAAGCTATGTGGAGATTCAAAAATGACATAATAACACCTTCAGAGAGTTTAAAACCTAACAAGAAGGAGGGACAAATAATTTTCAAGAAAGAGGTCCAATGATATATTTTAGGAACATAGGAAAAGGAGGTTCATTTCAAGAGCAAGAGATAGCGGAAGCCTGATGCAGATAGCGACATCTGGCACTTTGGGGAGAATGAGTAGGATACTTACTTAGCAGAGAAGCAGGCAAAAACATTGCAGTGTGGGGAAACACCATGAACAAAGGCCCAGGCATAGACAGTGACTATCTACAGAATTCTCCTTAGTGTTCCCACTCCCCAGAAATTAGAGAACACCCACCTTCAGCAGTGCAGCTCCACAGCACATATGAAACCCCAGAGCCCCCTGACAGATGGAGGAAGCTGCCATGAAGAGAAAGTGCAGAGTTGCCAAAACTCAACATTCTGATTTACTCCACACGGTCATCAGATCTGAATACTGACCAAATGGACCTAATAAATCACCAGGAATTAAAGAGAACAGTGTAGGGACAAATATGGCACATTGATGGCTTTACTGGAATCCACGTGAGACAATATGAGAAGCTTCTGAAAGGAGGAGCCATGGCAATGCTCCAGGAGCTATTAGAAGACCAAGGGGCATCAATTTTATGCCATTAGGGAAATGCTAAGTTAGTGTACATTATTTTTAAACCACAGGAAACCTAGGTGAAGTGTGTTACAAAATGCAGAATTTGAATTTTCAAGGTCCTATTAAAGACTTCAAAGAAATTCAAATATCTCCCCAAGTTTGGCCCATGGAAGAGTTCTCTGCCATCGTTGGTTGTGTGACCTTGGACAAGCCTCTGGCCTCAGGCTCCTCAGCAACAGAGTTGAGGATCTGAATGGGTGCCATGGGATTTCTTTCTGTTTCACTAAAGCCTGGTCCTCAGTTATAGTCTTCCCTATTTGCCTCATGTTCAGAACGCTGTGTTACCTTTTCTACTCTGAGTAACTCAGAAGACATAACTCTTCCATCTGTCATCTGCTTACTGGAAAATTATCAAATTTAACTGAATTGGAATGGCTACAAAACTTACATCTTTTACAAAACTTTTCTTAGGAAGAATAATTTTATGATAACGCTTAAAATTTTTAGTGTTCTTAAAACAAAATGTGAGAACAAGTACATAAAAACCCAGTGAAAATCCACAGGGAATTATGATTCAGTATAGATCCATCTGTATGTAGTTGTCATCAATGAAAACTTAATTACTTTGAATTTGGACTAGCCAGCATGGTCCTAGTCATTGATAAGGTGAACGAGACAATTCCTGGGAAAGCTTAAGCAGAGAGACAGTACAGGAGGGAATCCAGTAGAAGGAGAAGGGAAAATTGGTTCTATAATTCTTACTACAAACTCCCATCAGCACTGGTGCAGGAAATTTCAAAAATAGAGTACCTTAAACATGAAGTCATCTGCTTGGGAGGCAAAGTTTTACAGTAGTTTGAATCAACACCTTTGGTGATTCTCTCAACCAACCTCATTCCTGAATGTCCAGCTGTGGTCTGTTGGGACTAGTTGTGTACTAAAGACAGGAGTGTATGGAGGGGAGAAGACATGGCACATGGATTTGTATTGATTTCCCCTTTTGTTTCACAGACAGTTATTTTTTCAAAGGATTCAGGAACCCCTCAAACCCTAGCCCCAAGCTGGAGAGACCCAGAGGGTTTAATTCATTGTTTCAGGTGCTGTACTAAGCTGCCAGGGCCCTGGGACGTTTGTTTCTAGAACTAAGTTGGGGGAGGCTCTTGGCTAGATGGGAGCAAAAGGGAAAGAACCAAGGCCTGGGAAGGAGGATTTGCCTTGGACAGAAGGGAGCTAACTCCACCCTAAGGAGGGAGAGTTGGAAACCATTTGGCTTCCAGTTGAGTCAAGGGCTTGGGGAATAAGAAGGGAAAACTAGACAAAGTAGGCAAGGAGACAGAAAAAGAGAGTTGTCATGCAACCTGTGACTGATCCCAGGAGGTTGAGTCCGGCCCCAGCTGCTTGCAGTTGGCATGATCCCATCTCACCAAGACTGCTATGAAACAGCTGCCTTCTTCTGGACTTCTCAGCTAACATTAGGGGTTGGCATTAGATTGGGGTGTCAGGTGGCAGAGTGGGATTCGGGAACCTGACAGACTGGAGTGCAAATTCTAGGACCATGCTGTTTAGAACAAGTTGCTTTATCATTGACCTTCCCTTACATCATCTGGGAAATGTACATTAACATGATTAACTTGTGTGATGGTTCTGAAGATTAGGCCAGCGCTCCTCAAATTTGAATGCCCATGGAAACCATCTGTAGATCTTGTTAAAAATGCAGAACCTGATTAATTAGACTGGCTAGAGTCTGAGATTTGGCATTTCTCATGGATCTGGATAATAATGCTCATGCTGCCAGTCCCTGGGCCACATTTTGAGCAGTGAGGGCTTAAGGTGACAAGGCATGAACACTGCGTGGCACATGGTTGGAACTTCATAGGTGCTTACTAAATGGAAGGTGTCTAATTCTATTAGTAGTTACTGGGCATCGAGGCACTCTTAAGGTTCTTGAAGAGATGGTAATAATAAAAGTTAAACACTGAGTATATAAAGTGTCAGTTTTTGTGCTTGTAGACACTATCTCCTAGAACTCTTAGAACAAATCTGTGAGTTTATTCCCATTTTACAGGTGAATAAGTGAAGCCCCAGTACCAGGAAAACATGTCCAGATAACATAAGGAACAAAAAGACAGTGTGAAGCCTAGTTGCCTAATTCCTTCCCTTGGTTGCTGTTCCTGGCTGTAGGAACAGCTGCTGTTCCTGACCATCTAATGGAAAATAACAACCCACACAGCTCAGCAGCAGGTCATACATGGCCTCTGAAAGAGCCCCTTTGGGCAACCCAACACTTTCTTCCAAAAAAAAAAAAAAAAAAAGTCCTCCTCTAATGTCTCTGAATCCTGAAATTAAATAAAAATTTAAAAATTACTCCCCAAAATATTTTGGCCCTCCTCTTAATGTTTTCATCTTTGAAAGCTGATTTCTTTTGTCTTCATGATAGCCAGCATTCCATTCTTTGGATTTGGATTTCTTTTTTTTAGAGCAATACACAGAAATAAAAATAGAACCAATTCATATATTTATCTCATAATGTTATAAAGATAAAATGAATTAATACATGGAAGAATTTAGTACTTCTAAACTCTCTTCCTGTTTTTGACTTTTGAACTCAAAATCTCATTGCTGATGGAAATTCCACACCTTGAGTAAGTTATTTAACTTCTCTGTGTCTCAGTCTCATCATCTGAAAAATAGCCGAAAATAATAGTTATCTCCCTGGGTTGTTTAAGGATTAAAAGACGTAAGTGACTTAGCACAGTGCCTGAGTCAACAGATGTGAGCTATTGTCCTAGGTGATGTTTCAAGGGAACATGTGCTAGACTCTTCATAAAGAAACTTGAAATTTGAAACCTGGCGCTGAAATTGCATATTCTCTACAATCCTCTGCTTTTTAACTTTAAAAATAGAGAAAATATTTTGAGACATAGGCAATTGGACAGCTCTTATCAAATGGGATCAGGGAAAAAGAAAGGTATGAGGAACTGAGCTTGTCTCGTCCCTGAAGCACAGCTAGATCAGCATCGAACCATTTTGAACACCTAGAAAATTGGTCTGGGGATTAACACGACGATTTGCATAATTTGAACAATAGATCTTGGCAGGTACGCAGTGTGCAGAGGTGAACTGGGGGAGAGAAAAACCATGGTGCCGTAGAGGGTAGGGAGCCATTTTCATGGACAGAGGACAGAGAAAGAAAGAGAAATTGGAATAGTGTGCAGTGCATGGGATCCTACAAGAAAAGCACTCCCCCTGAAAGCAGCTGGAGAAAAAGAGAGAAATAGTGAAAACACAGAGGACTGGGAAAAAAAAAAAACTGTTCCCCAAAACCAGTGATAGGGGGAAAAGGAGAGGGTTTCAATATTGCCGGTTTTCTCTAAACAACGGAGCACAGAGTCTGAAGTTTTGGAGCTCAGTGCCTGGTGGTGCTCCAGCAAAGGACACAGAGTGAATCCCTGGGAGCAGACAGCCTGGTCTGAGAGACCCATTTGCACCACAGGGAGAAGCAGTTCCCTTGCTGGAGTGTATTTGGTAAAGACAATATGGCCACCCTATGGGTAAAAGTCCTGACAGTCCTCAGAGAGCTGCCACACGTACTGATACTGGAACAAAGACACCAGAGTGCACCAAACAATGGTACCAACTGCGTGTTGTGATTTACCATAAGCTCTGAGCCTCTGCCACTGAGTGATCATATGAACATTTTCTGAGATAAGTTGGTACCAGGCCATTATTCAGCAAGACCCTCCCTAAGGATCAGCACGGGCCCAAGCCACTCGAGTCACTGAAGTGTGGAGTTTTGAAACGCAGCCCTCTCTGAGATAAAACTCTGGTCGGAGCCACCACCTGGCAGGAAGACAGCTAGGACAAAGATAAGGTAAAGGCAGGGAGTGGACGAGAGCCCGAGAAGTGACTGAAAGGAGAAGTGACCGAAAGGAGAAGTGACTGACCGTGCATCTGTGAAGGTGCAAAATTCCTCTACTGGAGACTAGAGAGGGGTGAAGCCATTTTCACCCTAGCACACTCACTGCTCAACCCCAGTGAGCTCATCAGCACCACCAAGTGGTGAACAGACTCATTACATCAAGCCCCATCAACCTGTACCCTCCAGGCACGTCTCCACTAGGGCAAGTCAGCCTGAGAATTAGAGCAGCAGCTCCCTCAGCGAGAAGACCAGCACAATCCCTTCCACCCTGCAAAGTTCTAAGGGAAACTAGATCAAGCTTCAACCGGATCTCATTTCGTTTGTTGTTTGTTCATTTTCCTCCTCTGTATTTATGTTGTTTCCCCTTTATTTTTTTTTTCGTTCTTGGAAATGGTACATTTTAAAAATCCTATTGTATTATTTTTAAAAACTTTTTTCATTTTTAAACTTTTTTCCGTTTTTCTATCAGGTTTCTCTCAAAATGCAAGCAAAACACACCTAAGATCTCGCTTCCTTTATCTGATTATGTATGGATTTGCTTTTAAGTTTTTAATTTTAATTTTTATTTACTGTTAAGTTTTTCTTCCAAAATGACAAGACAGAGTAATCCACCACCACCCCCCCCTTCCCACCACCCGTGCAAAACAACAGGAAGAAATGACAGCCAGGGATTTAATCAATATAGGTATAGGTAAGATGTCTGAACTGGAATTTAAAACCACAATTATAAGAATACTAATTGAGTTCAAAAAAGCATAGAAGATATCAGGTAATTCCTTTCAATAGATAAAAGAAATAAATTCTAGTCAGGCTGAAATTTAAAATGCTATAACCGAGATGCAATTTTGAACGGATGCTGTGATGGCAAGGGATTACAGAGCACAGGAGTGAATAGTAATAGGGAAGAAAAAATTATGGGGCCAACTGGGTGGCTCAGTTAGTGAGGCATCCAACTTTGGCTGATATCATGATCTCAAGGTCTGTGAGTTTGAGCCCCGCATCAGAATCTCTGCTGTCAGTACAGAACCTGTTTTGGATCCTATCTGCCTGTCTCTCTATGTCCCACCGCATCTTGCACTCACTCTCTCAAAAATGTTTGTTTAAACAACAACAACAAAAAAAGATCAAATTATGGAGAATAATGAAGCAGGACACAAAAAAGGGAAAGAAAGGGGGGGGGAATCACAGTACAAGACTTAGAGAACTCAGTGACTCCTTAAAAAGGAAAAAACATCTGAATCATAGGAGTCCTAGAAGATGAAGAGAGAGAAAAGGGGACAGAAGGTTTATGTGAGCAAATCATAGCAGGAAACCTCTCTAATCTGGGGATAGACACAGACATCAAAATCCAAGAAGCACAGAGAACTCCCATAGATTCAACAAAAACTGATCATCACCAAGACATATCCTGGTCAGATTACAAACCACATAAATAAGAAAAGATCATGAAAGCAGCAAGGACAGGTGGGGGCGGGGAGGGCGGGGAAAGTCCCTAACCTACAAGGGAAGACAGATCATGTTCCCAGGAGATCGGTCCACAGGAACTTGGCAGACCAGAAAGGAGTGGCAGGATATATTCGACATGCTGAATGGGGAAAATAGGCAGCCAAGAATTCTTTATCCAGCAAAGCTGTCATTCAGAATAGGAGGAGAGAGAAAGAGTTTCCCAGGCAAACAGAAACTAAAGGAGTTGGTGACCACCAAACCAGCCCTGCAAGAAATTTTAAGGGGGACTCTTTGAGTGGAGAAAAGACAAAGCAACACAAAAAAGGACCCAAAGCAACAAAGACTAGAAAGGATCAGAGAACATCACCAGAAACACCAACTCTACAGGCAGCACAATGGCAACGAATTCATATCGTTTTATGAATAATCACTCTGAATGTAAATGAACTATATACTCCAATCAAAAGACGTAGGGTATCAGGGTGGATAAGAAAACGAGACCCACCTAGATGCTGCCAACAAGACTCATTTTTGACCTAAGGACACCTGCAGATTGAAAGTGAGGAGATGGAGGACCATCTATCGTGCTACTGGATGTCAAAAGCAAGCCAGACTCGCCATAATCATACCAGACAAACTAGATTTTAAAACAAAGACTGTAACAAGAAATGAAGAAGGGCATCATATCATAATGAAGGAATCTGTCCACCAAGGAGATCTAACAATTGTGTTTACAATGTAGGCCCTCAACTTGAAAAACCCAAATATATACATCAGTTAATCACAAACAGAAAGAAACTCGTCAATAACAAAACCATAATATTGGGGGACTTTAACACCCCACTTACAGCAAGGGACAGATCCTCTCAGCAGAAACTCAACAAGGAAACAATGGCTTTGAAGGACACACTGGACCAGATGGGACTTAACAGATATATTCAGAACAATTCATCCTCAAGCAGCAGAATTCAGATTCTTATTGAGTCCACATGGAACAGTCTCCAGAATAGATCACATATTGAGTCACAAATCAGCCCTCAACCAATACAGAAAGGTCGAGATCATACTGTGCATGTTTTCAGACCACAACACTATGAAACTTGAAATCCACCACAAGAAAAGAAGTTGGAAAGCCCTCAAACACATGGAGGTTAAAGAACATACTACTAAAGAATGGATGGTTAACCAAGAAATGAAAGAGGATATTAAAAATACATGGAAGCCAACGAAAATGAAAACATAACCATCCAAAACCTTTGGGACGCAGCAGAGGTGGACAAAAGCAGGAATTCTGTAGCCATCCAAACCTTCCTAAAGAAGGAAGAAAGCTCTTAAAGACACAACCTAACCTTACACCTAAAGGAGCTGGAAAAAGAACAGCAAATAAAACCCCAAACCAACAGAAGATGGGAAACAATAGAGATTAGAGCAGAAATCGAGACTATTGACATAAAAAAATTAAAAACAGTAGAACGTATCGATGCAACTAGGAGCTGGTTCTTTGAAAGAATACAAAAAAATTGCTAAAGCCCTAGCCAGAATGATCAAAAATAAAAAGGAAAGGACCCAGATAAATAAAAATGATACATGAAGGAGACGAGAGTTCAGCCAACACCACAGAAATACAAACAGTAATTAGAGAATGTTATGAGCCATTATATGCTAATAATTGGGCACTCTGGAAGAAATGGATAAATTCCTAGAGACATCTAAACTACCAAAACGGAAACGAGAAGAAACAGAAAGTCTGAACAGACCTGTAACCAGGAAAGAAATGGATTCAGTAAATAAAAATCTCCCAACAAGAGTCCAGGGCCACGTGGCTTTCCAGAGGAATTCTACCAAACATTTAAAGAAGAGGTAATACCTAATCTTGTGAAGCTGTTCCAAAAAATAGCAGTGGAAGGACATTTTCCCAGTAATTCCAAGAAGCCTGCATTACCTTGATTCCAAAACCACAGACCCCACTAAAAGGAGAATGACAGCCCAATTGCCCTCATGAACACGGGTGCAAAAGTTCTCAACACGTCCCTAGCAAATCACATGCAACAGTATTTTAAAAGAGTCCTTCGCCACGATCAAGTGGCATTTATTCCTGGGCTGCAGGGGGTGTTTCGGTATCTGCACGTTAATCAACGTGATAAACCATATCAATTTTTAAAAGGTTAAGAACCACACGATCATCTCAATAGGTGCAGAACAAAGCATTTGACGAAATACAGCATCGTTTCTATTAAACACCGTCCGGAAAGTAGGGAGAGAAGGAACATACCTCAAGATCTTAAAGGCCATATACAGAAGACCCACGGCTAACATCTTCCTTCGTGGAGGAAACACTGAGAGCTTTCTCCCTGAAGTCAGGAATACGAAGAGATGTCCACTCTCACCACCGTTCGACAGAGGACTGGAAGTCCTAGCCTCAGCAATCAGACAACGAAAAGAAGTAAAATGCGTACAAATTGGAAGGGAGGAGTGAAACTTTCATTTTTCACAGATGACATGATACTTTGCGTGGAATACCCAAAAGACTCCACCAAAAAACTGCTAGAACTCTTACATGAATTCAGCAAAGTTGCGGGATATAAAGTCAATGTACAGAAACCATTTGCATTTCTACACACGAATAATGAAGCAACAGACAGCGAAATCAAGGAATCCATCGCATTTACAATTGCACCAAAAACTGTAACTACAAATAAACCTCACCAGAGAGAGGGAAAAGAGTTGTATGCTGAAAGCTATAGAAATTTTGTGACAGAAATTGAAGAAGACAAAAGAGATGGAAAAACATTCCATGCTCAGGGATTAGAAGAACAAACACTGTCAAAATGTCTAGACTACCTAAAGAAACATACACATTCAATGCAATCCCTATCACAATAACCCCTGCATTCTTCACAGAGCTAGAACAATCAATCCTAAAATGTGTATGGAACCAGAAAAGGCCTCAAATAGCCAAAGTAATGTTGAAAAAGAAAACCAAAGCAGGGGGCATCACGTTTCTGGACCTCAGGCTGTATTCCAAGTCCGTAATCATCAAGACAGTATGGTACTGGCACAGAATCAGACACATAGATCAATGGAACAGAATAGAGAACCCAGAAATGGACCCACAAATGTATGGTCAGCTGATGTTCAACATAGCAGGAAAGAATACCCAACGGAAGAAAGACAGTCTCTTCAGCAAATGTTGTTGGAAAATCTGGACAGCAACATGCAGAAGAATGAACCTGGACCACTTTCTTATACCATACACGAAGATAAACACAGAATGGATGAAAACCTTAAATGTGAGACGGGAAACCATCAAAATCCTAGAAGAGAACAAGGCAGCATTCTCTTTGACCTCGGCCACAGCAGCTTCTTACCAGACAGTTCTCCGGAGACAAGGGGAACATAGAAAAAATAAGCTTTGGGGCCTTATCAAAATTATGAAAGAAAAAAAAAGCTTCTGAACAGTGAAAGGAAACCATCAAGAAAACTAAAAGGCAGCTGATGGAATGGGGGAAGATATTTACAAAGGACACATCAAAAAAGGGGTTGTATCCAAAATCTATAAAGAATTTATCAAACTCAACACCCAAAAAACAAATAATCCAGTAAAGAAGTAGGCAGAAGTCATGAAGTGACACTTTTCCAAAAAACACACGCAGATGGCTAACAGAGACATCAAAAGATGCTGAACATCACTCATCATCAGGGAAATGCAAGTCAAAACAATAATGAGATACCACCGCACCCCTGTCAGAATAGCTAAAATTAAAAACTCAAGAACTAATAGATCTTGGCAAGTGTGGGGAGACCGAGGAACACTTTTGCACTGCTGGTGGGAATGTAAAGTGATGCAGCCACCCTGAAAACAGTGGAGATTCCTCAAAAAATTAGAAATAGAAGTACCCTATGACCCAGGAATTATGCTTCTAAGTATTTATCAAAACGATACAAAACTGGTGATTCGAAGGGGCCCAGGCATCCCAGTGTCTATAGCAGCACTATTGACAATAGTCAAATTATGGAAAGAGCCCAAATATCCACTGACTCATTTATGGGTAAAGAAGCTGTTGTATATATATATATACAATGGAAGAGTAATCTGTGATCAAAAGAATGAAATCTTGCCATTTGTAAAAATGTGGATGAAGTAGAGGGTATTATGCTCAGCGAAATAAGTCAGCCAGAGAAAGACAAATATGATATTATTTCACTCATATGTAGGACTTAAGAAACAACACAGATGAACACAGGGGAAGGGAAGCAAAAATAAGATAAAAAGAATTGGGGGACAAACCATAAGAAAGTCTTAAATGACACAGAACAAAATAAGGGATGCTGGAGAAGTAGGTGAGGGGTGGGCTAAATGGGTGATTGGCAGTAAAGAAGGCACTGTTGGGATGAGCACTGAGTGTTATATGTAAATGGTGAATCATTAAATTCTATTCCTGAAATCATTTATTATACTATATGTTAACTAATTTAGATTTTTAAAAGTTTTTTTAATTAAAAAAAAAATAGCTATAGTGTAGGGTGGGAAATGTGGTCTTAGTTATGGCCTTTGGAAGACGAGGCAATTTTGTTGCTAACCATTTGTCACATAAACTTTGCCTGATGATTTATTATTTTTTTATTTATCATTAATAGTTTGCTTTTAAGCTTTGATATCAGTTATTAAATTAATCACAATTGGAAAGGTTGAAGGAAATAGATAAACATAATTTGCCTTCCCCCAAAGCCTTCTCTTAGTCCTCCCTACTCTTGCCTTCTGGCTTGGGCATGTACCAGCCCTAAACACCAGGAATATGCTAGAAATGCCTGCGTTATGGTGTCTATCTACATCTTTCTATTTTAATGGCATGGAACCTATATGGCCACCTCCTTGAAGGGTCTGCCTGTTTATGTTCGTAACTCCTACCACACTGGATCTTGCATACTGTGGGCTGCTCCAGATTTATGGAATTTATAAATGACCTAACCTTCAACTCTCTCACCTTCATTCCAACACAACATGACATTGACTGAGTTTTACACACATTGGGAATCTGAAGACCTGCATGTATCCACAGCAAGTATAGTCCAACATCCAGGTTAGAACTAGAGAACTAAATGACAGCATGTAACTGTAATACATAATACCAAATTATAATTATGAATATAATGATACATGTTCTCTAAAAATGTCATATTAATGTCATTCTCATCTAAATTGAATAACACATGAAAAACATGACTTGAAATTTAATTTAGCTAATGATAAATTTCTGTATGTGTTTGGATTAGATGGATGGAACCAACAGATTTCACATGTTTGTTTGGGAGACTGAGAGTCAACAGGATGTGGAGCACATGGCCCACTGCACTCTCTGTTACGGTAAGCCCAGACAGTACTTTTAATAGGACTGATGTCTTTAGAACTGGATGAATTAACTGGTGGCCGCAGGCCAGGTTTGCCCTGCAGATGTGTATTTGCTTGATATGTGTAGAATCTTAGAATCTGGAAATTTCCTATGAAGTCCAGATTTCCACTTTTTCTGAGGAATCGTCTTGAGAATCACAGATACCACATTCCCTTGTGGCCACAGTCAACCCAAACTGAGTTGTGCCTGACCTCTTTTGATGGGGCAAGTTTGTGAGTGCCCCATAGTCCCTTTCATCCCTATTGTGTTATCCTTGATCTGCTCTTCTTATTTACCTGTGCTACCTGGCTCCTGCAGATAGCTGGGCTTGGCCCCTTAGTGTATAAAACAGACCTCGGAGCCAAGACACAAGAGTCCTGGGTTCTAGGTGCACATGAGTGACTGAGTGGGTTAAGCTTCTAACTCTTGATTTTGGTTCAGGTCATGACTCATGGTTGTGGGAGAGGTAGCCCTGCCTAGGATTTTCTCTCTCCCTAGCCCTCTGCCCCTTCTCCCTCTCTAAAAATATATAAATTAGTCCAGGATTCTAAGCCTGGAACTGCCATTGACCACTGGTGGGATATTGTCAAGTCATCCAATGTCTATGCGTCTCCAGGTTCCATCACTATACCCCATATTAATCTGTGCCAGAGAGAACTTTGCATCCATGCACGCCCAAGTGTCAAGAGCTCTTACCCACACCCATGGTATCTGGCGCCAGCATGAGTCATATAGGTGAAATTGATAGGAGATTTAATTGTTGCCTCTACTTGATCCACACTTAGACCAGACACTGCCATGGGCAATTTGGCTCTGAGAACTTGGTCAAGTCAAATACAGTAACTGCCATTTGTAGAATATGTTACAGTTGATGAACTGCTTTCACATCCATCGAATGGTCTCTGTGGGCCTCAGTTCCTTCTCCTGTAGAAGCTTAAACCTAGCTGATATTTATTGAGCTTGAACTCTTACTATACACCAGGCATAACTCATTTTTTATTTAAACTTCACAAACAACCTCATAAGGTAGGTACTATTATTTTTATTATTATCCCCATCTGACAAATGGGGAAACAGGTAGAAAGAAGGCTGGATAATTCGTCCAAGTAAGAGAGCCAGGAATGAACTGGGCAGGTGTCTATGAACCTAGAGATTAGAATGCTGTGGCCTAGTGTTTAAAAACATTAAGTGTGGGATCAGATCGTCTTAATTCTTTCTTCTGAAAAATGGGCACGTTTACTTACAGTGCCCATCGCCTTGTTAACACAATGCAGGTAGAACTCAGCAGCATTTATTCTTACCGAGAGTCTGGGAATGTGTTTGCGTGGAAAAGAAAGGGATGCATTGTAACCCCAGCCTCTCCTGGTGCTTCTTCTCCAGACAAGTGCAGACCAGCCCCAGAGTGCATGCTGAGTGCGCCAGAACCCCCGGCAGTGGACATGGACGTGGCATTCGTGGTGGACAGCTCCTATGGCGTTGGAGCTGATGTGTATCGTGCTGCCCTGAGTCTAGTGGAGGCCGTGCTCAACCACCTGGAGGTGGCTGCACAGCCAAGCACGTCCCCCCATGGGTCGCGCGTGGCCCTGGTGATGCACACAACTCCAGGCTTCTGGCCAGGTGCGGGGCGTCCCCCTGTGCTTGAGGGCTTCCACCTGACCTCCTACGGCGACCGGCTGCAGATGCAGAGACACCTTCGGGAGGCCGCTGGTGGCCCTCTTCGGGGAGCTCCTGCCCTGGGCCACGCCCTGGAATGGACGCTGGAGAGGGTGCTCCTGGCAGCCCCTCTGCCCAGGCGGGTGCAAGTCCTCTTCCCTATCGTGGCCAGCGAGACCAGCAGCTGGGACCAGGAGAAGCTAAGGACTCTGTCCCTGGAGGCCAAGTGCAAGGGCATCACCCTGTTTGTGCTGGCCTTGGGCCCCGGTGTAGGGACCCACGAGCTGGCCGAGCTGACTGGGGTGGCCAGCCTCCCCTCTGAGCAGCACCTGCTGCGCCTGGAGGGAATCTCAGGCCCAGAAGTAGCCTATGCCCAGGGATTCACACGAGCCTTCCTGAACCTCCTAAAAAGTAAGCACTGGGGATGCCCTGGGTGGGGTGGGCTAGGGTGGGGAGAGGAACTTACCGGAGCCTGGCATTTGGACAAGCAGGTGCCCGTTGCACCCTTCACCTTGCTGAGGTGTGCCTGGAAACCCCCAGTTATCATTGCCCTGACACTGTGCCAAGCCTGCTGGCTTGGTGACTCACTTGGTGGCTGAGAGGCCTCAGGTTTCCGCCTAATCTTCTGATTTTCTCATTTACCCAAATGAGAGTCACAATCTCTTCCTTATTTGTGAAGCCTGCATTCAAATATGGGTGTGGAGGGGCTTTGAAAGCACCAGTGTTATACACATATAAAGCATAGTTATTGGTAATCCTATATCCAGGAATACAGACTCTAGAATCCAGTGGCATATAACCGTGCTTCTCGAATTTTAATATGCACATCTACTTCCCACGGATCATGTTAAAAGGTAGATTCTGACTCAATAGGTCTCAGTTGAGGCCTGACGTTCTGCATTTTTAACAAGCTCCTAGTGATCCAGATGCTGCCGGCCCATGGACCACACTTTGAATAATGAGTGGATGACATTTATTTTCAGAGGTCTTCAGAGACTTTCCAGGAAACGAGGAGACAGGACGATGTCCAGGGTCATTCTGGTGGGTGTAGCTAACCGTGAAGATGAAGGGGCACTGTGGCAGTGGGTCCCGACCCAGATCCTTCCACGCCCCCTTTTCTAGTAGCCCCACTTCCAGTCAGAACCAGTTGAACCAAATTCGTAGACAGCCAGTACCGAGTCTGTGTCCCTAGCACGATAATGCAGTGTTAGGATTGGGTGTGGGTATCACCCCGATCACATTTTCAGGAGCTTGTGTTGGGCTTTGTCTACCAATGTGCAGTCTAAGACAAGTCATGTGCCGGGTTCCTCCTTGTGACACCCAAGGACTTACTCTCCTTACAAGGCGACATTAGCTTCTCCATTTATAAGGAGGTATGACATGCCATTGGGGCCTTGAGGGATGCCTGTGCCTTCATCATTAAGGGAATAAAGGGAGTCTCATGGACATCTTAGAAGTACTGACAGCATTTGTGCCTCTTGGATTCCAGAAGTACAAAGATCAGTGAACTGGTACTAGTCATAGCTTTACCACAAGTGAGATGTGTGACCCTAGAAAATCATTGAAAAACTCTGAATTTCAGATTCCTTATCTTTGTAGGAGGCACAGGAGAGAATGATATTAGACAGCTGGTGGCTTAATGACTCTGAGGGACAAGCAGGCTAAGGGAATCATTTTTCTAGTCTGTTCCAATTTCATTTTATTTTTGTATGTTTTGTTTTGTTAGGTTTAATTTTATGTTTTGGTATATTTTATGTTTGAGTTTATTAAATATTATTTATGTGATAGGATGAATTTTATGGGTTTTTTTGGTTTGGTTTTTCTTTGCTTTTATTTTAGTGCTTATTTTATGCTCTATTTGAATTTCTTTTTATATATATGTGTGTTTTATTTTATGTCAAGGACTTTTGGGATTTTGTTTTGTTTGATTTTATTTTTTATGATTTTTATTTTGTTTTATTGCATATTTGATTTTATCTTTTAAATGTTATGTCTTAATGGAGAACATTTTGTTTTTATGCTTTATTTTATTATATGTGTATGTTATTTTCAAGTTTCATGTTATTTTATTCTTGATTTGACTTGTTTTACTTCTTCATTTTGTTCTTAGGTGGAGCAAACCAGTACCCATCTCCAGAGCTCATTAGAAAATGTGGGGGGCCGAACCGAGGGGACACTCTGCTACAATCATTTAGGTATCTCAGGAGGTAGGCTGAAGGCAGAGCAGACGTTGTCTCATATCTCTGTCCCCTGCAGGAGACTCTGTCCCTAAAGAAAGGTCACAGGCAATGCCAGTCTTTGACCTGACCCAAACCACAGGGGCGGAATGGTTTTTCTTATTTCTTTAACGTTAAGAGTAATATAGGGCCAATATAAAAAATCTAAAGGGCCCATCAATATATAAAAGCAAAAAAATAAGTTCTCCATTCCACTCCACCCTCACAGCCTCTCATATCATGTCTCAGAGGCAAAATTAATAATGCTAAACATGTTTCTCTGATACTTGTCCAAACCTGAGAACATAGCTAACTGGATGCCAAAGTCATCAGGAAATGCTCAAACCTACAGTTTTTTTGAGCCTGCCAGTATCAGCTGGGAACTGAACTTTCAGTTCCTGCGGTTTAGTTTTGCAGTTTGTGATGGATTGTCTCTGTGCAGGTTGCCCAAGGGCCAGTCTGGCATATCTGGCTTTGCTGACAATTTGGAAGCACTCGAAACAACAGACTTTTTCCGAGAGGAGCATAGAAAAGCCATAGTGAAATCTATAACTCAGCAAGAAGCACTAGAAAACTATCAGAAGAACAGACATGATGCTGAAGGACATGAACAAGAAATGCCTGCAAAACAGAAACGAATTGGGAAAAAAAGAAATTCAGGTACTGCCTATGGTAAAAACCAAACGACTCCTTGCTCCTGAGGTTGTTTTTTGTTTTTTTAAAAAAAAAAATTTTTTTTTAATGTTTTTACTTATTTCTAGGAGAGAGAGAGACAGCATGAGCAGGGGAGGGTCAGAGAGAGGGAGTGACAGACTCTGAAACAGGCTCCAGGCTCTGACCTGGCAGTCAGCACAGAGCCTGACGCAGGGCTTGAACCCACGAACCGCGAGATCATGACCCAAGCGAAAGTTGGACGCTTAACCGACTAAGCCACTGAGGCGCCCCTCCTGAGGTTGTTTTTATTTTAAAAAAATATTCCTGTGCAGTGTTTGCGTGCAAATTTTGGCTTTTAATACACTTTCCTTTCAAATGCACAAATTCATGTACACAACTAAGGAAATTAATTTAAGAAAACATGAAGGCTAACTTTCCTCTGACTATAAAGTTGGAGCTGAACAGCAGTTATTTCAGAGAGTATTAAGGAGATGGACCCTATGAAGTGTTTACTTCATTGCCAGAAACAATGTTCTATTGCAGAAGTGGTGAACATGCTCCTGACCTTGAAGGAAAGTAGAAGTTTCCTTCCTCTATGAGTGGCTACATATAAACTGACCAAGTTTAAGGAAAATTTTGGATCTATCTAAAACAGTAGAAAAATGGCATCAATTTTGATTAGAGTAGGTAGTAATGCAAATGCCATGCTACTTCTTCCATGCGATTGCAAGTTAAGCAAAACAGTGAACACACTGGAAAGAGATATGGGGTGCGGGGTGACTCTGAAGTTTTGAAAAGGCAGGAAAAGGTAGCTGAAAGAAGTTTTTAGTGAGTGGTGGGGTCAGTCCTGCTTAGATTAAATGAAAGATAATTGCCCAGAAGTTTTGAATGTGCCTAGATGATTCACCATCTAGAGCTACTAGCTAGATGGCCATGGGAAAGTTACTTAATCCCTCTGTGGCTCAGTTTTCTGATCTGTAAAATGGGAATTATGTGAATATTTACTTCATAGGATTATTTTAAGAATAAAACTTGATAGGGGCGCCTGGGTGGCTTAGTCGATTAAGCGTCCGACTTTCGCTTAGGTCATGATCTCGCGGTTCGTCGGTTCGAGCCCCACTTGGGGCTCTGTGCTGACTGCCAGCTCAGAGCCTGGAGCCTGTTTCAGTCTGTGACTCCCTCTCTCTCTGACCCTCCCCTGCTCACGCTGTCTCTCTCTCTCTCCTAGAAATAAATAAAAAAAATATTAAAAAAAAAAAAGAATAAAACTTGATAATGCGTGTGTTTGCCACATAGAGGGATACAAGTTAACTATCAGTAGTATGTCCTACCTCTTATATTCTAATGCAAACACATGTCCAAAGGGAAATACCAAAACCAGACGGATCTAGGAATTGGTACTCCTGGTATGGACAGCAACATTTTACCTCCTTAAGCCAAACGTTGAGCATAGAAGAACTTATCTTGTTAGTTATTATATTTCCAGTATATAATATCCTCAGGTAATCTTACTAAGGCAGTGATGATTTTCAGTCTTGGCTGTAAACTAGAACCACCTTGGAATCTAAAAATTCTCAATGCCTAGACCTCACTCCAGACCAATTCAGTCACAGTTTCTGGGTGTGGAACTTACCCAGCAAGTCCACTGAGCAACCAAGTGTGAGAACTACTGCTCTACGGCTCCCTTTTCCTCACATTCAACAAAGTGAAAGAGTTGGAGGAGAGCTTACTGGTCATCGAACTGAATCCCATTCACAGCCAAACAATGAGGCCGGAAGTTCCTCCAAATTTCCCACCCATCCTGTAACTTGGCTCTCGCCAGTTCCTCTCCTGTTGCATTCCAACGGCACTCTAAACCTTCACCACCTCCTTAAGCTCCTCTCCCCATGCCTCTTCCTCTAGCAGGTGCCCTTATTTTATTTTAATTATTATTTTTGCTTTGGAAAGAAATAAAGGTGGCCAGCTGCAACTTCCTGTGACCTCCCATATGGCTGGCTGCACACCTTCTCCAGCCGTCTACTCAGTGAAGAGAGCGAGCCCTTGTCTTCAAGCATGTTCCAAACTGTCAAGAGAGACCAGAGGGCTCTTTCGGGCCTCACTGACTTGGGCTCCTTGGGGACTGTTAACCACTACCTTCCTCTTCAAATCTTATCCTCTCTTGGCTTCAGATAGAGTATTCTTATCTCGGTCCTCCACTTCTGACTGGCACATCCTGTGGGCTTCTCCTCCCAGGTCCATCCTCACGGGGTGGGGGGGATCCAGGTTTTATGGAACTTGATGTTTATACAATGGCTACATTTAAGCCTCTCTTTAAGAAAACAAATTCTTACAATCAAGTACAAAGTATTTCTTTAGAAGAGGCTTATGCAGGTGAAGGGCCCAGAAATTTAGGCTTAGTTAATTTCATGATGAACCAGCAATACTCTCCCCCAGGAGCTGTGGTCAGCCCCCTGAGCACTCCATGCACATGTACTGGGGTGAGCTTTCTTGCTATGACTTTGGCTCTCCCCTTTGTGCTCCAAATCTGTATCTTCTACCTGCACTCTCTTGAGCTTCAGACCAATGTATTCATCTGCCTTCCACATTGCATGGTGGCACATGCCCTCAGTCATTTCAAACAAATTCAATTCAATGAGCTGGACTTGTCTTTCCCATTCATACCTTCTCTGCCTCTATTCCTTTACTGGAATGCACCAGCATCAGCCCAGGAATGGAAAGTCGAAACCCAGACATCATGCTTGTCATTCTCTTCTCACCTCCCACCACCAGCTGGTGACCAGATCTTGGTGTGACTTCCTCCTTGGCATCTCTAAGGTCCACTGCCCTTTCCTGTATCTTCTTCTTGACACCTTGGCTTTCACTTCAAATGTAACCATGGAGTTCTCCATCTGGTTTCATTTCTTCTAATTTGTCTAATTCCAATCTGAGCACCAAATTCATTTTCTGATATTCCTGCACATGTGGCCATGTCATTTCTCATCTTCTGTGTTTCCCTTTCATTTAGAAGATAATGTTCCCATGCCTCAGTAAGGGACACATGCCTCTGTGATCACACCCCTGCCATGGTCCTCTGGGGCCTCACTGGCTGCCACTTACCTGCAGATGCTTTTTGCACTATTTGCCCCTGATGTCCTGTTATTTATCCCACGTCACCACAGAGGTGCTCACTCACCAGCTCTTCTGCATCCTGTCTACGGTATCCACCTATACCACATCTATTCACCTTTACTACTCAGGTCAAGTCTCACCTCTACTTAGAGCCTATTCTGGCCCCGGGGAATATTAAATTTTCATGACATCTTCAGCTGAAATCTGCGATAACACCGGCAACCATTTATTATACCTACTTGTGAAGAATTAAGTGAGTGTCCTCTCTTTTCACAGAACAAGGCAGATCTTGGTATATTTTCAATTTCAGTGTATTCTCCAAAGCACACAGGTTTATATTTTGTTTTTCCTCCCTCCAGGTATGGCTACATTATAAGATATATATACAAGGAGACAGACCCATACCTATCCAACAAACTTCTTTCTCTCCCCCTTTTTTCCCCTTCATTCTGGGATTTTATGAACCTGTGTGAGTAATGCTGAGGTAGGATCTTTCTAAGAAGATGAAAGTTAATTCTGATGGTAAAAATAATGTAAATGTAAAATTGGGGGGCTAGCAATAA
This sequence comes from Proteles cristata cristata, assembly GCA_017311185.1. Lineage (NCBI taxonomy): Eukaryota > Metazoa > Chordata > Mammalia > Carnivora > Hyaenidae > Proteles > Proteles cristata. The sequence goes on from JAESUZ010003188.1 coordinate 2,424,517, forward strand.
TTGCTTGTGTGGACACTTATTTCTCCTCCCCCCCATGCTATATCCTACTGATAAAATAAAACTGAAGACTGAGGCTCCCTGAGTGTCAGGTTACAAAGAATATCTCAGAGATAAAGCATCAAGGATTTACACCCCTTTAGGTGCACTGAGCAACCACTAGCCCCGTTGGCTATTTAAATAATTTGGGGCACCAACTGTCAGCCACACTGAGAGCTCAGAGCCTGGAGCCTGCTTCAGATTCTGTGTCTCCCTCTCTCTCTGCCCCTTCTCTGCTCGTGCTCTGTCTCTGTCTCTCTTTCAAAAATAAACAAACATTTAAAAACTAAATAATTTGATATTAAATAAAACAAAACAATCAGTTCCTTAGTTGCAATAGCCACACTTCAAATAGTCAATAGACACTGGGTATTTTTGTGCAAAGATAGAGTATTTCCTGCATTGCAGGAAATTCTTCTGGATGGCACTGTTCTAGAAGTATAATCTAGAAGAAGCAACCCCTGTTTGTTTGTCTCCCAGACTAAAGGCAAGGGTAGGGCTTTAAAGGCAAAAGCCACAATGTGACTAAGAGAAATGAATTATCTATTTTTTTTCTTCCAAGTTTTTCCTTAAATTCCAATTAACATACAGTGTAATATTAGTTTCATGTATAGAATTTAGTGATTCAGCACTTACATACAATACCTGCTATTCATCACAAGTGCCCTCCTTAACACCCATCACCCATTTAACCTATCTCCCCACCCATCTTCCTTTCAGTGTGTTATCTATAGTTAAAAGTCTGTTTCTTGATTTTCCTTTCTTTTTCTTCCTCTTTATATTCATTTGTTTCTTAAATTCCACATATGAGTGAAATCACATGGTATTTGTCTTTCTCTGACTTATTTCACTTAGCATAATACTCTTAAACTCCATCCATGTCATTGCAAATGGCAAGATTTCATTATTTTTGATGGCTGAATAATATTTTATTATACATATATTCTATTACATATAATATATTCTGTTATATATACACATATATATATTATGTATATATATGTATAATATATACATACATATATATTATATATACATACCCACTACATCTTCTTTATCCATTCATCAGTCAGTGAATATTTGGGCTCTCCATAATTAGGCTATTATTGGTAGTGCTGTCATAAACATCAGGGTACATGTCCCCCTTCAAGTCTGTATTTTTCTAGCCTTTGGGTAAATACCTAGCAGTACAATTCCTGGGTCATAAGGTAGTTCTATTTTTAACTTTTTGAGGAATCTCCACACTGTTTTCCAGAGTGGCTGCACCAGTTTGCATGCCCACCAACAATATAACAGGATTCCCCTTCCTCACTATCCTCGCCAATATCTGTTGCTTCCTGTGTTGTTGATTTTAGCCATTCTGATAGGTGTGAGGTGATATCTCACCGTAGGTTTTTAAAGTTTATTTATTTATTTATTTATTTATTTATTTATTTAGAGAGAAAGAGAAAGAATTGGGGAGGGGCAGAGAGAGAGTAGAGAGAGAGAGTCCTAAGCACTGCACTGCACTGACCATGCAGAGCCTAATGTGGGGCTTGAACTTGTCAGATGTGAGGTCATGACCTGAGCTGAAATCAAGAGTCAGATATTTAACTGAATGAGACACCCAGTTGCCCCTCATTGTAATTTTTTTTTAGTTTATTTTATTTATTTTCAGAGAGCACAACTGCATGTGAGTGGGGGAGGGCCAGAGAGAGAGTGAGAGTGAAAGTGAAAGAGAGAGAGAGAGAGTGAGAGAAAGAGAGAGAGAGAAAGCCCCAAGCAGGGTCTATGCTGTCAGCATGGAGCCTAACGCGAGGCTTAATTTCATAAACTGTGAGATCATGACCTGAACTGAAATCAAGAATTAGACTTTTTTTTTTTTTAAGTTTATTATTTTGAGATAGAGGTGGGGAGAGAGCATAGTTAGGGAGAGGCAGAGAGAGGGAGAGGGAGAATCCCAAGCAGGCTCCATCTATCAGTGTGGAGTCTGACTCAGGGCTTGAACTCATGAACCATGAGATCATGACCTGCGCCGAGATCAAGAGTCTGATGGTTAACCAACTGAGCCTCTTTTTTTTTTTTTCAAATAGTTTATTGTCAAATTAGTTTCCACATAACACTCAGTGCTCATCCCCACAAGTGTCCTCCTCCATGCCCATCCCCCCTTCCCCCCCACATCCAACTGAGCCTCTTAATGACTAAGCCACCTAGGCTCCCCTTTCATTGTAGTTTTGATTTGTGTTTCCCTGATGATGAGTGATGTTGAGCATCTTTTCATGTGTTTTTTGTCCATCTGTATGTCTTCTTTAGAAAAATGTCTTTTCATGTCATTTGCACAGTTTATAACTGGATTGTTTTTTGGGTATTGAGTTTTATAAGTTCTTTGTATATTTTGGATACTAACCCTTTATCAGATATGTCATTTGCCAATATCTTCTCCCATTCCATAGGTTGCCTTTTAGTTTTGTTGATTGTTTCCTTCACTGTGCAGAAGCTTTTTATTTGATGAGTCCCTGTAGTTTATTTTTGCTTTGTGAATGATCGGTTTAAACAAATCCTTGGCTCATTAGTTTAGAGGGCACCAGCTGATGCTGAGCCCCAAGTCTATTTATTTAATCTACAGAGTACAGCCAAAAGTTCACCACTGGAGTGTTTTCCTATCGGCTCCAACAAGTTTTGGAGAAGCATTTGCTCTGGTTTCTTCTCATGGACAATTTCCATGATCAAATCTTTACCCCACTCAGAATATATTTCTTTCCCTTGGGTCCAGCACATCTGGTCACTCCTTCAAGAAAACTAGTCTGTGGTGATTATACCAATGGGAGATGTCTTCCAAGGAACAGACAATGAGTTTTAGCCTCTTGCTTTCTGAAGAAATTATCTTCTTTATTTGCTGGTGCTTAGAAGGCCCAGGGGAAACTATCTGGAGGAAGATATTTTTCTATGCTGTATGGTCAGACTCAGACAAGAATATTTTTCTGTGACATCAAGTGTTATCAAAGGAAATTGGTTCTCTCCGGAAGACAGAAGTTATGTATGTGGAGAAATTAGTGTCTGATTTAAAATTCAGAGCATCTCAGATCTTGCTCTGTTGTAACTTGTTGATCTCAGTACTATTTTTATTCTCCAGGAACATCATGTTTTTCTTATAATAGATGTCTTAACTTCTTAGGCAAGTGTCAGGGTATATAATAATAATAATAAATAAGCTGCATTTTTGTTAGGCCATTAGAAGGCTGGTAGAGCTTGGGATTAAGCAAGGTTTGGAAAAGAGGGAAATGAGTATAATAAGCAGGTGAGGAGTTTCTTGGTATCAGAAAGCTTTATTCATTTGTTCACTCATTCATTTCTGCATTGTCTAGTGTGCCTTCCATATGCTAGGTACTGTGCAAAATAATCATGTATGTTCTGTGCGACCTTAGGAAAAAAAAACTTGTGGGTTTTTCTTAATTGCTTTTATGGTTGAAGAAATTGAGGCTCAGAGAGGATAAGCTCAGGCTCACACAGTTGGTGGAGAGGGTAGGATTCATTCCCAGTCTGTGTCTCCAAACAATAGTTCCTTTGCTGTCATGCTCATGCAGGAAATTCAACTCTCTCTGCATTTGTTTTGTTCCAGGCCCTTGTTTCCTGGATCCAATGGAAGGTGAGTGCCAGAATTACACCCTGAAATGGTACTACAACAAGGAGAAGCAGGCCTGCCAACAGTTCTGGTATGGCAGCTGCGGGGGCAACGCGAACCGATTCCAAACCAAGGAAGAGTGTGAGGCACGGTGTGTCCCAACCGCCCTGTAGGGCAGAACCTCATTGCAGCTGCTTCTCTTTTCATAGCTGATGAGAATGAGATTACCTTTCCCGAGACAGTACCACACAGCTCATAAATTATGTAGCTCACTCTACAATCTCATAGGTCAGTTTCCTAACCCCCTGAAATTTTTCCTACCAGCGAAGAATTGGGCCAGATGATTTGTCACTTGAGAAGGACTGCATTCTAGTATTCAAAAGACTAACTGAAAGTTTCCTGCAAGTATTTAAAGCACTTAGAACTGAATGAAAAAGAAACTTGAACTTGACCTATAACATTGCTTAAAATTTTTTTTTGGCTCTGTAGCAAAGAAAACTCAATGGAAGCAGTGAATAAAACTAATTTGGATGGGAGTTGAAACTTGAATTCTTGTTTGTCGCTAAGAGAACATGGAAGTGTTAGTCAAAATGGGGGTCTGGAAATTTTTCATGTAATATTTAATCCTTGCTACTCAGTGTAAAAATAAAGGTATTTTGATTAAGTCACTTGGTGTGAAACTGTGTGATACCTGCTCACGGCAATCTGTGTTATATTTTGTGACACAGCAGATAATGGAAAGCAGTGAGTTTGCTATGGGACTAAACCTTTGTCATCAATTACAATGACTCTTGTGCTTTGAAACTTGGTGGCTCAACAATTAAAGCTGATATTTTTAATGCAAATATGAAATAAAGGGTCTAAGTTCATTCTGGATGAAAAGGTTTTCCGTATAAATAGTGAGGAAATTGTGATTTTGTGAGCCCTTCCTCTGGCTTCATGGCTCTATCCCCCAGGTCTCTAGATAGGACCCAGCTACAGGGCAGAAGTGGGTACTACATGGAATTCTAGAATTGCTAGATATTGAGGGTGCTTGACGTGAGGCCTTGCGGGAGTCATGTATGAATCAGCTTGGGCTGCCATAGTAGAATACCACAGATTTGGTGGCTTAAACATCAGACACTTACTTCTCATAGTTCTGGAAGTCCAAACTAGACTAGAAGTCTAAGAAGAAAGTGTGGACAATTTGTAAAAAGAGAGCTCCTGGGTTTGAGAAAGCTGTCTTCTCACTCTGTTCTCAAATAGTCTTTCCTTTGTGGAGAGAGAGAGAAGGAAGGAGTAAGAAGGGGAGCGAGGGAATGAGGATGGGGGGGAAGAGAGAGAAGGAGTGAAAGAGAGTGTGAGTTCTCTAGTATCTCTTCTTTTTTTTTTTTATATTTTTTAAAATATTTTTATTTATTTCTAGGAGAGAGAGAGAGACACACAGCGTGAGCAGGGGAGGGTCAGAGAGAGAGGGAGATACAGACTCCGAAATAGGCTCCAGGCTCCAAGCTGGCAGTCAGCACAGAGCCCAACGTGGGGCTCGAACCCACGAGCCGCGAGATCATGACCTAAGCGAAAGTCGGATGCTTAACCAACTAAGCCGACCCTCTCTAGTGTCTCTTCTTACAAGGACACTAATTCCACAGAATTAGAACCCTACCCTTATGACCTCATTTAACCTTAGTTACCTCCTAAAGACTGTATTTCCAAATGAAGTCACATTGGGGGTTAGGGCTTCAGCATATGAATTTTGAGGTGACGTAAACATTCAGCCTATAATGGATCACAAGCAGCTGGTGGTTGCCCCCAGGGACCCAGAGAGGAGCTTGCTCTCTGGGAAGTTCCTGGTTCAATAGAATCCTGTTTGCCCCTGCTCTCAGCCCAGTGACAAGGAGATGGGATAGGAGCTAGTTTTATACAAAATAATCACAGAAACATTAAAGTTTTTATTCTATTTATATGACAATTATTTTTATCTGATCACAAAAGGATAACTATGTGTTGATGGCAGCAAATTTGTAAAACACAGAAAGGCACATGGAAAAGATAAAGATCATGTATAATCTTTTCCAAAGGCAATCATTTTGGTATAATCCAGAAATGCCTGGAATACTATGTTCTTTTTCCTTCCTTAACACACTTTGTTGTAACTGATTTGGCTAATGCATTTTCATGATGGGAATGAAACGACAGATGTTCTATCTTGTCTGAAAGAGCTGCTTGTTGTGCCGGTGTGCGTATGCATTTCTCTCTTTTAGGCATAACCTCAGCTGCTTGGCCATAAAGGGGTTGAGCATATCTATCCTGAGAATGGTATGTGATTTGAGCTGTGATCTGTTTTCCACTTCTTATTTCCACTCTGCCCTTTCGGTGTCTAGAAATTGAGAACCCAAAGGCAAAGATTCAATAAGAGGAGTGTCAGGAGGAGTCATTCAGGTGTTGGTTGTTCCCATCCTTGGAAAGCTTAAAAGGTCCAACTGCAGTTCTCCTTGCATTTAAAAGATCTAACCTTGTTTCTGAGCAACTCTGACCCAAACAGACAGTTTACCTGAAAAGCTGTAAGAAAAGAGAGGGGAACAAACTACAAGAGACACTTAATGATAGAGAACAAACTGAGTGTTAATGGAGGGAGATGGGTGGAAGATGGGCTAGATGAGTGATGGGTATTAAGGAGGGCGCTTGTGATGGGTATGAGGTATTGTATGTAAATGATGAATCACTGAATTCTACTTTTGAAATAAATATTGCATTGTATGTTAACTAAAATGTAAATTTAAAAAATGTTAAGAAAGAAAGAGAAAGAAAGAAAGAAAGAAAGAAAGAAAGAAAGAAAGAAAGAAAGAAAGAAAGAAAGAAAGAAAAGCTGTGAGGTAGAGAGACAATCTGACCAAGGATTAGAAACAGTGATCTATTGTTCTAGATAATATTCAAATTATAAGATATTTTCCAACATTATTTCATGTATTTACCTACTCCTACCACTAAATCTTGGATGTTGGCATTGCTCTTTTTAACTTTTCCCCTTGTCCTTCCCATTCTCAGAAAGATGAAGTGCCTTGACCAAGGCACCTAACAGAAACTGGCTTTGGATTCCTTTTGATCCCCTGAACAGTTAGTTCTCCTTTGGCTCTACTACATTGTTCTAAAACATAAGCTGCCACTGAAAGTCAGAGAATTCTGAAGGTCAGAGCCCAAGGTGGGGTGGGGGAGGAGGATGGACTGAGACAGAAGAGAGAAACTTACTGCTTGACATAAAGGAGGTTGACTTTGCTCTCTACCTCAGATGCTCCCCTCCCAGCCCTGGGGCTTATGGTCTGGCCCAAGTCTGGGAGACGAAGTCGCAGGAATGGGCTGAAAGAAAAGCTGAACTGTGAGGCAAGGAATCTTAAGGACAGCCCTGGCCAACCCCAAAGGGAGCTTTTGAGCTAAAAGTCTTGTCAGAGTTGCTTCAAGGTATGCAGAATCTCTGCCTACATTAGCCATTGGAAGTGGGCTACCCCAAGAAGGGCACACTCATGGGTGAGACAGCTCTGAAGGGGCCCAGCTGAGAGCTGTCTTCCAATGGTTCCCCCCAGCAGCTAGGGCAACATCCCTCTGTTGAGGGGTTCCCTGGGGGTTCATCTGCATCACAGTGCCTTTACAGGGAATGTCCTTTTGCATCGTTTCCAAATTTCCAAAGCCTTCCAATTCAATAGGACACACACAGAAGCATTAGTGCAGGATCCAAGGCCTCAGAGATTGGGTCTTCGCACCAGCCTCACCCCATGGTGACAGTTGTTCTGTCCCTCCAAGTTTTCACTTGAGCAACACTAAATAGAACAGGTATAGTTTTCTGGAAATTCTACATCCCATTTGTCCATGCTGTTGCCTTTGGTGATACTTTTCTGGGTAGTACCCTTTTAATTCTTTTGTTTGAAAAGTATTTCATAGGCATCTACTATGTACCAGATATCTGTATCAAAATCCAGCTCAGTTCTCATTGCCTTTGTGAAAACTCCTCTGATTATCCCTTTTCAAGAAAGAATTAGTCATTACCTCCCATAGGGTAGCTTGGACACGTTTCTCTTTTTGCCTTTTTTCCATGTTTCCATCAGTTGCCTATTGGTCTCCTTAGACTGTGAGGTTTTTCACCTTGGAACTTCCTGCCCTGCACAGGGCCCAGCTGATTTCCTTTCAGTCACGATTTTGTAACTGTTTTCGAAGCCTGGGTGGCTCAGTCGGTTGGGCGTCCGACTTCGGCTCAGGTCATGATCTCACGGTTTGTGGGTTCGAGCCCCGCATCAGGCTGTGTGCTGACAGCTCAGAGTCTGGAGCCTGTTTCAGATTCTGTATCTCCCTCTCTCTCTGACCCTCCCCTGCTCATGCTCTCTCTCTCTCTCTCTCAGAAATAAGACATTTAAAAAAAAAGAAATGAACCCCCCTGTTACCCAGCAATGCTTGATTCATTCCATGCCTCTTGCTCTAGAAAATGTCTCTGCTTTGTAGATGTTCTACATTTGTTCCAGATGCCAGGACATCAGTGCCCCATCAGCCAAGTGGAAAAAGTTTTGTATGTTTTTAGTTTCTTCCTTGGATCAGTTATCATATCATCACTATGCACTGTTTTGGGGATATTGGTTTTTCTGATGAAGGAATTAATATTAGAACAGTCACATCTCATGCAATGAATCATTTGGTAACCTAAAATTAGAATAATTTTTGTTATTCAATTTTATTAAAATTTTGTTAAACTTTGTTAAATTTTTGCCATCTTGATAATCTTTTGCTGGCTTATCCCTTTGGTTTTTGAATAGTCCTAGAGGTATGTTTTCAATGTAGCTGGCGATTCATAGTTGGGATTACGATGTTATGGGAAATACCAAGACTGAGGCACCAGAATTCAGTATCTGATTCCCTCTGTGATTTCCCTGGTGACCTATGAAACTCACTCCATTTTTCTGGACCTTGGTCTTTTCTGGATGAAGAGGCAGAGGGTGAGAAGAACATCTCTTGCCCCCAGTAGTTTCTCTAAATTCTACACACAAACTACATCTCTTACCTCATCTCTTACCTTAGGCACCGAAAAGAAGCAAGCCCGGCTGAGGACAAAGGAAGCACCCCATTCAGCCCAACACAAATTGTCAACCCACAGAATAATGAAATGAATAAATGATTGTTGTCTTAGTACACTAAGTTTGGGGGTGATTATAAGTTGAAGAAAGCTATGGCTGAGCTGGTTTATGTATCTACAGCCAGCCACCAGTCTGTTGATGAGCTGACTGGCTTAGAGTCTCTTCCTAATGATAAGACAATTATATATTTGTAGGCATGTAATAGTATAGCCTTAAAATACATAAAACACCAATGCAGTTAGGTTGAGAAGGCTTTACAAGCAGAAGAATGGGAACGGAAGAAGTAATATAATCTCTGTAGATGATATGAATATGTTTCTGGAAAAATAAGATCTAAGAGAACAGCAGTATTATAGATAGAGACTGTTCTATCGGCTGAAATCTTGCAGTGATTAGGACCAACTCACCACGAAGGAAACAAAATATGGCTGAGAAAGAAACCTTTGTTGCTGTAAACCACTATGATTTAGGTGCTGTTACTGCAGCATTACTGAACCTGTTCCCAGGTAAACAGAGAGAGAGAGATGGGGACTCACAAACATGGCTCTAGGGAGTAAAAATTAGAATTATTCTAATAGAAAATAGAAATTATTCTGGCATTTTCTATTAAAAATACAAATATCCCGAACCAGCAATTTCAGTCTCATGTGTATCCCCTGCAAACTCACGTGCACGATCTCCAGGATACAATACACATTAATGTGCAATGTTCACAGCACCGAGTTCAGACACAAGTTGTGAGCAACCCATACGTCCATTAATAATAAAATGGGTAAACATGCTGTGGTACATTGAAACGGGGTACAACAATGGAAAGGAATTAATGAAACTGAATTAAGATTTGGCAACATGACTGAATCTAACAAAAAATGTTTTTGAGAGAAAGACATATGTACAGAAGAGGATTCCACTCACCTAAGCTTCAAAAACAGACAAAATTAAATTATATCCCTTTACCTTATGTGATGAGACTAGGAAGAAAAAAGGACAAATGCAGTTACCATTGAAGTCAGGATGGCAATGTGGTACAGGCTCCATTGCGACACCCATACCCCACTTTTAAGAATGAAGAATTCCTTCCTCCATCTGCTGTGAGTGCTGCTGGTTGGTGACCCTCAGAGGCCAGGCTTCACTGGAGATTTCCTCGGTTGAAGAAAAATTCACTTCCTGCCATGGGCAGATGTATACAGTGACTGATCAGGATTAAATTTAAATTATAAAGGTCCAGCCCCACCACTTCCGACTCTTACAGGGCCATCCCAGCTCTGAGTTGTCTGTGAGGTCAGCTGAGAACTTCTTTGGGACTCCAGCACAGCCCAACTATTCTCAACCTAATGGAATTTTCTTCCCTTCCTTTCCGCAGGTGGTGGCCTCAAGAGCACTCCCTTACAATCTGTGTGTTAAGCTGTGTTTCAGAGCCCGCTTCCTAGGGTCCCTAGCCTGTCATCCTTTGGCAAAGGGAGGTGCCTGGGACTGGGAAGTAGAACGTGGATGCCAGTTACGTTCAAGTCTCCTCCCAGAGCTCTCTCTTCACAGGTATTTACATGTATTCCTTAAAGTGTACATTTCCATTTTGTGCCATTGATTTATGTTTTACGCACCACACTACTCCAGAAATTCCTTAGAAATACAAAGCCAGAACATGTGAGCTAATGTTATCTGCATATAACTCTTCATTCAGGAAAGTAGAACAAGCTCTATGTTGGTCTGAGTTAATGTCTTTCTTTAGAACTCTTCACTGTGCATTTACGAGTGGGCACATTGTAAAAGCATGACTTTTTCATTCATCAGAAGACTGTAATTACATCAGAACGCCTTCTGTTGGGAAAAGAAATACTCAGACTGGGCCCAGGTTTGATTTCTTAATCACTTTCCTCAGGGAAAAGTAAACATATGTCAGATGTTCAGTCTCCTCTTAATCTCAAGATCCTTTGAAATACCTTGGTTTTTTATTTTAATTCTAGTACAGTTAATGTACAGTGTTCTATTACTTTCAGGTGTACAGTAGAGTAATTCAACAGTTCTATATTAGTGCCCATCAATATAAGTGTACTCTTTTCTTTTTTTTTAAGTTTGTTTATTTTGAGAGAGAGAGAGAAAGAGAGCAAGTGAGCGAGCATAGTCAGGGGAGGGTCAGAGACAGAGGGAGACAGAGAATCCCAAGCAGGCTGTGTGCTGCCAGCACAGAACCCAATGTGGGGCTCAAACTCATGAACTGTGAGGTCATGACCTGAGCTGAAGTTGGACGCTTAACCAACTGAGCCACCCAGGTGCCCAATGTAAGTGTACTCTTAATCCCCTTCACCTATTTCACCCATTCTTCCCCACCCCCCGCCTCCCCTCTGGCAACCATCAGTTTGTTTTCTATAGCTGAGTCTGGTTTTTATTTTTTTTAATTTGTTTTTTATTTATTAAATTCCACATATGTGTGGAATCACCTGGCATTCGTCCTTCTCTGACTACGCCCTCTAGCTCCATCCCTGTTGTTGCAAATGACAAGATTTCATTCTTTTTATGGCTGAGTGATATTCCATTGTATATATATACCCCATCTTCTTTATCCATCTATTGATGAATGCTTGAGTCGCTTCCATATTTTGACTGTTGTAAACAATGCTGCAATAAACATAGGGGTGCATATATCTCTTTTAATTAGTGCTTTTTTGGGGGTGTAAATAGCTAATAGTAGAATTACTGGATCATATGGTAATTCTATTTTTAATTTTTTGAGGCACTTCCATACTGTTTTTACACAGTGGCTGTACCAGTTTGCATTCCCACCAACAGAGCATGAGGGTTCCCTTTTCTCTACATCCTTGCTAACACATGTTTCTTGTATTGTTGATTTTAGCCATTCTGACAGGTGTGAGGTATTATTATGGTTTTCATTTGCATTTCCCTGATGATGAATGATGCTGAGTGTCTTTTCACGTCTGCTGGCCATCTAGTTATCTTCTTTGGAGAAATGTCAGTGTATGTATTCTGTCCATTTCTAATTGGATTACTATTATTTTGGTGTTGAGTTATATAAGGTATTTATGTATTTTGGATACTCACCCCTAATCAGATATATCATTTGCAAATATCTTCTACCATTTAATAGATTATCATAATTTTGACTCTTAGAACTGGACAGGGCTTATAAAGAAATTTATATGGAGAAAAGTAAGAAGTAATATTTATCCGAAGAAAAATTTACTGAACATTTACTTATCTTAGTTTTTATATGCAAAGAGCACTTCTATTGCCTTGGGATACAGAAGTGAAGAATAAAGAAATAAATTCTTGCTCTCATCTGCTCATGTATTTACCTTTTATTTTTATTTAAAATTAATTTTTTTAATTTTAGAAAGAGAGTGTGAGTGGGAGAGAGGGGCAGAAAGAGAGAGAGAGAGAGAGAGAGAGAGAATATCTTAAGTAGGGCCCACACTCAGCACGGAGCCTGATGTGGGGGCTCAATCCCATAACCTTGGGATCATGACCTGAGCTGAAATCAAGAGTTGGATGCTCAACTGACTAAGCCACTTGGGCACCCCACTATTTTTTTCTTTTTGGTATGTGGTGAGAGCACTTGAAATCTACCTTTGTAGCAAATTTCCAGTATACAATATAGAGTTATCAACTAGAGTCATCATTCTGTACATTAGATCCCTAAAAATTCATCCTATGTAATTGCCACTTTGTACCACTTAATCAACATCTCCACATTTCTCCATCTCCCTGAACCTATTAACCACTGTTCTTCTCTCTATTTCCATGTATTTGACTTTCTTTTTAAGATTCCACATATAAGTGGAACCATACAGTTTTTTTCTTTCCATATTTGAATTATTTGCCTAGTGTAATATCTTCCAAGTTCCTCCATGTTGTTGCAAATTGCAGTGCAACCATTTTTTAAGACCGAGTAATATCACATTGTATATACACACCATAATTTCTTTATTCCTCTGTCAGAGGACACTTAGGTTGTTTTCACATCTTGGCCATTGTAAATAATGCTGTAGTGAATGTGGGAGCACAGATATCTCCAAGGTACTGATTTCAATTCCTTTGGATAAACACCCAGATGTGGGATTGCTGGATCAGATGATAGTTCTATTTTTAATTTTTTAGAAACCTCCATACTATTTTCCATAATGATTATGTCAATTTACATTCCCATCAACAGTGGGAAAGTTCCCCTTTCTCCACATCCTCACCAATATGTTACCTCTTTTCAATAATTTCTATCCAAGTGTGAAGTGATATCTCAATGTGGTTTTGATTAGCATTTCCCTGATGATTAGTGATGTTTAGCACCTTTTCATGTACCTATGGCCATTTGTATATCTTCTTTTGAAAAATGCCTATTCAGCTACTTTGCTCATTTATTTTTTCAATCTGGTTGTTTGCTTTCTTTCTATTGAGTTGTAGAAGTTTCTTATATATTTTTGATATTAGCCCCTTATCAGATAGATGGTTTGCAAATATTTTCTCCCATTCCATAGGTTGCCTTTTCATTCTGTCAACTGTTTCCTTTGCTGTGCACTTTTTTGGTTTGACATTGTCGCTCTCGTTTATTTTTGTTTTTGTTGCCTAAGACTTTGGGGTCACATTAAAAAAAAAATCATTGCTGATCAGCAGGATGACGGAGTACTTGATCCTGGCCTTTGTCTCCTCACACGACCACCACAGCCACAGCAATTAGACAACTATCCACAAATAAAAATAACCATGGAAGAGCTCAAGTTCCATTGAGAACCTGCTGTAACACAGTGTAGCAAAACATGAATAATCGCATAAAAAATATCGCTGGGGAGATTGTCTTAGTTGAGACATTTGGAGATGATTAGGACAAAGAAGAGGAGCGGGAGCTACCACAATCAGCTGTGTAGCAGGTGCTACTTGCTGCCATCTCCCTTGTGGCCTGCTCTGCAGAGGGAACCCTCCTGCCTTTGCCACTGAGTACCTCACAGCCCCCGCAATAGTGACAGATTCCCCATAGCTTTCATAGAAGAGGACCCCATAATTTCACTGGCATGGACCCCAACAGCCTGTTCCACAGAGTTCACCAACAGCTTTTGCCACAGACGTCCCAACAGCCATAGCTGCCATGAACCTCCGTAAGAAAGATGCTGCAGGGCATCTTTCAGGAGGAGCTGCCATTGTGTTGTCCTGGAACTCGGACTTCCTGCCTCCACGGCCCTGCGCACGCCTCAGGCTCTCTAGCCAGTTGCCCTGAACCTGCCATGCCACTGTTGCCTGTGAATGCCCATAATTCACATCTCGAGTTCACAGTTGTGCCACAAGCACCTACACCTGAGGCACTGGAGTCCCTACCACTGCAGGCTAGCCAGTGCCCCAGACCTTTGAGCGGCTGTCACTCTGTGAGCCCCAGTGCCCTGATTCCAGCTCAGTGGCCATTCAATAGGCACAGATGCATCAGATACCATGAGGGCACCCATATGCTTGACCCAGCACCAAGAGGGACCCCTTGGACCATGACTTCTCTTATAGGACAAAAAGAGATCAGGTGTTCCCCAGTGACCATTACCACTGAAGACCTCAGAAGGCTTTACTATAGCTACAGACATCTTGGTTGAAACCTTGATTGTTCAGGACCCGTACAATCTTTGCCAGTGTAACCTTAGCTGAAAGATTTGCACAGAGAATATAGCACTAGACCTCCCCCAAACCTGACCACCACAGCCCACCCAGCTGTCACCCTAGCACCCAGTTGCAGGTGAACGCTTTGTATGTCTGAAAGAGGTGATTGCTCCAACAAAGGTACAGACAACAAGGCTACCAAAAAAAACATGAAAAATCAAGGAAGCATGACACCACCAAAGGAAAGTAATTTTCTAGTAACTGACCCCAAGGAAATAGAGCTCTATGTATTGTTTGACAAAGAATTCAAAATGATTTTCTTTTAGGGAAGCTCATCAAATTACAGAACACAGACAACTCAATATAAGGAAAACAATATGTGAATAAAATGACAAGTTCAATCAAGAGATAGGATAGAATTCATTAAAAAGAACAAACAAATGCTACAGCTAAAGTATATAATGAGTGAGATTTAAGAATTCAGTAGAGAGCACCACAGCAAACTTGATCAAACAGAAAGTAAGAATCTGATCTGGAAGATAAGTCATTTGAAATTATCTAGTCAAGGAAGAAAAAGGAATGAAAAAGCTTGTGTGAATTATAGAGACAATATTTGCATTATGGAAATTTCAGAAGAAGGAAAGAAAAGAAGGAGCAGAAAGAAATAATGGCTGAAAATTTCCTAAATCTGAGGAGACATGTGCACATCTAGGCACATATAGCTCAGAAGTCCCCAGGCAGATTTAACACAGAGAGGACTTCACTGAGACATATTATAATAAAACTGTCAAATATCAAAGAGAGACCCTATTCACAATGAGTAAGTCAAAGAAAAAATCAAAAGAGAAATAAAAAAATATCTCGAGACAAATGAAAATGTAATTGTAACATACCAAAATTTATGAGACATAGTAAAAGCAGTTCTAAGAGGGAAGTGTATAGTAATACATTTCTACAGTAAGAAAAAAACAATCTCAAATAAATAACCTAACTCTACCCCAAGGAGATAAGAAAAAGAATAAAGTAAGCTTAAAGTTAGTAAAGGGAAGGAAATAACAAAGATTAGAGCAAAGATCAATGAAATATAGACTAGAAAGACAATGGAAAAGATCAACAAAAGAAAGAGTTGGTTTCCTAAAAAGATAAACAAAATTGTCAAACCTTTAGCTGGACTAAGAAAAAAAGAGAGGAGACTCAAATAAATAAAGTCATAAATGAAAGAGGAGACAAAATAATTGATACCACATAAATATAATGGACAATAAGAGACTACTGTCAGCACTTATATGCCCCAAAATTGAATAACCTAGAAGGGGTACATTCCTGGAAACATATAGCTTACCAAGACTGAGTCAAGAAAAAATAGAAAATCTTAACAAATCAATAATGAGTAAGAAGATTGAATCAGTAGTCAGAAATCTCCCAACAAGGAAAAGCCTGTATTTTGTGTTGGTCTCAGCCTATCAGTAGTGATGCTATTGGCTAGAAATACATGGGGGCACTCACCTGGACTGGTATGGTCTGGAAAGCCCCCACAGACATTTCCCTGAACAGAACTAATGTTATGGTTGCATTGGCCCTTGAGGGTCTTATTGTGATTGCAAGATGCACCTCAGCAACAGCTATCTGGGAACTTGAATAAAAAGTGGTTTTATTACATGTCCTGGAGGGCCTGTAGTATGACCTGGGTTGTGGGTAGACAGACAGTGAGAGTGTGGTCCTGGGTTCTGCATTTATTAGGGTTGAAGGAAGGGTACCTAGGGTTTCACAGGCTCACTCACTACTGGTGAATTTAAAAGAGAAGAGCAGGAATTAAGTCACATGAAGGGAAATGCAGGGTTACTCAAATGGTCAGTTATGTGAGTCACCCAAGACTTGCATTGGTAAGGCAACCTGGCTCTTGATCTTGTGTGTGGCAATGTGTTTATTTGAGAGGGATGTCTTTGAAATGGATGCCTCCACAACCAGAAGATTGGTTACAACACATCCTAGAACCAGATGGCTTCAGTGATTAATTCCATCAAATATTTAAAGAATTAACATGATCTTTTTCATACTTTTCAAAAAATTGACCAGGAGGGAACACTTCCAACCTCGTTTTATGAAGCTAAAATTACTGTTACTAAAGCCAGATAAGTACACTAAAGAATGGAAAATGACAGGCCAATATTTCTGAGGAAAATAGTTGTAAAAATTCTCAGCAAAATGCTAGCAGACAAAATTCAGCAACACATTAAAAGGCTAATACACCACAATGAAGTGAGATTCATCCCTGGGATGCAAGGATGGTTCAACATATACAAATCAATAAATGTGAAACACTACATTAACAGAAAAAAAGATAAAATTGATCACCTCAATAGATAAAGGAAAAGCATTTGACAAAACTCAATATCCTTTTATTATAGAAACTCTTAACAAATTAGGTATAGAAGGAAGGTATGTCAACATAATAAAGAACATATATGACAAGCCCACAGCTAACATCATACTCAACAGTGAAAAGGTGAGAGCTTTTCCTCTAAGATGAGGCATAAGACAATGGTGTCCACTCTCTTCACTCCTATTCAACACAGTACTGGAGGTCCTAGACAGAAGCAATTAGGAAAAGAAAAGGGAAATAAAAGATATCCAAATCAGGAAAGAAGAAATCAAATGGCCTCTCTTCAGGTTATGTGCTCTTATATTTGGAAAACCCTAGAAACTCCACCAAAAAACTGATGAAATAATAAGCAAATTCAGTAAAGTGGAAGGATACAAAGTGAACATACAAAAATCAATTGCATTTTATATACAGACAGCAAACTATTTGAAAGAGAAATTAGGAGAGCAGTCACATTTACAATTGCATCAAAAAGAATAAAATATTTAGACATAAACTTAACTAAGGAAGTGAAAGACTAGTGCACTGAAAATTAAAAGATATTGATGAAGGAAACTGAATTTGACACAAATAAATAGAAAGATATCACATATTCTTGGACTGGAAGACCTCGATCTACTTAACTAGTCTCCTATGGACAGATGGATTGGTAACTTCCAGCTTTTAGTCAGTAGATACATTTTAAGACTGATATTAAAGACATTATTACACGGGCACTTATCAAACAGATGGACACCAGCAGAGGACCATAACTGTATATAATGGCTGAATGTAGGTTTTGGTTGCATTGTGTTTTGGAAAATGTTGATAAATAAATTCACTACTAGCAATGAGATTGCTGCAGCAAAAGAGGTATGTGTCTTAAATTTTGATAGATCTTTCCAATAGCCTTGCCAACTTAAATTCCTCTCTGTGGCATGAGAATGGCCATTTCCTCATACATTTATGAAATTACAAAACCAGCACCAGTTTCATCAAATTGCAAACTTTTTTTGAGTCCAATATGTTAAAAATGGTAACTTGTTTTTATTATGGTTCTTTAATCATGGATATGTTGATCACCTCTTTTAGGAAGGCCATTTTGATTTCTGAGTTTTCTTCAACTGCCAATTTATAGCCTTTAAGTAAAATTTTCTACAGAGTTCATTATCTTTTCTTATTGATATTAGGATCTCTTTGCAAATAAAGAAAATTATCTGTCATATGTGTAATTGATATTTTTAATAGTTTGCCATTAGTTTTTAGACCGTGTTATATATATATATAAAGTAAAGATAGAGAGTGGGAGTTTTCAAATTTTAGGTAGCCAATTTGCCAATCATTTCCTTGTGGTTCCTTCTTTTGTGTATTTTCTGTGTCCTTTCTCCTTTATTAAAAACAAAACTAAATTATAGAATGATGTTTGCAATGATCACTTCTCTTAACAGCAGCAGCTCCCCACAGTCTGGACTTCTCCAGAACTTTCCAAAGCTGGCAATGGGAAGAGACTCTCCAGGCTGGGAAAACACCTGACACACAAAACAAACTTTGTCCCTTGAGTACTGACTTCCTTTCTCACTGCCTTTTTTTCTCACTGCCACCATCACATTGTCTCTTTGGATTTCAACCTTTCCAACCCTACTCTACTCTACAGTCTGGAACCCTGAAAGCCCAATTTCTCAGACTCCCTTGTAGCTAGAGAGGCTATGTGACTCAGAAATACATAAGAGCCTCTTGGTGTTGCCTTTCAGCTTCCTTGTTCTTTTCAATGGCAGAAAATTGGGAAAAGTCTGGATTCTAGTTATAGACATTAGAACTACACACTGTCAAGCACCTATTCTAGACTTCTTGTCATGTGATTACAAATTCCTTATTTATTTGATAATGTTTATCAGGCTTCCTAGAACCAGCAACCAAACAGGACCCTACTTGATACAAAGGCATTTAAAATCCCCCCTTTAAATTTCTAATTCAAGTAGACAAATCCCTCAGCTCTCATGCTTTAATCAAGACTCTTTAGGATTTAAGTGACAGAAGTGAAACTCAAAATGAGTTAAGACAGTAAGAATTCATTGTCTCAGGCAACGCTTTGAAGGAAAAGATTCAGTTGGGTTTGGAGAACCAGAGACTCAAATTGCGATTAAGTTTCACATTTCTATCTTTAATTCTAATTCTTTCTGTGGGCCAGTTCTGGTTTTTCATACCAGTTCTTTCTAACAGTCTTGAACCATCATCCCAATACCTTCTTGGTCACATCTTCCCAGCAAAACCACCAGAAAATAAGGATATTTTTCTTGTTTTGTGATATTAGCAGGCTTGCCACAGAGCACTGGAAATTTCCTCATCCCCTTACCTTGTTGGATGTCATCCAAAATCTATGAGGAAACCACTTCTTTGACACTCTGACTGAATAGTCAAAATTAGAGTCTTCCTACTTTGTAGCTGCTACTTGGTCCAGATTTCCGGTCAGGAAGACTTCTGCTCTCCAGCTGATACATGTAAGAGGGTAGATGTTATCTTGAAATCTTCTCAGAAAATATTAATAAAATATAAACATCCTTATCCCTACAGCCTACATAACTAGTAGGAGGAGAAGAGCAAAACATGTTATTAATCTCATGTGTCTGTGTCTCCTCCCACTCCTCCTCCAAATCATGTGAGAATATACTTTTCTAAGGAAAACCATAAAAGGAAACTCGAACCATTTGTCATAAATAAAGTAAAGCTCAAAGGGACTAGGAAGAGTTATATGAGTCACAGTGTGGTTTTTGGATCTATGTTGGATTCAGAATAATGAAAAAAAAATGTTGGGTTTTAAGAATTTCACCATTGCCACATACAGAACAAGACCAAGGTAGAAAAACAAAAATGTTTCACTACAAACTTATCATAATTTATGAGATAAGTAGGTTTATTCAGCGGGAGATGGTAGAAGTTAGGATTAACATAGTCATTTAAACCATTTTTCTTTTCCTCTCTGAAAGATAGAAAACAACAGAGATTATAGGATAAGAAATCCCAAACCAACATCCGTAAAGAAAAGCTGCCAAATGCGGGGAAATCTAGATAATTCTATTTTATTTTATTTATTTTTTAATGTTTATTTTTGAGAGAGTTTTCTTAAACATGTAAAGACCCAAAGTATAAAGCAAAGAAAATTGCAGATCATAAAACATTATAATATTGTTTTCTCTTTTTAAAAGCATTCTTTTGTTTTATGATCTGCAATTTTCTTTGCTTTGCAAGTGTTTTTCTTCACTGATTTGAATATCTTATTGTCTATTTTTGATGCTTCACATGAGTACCTTCATAACTTTGACAGTTCTTAAATCTCATTTTTAAAAATTTCCCATTCATATGGTTCTTATTAGCTTCCCATTGTGAAAGTTGAAGAAATGGTGCATTTTGAAAATTTCCCTCTTAGAATCTTCCAGATTGGCTCCATTTATTTCAATTATTACACTAAGGTGAGGTTTTATGATACTGGCATTCTGTTCTATATCTTTATGTCCTACATTCATTGAGTCTTAATTCTATATTTAAAAATATTAGTAGCCTCCATTTATCCTTTTGGTTCATAACTTCTTTATCATGAGTTCTTCTTAAATTTTTTCCCTTAGTCATCTGTTTCTTTTAAAGAGTCTTCAAAGACCTAATCTTCCTAAAAGCTCATACTGCTTTATACTTTGGGTCTTTACATGTTTAAGAAAAACTTTTTGTTGTTTTAATCTACAGATGACAGTGGTTGGTAAGTCATTCAGAGTTCAATCAGGGAAGTATAATGCTACGAATTTGGGATGTAGGATTCAGCATAGGAAACAAACTTCACATAGTTGTGGAGGATCTGAGAAGCAAAGATTCAGCAGGGAATGAAAATTTAAGAAATCACCAATATGAGAATTCAAGCCTACCCACCCACTGAAAGGAGGCTGTTTATGAAGAGGAAACACATGGTGAGTCCATGGGAAGCTATACCTCTACCACCTCTGTCTCTTTTGTCTTCTGTCAAGCAGATGGTGTTCAGCCTGTGACTGCTATTGATCATTAGGAGCATCAGTTGAGAATAAGAGCTGGAAATGAAGTAGAGAAGCCAAAGGTAAGCTGTATTATCTACCCCCACCTCCATCATGGCAACCTTCAGAGACCTTCACTTTCAACTTCCGAATCTCATACAAATCCCTCTTGTTTCCAAATCTAACCAGTTATCATACACCAAAGAGAATTCTGGGAAATGTAGTTTTAACTAAACTAACAGCACAAACATCTTTAACTGGGTACAAAAATTCTTATAATCTTTCACAGCTTTGCTTTCATGTGAACACTCTCAATGTCCTTCTCCACTTTATAACTCATCATTCAGATCACAAAATATACATTAACATATATTTTGACTTCTGTTATATATAACTTTGTTCAATTAAAAAAATCTGCAAGATGCTATTGTTTTTGCCTTTGAACGTCTGTTTTAGCAAAGGACTCTGAATTTCAGAGCTTTTATTTTTTGCAGTAATTAATAGATTTTCTTCTTTGACCTATTTAATAAGTTATTTCATAAATTTTTGTGGAATAATTCTTTGAAATTGCATTTGGTTGTGGTGTGTTCTTAAATCAAACACTGTAATATATTTATACTTTGCATTTGGGTATTACTAATTACTAATATTGAATATTATCAGATCATGGTTTTTTTTCCTTTGCACTTTTGTCAGATTTGAGGAAAGAATTTACATCTTAAAAAAATAATTTAGGGGGACAAGATGGCAGAGCAGCATGGAAGCTCTCTGCTTCTCTTGTCCATGAAATGCAGCTAGATCAGTACCAAACCATTTTGTACACCTAAGAAATTGATCTGAGGATTAACACAACAATATGCTTAACATGAGCCACAGAACTTGAGCCACAGAGAGGTGAACTGGGAGAGAAAGAAGCCATGGAAGGTATGGAGCTGTTTTTACAAAGAGAGGACAGAGAAAGGGGGAAGAGTACAGGAAAAGCATTCCCCTGAAAGTAGCTGGAAAGAAAGAGAAGGAATGGAAACACCCACAAGTGACTGAATAAGAAAAGGAGAAAGAAGAAAGGAGAGGCTTTCAATACCGTATGACTCAATAAACAGGGGAGAACAGACTCAGAAATTCCATAGTTCAACACCTGTCTGTGCTCTGGTGGGAAGGGCAAATCCCCAGGAAAAGGCGGCAAGGTCCAAGGGGTCTGCGGGCCAAAAGGGGAGAAGTGGTTCCCATGCTTGGAGGACATTTGGTGGTGGCCATACAGCTTCGTCACAAACGAAGGTCCCAATGGACCCTGGAGAATGCCCGTGCTTGCTGACATTGAACAAAGACACCAGGGTACAGTGAAATCTGGTGCTGGTTGTGTGTTGTGATTTATCAAAATCCCTGAACATCTGTCGTGCGATTACACAGACTTTTTCTGGGACAAACTACCACCTGGCCACATTCCTTGAGCCTCTGCAGCAGCGCAATCATTGTAATATTCCCAGGGGCAAGTTGGAACTTGGTCAACACTCAGTGAGAGGCTCCCCCAGAGGATTGGAGCAGGTCCAAGCTTCAGGGCCCTCAGCAATGAAGGGTTTGGAAACACAGCCCCATCTGAGATAAAATTCAGGAGACAGGTGCCACCTGGCAGGCTGATGGCATGGATGTGGACAGCGTAGAAGCGGGAAGTGGACAGAAGCTGGAGACAAAGGAGGGATGCTTGTTTGCTGGTTGGTGAGAGCCCAGTGTTCCTGTGCTAGAGACAGGGAAGCTGGGTGAAAACATTTTCACCTCTCCTGTGCATGCACATACACATGCACATGTGCAACATCTATCCACCCCAGTAATCTTAGCAGCACCACCTAGGGGAGAACAGAGGCATTACAACAAGCCCTGTCCAACTGCACCAACTAAGCTTTGGAGGACAAGTCTCTCTGCCTGCTTAGTGTATAGGTCATAAAGTGCTTCATAGTTTGACTTCTAGGGGAAACTGGATATAATTTTATTTGGATTCCATTCTGTTCATTGGTCCATCTATTCAGTTTTTTTCTTTTTCTTATTCTTTCTTGAATACAGAAAGAGAAAAAAAATTATTTTCCATTTTTATAAAGAAATTAAATTTCTTTTTACCATATTTTTTATTTTCTTTGTAAATTTTTAATTCTATTTTACTTTCTTCATTTCATGTTATTCTATTTTATTCTATACATTTGTTTTACTTTTTAAACATTTTCTTATTTTTCTTTTCTTTTTTTTCTTTCCCTTTTTTCTCTATTCTATCAAGCTTCTTTCAACAGCCAGACCAAAACACACCTAGAATCAAGCTTCCTTAATTTTATTATTTTTTTTTTTTTACAAATAGTTTATTGTCAAATTAGTTTCTACATAATACCCAGTGCGCATCCCCACAAGTGCCCCCCTCCATGCCCATCACCCCCTCCCCCCCACATCCATCAGTCCTCAGTTTTTGTCGGCATTCAAGAGTCTCTCATGGTTTTCCTCTCTCCCTTTCCCCCACCATTTCCCCCCTTCTTCTCCCCCTTGTTCCTCAGTTAAGTTCCTCCTAATCCTCCTATATGTGCAAACATATGATATTTGTCCTTCTCTGCCTGACTGTTTTTAATTTTTTAATTTTTTATTTATCCTTTTTCTTCCTCCAAAATAACAAAACAAAAGAATTTACCCCAAAAGAAAGAACAGGAAGAAATGATAGCCAGGGATGTAATCAACACATATAAGTAAGATGTCTGAACTAGAATTTATAATCATGATAATAAGATTACTAGCTGGGGTTGAAAAAGCATAGACTCTAAAAGAAGTAAAATCTAGTCAGGATGAAATTAAAAATGCTATAACTGAGATGCAATCTTGAATGGATGACAAAGCAACAAAGATGGATGAAGCAGAGCAGTGAATCAGCAATATAGAAGACAAAATTATGGAAAATAATAAAGCATAGAAAAAGAGGGAGACTAAGGCAAAAGAACATGATATAAGAATTGGAGAACTCAGTGACTAATTAAAAAGGGATAATACCTGAATCATAGGAGTCCCAGAAGATGAAGGCAGAGAAAAAGGGTAGAAGGTTTATGTGAGCAAATCATAGAGGAAAACTTCAGAACCTGGGGTAAGACAGAGACATCAAAATCCAAGAAGCACAGAGAATTCCCATTAGATTCGACAAAAAACAACCATCACCAAGAAATATAGTCAAATTCACAAAATAGACAAGGAAAGAATTATGAAAGCAGGAAGGGAAAAATATCCTTAATATATAAGGCAAAACAGATCAGGTTCACAGCAGATCTGTCCACAGGAACATGGCAAGCCAGGAAGGAGTAGCAGAATACATTCAACACGCTGAATGGGAAAAGCGTGCAGCCAAGAATTCTTTACCAAGCAAGGCTGTCATTTAAAATAGATGGAGAGAGTGGGGCGCCTGGGTGGCTCAGTCGGTTGAGCGTCCGATTTCGGCTCAGGTCATGATCTCATGGTTCGTGGGTTTGAGCCCTGCATCGGGCTCTGTGCTGACAGCTACTCAGAGCCTGGAGCCTGTTTCAGATTCTGTGTCTCCTTCTCTCTCTGACCCTCCCCTGCTCACACTGTCTCTCTCTCTCTCTCAGAAATAAATAAAACGTTAAAAAAATTTTTTTTTAATCGGTGGAGAGATGAAGAGTTTCTCAGACAAACAAGAACTGAAGGAGTTTGTGATTACTAAACCAACCCTGAAAGAAATTTTAAGGGGGCCTCTCTGAGTGGAGAAAAGACAAAACAAAACCAAAAAAGACCAAAAGCAATGAGGACTAGAAAGGACTGGAAACATCACCAGAAACATCAACTCTACAGGCAACACAAGGGCAATAAATTCATATCTTTCAGTAATCACTCTGAATGTAAATGGACTAATGCTCCAGTCAAAAGACATAGGGTTTCAGAATGGATAAGAAAACAAGACCCATCTGAATGCTGCCTTCCAGAGACTCATTTTAGACCTAAAGACACCTGCCGATTGAAAGCAAGGGGATGAAGAAACATCTATCATGCTAATGATCTCCAAAGGAATGCCAGAATATCCATATATATATCAGAGAATTTAGATTTTAAAATAAAGAATGTAACAAAAGATGAAGAAAGGCATTTTATCATAATTAAGGGGTCTATCCACCAAGATCTAACAATTGTAAACATTTATGTCCCCAACATGATGGAACCCAAATATATAAATCAAATAATCACAAACATAAAGAAACACATTGAAAATAGTACCATAATAGTAGTAGACTTCAACACCCCGCTTACAGCAATGGAGAGATCATCTAAACAGATGATCAACAAGGAAACAAAGGCTTTGAATGGCATACTGGACCAGATGGACTTAACAGATGTATTCAGAACATTTCATCTTACAGCAGTGGAATACACATTCTTCTTGAGTGTAAATGGAACATTCTCCAGAATAGATCACATACTGGGACACAAATCACCCCTTAACAAGTACAAAAAGATTGAGAACATACCATGCATATTTTCAGGCCACAACACATGAAACTCAAAATCAACCACAAGAAAAAGTTTGGAAAGACAATGTATACATGGGGATTAAAGAATATCCTTATAAAGAATGAATGGGTTAACCAAGAAGTTAAAGAGGAAATTAAAAAGTATATTGAAGCCAATGAAAATGATAACACCACAGCCCCAAACCTTGGGATGCAGCAAAGGCAGTCATAACAGGGAAGTATATAGCAATTTAGGCTTTCCTAAAGAAGGAAGAAAGATCTCAGATACACAACCTAACCTTACACCTTAAAGAGCTGGAAAAAGAATGGAAAATAAAACCCCAAACGAGCAGAAGAGGGAAATAACAAAGATTAGAGTGGAATTCAGTGCTATTGAAACAACAACAACAACAACAACAACAACAACTGTAGAACAGATAAATGGAACCAGGAGCTGGTTTGTTGAAAGAATTAACGAATTGATAAATCCCTAACCAGTATGACCAAAAGAAAAAAGATGAAATAAATAAAATCAAGAATGAAAGAGGAGAGATCACAACCAACACAGCAGAAACACAAACTAATAAGAGACTATTATGAGCAATTATCTGCCAATAAAATGGGCAATCTGGAAGAAATGGAAAAATTCCTAGAAACATATAGGCTGCCAAAACTGAAACAGGAAGAAATAGAAAATTTGGACAGATCCATAACCAGTAAAGAAATAGAATTAATAATCAAAAATCTCCCAGAAAACAACAGTCTGGGGCTGAATGGCTTTCTGGTGGAATTCTACCAAACATTTAAAAAAGAGTTAACACCTATTCTTTTGAAGCTTTTCCAAAAAAAAGAAATGGAAGGAAATCTTCCAAATGCATTCTATGAGGCCAGCGTTACCTTGATTCCAAAACCAGACAAAGACCTCACTTAAAAGGAGAACTATAGACCAATTTCCCTGATGAACATTGGATGCAAAAATTCTCAACAATATACTAACAAACAGCACCTAACAATACATTAAAAGTATTATTCATCACAATCAAATGGGATTTATACCTCAGATGCAGGACTGGTTAAATATCTACAAATCAATCATTGTGATACATCACATTAATAAAAGAAAGAACAAGAACCTCATGATCCTCTCAATAGATGAAATAGAGAAAGCATTTGACAAAATACAGCACTCTTTCTCGATAAAAAAAAAAAAACAACTCAAGAAATTAGGAATAGACGGAACATACCTCAACATCATAAAAGCAATATACAAACGACCCACTGCTGATATCATCCTCAATAGGAAAAGACTGAGAGCTTTCCACCTAAGGTGAGGAACACCACAGGGATATCCACTCTTGCCACTGTTATTCAACATAGTATTGGAAGTCTTAGCCTCAACAATCAGACAACAAAAAGAAATAAAATGAATCCAAATCGGCAAGAAGGAAGTCAAACATTCACTCTTCGCAGATGACATGATATCTATATGGAAAACCCAAAAGACTGTACCAAAAAACTGCTAGAACTGATCCATGAATTCAGCAAAGCTGCAGGACATAAAATCAATGCACAAAAATCAGATGCATTTCTATACACCAATAATGAAGCAGCATAAACAGAAAGGAATCGATCCCATTTACAATTGTGCCCAAAACCATAAAATACCTAAGAATAAACCTAATCAAAGAGATGAAAAGTCTATACACTGAAAACTATAGAAAGCTTGTGATAGAAATTGAAGGAGACACAAAAAATGGAAAAATATTCCATGCTCATGGATTGAAAGAAAAGTTATTGTTAAGATGTCAATACTACCCAAAGCAATCTACATATTCAATGCAAACCCTATCAAAATAACATCAACCTTTTTCACAGAGAAAGAATGAACAGTCCTAAAATCTGTATGGAATCAGAAAAGACCGTGAATAGCCAAAACAATCCTGAAAAAGAAAACCAAAGCTGGAAGCATCATAATTCTGGACTTCAAGCTGTATTACAAAGCTGTAATCATCAAGACAGTATGATACTGGCACGAAAACAGACACATAGATCAATAAAGCAGAACAGGGAACCCAGAAATGGACCCAAAAATGTGTGGTCAGTCAATCTTTGACAAAGCAGGAAAGAATATCCAACGGAATAAAGACAGTCTCTTCAGCAAATGGCATTAAGAAAACTGGATAGCAACATGCAGAAGAATGAAACTAGACCACTTTCATAAACCATCCACAAAATTAAATTCAAAATGGATGAAAGGCTTAAGTGTGAGATAAGAAGGATCAAAATCCTAGAAGAGAAAACAGGCAACTTTTTGCTCTTGGCCACAGTAACTTCTTACTAGACATGTCTCTGGATACAAGGGAAACAGTAAAAATGAACTATTGGGACCTCATCAAGATAAAAAAGCTTCTGCACAGCGAAGGAAACTATCGGCAAAATTAAAAGGCAACCAATGGAATGGAGGAAGATATTTGCAAATGACATATCGGTTAAAAGACTAGTATCCAAAATCTATAAAGAACTTCTCAATCTAAACACCCCCAAAAACAAATAATTCAGTGAAGAAATGGGTAAAAAGACATGAATAGACACTTTTCCAAAGAAGACATCCAGATGGCTAACAGACTCATGAAAAGATGCTCAGGATCACTCATCATCAGGGAAATTCAAATCAAAACCACAATGAGATACCATCTCATACCTGGGAACACTTTTGCTGGTGGGAATGCAAACTGGTGCAGCCACTCTGGAGAACAGTATGGAAGTTCTTCAAAAAATTAAACATAGAACTACCCTATGACCCAGCAATTGCACTACTAGGGATTTATCCAAAGTATACAGGTGTGTTGTTTAGAAGGGGCGCATGCACCCCGATGTTTATAGCAGTGCTATTGACAATAGTCACAGTATGCAAAGAGCCCAAATGTCCATTAGCAGATGAATGCATAAAGAAGATATAGAACACACACACACACACACACACACACACACACACACACACACACACACAGTGGAGCATTTCTCGGCAACAAAAGAGAATGAAATCTTGACATTTGCAACAATGTGGATGGAACTAGAGGATATTATGCTAAGCAAAATTAATCAGTCAGAGAAAGACAAATATATAACTTCACTCATATGTGGAATTTAAGATACAAAACAGATGAACATAAGGGAAGGGAAGCAAAAATAATATAAAAACAGGGAGGAGGACAAAACATAAGAGACACTTAAATATAGAGAACAAACCGGGGTTTGCTGGATGGCTTGGGGGGAGCAAGAGCTAAATGGGCAAGAAACATTAGGTAGGACACTTGTTGGTATGAGCAATATGTAGTGGATGAATCACTAGATTCTACTCCTGAAATCATTATTGCACTACATGCTAACTAACTTGGATGTATATTAAAAATTATAATAAGGGGCGCCTGGGTCGCTCAGTTGGTTAAGTGTCCAACTTCAGCTCAGGTCATGATCTCATGGTTCGTGGGTTCAAGTCCCGTGTCGGGCTCTGTGCTGACTGCTAGCTCAGAGCCTGAGCCTGCTTCGGATTCTGTATCTCCCTCTCTCTGTGACCCTCCCCTGCTCATGCTGTCTCTCTCTCTCTCTCTCAAAAATAAGTAGAACAACAAAAAAATTTTTTTTAATAATAAAAATAATAATTTTGAAGCCTATTATCTTTTTGTGGAGCTGAAGCAATTTAAATAAAGTACCAATTCTATCCCAATTCTATTGAAATATTAACTAATTAAAATGTCAAAACCTTTTGTTTCTTTGGTGAGAATGCAAAGAGAGGAGTTCTTTGGGAACTTCCTCAACTTCCTTTATGGATTTGATTAATTTGTTCTTTCTATTTCTTCTTGAGACAGTTTTAATAACTGTTAAATTCCAGAAAATAATTCTTTTTATCTAAGTGGGAGTGATATTTTAAATTACCATTTTTATTTGTTTTGACTTTTTTGAGTATAGTTGACACACAATGTTGTATATATATATAATTTTTAAAAAATGTTTATTTTCAGAAAGAGAGAGAGAGCCAGTGGGGGAGAGAGGGGAGAGAGAATCCCAAGCAAAAGCTCCTCACTGACAGCAGGGCTCAGTTCTATAAACCATGAGATTATGACCTGAGCCTTTATCAAGAGTTGAATGCTTAACCAACTTAGCCACCCAGGAGCCCCACATACAATGTGATACTAATTTCAGGTGTACAGCTTAGTGATTTGACAAGATTATACATTACGCTGTGTTCACTGCAAGTATAGATACCATGGGTCCTGTTACGTGACTATTATGATATCATTGACTGTATTCCTTATGCTGTGCTTTTTTATTCCTGTGATTTACTTGCTCCATACTGGAAGCTTGTATCTCCCACTGCCCTGTACCCATTTTCCCCATCCCCTCAGCTCCCTCCCCTCTGGCAACCATCAGTTTGTTCTCTGTATTTACAGGTCTGATTCTGCTTTTTGTTTATTTTTTTTTTAGACTCCACTTAATGAGTGGAATCGTATAGTATTGTCTTTCTTAGTCTGACTTATTTCACTTAGCATAATACCGTCTACATCCACCCATGTTGTCTCAACTGGCACAATCTCATCCTTTTTATGGCTGTATGATATTCCAGTATGTGCATATGTGTGTGTGTGTGTGTGTACACGTGTTTGTGTGCACACGCATGTGTGTATACCACATCTGCCTTGTCCATTTGACTGGTGATGAACCCTTAGGTTGCTTCCATATTTGGCTATTGTAAATAATGCTGCAATAAACATAGTTACAGACGTCAGTGTTTTGACTTAGTGTTTTAGTTCTTTGGCTAAATACCCAATGGTGAAATTATTGGATCGTAAATTACTATTATTGGAAGTAGAACTCCATTATTGAGTTTTTAATTTAATTGACATCTAGCTGTACTATATGTGTTTTTCAAATATTCCTTATCATTTGTGATAGTATTTTGTTCCTATCTCATGATTGTTATTCTTTCTTTTAACTAATAATTTCAAGTATATGCAAAATTTTGTTTATATCTGAAATTCCATTATCTGAAGTTTTGAGGCTCTAATTGTGATATATGTAGTTTCTGAAGACTCTTGTTGATGATGGATTGATTCTTGTTTGTATTCTTGTTACTTTTAAATTTATTTTCTAATTTTGTATTTGTGCTTATGTTGGGCAGTGTTTTATGTGTCAGAATCTTGTGAGCCCTGTGTTAAGTATGTGTCTCCCAAAGATGATTTGTGTTGGCTTTTGCCAGAAATCTCAGGGTTGTTTTTAACCCAAGACCACTTCTTAGGATAATTTCTTTACTTGACAGTGCCAGAACAGGTACTGAATACTTGAAGTCCTCTCCTGTATGTGAGCAGGGCTTTGCCTATAAATTCTCAAGTGAGACATTTCTTCTTTCTACTTAAGGCCCAAGTCATGGCAGATAAGTTCCTTGAAATATCTTTCTTTTCTGGAAAGAGTGGTTCTTTTCCAATACCCTCTTTTACCAAGAGAGTAGGTCTTTGAGAGCCTTGGTTCATACAGGAGTCGTATTCCAACTCCTTGCACAAGCTCAACATCTTGCCTCCCACCCCTGAGGGTCACTACATTTTAAGCTCCTAGGTTTCTGTAACTGGCGAATGATGCCAGAGCAGAGGTATCTCCTGATTTTCAGTTTCTTTTTGGCTTTGCCTGAGAGATTCCTCTTTCTTCAAGCTCGGGTACAGAATTAAAAGATTAGTATATTTCACCAACATTTCTGGTTGCTTTTTAGTAAGAGGTGCTCCCCCACTCCCATATGCTTAGCACATCATTTTAATGGAATAGGAAATCTGCCACACAGTATTAATTTCTTCTGCTGATTAAAATTTAACTTGAATTTCTAAGAAGATGTTACAGACACATGGATTAAAAAGTCACTTGGTTCTACTAAGGTAACTACAAAGGACAGAATTTTCTTGTCTCTTACCACCTCAATTCAAACCTTCCAAAGACAATCATATTCAGCTCTTTCTTTTTTGTATAATGTTCTTACTCAAGTCTTCCTTGATGTTTTATTTTTAGATACTCTGCATTGAGTTTCTACTACAGGCTTTCTTAATCACATCTCCATATCCCTTTTCCTCATCTTCCAAATAATTATATCTTTAAGCGAGACCAGCATTCAGGATTTATATTACTACAATTACATAAATGTTATTACTAGCAGAACCATATCATGCATTTTATATAATTATTGTTTTGGGGGTGACTAACAGTCACTTCCAGTTTTTTGTTTTGTTTGATAGTCACGTATATGTGCGTCCCTATTTTATTGCCAAGTGCCGTGAGAAGTGGACTGCTTTTCTCAACGGATTCAAACACATGAGTTACTCTATCAGTTTTCTCTCTTTCTACATCTCTCCTGGAGCCCCATACCCTTGACTCCTATCTAGTTGAGACTGCTTCATCACAGAGCTGCCACTTGAAAATTGCAGGGGAGGAATTGGAGGATGGTGATTCCCAAGAGTGGGCAGACACTGGGTGTCTGAGTCACACAGGTGTGTACAACAATCAGAGCTCAGCAAATGCACACTAAGTTTGTGTATTTCATTGTATGCAAATTTTACATAAAAAGGACAAAAGCATAAAAAATATTCTATTTCAGTGGTACATTGGCTGAAGTATTTAGGGGCAAGTGTGCTAATGTCTGCAACTTTGAAATGTTTTCAAAAAAAAAGATGAATAAGTGGATGGACGGGTAAAAGGATGGATAAATGTGTTAAAACAATAGAGTAAAATGTTAACGGTAAAGTCTAGGCAAGGGTGTAGTGTAAAAGTTCCCTGTAAAATTCCTTCGACTTTGCTGTATGTTTGAACATTTTTATGATAAAATATTGGAGGAGAAAACAGTGAAGATAGGAAAATGAAGCTGTCTGTGTAGGAGTCTAAACAGGAGCTCAAGATAAACATATGAACTAAAGCAGTGTTGGTGAGGAGCTAAGGAAGAATAAATGAAAGTGGTAAAATGTAAACTTAGCTGCTTGCCTTTACCATCTAATTTTTCAGTGTTCTGTCTCGAGCATATCCAAGTCGAAAGGAACTGATTAGCTTTCCTGTCTCTTTCCAGGGAGAGTCAGTGGAGGTATAAAGGAGAAGAGCCCAAATCCTGGGGGCAGGAGCTCTTTGTGAGTGCCCGTGTGCCTAGAGCGAGCGCTTCTGCCCTTGAGTATCAGCTCCCTCAGAGGGTCAGAGCTTTTATGCAGCCTTGGGGTGGAATATTCTTTGACTCAGGAAAATTGTCACATTGACAGCTTTATTTTTACCAATGACACAGACAGTCATCGACATAATCATACCGGATAAGCAGGGTGTTCGCAAGGCAATTGCAGAGGTCTCTGAGTTGCTATGGTGACAGACCAGCCAGTCAGACCTGATATTTCTCCTCGCAACTTCTTATTAAAATAGCTTTTAAAAAGCAGAAAAAGATAAAAACTGGCAAGCACACTAGAAAATGAAGATAGGAGATGTCAGAATTGGAGTGGAATTTCTTCAGAAACAGCATTTTAGGATAGTCAAGGAGCACTGTCTTAGATCTTTCACCTTCTTATCCACCTTATGCAAACAGGCAGCCCAGAGCCCCTCAGAGAATTGAGGAGGGCTTTGAGTGATGCGTTCCTAAATCTGGGATGCAGGGGTTCACTGGAAAACAGTGAATTTTACTCCAAAGCCCAGACTCCTGTCCCTCCCTTTTCCCCCATAACAACTTTCTTTCTATATTAATAGAAATTAATAGATTAATTATTAGTAATTAATAATTTCTATATGAAGAGAGATTCAAATTCCCAGCAACAAATATGACAGGGGTAGAAGATGGGCAGAGGCTCATTGTGTCCTAGGATTCTTTGCCATTGAAGAAATTCACCAAACAGTTGCAGAGACAGGCAGAGTTCTGGAAAGCAGTGTTCACATAGGATTTAATGCTCTATGTAATGCAGTTCACTGAAACATGAGATGTAAACATCTGCCTTAACATTAGAGCTCTCCAGCTGTTGGATCAAGTGAACCACCAGTCTCAGGCCAGCAGACTCACACTAAATAAATATTGTTAGACTCTACTAATTCAATTTAATTAGTGGCTGTCAGATTTTCCTGACATCCTCATCTAGGTCTGAGATGAGGGGCTGCCAGCACTGGAAAGGACGGTGGAAAGCGCTAAGGACATTCTACACTGTTGCCAAATTCTAAGCAATGGTCCCTCTATTTAAAGTAAGTAAACAGAGGGACACCTGGGTGGCTCAGTCAGCTAAGCAACCAATTCTTGACTTTGGCTCTGGCCATGGTCTCATGGTTTGTGAGTTCAAGCCCCACATTGGACTCTGTGCTGACAGTACAGAGCCTGCTTGGGATTCTCTCTCTCTCTCTCTCTCTCTCTCTTTCTCTGTCCCTTGCTGTCTCTTTCTCTCTTTCTCAAAATAAATAAATAAACTCTTAAAAAATTTTAAAAAAAATAAGTAAGTAAACAGAAAAACTCTATGGATACTATACAAAGAATGCAACATAGGGACAATAAATGCTTTCCTGAAGATTCTGAGAAGGGCAAATATCTGAAAATTATTTTTTTTCACACGAAAAGAACATTTCAGAAGGCAGTTGGTTACCTTCCTAAAAGATGAAAAAAAAAAAAAACCCAACAACTCTGCAACACAAAGGTTGGGGAATATGTTAAAGTGAGGTAGGAATACAAGATGTTCTGGCTTATATAAAAATAATACATGAAAATTCAATATATGTTAGAGTATTTTTATAGCAGTGCAAATCAAAGGCTGAAAACTGTGTCGTGTTTTAGAAAACAAATGTGGAACACTTTCAGAATGCTGAGGGAGAATCTGAAGAGAAGAAAATGATCAGGAAGATGGTGGATAGGAAAGAGATAGTAGACATTTTGTTTTAATAAATTAAATGAGAAAAAAAAAAAAGGATATGGCATTGACTGACAGGAAAAACCACCCAGAGCGAAATAAAATGTTAAATTCAAAATTTGAAAATGCTCTGTTTTGTTCTTGGTAAAATTAATAAAATAGTCAACACATGGAATATCCTAGCAAAGATGTTAATATCAGAAAAAGGAAGAAGAAAATTTTGTAAGCATCTGGGTTGAAAAAGAGGATTATGTGCAAAAATGAAAACATTAGGCAGTTTCTGATAATTCCCCTATATTTAAGCAACAAGACAATGGAGTAATACCTACCACGTTTTGTGGGGAAAGTAAAACGACATAAAAATTCTATAGTTTGTCAAATGTTTTGAGTGTTCCAAAGTCAGAGACATCCTGACATAAGCAGAAAAGTAATAATTATTCTTCCTTTCTTAAGAAAAATTTTCAATTATTCCACTTAATTGAATGAATCCAAAACTAAAGAAAGAGCTCTGTTTCTGCTCTGGTGCCCTAACCTCCCTATAACCTGTTCCTTTCACTAGTTACAATGAAACAATTTGGACAAAATATAAAAATGACCCCTCGAAATCCAAAAAGTAAACAAAAAGATGCAGGTTTTGGAGAGGAGTTAAAACATGAAGTGGCCACATAGTATTGTATTTGTATTTATTTTTTGTTTTGTTTTAAAATGTTTTCTAAACATGTATTTACTTTTGAGAGACAGAGAGTGAGCAGGGAAGGGGCAGAGAGAGAGATGGAGACACAGAATGTGAAGCAGGCTCCAGGATGTGAGCTGTCAGCACAGAGCCCAACTCCGGGCTCAAATTCACAAACCATGAGATCACGAAGTCAGACACTTAACCCACTGAGCCACCCAGGCGCCCCTGTTTTGTTTTGTTTTGTTTCCTCTTTTAAAGCTTTACTTAAAGGGCAGACTCCCTCTCACGGAAAGGCAAGGTTGATCACAGGAGCACTAGCAGCTGAATCTCTGCTAGAAACCTTGTCTTTCTGGACAGCAGCCGAAAAAGTAGATCCTGTGGGCCAGATAGTAAAGAGTCTCAGAGTTCAAGCTAGGTATATGTCTTGTAATCCCTTGAGCAACTGCTTAGATAAAGAAATTCGGCCAAAGCCAATTGATAGAATGAAATGCTAAATACATTCAAAGAATCAAAGAGAAGCCAAGAAAGTGGGAACAGTCTAAAAAAATAAAGAAATATTAGACTAAGAAAAACTGATAGGGGTGCCTGGGTGGCTCAGTTGGTTGTGCTTCTGACTTTGGCTCACGTCATGATCTCACAGTTTGTGGGTTCGAGCCCCATGTTGGGCTCTGTGT
Organism: Proteles cristata cristata; assembly: GCA_017311185.1. NCBI lineage: Eukaryota > Metazoa > Chordata > Mammalia > Carnivora > Hyaenidae > Proteles > Proteles cristata. The sequence goes on from JAESUZ010003188.1 coordinate 2,459,924, forward strand.
TGGCAGCTCAGAGCCTGGGGCCTGCTTTGGATTCTGTGTCTCCCTCTCTCTCTCTCTCTGCCCCAATCCTGCTTGTACTCTCTCTATCTCAAAAATAAATAAATATTTTAAAAATTTATAAAAACTGATAATATAGTCCAAACTGATAATATAAGTCCAAACAAATTGATGATTATATTAAATGTTAATGGTATAATCACTCCAATTAAAAGAAAAATATAAACAGAGTGTATAAAAAGCAAGACATTATATTCTTCCTGAAGAGCCACACTTTGAGATAAAGGCACATAAAGTTTAAAAGTAAGTGGAAAAAACACATGCCATGCAAACTGTATCATAAGAAGAATGAAATCATTATTTTAAATATAACATAGAATAGACTTCAAGGCAAGAATGTTATCAGCAATAAAACGAATATTTCTTAATGATAAAAGTTCATCAGAAAGACGTAAGAATTATAAATATGTTAGACTTTAATGACAGAATCTCAAAATACATGTAGCCAGCACTGACAGAATAAAAAGTAGAAATAGAAAATTCTGCAATTATAGTATTGTACATATAACACCTCTCTTCCAGCAGTTTACAGAACAACTAAACAAAGAACATTCAGTAAAGCCATAGAATATCTAACCCACACTGCTGACCACTTTGATGTAATTGATATTTATAGAATGCTACATCCAACGACTGCAGAATATGCATTATTTATAAGTGCACATGGTGTATTCACTGAGATAGATCACATGCTGGGCCACAAAACAAGTCCTAATCAATTGAACAGGACTTAAATAAAGTGTATTCTCTGACCACAATAGAATTAAATGGAAATTAATTATCAAAAGAGATCCAGAAAAACCATGAATACCTAGATATGAAATAGCATGTTTCTAAATGATTCATGGGCCAAAGACAAAATCACAAAGGAAGTTAGAAAATATTTTGATGGGGAGCTTGGGTGGCTCAGACAATTAAGTGTCTAATCACGATCTCAGGTCATGATCTCGCTGTCATGAGTTTGAGCCCCACGTCAGGCTCTGTGCTGACAGTTCAGAGCCAGGAGCCTGCTTCCAATTTTTTGTCCGTCTCTCTCTGCCCCTTCCCTGCTTGTGGTCTCTCTCTAAAAAATAAATAAACATTTAAAAAAGAAAAGAAAATATTTTGAACTGAATGACAATGAATACAACATACCAAAGCTTATAGGAGGCAGAGAGAGAGAAAGCAGTCTTTAGAAGGAATCTATAGATTTATATGCTTATATTAGAAAAGAAGAAATATTAAAATCAAGGACTAAGCTCCCACATTAAGAAAGTAAGAAAAGAAGAGCAGATTAAGAACAAAATTAAGCAGAAGGAAGGAAATTATAAAGAGAATAAGTCATTGAAAGAGAACAGACAATAGAGAATATTAACATATCTAAAAGCTGATTCTTTGAAAAGGTCAACAAAATTAACAAACTTTTAGTGAGACTGATGGGGGGAGGGAGGAGAGAGGGGCACCTGTGTGGCTCAGTTGGTTGAGTGGCCAACTTCAGCCCAGGTCATGATCTCTGCAGTCTCCGTGCAGAGCCTGCTTCAGATCCTCTATTCCTTTCTGACCCTCCCCTGCTTTCTCTCTTTCTCTGTCTCTCTCAGAAATAAATAAAACATTAAAAAAATTTTTAAAAATCATTAACAAACTAGTAGTAAAGAGGTGAAGGGGGTCAAAAGGTACAAACTCCAGTAATAAAATAACTAAGTCATGGGGGTGTAATCTACAGAGTGGTGACTTAGTTAATAAACTGTATGGCATATTTGTAAGTGGGTATGAGAGGAGATCTTAGAAGTTCTCATCAGAAGAAAAACAATTTTGCAACTATGCGTGTGCTTACTGTGGCTTATTGTGGTAATCAATATCTGCAATATATACAAATATATAATCATTATATGGTATACCTAATCACATATGTTCATTATGCTTTAGTAAAAAAAAAAGCAAATGGAACCCAACAATATGCAAGAAAGAAGATACATCATGACTAATTAGAGTTCATCCTAGGAATGTAAGGTTGATTTAACATTTGCAATGAATCAGTGTAACTCACTATATTAACAGAATACACTAGAAAAGTCATATGATCATTTTAATAGATGATTAAGAAGCATTTGACAAAACTCAACATTCTTGAATGATATAAACTTTCAGTAAACTAGAAATAGTAAGGAAATTCCTCAAATTGATAAAGACATCTACAAAAAAACCTAAGGCCCACATCATGTATAATAAAGAAGGGCTGACTTATTTCCTGCTGAGGATAGGAACAGAACAAGGCAGGAATGTGTACTTTCACAGCTTGCTGCAAGACAGAGTGTGGTGGGCTGCATTTGTCATCTTACCTTGCATTTCAGACTACATAACCTTGAGCAGTTCATTTATACTCTCTGAGGCTGTTTCTGTACCTATGAACTGCGTATAATAATGCTTGCTTTGGTAATTGGGTTAAGTGCATAGCACAATGCCTAACATAGCAAAGAGATTAATACATGTAAATATTACATTTGTACCTACTTAATAGTCTGTAAGCTATCTGAATATAGAAACCATTTTTCTTTAATTTATTTTCAAATCTTCAGTGCTTAGCTCAGCACCTAGCACAAAGTGGGTATTATGTAAAAATTTGTTGACTAAATATTGGGATTAAATCGTTGATAAATGGGACCTCCAAGATTCTTAAGCTTTCAGGGTGCCTGGGTGGCTCAGTCGGTTGAGTGTTCTACCTCCGCTCAGGTCATGATCTCACAGTCCATGGGTTAGAGCCCTGAATCAGCCTCTGTGCTGACAACTCAGAGCCTGGAACCTGCTTTGGATTCTGTGTCTCCCTCTCTCTCTCTGCCCCTCCACTACTCATGCTCTGTCTCTCTCTGTCTCTCAAAAATAAATAAACGTTAAAAAAATTTTTTTAATGATTCTTAAGCTTTCTCAATGAAATTCCAAGGGTGGGCCATTCCATCTGAAAAATAGTCTTCTTTGATTTTGGTGAAGTTTGTATTGAGTCATTTACTTTCCTTTGATACTTGGCTACTTTGGGGGAGCCCTGTTGCTGGAGGCCGAGCCAGCTCCAGCAGGTCCAGGGGTTCCTGAAGGATGGACGGTGTTGGTGAGAGAGAGAGTGAGAGAGCCCCGAGATTCTTTCTGATCACCAGGTAGGCATCTCCGTCCTGTCAGTTTTGGTGTCTTTATAGGTTAAATGATAACATGACATCAGAAAAAGGAATTTTTACAATGGATAACTCTTTGTGATAAGATGCTTTGGAAAGTGTACAGAAGCAAGTTTTACAGAAATATTCTTGCAGAACTATTCCAATTATAGCGAGGTTAAGTAAATCTTATAACTAAAGATTTGGCAGGGTATTCTTAGTAAAAGACAGGATACATATTTGTTCTAAGTTAATAACGCTGAGGTTAGGTCATAGGTTAAGTTTATAGATGGGCTAAGAGTCATTCTGTCTGACTCTCAAATGTATGTTTTTGAGTTGGTTCATAAGTTGTTTGTGGAAACCTATTTGATGCTGAATGTGTGAACACCATGGAGGCCCTAAATGTGTCAACCTTTTGTTTGTGGGTAGTGCTTTAGCTACTCTTATCTATCCTCATCCCAGCCACCTGTAAGGGAGGGTGTTTGCAGAAAGTAGGCCTTGGGGAAGGGACTGCCATACATCACCAATTAGGAAAAGGTGTAAGTATTAACTTAAGTTCTGCCCTTATCTGTATCTTAACTCTAAATTAGGCTCTTTGTCTCGGGGCCAGGCTTAGTTGTAATTCTTGTGTGCTTAACCCCCTAAGTCTTGGATCTGCAAGGCCCTCAGGAAGAGCCTTTTGACAATCATCCGTAGAGCTTTCATCTAAAATCTCTCTTGGAAAGGCAGGAATATGCTTTTCCTTATGAGGTATCTGTGTTCAGAATATTGGCCTGATATGGAATATTGTAAGGCCTGGTCAATACCAGCACAACATGAGCCAGTAGTAGCAGGAGATACCAGTTTTCATTTCTCACGGCGGTAGCTGTGCAAACACTGCCATTTCCTTGCTGTGACTGCCATCCAGAGAGGCCGGTGCGGCTCCCAGCACCCTGTTAATCATGTATACTTTGATTACAAGCTCTGAGACAAAACAGATGCATGGTATTCAGGACCCTCTCTTCTAATTCTGCTTCTCAACTGAGCAGTCCTTCACTCTAGCTAAGTTGATTTCGCCACCGTTTCTTAAGCATCTTTGCATTGTACCACTGGAGCCCTTGCTTGGGTCATGTGTTCTGCCTGAAATGCCCCTTCCGTCTTCTCTTCAATCCACATCCTGCCCCGTCTTCCAGGCCTCTCCCTTAGGAGTCTTTCTCCCATCTGACATTTACCTTGTTAGAAATGTGTTTTCCTTAGCATGTTATTTTAGAGGAAATATAATTAAGAATAAAAATCTCTTGCCAATGCAGGAATTACTCTCCACAAAATATAGGAAAGAAAAAAACCAGTTTAATTATTGAACCAGACTGTGATGTGGATCACAGACAATCTGCCAAATAGTTGCAAAGAAAGAAATCTCACCCTTTTGTTAGACAAACAGGTATGACCCATTGTGCACATGTTCTGAAGATAAATAACTAGTTCTCAAGAAAGAAGAATTGACAGCTCCTCTTGTCACACACAGTTCCTCCTGAATTCATCTGATAATTGGGTGGCTATCTGTGTTTGCTAACTGCCTTTACCCAAAGGAAAAATAATAGAACATCGTTTGCATGCCAAATTCTGTAGCTTGAAGCCAGGTGCCCTGACAAAGTTAGGAAACTACTGTACCCTGGAAACTGGGAGATAGAAGTCCTATATTCTTTGATTACACTTTAAAGAGACAGCTCCCAAATCCTTGAGAACATTTCTGGGTTGTAAGCCTGTCATGAGGCTTATTTAGTTTTTTTAGATGTACATGTATCTCAAAAAGGCAGCAAAAAGATTTACAAATACAAATTTTCTAAGGTAAATGTTCTAAGGAAAGGGAGGTGGGAAGTCTCTTTCTTTTTTTATATACAAGAGAAACTTAAATTTTTTTTTAAATTTGTTTTTTACCTTAAAAACTCATATAGCATTTTGGTTAGTGCCATTAAACTGCTACTTCACTGTTGGAGGTATTTGCATACCCCTCATCTCTTTTTCCTGCTGGATTGGGGTAGCAAATGTGTCCTCTGCATTTGTGCTGTGGCATCTGATGTGTCCCAAGGACATTACCAGAGGTTAATTAAAACTGATTGAATCATCAGTATACCTGTGTAGTGTAATATCCCAAGTTTGGTTACATTTCAAAGCCTCTTTATTTTCAGTTATGAACCATGTATTCTGCTATTGTGATGTTAAGTTTGATAAATGAGCTTTGGAGAAAAGAATTAAAAATCAATTCCAATGGCAAGGTCTATGTACTGCTAATATTTCATAATGGCTTCTAAATGTCAGAGAACCTTCACTGTAGGAGGGATGGCACTAAAATCATGAGTCAGAGCACTGATATACCTGGAAGAGAAACTACATACGATTTCATCCAGTTAGACCTTTGGCAACCAGAACTCTCCAAGGGAATTATTTCCTAATAAGGTGGCGATTCACCAAATATGATCGCAGACTAGAAGCATACTGATGCCTGGGAGCTCATTAGAAATGCATGTTTTCAGGCTCCAGCCTATACCTTCTGAATCAGAAGCTCTGGAGGTGGGCTCCAGCAGCCTGTGTTTTAACAAGCCCTTGGTGGGGGGCAGGCTGTACTCACTATTGTTGCGAACCACTGACCTCACACATCCTTTGTATACTATGAATTAACTTCTTTCCTTTGCATCTAGAATTGTACTAATTATGTATCATTCTTGGGAGATTTAGGGAAATAGCCACTCAAATATATATATTTAGTATTCTGTGGTTCAGGTTGAGAAAGGCTGGATGGTATTTTATTTATTTTTTAAAAATATTTTTATTTATTTCTAGGAAGGAGCGAGAGAGACAGCATGAGCAGGGGAGGGTCAGAGAGAGAGGGAGATACAGACTCCGAAATAGGCTTCAGGCTCTGAGCTGGCAGTCAGCACAGAGCCCGACGCGGGGCTCGAACCCACGAACCGCGAGATCATGACCTAAGCGAAAGTAGACGCTTAACCGACTAAGCCACCCAGGGGCCCCTCTCTTATCTTTTTCTTAAGATGAAGCCTCTTTTTCAAGATCCATCTGCATTTGACCAAGAGGATAGCATGGCCCCATACCGCAGCCGTGGATTATTTAAACTTGCATCTTGGCCTCTTTGCCCACTCCTCAGCTTGGCAGGACACAGCTAGAGTAGTTCAGGCACCACTGGCCAGGGGGGTTATGAGGCGATCTTCAGCTACTGTTTGCACCAAGGCTGAAGGCCTCTCACTCTCCCCCCACCCCTAGCTCAGAGCTATCGCTCTTCAATTTCTCACATTTTTATAGAAAGCCATTCAACTTCCACTCAGCTGTTTTGATCTCACATGTTCACATCTGCTACTTAACATTGGTTTCCAAGTATGTGAAAGCTTTCATATCAAAGAAGATGATTTTGTTTGGTTTTAAAAGAAACAGAAACATCCTCCAGTTAGAAGCACCCATTTTTCTCAGCTATTAGGGCTGTGATGAGAACACTTTTCTTAGCCCACCCATCTTGTTAAAAGCTATCATCCACCCGGGAGCTCAAGCCAGAAATTAACAGACCAGCTCTAAACACTTCTCTTCTCTTTATATCTCACATCAGATCAGATTACCAAACCAAAATAATTTTATTTTCAAATTACAGCTAGATTCTGTCCACTTCCCTCTATGTCACGGCCACCAAGCTAGTCCAAGTCACCATACCTCTTACCTGGACCACTGTGGTAGTCGCCAGTGTGGTTTCTGTGCATCCATTCTCTTTATTTAGTTATCACAAAGCAGGGAAAGTGTCCTACTTACAATGTAAATGAACTCATGTCACTTTCCTGCCTAAAACCCTTCAAACATTTCCCAATGGGAGTTTGGTAAAATCCAAACTCCACCACATGCCTACATGATATTTGATGTAGCCCTCCAAGTACATTTTGTGCTATTCTCCCCCCACCCCTAATGCCTTTGTTTACTAAATTGCTTACCTAGTTCAACTGTATTGTGATGAATAGTATTTGCAGACTTACCAAAGCTTAGCCCATAGCCTTGACCTATGGAATTGTTCGGACAGCTCATACTTAACCATACGCCAATGGCATTTCTAAGTTTTCCCACTAGAGTATTTAACCTTAGATGAAATTAAATGATGTACCATGAGTCTAGCTACTGCAGGGATATGTCTTTCCCAATTAAACTTGGAACTGTTCTCTACTCTTTCATAATGTCAACTGTCTTTAGATTTTTGAAGAGTCATACACATATTTCTTTCAACTCCTTAATTTTGGGTCTATAACAGTATACAGTGTATCACACAGGCAAAGTATACATCATATATAAACATGCCATACAAAATGTCTTATTTCCGCCTTGATCATTATGGAAGAATGTCAGACATTAAAAGAAAAAAATCCCGATCTTCTTCAATCTTAATCTTAAAATTTTCTGAGTGATTGCTCAATGCTATGGGAGTTTTTAAGGGGAAGACAGCTGGGAAAAGCTGCAAATCATAGCTAAGCCAAAAAGTTTGGTGTGTTTCCTTTTAACCACCAGAGACCCCAGAGGATGGACAGTCAGCATGAGACCTATGTCAAAGAAATAGTAAAAAGGACACATCTAATTGGGCACATCAATCACCCCTCAAATTGATGGTTTCCATTTTCCTTAGCCTTAAATGACTGACTCAAATTGGGTAACTTGAAGAAAGTTAATAAACAGACTATTTTCAGAGGTATAAGTAAGGCTGAGGAATAGCAAAAAGGAATGGTATGGTACCTGGGGATAATTGAACAATGTATATATTTCTGTGAAATTTGGGTCTATTCATTACAGCAGTTAGCCAATTCTAATATGTAAGTGATCTTTTAAAATGTATAATCCATTGAAAATATATTACCTGTATATTTTACGAATTAATTTTCAGTAGATAGTGTTACATGTACATGGATCAAAAATTAAAAGGAATAAAAGGTTTATAGTGGTAAGTCTGTCTCCCTCTCTTTCTCACAGGTGACCATGCTTATTAGTGAGTTGTGAATCTTCCACAGATACATTGTGTATAAACAAACAAACAAAAAGTTATTCTTTTTTTTTTTTAATTTTTATTTATTTCTAGGAGAGAAAGAGAGACAGCGTGAGCAGGGGAGGGTCAGAGAGAGAGGGAGATACAGACTCTGAAATAGGCTCCAGGCTCTGAGCTGGCTGTCAGCACAGAGCCTGACGCGGGGCTCGAACCCATGAACCGTGAGATCATGACCTAAGTGAAAGTCAGACGCTTAACCGATGAAGCCACCCAGGCGCCCCAAGAAGTTATTCTTTTTTAAAATAAATCTTAGTAACATTGCAAGTATTGATTCTATATCCCTTTTTTGTTTTAAGAATTTTACATTCATTAACTCATTGAATACTCTATAAAATATATGCTATTATAATGCCTAATTTACAGGTGAGAAAGTTGAGGAACAGGGAAGACACAAGACTTGTTTGAGATCACACAGCTTATAAGCACTGGGGGTAAAATTTTAGCCTAAGCTATCGGATTCCAGAGCCCATCCTCTTAACCAAATTGTATGGTTTCAGAGATAACCAGAATTAACATAATAAATATATTTTATTCTGCATATATTATAAAGGTAGTATTATACCTTTCCTATGGTATAATAATACATTTAAAAACTTTTTCCGGGGTGCCTCGGTTAAGCGTCCGACTTGCGCTTAGGTCATGATCTCACGGTTCGTGGGTTAGGGCCCCGCGTCGGGCTCTGTGCTGACTGCCAGATCAGAGCCTGGAGCCTGTTTCAGTCTGTGCCTCCCTCTCTCTCTGACCCTCCCCTGCTCACGCTGTCTCTCTCTCTCTGTCTCCTAGAAATAAATAAAACATTAAAAAAAAATTTTCCCCCATTTATTCCCCTCTACTAATCTGGAAATTATATATTAATTATAATTTACATAGTAGCTCATCATTTCATGACAACGGAGGAGGGGCTTTGCAGAATGCCCAGTCTGCCGTATTTCCCAAGGCAGGACTCATGGAGCCATCTTTTCAAAATGTAAGCTTTGTATCTCTACCTAGAACATTTTAATGGAATCTCAATAATCTGAAAATAAAGACTAATATGTATCTTTGACATGGACTATAAAGACCTCGTTAGTGTAGTTATAATTTTGCACTTATTTGAGTTACCATTTTAGTAATGTCTGGCAGCTAGCCTCCAAGATGCCCCTCTACCCTATGATTCCCACCTCTGGGTATTTATGTCCTGTGTAGTCCTTCCCCATATTGACCAAGGCTGACATTTGGGACCTAGCATTCTGTGGAAATTACCATGTATGACTTCTCAGGTTAAAGCATGGAAGACATTTTTATTTCTGACTTGCTGTCTTGGATTATTCGTTCTAAGGGAAGCCAGCTACCATTCCATAAGATCGCTTAGTCAGCCTTCTGCCAATAGCTATGTGAGTGAGCCATTTTGGAGTCTTCCATCTTCAGTTGAGCTTTCAACAGGTCAACATCTTTACTCTTGAGAAACCTTAGCCAGAACCACCCTGCAAAACCATTTCCAAGTTGCAGACTCACAGAAATTGTCTGAGATAATAAATTTATCACCATAGTTTCAAGCCACTGGGTTTGGAGGTAATTTGTTATGTGGCAAGAAATAATGGTAGATCATCAACGCAACATCCATCTCTTCTCCAACACCAAACACTACACAGCAGAGATACTGTCAGGTTTCCCTTTTTATTGTGTGACCTGTGCCTGGCATATTGGAGGAACTAAATAAATGTTTACTTAATTGATAAATAAAGCAATGAATATAAAGATTACGTTTACTGGGCCACAGAAATGACCAGAAGAACACCGTGGTGGTAAGATGTTAGAATAATTACCCTGACATAATATAGTAATCTGTATTTTCCTTAAGAGCTGAGAAAGTTTGGATCTGGAGTGTGCAAACATGGAAGATGCTATATTTATGGGGTTTCAAAATATTTGGACAGTGAGTACAACAACAGAGCTCAGGCTAACTAGTTTTCATCATTAAGCCCTTAAAAGAAAACGAAACATTACAAGTGATCCAAACGATTTTGGTTCTTTTCCAAAGTGAGGATTAAAAGATAAAGTACATTTCTAAAACGTGAGTATGAGGGTGTCTCTGGGTATGTACGCATGTGTTCACTGCAGTGATTGGGGGGGGGCCCTTGGAATGGGTTGTGTTGTGTTGGAATTGTGGAATTGTGTTGGTCACCATTCATAAAGGATGAAAATAAAACAGTAACACAATATTGTATCAACCCACTGAAGAATCTGCTCTTTAGCTGATGGTTTCATCTCTCAGACTTTCTCTTCTGCCCTGTGATGATTTACTTCTTTCCCAGAGTGCCTCACACCTTCCCTCTGCTTGTCCAGTCTATACCCTTCCAACAACTAATGGTTCAAGTCCTACCTCGCTGATTTGTCCAAGTCTCAGGGATCACTCTCCCTGAACTTTTACTGCACTTATTGCCTGTGGATCCCTCATTAGGTTCTTAGTTGGTATTACTTCATATCATGGTTAGTGTGCTATGTGCCTGATTTCTTTTCATGAGACAGCATTCTTAGCAGGAGCAAGACTTCCTCAGTTGGAGTCACTATTCAGATCAATGAAGAGCACACGTAACCTGAAGTAGGGCTGCCTGAGGAGGGATGAAGAGAGAGTCCCAGAGTCCCAAAGGATCATTTTCAGTTTCAGACCTAAGCGGTAAGTGGAGCGAGAAACTACAGTGAACCTAGAGTCGGAAGGAACTGGCCAGGAAGTGAACCAGGAGGCAGGAAAAGACAAGATTCTGGAGCAGTCATGAACACACAGGATCAGGAACTCACTTTTTTGTTTAAATTGAAGTATGACTGACACACAATACCCTATTAAACGTTTCAAGGGTGTGTCATGTGATTTGATATCTTTAGACATTATGAAATGATTCCCACGCTAAGTCTAGTTACCATCTGTTACGATATGAAGTTACTACAATATTGTTGACATATTCCCTGTATATTACATCTTCATCACTTATTTATTTTATAACTGCAAGTTTGTACTTGTTAATCTTTTTTACCGTGTACTGTCTATATGGGCCCCCGAACATAACACCCAACTCAGAATTGTAGGCCCAGACTGATCCCTCAAGGATCAGTATTTTCATGTATCTCCTTGTATCTCCAGGCTATTGCATAGTACTCTAGACATGAGAGCCGCCCAGTACATTTTAAAATGTTAAATATTACCTAAATTTTTGTTTTAGCGTATTTTCAACTTTTACCGTATTTGTATTTTATCCTCACAGAGCTCTGTCAGGTAAGAATTACAATCTTCATAGGCAGATAAGAGGATTGAGGCTTAGGTAGTTGTAAGTGGTGTGTCCAAATGGACCATTTTTGATGAATCTCCAAAATGAAAATGAAACAAAATTTACCATGCATGCTCTAATAAAGCTCACTTAGACAAACCTTAATGAATAGATAAGAATCATTTGTAATCAGAAAATAAACTATATACAAATAAGATTTGCTAACATGATTTTGTTCCTTAAAATATTTTTCCATTCATGACAAATGTCTAAATTATTAACTCTGAATTAATAAGGTCCAAATTAATAGGATTCAATTGCTATGTGATATGTTAAAATATTAATTTGTGCTTGTTCCTATACCTGTTCTTTCTACCACTTCAGTCAAGTATCTAAGGCCCAGAAAATTCCCTAGATTTTATTTATTTTATCTTATTATATTTTAATTTACTTTTTGAAAGAGAGAGCCTGTGCATGTGCAAGAGAGTGCAAGTGTCAGGAGGGTGGTGCAGCGGAAGGGGGAGAGAGAAGCAGGCTCCATGCTAAGTATGCTCAATGTGGGGCTCTATCTCACAACTCTGAGATCATGACCTGAGCGGAAATCAAGAGTCAGACACTTAACCAACTGAGCCACCCAGGCATGCCTGGTTCCTGGGATTTTAATTTATTTTTTACTTTAATGATTTTGGCAAGGCTAAAACCTGAAGCTGCTTGAACTCAAAGGCTCTTCAGGACTTTGTTGGAGCCTAAATTCACTGAAGAGATTATGCTATATGCCTGTGAGGGACAGTTAGGGAAGAGAAGAGCGGATATAAAGCAGAGATCCCAGCCCTATCCACTGAGAAATATCTTTGGGACACACAAAGTCTTTAAAATGCTTTAATGTGAATGGCTGTAAGTAGAGTGAACTCAGTTTGACACAGTCCTTTCCTCCTTATGACATTTAATTTGGGAATTCTGTTAGAAGGCAAGAATTGGGGAAAGAGAGAGTCTTTCCTAAACTGAAAAAGACAGCCCTAGGCTGTGAGGCAGAAGAAAGCAACACTTATCATACATCTAGGAGGAGCTGAAGGTACAGAATATCTTTCAATATCTGAAACCCAAAAGCTGAATTCACTGCTTGCTTTATAAAGGAAAGACCTGCTGGTCAGGCAAGATATCATTGAATAGTACAACCCACTGATCTCACATAGTGTTTCAGTGTTTGTAGGTTGTGTTGTTTTCAGAGACAGGAGTGGATTGGCCTCAGCATTAGAAGCAGGTTCACTGGAGTGAATCCACCACCTGTTGGCTGACTTCTGAAGCAAAGAATAAAAAAGCCTGGTTATTTTATCCATAATGCTCTAGATTTGCAAAATGACTTCATGTCACTTATTTTATACTGAACAGAACTCTATACACTAAAAAGAAATTTGTTAATGTTTATTTATTTTAGAGAGAGAGACAGAGTGTGAGCAGGGGAGGGGCAGAGAGGGAGACACAGAATCCAAAGCAGGCTCCAGACTCTGAGCCGTCAGCACAGACCCCAACTTAGAGCTCAAACTCAGACAGTGAGATCATAACCTGAGCCAAAGTCAGACACTTAACCACCTGAACCCCCCAGGTGACCCTGTATATCTTTTAGAGGAGGGGATATTAGACGTGTACAGGCGTTCTGAGTGGTCCCTTCCCTAGGAGGCCCCCAGTACTGCCATTGGCAAGAGTCACAAGACCACAGAGCTCCTGGTGCTCTAGCAAGACCCTCCCCCGCAGCTCAAGGCCTCACCATCCCCCTTGACTCAGAGTCGTTTAGGCTTTTCTGGCATGTGCAATAGTCCTTTCCATGTTAGCCACTATAGGAAGCATGACTTTTAGGTCTTCCAACATGAGCTGAACTCTAACCCCAATAAGGCTCTGTGACCCCCTAATCCTTCTGTCCCTTTTTCTGCCTGTCTCCAAAGACCTTAAACTTCTCACCGCATCTTCTAGAGCTCAATCATCAGCAAAATCCTCTATACTCTCGGCACCTTCTTTTATTTCCTTTTTCTTACCTAATTACTATGGTGAGGACTTTCAGTCCTATCAGTTCTGTGATGAATAAGATGGTAATAGTGGGGGGCGCCTGGGTGGCTTAGTCGGTTAAAGCGTCCGACTTTCGCTTAGGTCATGATCTCGCGGTTGTGGGTTCGAGCCCCGCGTCGGGCTCTGTGCTGACTGCCAGCTCGGAGCCTGGAGCCTGTTTCATTCAGTCTGTGACTCCCTCTCTCTCTGACCCTCCCCTGTTCACGCTGTCTCTCTCTCTCTCTCTCTCCTACAAATAAATAAAACATTAAAAAAAAAAAGATGGTAATAGTGGGCACCCTTGTCTTGTTCCCGATCCTAGAGATTTCAACTTTTCACCATTAAGTGTGATGTTAGCTGTGGTCTTGTCATATGTGGCCTTTATTATACCAAGGTACGTTTCCCACTCAACCCACTCAGTTGCAAGTTCTTTTTATAATAAAAGGATGTTGAGTTTTTTTTTTTTTTTACAAATAGTTTATTGTCAAATTAGTTTCCGCATAACACCCAGTGCTCATCCCCACAAGTGCCCTCCTCCATGCCCCCCTCTCCTCCCCCCCACATCCACCAGTCCTCAGTTTTTGTCAGCATTCAAGAGTCTCTCATGGTTTGCCTCTCTGCCTTTCCCCCACCATTTCCGCCCTTCTTCTCCCCTTGGTCCTCCGTCAAGTTCCTCCTAATCCTCCTATACGTGCACACATATGATATTTGTCTTTCTCTGCCTGACTTATTTCGCTCAGCATAACACCCTCAAGGTCCATCCATGTTGCTACACATGGCCAGATTTCATTGTTTCTCATTGCCATGGAGTATTCCATGGTATAGATAAACCACATCTTCTTGATCCATTCATCTGTTGATGGACACTTAGGCTCTTTCCATGTTTTAGCTATTGTGGAGAGTGCTATGAACATTGGGGTACATGTGCTCCTATGCATCAGCATTTCTGTATCCCTTGGGTAAATTCCTAGCAGTGCTATTGCTGGGTCCTAGGGGAGTTCTATTGTTAGTTTCCTGAGGAACCTCCACACTGTTTTCCAGAGGGGCTGTACCAGTTTACATTCCCACCAACAGTGTAGGAGGGTGCCCGTTTCTCCACATCCTCGCCAGCATCTAGAGTTCTCTGATTGGCTCATTTTAGCCACTCTGACTGGCGTGAGGTGGTATCTCAGTGTGGTTTTGATTTGTATTTCCCTGATGAGGAGCGATGCTGAGCATCGTTTCATATGTCTGTTGGCCAAAAAGGATGTTGAGTTTTGTCAAATGTCTTTTCAGCATATATTTAGATGATCATATGACTTTTCTATTTCATTTTATTAACATATTATATCACATTAGTTTGCATATGTTGAAATATCCTTGCATCCCAGGAACAAATCCCACTTGTTGATGTTACATGAGCCGTTTAAAGTACTGTTGAATATGTTTTACTAGCATTTGGTTGAGAATTTTTGCATCTGTATTTATCAGAGACATTGGCCTATAGTTTTCTTGTAATGTCCTCATCTGGATTTCATATGAGGGTAATTTTGGTCTTTTAAAATGAGTTTTGGAGTTTTCTCTTTTCCACTTTTTGGAAGACTTTGAGAAGGATTGTCATTAATTCTTCTTTAAACGTTTGGTGAAATTCCCTCATGAAGACAGCCAGTTTTGAGCTTTACTGAGTTGTGAAGTTTTTTATTCAATTTCTTTATTTATTATCAGTCTGTTCAAATTTTCTGTTTCTTAATGATTCGGTCTTATCAGGTTGTATCTCTCCAGAAATTAATCCTTTTCATCTAGGCTGTCCAATTTGTTGGTTTGTGATTCAAAGTTCATATTAGTCCTCATAGGTTCATAGTAATCTCTCATAAGCTTTTGTATTTCTATGATAATATCTCTTCTTTCATTCAAAATTTTTATTTATGAATCCTCTTTTTTGGGGGGAAAGTCCGGCTAAAGATTTGTTAATTTTGTTTATCTTCTTAAAAATCCAGTGCTTAGTTATGTTGATCTTTTCTATTTTTTCCCACTCTTTATTTATTTCTGTTCTAATCTTTGTTATCTTCTTCCTTCTGCTAACTTTAGCTTTAGTTTATTCTTCTTTTTCCTTAGGATATAACATTAAGGTTTTTAAAATATATATATTTTAAAATATTTAAAAAAAAATATATATATATACACGCACACACACACACACATATATATATATACACATACATCTTTTTTCCTATGTGGTATTTATTGCTATAAAATTCCCTTTTAGAACTGCTTTTGCTGCATCTCAGATGTTTTGGTATATTGTATTTCCTTTTTGTTTGTTTCAAGATATTTTTAATTTTCCTTTTGAATTCTTCTTTAACCTGTTACTTGTTCGAGACTCTGTGGTTTAATTTCTATGTATTTGTGAATTTTCCAATTTTTCTCCTGTTGCTGATTTCTAGTTTCATACCTTTGTAGTAAGAAAAGATAACTTAGTATAATGTCAATCTTTTAAAGTTTGCTAAGATTTGTTTTGTGAAATAACATATGATCTATTCTGGTAAGTCTTTCATGTGTATTTGCTGCTGTTGGGTGGAATGGTCTACATATGTGTTAAGTCCGTTTGGTCTAACATGCAGTTCAAGTCTCATGTTTCCTTCTTGATTGTCTGTCTAAATGACCTATCCACTATTAACTGGGTTATTGAAGTGGAGTATTGAAGTCCTCTACTAATGTTGTATTGTTGTCTATTTTTTCTTTTCAGATCTTTCAGTTGATATCTGCTTAATATATTTAGGTGCTCTAATATTGGGTGCATGTATATTTACAATTGTTATATCCTCTTGAGAAATTAACTCTTTTATTATTTTATACTACCTTCTTTGTCCCTTGTTACAGTTTTTGCTTATAGTCTATTTTGACTGATATAACTATAGTTAACTCTGCTCTCTTTTGATTTCCCTTTGTGTATAATGTCTTTTTGCACCTTTTCACTCTGAACCTATATGAATCTTAAAGTTGAGGTGAATCTCTTGTATGTAGCATATAGGTTTGGGCTTTTTAATTTTTTTAAATCTCTTCAGCTATGCTGTGTCTTCTAGTTGGAGAATTTAATCCCTTACACTTTATTTATTTATAGAACATGCATGACTAAGGGAGAAGGCAGAGGGGGAGAGAGAAAGTCTCAAGCAGGTTCTATGCTCAGCATTTGATCCCATGACCTGGGGATCATGTCCTGAGCTGAAATCAGGAGTCTGGTCCTCAACCAACTGAGCCACCCAGCCACTCCTAATCCATTTATATTTAAAACAACTATTGATAAGTAAGGACTTACCATCTAACCATTTTCTGGTTCTTTGTAGTTTTTTGTTTTTTTGTTTTTTTGTGTTTTTTGTCCCTTTCTTCTTCTCTTGCTTTCTTTGGTGATTTTTGGTAGTGGCATGCTTTGAATCTCCTCTCTTTATCTTTTATCTATTGTGGGTTTTTGCTTTGTGGTTGCCATGAGGCTTACATAAAATGTCTTACAGATATTACAGTTTATTTTACACTGATAACAACTTAACTATGATTGCATACAAAAACTCTCCCCTTTTGTGGTTCTCTCCACCTCATTTAGTTTCTGATGTCACAGTCTACATTTTTTATATTGTATATCCAGTAACAAATTATTGTAGCTATAGTTATTTTTAATATTTCTATCATATACCATTTATACTAGAGTTAAGTGATAAACACACTATCATATATTGGAATATTTCCTTAGCTAATTAATTATAGTTATTTTAAATTCCTCGTCTGATAATTCTAACATTTCTGACATGTCTGGTTCTGATGCTTACTCTGACTCATCAGATTGTGGTTTTTGCCTTTTGGTATGCTTGGTAACTTTTTCTTGATAGTAAGACATGATACTGTGGGCAAAAGGAGCTGCTATAAATAGGCCTTTTGAAATGTGGTGATGAGGTGTGAGGGAAGGGGAAGACTTCTATAGTCTTATGATTGGTCTCAATTTTTTAAGTGAACTTATGCCTCTGGACTGTGAACTGCACAAGTGTTTCTCACTTTTTTCTCTTCTCTTAGGTGGGTCAGGATTGCTAGAATGGGCTGGAATTGGGTATTTCTCCAAGGTCAGTTAGCCTCTGATAACACCCCAGCAGGTTAGGCTCTGGCTAACTACTTTCTCTTGAAAGCAGGACTTGTTAAGAAAAACAGAGTGCTCTGGCCTATTATAAGATGATTTCTTTCCCCTGCCACACGCCAGGAGCTAAGTGGGTTTTTCTTCAATATTTACTGTGAGAACATTTCAAGTTCCTGGAGGTAACCCACAATATTGTGGGGACCCATATATGACAGGTCTTTCTGGAATTTCTAACTCTCAGATTTGTTCATACTGAGACTCCAGCAATCCATCAGTGACATTAGGTTTTCCTACTCTGGCACCCATTTCCAACGTCTCTGCTTTGGTAAGCCATGACTCTGTGTATCCATGTATCTGTTTCTCTAATCTTGGGGACAGCAGTTTGTCATGTATCCTCACCTTTTGTACAGATCTTGGAAGAGAATATTACTTTTTCCATCTTTTAAGTTTTATTTGTTAGGATAAAGCAGAGACTTCTAATATCCTTGTATGTGCCAGAAAGGGAAGTCTCATTGTAGTCAGTTTTTGTCTTTTCAGTGGCCTCATTAACCATTTTCATATTACCTTCTCTCTGATAAAATAACTGGAGCCCCAGCATCCAGTGTTAGGTGTTTACCCAAAAGAAATGAAAAAATATGTCTATACAAAGACTAGTACATGGATGTTCACTTCAGCTTTATTCATCATAATGCAAAACTGGGAACAATTCAAATGTCCATCAACATGGAAATGAATAAATAATCATGGCATATTTACATGGAATACTATTTATGTATAATGGAACAAAATACTTATACACAAACAATATTAGTGAACTCTAAAAGTCAGTAAAATAAATCAGATATAGAAGGCTCATACTATCTGACTCCATTTACATCTTCTAGGAAGTATAATGAAAAAAATATCAGTGGCTGCCAGAATCCTGAGGTAAGCATAGGGGATTGCCAAGGGACATGACAAAACTTTTGGTGGTGACGGTAATATTCTTTCTTGTTGATGATTACACAACTACTTATGTTTAAGACTAATTGAAATGTACATGTAAATTTTATAAATTTTATTTCATGTTAATTATACCTCAATAAATAAACCATACCTCAAGTAGAAAGTGGAAATTGGATTAAAAAATGAAATTTACAGTAGGTTCAAATATATGAACTACTTAGACATAGTTCACAAAAGATAATGCAAGACCTGTATGCTGAGGGTTACTGGTGCGCTAAGAGAAATTAAATACTAAATAAATGTTGAGACAACTGTGTTAATAGATCAAAAGATTCATTCTTTCGTAAGATGTCAAGTCTCTCTAAATTGACTTATAGATTTAACAGAATTCCAATAAAAACTCCAGTAACTTTTTGAATGAAAATTGAAAAACTGATTCTATTTGTATGGAAATGCAAAGGATCTAGAATAGCCAAAAACAAGTTTGTAGAGAGGAAAGGTGACAGACTCACACTTTCTGATTTTAGACTTCTTACAAAGTAGCAATCGTCAAGACAGTGTGGTATTGGCATAAAGACAGACAAATCAATCAATGAAACAGAATAAAGAATCCAGGAATAGACCAACATATATATAGTTAGGTGATTCTGACAAAAGTGAAAAGATAATTCTCTTTTTTTCCAATGAGCATTTTTATTATTTATTTATTTAATAAATGTAGTTTATTGTCAAGTTAGGTAACATACAGTGTATATAGTGTGCTCTTGGTTTCAAGGATAAATTCCTGTGATCCATCGCTTACATACAACACCCAGTGCTCATCCCAACAAGTGCTCTCCTTAATGCCCATCACTCATTTTCCCCTCTCCCCTCCTGTTCCCGGATCAACCCTCAGATTGTTCTCTGTATTTAAGAGTCTCTTCTGGTTTGACTTCCTCTCTGATTGAAACTATTTTTTCCCCTTTCCTTCCCCCGTGGTCTTGTTAAGTTTCTTAAGTTCCACATATGAGTGTAAACGTGTATCTGTCTTTCTCTGAATGACTGATTTCACTAAGCCTAATACCCTCCATTTCCATCCACATTGATGCAAATGGCAGAATTTCATTCTTTCTCACTGCCAAGTAGTATTCCAATCTGTATATAAACCACATCTTTGTCCGTTCATCAGTTGATGGATACTTGGGCTCCTTCCATATGTGGCTATTGTTGAAAGTACTGCTATAAACATTGGGGTACATGTGCCCCTATGAATCATCACTCCTGTATCCTTTGGATAAATCCCTACTAGTGCTATTGCTGGGTCATAGAGTAGTTCTATTTTTAATTTTTTGAGGAACCTCCACACTGTTTTCCAGAGTGGCTGCATCAGCTTGCATTCCCACCAACAGTGCAAGAGGGTTCCCATTTCTCCATATCCTCTCCAACATCTATTGTTTCCTGAGTTGTTAATTTTAGCCACTCTGACTGGTGTGAGGTGGTATCTCAATGTGTTTTGATTTGTATTTATTTCCCTGACGATGAGTAATGTTGAGTATCTTTTCATGTGTCTGTTGGCCATCTGGATGACTTTGGAAAAGTGTCTATTCATGCCTTCTCTCCAGTTTTTCACTGGATTATTTGTTTTTCTGGTATTGAGTTTGATAAGTTCTTTACAGATTTTGGATACTACCCCTTTATCTGATATGTCATTTGCAAATATCCTCTCTAATGCTGTTGGTTGCCTTTCAGTTTTGTTGATTGTTACTTTGTAGTGCAAAAACTTTTTATCTTGATGAGGTCCCAGTAGTACATTTTTGCTTTTATTTCCCTTGCCTTCAGAGATGTGTTGAGCACAAAATTATGAAGCAGGGGTCAGAGACTGTTGCCTGTTTTCTCCTCTAGGGTCTTGATGGTTTCCTGTCTCACATTTAGGTCTTTCATTCATTTTGAGTTTATTTCTGGGTGTGGTGTAAGAAAGTGGTCCACTTTCATTTAAGGTAATTCTTATGAGAAAGAATAGTCTTTTCAACAAATTGTGCTGTAATGTTTAGATATCCATATGGAAAAGTAAATTTATTAATCCATACTTTACATAATATACAATAATTAGTGCAAAATAGATCATAGACCTAAATGTAAAATCTAAAAATTATAATACTTCTAAAAGAAAATAGGAGAGAATCTTAGTGACTTCAGGTTAGGTAAAGATTTCTTAAAATACCATAAACAATTCCTAAGAGAATTTGCTCAATTAGGTTTTGTTAAAATGAAGAACCTCTGTTCTTTGAAAGGTGCTGTTAGAGAATGAAAGACAAGAAATAGCTTGAGAGAAAATATTCACAAATCACTTATGTGTTCACTTTGTGGGAGGAAGACACTCTTGTACTTTTTTCTGACTACAAGTTCTAATTTTTCATCATTTTTTGAGAGATTTGTTATTTGCTCTTGATAAACACTCTATTATGCTTAGAAATTTACTCATATTCCAATTTATATTAGAGGTTTTATCAAAACACAATGAATGGATTTGATTAAATCTTTTTTTTTTTTAATTTTTAAGGCATGTGTTGATGAGACTTACTTATCCATTTCTGCATTCTCCGTCCCTTCCCCCTTCCAGTTATTTAGCCTACTACTAGCTGTGTTAGCACAGTAGGGATTAGTGGGCACTGGGAGAGAGAGAGAGAAAGGTTCATAAATTACATTTTGTCTGTTTTACATTTTATGAATAATTTAATTCTGTGCTAAAATAAACTCTACACCTGCAGTTTTTCTGTTGATGGAAGGCAGAGACCATGAGAATGAGATCTTCTGTGTGCTACAGACCAGAAAGAAAATGGTTCCTGGTCTCATTGCAAAATGTAAAGGTTTTTATATTAAAAATTTTCTTAATGAAAGAGATTGTTCTTTGGTGCTTACATGAGTTAGTACTCTGTGGCTTGTGGTATTAGTATTTTGAACAAAAACACTATTCCAGAAAGAGGTCTATGTCTGCTTGACTAATTGAGGTAAAGGCTGAACGTAATTATTTTTCCTCAAGTGAAGCCGTGCTAGAGTCTCCTTGTGGAGAATTGCTGTGCTCTAGGGGATCCATCAGCAGCAAGGTCATTGTCAATAATGTGGTGGCCTTAAACAATTTCCAGGAAGGATGGGGCATCATGGGCAGTACATATCCCTTTCTAATGATATAATTTGATGATTCTTCCATTAGAGAACATCTTTCTCCAGTCTTAGGGGGGAAAAAAAGGGTGTTCATGAAATGTTTGCTCAAATATGAATGAACTTAACTCCCTTATCTCATAAACTATGTGTTTTATGAAACAGAAACAAAAACACAGTCCCACTCTGTCAATGGATGAGAAGGATAATAAAAGATTGGAAATATTAAAATCTCACTTTCTATGCTAGGCATGTCACTCAGTGTGACTCCTTGGGGATCCCCCAACTTATCAGGGAGCAGAATTCTGTCCTTTTCTTCCCATGATTGAACACACAAGTACTGAGCAATTTCAAAGGACCAGGCTCTTTGCTAGTTCCTATTGGGCATACACTGTTGGCAGAAATGGGGATCTAAAACACATGGATGAATGGACTTCACTTTCTCTTTGAAAGAATCAAGAATCGAGTGAGGTAGAATATGACTGGCTTATAGGCGCCTCATTGCAGACAGTATAGAGGTAGTGGTGGACTTGCTAACAGAGAAGTCCTGCCCCTATGAGTTCCAGTTTCCTTCTATAAATGGTAAACATAAACTCATTTATTTAACAAGATTGCAAATTCACTGCACTTTTAATGGTCTTTCTTGGTTAGATGAATTGAGGAGCTACATCTAATGGTTTTACTCTTCTTGGCAAACTGGCAAAAACTTACAAGTGGAAAAGACATATAGAACATGGATTTTGGATCTATACAGTCCTGGATTTGAATCCTGCTTCTTTCATTAACCACTTGTGTGGTTTGGTGAAAGTCATTCAATCGTTTAATCTACATCAGTTCATGGGAATACTCATACCGATTTTCTATGATTTTTGGACAAATTAAATGATATAAAATATTTAATTTATCTGACGTGCCTCACACAAAAACCATACTTGATAAATTTGGTTACTATTACAAACATCAAAAGATGCCAAAAATAAGACATTTTCTAAATATGAAACCAGTAATAAAGACAATCAATATTCTAGGAGTTCAAAGAAGGAATTTACCCAACATCTCTGTTAGATAATTTTCTGTTTTAGTGCTGCATAACAAGCATCCCCCACAATCTCAGTCACTCAAAACAGTAAATGGTTGGTTGTTAATGAATTTTAACTCAAACTCAAACTGGTGGATCTTGGTTAGACTCACCTGAATTGGGCTGGATTTCAGGCTTTGATTTAGAGTCATACTTGCTCAACGGATTTTCATTTGGGTACCTTAATTACACTCTTCTCATGGCAAAGATTTGAATCTCCATAAGGGCTGGCTAAACTCCATACCTCTTGAAAGTTTAACTTAGAACAAGCACCATCATGTTTGTTTATATTCCATTGGCCAATATATGTCACAAGGCAAAGCCCAAAATAAATAGAGTGGGAAAGTATATTTCTTTCACAGTGAACCTGGCAAAGTTGTTGAAGGAATTAAAAACCATGAACAAATATTGCATTCTACCACTCCAGAGAAGGTCTTCCTAGAGAGATATGGTCTGAATTATACATTAGAGAAAAATATTCATAAAAAAGTAGAATGAAACGGAATTAATAAGAAAAGGATTTCAGGCAGGCAAACAAGGTAAATAAAGGTACAGTTATCAAATTCTTCATAGCATGTTCAGGGGAAAAAATGAGAAGACAAGGCTAACTGAACGAGATGATTCAAATTTATAAAAAGTGGAAGAAGTTTGAAAGTAGTATGGGCTATATTGTCAAAGACTTTGCATAGCTACTTATGCAAAGCACCAGTAAACACTGAGTTGTATTGAATCACATAGGCAATAGGGATCAATGGAAGGTTATTGAGAAAGACGATGGCATATGTAAAGCAGTATTTTACAAAGTTAACCTTGAATTGGACCATAGGACATTTTGAGCAGGAAATATATTGGGTGCAGGGAACCCAGCTAAGAACCAACTGTTGTAGAGATTTCAAGGATGAAAACCCAAAGTAGATGTTTAAAGGATAGAAACAAAATAACCATTATTTTAAAGAAAAATTGAGAAGGTCTAGAAAGTATGTCTTTTTTATTGTGGGTAACTAAAAGCCACTTTGGCCTAACAGGATAAGAGACCTTTCACTACTGAGATTTGGAGATATTTTGTAGATTCCAAGTTCAGGACTGGAGCTCGGTCTCAGAAACCACTGGGATCAAATTTTGAACTCCATCACATATTTTCTCCACTTCTTATTTCTGCTCCTCTCTCTCTGTTTGCTAATTCTTATTGTTCCTTTCTCTGTGTAGTCAGGATTCCTCAACTTCTCCCACCCATATGTAGAAAATCTGGTCACTGACAGCTCCCGGCTCCCAAATTTCAATCTAAGCACTCAGAAAGGAAGTGATCCAAGTTTCTGTTTCCTATGGATGAACCACAGTGTAGACCATAGCTTGGGCCAGTTTCTATCTCTGGGTCAATGAACAGTAGAGAGAAGGCAGATCTTGAATAATGATTACAACTCTAGTCGTAACTACGCAGGTGGGGGCAGGAGAGCAGTCAAAATGAGGTGACAGTCTGAGTGAGCTCTTCATGCTCGATGGCTGTTTATCTTTATAGGGATCAATCAAAAATACTTTAAGGTTTGAGTCTGGGAGAATACTGGTAGCTTCTGATGGCATTGCTGGACTTTGGAAGAAGATTGTAAGCCTCCTTGTGGATATGCCAATGTCATGCACCATCCAGACGGAACTATCCAGCAGACAGTGGGAGATGTAGTACTAACACTGAGAAGAGTCCTGGGTTGTGGTTTATGGAGTTCTCATGCTCAGAGTTGAGAGATCAGGCCATGAGAATACAAGAGCATGCAGGGAAAGCAGAAGACCAGGGATTAGACTGTTTGACAGGGCCACAGGTCGGATGCTAAAGAAGGAAACAGAATGAAAGAAATGTCACAAAATGTGGGAATAACACCTGGAGGATATGGTCTCCCAAAGACAAAGGAGGAAACTTCCCATGGTGAGGTCAACAGAACCCAATACCACACAACAATTCAGGAGAATGCAATGGTTTAGGTAAAGCAAGAAGCAAAATAATTGTTTCAGTTATGATGTTTTCAGCAGAAAATCATAAAAAACTCTGATCTAGCTGGCCAATTCAAAAAAAAGATATTTATTCTCGCAGTTAACAAGAAGTTCTGGGAAGGGATATTCATATTTCCAGGAATCATAGTCATTGAAGTTTCTGACACTAATTTAGGGAAATTCACAAGCAATGGAGCTTTTTTGAGTTCTTATAAAATATCCTATGTATTCAGTTAGGTACAATTATTCAGTTAGGTTTAGGTACAATCCTGATTTCTCTTGACTCATGAATTAACTTACTCTATTATCTTAGTGATTAGAAATCAGAAGATTCCAGAACAGTGGGAGCACAATGTGACAAGAAAGCGAGTAAGTTACCTCATTATTGAACCTCCCATAAACATGAATGAATATTTTCTAATATGTGGCTTCCCATGAAGAGATGTTATGGGCACAGTCATAATGCCCTTGAGTTTCTCACTGCATGGTTGCTATATGAGCAGGGTTAGGCATCACTTTCTTTAAGTAACCCCTCCTGTTTTGTAGGGCTGGTGGTCAAAGAAAGATGTATCTGCTCAGCAATGAATTCTGCTCTCTGGTCAGTACTGAAACAGGGTTTCAGAAGTGTCTCCTTGAGCTGTTGAAAATTAAACTCACGAGGACTTTACCTGTTTGGAAGTATAAAATCCAAACATTTTGTTCCTATTTATAAATTCTCTCCCAAGTTTCTTGGTGGTGGGGGGTGGGGATATAAGTTATAGTCACAGGAATTTCAGATGGCATGAGAGTAAATTTCGTTTGTAGCATATTTTTCACACAGACATGTGGGAAACATTTGGAATCCTCCTACAAAGACTTTTCTAACCACTACAGTAACAACAAAGTCCTAATCATTGGGCTGAAGACATCGTATAGACTTATGTGATAACCAGAGCACCAAGATTCATCCACTTGTACACATGCTCCCTTCTGACTGTTTCTTGCCTCAATCAGTTGTGTTGTTTGGTTTTTTGGGAACTAATGCAGCACCACTCAGAAATTTCAGATGCAGGCAGCTGGGATAATTATAGTGAGCATGACCTCAGGACAACCTGCCCATGTATGACTCGGTGATTGAATATATACAGTGGAATTAACATGAGGGTTTGAAACATCTCATTATTCTTCAAAGACATGTTTACAGAATCATCAAGCCGTGCTTGGCACACTTGCATTTAGTGGTTCAGCAATAATTAAGAATCCAGATATGTAAACATAGATTTGAGTTACTCAATCAGAAAGGGAATAAGTTTCCCAAGTAAATGAGCAGAAAAGGAAGAAAAGTAAAATGAACAGAAAAGGATCCAGAGCATTTGGCATTTCTTTTAAGTCTTATACTTGATTTTCCTTAGGTCTACATTGGCTTCTTTAGATTTTTGCTGTCTGGAGCAGTGTTTATTTCTGAGGCAGCAATAAAAATAAAAACTCAGGATATTTTCAAGGGTGTAAGTAGCAGTTATGGGACTCATATAATGGAAGCCATTTCAAGATGGTGGGATGAGCTTGTGCTGCTCAATCATTCATGCAAAAGCCCTGGAAATTATAGGAAAATAAACAAACCAATCAGTAAATACATACACTTACAAATAGAAATGGAAACTTTTGAAGGACCAGAGGCTGTGAGAAATTTCCTAAAGATGGAAATTAGGTATTCCCAGGTTAAGGAGGAAAACTACCACCCATCACTTGTGGTAAAACATTACTGTGAAAGAGAGAAGAAGATCAAGAGTGGCCATGCTGAGAGAGAAAAAGAGTAAAAGCCATAAGCAGCAAAAGTCTCACGGACAAATGACAGGATGATTAGTTAGGTGCTTTAGGGGTAAATGCCTAGTGTTCTTCTCTATCTTGGGCCAAGCAGAAACAATGGGAAATCATGATGCTCGAGGTAGCAGCAGTGAGTATGGGAGCTTATCTTTCAGAAACAGGGTCCTGAGTGGTGGGTGATACTCTGAAAGAATTCTTAGAAGGCCAGCCTCTGAAGCATGACACCGAGGAATCTTCCATTCCTCACCAGTCCTTATTGCTTATTTTTTAATGATATATTACTTCAAGAGGATTAAGAGATAGTTTCAGTAATTAAAAGAGAGAGATTACATATTTCAGTAGGTGAATAGTTATTACATTAGCCAGGCTTCTTTAATTGAGTGAAATACAACTAACTAGATTAGGCCAAGAAAAGCTGTATTTCCTGGTCAATGTGCACATCTCGTGGAAAGGATAAAGTCTTAAAGATAACTGAAGTCTAGAGCTCTAATATGCCAGGAATTTCTCCCTCTGGCCTCTAACTTTTAGACAGTGTTCTTTCACCTTAAGTGGAACGTGGCTTCCATCAGCCTCAGACTCACATCATCTGCTGAGAAATGGAAACTCTCCGAACCCAAGATCCCCAGACCAGGAACTATAGCTAGGGAGGTGGGGCCCTGAAACAATGGCAGCTCTCTTTGAATCATATACGGAGAATAAATGTTTCCCAGGAAAGGAGATCCAAAACAATAGATGTCCAGTACAGACATGAAAGTTAACTGTTATAATCATCATGCTATGATTTGTGTGTTTGTGCATACCCATATGTAGGTCAATCTGTGTATATTGTTGCAGAGACTGGAACTGACCCTGAGTGGAGGTGATTATGGGGAAGGAACTTCATAGAGGAGGTAACATCTGAGTAAGTCTTTAAGGATCACTAGCCATTTCCTGGGCAGGCAGATGGGAACAGCATTTCAGAAGTACGAAGGTATGAAACGGCATGTTTGTAGGCAACAGCAATGTAACCTAGATTTTGGTGTAAGTTAGAAAAGGGGACTGCATCTAGGCTACTAAAGAACTTTTACACGTTACTCTAATTTAACTTCATCCTGTGGGTGCTTGGGAGTCTTATGGATTCCTGGGCCCAATTCCAACTTGGGGGGCTTCCCACACGACACCAAGCAATTCTCAGACAACAACACGGCGTTTGAGAATTCAACTCCATTCTGACACTATCTATCAGAGCTAATGTCAGATGCCACAACTTGAGGGCACAGGCCTACGAGAGACTGTTCCCTGTCCCCCTCAGATGTCAACAGCAAGTCCAAGTTCTTACCAAGTCCAGCCTGCTACAAATTAGAGGGTCCCATGAGCCCCTCCTCGGGTTCAATTAATTTGCTAGAACAGCTCAGGGAACTCAAAGAAATGTTTTACTCACTAGGTGACTGGTTTATTATAAAAGGATGTAACTCAGGAACAGCCAGGCCATATGGAAGAGATGCAAAGAGTGAAGTATGGGGCAAGGAGTTTCCACGCCCTCTCCATGGGTGCCACTCTCCCCAGTCTCCACGGATTCGCCAACCCAGGAGCAATCTGAACCCTGTCCTTTGGGTTTTTATGCAGGCTTCATTACATAACACATTTGATTTTTCTTGTAAATGTTTATTTATTTATTTTGAGAGAGAGAGAAAGACAGTGAAAGTGAGCACAAGCGAGAGGGGCAGGGCAGAGAGAAAGGGAGAGAAAATCCCTGCAGTCAGTGCAGAGCAGTGAGAGCTCCATCTCACCAACTGTGAGATTGTGAGAATGGTGACCTGAGCCAAGATCAAGAGTCAGACACTTAACCAACTGAGCTACCCAGGCATCCTGTCCTGGGACACTTGATCAAATCGCCGACTGCTGGTGATTGTTTCAATCTCCAGCTCTTCTCCATTCCCTGGAAATTAGAATGGGGACTGAAAGTTCCAATCATCTAATCACTGGGTTGATTCCCATGGCAACCAGACCCCATCCACGGCTCACCTAAGGGCTTTCCAAAAGGCAGCTCGTTAACATAACAAGGCCGCCTTTACAGTTCTTATCACAGGGAACTCCCAGGGTTTTGGGAGTTCCGTGCCAGGAATGGGGGATGAATACCAAATATATACTTCTTATTGTAAATCACAATTTCACAGGGAGCCATTGAGTTTTTTCAAGAAGTGAATTTAAAAGCAGATTTCTGTTATGGCAGGATTGTTAAGCAGCCGGGAAGCTCAGACTCCAATCTGGAAACTTGACGTTGGCGGGCAGCTCCATGCTCAGCTGCAGCTCAGCTTACTACCCATTCTTTTGTTCTTTTTTGCACGCATCATACCTCGGGGACACTTGTAAAGAGAGACTGTCGTACTGCTGAAGAGGCACACTTAATCCTCCTGGAGGTCCCTCTTACTCTTTACTGGACGTCCACATCTCTGAGCTTCCATAGCATGAGGGTGAATAGTGGGAACAAGGTATCGAAGAAGAATAAAACCTTAAAGGATACAAAGTTCTGGTTATGGAACCTCAAAGACAAATTGCAGCCACATCAATATGTCGTTGGGGTTTGTCTTAGCACCTTCCTTGATGAAGCACACTTTTATGCCAAATACCTGGGGCTCATAATTTCATTGGCCTTTGAAATCCTGACAGACTGTGAAACTCTTAAAGAAAAATTCTCCTTCTTGCCCATGTTGAATCAAGAGCAGAAATCCATAATCATAAGGCTGTATTTTCTACGTTTCAATCCTCCTCCTTTCTTCTACTATTATTCCTCTGGGGCAAAAGTAATACATATAAAATAACGTATACATTTGTGTGTTATGTATATATACGTATGGATGTGCATTATGTGTGTGTGTATATATATATATGTATGTTTTTATATACATATATACAAGAAGCAAACACTGCTTTCTCCTCCAAGGTAGCTGAAGATGAAACGCCCAGAGATCGGAAGACCCCCAAAATCAGACCACCAGAGACCAGAGTCAAAGCCAAGCGGCAAGGGTTGTTTATTTGCAGGTTCGAACCTGGACCTCCGCGCACTCGTTGCCGGTGACGCTAAGAGGCCCTGAACAAAGCCTCTGCAGCCTTTTTATAGACAAAAGTAAACAAGTCATGGGGAGGGACAGGAGATTTCCATGGTTACAAGTTTGCCATTGGTTAACATTAAAATGTGAACATATACCGCATCTGATTGGTTCCCGCCATCAGGTTTTTGGCGGGATCCAATTATAATATTTGGGGTACCTTTGAATTCAGCCTATCATAGAGCGAGTTTAAAGTCTTGTTTGGCGACTAACGGGTTAACATCTCTCTCTCCAGGCCCTTCCCTCAGCAAGGTATGGGGTAGCCGCTGGCCTTTTCGGATTGGCTTCCGCCAAGGTGGGGTGATGGGGTGACAGGGGGAACATGAGGCTAGTCCCTTGGGCAATCCGGTGGTGGGAAAGCAAGCCTTAAGCATTGTTACAGAAGCAGAAAGAGCTGGTTAGGTATTAGCTTCCCGTAGCGCAGGCATTTGTTCAGAAGCGGAAAAGCTGGTTAAGTTTTAGGTTTAGTTTATCTAAGACTGGGGCTACGTGCAGCCCGAGGTTTCTCTTAATGGAGGACTTAATTTTTGGCTCTTCAAAGATAGGTGGGCATAGCCTCCAGTGAGTGACAGGGCTTGCCTGCTACCCAGTGTTTGCATTACAAGTAATGAGAAATGATTGTGCCTTTTCTTATTTGAGGTCATCTGCAACTCCATGTTGTAGGTTGACCTCAAGCACAGTTAAATACTAACATGCTCTTTCTGCTTCTGTAAATCTGCTTAACAAGTTTGTGCCTCCCTGTCCTGGTTAACCACACCCTGTACGCAAAGGTTGCAGAACACCTCCTTACCATTCGGCGTCAGGTAGTCTGTCACGTCACTGCCCCACGGTATCTTAGGTGTCTAACTATGATTGATCATTTCAAACTCTCTTAAGACAAAGAACTTTAAAATGATAGGTTTCTGCCAAAACTAACGTCTGTGTGTCACAATATAATTAGCTACCATGAAATGCTGTAAATTGTAATTGGTTAACTAAATAATGATGTATTTTGCCTTGCTGAAATCCATATAAGTTCACTGCTACCTTTGTTCGGGGCCATTCTCTGCATTTTTCTCCTTAAGATCAGGAGATCAGGTTAGGCCCAGCCGTGAATAAAATCTTGCCTTGCTTCTATTTGGTGTTTGGTGGTCTTGCTGACAATCACCCTGCTTCACTCCACTGAGTTTCGGATGTATGCGCACTTCCACTTTCTGCAGGGCCTTGTCTGTCCTTGATCCTTACAGTTTTTCTTTCACTAACTTTGTGTCCCGCACACTCTAGGCAAGGGCAGGGAAAATGTCAGCCTAGAATTCTGCTATATCTGAAATATTCATGTTCTTTCTCATGGAGGAATGCTTTGCTTATCAAGACCTCTATTAGTAGGTGTGAAATAATTAATTATTGCATTTCATGTCCTTTGTGAAATGTGCCATTTCTACCACATAGGGGGAAAAAAAGCTGTACAGAATGACTTTGAGGACTAGACTTCAAACGAGCACCGGTGAAGGAGGCAGCTTTTACTGAGTATCTAGTATATGCAGTACGCTGTCATATTAGACTTTACATTACATGTAATGTAAGTCCAAGTAGGCTATTTTCTGTGTTAAGAAATGGAAACTTGGTGATTTTAGTGCCTGAATTCCTTCAAATGTTCAGCTTACAACTCCTACTTTGCGAAACAAATTAAATGAGATTAACGCATCCTTAGCAGGATAAATGTAATTCTTAACAGAAGACAGATTTTGCATTATAATTTCTCTGGGGGAAAAGCTTGTTTAAATTTTACAAGCAAAAGAAAGGAAAGGGATGTGTTGAATTCTGTGGAACAGGTTGCAGATCCCCAAAGCCCCTTTTGTATCATCATAATTGTGGTTGCGGACACTAAACTGGAATTGTATTTGTAAGTAAAAACATTCCTACAACAATACTTTCCAAAAACCTTACTCAAAAAAGTCAACTTCCTTTTGACTCTAACGCTATTTGAATACTTCTTCACTCATTGTGAAGACAGGGCCCCGCCCTTCTCCTGAAGTGAAATGGCCTCCTTTCCTCCCATGGGATTTTACTCTGGGATGAGGAGGGAGGCTCAATGAATAAATATTTGTCCCCTGGAGGTATATGGACACAGCTCCAGCAGTGCATCCGCTGGGGCCAGGCAGGAATGTGAACTGCAAGTGTCATTTGTTCCCAAGATGCCAGCTTTTGGAGCTTGCAGCCCTCAGTGTCACTCTCTGGGTTTCCCTCTGATGGCCAAGGGCATATTCCCTGGTACAGCCTGAACGGAATCCGAGACTCACTGACACTCAAGGGTAGGCCTTGGGGTGGGTGGGGAGTGTATCTCAAGCAGGGAAACCATTCTGTGGAACCTGGAGTGCCTTTTCTGATTATGTTCTAGAAACAAGGCTACGTGGCAGTTTACAAAGAGCACAGTCTCCCATTTCCTCCAACCATTCTGCTTTTGTTGGGTTATGTCTGTTCTCATTATAGTTCCTGGAGGACTGTTGCGGCCCGTCATGTCTGACAGTCAGAACAGGCCTGGTGGGTGACGCCAGCAACGTGACTCCTCACAGCACCACCCCATCCCCCAGCACACACACCTGGGCAGAGAGGAGGCAAGCGAGCTGGTTGTGGAGCTCAGACCCCTGTGGTCCTGGCTGAGACCCCCTCCCCAACTTGAACAGAACTGTGTTCAAGTCCAGGATTTTAGGATGTTCTGTGCAGAACGCCCTGTAATCCTGACTGTACTAAGTGGATTCCAGAAGTCCAGGACAACCTTGGCTTAGAGCAAATGCACCATCTTCTGAGGAAAACTATTCCCCCTTTGATAATTAAAAAAAAAAAGTTATTAATTTACTCATATTTGTGTTCTCTTTGTTTAAAAAAAATGATAATAAAAGGGAAAAGTCCTGAGAGCCTTCATTCAACTCCCTTCTCTCCATCCTTCCAGAGAAATACTTGGAAAGTTTCTAATGGACTTAGGAAGCAGTCCCTGAATCAAGCCGCCCTGTGCCTTCAGAAACTCTCATCTCTGTGATTAATTTCAGCGTGCCTCTTCATCAACAGCTGGAACACGCTGGCAAGGCTGAAGCTGGGCGCCGACAGACTGAATTCACGCGCACAGGCTGGAAACACCTGAGCATATAAAAATCTCAGCATCAGTGAGTAAACCGTTGGAGCCAAATAGTGAGCCCTCAGCCCAAGCAACAGCAGTGACCTCAGCTCAGCGGCCGGCAGATAAAGCTGCCCCCGGTTTCTTAGGAACTTCTTAAGTTCTTTTGGCAGCCCGCGGCTTCTCCGGAATCGCTGCTAAGCCAACAGGCAGCTGGAGCTTCTCTGGACACTCACAAGAAAATCGGAGAGCGGGTAAAAGTCCCAGCTCGCAGGGAAGCCAGGCCAAGGTCAAGGGTCAGTGGCGGCTTTAAAGGGCCTCCCGGGCGGGCAGCGCTCGCTCGGTACCACCTGCTGCGGAGCAGCGCGGACCGACCAGGCTTCCCACGAGCTCCCTCCAGCCCGCAGCGGGCGCCCCACGGCCCTCTGCGAGCTGGGGGTTTGTCACTAGAGTTCTGAGTGACTCCAGACCCTGGGAAGTTCGGTGAGTGTGCGGTGCGCGGGGGCGGGGCTTGCGGCCCGAGGTGGGCGGGAGGAAAACGCAGAGGGCAGGTAAGTCGGTGTGAATGGCGTGTCCCCTTCCGGTGATTTTGCACCTGAAATCCCGAACTGGAAGGAATCACATAAATGGTTGGAGCCGAGGTTCTTGAAGGCTAGAGTTTTAGAATCGGAAAGAACCTTAGAGCAGAGCAATTCGTAGTGTGGCCCAGGGACCCGCAGCATCCTCATCCCCTGGGGCCTTGTTACAGATGCAGATTCATGGGCTCCAAGTCAGAATTGCTGAACCAGAATCTCTAGGGCGGGCTCAGGAATGTGTCTTTTAACAAACCCTCCCAGAGAGTCTGATGCAGCTAATGTTTGGCCAACCCCTGACTTGGAGGTCATTTAGTCTAAGATTTGGGCCCCTCACTCCATGCAGGAACCCCCCAAGTGAACAGAAAGGGGTGCATGGAGGATAAACCATGAGGCAGTAGGTACTGGGATATATTCGGGTATAACAAGAACTTTGAAACACTCTTGGTTTGTGGGAACTGCTATTCCATGTCAAACTGTGAACTGTGATCTTTGATTTCCTCAAAACAGTGCTCAGGGCTTTAAGAAAAGTTGCTAAGTTTCTCCTAGGTGCAAAGCGCCAAGCAAGGTTCTTTTAAAGTGAAGGAGGGAGTTTCGTACTTTTAAAATCTTCAACCTGGTGGTATATTTTTCCTTTAACCAAGATCTTTGTAATTTGGTATATTGCTTCTCTCCACATTTATTTTGGATTTTAGTATTTAAGTACTCCTTCTGAAGTTAATTTTTGTGAATTGTTCTTTTTTTTTTTTTAATGTTTTATTTATTTCTAGGAGAGAGAGAGACAGCGTGAGCAGGGGGAGGGTCAGAGAGAGAGGGAGTCACAGACTGAAACAGGCTCCAGGCTCTGAGCTGGCAGTCAGCACAGAGCCCGACGTGGGGCTGGAACCCACGAACCGCGAGATCATGACCCAAGCAAAAGTTGGACGCTTAACCGACTAAGCCACCCAGGCACCCCATTTGTGAATTGTTTTTAACCCAGAATACCAGATTAGATATTCTAAAGAGATGTATTTGCTTTATGAGTTCTGAACAAAAATCCTTAAGAAAAACTCACATCAGCAAGATATATTTTTTGATGTTCCTATTGAAGTTTACTTGATACATTTTATAAGCAGAATATATAGGGATCCCGAGATTTCTCTTTTATTTATTTTGAGAGACAGCATGCACAAGATGGGGAGGAGTGGCAGAGAGAGGAGAGAATCCCAAGAAGGCTCTGCACTGAGCGCAGAAATTGATAGAAATTGACGTGGAGCTCAGTCTCAGTCAGTGAGCTCATGACCTGAGCGAAATCAAGGGCTGGATGCTTAACAGACTGAGCCATCCAGGCACCCTGGGGTCCTGAGATTTCTTATGAATCAGTGAGAAGGACAATTTATCATCTTCTCTGATGAGTCCAGTGCCAGAGCTGGCTACCTCATACAAACTCTGAGAAGAAATCAGTTACGATGAGAAAGCCGCTTGGAAACAATTATGGATGGCGTAGCGACCTAAATTATACTGTTCTCTGACCTCCAAGGTTCTGAACATTCTTGCAGATAAGGCAGCCGGGCTCTTCCTCACTGCTGAGATCCTTACTCATGAAATATTTAATGATGAAGGTTTTATGAATGGTGTGCTCTTAGTTGTGTATTTTGTTTTCCTTTCATGGCTTAACTTAAATATTAAGTCTAAATTTACTACTGAGTCATTCTGACACTCTGGAGCAAGTCTCTGTGGCTATTTCTCAGTTTTCCCTTCTTTTCAATGGGTGGATGTAGGATGTATGACTTTGATGTAGTGCTTGGCAGCGTTATTCCAAAATACCTCCCTAGAGTTTCCTACTTGCCGTATGGTTACAATATTGAATTTTTATTAATATATTAATGTAGAGAAAATACTTAATAAAATGATCGTAGTTAATTATGTTTGCATGTTTTAAGTTAAAACATCTGAGAAGCATCCTCACAGATTTTAAAGGCTAACTTCTGTTTGGAAAACAACTTTGGAGATGTTCGTTAAAATTACAAGTTACTGCCAGGAATGTCATATGCCTGTGAAAATAAAGCTTGCCATTGTAAATATTCCTCATTCCAAATCATGGCTACACAGAGCTTGCTCATAAGAATTCAAAGAGCATATAATCAGTATGCTTTTATAATGGAGTGTAAGGTTTGCAACATAGGTCTTATTTTTGTCATATTTTATGTTGTTATTTCCCTTCTTCAAGTTCAGATCACCTTCTAAAAGAGAAGAATTGGTAACCCTGGAACGTTTCTCTAGAACCCTGTAGCTCTGACAGTGGAGGACAGGAATTTACTTGAGATGCATACTTTTCATGGCATTGCAGTTTGCTTTACAGATGCCCCTGTCAATCTCCTAGGATCTCAGATCCAGGTCCTCTCTGAGCAGGTGCAGAGGAGGAGGTGATGGGTGCTGGGTGAAGCTGGGACCTAGGATACAAATGAGATGCATGCCTACCTTATGAGGAAGGACTAGCTGGTGGGGCATGGGCAGTTGCTAGTAGTTTTGTCACTCTCGTCAGTCTCCAGTGCCCTGTGGTCCTGCTCTAGATTTTCCTGACTTGCTCAAATTCTAAAACTTCAAGCCATGTTTTGGGGGCATGCTGTAATTCAAGACTTGGTCTCTGAAAAGCCACTCCCAAACTACTGAATCGGAGAATGCGTTTCAACAAGATGTCCGGGGAAATTCTTGTTCACAGTAAAGCTCGAGAAACATTGTCTTCCTTAGCCACTTCCTAAAAGCCTTCTGGCCCACTGCTTTGGAACTGGTGTGTGTTCCGCTGAGACACTGATCCCCTTACCCTGTGGGGTGGAAGAACTTGGGCCGAGGACCCAAAATTTTCTTTGTGCACCATGATCTATGGTTGTGACGTCCAGTATGGTAATCGGACATCATATGTGACTTTTGGGCACTTGAAATGTGACCAGATTTGGAAGACTTAGTATGAAGAAAGAAAGCAAAATGTTGCATTAATAACTATTATATTGATTATATATTAAAATTTCAGTATTTTGGATATACTGGGGTTATGCAAAATACAGTATTTAATTAATTTCATGTATTTCTTTGCTAATTTGGCTACTAAAAAAAATTAAAATTGCATATGTGGATTGCATTCTGTTTCTGTTGGAGAATGCTGATCTGCTTGCTTAGGTGGAAAAAGGACAAATCAAAATAAAGAACCCAAGCATGGATATGGACTTATAGGGCACATTAGTCCTATTTAAACTTAGTTATGTGGAAACTAATTTGACAATAAACTATTTGTAAAAAAAAATAATAATAAAAATAAAAAAATAGACTTAGAAATAAAATTGAAATACCTGTGGTATTGTGACCACAGAGCAAGAATTACATTTTTAAAAATAAAAAGCTATAATATGAAAACCCTAATATTTAAAAGATAATTTCTTTTTAAAATCTTTTTTAAATGTTTATTTATTTTTGAGAGAGAGAGAGAGACAGAGTGTAAATGGGAGAGGGGCAAAGAGATAATGAGACATAGAATCCGAAGCAGGCTTCAGGCTCTGAGCTGTCAACACAGAGCCTGATGTGAGGTCGAACCCACAGGCCGCGAGATCATGCCCTGAGCTGAAGTCAGAAGCTTAACTGATTGAGCCATCCAGAAGCCCCTTAAAAGATAAGTTCATGATAACAGATCAGGAGATTCCTTTTGCTTCTATAAAATTCAATCAAAAAAATGAAAGAAGAGTCAGGTAATGTAAGCAGGCTAATTTTCCTATCTTTTGTAGGTTGGGGGCATAAAGTTCACTTCTAAAGTTAATAAGTTTAGAACTATAAGTGAAAACATTTTATTGACAAAATATTTTAATTAGTTTGCTCTTTGTAAAAATCAGATATATTTTCTCCCAAATTGATGATCAATAGAGGAGAAATTAAAAAAAAAAAAAAGAAAACCGGCAATAAGGGCAAAAAAGTTAAACAAAAGAAACGATAGGGAAAAATAAGGGATTACCTATAAAAACAGAGATGATACAAGTCCAAACATATATTTTATAATATAATATAAAGCGAGTTTAAATTTCCCCCTTTAAAAAATTTTTTTAAATGTTTATTTATTTTTGAGAGAGAGAGAGAGCACACAAGCTAGGGAAAGGCAGAGAGAGAGGGAGACAGAGGATCCAAAACAGACTCCACATTGTCAGTGCAGAGCCTGATGCAGAGCTTGAACTCAGGAAATGTGAGATCATGACCTGAGCTGAAGTGGGAGGGTTAACAGGCTGAGCCACCTAGCTACCCCCTCCCCTCATTTTTTTTTTGAGAGAGAGAGAGGGAGAGAAAATGTTCACGTTCACACTCCCTGGAGAGGGACAGAGGGAGAGTGAGAATCTCAAGCAGGCCCCACACTCAGCCCAGAGCCCAATGTGAGCCCAATCTCACAACTGAGGGATCATGACCTTAAACAAAATCAAAAGTTGGATGCTTAACAAGTCACCCAGGCACCTCTAAACCCCCCTCTCAAAGAAAGAGATTCACAGATTGGATCAGAAAACTATATTCAGCCAAATGCTCTCTACCAGAGTTACATCTAAAATTAAAAGATTTGATAACTGACATTAATGATATGCTATCCAAGAGAAAGCAGGGGTTATGATGTTATATAATGTTGATATCAATAACAAATATATTAAATAAGGCAAAATGCATGCTTTTTTAAACCTCTTCCTTCCTTAAAAACAAGCAACAGCAAAAAAAAAAAAAAGATCCAATATTTATTGAGTGCTAACTATTTACCAGACACCAGTAAAGACTGGGTATATGACAGTGAGCCAAAGTAGATGTCCATCTGTGATGCAGTGTACCATCTAGTGGTAGCACACGCTATAATCAAAGGTCACATAATAATAGTAAATAACAAAAATGGTCTGCAGTGAAGATTTGGCTGCCACAAACCTTATGAAATAGCTAGCATAGTAGAGAAATAGATAAAGCTCAAACGGCAAGAAATGAAAATACAGTGTAGGGGAAATGTTGATCCACCTACATTAGTCTTCAAGAGATCAGATAGACAAAAATACGTAAGGATGACTTAACAGATTAATAATGAATTCTCTATCATCAGGAGAAAATATTTTATTTCCAAACCTCTATAAAACATTTTAAAGAGTCAGTTTAGGGATGCCGGGGCGACTCAGTGAGCTTAACATCTGACACTTGATCTCAGCTCAGATCTTGATCTCAGGGATTTGAATTCAAGTCCCGCATTGGGCTCTGCACTAAGTGTGAAGCCTACTTAAAAAAAAGAAAGAAAGAAAAAAAAGTGAGTTTATTTCAGGTCACAAAGGAAACCTCAATCTGTTCCAATGAAGAGAAATTATTGCAGACCACATTCTCTGAATGCAATGCATTAAAACCCAAAGTAGGTAATAAAAGCAGGAATTACACTAACGCTAAAAAATAAAACATCTTTAATAAAACAAACAAAACAAATTTAAAATTCCTGTCCACTAAAAAAATTTTAAACCAGAATTGAAGAATATCTGGTCTATAGTCATGAAAATGCTTGCCTATCAAAGCCCGTGTTGTAGATTTA
Organism: Proteles cristata cristata; assembly: GCA_017311185.1. NCBI lineage: Eukaryota > Metazoa > Chordata > Mammalia > Carnivora > Hyaenidae > Proteles > Proteles cristata. Next base: position 2,498,796 of record JAESUZ010003188.1, read on the forward strand.
TAGCTGTACCTAGGAAAATGCACTGCTCAAAAAACTTTCATTTCTAAATAAGAATAGAAACAAATAGATTAATCATTCTGTCCAAGAAATTAGAAGACACAAAATGAGTGGAAGAAAAGACAGAGAAATGAAAACTGAGAGAGAAAAACAACCACATTGATGAATAAATGTTAAAAAAAAACCTTTTGGAGAGAAAATTACAATAAAATGAATAATCTACTAGTTATCATAATGTAGAAAAAGAGTGAGAGAACAAAATGCATAATATTAGGAATGAGAAATTAGACATAATCCTTAGACGCTAGAGAAAAATGAGAGGATCTGATTTTTATCTGATTTTATCATAAACAATACGCAGCAGGGGTGAAGTGCGAAGCTGCAGAGGGAAGCAGGAACGCTAATTAACACAATTCAAAGTAGCAAAGGGGCGCATATAACACGGGAAGAGATTGAAACTGCCAAAAGCTAGTGCTCTGACCCGCGAGTGCCATGTGTAAATACCTTTCGAAACTTGCAATGATAGGTAGTTCCTCTGTCACTTAAAATGTTTAGGGATAAAGAGAAAGAAGAAAGGTTTCCAAGTCATTTTTGTGAACCCAGTGTGGCTGATACAAAACCACACAAAGATAGCCCGACAAAAGGAAGGGAAGTATGCGTTCCTCACTCGTGAACAGTGATGCAAAAGACCTGAACCAACTGTTCGTAAGTAAAAGCCACTAGTACAGAAAATATAGAATGACTAAGTGGAGTTCATTCTGAAAAAGGGAAATTAATTAAATAGGAAGAGCTGTAATAAACTATTCACTCATAAAGTTCCATAACATAATTGGCCTAGAGGCTGAAAAGGTATTTGGTAAAATTTAGCAGCCATTCTTGATTTTCTTAAGTCTTCAGTGAAAATAAGAAAAAAGGGGCATTTTCTTATTTCTATGATTAGAAATATATGTTATAAACTAACTGCCAGCATATAACACTTAATGGTGAAAAACTTGAAATATTGCCATTAAATTAGGAACGTTAATAACACCATCATTTATTGTCAAAGTTCCAGTAAATGTAATAGTTCAAAAGAATAATATAAACTACTGTATATACATTTAAAAAGAAGGGGTCAAGGTATTGTTATTTATATTTAAAATAGAGGTGCACTAGGATAATCTGAGTTAGCAGGAAAGTCAGTAAAGTAGCCAGTACAAGTAATCATTTAGTGAGGTGAGGGAAAGAAAAGATGCCATCTACAAAGCAATGAAAGATTAAAAAAAAAATCCAGACTGTGTATACTAATAAATATTAAGAGTATATCAGATTAATGCAAAACCAACTCCAACTCTCCTGAAGGAAAATGAGCAGAGATTTTTCTTTTTTTGGGATTTAAAAAAAAATGTTCATTTTGAGAGAGAGAGCAAGAGAGAGGGGCAAAGACAGAGGGAGAGAGAGAATCCCGAGCAGACTCTGCACTGTCCCACAGAGCCTGACCTGGGGCTCAATCTGATGAACTCTAAGATTGTGACCTGAGCTGAAATGCAGAGTTTTGGCCACTTAACTGACTGAGCCGCCAGGTGCCCCCTCAAGATAGCATTTTTAAGTATCAAAAGTTATATCAAAAATAATTTTAATTAATTTTATTCCGATAGGAGGCTTATAAGGCAAAAGTTCATAGGACCTACAGCGATCCTAACGCAGGTCTCTAAGCCATGTTCACTTGATTACCCATATTGTCTTTGGCGATTTCTGCAAGGGCAAGTATTTATACTCAATCAAAACCCCAAACATTTACTATCAGGTTCTTTACAGGGGAAGTGTGCTGAGTCTTGGTTTTGTGTGTTAATCCTCATGATATTAAACTGAATTATCCTTAGGACCAGGATTTTATTCTCATTACTTCACCAAGACTGTGAACCTTTCAAGACAAAATGTTCCGTGTTTGAATTCTTCACATTCCTTGACCATTTGTTAAAAGGGAATGTTTTTATGGGTTCAAAATTTTGAGAGAAGGAAAATCACCAGATAGTCAGGATTCATATTATATTATCTTCATTCCATACATCATAAAAAATATATAAAGAATGGGGAAAGGGACGGTTTTAAGGAAAAAGTATCTCCAAACACGTGGTCTTTCCTAACATCATTTGCAAATGAGTATCTTCTTCGTGCGACATGAATGTAACATCAGGAAAAAGCCAGCAAATGACAGTGCTGAGAATATTATTCATGAACTGCACTACCAGTTTGTAATTTTGCTTCTAATGTTTTAAGAAAATAATAATTGTTGGGGCACTTGGGTGGCTCATTCAATTAAGCGTCTGACTTCGGCTCAGGTCTTGATCTTATGGTTCGTGATTTTGAGCCCCATGTTGGGCTCCGTGCTGACAGCTCAGAGCCTGGAGCCTGCTTCAGATTCTGTGCCTCCCTCTCTCTCTGTCCTTCCCCCACTCATGCTCTGTCTCTCTGTGTCTCAAAAATAAATAAAAATTTTACAAAATAAAAAAAAAAGAAAATAATAATTGTTTAGAAGTTTGGCATAAAATTTCAGATTTATCTTTGGATCCCTCAAATTATACTATGATGGGGACTCAGTTTTGACCCTATACTAATTTTAAGACTCAAGTCTACATTTAGTTCATGTGCATTGTGGTTCATGGATGCATAGGAAAGCTTCTGGAAGAATAATATGAGGTTAGTATGAGTTTTATCTGTGGAGAGTGGGAATATGGGAATATGTATCAGCTGGTATACCTTGGTGGAGGAGTAGAAGTAGTCCGTGCAACTAGGAAGGAGTAGATTGTTATTGACATTGATTAGAATTTCCAGCTCATTGGCATGAAAGCAGATCAAGTTGGTTTTATTACTGTTTTATTCACCAGAGTCCCGAGTTTACAATTACAGTTGACTCCATTTCTGATGACCTGTATCCACCAGTGTAGTGTCATACAGAGTAGTTTCACTGCCCTGTGTTTTGCCTATTCATCCCTCTTTCCCCCAACTCCTGGTAACCACTCATCTTTTTATTGTCTCCATAGTTTTGCATTTTCCAGATGTTTATATACTTGGTATCATAGAGTATGTAGCCTTTCAGCTTGGCTTCATTCACCTAGGAATGTGCATTGAAGCTTCCTCTGTGTCTTTTCATGGCTTGATAACTCATTTCTTTTTAGCGCTGAATAATATTATAATGTCTGGATATCCCACTGTTTATTTATCCATCCCACTTGGTGAAAGACATCTCGGTTGCTTCCAAATCCACTTCCAGATAATACGGTATCACCCCTGGGTACTGCATACCTTATAATCACAGAGTATCCCTCCTTCATCCCTCCTGTCCCTTGTATCATTGTCATTCATTTCACTTACGTATAAACTATAATCATCAAGTGCATTATTGTTATTATTTTGAACAAACTCTTATTAGGCTGATTAAGAATAAGAAGAATAAAGGTTTGTAAGTTTATTCCTTCTCTAATGTTCTTGTATTAACTATATTTTATTATTGTCTATATTCTTTTTTATGCTTATTCGTTTATTTTTATCTGAGAGAGAGAGAGAGAACACAAGCAGGGCAGGGGCAGAGAAAAAAGGAGACACAGAATCCAAAGGGGTCTCCAGACTCTGAGCTGTCAGCACAGAGCCCATCTTAGGGCTAGTGAGATCATGACCTGAGTCCAAGTCAGACGCTTAACCCCCAGGCATCCCTTTATTTTCTGTATCCTTGAGGCTCTGGCACCTGGAGTCTTGCTGAGAAGGGAGGGACTGCCAGTCCCCAGGATTGACTGATTCCTAGAGGTAGTAAAGGATATGCCCTAAAGCCCTCCTTTGATACGCAAACCAACCAAACCTGAGTCCCTACCCCCACCTGACTCCTCTTCTTGGGCTCTTGAACTCCTGACCTTTTTCCTAATCTTTCCAGGATCCCGCTAGACACCTAGGGACCGCCCTGACAGCACACCCACTGAGATGATACAAACTATCCAATGCTCAACCCACCCTGCTTGTTTACTTTGCCTCATTCATTTCTTCCCAGGAAAACCACAATAAGGACTCCCACCCCCAGTTCTCTCTCTCTCTCTCTCTCTCTTTCTCTCTCTGCCTGCCCCTCTTGCCTTAGTTCTTCCCTCCGAGGCCCCCTGTGGTGTGCCAGTGCCTTCTGTTTCCAGGGGGCTGTGAGCAAAATAGTAACTTCTTCCTTCATGACAACCGTTTTTGTGTCTGTGCATCTCACTCCACCTGGTTAAGAGACATCCTGGGTACCATTAAAACTTGAATCTTTATGTAGATCCAAATTTCTGACCTATATTATTCTCCTTCCCCAAAGAACTTCTTTTAACATTTCTTATAAGACAGGCCTATTGGTGATAAATTCTACCCGTTTTTGTTTGTCTGAGAACATGTTTATTTCTCCTTCTCTCTTGAAGGAGGATATTCTAGGATGCAGAATTCCATGTTGGTAGTTTTTTTCCTCTCAGCACATTGAAAATTCCACTCCACTCTCTTCCTGCACACCTCATTGCTGAGAAGTCAGTTGTAATTCTTTGCTCCTCTATGGAGAAGGTTTCTTTCCTCTGACTTCTTTCAAGACTTTGCTTTGATTTTCTGTTATTTGACTATGATATGCCGGGTATAGTTTTTGTTGTTGCTATTGTTTGTTTCTGTTTTGTTTTGATATTGTTATCCTCTATGCTTCCTGGATCTGTGGTCTGGTGTCTCCACTAATTTGAAGGAAATTCTTAGTTATTATTGTTTCAAATGTTTCTTCTGTTCCTTTCTCTCTCTCTTCCCCTTCCGGTATTTCCACTATAAGTATGTTGTGCTTTTTAGTCATCTCACACTTCTTGAATATTCTGTTCCATTTTTTCAGACTTTTTTCTTCGCTTTTCAGTTTTTAACGCTTCTATTGAAATGTCTGTAAGCCCAGAGATTCTTTCCTCAGCTGCGTCCAGTCTCCTAATGAGCCTATTTAAAGACATTTTTTGTTTTTATAACTGTGATTTTGATCTCTTACATTTCTTCTTCATCCTTAGAATTTCTCTGTCCTGCTTACATTTCCCATCTGTTCTTGCATGCTATCTATTTTTTTTTTTCCATTAGAGCCCTTTGCATATTAATCAATTATTTGAAATTCCTGGTCTGATAATGCCACTACTTCTACTGGATCTGTTATGCTGCTTGATCTGTCTCTTTAAATTGTTTTTGCCTTTTAGCGTGTCTTAAATTATTTTGTTGTTGTTGAAAGCTGGTTGTGACGTAGCGGGCAAGGAAGACTGCAATAGATAAAGATTTAGTGTTGTGGTGGTGAAATATGGTTGGAAGGGAAGCGATCCATAGTCCTATGATTAGGTCTCAGTCTTTTAGCGCACTGTGTTCCTGGCCTGTGAGCTTCACAGGTGCTTAGTTTTTTTCACCGTCTCTGGTGGGACAGGAAGCCTACGGGAGGCCTTCTTCCAGGTTGATTGGGTTCTGGTAAAACCCCAGTGGGTTAGAGTTTGGTAAAATAGGAGGGCAGGTCTTGTTAAGAACAGAACTTTCTGGAATATTTCAAAATGGCTACTTTGGCCCTCCCCCTGCTGGAAGCACAAGGAGTTTCCTCAGATCCTGATTGTGAAAACTTGGTGGAGCTCCTAGAAGTAACACTTAGAAAAGTGGGGGCGCCACCGTAACACTCGGTTTTCCCCGGAGTTTTTAACTCTCAGATTTGTCCACACTGAGCCTCCAGCAATTTGTCAGCTATGGTTTAGGCTCCTGTACCCTGGCGCTCGTTCCCACAGAGGCCTCCAGAGAGATTTCTGCACATGGGTTTCTGCTCTGATAAGTTGTCATTCTCTGTCCCCCAGTGGACGCAGTGGTTTGCCCTGTCACTTCACTTCTCTGGTGGATCTAAGAAGAATTGCTGATTTTCAGTCTGTCCATCTTTTTACTTGTACCAGGACAGAGTAATGACTTTCAAGCTCCTTACATGCTAAACAGGAAGTTGGAAGTCTTGGATACGTTTAAGAGAGAAACTGAGTGCTCTGAATCATTATACCAGAACAACAGTCATTCATTGGTACTATTCTAGGTAACTGCATTACGTACCTGTGGATTTTTTAAAAACTCTTATTTCTAATTTATTTTTGAGAGACAGAGCGTGAGCAGGGGAAGGGCAGAGAGAGAGAGGGAGAAACAGAATCTGAGGCAGGCTCCAGGCTCTGAGCTGTCATCACAGAGCCCAGCACTGGGCTCAAATTCATAAACCGCGAGTTGATGACCTGAGCTGAAGTCGGACATTTAATGGACTGAGCCACCCAGGTGCCCCCATATCTGTGGATTTAAAAAAAATTGTCTTTAATGTTTTATTTATTTCTGAGAGAGACAGAGAGAGACAGAGAGACAGCGTGAGCAGGGGAGGGTCAGAGAGAGAGGGAGATACAGAATCTGAATCAGGCTCTAGGCTCTGTGCTGACAGTGGGGCTTGAATCCATGAACCACGTGATCATGACCTGAGCCAAAGTTGGAAGCTTAACCTACTGAGCCACCCAGGTGGCCATCTGTGGACTTTTTTTAACTCAATTTTTATGTTTGCTAAGTCAGGAAATTTTTTTTAAAATTTAAGAATCAACTAAAAATGTCCTCAACCTCATAACCTAACAATAAATACATTTGAAAATTAAAGAAAAGTGAGGTCACACTCTACACACTCTGCATTTACTCCCTAATCTAACTGTATTCTTTTAATTAAATTCAGCAAGCATTGACTTGCTTTGCATTGTATTCGGAGAACCTGAAAGTAGACTAGAACATGATCCCTACCCTCAAAACTTACACTAAAGATGGGTTAACCGAATATGTGTACAGAAAGAAGCAATACAGACAATAAAATATACACATGAGCTATTAAAAACTGATGGTGTAGACCGAGTGTTCAGGGCAAATGAGAGCATGGAAGGTAGATACGGCTACAGTAATCGGGGCAGGCCAGGTAGGTCTTGAGGAGAGCTGTGATTTGACTTTGTGCAGAAGACAAGGGCTATGCAGATTTGGGACAGATGAAGAGACAGAGTGAGCCCCAGGGCATTAGGTTAGTTATAGAGGAATAGAGTATTTGAGAGCTCTCCAGAGACTCTGGTTCTTGAAAGTTGCAGCAAGAAGGAACCATCCTTCAGGCTCCAATCTTGAATTTCCCAGTGGGTCTAGTATCTAAGTGTGTTCAAAGGTTGGCAAGTGATGTTGGTCGAGATTTTTTTCGCTTGTGATCTATCAAACTAGCTCAAGCAAAAATGGGATTTATTGGCTAAAATATCTAAAGATGTCCAAGGACATGTCAGGCTAATCAAGATGTTCAGTTGAGGTCATCGCAAACATGTCTCTCATGATCTTGGGGTTCTCCTTCATGATGGTAAGATGACCCCAGCAACCATAGGCTTATATTCCCAGTTTAGCTCCTTTTATTTTTTTTATTTTTTTTATTTTTTAATATTTTTTATTTATTTCTAGGGGAGAGAGAGAGAGAGAGAGCGTGAGCAGAGGAGGGTCAGAGAGAGAGGGAGAGACAGACTCTGAAACAGACTACAGGCTCTGAGCTGGCAGTCAGCACAGAGCCCGATGCGGGGCTTGAACCCATGAACCGCGAGATCATGACCCAAGTGAAAGTCGGATGCTGCAACCGACTAAGTCACCCAGGTGCCCCTAGCTGCTTTTAATAGGAGAGCTTCTCCCTCCCAATAGATCTAGCAAAAGCCTACATATTTGTTGATGCTTATTGGCTCTTATGCTCAGGTGCTCCTCTTTGGATTAACCACAGTGACTGGAGCGGTGGTGGCTTAAGTCAGGTGTTCTTTCCTGGAGTAGGGGCGAGATCATGAGTCCAGCAACTACGTGGATTGAAAGTAGGGAAAGAGGTTTCTCAGAAGCACTTGTGAATGTTGGGCAGACCAAATCGACAGATGTCCACTACAATATACTTTATATACATGATCTCATATGAATGTCTCAACAACACAATGCTACAGACATTATTGATCACAACTTACAGATAAGGCCACTGAATTACCAACTTTATTGTCTTTGCGGCTGTACCCCTCTACTTTCTACAGAGAGCTTGCTTAGACCCTTTAGGATGGATGGCCCAGCCCATGGTTCTCAGCCTTGACTGCACATCAGAATCCCCTGGGATGATTTAAACAAATCCCAGTGTTCTGGCCACACCCTCAACCAATTGAGTCAGAAATTCTGGGAGTGGGACTGGGTGTCAACAATTTTTAGAAGCTAGCCAGTGTGCAGCCATGGCTGAAAACCACCACCCCAGAGGTTTTCTTTTAAGAAGGTTGTAATGAGAACAATGGGCAGAACCAAGTTCTGTTTTCTCAGCAGCAGCACCAGTAATGAGGCATGAACTCAGACCCCGGGGGGATCAAACTACCACAGAAAAGCAAACTACAACCCCAGTGGAAGCCAGGAATTGAGAACATAGATGGAGATGTTACTGATTTGGGAGTTTCATGATTTGAAGGGCATCTTTGGTTCAATGTCATTTATTCCTATGTGGCTGTAACAGGCCTGATGAAGTTTTAGCAGATGGAAGTAATAGAAGCATAAGGAAGACATTCTTCTCTCTGGGGATGTTTCCTCAGAAGAGAATCTGGTCCTGTCAGAAGGCTTTGGATTAGATGGTTGAAAGATAATTATAATACCTGAAAAATGAAAATCTCTGATGCCCGGGGCCTCTGGCAGCAGAGTCTTCTGGAGGTACTCATGTGGTTTCTGCTGCTTCTCTGTAGGAAGGGTGGCTGCCTCATCTGAGAGGTCCAGACCTTGGAAGGATGGACCGGCTTCTTTTCTGTCTTCAGCAGAGCCCGTGTTCCCAGAAGAATTGGGGTCTAATTCGGGGCGCCTGGGTGGCTTGGTCGGTTGAGCGTCCGACTTTCGCTTGGGTCATGATCTCGCGGTTTGTGGGTTCGAGCCCCACGTCGGGCTCTGTGCTGACTGCCAGCTCAGAGCCTGGAGCCTGTTTCAGTCTGTGACTCCCTCTCTCTCTGACCCTCTCCTGCTCACGCTGTCTCTCTCTCTCTCTCTCTCCTAGAAATAAATAAAACATTAAAAAAATTAAAAAAAAAAGAATTGGGTTCTAATTCACAAAATGAGAGCCTCTCATAGCTGAAGTGCCGCCCTCTTGTGTGTATATTAAGGAACCACATCTCAGAAAGGAGCTCACAATTTGAACTACAAATTCTGATTATGAATTTTTCTTCACAAATCCTGATCAAACTTGTAGAAGTTGGTAGAGTGTACCAAGTGTTTTTGTGTGCTTTTGTTGATGTTTTTCATAAAATGTTATTTTTTTTTAAGTTAGTTCTCACTCAGTTCTTTATAACTTATTCTGAAATATTATGTTCATTTATTCTTCCAATAAATATTTACTGTGTGCTTAATGTGTGCCAGGCACTGAAGTAGGTGCTGAAATGTTTCTTTCCTTGCTTTTTCTTTTTCTTTTTTCTTTCTTTCTGTCTTTCTTTTTTTCTTTTTTTTTTTTTTTGATGGAGTTTGCAGTGACATTTTAAAAACCAATAAATTCTAACCCTTACTATACTTTGGAGCTTACCATTTGGTGCTTTTTATATTTTATGTTTTCATGCAACTATTCTGGCTCCCTAAGTGAACTGTATACTCTCAGAGGAACTATTTTATGTATTTTATTCTTTGTGTCCAAAAGCCTATTAACAGTTCCATTAAGTATCTGTAAATGGCAGTGTTGGATGGCTGGGCCAGTGACAGCTGGTAGATTTGTTAATTAAACTGCAGCCCATGTTTCTGATGTGTCTTATTTGTTTTGGTTTTAGAAGACAGTGGCATATGGGGTGCCTGGGTGGCTCAGTCGATTAAGCGTCCGACTTCGGCTCAGGTCATGATCTCGCGGTTCGTGGGTTTGAGCCCCGCGTCAGGCTCTGTGCTGACAACTAGCTCAGAGCCTGGAGTCTGCTTCAGATTCTGTGTCTCCCTCTCTCTCTGACCCTCCCATGCTCACGCTGTCTCTCTGTCTCAGAAATAAATAAAACGTTAAAAAAAAAAAAAAAAAGACAGTGGCATAAGCATTTCTGCCTTCAGTCCTAATCTAATCTGCTCTTTTGAACATGTCCTTAGAATGTGATACCAGTCATTGTCCAAATAAGAAAACCCTGAGAAAATGTTTCCTTGTTCTGACATTGTGTGTCACCTTAGCTGTGGGCTCCTCTCTATCTTAGATCCCTGATCTCTGCTCTTGCCCGTTGGGCATAATGTAACCCCTTGGTTTGGAAAGAGCACCAAGGGGCTCTCTAGTCAAAGTCCCGCTGATGCAAATATCAGCCCTCCCATAGTATCCCTGGGGCTTCTCCTTGCCTCTCTTTCTTCAGCCAGAACCATCATCAGCCTATAATTGCTAATAGAATGAAGTCACTGCTAAAATCCTTCTTAGGGCATCGAAATCCCTCTGCCATCTTATCATCTCAACCCCTACCTTCTCCTTTAGTCTTGTCTTCTACCTCTTCTCATTCCACAGCGTGCACCACAGCCAGAGCAAGGGCTGGAAGCCCCCAGGACGCCTGCTGCTCGCTGCTCTCCAGTCTTTGCTCTCAGGGCGCCAGAGACACCAGAACGGCTTCCTCCCCTCATCTTTGTCTTTTGATATGGTAGGGGATCCTTCAAGTCTGATCCAAATGCCACCTCTTCCTTGAAGGTTCCGTTAATTCTGCTGTTTCCCTGCAGTTTGTTCATGTCCTCATTTGAAATAATGCCTCGAGGTGCCTGGGTGGCTTAGTCGGTTAAGCGTCTGCCTTTCACTTAGGTCATGCTCTCGCGGTTCATGGGTTCGAGCCCCGCGTCGGGCTCTGTGCTGACTGCCAGCTCGGAGCCTGGAGCCTGTTTCAGTCTGTGACTCCCTCTCTCTCTGACCCTCCCCTGCTCACGCTGTCTCTCTCTCTCTCTCCTAGAAATAAATAAAAATATTTTTTAAAAAAATTTTAAAAAAATGAAATAATGCCTCATTTTGCCTTTTTAAGTATTTGCATAAGTATTTGCCTTCAGACCTTCCTTAACTTCCTACTCTCCTTACTTCCTGATCACTCACTCTGTGCCAAGCACTAGGGATATAAAGATGTATCAAACATGTTGTGGTCCCTGCTCCAAAGAAGTTTACAGTCTGGAGGAGGGGGAAGACATGTAAGCAACCAGAAGGAAAATTTCAGCAGAGTGAAAAGTTTTGTCTCTTTTATCCACTACTGAATCCACATGGCCTTTCATGTGCAGAGAACATAGTTACCACTCAATAAATGTTTTTTGAGCGAATAAATAAATAAATAATCTATCAGAAGTGTGTGTGGATATATATGCACACGTATATACATATATATACATATACTTGTATGTGTGTATATAAATATATGGAAAGGATAAAATAAAGTCCAGTAAGACTGCAGAAGAAGGAAGACTTTGCTGAGTCAGGTTCTTTTTTCTTTTTTTAAATTATTTTATTGTCAAATAACAATATATATGACACCCAGTGCCTCTTTTTTTTTATTTATTTTTATTTATTTATTTTTTAATGTTTAACTTATTTTCGAGAGAGATAGTCAGAGTGTGAGAGGAAGAGGGACAGAGAGAGAGAGGGAGACACAGAAACCAAAGCAAGCTCCAGGCTCTGAGCTGTCAGTACAGAGCCTGATGTAGGGCTCGAACTCATGAGTTGTGAGATCATGACCTGAGCCAAACTCAGATGCTCAACCGATTGAGCCACCCAGGTGCCCTGCTAAGTCAAGTTCTTATTTTAGGCAAGGACTAGGTCTTAACCTTTTTCCCATGCTTCCTACACTGACCTTCATGCATCCTGGTAGCTCAGTAAGTGTTTATGGCATTGAACTGAAGCTGTTCCTAGCTAATCTGGAACTCTGGATCCTCACTTCTCACCTGCTTTGCTTAGCCTAGATTGAAAAACAAACAGTCCTGGTGCTGATGCCAAATCTTTTCCCTCCCCTACCATCTGCTTCCTTAATGAGATGACCCCAGGGGATTTGGAAGGCCTTTGCTTTTATAAAAGTGGAACTAGAACTGTCCAGTGAGTGGCCTCTGCTTCTAGGGCAGCCTCCCAGGGACTTGTCTAGAATGGGTCCAGTATAGCTTTGCTGCATGGCTGCTCAGGCTGGTGGCGTTTGCTTCCCATGTGCAGGGCATTACTTTATCAGTCTCAGGATACTCCAATCAGGGCCATTTGCTTCTAGAAAAGCCTGGAGCTGGGCTGTGTGAGGTTTGTTGAGTAGAAATGGCTGGATCACTGGACCTTCTAGGACCTTGTAAGTAATTAACTCAAATCTACAGTCCTTGAGAACTCGTCATAGAGCCGGCACTGACCTAGGCAAATGGGACCTTCGGTGGTGAGGGATGAAAGGCCCAATGCTGCCTTCAGCAAGCTCATAAGCCAGTAACTACAGAACAGGGTGAGATGTGACCAGTGCCAAGCCAGAGGATGGTCTTGGAAGTCTGAGCAGCTACAGTGAGGCTCTGTGTGTTGAGAGATTTGGGGGTGTGGGTGAGAAAGGACATCCTGTCCGAGGAGCGGTGCCATGGAAGAAATAAGACGAGCATGAAAACCAAGAGAGGCAGAGCCGCATGGAACCCACATGGTGGGAAGCCAGCACGGTAAAGTAAGGCTAGGTAATTATCTGGCCTCTGTCCCTTCCGTGAGGGAAACCCATGTGCCTTCCAGATGCTCTCAGAAATGGGCCAAAGCGCCAGGGAGGCAGAGACCCAGGTTTTAAGCCTCAGGTCTTCCATGGACCAGCTGTGTCACCTTGGACGTGCTATGCAGCCTTACTGGGCCTCTGATCCTAAGCTGGAAGTGAGTGGGAGGCACACATGCAATGTGGGCCCCTTACCAGCTGGAGGTTGTGGTTCCTAAGTTGTATCTCCTCCCTCCGCTGGAGCCCCATGTCCTGGCCAAAGTCTGTTCTTGGGCTGTTTGTAGTGCAGATGGCCTGAGTGAGGGCTGATTGACCAGGGGGAGTGGAGGGCGGCTGCAGGCGAGAAGGGAAACAGGGTGGGCACAGAATGCAAGATGGCCTGAGCTTGCTTTCTTACCGTCTGTCAGTAGTCCTTGCTCCTTTGGCTGCAAAAGGAGAAAAAGAGAGAAATTAAGCCTGGTGGTTTTAGAATGCTATCTGTACTGTATCTGCCTTAGGATTTAGCAGTGTAAACCTCCAATAAACTATTTACACACTTATTTCCAATCCAGTGGGCTCAAGACTTACATGAGAGCCTTTGATGTGTTACCATAACTTACCGCATAATTGCCGTTTTCTTTTAGTGTCTACACCTGTCAGAAGGTTGGATCCTTACAACACATTGTGCCTTTATCTTTCACCATGTTAAGATTCTTTGTTTTCTTCACCAAATCACATTTAGATTTGCCTTCTATTATAACACAGACTGCCTCATAGAAAGTACAGTTTTCCATTCAGAATCAGACTTGTGGAAAGTAATCAAAAGAAGGGAGATGATTAATCATTATTCCATTATTACTCTCCTATTTTGTCTCCTGGCAATGGCTGAGGAGTTTCACTCCCATCTCTTTGTGTCTGTCCGAAGAGTGCTGAAAATCCCTGTGAGAAATGGCAAGGCCACCTAGTTTGCATATGGAACCTTCTTTTCAGATGTTCAGTTCAGCTACTGATTCCCCCTGAAGTGAGCTGGGGATATTCCCCCCTCAGAGACAAGGCTAGCTTTGGATTCCCAATCAGTCTCTGAGAGTCTGAGCATTGAAAGTGTGGGAACATACAAGTTGGTCTGCTATGAGGCAGCTATGTGAGCTTGGAGTTTCTCTGTGCCCCAAGGCTGGTTTGGGGTATAAAGCCTCTAGCATGGCTGACGGACTTTCCCCAGGGGATCGCTTGTTCATGCCACTTCAGCTTCAGGACCTTCCATCATAACACCACAGGATGGAAGGCATTTAGAGTTAAGAGGAGCCGTGGAGGGGTGAGCAAACCCTCTCCTGTGGTACTGGGATCCCCACTCTGCTGTCTTGGAGCGTCTTTATCCTCATCTTTCCTTACTTTTGCTCTGCCAGTTTGGACAGGTTAGCAAATTAGTATGGCTGCTGGCTTCCTCTACTGAATCCAAATAGGAGAGATTGGGGGGTTGAGCTGTCAAAGAACTTAGAGCCATAGACAGTAAATAAAGGGTAGCTGCTCAAGTATAAGCACAGGGCCTGGGGTAGAAGCACATGGGTAAAAGATGAGGTTGGGGGTGGTGGGCCCAGGCTACAGCCCTGCACTTTTCCTGCTCTGAGAGGCTGTTTTCTTCTATCCCACCCTTTATGGGGGGAGGCCAGCTTTCACCCCATCCTCAGGAACCCATTACTAGGCAAGGGAATGAAAAATGAGCTTACACACAAATCATATTTCTTTTTCTATTAAAAAAATTTTAAATGTTTTATTTTATTTTATTTTATTTTATTTTATTTTAGAGATAGAGAGGGCACAAGCAGGGGAGGAGCAGAGAGAGAGGGAGACACAGAATCCAAAGCAGGGTCCAGTTTCTGAGCTGTCAGCACCGGGCCTGACATGGGACTCGAACTCACGAACCCTGAGATCATAACCTGAGTCGAAGTTGGATGCTTCACTGACTGAGCCACTCAGGCATGCCACAAATCATATTTTTGTCAAGAGCACAAGAACTAGGAAAGATAGACTAAGTCAGAGCAACTGCTACTCCAGGAAGCAGAATAGAAAAAGCAAATAAGAAAGTGAAGTGAAAAACGTCAGCTAGATGCTCTAATAGGACACCCTTCACTCATATCCCCCGACCCCCAACAACCATAATTCGGCACCTGGGCAGGGTCACCCCTATCTTTGGGCCCTGAAATGGCCTGCAAATCAGCTCGAGCCCTTCTTGGCCATATTCTGGGGGCCTCTGGAGGTGATGCCATCAAGATGGTGACGTAGGTTGTTCCCAGATTCAGTCCCCCTCTCAAGCAGACCAACTGGAAACTATCCACAGGCAAGACACCATTGTGAAAATTCCAGAACCCAAGGGTGAGGCTGAAGCACCCCTTGGACCACAGAGATTGAGAAAGACAGCATTAGAAAGTAGGAGGAGCAGTTTCACTTTGACGATGTTGCCCCCCACACCCCCAGGCTGGCACAGGGATCACTGGGGGAATTTGCTGGACTTGACCCCTGAGGGATAGACAGAGATGGAGAGGGGGAACACAGCTTAGCACAACCAGCACTCAGATCTTCGCGGATCACGGGTCTACATGCAGTAGCACCTGGGTGAGATGGCAGCCAGAGCTGTGCCCATCTACTAAGTCAAGCCCATGGCCCTGTGTGGCCAGGGAGCTTGGCTGGCCATTCTACCTGATCTGAGTCCCTAACCAATGGGCCATGGAGCACATTCTATAACCTCATCGGGGCAAGGAAGCAAATTCACAGCCCCATACAACTGCAGAGCAGAGCCTCCCATCCTGCCTGACAGGAAGCCTGGTCAGAGAGCCTTGGCAGCTGTGGATCCCTCCCTGCAGCCCTGGTCTGGTGGGGGACCAAGTCAGCAGCCCTGCCAAATTGTGAGCTATGCTCACATGACCTGAGAGACTGAATGGTGACCCTGTGCAACCTCGGAGCCCAGCCTCTCGTGCTGCCCAGGCAGTGACTTTGCCTGACTGAGGTGCAGACGCTGTGGCTTCAATCTGCCAAGGTTCCTGGACAGTGACCCCACCCAACCTCAAAGCTGTCAAAGATGTAAAATAGCCACGCTAAAACCAATGAATCACTGAAGGAGTAATCAGTAAAAATTATTGGGCACAGAGTTTGCGAACCAGGGGCCCTCAAACCAGAACATGGAATGAGTCTCAGGGGTGTTTTGTTAGAAGGCAGCTTATGTAGTGAGAAAGCAGGGACTCCCAGTAACTGGTTAGTCAGGCCAAAGAATCACACATTCGCTGTTTCCATTAGTTGGGTCATCAGGCTGGAGGGCTCTGTAATCACCTCTTCAACGTTCACGTGGTTTTTGTGATTTCATCCAGTTGTCTGATCCTGACGGATAGATACCCTTTGGCATATAAGTGGAAGCCAACAAGCATTTGGAATCTTTGAGAATATACAGTGCACTTGAGAGGTTAATATGGTGATTTTAAAGAGAACAGCCAAGGATAGAAAAATTCCCCAGAGTGCAGATTCCCAGGAGCCAAGATTTAAGCAATTACATAAATCAAATGGGTTTTAATCAGATTCAGGCTTTACCTCCCTAAGTCAATGTACAATTTTCCCGAAAGTTATGTACATAGGCACAACAGGATGTGTTAGCAAACACACATCCTCGTGATCGGGTAGGACAGGGTGAACTTGTTGTATTTCAGGAGGCACTATTGCAGGTGGACTTTCACCTAAACATTAGGCCTCTGTATGATGCGATCAATCAGATATTTTAATGAGAGACATTTCTGTGGAAATGAAAGGAAAACAAAGGCTAATAGTTTGAGCAAACTATGAATCCAGTTTTCTGAGTTTGGCGAGCAGCCAGTGAGAAGATTTCTAGATGCTGGGTTCTGAGCATCTTCAGATGGAGGAAAGCAAGCAGTGGAAATCAGACCGATTTTCCTGGTTTGCAGTATGAATGAATGTGCCTGGTGACCTTTCCGAGTTGCTGCATAGCAACGGGGCTGAGAACTGGTCACACACTGAGTTGTTGTGGAGAGGTCTCTGAAGTGTATATCAAGCTGTCCAGCTTTAACCGGCATGGCTTTGGAAAAAGTGCGGCTTTAGTTTTGCAGCGACGGCAAGTCAAAATAGTGGGAGAAAATGGCAAGTGTTAGTTTGGAGAACTTGAGCCACCTATTGGAGGAAATTAGAATACAGAACCAATCCAGGTAGAAAGTAATTTTCAGATAATGAACAGTGTTAGAATCTTGTATCTATGAAGGTATATTACTGAAATATAATTTTTTCCTGCATCATCATTTCCATTTCTATCAAAGATAACAATAGTAAGATGAATCTGTTTATACATTAAGTCTAGTTTTAATAAACTTGGCTTGATTATAGATGTAAATACAGTAAGAATAGTGATTGACCATATAGGCTCTTTTATATTTTATTTATTACAAAAAATTAGTTTTTATTTTTAATTATTTTTTCTTTTTGAGAGAGAGAGAGAGGGCACAAAGCAAGGGACAAGCAGAGGGTGAGGGAGGGACAGAATCCCAAGCAGGTGCTACACTCAGTATGGCTAGATCTCATTATCATGAGATCATGACACAAGCCAAAATCAAGAGTCGGACACTTAACTGACTGAGCCACCCAAGCGCCCCACCATATAGGCTCTTTTAAATCTGGAAAACAAAACATTAAAGAACTAGCTCTGTTTTAAATGAAGTCATAAAAATTATAATCATCCTCATTAGTTCTTTTAGTCTTCTGTAATTAATTCTTACTGATCTTGATCTTACGTTAGCAGTTTTAAATATTCATGTGTTTTCCATCAAAGTTTTAGAAATTCCTACCCAGTTTAGTGGATCTCACAGTTAATCAGAAACTTGCATTCTAGAGTACTTGCCCATGAATTTCTCTGAAGATGAAACATATTTATAAAAGTCTCAGGTTAAAACTGTAACTATAAATGACAAAAAACTTAAAAATGGCCATGGTTAAAGGTCAGATAAGAGTTCATTATAATGTAGGGGTGCCTGGGTGGCTCAGTCGGTTGAGCTTCCGACTTCGGCTCAGGTCGTGACCTCACAGTTTGTGGGTTCGAGCCCGCGTCGGACTCTGGGCTGACAGCCAACTCAGAGCCTAGTACCTGTTTCAGATTCTGTGTCTCCCTCTGTCTCTGACCCTCCCCTGCTCATGCTGTCTCTCTCTCCCTCTCTCAGAAATAAATAAAACATTAAAAAAGAAGTTCATTATAATGTAATTGACAAGGAAATTTGGTTATCTGTGATATACTACATTTTAAGACAGTAGCTGGAATTATGGCTCATAACCCTATATTGACACAAATCAGATTCCCAGGAATTCCATATAATTTCTAGAACATTTATAGGAATAACTTCCATGAAAATATTTCCTAAAGAAAGTTTAGTACCACTTCTTCTTCTTTTTTTAATGTTTATTTTTGAGAGACAGAGACAGAGTGTGAGGCAGGAGGGACAAAGAGAGAGGGAAACGCAGAATCTGAGGCAGGCTCCAGGCTCCTAGCTGTCAGCACAGAGCCCAACACGGGGCTCAAACCCAGGAACTGTGAGACCATGACCCATGCCAAAGTCGGATGCTCAACCAACTGAGCCCCCTAGGCGCCCCCCAGTATCACTTCCTATTTGACAATGCTTTCATGAAATTTAACAGATGCAAAAGTTACATAGTTGTTTTAAAAAAATAAACAACTTAGCTCTTTTATTAGAGAAGATTTGGTTTTCTTAGAAAGTTCAAAAACTTGATAAAGATGAAACATATAATCTTTGTTTTTATGCAGAATACATTTATAGTAAAGAAAATCTATTTACAGACCAAAATCTAAGACAACTCTATCCTTTTAACAGAAAGAAAACCAAATTCTAATTTTGCACCAGTATACTTTTAATATTCTTTTTTTTCTTTTTTAACTTTAATAAATCCATTCTAATCTTAGCTTGACCACACATAAAATTCCTTTCTCAAGATTCCTTTCCCACAAACCTACTACAGCTTTCTCTATCTATAGAGGTTTTGGTCTTTTTCCTTCTTATTCTGCAACAATCATTTTCCTTTAGGATAAAGTTACCTTCTTTCATTCCTCTTACCAAAAATGCATCTCTGTTCCTTATAACCTTGTTTTATCAAAAACATGCATTCTGGGGCGCCTGGGTGGCTTAGTCGGTTAAGCGTCCAACTTTCGCTTAGGTCATGACCTTGCGGTTCGTGGGTTCGAGCCCCGCGTCTGGCTCTGTGCTGACTGCCAGCTCAGAGCCTGGAGCCTGTTTCAGTCTGTGACTCCCTCTCTCTCTGACCCTCCCCTGTTCACGCTGTCTGTCTCTCTCTCTCTCCTAGAAATAAATAAAACATTTAAAAAAAAAAAAAAGAAAGAAAACATGCATTCTATTTTTCATATAGTCATTTTTTTCATCCTTATGATTTCTAATAGTTTTATAAAAAACAAAAATAAACCCAAAACTCCCCCAAGCCTCTTTTATTTAAAATTTTTTTTCTTTTATTTATTTAAGTAAGCTCTATTCCCACTGTGGGGCTTGAACTCATGACCCCAAGATCAAGAGTTGCATGCTCCACCAACTGAGCCAGCCAGACACCTCCAAACCTCTTTTCTTCTGCTGATGATTTCAACTTTATTAGTTCAAATATTATGTTCTCAATTTCAAAGCTTATGAAGCTTATCTAGAAAAGAACGCAAGGCAGTGATTAGAATAATTGCAGATATGCCCTCCTAGGATAGCATCATTGCCTATATGCCATGTTAAAAGAGTATTAACTCCTATATAATGCACTTAAAATAAACCATAGTCCTTTTGGAAATTATGAGAGTCACTCGTTTCTCTTGGCTCATCCTGCCACTGCTTTGCTACATTGGGAATGACAGAGCAGGCACGTAACTGCTGAAGAAGGTTGCTGCTCTATGTTGAACAGGCAAAATACAGATTTAAAGAATGAGTCAACAACTTCTAAACTGATGCAGGAGCTATAAATATCTGGAAAACCAGGAGCAGAATTTCCAGCCTTGCAAGTAGTTACAAGAAATGGGGAGAGTCCTTTTAAACAAAATTTGCTAAGTGGCAACACACCGGAAAAGAGAAGGTAACAAAGACTGAAGCTATCACACGGTGATCACTGCCCTGCCTTGAGGAGTCCCCACTGTGTGCAGCAGGACAGGAATGGTGGTTGTTCTTGTATTGGCCTCAGCTGGCTGCATAGACCCTTACTTTACTCAGTTTATTGTCTCATAAGAGCAGGGCTTTTACCACGTTGGATCACTCCACAGCGAGAATTGCAGTGTATGTTAGGGCCCAGCACATACTTGCACATATATATGGTTTTATATATGTAACTGAAATAAAAGTTTAATAAACTGACACATATTTTCTATTTCCAGGATATGCCATGTATGTACTCTATTTTGCATTTTATGATATTATTCTTTTTATTTTTATTTATTTTTTAATTTTTTAAATGTTTTATTTATTTATTTATTTTATTATGTTTTATTTATTTTTGAGAGAGAGAGAGAGACAGAGTGTGGGCTGGGGAGAGGTAGAGAGAAGGAGACATAGAATCCGAAGCAGGCTCTAGGCTCTGAGCTGTCAGCACAGAGCCCCACGTGGGGTTCAAACTCACAAACCGGGAGATCATGACCTGAGCCAAAGTCGGACGCCTAACTGGCTGAGCCACCCAGGTGCCCCTGAAATTATTCTTTTATTTACATATAGAATATAAATAAATTATCTAAAAATTATAGATAAAATGAACATATAGCTTATCCCCTTATCTGTATGGATAGATATGGATAATATGTATATCTTCTGTGTAAATAAATTTTAATCATAACATACTAATGGTCTGTGACCACAGCCGGAAGACCGGAAGTTACAGTAAACCTTCCCAGAGAAGAAAGCTCTTCCGGGTGTTCCCCTGCCGCTCACCTTCCAGAGCGGAACTTGCCCTTTGCCCGCCTTCTCGCGGCACCAATGCACACTCTCATAGTTCATTCACGCCTAGTACTCTAAGTGTTCTAGCAGTTTCTCTTTGGTTCATTTCGTATTCTCACCTCTTATTCCAACGTTTTCAACTGCTTGACAGTTCGCATTGCTTTCTAGTGAAAATTAGGGAACACACAACTGTAAATTGTATGTCAGCATTCTGCAGTAGATTAGCCAATTTATAAGCACATTTAAAAATTGTTAGAAATATATTCTTTCTCATAATATATTTTCTTCAGTGTGGTGTAAAACAGGTTTATTAATAGACCCCCAATTATTTTGTCTCTCTGTAAAAATTAAAAAGCCAAAGGCAGGTAAACTTATGTTTGACATTTAGTGTTTTTCTTATTTGGAAATGATTTAGATATTCAGTGAATATCCACTATTTAGTTTAACTTAGTGTGAACTTTGATATTATTTATATGTATTTAAATTGCTTGCTTTTAACAGTTATGCTTGGATTTGATCTCAAAATTACCATCACCTTAAGTTCTTTTGCTTTTTGACAAATTTTGAAGAAATGCCTCATTTTATTAAAACAACAAATTTAAATTAGCTTTTATTTACCAAAGATTATCCCAGATCATGTGAATTTGAAAAACATTTGGGTATACTGAGAGTATATTTAATTTATATGCATGCTTAATTTTCTTTGAGCCAATTAAGTAGATCTCTTTACAAATTAATTTTGGCAATACCTTTGGAGATAGAAAAAAATATCCTGTATCTACTCTAGACACACATAACCTACGGATAGACACGGAGATCGTATAACTTTTATTTTAAAAACTTCAGCCATAAAAAAAAAAGTTTAGCCGTGTCTCAGGTACAGCACTCAAAAGTATAGTCAAATCCAGGGGTGCCTGGGTGACTCAGTCAGTTAAGTATCCAACTTGGGCTCACATCATGATCTTGCTGTTTGTGAGTTCAAGCCCCGCATCTGGCTCTCTGCAGACAGCTCAGAGCCTGGAGCCTGCTTCGTATTCTGTGCTTCTGCCTCTCTCTGCTCCTCCCTTGCTCGTGGTCTGTTCTCTCTCAAAAATAAATAAACATTAAAAAAAATTTTTTTTAAATAGTTTAATTCAAATGGTGTTTCTGGTAGATGGACCAAGTTAAGTAAAGTTGGCTCTCAGATGGTTTTTTACTAAAGAGTTTTTATTTGTATGCTGCAGGGACCCTTTCAGAACTGTCTTTGAAGTCATTTTGTCTTTTAGAAGCCTCTGCATACCAAAGAATGAATTCCATTGTCTCTGTGAACTTTGGAATCCTCTCTTTTAAGGGTGCCCCTTAAGATGGACCTATCTAGAACAAAGATTCCCCAGAATGGCCATTGTGATTCTAAATTATTAATAAGTTCATCCATTTTTCCAGAAAGGCACAAGATCCTGGTCCAAGGACCAGGGTGGAATCTTATATTCCGTTTGGATTTCCTAAATCCCAAGGGGCTCTGTTTTCCAACAGCTGTTCTAAAACTTCTAGAATCATGTTGTTTCCCCTGATTTTGAAAAGGATAGGTGATTTACCCATCAAGAAACAAAAACAGAAACCAGAAAGCAAACAGAAACAGAAGACAAGTGTGCACAGCACAGTTGGAGAGAGCTCAGAATGCATAGTGGAGCTCAGATCCAGGAGAGACTTACCCTCAAGCTCCAGGGTTGGGGAGAAAGCCATGAGCTCACTGGGCCTGTGGGTACCAACACTTGGTTGCTCACTGGAATTGGAGTTGGTGCTGGTCTTCCATGGATCCCCCTTCTAACTCCATGAAATGACAGAAGTTCAAAATAGCCATTGTAAAACCAATGAATCACTGAAGTGGTAATTAGTAAAAATGTATTGTGTACACACCACAATGAGAGCATTTGGAAAATGTTTACAAGCAGGGAGCACTCAAACCAGAACATGGAATGCGTCCCAGGGGTATATTGTTAGAAGGCAGCTTATGTAGTGAGAAAGCAGCCACTGTTTATTCTTCATGGTGATTGGTTACAGTGTTACAGTTTTCAGTGGTTACCTCATACCAGTTTTAAGAAACAATTGAAGTTTGCTTATCAAGCAAAGAAATGATCCAAGTCAAGTTGGCCTCCCAAAATAAGCTAAACTGAGCTTTGCCTGTGTTACTAAACTGGTTATATTTGCTCAGGGAAACTTCAAGGCTAGGCTCCATCTGTCCTTGATTTTAACAAAGCCCACACTGTGGCCACACCTAAACACGGAGGCCCGCCAGTGGCACCATCCAGTCACAGACCACAGCCTGAGATTCCACCAGACGGAGAGCAGTTGCAGAGCCTGGCCCACAGCACTGCTCCATCATGGAATCCAACCCCCTCTCCGGCCCTGCCAGGGAACACAGCCTGTGAACTTACTGGACCAAAGGTGATTACGAGCCCAGTCTGTGGCTCTACAGAAATGGAAATACAACATACTCAAACTTCTGGGATGTTGCAAAGCAATTCTAAGGGGAAAATTTTAGTATTTTCAGTGCATATGTTAAGAAAAAAAGACAGATCTCAGTTAAAGAATCTACCTTTACATCTCAGGAACTAGAAAAAGAAGAAAAACCTAGCCCAAAGTTAGCAGAAATTTTGAAGTTAAAATAGTAAAGATTAGAGCAGAAATAAATGAAATAGAGAATAGGAAAATAATAGAAAAGATTAACAAAGATAGGAGTTGATTCTTTGGAGAGAGAAAATTGACAAGAGTTGGAGTTACACTCACCAAGAGAAGAAGAGAGAAAACTCAAATAATGAAATTATAAGTGAAATTATAAATGAAAGAGGAGATATTACGAGTAATACCACAGGAATATAAAGGACACAAGAGACTACTATGAGTTACTATGCCAACAATTGGACAATCTAGAAGAAATGGGTAAATTTCTAGAAACAAAAAAACCTACCAAGACTGAACCAGGAAGAAATAGCAAATAGACCAAACGGTAAGGATACTGAATCCATAATCAGATACGGAAAAGTGTAGGACCAGATGGCTTCACTGGTGAATTGTACCAAATAGTTAGAGAAGAACTCTCAAACTTTTCTGAAAAGTTGAAGAGGAGAGAACACTCTCTAACTCATTTTATGAGGCTGGCATCCCCCTGATACCAAAGCCAGGTAAAGACATCACAAGAAAAGAAAACTACAGGCCAATATATCAGATGCATATATATGCAAAATTTGTTCCTTTTAAAAAAGTTTTTATTTAAACTCCAATTAATTAACATACAGTGTAGTATTAATTTGAGGTGTACAATTTAGTGATTCAATACTTACATAGATATAGCACCTGTTGCTCTTCACAAGTGCAAATTCCTTTTTTTAAACTTAAAATATTTTTATTTTATTTTTGAGAGAGAGACAGAGTGCAAGCAGGGGAGGGGCAGAGAAAGAGGGGGGCACGGAGTCCAAAGCAGGTTCCAGGCTCTGAGTTGTCAGCACAGAGCCTGACTTGGGGCATGAACCCACCAACTGTGAGATTATAACCTGAGCCAAAGTCGGTTGCTAAACTAGCTAAGCCACCCAGGAGCCTCCAACAAGTGCAAAATTCTTAACAAAATACTAGCAAATTAAATTCAACAGCACATTAGAAGAATCATATGCCATGATCAAGTGTGATTCATTCCTGGGCTATAAGGATAGGTTAACATATGCAAATCAATAAATGTGATACCTCCTGTTAGTAGAGTGAAAGATAAAAATCTTATGATCATTTCAATAGCTATAGAAAAGGCATTTGACAAAATTCAACATCCTTTATTGATTAAACAACAAACCTGTTGAGGCACTTGGGCGATTCAGTCGGTTAAGTGTCTGTCTTCAGCTCAGGTAATGATCTTGTGGTTTGTGAGTTTGAGCCCTGTGTCAGGTTCTGTACTGACAGCTCAGAGCCTGGAGCCTGCTTTGGACTCTATATCTCCCTCCCTCTCTGCCCCTCTCCTGCTTGTACTCTGTCTCTCTCTCTCTCTCTCTCTCTCTCAAAAATAAATAAATATTTTAAAAATGAATGAATAAATAACCTCTTGACAAACTGGGTAGAATGAACATACATCAACATAATAAAGGCCATATATGACAAGTATAAAGTACCATGCTCAATGGTGAAAGGTTGAAGCTTTTTCCTCTAAAATCAGGAACAAGACAAGGGGCCCCACTATTATTATCCTATTCAACATTGTTGGAGTATAGGTAATCAAGAGGACGTGACTGCTAGTTGACTCTAAAGCTGGATCCCGACAGTTGAAATCTCCTCACCCCTACCCCGTCCTTGGTATGTATTCCCTACCTACCATTTGCATAGTAGGAAGTGTCCCAGGACATTGCCTCGAAAGAGTAAGGTATTGTTGAGACCATCTAGACAATATACGTAACTGAACCCAGTTAAGGCCTCTATAGAAACTTTTAAGATTCTGGTGGGTAGCTATGGAGATCTACTTATCTTGTAGCCACCCAAGAAGAGTCTCATGAGTAATTTACTTTACTTATTAAACCTACCACCAGCCTGGAGTGCTCTGCCTCTTTGGTTTCTCCTTGCCCTCTGTATACGGGGCCAGTTTGTGAACTGATAGACATAGTACTAGAAGTCCTATTGCCAGGGAAATCAGACAAGAAAAAGAAATATAGTCATCCAAATCAGAAAAGAAATAAAATTTTCTTTGTTTGCAAATGATATGATCTTATATACAGAAAATCCTAAAGACTCTACCAACAAACTCTTAGAACTAATGAAGAAATTCAGTAAAGTGCAGTATATAAAATAAACATACAAAAAGCAATTGCATTTGTATACACTAACAAGATACTATCAGGAAAAGAAAAATAAAACAAAAACAATCCCACTTAAATAGTATCAAAGGTATAAATTATTTAGGAATAAACGTAACCCAGGAAGTCAAAGATCTGTACACTGAAAACTACGAGACATTGGTGAAAGAAACACAAATAAATGGAAAGATATCTGCGTTCATGGATTGGAGGTGTTAATATTGTTAAGATATCTGTACTACCCAAAGCCATCTACAGAGTTAATGCAATCTCTATCAAGAGTCTGATGTCATTTTTCACAGAAATATTTTAAAAAATCCTAAAATTCATATGGAATAGCAAAAGACCCCAAATTATCAAAACAATCCCAAGAAAGAACAAAGCTGAAGGTGTTATATTTCCTGATTTCAAACTATGCCAGAAAGCTATAATAATCAAAACAGTATGGTACTAACATAAAAATAGAAACATAGATCAATGGAACAAACCCTAGAAGTAAACTCATTCATATATGGTCAATTAACTTATGACATGGGAGCCAAGGATATTCAGTGGTAAAAAAGACAGAAATGGTATTGGAAAATAGAACATCCATGTACAAAAGAATGAAACTGGACCCCTATCATATACCACTCACAAAAATTAACTCCAAATGGATTAAGGCCTTAAAAATATAAGACCCCAAATAATAAAACTTTCAGAAGAGAGCAAAGGGGAAAAACCTCCTTGACACTGTTCTTGGCAATGATTTTTTTAAAATATTTCATCAAAAGCTCAGGCAATGGAAGCAAAAATAAACAAGCAGGGATACATCAAGCTAAGAAAACTTTTCTGTACAGCAAAAGAAATGGTCAACAAAATGAAACAGCAACCCATGGAATGGGAGACAATATTTGCAAACCTATCCGACAAGGAGTTAATATCCAAAAAATACAAGGTACTCACACAACCCAATTGCCTCCTAGAAAGCAAACTCGCAAATAATCCAGTTAAAAAATGGACAAAGGACTTCAAATGACATTTTTTTCCAAAGAATATATGCAAATGGCCAACAGGTGCATGAATAAATGCTTGGCATCACTAATTATCAGGGAAATACAAATAGAAACCACACTTCATATTTGTTAGAATGGCTATTACCCAAAAGACAAAAGATAACAAATATTGGTGAGAATGTAGAGAAAGAACAAATTTACGGTAAATTTGTTTTTGATATGCATGTCAAGAAAATTCAGTGGTGAAAGGAATGTCCTTTTTTTTTTAATTTTTTTTTAATGTTTTATGTATTTCTAGGAGAGAGAGAGAGAGAGACAGCGTGAGCAGGGGAGGGTCAGAGAGAGAGGGAGTCAGACTGAAACAGGCTCCAGGCTCTGAGCTGGCAGTCAGCACAGGGCCCGACGCGGGGCCGAACCCACGAACCGCGAGATCATGACCTAAGTGAAAGTCGGACGCTTAACCGACTAAGCCACCCAGGCGCCCCTAAAGGAACGTCCTTTTAACAAATGGTGCTAGGACAACTGAATATCTCCGTAGAGAATAGCATTGTATTCATACCTCATACCACATACACAGTTAACTCAAACTGGATTGAAGACCTACACATAAAAGCTAAAACTATAAAACTCTTAGAAGAGAACATCAGAGTAAATCGTCATGACTGTGGAGTAGGTAATGGTGATTTTACTATGACACCAAAAGCACTAGCAACAAAGAAAAAAAATAAATAAATTGGACTTAATCAACTTTAAAATTACTTGTGCCATGGGGTGCCTGGGTGGCTTAGTTGGTTAAGTGTCTGACTTCAGTTCATGTCATGATCTCATAGGTCATGAGTTCAAGCCCTGCATTGGGCTCTGTGCTGACAGCTCAGAGCCTGAAGCCTGCTCTGGATTCTGTGTGTTTCTCTCTCTGCCCCTCCCTGTTCACATTCTGTCCTCTCTCTCCCTCTCAAAAATAAACATTAAAAAAAAGCAAAAAAAGAAAAAAAAAAGGAAAGAAAATTACTTGTGCCTTAAAGACACCCTTAAGAAAGTGAAAATACAACTCACAGAATGGGAGGAACATATTTGCAAATCATATATCTGTTAACTCTCTAGTATCCAGTATATATAATGAACTCTTATAACACACTAATAAAAAAGTTAAAAATGGGCAAAGTGAATAGGTATTTCTCTAAAGAAGATATACAGCTGATCAATAAGTAAATGAAAAGATGCTCAACATTATCATTAGGGAAATGCAAATCAAAACCACAGTAAGTCGCCCATTCACACCCACTAGAATGGCTACAATAATAATAAAAAAGGCAGAAAATAACAAGTGTTGGTGAGAATGTAGAGAAATTGGAACCTTTATTACTGGTGGTAATGAAAAATGATGCAACTACTTTGTAAAACAGTTTGGCAGTTTCTCAAAATGTGAAACATAGAGTTACCAAAATACCCAAAATTCCACTTCGAGAAATCTATTCAAAGTATCTCCTCAAGAAATGAAAACATATATTCATACAAAAACTTGTACACAAATGTTCGTATCAACAATATTCACGGTAGCTGAAAAGTAGAAACACCTCAAGTATCCATCAACAGAGGAATAGATTTTTTAAATGTTGTATATTCATACAACAGAATCTTAGCCGTAAAAAAAGACTAAAACACAGGTACATGTCACAATATAGGTAAACCTTGAAAACATGTTAAGTGAAAGTTTCCAAACACAGAAGTCCATATATTCTATGATTGACTTATATTAATATCAAGAACAGGCAAATCTATAGAGAAGAAAGTTGATCACTGTTTGCCAGGGTCAGTGAAAAGGGGAGAATGGAGAGTAACCACAAATTGCATGGGTTTCTTTTGGGGGATCATGAAAATGTTCTGAAATTAGTGATGATGGATACAAATTCTGTCATATACCAAAACATAATGAATTGAACACTTTAAAGGGGTAAATCTTATGGAAATTGTATCTCAATACTAAAATTAATGAATAAGTAAACTATATGGTATGTTAGAGTATGATGAATACAGATTTAAAAGTCATTGTTGACATGATTCAGCCACTAACTACTAGGGAGCTTCACTGTGGCTGTCCTTAGCAAAATAAAGGTTTAGTCTAAATGATTTGTCAGTTCTCTTTCAAATCTAGCTTCCAATGATTCTCAGTTTTCCTTCATTGTCAGCAATTTCAAAAGAACTGCTGGGAAAGTCAACTCTAGGAAAAAAAAAACCAGCCCTTATACCTTTGGTATTTCATTTAAGGCAGCTCTATTTTTGCATATCAGTCATTTGATCTCTTTTCATCAGTATAAAGAACAACTCTGAATTGGCAGAATTTGTAAAAGATTGTAATTTCTTCCCCTGATGATTTCTGGCTGATTGTGAGCTTCCTGGAGAGGAGCGTTGAGGTTAAAATAATTTGCAAAACTGAGTATCTCTGTAAATGAGAACTGTTTTCACAAGGGGTCCATGAAGAAACAGACATGGGTAGCTGTTGGCTTTTTTAAGCCAAGTTGCAAACATATATAATCATCATTGTTGACATAAAGATAGAGGGTAAAGAATATGTGATTTGTGAGGACATAGACTTAATATAAGGCATATGGTGGTTAAGAGCTTGGGCTCTGCAGTCACCTTGTCTGGGTTAGGAGCTTGGATCCACCACTTACCAACCCTCTCTGTGCCTGTTTCCTCATCTGTCACATAGTCATAGTATTTGTCCCTCCCCTTAGGACTGTTGTGGAGATTAAATTTGATGATATGCATACATCACCGAGAAAAGTATCTAAGCCATGATGAGGACTCAGCAAATGTTAGCATTCTTTATTTTCAATAAATACTCCCATGCTTAATACTCCACTTGTTTATAGCGAATTGTGTCCTAACCCAGTAGTTATTTGCCAGTAGTTATTTCTTGTTCTACAGTGAGATTTTTCATATTGTAAATAACATATTTTACAGAATAAAAGCAAGAAATCTTCACTAACAAAATGAAGATCCTGCTACTCGTATTAATCCTTTGGACTGAAACATTGGCAGATCAGAGTCCAGGTATCAGTACATTTTATGTTTATTGTCATTTAGGAAAAAGAGACATTTTTATGCCTTCACATTTATTTTATTACATAAAAACAAATTATTTATTTACTAAAAAAATAAAAGTAGACAGCATTGAGTTGTAGCTGGGGGTATGCAATATCAAGCATACTTAATCTCTCAAAGTTGACAGAGGTCCATGGGCAAAAGGCATGAATTATGCTACACCTGGCTAGAAGAATTTTAATTATTCAGTGGTTTACTTAGGTCCCGGTGTTCTACATCTCTAGGAATAGAGCCAATGCATTTGTTTTGTAGGTCAGTCTGCATCCTAGGATTTCTTGACAATTTTCCGAGTTACTTTGAAGGAGAGAACAATTGTTAGGCCTTTACTGGCACATCACGCATTTCCAGCGTGGAGGTGGCTAGCCATGACTGCTTAAGTAGATGCTGGTGGCACCGCTCGTCGCCCAGGCTCTCTTTATCAGGCTGGTACCCCCCCACCCCCCACACCTTCCCTGGCCCAGCTGCTGTGAATATTGCCTGTACGGCTCACAGACATGGCCCACTTTCTCAGGAGAACTGCTCTTGGCTTTCCTAGAGTCAGCTCATGCAGGAGATTTCCCCCTAGCCCTCTTCTTCTTCCCTGTGATTCCTGGGGGCGGTCTGCAGCCAGTGACCGACTAAGAGAAGAATGTAGGAGACTGGCCCTCTTACGTCAGAGAGCCACATGCTCCCGAGTGCTCAGATCAGGCAAACATCTGGCTTTGCTCCTCTCCTGCGTCCCCTCAATCAAGCCCTTCCCCCAACCCTTGTCTCCCATCATCTCCTAAACCCTCCAACTCAAGACACCTGCTACTTGATACGGTTTGTACAAGTTCCTCTCAGTCCACAGACCACTTTGGGGGCTTTCTTGGTGTTTTTCTTTAGTATAATATCAGAGTTT
The DNA here is from genome assembly GCA_017311185.1 of Proteles cristata cristata. Lineage (NCBI taxonomy): Eukaryota > Metazoa > Chordata > Mammalia > Carnivora > Hyaenidae > Proteles > Proteles cristata. Next base: position 2,529,204 of record JAESUZ010003188.1, read on the forward strand.
GGAGATCTACAACCAAAACAGAAAAAGATGTCTCCAGCATAGAGTTGAGAAACAAAAAACGTATTGCTTAACCTTACTAAAAGTCCTATTGTTGGGTATTTTCACAAAACTATCGTTTCATCTATTTGACCTCCAGAAGACACTTCCCTTGGGATTCGGAGTTACTCATAACCTAGGACATAGTCTCAAATGAGTCCTGGGGTCTAAGATGCAAAGGCTGAACCATCACCTTGTTTAGCTTTGTTGCGATTTTATTTTGATAGAGCCAGGCCCTGAGTATGCAGATGTCGTGTTTCTGGTGGACAGCTCTGATCACCTGGGCACCAAGGCCTTCCCTCTGGTGAAAACGTTCATCGCCAAGACGATCAGCAGCCTCCCCATAGAGGCGCACAAGCACCACGTGGGCCTGGCTCAGTACAGCGACCAGCTGCACAGTGCGTTCCAGCTGAGCGTCTTCAGGAGCAGGAACCCCATGCTGAACCACCTCAAGAAGAACTTCGCCTTCATCGGCGGCTCCCTGCGGATAGGAAACGCTCTCCGGGAGGCTCACAGGACCTTCTTCTCCCCGCAGGCCGCGGGGAGGGACAAGAAGCAGTTTCCCCCGATTCTGGTGGTTCTGGCCTCGTCGGCGTCCGAGGACGACGTGGAAGAGGCCTCCAAGGCGCTGCGGGCAGACGGCGTGAGAATCATCTCCGTGGGGGTGCAGGAAGCTGAGGAGGAGGAGCTGAAGGCCATGGCGACGGATCAGTTTCATTTCAACCTTCGGTCCGTCAGGGACCTAGGCGCGTTTTCCCAGAACATGACGCAGATCATCAAGGAAGCGACCCAGTACAGGGACGGAGCGGCAGATGCTGATATAAAAGGTGAGGAGGCCCTGGGTTGAGAAGGCAGCTGCTGCCGCATGCTGGCGATCGGCATGTGACCCCCTCATCTCCTGCAACTCGCATCCTGGTTTCTGTGATGGGCCACACTGAGGTACAAGGCATTTCTCCAGGTCACCGTCACCGTCAGCCCCTCCTGCTGTGTTTGCATTTCCTCTGCCGCCTCCCCTCACACCCCTTTGTCTTCCTACAGGCTAGAATGACTCCTGGCATCATTTCAATCTCAGCCCTATAGTCGTATCCTGTTGGAAGGCTTCCCTTTCAAATTTCTTTCAGTGTCTGAGAGTTTCCCTGCCGTGCTGATGACAGAAGCACTTCCCATGGCAAATAATGTGTCTGTCGGTCCCCTCCACTAATGAACTGGCTGCCCTTTGAGGGCAGAACTGGGAACTTGTATTTGTCTCTGTATTCTTTCGGTCTACACAGTGCCTGACAATGATTTCTATTAGTAGTATTCTATGAGTATCCTAGTATTCTGTCCTTAGTATTCTAGTATCCTACTCTTAGTTTTCTGTTCGTAGTGCACAATTCTGTTTCTTAACAAGGGAATAAGTGAACGTCTTCCAGAAAAAGAAATAAGTTCTGTGCCTGTTCTTTTGGCTCTCACGGCCCTGGCACAGTGTGAGGCACACCGTAAATATTCCAGAAATGCCCGTTAGCTTATATATAACGACACTAAATGGGAGCAGAAACTCTAGAATGAGACCAGGCAGACAATAGATACCCTCAGTTGTAATGCCTTCAGCCCTACATCTGCTGTGTTGGCTCATCCCCTCTCGCACTATTTTTTCTCCTTACAAGTAAAATCTCTGCAATGAGTATCAAGGTCTACTAAAGCCAGGAGGTTGCCTCACTCCCTCTCTCACTCATGCAGTCATTTTGTGCCTATTTTTTTCACATCTAAAACACACATTTTCCCTCCCACATTTTCACATTTTGGGTAGTAGGATGTGTTTTGCAGTAATGCTTTTTTTTTTTTTTTAATTTCTGAGAGCTGCCATAAATATTAGTGTACCTTACAATAGACTGAATCTTTGAATTGAAGAAATACTGGAAGTATTTTGGATGGGCTCACGGGTATGAATGAGACCAATTAATAGCTCAGATTGAGCTGAGTCAGTACCCTTACTTATGTGATTTAACATCTTAGCTATCATATCCCCCAACATAAAATTCTCCCCAACTAGTTTTCTGAGAGCCACCAAGAGTTTCTCATGTGGCAGCACAGGCCCCTCCTCTGAGGCTCCATCATCCATTGTTGATTGATGCCTGTTGGGTGCACAGCTGCTTGAGAGCAACAGCTTAGTCATTGCAGCTGGTTTCCCTTGGGGAATGCTGTTTCTCGGGCATTCTCTCTAAGAGCCATCCCCCAGAACCACCAGGGGCCACATCTGCCTTCCTGTCAGCTCCTGGAAATCCCTGCATTTCACACAGAAATGCAGAAGGCCTTCTTCCAATCTGCTTTCATTTTGATCCCCTAGATCAAAAGGAAGAATACTTATGACTGACCCCATGACTTATAATGTCTTGTGTGGAAAATGCCTTATTTGTCAAGTCTTCAGTGAAGATCTCAAAACAGAAGACTCTTGAATACACATAGTTCACTTGGCAGATGATCCCAGACAGCATTAGGAAGGAATGAGTAAAATGAGATAGGAAGCTACCTGTGCAGTGTTGAGGAGCAGGTGGAACCAGCCAGCGCACTCAGTAAGTGTGCCACAGGGAGCTCCAGGGAGACACACATGTGTGCCGTGCTAATGAGAGACTCCTGCCATTCTCTGCAGAGGGAGGTAGGAAGAATTCCTAGCAAAATGGATTTTCCTGGCTACCTCTGTGCTCAGTTGGTGACGATGGGCCGTTCCAAGCAGGAATGATCTAGTTCTAAGACTCAAGGTAGCCTCCTGGTGTGGTACAAAGTACCCTGAACACAAGGTCAGATGACCCAGATGCTGCCACTAGCTGGCTGTGTGAACTTGGGGAAGTGATGTCATCTCTCTGAGCCTTGCACCAGCATCCTCATTTGTGAGACATGGGGGCTGGGAGGACCTTGAAACTTCCTTTCTGCCCCACTGGTACCGAGTCCATGGCTGTAGCGATGGCCTGCTTTTGTATTCAGACCAGTTCAGGCCTTAATAGCAAATAGACTCACTGAATAATAGGAAGCTTATTTCCAATGTAACGTTGTAGGGCCAGCTCTCAAGGTGACCAGTTGTTTTTCCTCCATTCAGGTACTTGGATTGGGAGTGGCTCTTCCATCTTCACATATGGCTTCCAAGGTGCCCTGGGGATTGTTATATAGCTGGTGGGTGGGCGAAAACATGAAAGATCACTCATGGGAGGGTCTTGTGGGATAAGCTTATTTTTGCTCATGTTTCATTATCCAGACCTTACTCCTGTGACCACACCTAACTGCAAGTGAGCCTGGGAAGTCAGGTCTAGCTCTATACCCAAGAGGAGGAAATGCCAAGGTTTTAGTGAGTTTTACAGGGTTCTGCCACAGTTAGTATTGCTTCTGAGACACCAGGGAATCCCTTTCCATCCACTCTCTTGATCTCTCACTCCTCTTGCCTTGCGGAAATAGCAAGGTCTTACGAGTTAGGTTCTTTTATTCAGAGGAGAAACCCTCCTATGACCCTCCACTCTGGGGACCTTGGAGAGCCTTCCACCCTGTAGGTGGCTGTATAGCCTGTGCTCTGCAGGACAATGGGGCTTTACCACCTTCTCAGAGGGTTCCGTGTGCTGATTATCCTCCAAATGTACTTCACGGAGTTTGCAACAACGAGGTTTTGCTTGACAGGACATTATCATTACCTTTAGAGGTGAAGAGTAAGAACTTCAGAGTCAGTAAGGTCTGAATTCAAACTCTGACTTGACTATGAAGGGCCTTGAGTAAGTTACTTAACCTCTGAACTTTAGTTTGCTTCCCTATAAGATGAAGATAATAGTACCTGCCTCGATCCAGGTGAGATGGCTTGTAATGCATTTGGCACACAGATTACTATTATTAATATCAATAACTATTTGGAAATCAATATAACCTGAGTAGGTAACGCTGGGAGTTTCTTTCAGCCAACTAATTGGGATTATGGGAATTATTTTTATTTTGAGTTCTCACTACATACTATATCCTGAAGGGATAGAGATAAGTAAGACATGTCTTCTGGCTTCTAGAGCTCACAATCCTAACAGGTAGCTCTTGGCAAGACTGAGATTCTCTCTTGGCTATACTTTCCACAGATGTAGTTCCTTCATCTGTGCCTGGAGTAGGTGTTTTCTGTGTTTATGGTGTACTCTCCCTTGGAGTCCAGATTTATACAACCAGCTGCTTGCCTGGCATCTTCAAAAATATCCCAAACTTAGCATGTCTCAAATGGTACTCTTGAATCCCCCTTGTAACTTGTTCTTCCTACTGTCTTCCCTATCTTGGAAAAAGATTCCACCAATATCCACTCAGTTGTTCATGCCCAAAACCTAGTGTTTTACCGCTTCTTCTTCATTTCTTAACACTAGCATCTGATTTATCATCAAGTCCTCTCTGTTCTACCTCTAATTCATGTATCAAAACTACCCTGTTGCTCCATATACCTGCTATTATCCTTGTCCAACAAACATTGTCTCTTTCTTGAAGTAGGGCAATTGTTTCTTTTTTTTTTTTAATTTTTTTAATGTTTTATTTATTTCTAGGAGAGAGAGACAGCATGAGCAGGGGAGGGTCAGAGAGAGAGGGAGTCACAAACTGAAACAGGCTCCAGGCAGTCAGCACAGAGCTGGTCCTCTATTAAGCTCCTCCTAATCCTCCTATACGTGCACACATATGATATTTGTCTTTCTCTGCCTGACTTATTTCGCTCAGCATCACACCCTCAAGGTCCATCCATGTGGCTACACATGGCCAGATTTCATTGTTTCTCATTGCCATGTAGTATTCCATGGTATAGATAAGCCACATCTTCTTGATCCATTCATCTGTTGATGGACACTTAGGCTCTTTCCAGGTTTTAGCTATTGTGGAGAGTGCTGCTATGAACATTGGGGTACATGTGCTCCTGTGCATCAGCATTTCTGTATCCCTTGGGTAAATTCCTAGCAGTGCTATTGCTGGGTCATAAGGGAGTTCTATTGTTAGTTTCCTAGGAACCTCCACACTGTTTTCCAGAGGGGCTGTACCAGTTTACATTCCCACCAACAGTGTAGGAGGGTGTAGGGCAATTGTTTCTTAATGGATATCCCTGAATTCATTCTCCCCTCCCTCCGCAACTGGGGTGATAATTTAAATATTTAAATAAGATCATGTGACTCCCATATGATTTAGGCCCTGCGTCTCTCTGGCCTCATCCATCATTGTTCGTTCCCCTCACTCACTGTCACCAGCCACTCTGGGCTTCTTGCTTGTTCCCACCCCCTACTGTTCCTTCTGCCAGAATTCCCCTTCCTTCAGAACATGTGGCTGAATCTTCTCCATTCATATCTCAGCCCAAATGCGATCCTCTTAGAGAGGCCTTCCATGACTTTATATCTCAAGTAAGTTAGTCCTCATCCCACATCCCCAGAATAGTAACTCAGTTGACTTGCTTGTTTTATTTCCTTGTGACACTTATTACTGTTTGAAATAATATAATCCAGTTATCTATCCTCCCTGTATAATAGGAGCTTCCTGAAGTCAGAGATATTTCTGCTAACCCATCCCTGCATCCAAGCACTTGAGAGTGGTGGCGGTAATTATGGTAGTAGTCATACTGGTGGTGATGAACATGGAGGTGGTGGTGAACATGGAGGTGATGGTGATAGAGGTCCAGGTGATGGTGGTAGTGGTGATGGTAGTAGTGATGGTGGTTGGTAATTGTTGATAGTGGGAGAGGTAGAGATGGTGGTGGTGGTGATAGTGAAGTGGAGGTGAGGTATAGGTAGTTGGTGGTGGTAGTTGATGGTGACGGTGATAGTGGAAGCAGATGTGGGGGCATTGATGTGTGGTGGTGGAGATGAGAGTGGTAGTGGTCAGTAGTGGTTGGTGGCAGGGTAGCCATACTAGTGGTTTTGGTGGTCATGAAGATCATGGCAGTAGTGGAGGGGTTGATAGAAAAATTGGTAAGAAGCATTTTTCGATAGAAGGAACATAAATGCAAAGACTCTGAAGTCAGGGACCTTGTAATTCTTGTCAGAATTTTAACTTGTTCATTCAAAGGAAACCATGCTAGCTACCTCTGTCATGACTACCTCCATTTTCACTAATGCCTTTTGACAATCTGTAAAGTGCCTCTGTCACTTTGGGCCAGTGGTTTGTCCTAATCCTCCTATCCTTTCTCTCTCCCTTGTTCCCTTGCCAGTGACCTGTCAGAGAGATTCATTAGCCGACCTCATATTCCTGGTGGATGAGTCAGTGGGCACCAGACAAGACTTAAGGAACCTGCAGAATTTCCTGATGAACATTACTGCCTCCATGGATGTGAGGTACAACTGCACACGCCTTGGTCTTATGAGTTACAGTGATCAAGCTGAGACTATTTCCTCCCTAAAATCAACTACTACCCAGGACAAATTTCAGCAGCAAATCCAGAAGCTTTCTTTCCGGGCTGGGAAGGCCAATGCTGGTGCAGCCATTGGGAAGCTGAGGCTAGAAGCCTTCTCAGAGTCCGCTGGCAGCAGAAGGGCACAGGGAGTGCCTCAGATCGCGGTCTTGGTCACTCACAGACCATCGGCGGATGAGGTCCGTGATGCCGCGCTACAGCTTCGGATGCAGGATGTGACTGTGTTTGGCATGAACATCCAAGGAGCTAACGACACCCAGTTAGAAGAAATAGTGTCTTACCCTCCGAGACAGATGGTTTCCAGGCTCAAGTCCTATGCAGACTTGGAAGCTTACAGTAAGAAATTCCAGAAAAAGCTGCAGAATGAAATCTGGTCCCAAATTTCTACTCGTGCTGAGCAACTGGACCTTGACAAAACTGGTATGTTTAAAAAAATACTTTTCTTATTATTAAAGTAACATGAGTAGTGGCCTAAGGCAGGGACAGAAGTGAGAACTGACTGTAATTGGATAAGGGAAACTTAGTAGTTAGGAAAATGTCCTAAGACTAGATTTTGGTTGTGGTGGCAAAACTTTACAAGTTTACCAAAAAGCACTGAAAGATTACAATGGATGAATTTTTCAGCGTGAAAATCATACCTCAATAAAATGTAAAAAAAAGTATGTGTTAATTATAAAATAGTTTAATAGTATTGATGAACATGAAGAAAATAAAATCATCTATAATCCTGTCTTTCAGATAAAAGCATCTTTAACACTTATTATGTCATTTAGTTTCTTCTCTTTCTCTACACTATGTACACACAAGCACACACATGTACATTTTTCCAAGGTAGTACAGCATCATACATGTTCGTGCTAGTCAACAGAACTTTTGTGTGATGATGGAAACGTTCTCCATCTGTGATGTGCAGTAAGGCAGTCACTAGCCACGCGTGACTGTTGAACACTTGAAATGTGGCTCATGTAACTGAAGATCTGAAATTCAAGTTTAATTTAATTTTAATTCATTTTAGTTTTGATAGCCACATGCGGCTGATGGCTGTTGTATCATACAGTGCAGGAATATACAGTTGGGCAACTTGTATCAGTTACAATTATATTTGGGTATGACTAACAGAAATAAAATATCAGTGATTTAATCAGGATAAAACTGTTTGCTCTGTCACAAATAAGTCCTAAGGTAGGTAGACAGAGCTGGTACACCACAGTGTCAGGGACCCTGTGTCTTTCTATATTATTATTATTATTGTTGTTGTTGTTGTTGTTGTTGTTGTTTTGCTATTTGTGGTTTTTAAATCCCAGGAACATAGTCCAAGATAATTTTTCCAGGTATCACATTCACATCCATCAAGCAAGAACGAGAAAAAGAAGGAAGAGGGCAGGCTTCCATCTCCTTTTCTTCAAAGATACTTCCAGAAATTACACACATCATTTATGCTTACATCACAATAACCAGAACTTAGTCACATGTTACACCTAAATTATAAAGATGGGAGCTGGGGGGTGCCTGGGTGGCTTAGTCGGTTAAGCATCCGACTTTCACTTAGGTCATGATCTCGCGAATGGTTCGTGGGTTCGAGCCCCGCGTCAGGCTCTGTGCTGACTGCCGGCTCGGAGCCTGGAACCTGTTTCAGTCTGTGACTCCCTCTCTCTCTGACCCTCCCCTGCTCACGCTGTCTCTCTCTCTCTCTCCTAGAAATAAATAAAAATATTAAAAAAAAAAAAGATGGGAGCTGGAAAATGTAGTTTTTATTTAGGGGCAGTCTAGTACTGGGTAAAAACTTGGGATTGAATTAGTATAGAAGGAGAGAATGATATCAAGGATAACCAGTCTTACCTTCCATGCCCATTCTTCTGTCAATCTTGAGCTTTCATCCACTTCCCTAAATAGTATTTTCAACATTCTTTTCAGGTTGGGAATAACATTCCATGGCATGAATAGAACATAGCTTGTGTAACGTATCCTAAACCATTGGCCGTAGAGGTCATTACCAGTATTTTGCCCTTCTAAAAGTCTTGGAGGGATCATCCTTGCTCCCATATCTTTATGCGCAACCATGAGTATTTTTGCAGTTTTGACATGTTCTATTCTTTTCATATTCCATAGTTCTAGTGAAGATATCCTAGTTAAGATGCACTGTGAATCTATTATAGTTTTACTGAGCTCTTTTCAAAGGTACATGCCAACAGGGGTACCTGAGTGGCTCACTCAGTTAAACGTCCGACTTCAGCTCAGGTCGTGATCTCACATTTGTGGGTTCCAGGCCCACGTCAGGCTCTGTGCTGATGGCTCAGAGCCTGGAGCCTACTTTGGGTTCTGTGTCTCCCTCTCTTTCTGCCCTCCCCTGCCCACACTCTGTTTGTCTTTCTCTCTCTCAAAAATAAACATTAAAATAAAAAAGGTACAGGCCAAGAGATACTTGACTGACTTTGTGTTTACCTAATTCTAAGATATCTGCTGTCTTCACACATTTCCTTTGCAGATAAAATGGTTCCCAACAATTGGAACTGGAATTTGGCAGCACTCACATGGAAAAGAACTATAATCTGTCAATGATATTAAAGGCTAATTTAAACTCAGACCAGTTTAAAATTGTGAAGATTTAAGAATGCATCCTGGACTAGCCCTGGATTTCCTGCGGCACATATACATAGCAGCAAGAAACAAGTCCTCTCTTACCTCCTGAGTGACACATGAGGAAGCTCCTCAGAGTGGTAGTCACTTTGGTCTAGTATGAACTATTGGGGCATAGGAGGGATGTGTAGTGTGGCCTCTTAGAGAGTTTGCAGTGATATGGTCCCATTTATTTTCATTATAGAAATTCTAAATGTGTGTGCCAGAGTGACTCAGTTAAATGTCTGACTTTGGCTCAGGTCATGAGCTCATGATTTGTGGATTTGAGCCCTATGTCAGCCTATGTCGGGCTCTGTCCTGACAGCTCAGATCCCAGAAACTGTTTTGGATTCTGTGTCTCCCTCCCTCTCTGCCCTTCCCCTGCTTGTATATGTTCTCTCTCTCTCTCTCTTTCTTTCTCTCTATCTCAAAAATAAAAAATAAACATAGAAAAATAAAAAAAGAAATTCTAAATGGGAAGGTATGGGACCAAGGCTAAGGGCGAGGGCCATCTAAGGGAATATCTATCCTCCATAAGGCCTCCAGTAGATGGCTTCTTATTAATTCAGTGGCTCTCAAATACTGGTACCTGACTTAGGCTGGGCTCCTCAGAAGTAGATGCCAGATAAGGATTCATGTGAAATTGATAGATTTTGATAGATTAGAAAATAGACCCAGGGAAAACTGGGGATTGGTAGGAAAGTGAGTGTTGGGACCAGGAGGGGAAGGATGATAAGCCAGGTTCCTGGGAGGTTCAATTCCACAGGGTCGTTTTAGAGACAATGTGGGTTAAACCTTAGAATTGCCCCAGTCAGGGGGCAGTGTAGCTAGAGAGTTTATATTCCAGCCCAGGGGAGAATGTGAATTTCCAGATATTTCTTCAAGCCCCAGGCAACAGGGTTCCAGTAACCTGAGAGCAACCCACCCACGAACAGTCGTAGGTCCTAGCTGTTCGAGTGAAAGCACAGGGAGCCAGTGGGCACAAATATGATGAAGGGCTTGCGAGGATACAGGCTAAGCACCAATAGCATCTGCTGCAAACTTACCAGAGTTTCCTGGGGAGTTTATTACTAATTCGTTGGCCCAAACCCTATCGGAAACGTAATGAATCAGTCTCAGAGCGGGACCTGGGCACTTGCATTTTAGTAAGCTTCCCTATGAACTCCTGTTAGCAATGTTTAAGAACCTTGACTTCCATGAATTTGCCATGATCTGGAGTGTGGTGGCCAGCTCTGTAGTTTCAGAACAGTGAAACACAGAGAGTCAATCTATATTGACTTAGTTACTGTGTCCACCACATCTGTCACATAGTAGGGATCCAGTGTTTTAAATCAAATTTCATTAAATCAAGGAGAATCATTAACCAAACCAAGAGACTGATGTATAGAGAAAGAGTGACAGTTATATTTGTGATGAGGACTATTGATGCCCAGGGGGCTGGACATTCATGTCTTCTGAGAAGTGCATTCTCTCCCAATAGCCTTGCCTACTGAGAACCTAACTGAAACCAAAAGATTGCTGGAGGTTGTGAAATCAGAGCAATGGAATTGGTTTAATGATTAAAATGTCTAGTAGTATTCACCTGGGTAGATGACTCTATTTTAAAGTCAAATATCCAGGGTTGTCTAGGTACTAAGTTGGTTAAGCATCCAACTTAGGTTCACGTCATGATCTCATGGTTTGTGGGTTTAAACCCCTGTGTTGGGCTCTGTGCTGACAGCTCAGACCCTGGAACCTGTTTTGGATTCTGTGTCTCCCTCTCTCTCTGTGTATCCCTGCTCACACTCTGTCTGTCTCTCTCTCAAAAATAAATAAACATGGAAAAAAGAATAAAATAAAATATTAAAAAAATAAAGTCAAATATATAGATTTCTCTCTCTATGTCTCTGTATAACTGCACAGGTCAGGCCTTGGGCCCGGAGACACATTTTTGTTCAACATTGTCCAGTCAGATGTTTTGTGATGATGACAGTATTCTGTATTTACACTGTTGGATATGATAGCCTCTAGCCACCTGGGGCTGTTAATCACTTGAAATATAGCTAGTGCAACTAAAGATCTGATTTTTGAATTGTATTTAATTTTAAGTAGTTTCAGTTTACCTTTTAATAGTAATATCTGCCTAGTGACTAGTGTATCAGACATCACAGTTCTGTGTGGGTTGGGTGGGCATTGCCTTGATTACCCACTGTCACTCATTGTTTTTTTCTCCTTCATTGCTGACCACTACTATCTTTCTTCTGAAAAGCACCTGATTCTTACTCATTAGGTATATACAAATCTATCTTTATTGCTATCAAGTTTTACTGGCCTGGGATCAACCCTGTCTTTTGCAGGTAACTGCTTATCTTTGCCCTAATATTTTATATGTTGATTTCATAGTTTAATTCTCAGGTCCAAACTTACTTCCAGTAGTCCCGATCTCTTAAGGACTGACTCCCCATAGCCTAAAGTAGTGTTAATTGCTATAAATAGCCAAAAAGCTGTCAATAAAGAAAATATTTCTGAAATAGCTAAATAGTCTTGTATTTTAAGGATATGTTCACACACTCAACCAGGTAACTCCATAAATAACCTACATTTTTAAATATTGCTCTTTCTCCTACCCAATTTGAATGAGCAGTCGATTGAGTTGTAAATAGACTATTAGTAAAGTTAAAGCATGTTTTCATAGAACCTATTCAAGAAAGGAACATTGAGAGTTTCTTTCTTTATTTGAAGTCTATTTTTGAGAGAGAGAGTGTGTGTGCATATGAGCAGGGAAGGGAAAGACAGGGCAGAGAGAGAGAGAGAGAGAGAGGGAGAGGGAGACAGGAGCTCCGTGCTAATAGCAGAGAGACTGATGCAGGGCTCGAACCCACAAACCGTGAGATCATGACCTGAACCGAAGTCCGATGCTCACCCAGAGTTCTTTTATTTAAAAATGTTTGTTGAAATCTTGTGAGGTACCAGGCATACTGGGTAGAAGCAGAGAAGTCAACAGTCTCTGCCCTCAAAGCGCTGACACTCTGGCAGGGAGCAGTCTGTGCTCATGAACAAATGAGTAAGATAACTTCAAAAACATGGCTATCATAAAGAAAATAGAGAGGGTAATGGGATACATGATGACTCAGGTGCTTTAGCTAAAGGGGAAGAGAAGGCTTTTTTGAAGAACTGACATTTGAGTTGGTATATCCATGATGAGATAAGAAGGAATCAGCTATCTGTATGTTGAAGGAGAAGAATATTCCAGAAGAGAGAGGAGGGCAAATGCAAAAGCCCTAGAGGGACATTCAGAGTACACAAAGCAGGCTGGCGTGGTTGGAGCACAGTGAGTAAGATGAAGAACTGCTCGAACTAGGGTCTGAGAGAAACGTAGGGAGAAAGGTCAGGCCGGTTTTATATTTTTAAATTCTAAATGCAACGATAAACCATATAAGTAGAAGAGTAATATGATCTGGCTCTAGTTTTAAATATAGTGTTCTAGTTGCTCTGGGGGGAAAGAGGTTATTGAGGAAGTAAGAGCAGCAGGTCATTTCCTCCATTGCATTTTTCAGGAAATGATAAGGCATAAACTTTCTGTAAAGGCAGGTGTCAGTACTACACCAACAATTTAACGTACACCCTGGAGACTTGGAAATCTGGTCCTTCCTTTTAGTTAAGGCAGTGTGACCTTAGACAAAGTCTTGGGTGTCACTGTTTCCATTTCCCACCAAGTTGTTGTGAATTTCAAAGGAGAACATGGGCATGAACAGGCTCAATGTAGCAGACAGTCTCCGTGAAAATAATGAAGAGTTCTCCTTCTCCAGAGCCTTCATAGCCTCCCGTTCCTCTACAAACCCTCTGGCAAACTTCTCTCCAGATTTTCTGTAATTAACAAAGAATGTATTTTCCCATTTTTTTTTCCAGGCTGTGCGGATACAAAAGAGGCTGATATCTATTTCCTCATTGATGGCTCATCCAGCATAAATAGAGAGGAGTTTGAGCAGATGAAGGAATTTATTTTGGCAGTGATAGAAATGTTCAGCATTGGCCCAGACAAAGTCCAAGTTGGAGCTGTACAGTATTCAGATAAGTTAAAAGTGGAGTTTCACATCAATGACAATTCTAATGATGTGGATTTAAGAAAGGCTGTTTTGAACATTAAGCAACTCACAGGAAACACTGATACTGGGAAAGCCCTGGATTTCATGCTACAAGTAATAGAGGAAAGAAAACATAGGACAAGCAAGGTTCCCTGTTACCTCATTGTGCTGACTGATGGGAAGTCTAGGGATAATGTCCTGGAGCCTGCTA